>CM031234.1:83556067-85041067 GCA_018340775.1 Taxus wallichiana var. yunnanensis
AGTGGAGAAATAACTACTTCCCAAAAACTCGATGAGATCCTTATTGCCTTGTTGGACACAAGAGATCATTTGGTTGTACTTGAACATCAAGTAATGGGAAATGAGGAGGAGGAGGAAGATGTTGGTAATAACAATCAGCCACCTCCTATGGACAACGCTAATATTGGAAATTTAGGTGTTGATAAAAATAATGAAACCAATGTTAATGCTAATGCTAATGCACATGATCAGCCTGAAAATAAAAAGGCAAGGTTGGCAATTGAACTCACTAATGATATAAAAAGGATAAGTCCACCCAAGTTTGATGGCACTACATTAGGAGATGGATCTTAGAATTTGCTTAGTGAAATGGAGAATTAATTTGTAATAAGGAACTTCTCAGAGGAAACAAACAAAATATGGGGAGCTTATCAACTTTCCCATAAAGCATCTTCATAGTGGGACAGCCGCAAGGCTGAGCTAAACATTGATGAAAAAATATTACTTGGGATCAATTCAAAAGTTATTTTAGGAAACGATGGCTACCACAACTTTATTATGATCATAAAATGACTGAATTTTAGAAATTATCCTAGGAAAAATTAACTATAATGGAGTACTAGGAGCGGTTTACTAAACTCCTTAAGTACGTACCTCAGTATCAAACTGATGAGAAGTTCAGGATATGAAAATTTATCATGGGATTAAATCCTATTATAGGTGGTGAAGTGGATGTTCACAATCCAACCACTATGGAAGGGGTAGTTGAAAAATCCATAAGGCAGGAACAGAAATTGAAAGAAATCTCTTCCCATAAAGAGGAAATTAGAAATAAAATTCCAAACTCTTCGTCGTCTCTTGCACCTAAAAAGCATACATAGAAGAAGTTTGGTATAAAAATAAATTTGTAACTAAAAATAACAAGAAGACAGCAACAAATAAACATGTTGCTAATGTGCAAAATAACTTTGTCAAGAATAATAATAATGGACAGAAGTCCTATGGGGGTCAGAATGATAACTTTAAGGCTAGAAATAAATTTAAGCCTAAAAGGAACCTATATGAGGTTGTTACAATTATGGCAAGGATCATTACACAAATCAATGTCCTTTGAAGAAGGATGACCATAATCAGCAACATAAGATACACACTACAGTAGCTGACAAATAGGTTGAAAAGAAGGTCACACCCATAGAGGTTCCAGGTAAGTTATTTGGCATGCATGTAACTATATCTTTTCATACTAGAGATACTGAATGTTTTATTTCTACTAAATTAGCAACAAAATTAAAAATAAAGGCTAGAGAAATGGATAAATCATGGGTTGTACATTATGGAAATAATTTTGCACAATAGTTAGTATGTGTCTTTTTGGAGCAGTACTTGACTTGCCTAGTTTTTCCACTGAGGTTGACCTTTATGTTTCTCCTTTGGGGTCTTATGATGTAATCATAGGTGTTAATTGGATAGCTAAGCATAAGGAAAAGGTTGACTATTTTGAAAAACATATTAGTTTTTTGGATGATCTGTAGAAAACAACAGACATTCAGGGTGTTAAACGTGAGATTTTAGTTAGGAAATTGTCAGCTATGTAACTAAAAAGGCCAAAAACAAAGGTTGCACTTTGTATGTAGTAAAAATTTCTGAAACAATCAAGAAAGTAGTGACTTCATGGAAAGATATTCATTGTTATGAAATTTCAGTGATGTGTTTCCGAAAGAGTTACCTGTCTTCCACCCAAATGGGAGTTTGACTTCATAATTGAGATCAAACCGGGAATGGAACCTATTTCTAAGGCATCTTATAGAATGACTACCATTAAGTTGATAGAGCTTAATGCACAGTTGCAGGAAATTTTTTCCAAAGGTTTAATAAGACCGAGTGTCTCTCCTTGGGGAGCACTGGTAATTTTTTTGAAAAAGAAAGATGGGACACTTAGATTCTACATCGATCATAGGATGTTAAAAAAAGCAACAATTAAGAACATATATCCACTTCCTAGAATTGAGGATCTATTTAATCAAATGTGTGGTGCATCAATGTATTATAAAATAGATCTTGGATCTGGATATCATCAGCTACTGAATAAAAGATGAGGATATTCATAAAACAACTTTTAGAACAAGGTATGGACATTATGAATTCATAGTTTTACCTTTTGGATTAACGAATGCACCTGTAGCTTTTATGAATTTAATGAATAATATTTTTCAAGAATACTTGGACAAATTTTTGCTTGTATTCTTAGATGATATTCTCATATACTCTAAAAGCATCAAAGAACATCATAAGCATTTGAAAGTAGTTCTGGAAATCTTGAGAAATAGAAGGTTATATGGTAAGTTATCCAAATGTTCTTTCTATGATACGGAAGTGCACTATTTGGGTCATGTTATAAGAAAATATGGAATAGCGGTAGATCCCTCAAAAATTGTTGCAATAACTGAGTGGTTGCACCAAATAATGTACATGAAGTTAGAAGCTTCATGGGTCTTGTTGGTTACTATAGGAAGTTTGTTAAAGACTTCTCTAAGGTTGTTGCACCAATAACTTCATTGCAGAAGAAGGATAAGAAATTTGTATGGAATGAAAAATGTGAATCTATATTTAAGACTCTAAAGGATTAGTTAACTTCAGCACCTATTTTGGTTGTACTTGATCCTAATGGAGACTTCACTATTGTAACAGATGCATCCAGGGAAGGTCTCAAAGGTATTTTATTGCAAAATGATCATGTTATAGCTTATGAAAGTAGATAACTCAAGTTACATTAATTGAATTATGCTCCACATGATCTATAGCTTGTTGCCATTGTTCATACACTTTAGGTATAGAGGCATTATCTTCTTGGTAGACATTTTGAATTGAAAACTGATCATCTTGGATTGAAGTATATTTTTACTCAGCCAAATCTAAATGCAAGACAACAAAGATGGTTAGAATTTCTATCTCAATATGAGTTCGACATAAGTTATATTAAAGGAAAAGAAAATAGAGTTACAGATTCTCTAAGTCGTAGGAAGCACATTTCTGCTCTTATAACATTGAGAACTCGTCTTAAAGATGAAGTAAAAAGTTTCATGGAATTCGATTCCTATTTTCAACAAGACAGCACTTGTTGTAGATCTAAATGATGTGAGAAATAAAGGTTTTCACTTTGACAACAAAGGAATCATGCGATTTGAAAATAGGGTATACATACCCTTGTCAAATGAGTTAAGAAAGAAATTGTTAAATAAATTTCATAATTCATCTTTTTTTGGACACCCTAACATTACGAAAATGCTTGCTGATATAAAACAATAATATTTCAGAAAGGGATGAAGAAGGATGTGATAGAATTTGTGACACATTACTTAGATTTTCAATGTGTTAAAGTTGAGCATATACATCCAGCTAGTTTACTGTATCCTCACAGCATACCATAGTATAAATGGAAAGTAATAAGTATGGATTTTGTTCAAGGGTTTTATATGTCAAGAAATAAACATAATGTTATTCTATTGGTTGTTTATAAACTAACAAAAGTAGATCATTTTATTGTTGGTAATCTTAAGGATGATTCACCTGTATTAGCAAAAATATTTATGCATGAAATTTTCAGATTACATGGAGTACCTGAGTTGATCATATTTGATAGAGACCCAAGGATGACATCTAGATTTTGAAAAACACTTAATGTAGCCCTAGGAAATAAACTGAATTTCAGTTCTTCTTACCACCCGGAAATGGATGGACAGACTAAAAGAGTTAATTAGGTTTTAGAAGATATGTTACGAATGTATTGCATGGATCA
This sequence comes from Taxus wallichiana var. yunnanensis, assembly GCA_018340775.1. Taxonomy (NCBI): domain Eukaryota; kingdom Viridiplantae; phylum Streptophyta; class Pinopsida; order Cupressales; family Taxaceae; genus Taxus; species Taxus wallichiana. The sequence goes on from CM031234.1 coordinate 83,559,843, forward strand.
GAAGTATAAATGGGAAGAGTACCTTCCATTAGTTGAGTTTTCTTATAATAACATGTATCACGCCGATCTGAAAATGGCACCCTTCGAAGCATTATACGGGAGGAAATGTAAAACTCTTGTTAGTTGTGACAGTATTGAGGATAGAGAGGTGATTGGACTTTAAATCCTTACAGAAATGTAACAAAAATTTAAAATGATCCGTGAACGTTTGAAAGAAGCATAATATAGGAAAAAGAGTTATGCAAACTTAAATTGGGTTGATAAGAAGTTTGAACTTAGTGAGAAGGTCTTTCTTTGGGTTAAACCAAAAAGATTTCTATAATTTTTAAAAAGGCTGCCAAGTTATCACCTCATTATGTGGGACCCTTTAAAATTGTTGAAGTAATCAACCCTGTAGCTTATCGTTTAGCTTTACCTCCTGCTTTATCACGAATGCATGATGTTTTCCATATTTCTCTTCTTAAGAAATACATTTCAGATTTATCACATATGTTGAATTGGAATTCCTTGCATGTCCAAGACCCAAGAATAATCATGGTAAAACCAATTTGGGTGTCAAAAACTCACCAGTTGCACTTAAGGAATCGTGAAGTAAGCCAATGTAAGGTCCAATGGGATTATTTTAATAAAGAAAGTGCAACCCAGGGAAAATCTTGAAGATATGAAAACTACTTTTCCGTACTTGTTTGAACCGAATTGATTATGTTGATGATAAATTATAATATGTATTCATGTTATGTCAATAAATATTCCAGTCTCAACCATATACTTTACTACTTTAAAATGGACAACTACTTTAATGTTGATTATGGAATTTGAAAATCCAATTTTTTTATGAACATATGAATAGAATTATAATAATTTTATTATCCTATATGAAAATGGTTTGACTAATTTAATCATTGGGACGATGATTATTTTTAGGAGGGAAGTATGTAACATATTTGACAAAACTATTACTGAGATTACCTTCACTCTTGACATTACAAACGTTGACATGTGATTTTTTTTAGGAAGGTGTATTCTTATGAATTTTTGAAAATTGGAGCTCAGTTTAATACAAAAGTGGGAACACAAAGTAACACTTCTTTAAGCTATGTTCCAGCTACAAGAGAAGGATCTAAAGGATCTGGTGAATCTCAAGGGTCTAGAGTGAGTGGAGCTAGTGGATCTAGTGGTGGAGGTAACACAGGATGGAATTAAGGTCCTGGATTTGGTGGACAAGGGCCTCAACCCTAGCAGTAAGTGTTTTATGAGATGTCTCTTCATTTTATAGATTATAAAGGTGTTAAGGATGTTTCAGAGCATGTGCATAAGTGTGAATTATAATGGCACATGAAGGGGATCACTACCTAGGAGTAGAAGGCAAGCCAATTTGCAACTATGTTGCAAGGACATGTGCATAACTAGTATCAAAAGTATGACCCCCATCAGACAGTGGTGGATTATATTGTGCTACGTGTTGCCTTCTTAGAAGAATTTCATATTCCTGAGTTGGAGTAGAAAAGCATCACTGTGCTCAAGGAGATTCAACAAGGTATAGTGGAAAGTTTACGGGAGTATGATGCGCACTTTAAGACTCTCTTGTCAAATTTTTCTTATGATATCCATCCATCTCAGCATGCCCAGTGGTTCATGGGTGACTTGATAATACCCTTCAAATGAGTCCTTTCACATAATACTTTCACATATCCGCGTGAAGCCTTGGAGGCTACTTTTCATGTTGAGGCTATTATAATCATTAATATTGTGGTAAGTCCATTTTTGGAGGCATAGATTTCTTCCATGGCAAAGTAACTTGAGAAATTGTCTTCAAATTCAGCACATGAGACTCATAGTGGACTTTTGTGTATGGACTGTGAAGTAGAAGGACATGCCAAGGATAGTTTCCATCGAAATTCAGTGTGCACCAGGAGCAAAGAGACTATGAAATCTATCACGGGGATCATGATCCAAGTAGATGACCCTTATTATAACACACGCTCTATAAGAATGTGTTTTTCTATTGTAAGATTTGTACATCTACTACTCATGACACTAAGGATTATCGGTTGATAGACCATATTCATTATACAATTGATATTTTTGTGCATCATACCAGCATTTTGAGAGGGTCTAGGAGTGAGGGGCGTCAGCATGAATGTTGTGAAGATGGTGGAGGCAAGGGAAAAATATTTTTTTATGATTCAGAGGCTGTGGTGGTTGCAGCAAAGGAAGTAGTAAGTTTCCCTGTGGAACATGTTTCAATTTTGGATCTACGGATCACTATAATTAGAGTTCCTAGATTTTCTTCAATGATCCTAGTGTGAAAAGAAATATAAGTATGAGGAGTTCCCTGATTTGTATGATCACATGATTCAAAATCACAAGAAATAGGACAAGGGCATGGGCATGGTTAGTTTGAAGCATGTTGAACCCTTGTTCATGCCCACGGTAGCATCTAATCTACAACTAGAACATATATTGGTAACTACACACGTTGAAGTTACATGCACTAGAGAAATTCTGAAGGAAAGACCTCTCATTACTAGGTAAGAGGTATTACATGGGAAGTACCCTGATCTGACTTATCAGAATGAGGTTTACCAGGAGACTATGGAGGTGATTCAGAGTTTACAAGGTGAGATCCTTTGCTTGATGGATAAGTCATGGAATTTGGAGCAGGTGAAGAATGTTGAGATCCCTCAAAATGAATTTGATGATTTCAGAGAGGTATGTAAGATGTTGCGCTAAGAGAATATAATTCCCTTGTTAGGAGAATAGTTTAGAGAAAAGGTATTGTGCGCTAGATGCGAGAACGAGAGGCATATATTACATGCTAATTTTCCCCCTCATAGCCTTGATTATGAAAGGAGATCATGTTGAATGCATTATTTGATGGATGGATTTTGAGTAACATATTAATTGACACAAGTGTAGAGGTTCACGTTCTTACTTTGGATGCGTGGAATCAGATGGGGTGACCACCATTATAGCCATATTCGAATTTGTTGTACATGGCGAATAGAACTAAAGCTACACTCATCGAAGTCTTGAAGGATGCTTCCATAACCATTCAAGGGAACAAGTTCACTAGGCACATTGAAGTCTTAGCATTTTCCGAGGTAGATAACTTCCCAGCATTACTTAGATGCCCTTGGTGCTATGTGAATAATGTTGATTTTTGCTTCAACAAGCAATACATCAGCTTTGAGAATAAGGAGCAAGTTATTATCCCACTAACTAAAGGAAGGTCTGCTACTTATGTTGAGCCTTTGGGGGAAGAATACATCAAAAAAAATTATGTGTGCACCATTAGGGATCTAGAGGTTGTTGAGCCATCAATGAAGGAGTCATTCAGTGGTATGATGTTCAGTCCATGACTAATACGACTAGTGTTGTTTGTGATAATTGGGTGCATGGAACTTATGAGTTGATTGGGAGAGAATCAAAGGGCACTGTGACTCGTGTTATCAAAGTGCATTTAGTTAGGCATCTGGGAGGAAGAAAGTTAACAAGTTACATTAGAGAAGGTAACCTTGATGTCATTTTGCACACTATGAAATTCCAGTGGACATGTGTCATGGAGCGTAGGAATATGTTTGTTTATACCTTGTGTGGGATAAACACACTGGTGGGTGACCCATCGGGATAATATTATGGAGTGGCGCAAAGTAAGAATCATGTTCTCTATTATATTTATCTGGAGCAATGCACCTTCAAAGATACGTGACTATCATGGGAAGGAATTAGTCTTGTACCATGTTCAAGCATGTGAGAAGGCTTGGATAGAAGGTTCGGAAGCTTTACCTCGTTCACTTTGGGTGCATAAATTTTATTCCACCTTGCAAGGTTATGTGAGTGCATGGTATATCCATTTGGAGTTACATCGTCAGACGGGAAATTGGCAAGAGTTGATGGCAGGCATTATTCAAACCTTTGAATATCTATACTCTAAACCACCAGTGAATGAAACCTTACAGGTATTAAAATGTCTTACTCTTAGAGATAGTGCCAAAGCTAAGGACCTTATTCTAGATTTTCTAGGAGATCTAGAATTGGAGGTGCGCTTTGAGGAAGAAGAAGAAATGGATGAAGTATAGTTTGAGCACGCCTACCTAGATAAAGAGAAAGGAAAGGTCGTAAACCTAATAGATGATGAAATTAAGAACTTAGATTTTGATCATATAGAAAGTACATGCAAATTATTTGATAGTGTGAATGAGAAGGTGCACATTTACCATAATCCTTTAAAGATAAATAAGTTCAACATTGGCACGGAAGCATAGCCAAAAGAGGATATCATTGGTGATTACTAGACAGACCAGGAGGTCTCAAGGATAATTGAACTATTTCATGACTTCCAAGATTTTTCCCACATGGATACCATGAATTGAAGGGATTTCATCCCTCATTGGGAGAGATGTGAATTAATTTTAAGGAAGGTGTGCACCTGATTAGGAAGAGACCTTATAGGATGAATCCTAATCTACGTGTGAAAGTTAAAGAAGAAATTAACAAAATGTTGGAATCTGGGATCATTGAGGCTATTGAAGAGTCTGAATGGGTTAGCCCAATGGTGATTAGTATCAAGAAATATGGGAGGATAATGATATGTGTAGACTATAGAGATTTGAATGTTGCATGTGTCATAGATCCTTTTCCAACACCTTTCACTAAGGAGATCTTGGAAGGTGTGGCAAGATGGGAGATCTATTCTTTTACGGATGGATTCTTAGGATATCACCATGTAAGGATTGCAAAGGAGGACCAAGAGAAGACTACTTTCACCATTGAATGGGGAAGTTTTTCTTATATGGTTAAACCTTTTAAACTTAAGAATGCGCCTGTTGTATTTTCACGCATTGTGGTATAGACATTTCAAGATTTTATTCATAAATTTATGCAAGTTTACCTGGATGATTGGATAGTGTATGGATTGGTCAAGGACCACTGTGACAACTTGTGGTTGATGTTTGAGAGATACAGAGACAGTTAAGTATCTCTCTAATATAAAGAAATGTGTTTTTGCTACTCCTTTTGGTACATTGTTAGGTCATATCATTTGTAAGGAAGGCTTATTGGTGGATCCTATGAAATTTGTTATTATCTTGGGTTTGGAGGAGCCTACTAATCAAAGTGTAGTGCGTGGATTCTTGGGGAATATGGGTTACTATAGGAAATTCATCAAAAGGTATGCCAAGATTGTCACGCCTTTAGAATAATTATTAAGGCATAAAGGAATGTTTCAATGGGATGAGGTGCAATAGATCACTTTTGATATGTTGAAGGAGAAGCTTACTATTGTGCCCATTTTGTGCTTTCTCTTATGGGATAAGCCCTTTCACTTGCATGTGGATGCGTTAGGTATGGAAATTGGAACATTTCTAGCACAGCCTGGAGAAGGGATTATTGATCACCCCTTATGTTTTGTAAATAGAAATTTAACTCTAGCTTATAAAAATTACACAACAATGGAGTGTAAAGCATTTTCTATTATTTTTGTTGCATAAGTTTAGGCAATACTTGTTGGGTACTTCATTTATCTTTTACACAGATCACATGGCACTTAAGTATTTGGTAAACAAACTCATTTTGTAAGGGCACATATGTCGTTGGGTCTTGTTATTTCAAGAGTTTAACTTTTCAATTGTAGTGAAACCAGGAAAGTGAAATTCAAGACCTGACCATCTTTCAAGAATTGATTCAGGTGAGGACACACAAAGCATTGAAGACACAATGTTAGATGTATAATTGTTTAGATTACAAAGCATGCACCCTCTGATTTGGAAGATATTGTTGTATTTTTACGAACAGGTGTGGCACCTGAAGGAATTAAGAATATAGAAATAAAGCAACTTGTCATTTGTGTCTCACCTTATATGTTAATTGGTGGAAATCTATAAAATCTTGGTTAGGATAAGGTTTTGTATCGGTGTGTACTAGATCATGAGCATGTGGGTATTATGGAGGAAGCTCATGGAGGAATTTCTAGTGGACATTATGTAAGATGAGCCACCACACGCAAGATTCTGATGGCTGGTTTGTGGTGGGAGATATTATACAAGGATTTCACAAAATATATGCCAAGGGTCATGATCATTTCAGTTGCCTTGGGAATCCTAGGCATAGAGATGAAATGTTGTTAAGGCCTATAACAAACACGGAACCATTTGAAAAATGGGAAATTTAATTCATAGGACCTATTTCCCCATTGGCGTATAGGACAAGGGGTCACACTACATCATTATTTATACATATTATCTTACCCAAGTGGGTGGAGGTAGCACCAACGAAGGATTGCACTACACAACTACCACAAAGAACGGTTCCATTGGGAAAATATAATAAGCAAGTATGGATGTCCATTGAGTCTAATAAGTGATAAGGGTATTCATTTCTTAAATGAGACTATTAGGATATTATTGGTAGAGTTTATGGTAGCCCATCATAAGACTACACCCTATCACCCTCAGGATAATGGAACTACTGATGCCTTCAACAAGATTTTGAACCACACATTGACAAAAATTTATGATGTGGGAAGGAAAGACTGGGATGATAAAGATTCTTTCATACTTTGGTCATATAGAACAACCTACAAGTGGATGAACAAAGCCACACCCTTTCAATTGGTGTTTAGCATGGAAGCAGTACTACCAGTTGAGTTCATGTTACCATCCCTATGTATTGTGCATGCAAGAGGATTGGCTAATGAGCAAGCACTTGAAGAGAACATAAACAAACTGATGCGAATTGGATGAGAGAAATGCACCATATCCCAATGGATCCAAAGGACAAAGAGAGAAAGCCTGGCATGATCAGCACATTAAAAACAAGAAGCAGGAGGTGGGATAGATGGTCCTTCTATGCCACCCTGGGAAGTTCCAAGTGCATTGGTTGGGACTATATGTCATGATTTTCATACTTGACTTAGGTTCTTTCCAACTTGAAGCTTTGGATGGCACATGGTTTCCTAGTTTCTTTAACGGGAGTAGCCCTACTATAAATAAGTCTTATTGGTGTTTGTAAATAAGGCAGTATAGAAATTTAGCTTAGGATTTCCCTTAATGTATTTTTATTTCTATGTATTTCCTTTCATCATCTTTATGCTTTGTATTTACGGTTTGGTGTTGTGTCACATGTGGGTGCGCCAGTAGCTAATTAAATTTTGAACGGTTCTATTTTTGCAAAGGATTTCACATACCTTTAGTATGGGATGGATTGGCGTATAAATTCATAAAATAGTGGCACATTTCTAAGGAGGTTGGATTGATGGAAAACCCATTCTAGGATGATGAGCACAAAGGTAGAAGAGGGATCTGTGTGGTATATAAGGTGTTCTAGGTTTGTGTTGCAGTAGAGGTGTTTTGTGAAGAGTGAATGGATTAAAGACCACGCTGGAAAGAAATAAAGATCATGCATTGTAACATAAGATAGGCGAAGGCATGGGAAATTACTTGGTGGACAACATAGAGGTTATGTACTTCAGCAAGTGAGGCAAGCAAAGGAGTTATGTGGTGGTAAAGTAGTATTGGCATGCCGAAGAAGGTTATGACTAGTAGTGCGTGAGGTGAGGTCACAGATGTTTTATTTAGTGAAAAAGTACTTTATTATAAAGTAACTTTAAAACGTGTGGTCAAAGAAATTACGGTTATGAAAAATTATAAATAGGGGGTAAGGGTAGTCATTTTAAACTACCTTTACCTTCAAAAAAATTTACTCCCGAGTTATTGAAGTGCGACGAGGGTTTGATACAGACGCGAAGGAATTTTACAAACTAGTGTCATTTTACAAACTATAGTGAAATCTTGTGGTATAGCAAGGGGAAAAGAGAGTAGTATGGTAGTAAAGGGTTACGTAAAAGTGAGGTTATTAAGGTCAAAAATATCGGACAGATAGGGAAGAACTCAAAACACCTAGGGCAAGGAGTAAAGAAATAGGAAAGACACCAAAGAAGGCACGAATCAAGAAGTTGTTGATGGAGAAGGAGGAACCCGTTGAGGTTTACTCAAAATGTAGTACCCTACGGGTGTGATTAAAATGGATAAGTGGAGTTCAAATCTATATAGGTGCAAGATCAATGAATTCAACCATAGAACAAATGAACATGACAAGTCAATGTAGGTGGATTTAGTCAAGGATGTTCCAGGGGTAGAGGATCTTAAAACCCCGGGTGATGACTCGGTACAACAGAGTTGTAGAATACTTGGGTTTTCAACTTTGGGAGCTGCCCTTCTTTGCTAAACCCACCTCACTCTTTAGGTGGTTAATGTCATGGGTACACAAGGACTTCTACTTTACGTGGAGAACAATGAGGATAATGCCTATGATTAGAAGTGTAGTGAGGATATGCATCAACACTTAGGTGAGGATATGGCACTTGACTTATGTGCCACTACAAAAATCAAGGAATTGGTGAAGAAATTAAACTATGAGAAGGGAGGAAGGGCTCAGGTTATTTCAAACATTGATAACCCTACATTAAGATTCAGATCCCAACTCATCAATTACAAACTAGGTGCATCAGATAGATGGACAGATATAAAAAAGAGATTCATGTACATTGCATATAGGGTATCAAAGTGGGTGTACTAAAACTTCAGGAAAATTATTAAAAATAGTACCATTGAAGATGCAAAGATCACATGGGGATCCATACTATTGCTGATTGTATTCTAGGAAATTGGTGTCCCTGATGGGCAAAAAGGAAATATATGGGTTCACTCACCAACACACCAATCTCTCACAGTACAATTTTTACAATTCACTTGCAATGGTGTCATCACAAATACCTATAAGGAAGGGATGAAAAAGTGGTATGAACAACTACACGAGGCCTTTGAGAATGAGTGGTGCATCCCACATGAGTTGCCACAAATTTTTGGGGAATAAGTGAAGTTTGCAATCACACAATACTTCATCTTGGAAAATTTTATGATGGCCAAAGGAGAAATGGGTCCGTGGTACAAACTCAAGTTTGCATTCACTGCTAAAAATATGAAGTGTGTCATCAACCATTTAAAGGATGTGCAAAAGTTTATGTTTGATGTTGTCAAAGTGGACACTGATGTTCACACCCTTTGTGCAAGCTACAAGTATGGTGCGAGGCTAGTGTATAAGGATATTTTGGAGCCATAATTTTTGGATATGCATCCGTAGATCAATGTTACTATCAAAGGTTTCATCCAATGGGTATTTGTGTAGCTATTCCCCCAAGACACGAGAGGGGGTTGAAGTGGAGGTTACAGATTCCACCTTTCCAAGGCCATGGGAGGCATAAATCCCACCTATGAGAGTAGTCCATGATGAAGAGGGAGAATAAGAGGAAGAAGGAAGTGATGAGAAAGTAGACATTTCATGGAAAAGGAATTATTATACGTGTCAGAGTAGAGGTGGGGGCACATGTACATCACAACAAGGTAGTGCCAAGGCTTCATAGTCGAAGCTCAAGGAAGGTGAATAATCAAAAGGAGAAAATCCAAAATAGAATAAACATAAGGCACACGATGTCTCCAACTCAAAAATAGGCTTAGAGGAGGGTCATGGAGCTTTCAAGTAGGAGCTTAAGCGATAACTCACGGAGGAGGAGGAGAGAAGGGCTATGGCAGACACCAAGGCGAAAGCTGATGTGTGTGTAAAGGAGAAAGGCATATTGCATAGGGGTGTGTGAAAAATATAGTAGGAGGTACTTCACCTATCTAACCCACCAGCCTAGGAGAGAAAAATAAGGGAGAATATTTTATTATCAAGGAGGAGAAGGGGTTCACTACATGAACAAGTAACCTAAGGAAACAATGCTCAAAGCACAAGGAAAAAGGAAAGAAGTGAACACCTATGTCCCCTCACATGGACTTCATGGATAATCCCACGAAGTGTTTACACGTGAGGTTCCATAGCACCCTTTCCTAGTAGAAGCTACATGTTTGGGATCTGTTAGACCAAGATGGGGTCATGACAAGGATGAAGAGGATGATAAGATAGAATATTCATTTTCATGCAAAGGAGCTTGAATTCAAGGTCAATGACCACACAGTTGAGACCATCAACTTGAAGAAGAAGAAGGGATCAACCTATAAAGTTATGGATCTAAGCCACCTTACTGATGAGAAGGAATGTAACACACTACAGAAGATATCTTCAGAGATTGTAAGGTGGATTTTAGATGCAGGGGTGACTATTCAGACTTTGGTTGTAGCCAAGAAATAAAAAGAAAAGGAGATAGATCAATTTCACCATGCGTTGAAGGGTGAAACAACGCGGACTAAGGAGGTGTATGATCGAGCTAGCACCTTATTCAATAAGTTCCTAGAACAATGTATGGCATTGGTGAGCCAAGATAGGACAGATTATGGTGATGAAATGGAGTATTTAGAAGATCTGGTGGGGATTTTGTTAACCAACATCAAGAATGGTGCAAGGACCATAGCAGAGGAGCTCACCAAAGAGAAGGAAAACAACAAGGTCATTTTTGAGGCATGGATTGTAGAGTTGGAGGACTTGTTCACCCAACTCAAGGAGGAAAATATTTTAGCAAATAGGGGTTTAACAATTGTACAAAACACAATCCAATTGTTAACACACATGTATTAGATGAAGAGGCACTTCTCAAATCCTTACAGGAGAAGATCCCGATAAAAAAGTTTTTGTTGACACCATAGCACAAAAGGAAAAAGTTTAGACTAAACATGAGAAACTGGAATCTCACATTAGTGAACTCTGGGAATCGATCACATAATATATGGATGAGTTTGAGGGTGGTGGAGCTGGTGGTGGTCATAGATGATCTCAAGGGAAAGGTTGTAAAAATCACACCAGACCAAGAACCTAGCATGGTAGAAGAGGTGTCAGGAAAATCCTTAGTAGAATTGGAAGCATGGAAGAAGTTGAAGGATGAGATATATGTGGAGTTTCCTGAACTTCTCCACCTAGTCACTTAGTTGGTTGAGCTATACAACACTTTTTCCATAACCGATTTTTGGGTCGATGAAGTTTTGTTCAGCGAGTGTGGAGGATTATCTTGTGTAGAAATAAAGATATTGTGGGGTAATGTTAGGTCCTTAAGGAGTTTAGGCACCTAAGGCATGGAAGGTTTTATCGCATGCCGCAAGGTGCAAAGGCTCGCATGGAAGTAACTTTGGGGAAAGCATGGAGGTTCACACACGGGAAAAACAGACTTAGGACTTAACCACATTTTGGATCACGGTTAACGTCATGATAAAGGAACATGTGGAGATGTGACCAGAATTTGTTATGGATAAGGTTAAGACATGGAGACTTGTAGCTCAAGGAAAGCATATTCCAGGATATGGTTATCATGATGGGATTAGAGTCTGTAAAGTAGAGTTAGTTATGGATTAGTTGGCACTTGCATGCTAAGGATACTTGAGTATGGCAATACATGATGATATTTGGCACAAGGTTCACTCTGAGTGATGAGTAGGTAGTAAGGGAAGATTCATTAGAGTCCCTTGTTATGTATTCATTTGCATGGCAGAAGAAAAAAGAAGAGAATGTGGGAGAGAAGGATGTATGTGCAAGAAGGTAGAGAGAGTTAGGAGAGATATGTGTGATCATTGTTGTAACTTTAGTAGTGGAGCCATTAGAAGATAATACTGGAATTCTGATAATGTATCTAGTCCATGTATGGATTCCTTAATGTATTTGGCTATTATAAACATTTGTGAATGAATATGATGGTGTTGTTTTGAATATCTATGTTAGGGGTTCAAACCCTTGTGTTCTTTATATTTTTCATGGGTCAGATTTGATTCCTTTATGTTGATATAATGTTTTCATTCATGTTATGGTGCATCTGTGCTTGATTTAGTTTCTTTATCTTTGTTATATAGAATGTATGTATTTATGTTTGTGCACTATTCCTCCATTAATGGTGAACATTCTTGCAAATCTCACATAAAGTATGGTTTTGGCATGTACGCGCACCTTGGGTGAGCACCCAGTTCAAGTAGGGTGATATGTCAGTGCACCTGGGATTTAAAGGGTTAGGAAAAGTGACTACATTATATTTTACTGGTTCACATTGCAAAATATTCTAGAACCTTTGACGAATCAACTAAGGTCTTCCTAACCCTATTTTATTATTAGGGTTTTGCATTTTCATAGCTTATATTACTTGGGTCATTTTCTTTATGCATTTATATGTTATTTATTGTTGTTCTTAATATTAGATTAACTTAGAATAATTCCAATTTTAGTTAATCATTTTGGTGAACCCGATCTTTGAATCCACCTTTGTTCTAGGGATTTTCTCATATTTTCTATCATGGCTCCTAAAGTTGTTGAAATTTCCTTGTCTGATTTACTTCAAATGCATCCAAATTGCCAAGTTGTTCTTAAGAAGGCCCTAGACACCATGCATCTTCCCTAGATATGCATCTGCATCAATTAAGTACTATTTTTTATCGTTTATTTGACAACCCTATTCCTTATGATCCTCCATGTAATTAATCCATGTTGGAATCAATTTAAGATTTGCATTCTATATTTTGAGACAAATTTAAGGTTGTGGAATCCACAATTACATCTCTCAAATGTGAAATCCAACATCTCAAGGATGCTTCTCAGGCGCATTTTTTTTCTCCTTCTACATCTCATCCTCATTCTATGTCTATTACATGTACACATATTAGTTAGCCTCAAGTCATACCACTACCAGAGCCTCTCACCTTTGATCACAATTCTAAGAAACATGACCTTCTTATTGAGCTCCTTAGTCATCAATTTATCACATTACCGCTTACTCATTACTATCCTCCTTATTGACTAGAAAAATATCAAGGTCATCCATATTTTAATTATCATTGAATCAATGACCATAACTATAATAATCTGTTACACTTTACAACAAAGAATCAAACATCTTGAGCATCAAGGATTTATCTCATTCGCTACACAACATTTTGTTATATTCCCATCTACAAATGCTACATCACAATGGGTTCCTAAATTTGATTTTTCTAAGTATAATGAGCATCACGCCATCACTTCTAGTGGTCCTTCTTCCATGACTTAAGTTCCACCTACTCAAGTAACGCAACCACCTCACCAAATAAGTCCAACACTTCCTCTTTCTATGTCACCAACAAGATATTCAGAGCCAAACTAAGTAGCCCCCTTTAAATATCAATGTAATTCCTCCACCACTCAAGTCATCTGTGGTCAAAAAATTACCACTCATTACACAAGGCAAGCACACTCTAGCTGACATTTTTTTACTCACAATTTAAGGACCCTATCCAGTCCTCTCCTTCGTGTTTGATCACTTTTGTCAAAGAAACTACCCCTTACATTTATCCACTTAGCATCTTTTGACTAAATCTCCATCACTTACATACATGGGGGCATATTATTCACACATTCCCCCACCCTAGCATCAACACATGTTTCATACTCACATCCACCTTCTAGTATATGCATATTCATCTACACTTTAGCAATGACCATTGCCTGATGAAACACTCTTATGCTTCAGTTCACACTTGACTGTTGAGGGCTACATACTTGTTGTCTCCCAAAAATACTCAGCATTTTCATAGCCAAATTTAATTTTTTTTATCTCATGCCCTTCATTGGTGTTTAAGCTAAGTCGAGAGTCAGAAATCAGCAAAAGTCATGCCCTAGAGTTCTTTAAAGATCAGCTTTTGCTCATTTTTAGAAATCCTCCATTTCCCAATCTGCGTGCACGTAATATTCTCTTTGCTGAACCTCCATTTTTATCAAAATTGTTCACTTGTTCTATTGCTTGGGTCATCAAATCATTCTTTTTCCTCCATGCCTATGGTTCATGAAGGAAATTCTAAAATTGGACTCAAAACAATGGAGTTCTCTTCCTTTACATATTTTTCACAAATGGGATGAAAAACATCTTTTACTAATCAAATTTTGACCTGAATGAATGTAGGTACGTGGTCGATCCTATTAGATGGGGAGGAATGGGATTTTTGGTGAACTTAACACTTTTGGTCACTTTTGAAAAAGGTGGTAAATTTTCCCCGTGGCCCTAGAAAGTTTGAAGTTACCGATTGTGGGAAAAGTGGAAGTTTTTTTCCTAGGATGCACAAGTTCACGAGGGACACTTGGGACTTGAAAAGCCAAATTTTCCGATTGTGGAAAAAGTGGAAGTTTTTGTCCCAGGCTGCACAAGTTCACGAGGGACACTTGGGACCTGAAAAGCCAAATTTTCCGATTGTGGAAAAAGTGGAAGTTTTTGTCCCAGGCTGCAAAAGTTCACGAGGGACACTTGGGACCCGAAAAGCCTAAATTTTCGATTGTGGGAAAAGAGGAAGTTTTTGTCCCAGGCTACACAAGTTCACGAGGGACACTTAGGACCCAAAATTTGGATCAGCCAAAAATTTCAAAAGTGTGACAGCGGGCCTGGAGGAATTTGAGTTTTTGAGCCTTTTTCCAAAAAAGGTTAAAATATTTAAAAAAGAGCCACAACCTCATCTCTAACCAGAACATGCCACATGTCCTAGTTAAATCAAAGCAGTGGGTTGGCAGAGAAATTTTTGTTTTTGAGTCTCTTTGCAAAAAAGGGAAAAACTTAAAAAGTGACCCGTAGCCCTGATCAGGCTTTGAAGGAAAAAAATCAAAGTTGAAGCCCACATGGAAAAATTCAAAGGTGAAGGTGCCACATGTCCTAGTCAAATCGGAGTAGCGGGCTGGCAAAGGAAATTGATTTTTTGAGCATTTTTCCAAAAAAGGTTAAAATGTTGAGAAAAGGGCCACGACCCCATTTCCAATCAGAAGGTGCCATGTGTCTAAGTTGAAAATTCAAAGCGGGGGTGCGGGCCAATTTTTTTCAATTTTCCAAATCTCTAAAAAATCTCAAAATGTAAATGGCTTTCCCCCGTAACCACTCCAATCCCTTCCTTCCATGTGGACGGCCTGATTTCAAAGCTATATGAGAAAATCAAATGGTCTATATTTAAACTGCAAATCGAATGTAATGATTGCTTTGCAAGATCTATTTTTAACCCGCCATGAGCATTTTCTTCACAAAAAAGGAATTTGAAAAGGTTTCAAGCATTTGTAAATATGGTAACCATTTTGGAAAAGGATATAAGGGCTTCTTGACATCATTCCAAGGGCTAGCGATTGATTTTCAAAAAGACCAGAGTGCTTTGTACTGGAAAAAAGACAGAAAAAATGCCATACTTCTTCTATTTTCTCTTCTTCCTCAAATTTCATCCATTCTCAAGCTATGTAAAAACTTTTCTCAAGCTCCAATAATAAAAAGAAGGAATTATTTCCTCTTTGATTGAGGAATTGATTGGTACTTTGCGACCATGAGTTTCATTCGGTCTTGTAGCTTCTCCCGTGGATCTATTTTTCTTCGATTACAAATGCATGTAAATGAAATTTCTAATTAATGTGTGTGGGCATCTGATATTCTACTAAAAATTAGTTTCTCCTATCTCCATTCTCACTCGCTTTCCCCTTCTCGCACAAATTTCTTCTTTAGTGAGAAATTGCTATCTTTGCTACACAGGGTCAATGGAGTGCCCCTATTGGATCTTTGTCAAGAGGCCACCATTGAAATCCACTTTTTCATGCATGCACATACGGAATTTGTACCATTCAAGTAGAGGGACTTAGATTCCCATAGCATTGGCTTGAAACCCACCAACTTGCCCACGAGACAAATTTTCTCGCCAATAGTTTTTACACCCACCGTGGGCCGATTTTGTAGCATCTACACCTATAAACGACTCAGGGTCATAAAATACAAAAATATTCTAGAAGAAAATTTTCTGGAGATTTAATAATCACACAAACTTCATGGATGTAAATCATGGCTATTCTGTGAAATCCTCCTGTTGAGAGACCTAATTTACTCTTTCACATCCAAGAAGACATTGCTTCTGATCTTAGAGAAATTATTTGGCATAATAGACAAAGTGTCAATCAATACTTCATTACCATAAGGATTCTAGAGCTGGAAGAGGAACGTGTTGTCGAATTGGAAATTCCACGACAAATTCTAGTGCCCCAAAGGATAGCATAAACTTTCAAGCTGGCTGATAGAAGATACGCCTAGCAACTGAGGCAAGGAGGCTAAATTGATCCCATATTTGAAGAGCTTGAAAAAGGGGCAGTTACTGAAGAGGAGATAAGGGCTCAATTTGAAGAAATAGAAAGAATCCAAATTGAAGCGAAAGAAAGAGCAGCAATAGAAGCGAGCTTAGCAATACTGGAGGATAGAAACAAGAATAGAATGGGTGAGCATGAGCATGAGGAACGCAGGCCTAATGTACCATGTGGAAGAAATACTTGTCCACTTGCTCTCCCACAACCACTTCATGACCTCCCAAGAGGCTCAAGAAATAACTTCCCAAAATTCAAAGGAGATGGTTCTCAGCTCCAGGATTAACATGTAGCAGCATTCATCACTGCTTGTGGAGTGTTGGGAGTTGAAGATGAATATGTTTCAGTTGAGCTCTTTGTGGAGTCACTCCAAGAAAATGTTTTTTAATGGTTCTACATGTTGCCCCCAAGATCTGTCACATGTTGAGAAGATATAAGAATTGTATTTGAAAATAGGTTCAAGAGCACAGAAGATTGTCAGGATCTACTGGTCCAATTGGTTCAGATGAAGAAGGATACCTCTGAATCAATGAGATATTTTGTAGCAAGGTATAATAGGTTGACGAGAAGGATCCCAGAAGATGTGATAACCCCTGAAAACAACTTGAAAAGGTTCTTCATCAGTGCTTTACCACCAAAATTTGGTTTCTTCCTTAGAAGAGCTCAACCAAGAACATTGAGGGAGGTTCAAGACTTTGCAGTTGAGACTGATGATGATCTAATTCTTTCTAGCAAAGTAAAAGGACCAAATGGGAAGAAAAAAGGTTAGAGTTCAAATCTAGTCACCACTAATCCAATTTTCCAAAAAATGGCAAATGACCTAGTTGCTTTGAAGAATCAACTGTCAAAAATCATAATGAGGAATGCTCTAAGGAGACCAAATCCTCATGATAGACCAAGAATTGCTCCACCTCCTCGTAGGCTTGCTCTTGAAGCACCACAAGTCAATGTCATTTGTGACACTAGGGAAGTAGAAGAAGGAACATACATTGAGGAAACTAAAGAAGAAAGCATGGATGACTACGAAAACTATCTTGAAATTGAAGAGGTTGGCATGCACAATGACCTAATTGAATATGTTGATGATGAGGAGGAAGGTGATGACAAGGCTCCAAGTTTTTCATGTGCTATTTTCATTTGTGCATAATCCAAGAATGGTGTTTCAACCTCAGCAGTTTCAACTGAGAGTAGGAGGAACAAAGAATATATCTCTTCAAAGCCTCCACTAAAAAAGATCATCAGCAGGGGATCACCATTTCCACCTTCCATGGAATTAGTTAGAGATAAATCAGAGTCACCAGTTGTAAAGGATCACACTGTTATGCGAAGTAAGCTATCTAATTCTTCTCCCAACTCACAACCAGTTAAGAGAAATTCCCTTCTAAATGTTAGTTCTACAAGAACATCTAAATTTCAATCAAAGGATACATTCCCATCTCCTTCCAATCCAATTACTACATTTGATAAGGATAACCCAGCACCAAAAGTAACAAAACCTCTATCATTTAAGTCCTCATCCACTGCTGGAAACTCTCCCTCATCTACCATAACTTTATTTGACTTTGTGGAGCATGCAAGAAAAACCAAAGTTCAGCTCTCTAAAATGCAATACCTGCAAACACATCCCGCCCAATTTGATAGATTCATCAAGGCGGTTCGTTTTAGTAACCCTTTTTCTTCAATCCCAATCTCTAAAGGCCTATTACCCACTCCATCCATACCAACTTCTCAAAACATGTTAGCCCTCAGTGCCTCCAACACCAACAGAGTTGAGACTTTCTACTTGTCACTTCTCATCAAAGGCTTCCAATTGAACAATTACATCATAGACTCTAGAGCCTTAGATAATGTGATGTCAGCAAAATTTGTAAAGTATCTTGGTCTCAATTTGACCTAGGTAAATGGCACATGCTACCCAATGGAATCCAAACAAGTTCCATTGGTAGGAAGAATTAAGGATGCTTAGGTTGCACTAGCTGATTACCCTGATAAGAAGATACTCTTGACCATTTTGGTGGCAGACATCTTATTGATGGAGAATCACAGCACCCCTGAATGTCTTCAACTCGATGGGTTGAGACTCTCAGTGCGATTTCATAACATGGAGCTTTTCCCAAGTGTGGGACCTTTTGAATCAGGAAAGCTCTCTAGATGAAGGCCGGTTCCTATTCCTCTGTTTAGATGCACACATAAAAATGTAGACAGTTTACTCAAAAACCTAATCTAACTTGCCAAGGAGACAAGGTAAGAAGATGCATAAAAATAAACCTAAACTAACAAAGGTGATGCACCGAGGAATGAATAACACATGTCTTACCAATAAACACAAACCCTTAAAATGTAATACAAGATCATGCACAGATAACCAAATTTGTAGTGAAAGATTAGGAGGATGCAAATGAATATAGAGAGGGTTGAGAATCATCCACAAGAATGCATTATTTTCTCCAAAGATTGATACAATACACTACAAAATGCCAAGAGGCAAAGTTGCATTATAGTTTTATATGGGAGGTTTGAACTCCACAAATTCACCTGCCAAAGAGAAGAAGGGAGGGACAAAACAAGAATGTCCAACCTTTAGAAAGAAGCCCCTCCTTACAATTTATAAGAAGAATGAGAGAGGGAAGAGATAGGAAATCCAAATCTACCCCAACCACCTCCGGTTGCATTTAATTCATCTCATTATGGTGGTAGGTGAGGACCATAGCAAACCCAAAAAGTGTCAAACTATATTTTTCATTTTTAAGAACTTTTTCTCACCCAATTAAATATATCTAGTTGTAGTTGGATAGAGGACCTTGTAAGATTTCCGAAAATTCCAACCTTGCATGAATCCGAGCTCCCTGTGAAAATTTATGGCCATCTGAATATCTGCGCCAGGGTTTGCTTCCTGTCAGCATAAAAAATGTTGCGCCTCCTGAAGCTGCGCCATGGGCGCATCCATATTTTTTTTGACACTCTCTTACCTACACCATAGGTGCATCCACATTTGTTTCAACACTCATTTACCTACGCCCTTTACCTGTGCCATGGGCGCATCCATATTTGTGTCAACACTCTCTTACCTGCGCCATAGGCGCATCCACATTTGTGTCGACACTCATTTACCTGCGCCATGGGCGCATCCACATTTGTGTCGTCACTCATTTACATGTGCCCTGGGCGCATCCATATTTGTGTCGACACTCTCTTACCTGTGCCATAGGTGCATCCACATTTGTGTCGACACTCATTTACCTGAGCCCTTTACCTTTTGTTTGTCTATATCTACCCGGGGGGAGATATTTACAACACATCCCAGCGTCTTTTAGTATTATGTTGAGTAGAAGTTTTTACAGAGATCTAGGTAGAGAAATAAAAATTTATTGGTCATCTACAACTATCCCAGTTAAAGGAGAAATGAAGAAGCTACCGTTAGTCAGGAAAATGAACTTCACAGAAAGGAAATCTAATGATCCAAGGGCTAACATCCTCTTTCAAGATTGTGGGCTAGGAAACTACTTCCTTACCTCACAAAAGGAAGATAACTTGCCACTCCTCATGGAGGAAGAAGAAGATCAGATTTGGAAAATGGAATTTAATGGCAGTCATTATAGAGTAGGTTCTAGTGTCGGTGTAGTATTATACTCTCCCTCCAATGAGGTATATCCTTTTGCTTACAAGCTGCAATTTGATAATACAAATAATACTACAGAGTATGAAGCATTACTCTTAGGCATGAATGTAGTATAGGACATGGGAATCAAAAAGATGAGATGCAAAGGTGAGCTAAGATTGTGGTAAAGTAGGTCTGCTAACAATATCAAGCAAAAAATCCAAGGCTCAGGAACTATAGAAATAGAGTGTGGAACTGCATTGAATCCTTTGATGCATTCTCCATTGATGGTATCCCTAAGGAGTGGAATGAAAAGTTTGATTCTCTAGTAGTGTCAGCTTCCTTAATGACACCTCATCCTTATTTTGGCAAGGATAAAGTGACCATTGAGATGGTGTTCAAAACCAGCATACCTAACAATGCAAATCACTGGAAATTCTTCAATGATGACAATCAAATCCTAACCTTCTCAGAACAAAGGGATAACTTTAATAATCTATTCTTTGAAGGAAGTGAAAACTCACACCGTGAATCAATCCCCAAAGAAGAGAAGGAAGGAATTGAGGGAATTGATGAAGAGGCAAAGAATCAAACCGAAAGGAAACAAAATCCCCAAAGGCCTAGTTTTTTTGGAAGACCTCTTCTACAAGCATGACAGTTCATCCAAGAGAAAGAAAATAGTCTTCTCGTGTCCATCTGATTTTGATCAAGAAAACATTGGCACTTCGTAGAATCCAAGGATGGTTAACATTGGTAAATGTTGCTCACCGAAGAGAAGAGAAAGTTTGTTGCTCTACTAAAAAGTATTCGGATGTCTTGGCCTACTACTATGATGAATTCAAATCTTTTCAAACAAAGGAAATGCATCACTCCATTCCTTTGAAGCAAGGAGCCAAGCCCTTCATGAACACAAAGGCCCTACAATCTAAAGATTGATGATGTTATCAAAGAAGAGGTGACAAAGATGCTCAATGTTGGAATAATTTTCCCCATCCACCATTCAACATGGGTGGCTAACATTATGCCAGTAAGGAAGAAGAACGGGGAAATAAGGATTTGTGTAGACTTCTAAAATCTGAATCAAGCATATCTCAAGGACAACTACCCTCTCCCAATCATGGATCATATTTTGCAAGTAGTCACTAGATCTGAAATGCTCACTTTTCTTGATGGATTCTTAGGGTACAATCAAATCAAGGTGGCAGAAGAGGATTGCAACAAAACAACCTTCACAACACCTTGGGGCACTTTTTCCTATAGCAGAATGCCTTTTGGCTTGATCAATGTTGGAGCCACTTTCCGAAGAGCAATGGACTTGGCCTTCAAAGATTTGAAACACTGCATTGTCATTTACCTTGATGACCTCACGGTTTTTTCAAAGAGGAGGGAAGATCATATCAGACATTTGGAGAAAGTCCTTGTAAGGTGTAGGAAACATGGAATTTCTCTAAATCCAAATAAGTACATCTTTAGAGTCACAGAAGGCAAGTTGCTAGCACACATTGTGAATGAACATGGAGCACACATTGATCCTAAGAGGGTTAGAGATATCCAAGCACTGGCCTTACCAACCAGCAAGAAGGGAGTTCATTCATTCTTTGGAAAGGTAAAATTCCTTCGTCATTTTGTGCCTAAGTTTTCTGCACTGACTAAGCATATAACTTCCATGATCAAACCTCAAGCAAGTTTCAAGTGGAATAAGGAAGGAAAAACAACATTTGAGGAGATCAAGAAAGCCATTGCCAAAGCTCCAACTCTTGTATCCCTAGATTTCAACAAGGATTTCATCATGTATTGCTATGCATCAGAACATACACTCTCTGATGTGCTTGTTCATAAAAATGATGAAGGTTTAGAAGCACCCATTGCTTTCATGAGTTGTCCTTTGAAAAATCATGAGCTAAAGTACAACCAATTGGAGAAACATGCCTACGTAGTGGTCAAAGCTATTAAAAGTTTCAGATTCTACATTCTCAATTCCCATATAGTGGTGATGGTCCCTGAAGTGCAATCAAGTCCATTTTGACTCAACAAGATCCCGGGATAAGAGAGGAAGTTGGATTACAAAGACCCAAGAGTATGACTTGGAGATTAGACCCTCTAATCTGGTAAGAGGAAATGGTTTGTGCAAGTTGATTGCTGAAGATGAAGCTCTCAAAGCTCAACAGGGAGAAAAAGATGGTGTTTTCTCAACTTGTTCAGAAGACAGTCCACAGCACTCTTTGTCACCACTACTGATGAGTGGTATGCTGACATTGCTTACTACCTCACTTATGGAGAATTCCCTCCTCATCTTGATTACAAACAAAGAAGGACACTCAAGCTAAAGGTAACCAAGTTTGTGATCTAGAATCATGCACTTTACAAGAGAGGCCTAGATGGTTGTTTCCTCATGTGTGTAGATAAGGAGTAGCAAGAAAAGTTTCTCATAGCATATCATGATCAATCTTGTGGTGGAAATTTCTCAACAATGGTCACCACACATAAGATCCTCAGAGGGAGATATTATTGGCCCTCCATCTTTGCAGACACTCAGGATTTGGTTTCCAAATGCAAAGCATGCCAACAATTTGTTGGAAAGCCACAACTAGTTGCATTACCACTCAGGCCTGTGGTGATTGAAGAACCATTTCAGCAATGGGGGCTAGATTTTATTGGTGTTCTGAATCCTCATTCTAGTGTAGGACATACTTATGTACTCACTGCAACTGATTACTTCACTAAATGGGTGGAAGCCATCCCAACCAAACAAGCCAACTCTGAAACAGTCTACAACTTCATCAAGGAGAATATCATTATTCATTCTGGAGTACCACAAAATATTGTTATATAGATAATGCCACCTATTTCTCTTCAAAGGAGCTCACAGAGTTTTGTTATGGCTTTGGGATCTCCCTATCTCACTCTTCTCGAATACTACCCACAGGGAAATGGGCAGTTTGATTCAAGCAACAAGAACATTGTGATCATTGTCTGTAAGTTTGGTAGATGAGAATCGAAGGAACTGCACAAGAAGTTATATGATGCATTGTGGGTTGATAGGATCACTCATAAGAAGTAAATAGGTACATCACCTTTCCAAATGTTGTATGGATTTGAGGTAGAGATTCACCTCATAATTGAGATGCTAGCTCTCAAGTTGCTGCAAGAAATAGAAGATGGTCAATACAAAGACTCCATTGACAAGAGGATCATCTTCTTGGAGAAGCTGGAAGAAAGAAAATGCCAAGTGGTGGATAGAATCAAAGAAAATCAATTGAAAGTGAAGAAGATATTTGACAAGAGAGAAAAGGCGAGAAAATTCAAGGTTGGAGACTTTATCTTGCTATGGGACAAGAGAAGAGAACCAAAGGGCAGCTATGGAAAGTTTGATTCATTATGGCTCGGCCCATTCCAAATTCATGGAACTTGTTGTGAGAATGTTTTTCTCCTCTCATGCTTGGATGGAACGCCATTGGAATTTCCTCGAAGTGGGCAATACTTGAAAATGTATCATCAATGAAAGTGGGTTGTCCCCTGTCTTGTACCATAGGTAATTTTCATAGGTATGTTTTTCCCTTTTTTTGTTGTGTGGTTCTGGTTTATTTTTGTTGGTTTGTTGTGTGTTTTCTCCTTCTTCCATTCTTTCTCAGAATTGTGCATGACTCTACAAGGCCCAATGGATAAGGCATTGGTCAATGTAATATGTTTTGAAACTTGAGATTCTAGATCCTCATGTCATGCCCTAGCCATGCCCAGTTCACGCCATGTCCCCAAGCCAGAGCCATTTGTTGTCTCCCGAAAAAATACTCTGCATTTTCATAGCCAAATTCAAATTTTTTGAGCTAATACCCTTCGTTGGTGTTTAAGACAAGTCGAGAGATTCAATAAATTAGAAAAATTTGTACTGGATCTGTTTAAACCTCTGTTTTTCTCATTTTTAGAAATCCTCCATTTCCCGGTCTGTGCATGTAATATCCTCTTTGCAACCTCCATTTTTGATCAAAAGTGTTCACTTGTTCTATGGACTGGGTTTTCAAATCATTTTTTTGCCTCCATGCCTCTGATTCGTGAAGGAAAATTGAAAATTGGACTTAAAATGATGAATTTTTCTTCCTCTACATATTTTCCACAGTCGGGATGACAAGCATCTTTTCCCCATCAAAATTTGACCCCAATGAATGCAAGTACATGGTCAGATCCTATTAGATGAGGAGGAATGGGATTTTTGGTGAACCTAACACTTTTGGTCACTTTTGGAAAAGGTGGTAAATTTTCCCCACGGCCCCAGAAATTTTAAAGTTTCCGATTACGGGAAAAGTGGAAGTTTTTGTCCCAAGCTACATAAGTTCATGAGGGACACTTGGGACCTAAAAATCCAAAATTTCTGATTGCAGAAAAAGTGGAAGTTTTTGTCCCAGGATACACAAGTTCATGAGGGACACTTGGGACGTGAAAATCCTAAATTGCCGATTGTGGGAAAAGTGGAAGTTTTTGTCCCAGGCTACACAAGTTCACGAGGGACACTTAGGACCCAAAAAGCCAGATCAGCCAAAAATTTCAAAAGCATGAGAGTGGGCCGTCGGAGGAATTTGAGTTTTTGATCCTTTTTCCAAAAAAGGTTAAAATATTTAGAAAAGAGCCACAACCCCATCTCCAACAAGAACATGCCACATTTCTTAGTCAAATCAGAGCAGCGGGTCGGCAGAGAAATTTTTGTTTTTGAGTCTCTTTGCAAAAAAGGGTAAAAACTTAAAAAGTGACTCGTAGCCCCAATCAGGATTTGAAGGAAAAAAATCAAGGTTGAAGCCCACATGGAAAAAGTCAAAGGTGAAGGTGCCACGTGTCCTAGTCAAATCGGAGTAGTGGGCTGGCGAAGGAAATTAAAGGGCTTTCCCCGTAACTAGTCCAATCCCTTCCTTCCATGTGGATGGCCCGATTTCAAAGCTATATGAGCAAATCAAATGGTCTATTATTAAACTGGCAAATCGAATGTAACGGTTTCTTTGCAAGATCTAGTTTTTAACCCGCCATGAGTGTTTTCTTCACAAAAAAGGAATTTGAAAAGGTATCAAGCATTTATAAATATGGTAACCATTTTAGAAAAGGATATAAGGGCTTCTCGACATCATTCCAAGGGCTAGCGATTGATTTTCAAAAAGACCAGAGTGCTCTGTACCTGGAAAAGATAGAAAATGCCATTCTTCTTCTATTTTCTCTTCTTCCTCGAATTTCATCCATTCTTAAGCTATGTACAAACTCTGCTCAAGCTTCAATAATAAAAATAAGGAATTATTACCTCTTCGATTGAGGAATTGATTAGTACTTTATGACCAATGAGTTTCATTCGGTCTTGTAGCTTCTCATGTGGATTTATTTTTCTTCTGATTATAAATGCATGTAAATGAAATTTCTAATTAATGTGTGTGGGAATCTGATATTCTACTCACAACATTAGTTTCTCCTATCTCCATTCTCACTCCCTTTCCCCTTCTCAGACAAATTTCTTCTCTAGTGAGAAATTGCTAGCTTTGTCACAGGGTTAGTGGAGTGCCCCTGTTAGATCTCTAGGTGAAAGGCCACCATTGAAATCCAATTTTTCACTCATGCACATGTGGAAGCTACACCATTCAAGTAGAGGGACTTAGATTCCCATAGCGTTGGCTTGAAACCCACCAACTTTCCCACGAGACAAATTTTCTCACCAACAATACTACACATGCACCCCACATAGTGGACACTAGATACTACACATTACAACTCTTCATACATCTCGTGTCATACATTCTACATTCTACATTTACTTTACATCATTTCAACATTTGCGCATCTACACATCATACATCATATTAGTCACCGTCATACATGTATCACACTCTTATCGTCTACGAGTCTAACATTACATAACCCTCATCTTACATACTACATAGCATGCACCTTACACTATTTTTCTATCTACACATCTTGCATAGCATTCTACACATTGCATATTTATAGATTTTACTCATCACATGGTCATTTAATCATCACACATCCTACATATTCTTCTTCTATGTGATGCACTCACTACCCTATGACACACTTTAGTTCCTCTGTCCATACTCGACTGCCAAGGTTTTACCAATCAAATGGACCTTATCATACACACATTTTCATCACTCAACCTTCTATCATGTGATATTCCAAGGTTAGTGACATATTCATTACACTAAAATATCACCTCTTCTTTCATATTGTAGTGGTATACACTTTTGCCTACATCAACACTCCCTCTATTCATCATTTAGTGATATACACTTTATGTTAAATCATCACTCATTCAAGTGTCTTGCCATGTTATACTCTTCAGCTATAGGGTCACACATACATTATCTCTAGGTCATATATCATCACTATAAATACACATTCATCACAACGCGTTAGACACAATACATACTTTGACCATTTCCCGATGATGTACTCTCGTTTTGGTCCATTCTTGATTTCTCATGGGGCATATTAAAATAACCTCACTGCGTACACTTTCTATCACTTGGGGGTACACTTCTCCTACCATCTATATTGCATTCCATTCCATCCATCCATAGCATATTTCATATCTTGATTGCTTTTACTTTTTCTTACATTTTTTGTTCATGTTCGTTTATTAAACATGCTAGTTAGATCTATTATATGTCATTATCTTTACCATACACACATATGTGTTCACGTCATTTTCTATTTTTAATCACAGACACGGTCTCTCTCACATGTAGCATGGATGCTCACCTCCTACAACGGTTATTGGGGCCTCCAAATTTTCTCTTACAGTGCTATTATTTCACTTGTTTATACATGCTTCTGGCATATGGGTTATCTTTCTAAGATGCTAACGAGTGCTTCATGTGCAGTATTTGTTTGTAGGATTACTTATTACCATGGTTATCTATTTTTTGTACTTATTTGTCTCTTATTTTCTATTTGTATGCAAGCCTTGCCATTTATTTGGTGTGCACACTTGTTTTTTTTATACATCCATTATATCTTTGTGTGTCTTGCGACATCGTGAGTGGTGTCCCCTATTTACAACTTATTTTGGTGGTATATATTTCCTTCTTACGTGCTTACTTGCTTTCTAGTTTCTACATTATTTGGTAGCATACACTTGTCTTTTACATGCATGCTTGTTTGTACTAACACTTGTTTCTAGCCACTTGTTTGTGTGTGCCTTGGTTTCTACCAAGTACATTCCCTTCCCCCTGCAGGGCACATTTTATGTGGTTGGTCCTCTTTTGGGGCTGCATTCTCCTTTCAGTGATGTCACATGTGCCCCCAAAGAGGGGGTATCATTTGGGTTCTTACATACTACACAATGTTCTCTACCAAGATCTGATTCATTTTTGTCCTTAACATTGTGGGTTATACAACGAGTGGGTTCATACCAGTCTACGAACCCCATACATAATGGATTTTACAGACATGGTTTTCCTTATCATTCTAGGGAGTAGTTACAAGTTAGAGGATATAATGGATTTTCTCTCTACACTACTTGATCGAAGTATCGAATCGCCCAAAACCGGAAGTACATAGATCTCTTCATACATCTTCAAGGAAGTAGTTACAGGTTGGAGAATAATAAAACTTTCTCCCTACACTTCTATGGTAAGGGTGGCATGAGAACACCCAAAAAACTTGTAGTACAGATGTCCTTTCTTCGCCCCTTCTCTCATCATGGATCAGGTGCACATGTTCCTTTTACATTTTTCATTTCCATTACATGATTTTTACTATATACATGCATATTTACATGAATTTTTGACATATATACATGTGTATTTGACTACTTTATTATCTTCTCCTTGTAGTTCCAGCCATATGAGAAGCAAGCAGTCAGCAACAACAAATAGCATCATGCAAAGCAGCACACACCTCATACTGACATGTAGGTACATCACACACATCAGTAATTACATGCACGTTTCCTCCCTAGGTTCACTCTCATCACTTTTTTCTTCTCCTTTGCATCTTTAGTTTCCATGCTCCATATTTTTTTCATTATACACTTTTTCTAGTCCTTCGGCACACTTTCTACATCACTCTATATGGAAATCAGGTTTGCATATCTATCTACTTTATGTTACCGAGCATTCCGCTCACCAACATAAAGAGGGAGAAAATGGAGACACAAAATCACACACTTTAGGCATTATTTAGTCTCGGACTCATACCACTATTCATATGGTTTTTGAGTGAAGAAATTACTAGTTAATCCTTGTCCTTTGGCTATTTTACTTTACTTTCTATCGTCACTTCCGACCTTTAGCACATACTTGCCTACCTATTTTTATAATTTTATGTCATTCTACCTCTAACTTGGGTGCTCGGCCCCAGTATTGGGGTTCTTGAGGATCCCCGGTCCCATTTGGGGCACCCTGATCCTTTTTACACTTTCCTACCACTTTTGGGCACTTTCTAGCCGTTTGGGATTTCTATCTTTTTAGTGGTCATCCTTTTCAAGGTTAATTATGAAATTAGAACAATATAACCATATAAATATAAAGTTGTGAGACCATAATGAGGTACCAAGCACTAAGCACTACTATCATCACCTAAGGTTTCATCCATAAAATGCTCCATTTGCATCTATCTAGCTCCATCATAAGGTACAAGTCTATTTCATCTCGTATCACATTGTATATGAGGGAAGTATTCTATTTCATCCACCATTTTATTACATTTTACATAGTTATTTCTCACTACTTTCAAAAATGTGACTGGCACAAGAGCACCTATGGCATGATTACACACACACACACACACACACACACACACACACACACACACACACACACACACACACACACACAGAGAGAACTACATCGGTTCTAGATGTAGTGCAGTGCTTAGTAATTACACCATTGTGGCCACTAAGGATAGTTTGACCCTTTCATATGCATCTTTCCTTTTTAGGGATTTGATGCTCATCTTAGGTTTTGTAGGTGATTCCTTATTGTAGGTATTGCAGTGAAATATAGTGCATTTCAACAAAGTTAGTGCGACAAAAATCCAACAAATGAAAACATCTAGGGACACCTCAGAGGAGGGTTTCAGGCTATTTCCCTAGACCATGGCACCCATATCTCAGACCATGGCACCCATATCTTAGACCAAGGCACCCACAAGCATCCTTACCCCTCTCCAGGTGCCCCAGTTCAACTAGAGAGCTTGGATCTGTGTTTTCTCAGACTTTTTATGTGATCAGTTACTCTAGTTTTCTTGGTTCACATTATGACATATTCCAGCACCTTCGTCGAATTAGCTAAGCTCTTCCTAACCCTCTTTTTAATTAGGGTTTCATATTTTCATAGCTTAGATTTTTTGGGTCATTTTCTTTATGCATTTATATGTTATTTATTGTTGTTCTTAATATTAGATTAACTTAGAATAATTTCACATTTTAGTTAATCATAGATATGGATTGTTGGTATATGTTCATTGTATTTGATGTTTGGATCTTGATGTATGATGTTTTGAGCATTGTTTGTATTTGTTAATTTTCATTGCATTGTGTAGTTATTGATATTGACTCATGGATACTGATGATTAATGTTATCATGATGAGATAGTGTATGTGATAATAGATATTGTATATAGTGTGATTATTCCATATGAAAATGAAGAAGAGAAGAAGAATGGTAGAATATGTATAAAATGTATGATATGAAAAGTTTATTGAATCATGTGTGATTATAATGAAGAGAGTGGGGGAGAATAATAATTCCCCTTAGTGTGTGAATGATGAGGTTCATTTATATAAGATCCCTCAACATTTAAGAATGAATCATAAAGCGAGAGTGTGTCATCAAGAAGTGATATGATAGTGTACGCTAGATAAATATATCAATATAACATCTAGCATGGATATATGGTGTGGTTATTATTGTAACAGATCCCTCAAAAATCATGTAAGAATTGTAAGAACACAAGTACGTCATCAGGGGGTAAGGTGAGGAAAATCACCTACAAAATACCAATCGGGAATGGAGCAGTGAATCATGTGGAATGGAAGTAGCATGAGTGTATGAACCAAACTAGATACCTGATGAAATAGTTCCAATGACAGGAGATGTAGCAATGGGAAGTGTAGATGTTGATAGCTTAGTAAGCCAATGTGTAGAAGTAGCATTGTGTGGTGGATGAGATGGTGCATCAATGGATGAATGAGATGGAGAGTGCATATGAATAATGACCTGTGATGGTAAATGAATGATGACCTTATAACTAGACAAAGGACATAAGTCAACTGGAGTAACAACACGCTTGCATGGAATTAGATATATAGACCGCTCATAAGAACAAAATCTAAAATAAATGACACCCTTATCTTCTAATTATTTTGATCTATCATGAATGGCACAAAACTCATTTTTGTGATGGCCATTGATATGATTATATTTGTAATAAGTTTGATCACATTGGTGTTGCAAGTGATGAGGTGGATGATTTTGATTAGAAGGTGAATGAATCAAATGCTTGTCAAGAATGGAATGCAACACATCATGAGGTATAATGTGATGAGAAAAGTATAATGACTCCCATGAAGGAGATTGAGAAGTTTGAGGTGGAGCCCTATGTGGTGGAGGAGATGAAGGAAATTTATGTAATGGAGAATACATGTAATGGAGAAGACTGAACTTTCTTGCAAGGTGGAGGAGATGGAGACCGTGGAGGATGCTCAATGGATGGGAGTAAAGAAGAACTAGATGATGTAATAGTAGTAGTGATAAGAGGAAGATATATAACATGTGCATAAATGAGATATTGTTCTAGATCGATGACCTTATAGCATAAGAGTGTGAATGATTCACATGTGTCATATTACAAATGCTCTTTTAAAGAAGGAATCAAACACGACAAAAGATGAATTTTTTTCCAAGTCAATGGGTTGAATTTTACACCCTATTGCATTGGATATTGTTGTCATTTATGTCACATGACATTGATGGAAAAGAAATATTTGAAGATTATGCATGTCTTGTGGTGTTCAATGTAGCTCAGTGGTTCAAGATGATTCAGGAAGCTTCAGGCATGTTTCGGGTTGGTTTCAAGGTACTACAAGCTCAAACCGACATGTGGTTGATCTCGAATGGTAGAGTACATCTTATATTTCTGATTTCAAATGGTCTACAAGTCAGAAATACTATTGGAAGAATGAGCAAGGTGTCTCACAGGGTGTATCGGGTCATCTGGAGGAAGTGACAGTTGAAACTAACCCATTTAGGCTTGTTTCTGGTGCCTAATGAGGTGTGAGAAGTTGGTACAGGTCATGGAATGGTATTTTGATCATGGGAGAAACCTAGGTATAGTTTCTACAGCATATGTGAGCAAAAACCAGGCTCAATCTAGATCCTGGAGTTAAAATTCAAAAGTGCACAAAAAGTGGCCTTGAGAACCAGCAGTGCAGGCTAAGGTAAATGAGATAGGATATAAAATTATAGGCATATTTATGGAAAATTGAATTATTGATCATGTAGTAGGGTGATTTTTTGATCTCCAGGAAAAATTTCATCAAGTTATGAAAAGGTATGTGAAAGTTGTACTAGTTTTTCTAAAATAGGATTTTTAGGAATTGCATAATAAGGTGACCGGATTCTTAACAAATATGCAAAAATACAATGCATCCTTCAGATAAATCATAGAATGATTTTTTAAGAATCTTCAAATTTAAATTTATGAGCTTTATTATGTTAGGGTTCATCTCTTTTCAAGTCTACTTCTTAGGTTGAGTTGCCAAATTTGATTTCTCTAACTCTAAATCATTGGTGCAAGACTAGTAAATTTCTTAGAAACATAATATACCTTCATCTAACTAAAAATTATATGTCCATTTTCTTCAAAGTGAATTGTAGTACATAGGCAAGTTTTTACTATGCGTCTAGGAAAGTCATGTTATTTATGCCTCTAAAGCTTACATTTTTTAGTAGATACTGTAAATTGGCCTTATCTATAATCATGAGGTGTTGATATCCTCTACAAGATAAAAATTATAGGTTAATGCTTTTCAAATTCAATGAGAAAGTGTGAAGAAGCTTCAAAATAGGCTTATGTTAAGTTGTTGTGACAAGTATGTTATGCATAGTAGAACATGGTTGAAGGCAACCTATTAATCCTCTCTTATAAGAACTTAAGTGAAATATTCCTTCTCATAATGAGGCATAGTTATCAAGTAAGGTTTTTCTATGTACTAACTAAGGATTTATGGAAGAGAAATGAGACTGTAACCAAAAATCTTGACAATGTGAATCTAACTCACTATGCAAATTTGATAAGTTTATACAAAGTGTGGGTTTTGGAGTATGAGTTTGGTGTGTATAAATTCCTAAGAAGGTCAAGAAGACCTCACTCTACTTCCATGAAAATCTTGGCTTCTTCTATACCTTAGTTCATCAATGATGAACTCAACATGGTTGTAATAAGCTTTCATACTAAACCTTGGTGCAATGTGGAGACTGATTTGGGTGTGTTTTGGCTATATCTCTCTTACAAATTGGTCTGGAAAGATGAAGAAGAATGTTACAAACCTACAACATCTAAATTTTCAATATTTCATTTAAATTTGATGGAGAATTTTCCTTTTAAGATTTCCCTAGTCTTCTCTATGACCACAAACCCGATGTAGGGTTTCCACAAAAAAATTCAATCGTCTAAAAACCTGAATTTTCATAGATATCTCTGCACATACCACGACCACGAACCAAAAATAAATTTTGGATTTCATCGAGTATCCAATGATATTTTTATAACACATTTCTAATTTGGATGTGTCAAGGTAGGTATTCACTATTTTTCTCAAACTAGAGTCAATTTCGGACATTAATGAGTTTTGTTTTCATTTCATGTCATAAATGGAGTTGAGAAAAGTCTTTAAAACCATAAATATTGATTGAAGGGTGTATTACAGTCCATCTATGAGCAACAGTTTGTTTGTAAGCTCCCGAGAATTTATCTCAAGATAGTAGGATACCCCGAACAAGCCTGTAGACCTCCAATTTTTTCTATAGATAGTTAAAATTATCCAATGTGCTTCTACAGAGAGCCTTGCAAAGGTATTATGATGCTTTAATGTGTTTTTATGCATGTCTTTCCATACC
Organism: Taxus wallichiana var. yunnanensis; assembly: GCA_018340775.1. NCBI lineage: Eukaryota > Viridiplantae > Streptophyta > Pinopsida > Cupressales > Taxaceae > Taxus > Taxus wallichiana. The sequence goes on from CM031234.1 coordinate 83,592,639, forward strand.
TATTGTATAAAATCTAGTAATAATGTTTGAACTACATGTTTGGTTTCAAAATGATCTTTTCAAGGTGTTTCAGTTGATTCAAATGAACTCAACATGGTTGTCTAGCCTCATTAACTCTATCTTACTATTAAAACTACAAGGTTGGGATTCTTGTAAAGTTAGAAGGTCATGAATCAAGTTTTCTTGAGAAAAGTGGATCAATGAAGATTCTCAAGGGTTATTGAGTAGTTATAATTCTTCTCTCCTCCTAGCTCGAGCTCAGAATGTGAAGAGTCTCCTTTCTAGTTAAGGACAATGAATAGTATGTAGAAGTTAAAAAGATAATCTTTCAGCATGTGTGCTGTTAAAACAAGATGAAAGGGCAATGAAAGAAGTAGTTTTAGATGTTGAAATATTGATTGTGGTGTTCTTTTCTTATGCTCTAAAGGTGTGTAATATGAGACAATTTTGGAAATATATAAAACATTGAAGTGTCAAAACAAGTATAGAGGAAGTGGTGACTTTTAAAATGAATGGTGACAATAGATATATGGCAGGGACATTTTCTTTGTGAGTTGAAAAATATGAGATATTAATCTTTCTGTGAGAGAAAAAGAAGAATAGATATATGAATACACCATGAATGAATGATTGATATAGATGTGAAGGTGTTCCTCACAAAGATAGAGAATGAGGTGTGATTGGTTCGAAGGCATAGATTTGAAAAGTATGTTGAGGGTTAGAAAATGAGCTAAAACAACATGAATAAGAATGATTGAGTGTATGAAGGTGATGCTACTAAACTGAAAGTATAACAAAGTTTTGAGGTTTAGATAAAAGTCTATAAGGTTGTGTGAAGTGAAGTACATGATGAAATATACCTGAAGATACGAAACAAAATGTTCGTAGGTCATTTAGAGTTTTTGAAGATTGTAAAATAGTGAGTTAGAAAAATGGTACCAAAATTGTGAACAAGTTTATGAAAAGAATCAGATTCAAGAGTGTAATCAAATAGAGATCTGATAATCACGGGAGTACAAATGAGGTGGTGCAAATATAATTTAGAGTTGATGCAAGTTTTGAACCGAGATATTGTTTAAGGTGACATCCTTGAATTTCAAACATAAGTTGAAGACATATAGAAGTGCATGAGAACATAATAAATGGGCATTACAACAGCAAGTACTATAACAGATTATACACTTAGAAAAATAATTCTTAAAAGTATGAATCTATCCTATGTGAATGATACACTCTTGAAAGAGTAGAGCCTTGCATTGTAGTTGGTGAATAGAAAGAAATCAAGAGTAGAATTGAGAAGCGAGAGAAGAGATAATATAATTGTATTTATTGGTTGTATAAGATAGTAAATGAACTTGGGTGACCAAAACACAAAATAATTCTAAGTAGCATCTTAGCACACATGGGGTTGGAGCCTCCTTGTAAGTATTGGATTTCAAAATATCGGTTACAGCTAGTTAAATTCTAGGGAGTTTTTGCTTCTTTACAAGTTGCATCTTGCATAAGGTTAGTAGTGGTTGACTAAATTATTTTGGGGTTGTTGCCTCAAAATTTGAGTTCTAGCTCAACTTGAAATCAATTTAACAGACTAGGACAATATGGTCCTAATCAGAGTTCTTGGATTCGGTGGGTTTTTTCTTAGTTTGGGTTTCCCACATTAAAATTAGTGTCTCTATTTGTACTTCCTTATTGGTTGCTTTTGTGTGGTTTTATGTGTTAATCATAACTAACTTAAGAAAGGAAATTTGAGAAGACACGGATTCACCCCCTCTCAATGTCCTAGTTTCCAACACTGAAATACTAACTGATGCATGCAAGAATTGAAATGTAAAATGTAATCAAGGATAGGTTTTGACTTACCTTGATGTAATCCAGGTAAGTGGTCATGCGTGACTCTAGGGCCATTTTTAAGTATGAAGTGACGAAGAAATACCTCTTCCATCTCACAATAGGTACTAATAGATCCGAAAGGTAAATGTGTGTACCATTGGAGAGCATCAATAGTAATACTATGACAAAAGTCTTTAAGTAATAATCGATCATTGGAGTAAGAATCCATAGCTAGACAATAATGCTTGAGATGTAAATATGGGTTGTCAGTACCATCAAAGCATGAAAATGTAGGCATAATGAAATCCTTGGGGAATGTTGAATTGTGAATCTTCTTTGGAATAGGATTTCCATGTAAATAATTTTTATCAATGGAAGCATAATAGGCCTTTCTTTCAAGAGTGAGAGATTGGACCTGAGATTGTAATTGACCAACAACATGCATGAGTGATAAGATATCCTGTGATGGAATAGTAGGAGATATAGATGGTGTATTGAGCAGTTGTATCTTTCCATTATGAGTGATCATAGGAATATCAAAAGAAGAAGTGGAGGATGCCAACACTATAGGCATCGTAGGTGTAGGTGCAAAAGAAGTAATGGGTGGTGAAGAGCATGGAATATCGATAGCATCATTAGGAATATCATTGGAAGAATTGTTAGGAGATGAAGTAATGGAAGGAGATGAATCAACATGCATGTTACTAGACACAATCTCAGAAGAAGATGAAAGTGGAGTGGGGATTCACATTCAGCAATATGCAAAGAGGTGGAATCATTACTATCATGTTCTTTTTCAATATCAAACAAATATTCAGAGGCAAGGATTTCATCAAGCGTATCATCAATGTATAATGAAGAAGAGCTAGTATGAGATGTAACCTTAGAATCACTAGAAACATTTTTCAAAAATTCTAGGAGTATGAGATGTATATATACAATTATCCTTACTAGTATTAGAAGAAAGATCATGCACATGTACATTGTCATTATGTGTTGTATTTGTACTAACGCTATCAAGTTTAATTAGATAATCAATAATAGCCTCATCTAGAGTTGCAACAGAAATAGAAGAAGGTGGAGGAGGCCTATTGCTGATAGGATAACTAAGATGATAGCCCGAAAAATCTTGTTGGAACCAAAATAATACTAATAGAAGAATGAGTAGGAATATTACATTCATTAGCCAAAATATTTCATTCAACCTCATCCGAGAGAGTAATATAGTGATAGAGAGTGCATATTTCAACAATAGTTGTTTCATCATAGATAGGGTTTACACTCACGGGAGGCATATCTTAGGTAGGACGAGAAGAGCTACTCTTAGCCATTAGGGTTTTAGTGGATCCTAGGAAAATGAGTTCCAAGCTATGGGTTCACCAAAATGATTTAGTAAAATATGATTTTATTTTATTAAAATTTGAAAGCAATATTTACTTTAAATTATATACAATGAAATATATATGCTAGGTAATTTATACAATATTAATTATGAAAGAAAATGGAAGAGATATAGCACTTACCTTGATTTCACTTATCCCGAAGCATGTCTAGACTAAAGAATGTGATGAAACAGAAATACATACCATCACAAAGAACTTCAGAAAAATGTAAAAGAGGTGTAAATGATTGAACACGGGCACCTGGGCAAGAACAGGGGGACCTACAGATGCCCAAGACCTCTGTGGGAGTGATGGAGTCTCAGAAATGGTCGAAACATGGTTCGATACTTTTGCTATGGTTTTTCACTTGTTCACCGTTGGTTGTCTATATGTTTCACTAGGATCACTGAGGTACCTATAAACCTACACAAAAATATCCTCTCGAAAAACCCTCAAAAAGAAATCAAATCCTAAAAAGAAAGATGCAAAATGAGGGGTCAGACTGTCCTCAGCTATCAACTAGTGAACTTACGACTGAGTGTTTTACTACATCTCAAAACCAATGTAATTTTATGTGTTTGTGTGTGTAATAGTTCTCCTAGATTACCATCGCACCAACGATGCTAAGATAGTGGGTGATAGCTAGATAAAATGTAAATGTGTGAATGGAATAGAATGAACTCCCCTTCCTATGTAGTATGTATGTAGAATAATGATCCCAAGATATGGTCCCTTTTATATGTAGATAGATAGCCCTTGATAGAAATTTCTTGCCCTTATAATGGTATGTAGGTTGTGTTTATATAGGGATCTATTACTTGAATTTGGACAATAATTACCCAATGCCTCAAGATATGAGTGGAAAAATGGAAAAGACCGACCTCAAATGTCAAAAATAAGATCAAACATAAAGAGGGCATGGGCACCCATGATGGACAGGAGCTCCTAGGTGCTAGTGTCTAGTACTGGGAACTACTTTCTAGAGAAAAATGATGAAAAATGAGTGTAGAATAACTGAAAGGGATCCTTGTGATCTAACCATAACTGGGTGTATGAGTGAAAAATGTGAAAGATAAAAGAAATCAAAGCCAACAAGACAAGCGGATTGACTAGGGAATGGGTCACCAATGAATACTTTTCTTATGTAAGATCCATATACAAAATAACATAGTTGGTAGTATAGTAAATAGTAGTAAGTGCATGATTTTGTGTTTATACTTCATTGGCTCCATGCCACCGAGGCAATATTTTCCATGACTCGTTTGTGTCTTAAATTCATTCATGATAAATAATTTATCACTCTCAAAGGTGATCAATCATCCACTCCATTACCTCATCCTCCTCTTGAGGTTTTTATCATAATCGTTAGATCATCTAGGTCCCCTGGACCTAGACAATTTAAAGTGCAATATGTTCCTAGCTCTCTTATTCACACATGACCTACTTGGTTTCATCGGTCCACTACTCCATCTCATCAGCCTAGGTCCACCATGCAAATGGATCCTTCACATAGGTGCACATCACCTCCTCATTCTAATACATATAGTTGTACATCACCTCCACAGTCTCCTTCACATAGGTTCACATCACCTCCTCAGTCTCCTTCATGTAGGTATCCATTTTCTCCTTACTCTCCTTCACATAGGTGTTCATCACCTCCTAGGTCTCATTCAATAATATATCATATGTCTCATATATCACTGATTTCAAATCATGGTCATACACCTTTATCTCTGCAAGCATCAAGTGAAGTACCCTTTCCCTTCACTTTTGTGAGATATCTTATTCATCATCATATGCTTGGGGGCATCATGTTTACTTCCCCCTTCCTAGCATTATCAGGTGTCTCACATTTTCTACTCTTCCACTACATACTTAGCATCTAGTCTTTATCATGTATCTTACACAACTTGATACTCAACTTGTATTGTCATTTCCCTATGATGCACTCATGTGCTATGGTTCACACCTTATTGTTGAGGGCATACTACATTCATAAACCTCACATCATACACATGACACATTTCACACTCTATGCATTCACGACACATCTCTCTAGCATCACATTCTTACACATCACACTACCATATGATGCACTCTACTTCCATTTTTAATACTCAGCTACTGAGGGTCTAAATCTGAAATGAACCTCACCATCATTCAATCCTTATGGTCTATGCTTCATGATCTATCTTTAAATAGCGCACACAATTTAAACCATTTCCAGATGATGCACTCTTGTTCTATGGTTCATTCTTGACTGTCGAGGGGTATTTTATTAATAAACCTCATATCATACTCATCTACATCCACTTGAGGTGTGTTTTTCCTATAACATTCACATTGCATATCATTCCATCTCACTCATTCATAGCATACTACATATCTTGGTTGCACATACTCTTACTTTCTTATACTAGTTACATGTACACTTTGTTTTCATGCTAAATAGATACTTTGTATGTCATTATATTTTCTATATACACATGCGTGTTCACTTTTTCTCTAGTTGTGGATGTAGACTATAACAGATATTTGGCACCATACCTCTTACCAATCCCATAGAGGCTCATGATGCATCTACTTTATTACACACTACAGATGTTATTGTTTCATGTTATACTACTTCATATTCTTACTAGCACACTACTCTACAAATATATACACATCTTGACATACTTTTTATCTTTCTAAAATGCTAACGGGTGCTTCATATATAACATTTTATTTACAGGAACTATTTTCCACCATGGTTTTCTAATACTTTTCTTGTTATTGTTTGTTATTATTTTCCATTGTATGTCATTGTTTGTGGGATATGCCCTATGTCTTGCTTTTTCATTTCTTGTATGATTTTATCCACTTCAGTCTTGAGTGTATTGTGACATTGTGAATGATGTCCCATAATTGAAACCCACTTTCTGAGGTCTACATTATCTTCTTACTTGTTATATTACACATTATCTTCTATATGTGTCTTTGTCTTGATTGCACTAACACATGTTTTGAGCCACCTTTGTTTATATGTGCCTTTTTTTCTACCATACACATTCCCTCCCCTTACAGGATATCAGCTTCAAATCAGCATTTATTCCTCTCCTTTGGTCCACATCCTCCTAACGTCGCATGCACCCCAAATGAGGGCAAGCATACATTGGGTGAATCAGTCACCCTATTCAACATCTCATAGCTTCAATTCAGTCTGCAAAGTACATGAACATAACACAGATACAAACACAAAATGGCCCAAATTTTGACTAGGGTCGTCAATCAAAGATAGACACTAACGCCCAGATACAGACATGAGTGCCTGGTTGCTCCTAACCCTTTCTAGATGCTTATTACTAAAGCTAGTTACAATTATCTTCTTAGATCAGCACAGTTTACAAAATAGTTTACACAGTACATGTATAATCCTCTAGTAATTAGAATGCAGTCTACCTTCATTTTCTACTTGGATCGAACTGGATCAAATATGAACTAATTAGGATCACACCATCTACAATGGCATATAAATATTGGGAACCAAAAAAGGATGGAGAATAACACTAGACCTTTCTCCCCAACACTTTTCTTTCATGGTGTGAGATTGCCCAAAAAAACTCGTACTTGGCATGAGATTGCCCAAATAACTCATTATTGGCGTGAGATCACCCAAAAAACTCATTCTTTTATACTATTTTTAGGACACTTTCTATCCTTTTCACTAGTCACATATCAGGTGCAAATTTTCCTTTTACTACTTTTTCACATTTTCTGGCCTTGGACCCATATAGGAACTTGTTAATTAACTCCATAATATTATCAACTTTAATAAAAATTGCAATGTAGAAATGAACAAACACACTGCAAGAGAGTTGATAACGGAGTTTGACTAACAAAAATACCTACATCTTTGGGTTCATTAGTTGAACCAATTTAGTATAACTTCCAATTTGTAAATAAAATAAAAACTTACAAATGAAGTGATGAATGTGCAATAATGAACCAAAATGATACCAATTGATTCGAACGATTATGAGCTAGTCTCAAGAAGATCAATATCTAGTTGATTCTCAATGAATCTGAATGATCTTCTGAAGTACAAATAGTCTCCTCCATGAACATTGAGTAACAATAACCTAGATTGCAAAGTCCGATGTAGAAGAAAAAATGTCAGTTGATTCATAATGAATCCAAAGCGATAAACAAGGTGATCAAATACTAGTTAGTTCACAATGAATCCAAACTAGAAAATATAATGATCAAAAACTAGTTGATTCACTATGAATATGAACTAAAAATAGAAAAATAATAATCTCCTCCATGTCCACCAAGTAACAATAACTCGACTTAAAATGACTGGTGTAAAATATCAGATCTCCAAAAGTTTCCCTCCAATGATATGCAGGCTCCAAAATGGCTCCAAACAGAATCCATATGCTAAAATTACTTCCACAACACAAAACAACATCACAACACCTTCAAAATAGGAAAACAATAGGTGTATGAGGAGTGTCTCGTAAATCTAGACAACTTTCCATTTTACACCGAGAGCCAAAAATGCTCTTAAGTGCCTCAAAATGCATTTCTATAAAACTACCTTAAATGGCCTAAAGCCTAGGCACAAACCTCTCATGAACCTATCACAAAATCCCCAAAAAGGGACAATAATGGGTCCAATAAGATCATCTCAGAATTTTAGAAAACTTTCCAGTTTACTCTGAGGCCCAGAAATGCTCCTAAGTGCTTCAAAACCATCCTTTTACAAAATAGCCTCAATAGGCCTATGGCCCAAGCGCAGAGACTGTGTCAATACAAATACCAATGAGTCCTTAATATAGTTAAGTTAGCTCCTTTTTGTGGAAACAAGGGCTAATTTTGGTATGTGGGTCATTGGGGTTCGATCTCCTAACCACTCCACCGCTTTACATTTACCTTGGGAGTAAAATCCCACATTCATGGGTATAAAGGTGGCAGTGGGTTTAAATGGGGCTTGACCACCCATATTGAATGTGGATTAGGCCACATACCTCCTCCTTTACTGACCATGTGCCCAAATACGATATTCCACATTTCCAAATGCAAATATGCCATACGTCAACATGTGATTCGTCCACTTAGTGTATCCTCCGCTTGTTGACTCCCGTTGACCACCAAACTTTGACCGGCCATAAATTTTTCATACGGACTCAGATTTGGTCCATTAAAATGTGTTGAAATGGTATTGATGATATCTATGCCATGGTACTAACTCTAGATGATTTCAAAATCATCCATTTTTCTATTGACCAATTTTGTCCATATATTGACTAAACTTTGACCCGTTATAACTTCAAAGATACGACCTTCGTTTCCAGCATTCCTAGTACCATCGGAAATATCTTTGAATTATCTACCATAGTGTCATATTTTAGGGAGATTTAGGAAAATCCCAAAGTCCCAAAATTTCCTCCGGATCACACCTTCCTAGTGAGAAGGCTTTTTTCCAAAAAAAACTTTGTGAATCCTAAACCTGGTGTTGTTAAGAAGAGGTCTCTGTAGTTGACTCAAGGTTCTCACACTACTAATCCACAATCAAATAAAAAATAGCTCAATAAGGACCTATGGAATCTACACCATGCTGATGGCACCTCTTATTGACCTTCATTCTGCTACACGGACTATGCCTCTACATAGAAAAAAGTTGGAGCATAGTCATTGACGATAATCTTCTACTTTGTTGCACACCCCTTCATCATTTACGTAGAGAAAATATTGGTGCCATCTCCAAGGTGAAGTTGAAAATCAAACACCACTCTATTGTATAGCCTCAAGCAAATCAAAAATTTGAGTTGATGTCGTGTGTTGATGGCGATCAGCTACCACTCTATTTCACTCGCTAAAACAAATTCTCTACGAAGAGAAAAAATCCAATCTGATTTCAAGTGATGATAATGATTAGATGCCACTTTATTACATGTCCATAATCAACCTCTATGTAGAGGGAAGATTTGAGATGATATCAATGACCTCATAAATGATGACTTTCACCCCGTTGTACGGTCTCTACCTCTACGCAGTGTTAAGTCTCTAGTTGATGATGACCATGTACCACTCTATTGCACAACCACAAACAGCCTCTACGTAGAGTGAAGATCTGACCCAATTTCAGATGTCAAAAATGATCAGCTACCACTATGTTATACAGCCACAATCAGCCTCTATGAAGAGTGAAGATCCAAGCTCATATCAACAAGCTCGACAATGTTGACTTTCACCCCATTGCACAGTCTTTACCTCTACACGGTGCAAAGTCTCTAGTTGACAATGAAAATCAAGTACCACTTTGTTGCACAGTCTCAAGAAACCTCTATGTAGAGTGAAGATCTGACCCGAAAAAAAACTTATAGAAACCATGGCGAATATACCTGTAACCATTTTTTTGGTTTTGGAAAATATATATGCAACCAATTTTGTTGTTTTAGCGAATATACCTATAACCGGTTACGTTCTTTCAAAAAAAATGGTAAATAATATTAAAAATAGTTGAAATCCAATGACAAATATCCTGTAATTTTTTGGTGAATACCCTCTATCGAATTTGACTATAATGAGGCCCAAAAATTTTATTTCTTTTAAATGCCTTACTTTATGCTCAAGTGCCTAGAATGTGTGACACTTGGCCACTCGGAGGAATAGGAAAATGACACGTGGTATCTTGTGATTGCTCATTGCCACTCTACCTTGCCTCACCGACACCGTAGACCTAAAACTTTATTGAATCAATTCATTCCACGGGCTTGGAGTTTGGGGAATGCCTTTGACTTGGGAGCCTAATCCTACCATGTGTCTATCTAATGGGCAGGGAAGGATTGAAAACTTTAATAATAAGGCACAAATAACTTATATTTAATAATCAAGGATACGTCATTGCCAATTGGTTGCTATTAATTTTTTAATGTCTAGTATGTGCAGCAGTAAGAATGTGTTTTTTTAATAAAAATAAAGGGTAAATGTAATGATGTGGAGAAGTAGTGCTCGCAACATGTGAAGCAGATTTCTACATTAGTATTTGTACATGTGTGTGCCGAGAAACATGATCAAGATTTTGAATTTTGAAACTTAAGTTTAATTCAAGTCCAAGAAGATGAAATTATTTCAAAGGGACACATTGGCAATTTGTGATCTCACAGAAATAACATGTAGCAGAGGCAAAGTTATCATGTCTTAGGCTCATGTCATTTAAAGTTTGTGACTGATTATTTCTCTAGTGTTATTCCCATAGTTGATTGCAGGTTCTTCTACTTTAAAAAAATAGACAATTCAATGATTACTCTTGCTTATAAGCTTTGGCAAAAGAAAACAGAAAGCTTGATATATATTTACAGACAAACACATACAACACTCGATATATATTTATATATATACATACATACATATATATATATATATATAGTATGAGCCAAGTAGTTGTCTCAAATCAGCTTGGGCTCAAAGGTGATGCCATTGTTATAACACATGTTAGTTGTGTTTATATATTCTAGAAACCACGACCAAGACCCTTGCTTTAAATGAAAACAAAGGATGAGGATATTTCTGGAAAGCACCTTTCTAAAACACAAGAACTCTCCCACCGTAAAGTGCAACTAAATAAGAACATCCTTTTCCTCACAGAAAAACACTGGAACATTGTGTGGGGCATCCTTGCAATTTCTTTCCAAGACCAAACATTACCTCTCCTCCTTCCAAACTCAAGCTCAATCTCAAAAAAAATTATGTCCTTCAAATGGTCCATATCTACAATTGGTGTTGCAAGTAACACCCTTTCTTCAGATACAACCAACCTTGGTCTGTAGTGAGGGAAATGGTCTCTGTCATATCTTATAGGTAACAACACAAAATGCACATAGCATAATATTTATTGTTATAAATTCTCACACCCAACACAAGTTCATATGACATTAAGAAGAAAAATTGTTGTTGAAGACAATGGGTCCATAGAAGAAACAATCTCTCAATCATGCCACAATCCTCCAAGTCCCCATAGAAGAATCATAAATTTCTATAGTACCATAGCCTACATTAACTCCATATCTATTAGCGCCTATTTGAACCACTTTATACCCCTTGTTGTCATCCACCACCACTAGAATGCCCCACACATAAATATAAAAGTGCCATCCATTAAGTTGAGCTGATAACATATGAGGAAGCTTGAAGGAGGTTCGGCTTCAGTGGATTACATACCCTTGAAACATGATTGTCACACGAACAAAATAAGATTATCCCTCGATGTGAATCTTCAAACCATACCAATCAAAGCATGATAACCACAAAAAGTTGAGAATTTTCCATGTTCTACTATAAAATTTGTATCTCAGCCAATGATGACCACTATCATGATTTACAAGTATCCATGGATGTTTGTTCCTTGTTTCACTGTAATGCCTGAAGAATCTAGTGGAAGTCATGAGTGCTTTCCATTCCTTAGAAACTAGAGAGAACCTACATATGGATTCTAATGGAAGCCAAAGAAATACATTTTCCCAAACATCTTGAGGCAGTGAATGATCCCACAGAACACAATTTCCATGTTGCATTGGAAATAAACTAAAATGAAGAACAAATTTTGGTGTTTCAAGAAGGAGAAGACAAATCAAAAGGCACAACATTGTAGCAATGCAAGAGTATCCACAAGAACTAGTGTTGTTGGAGGAAAAAAATATATTTTTGAAACATAAACAAGAGTATCCACAAGAGTATCTCATATATTTTTGAAACATAAACATTACATTACATAAAAATTACATATCATAAACTATAAAATCTCAAAAAAAAATTTTTTTTGTTTTTAACATAAACAAGAGTATCCAGGTTTTGATTTCTTGTTTTTTCTATTTTTAAACTATAAAATCTCAAAAATTTTGGTGTTTGATATGGTGGATGGAAGAAAACACAAAAAAATGGTAAATTTCTCCAAATCCACCGTATTTGGTAATTGTGACATAGGCATACCAAAAAAGCTATAAGCCTATAACTATATTATAACATAAATATTACATATCATAATATATTTCTCAGTTCTTGTACCACTTTCCTAATTGCATCGGTATCGATCTTCTCCGCCAGAGTGTTGGCAGGTTAGTATCCCAACACATTCTTTATCAATGATAGCTTTTTTTGGTGTCTCATTAAGTCTTCCAGGGTTTTAAGCACTTCAAAAGCTCATTGTAGCTTTACAAGGAGGATGGAAGACACCATTTTGACATGATTTTCCATCTGAGGGGTCACTGGGGATTGATTCAGATTTCCATCAATTTCCATATCCACATCATTTGTAGCAGCATGTGGAGAATCCATAGGTTCTGGGTCTAGGGATTCTAGATAAAGAATAGAGAGTTCCCATAATACTTTGGGAATTGGCTACTCAGACAGGAATCCAGTTGGAGCTTTGTAGAGAAGTTCCAAGAGAATGAAGGGAAACAGTGGTAGCAAATGACTGGCCAAGAGAGAGGGGGGGAAGCACCATCATAAGGAGAACTAGAAGTAGAGAGGGCAAAGGATTTCCCAACAATAACCTCATCTGAGTCTATATCATAACTAGAAGAAACCACGATGTATTCATGGCTTGATATTAGTTTGATGCGCTCAATTTGGTCCCCCATGATTTTGCAAAAAAACTAGTGTGTAAAAAATGACCATGGGCCTTGAATTTATAATTTCAAGTGAGTTCTTTGACTGGACCTTGAAACGTGTCCACCAAACCCAGTATGTATTGATAGTTAATATTAAATGCAAATCATGCGCAGTGGTGAAATTTTTTTCACTTTAAACCGGCGTCACTATCCCACGTGCCTCCACCTTTTAAAGTTAAATAAATATCCTTTTATCATGATGAATAAAATATCATTAAGGATAGACATATCGAGATTCGAGCCAATTTATCACTTAAAATTTGATACAAAAGTAGTCGATAAAATGTGTCACATCAAAAATAATAAAATTTAAATGCATCACTTTAAAGACTAAAGTTATGGAAAAATTCTTTTCCATATTTATTAAATATGTCACCACTTTTATGAAAAACATATTTTCCATATTTATTAAATATCTTGTTTCTTGGACCTTCATCCTAGAAAATATAATGTGACCAAGAATTAAATTTGATAAGACATTTCTTAACTTGAGGGTGTCGATTAAATCTCTAGTGGCATGAATAGACAACACACTTTACATGCTTATTTAAACCTAGTGATGACATGTTACCAACTTACCAATACCACATAACTTTTCCAAGCATCCTCCACCATCTAATTTCAATCAACCATCCTGTGTCCATGTCTTCTTCATCTACAAAATTGAATCCTCTTAATGCAAAACTCACCCATTTGGGTGAGTGTTTCTAGCTAATAGGGCCGAATGAGGCCCTCGTCCACCACATTCTCAGCATACCGAACACTAGGGCCAGCTCTCCCAATATTTCCTCTCCGGAGGACATGCTTTTATCTTTCTTGCATCACTTTTCTGAATTATGTCCTTCATTTCCTATTTTCCAAGCTCTCCATTTCCACCTGATTCACCCATATTATCACATGAACACCAAACAATTAAAGAACCACTGATACGCCACTGCCCCTGTGTCTTAGGTGATCAATGGGGTTTCAACCTAGATTTTTACAAACCTCATTTATTGACCATAGAGCTCTCAATACCAAGCTCACTACCTCCTCAACAGGGGGAAGAACAACCCCCAAATTTTCTAGAGAATGAAACAGAGAAGCGGTTGACAACATTAGAAACCACCCTCACCAAGTATGGTCCATGGTAAGCACCCATGCCTTTCCTCTCAAGAAAAGGAGGATCATGAGGGAGGGCTCTTCTAGCACTAGCAGAATTTGTCAATTCCCTATAGCTCACTTTCTTTAGGAAGAAAACCAAAGGATACATAAGAGGGGAGACTCTCTTTCTGAGTGGGTAAACTCACATAAAAGGAAAAAAGAATTCACCAAAATACTGAATGGGCCTCGGGTGGGAGTCTAGAGCTGCTAAATATGGGCATGTCATGGGATTTAGTGGGAGATATCCAGTTCATTTTCAGCGCAATGTAGTGTACAAAGACGTGTTTATCCAACGTAGGGACAGACTACTAAAACGTGCTCCAGTGTTTCAGGATGAATCTGTGTCTTCAGAAGAATGACCATTATATTTTATCTTTATAAAGCAATCTGTAATATGTATTTTGTTGTATATATATATGTGTGTGTATGTGTGTGTATGTATATATATATATATGTATATATATATATATTTAAGGGCTTTGAGGGGGGCCCCTAAAATAGAACCCCATTTTGTTATGAGAATATTGTTGAATAATTGCTCACAGTTGTAGTAGCATTTGATTGATGTATTTTTTAGATTTGTTTAGATTTCATCACATATATGAGGAGACACGTTTGGAAAAAAAAAAACTAACTACATATATAAAATATAAGAAATGATATTTTAGAAATTTGGAAGTGACATATTTCAGTTGTCATGTATATTCAAAAGTTACTAAGCTTTATGAAAAGGGCACTTGCTCTGCAAAATATATTGAAATGGCCATCATTGCATTCAATGATCAAATTTGAAGGGCTCCCCATACTTTAATTTGATTGCTAGGTTAAGCTTTACCCATCATAAATGAGATATTAGAAAACACATTACCCTTCAACAAAAAAAAATGAAAATGTTAATTTTCTTTCAATATATATCTGATTAATTTGAATAAAATAAATATGAAAAATGTCAAAATTATGAAATATATAACATCTAAAAATAATTTTGAAAACACTATATAAATGTGAAAACACTATATTTCATCAGTAATGACATCAACAATTTTGAATTCTATTTAAAAACAACATTTTCGTTAGTTATTTCAATTCAAATAGTAAATAATATTAAGCAACATTTGATTTTA
Source organism: Taxus wallichiana var. yunnanensis (assembly GCA_018340775.1). NCBI lineage: Eukaryota > Viridiplantae > Streptophyta > Pinopsida > Cupressales > Taxaceae > Taxus > Taxus wallichiana. Next base: position 83,607,774 of record CM031234.1, read on the forward strand.
TTCATATTCATTTTCTTTAGAAAGACTTTCTTTGATCTATTCTCATCTTAAATCTATGGATATTTGGTTTTGTATTTTGAAAATTGAACTTGTGTAAATTATTTATATATATATATATATATATATATATATATATATATATATATATATATTATATATATAATTGGGATATATATAATATCATATTAAATATAAATATATATAAATATATATATATATATATATATATATATAATATATGGTTTATATCATCTTAATATATATATTGGATTTTTGGGCCTAAATATTGTGGGTTTATTTTCATCCTTTTGGTCGATGAGCACCTATGGATTCCCCTCGAGTTCCCATTTTTTTCATTTTATTTTTTTTGCATGATATATGGAAATAAGTTTCTTTGTCTTTATATTATAAAAGGAAATGGATTTCAGTCTCATATCATCTTAATACGTAGGGCCTTAAATATATCTTGTCAAATTGGTAATGGTAAGCGATGAAGGGCAATTAAATTGGTTTTGGGGAAAATATTTGTTTGAGGATGGATGGTGTAGGGTTAATAGCAGTGTGGCCTTGGTTTTTTGGAAAATCTTTTGATAATTGAGCCATCAAAGCTTGATGCTATGTCGATCTTGCTTGCTCTCCGATGGGTTCTGGAGGCAATCTTTTTTTTGAGAAATTTGGTTGCAGAAGTGCAAAAGTGTAATGTTGTTTTCTTTCTAGGGGGGGGAGAGGGAAGCTCTAGGGTGGCATGGATTTGAGCATCTTCAGGGAACTGGAACATCATGCATGGGGAGATGATGGCCTTCACAGAGAAGCTGGCGTGTTCATCCATGACAAGAATGTTGGAAGGATGCACTTCAAACTCCCTAATTTGGCTGCCCTCAATTCTCCCATCGAGCCAGTGCCACTTTGGTGGATGGAAATCCATGAAACTATAGGGGAAGCTTATAATCATCTTTGCACGCGGTTGGGCCAATGAATTTGCTTACTCAGGACTCTGAGGAGGGTGTGGTTGAGAGGCAGGGATCTCCAGTTGTAATTTTTCCATGTCTTTTGATTCAAGGGATTAATCCTCGATCTAAATATATGTTGTAATGTCTATAGTATAGTATAGCTATAGTCTTCCTTCCTTCTGGCTTTTTCTCGATATACCCAACAATCATGATTGATGAAGTTTTTGCATCTTCATGTTGTATCTGAGGTTCGACCTCTCTCTTTTGTAAAGGGAACGGACCCTTCAACCCACTTTAACAATAAAATATATATATATAATATATATATATATGTATTTAAATTATATTAATTCATCCATGTGGCATGGGAAAAAGTGGGGGTGATAGCTTTTTAATTTATTGAAAACTTTAAATTAATTTAAGAAAGAAAGAATCTAATTTAAGAAATCAATAATGTAAACACTATATAAATGTGAAAACATATATATATATATATATATATATATATATATATATATATATGTTATATAATTAAACACTTTTTTACTTTCTTTAGAAAGAGCTATGAACCGGAGGGTTAAGGGACCCCACCCTTACAACTATACTCCAAACAAAAAACAACATAAACCAACAACACAAGGCCCCACTGAATGGCCCACATGGAGAAGAAGGAAACACCATTTGAACAAACATAAGTGGCTTCAAGACAATGAATACACATGGCCACAAAACCAAAAAAAAAGCTAGAAAAGAGTATTAATCCTCATCCAAAAAATGAGACCCACTTTCTGCCCTTTTCAAACGTAGTGTCAATAAATGCATCATCCATCACATCTCCCCCCTCCCGCTCCACCTCACCTCCATATTCCGCCACCAAAATGCCACCTTCCAACTGCTATTTGGCCTTACCTAGCAGAAGAAGAAAGGCCTCACTTGACATTATCCCAAAACTCATTGAGGTGGTCAATGGCCGAGTCGATAGGTGAGCAAGCATCGGTGAGATCTAGAGGAGGCAATCTACTAGGGTCCGGACCACCATGCCAGAATAAAATGTGAACAACCTCTGCATGTAGAGTAGCAGCTCCCTATACCACTTGCCGAGCCAATCTTCCCCATGCTCCGGTGTCATTCACCTGAGCATCCACCTCCTCCACCCATAGCAGAGAGGGTCTAGGATGCGACCTATCCATTTCTTCACATAAACTAACTCGATGGACATGGTAAATAAAGAACTCCACGATAGCCATGACATCCACCTTGACTGGATGGAGCAAGAGGAAATTAGAAATGAATGTTAGTGAGTTCAGAGTTGACTATGGCCCTGTGAGAGTCCTACATATAGGAATCTCCTATCACACACTCAATGGCCTCAACCTCGAGCACATAAATCATAGTGAAACACCTCTTGAATCCACCTACAGGGAAATGGCCAAAGTAAAGGCCATTTCCCTTCTCTCCCCATGTAGAGCAATGAAAGGAAACCCCAAAAAAACATTCTCTTGCCAACCCAAAAACATGAACAAATAGAGGTAGGGAGAGAGGAATGCGAGCAACCAACAATAATAAAGGCCCAAAGTGTGGCACGTGCCACCATTAATTCTTTGAAGCTTTGTGTGTGCCACCCATCATAAATGATAATATCTTCCAAGTTGTGCCAATATTCTATATTATTAGAAATTAATTCAACTCACGGGATATCAATTTTAAGGTTGCTCATTAGCTAGATGATCGATTACTCCAATTCCAATTCCAATGTCCATGACCAATAATGAACAATTAATCCTAGACCCAAAATTATAATTCATCCCACCTAAATCGAGAATATATATTAGTAATCCCAGCATGAACTATTACTTGCGAGATTCACGTCCATAAGTAAAGAAGGGCACGAAAAAAAATCCATGGAATTCTTCCACGTGGCATGGGAAAAATGGGGGTTTATTATTTAAAATGTTTCAACGGCCCCCAAAAATTTCAATGACCAAGTCATTAAATGCCCACACCTATCACCACTGGACCCAAAACTTTATTATTGAATTGGTTCATTCCATGGGCTTGGAGTCCGGGGAATGCCTTTGCCTCGAGGAGGCCCAAAATCCTACCACGTGGCCATCTGATAAATAATCTGCATCATTTGATATATTAAGATCAATGACACATGCTCTATTCCGGATGAAGGCCTTGACACACTCACATTTCAAATGGAAGTTCCCGGAATAGGCCTAGCTAAGTGACAATTGTCATCCACTAAATGGAATTTGATTAAAGACTAAATTTGACATCTACAAAGTACAATGAAAGACCTAATCGTTTATAGTGATGTTGATAATTGAAATTTTGTTTTTGGAAGGCATACTACAATAGAAGGCATAATAGATTCATAGAAGTTGTGGACCATGTAAGACTCAAAATTTTCATATTTCCGAGTAAGTGTCATCCTACATTTGAGTCTTGATTCTTTAAATATTATCTTTTTATAAGTAGCATTGTATAAGCCTTCACTTTGAAATATTTCAATATAAGGGTTGAGAAATTAGGGTTGAGGGTTTACAAAATCCAAAATTCCAAGCATGTCTACTTCCACAAGATCCCAAAGTAAAAGTAAAACCCAAATCCCATACGAAAAACTACTTAAAAGTAAAACCCTAGTTTTACTGATGAATATCATGATATTTATGATCCTGTAATTGGCACAAGAGCTTCACACTTAGATACATGTTTGAGTCAAAGATGAGGGAAAGTAGACGTTTCGAACCCATCAGGTAGACCTAAAGGTTTAGGTTGGATAACATGGGGGTCTGGATTGGGATGCATGATGTTCCACGAGGTTTTCCCCTACCTTGAATTTGTCAATATATGTGCCCAAAATTACAATGAGACAAAAAAAAAAATTGTTGCAAAGGGCAAATGAACAAAAATTTTTGTCCATTATGGAGGTAAATCTTGGCAGTGCATTGGGTTTGAAAGCAAATATTTAGGAACCATCCACATAAACCTAGAAAAATTGCTAGCGATTATCATGCCACCAATAAAAAAAAGAGATGAGTTTTTACGAAAATTAACATTTGATGCAGAGGTACCAAAAGGGAAGGCTCCGTATGCAATTAACATATTTAAACCATGGGTCAGGGATACCATTTCTATGCTAGTATTTTTCCTTGGCTTCAATAGTGATGAGAAAGTGGATGAAACCCTCCTGAAATGGTATACAATATCCATTTCGTTAATCCACCTTGTCAATACATATTTGTTGGGTACATTACAGAATCTATGCATAAACAATTATTAACAATCAAAGAAGGCTCCGACACTAAGATGTTTAGGTTCACTACCTACTTGTGCTATTTAATTCTATGTGGTTTGTTGGATGGTTTGAAAAAATAAACTTGCAATTGAGCCCTATTTTGTTGAGGTCAAGCCAAAATCATGCGTCCATTAACTGAGTGGACCCCAAGATAAGGATGTATGATAATAGAGGGGACTACAATCAATTTGTGGATTATTTTGGGCTCCAATGTATGAAGCAATTACAAAAAGTACAATGCCTAGATTGCCTGTGAAATGTAGAGATTGCATTCAACTGGGATCAGAAATACAATTAGCAGATTGGTACTTCACGGAGGATTATATTGTGCTAAGGTTTTATGGATCAGAGTACAACCTTACAAATTGCCAAAACATGTGACAGAGAGTTTTTTTCCTTGGAATATATACGGCAGATGGAAAGCACAGATAATCTCTATTTTGTTTCTCAACAAAAGAAGAGCATATTTCCTTCCTTACCGTTCTCATGTGGAGGGTTCACATTTGAAAGAAAAGCATTCTATGTGGCACATGAAATCTTACATATTTTTAAGTTTGATGTTGACTCTCACTGGTTGTATGACCCATGTGAAGTGATTAAAGCAAGGGTAGTGGCGAACAAGAACTCTGCCACTAAAATTCAACATGAAAGCAAACCCTTGCTAGAAAAATTGAAAAACAAGAACTCTTGGGATGAAGTAAAAATAACAATGGATGAAATTGTTGTTGAGAAAGGAATTAGTTTTCAAGAGTTGTCAACACAAATTTTTGGATTGCCTCAGCCTCCACAAAAATAGGCAGAGGATTTTCAATCTGCCAAATTGTATGCAAAATCTGATAAAAATTCCTCTAAAAGAATGCCAAAGGAATTACAAAATGAATTGTGAGAAAAAAATTGGACAAGGTCAAAAATTACTGCCTTTTGGTCTATGAGGCAGACCTAGGCCATCCAAAATTTGTTTCAAAGTATGATTCTATTCTAGAAGATGAAGTGTTTCAACAAGATGTGGAATGAAGAGCATCCTGGAGAGAAAAGTAGTGATGATGACACTGACTTTGAGGAATTACACAATCCACCGGAACATATAAACCAAGTCTCGATGAAGGCTTGAAACAAAGATATTCTACAGAGCAATTATTGTTGAAAATTTGGGTTTTAGTGGTGGTGGTTTGGGTTCAACAAGACAAGGCATTTGGGTTCCACCAGAGGCACAACCTAGAAAAAAATTTGACAGGTTAGGCCTTGAGCTTCAACTTTGGAGAAAGGACCACTGCATACTTCAACATCTATAAGTGTTAATCCAGACAATTTACTCGAGTCAAATCCTCAGCAAAAATTTAGCCACACATTGAAAATCCTAGAGGAGAAGTTGGCCATGAATCTATTACTATTGCTAATGTTGCTTGCTAGTGATGTTGTTCTAGTGATGATGGTAATAGTCAATAAGGAAATGATAGAGGCAGAAACAGGTATAATTACTCTTAGAAATAAAACAGTATTCCAACTTAAAGAGCTAGAGATTCAGTTGAAGTTCAAAATCCTAGGGCTATTTTCCAACAAGGAAACAAGAAGAGGAAAAAAGAGCACTAGAAAACAAACACAGGTACAATTACTCTTGGCTCAAGGCAACTATTTATAGAAGGTGGTGCCACCACTGCCACCCCTAAACAAACTACCATTCCACAGGAAATTCTCCCCAAACTTCAATTACTCCTTCTCCATTCAAGGTGGAACTAGTTCATTCCTACGAACACCTCAGGTATTGATTACCTAGCTGAGTTTGACAATAAATCAAAAAGAGATAAAAGAAACAAGAAGAAAATTCTACATGCTACTAGAACTTCAGAACCAACCACAATCAAGGTATTTCCTACATATAACCTAGACACAGATACCATGGAATACATGTATGTTGTGCCCAAAGTTGTAAAACCAGAGAATGAAATGGTTTCCAGTGACTACGAGGTGACCTCCCTTCAAATGGATCTTAAGGAAATGAAACCTTCTAAAAAAATTAATGTATCGAAAAGGAACAATGATGTGGTTTACACAACATTACTAAAGGCAAGAGAGGAGAAATATAAGTTGAATAATAAGATTCAAAAGTTAGAGGTAGACTTGGAAAATGAGAAAGCAAAAGGAAAAGTAACAGTTAATAGGACATGTGAGTTGGAGAGGAAGATAAAATCATCTTCCTCTATGACTGCAGTTGTTGTGAATGAACAGCACAGGTAGAACTAGAAGAGGTGAAGAAAAATTTATAGGAAACAATGAGTAAGAATGATAGATTACAAAAACATTGGGAGAATTGAAAGAGGTATGAAGGAAGAGAAAGAAAAGGTCAAAAAATGGGAACAAAGCCTAGATGATGAGAAAAAACAAAATGAAATATTGCAACAGGAATTGGCAAAAAGAAAAAAAAGGAAATACAGTCTTCCAACATCAAACTATCTGGATTTCATAAAAAGGCATTGATTAATATGATGGATAATGTTTGGGGGAAAATAAACCAAAAAATTGATGATTTGATTAGATTGTTTGAATTCATGACTGATCTACAAAGAATCTATGATAAGCTCCATGAATACGTAATAGGTAGCAGAAAAGTGATGGCTTTAAGAGAGGATACAACAAAGAAAATTTTGGAAGCTATCTACAAATTCAATGACACAGAACTGGCATCCAGAGGAATTCAGAACCGGTTTGATGCCTCAATAAAGGTATCATCTATCATTCGAAGTGTGTGATGTTGGGCGAAGCACAAAAATTGTTGAATAAGTGTCAAAGAATGTTACAGAGCTGCATGGAAAGGTACATGAGTTCACAAATCTTGGTTTTCCAATGCCTTTTGACAAAACACACCTATTCATTACAAAGGATGCATTCCAAAAGAAGATGAAAGAAAAAATGACTCAAGAGAAGGACCAAATTCCTGAGAAGCTAGATGAGACAAAAAATTGACTCTGTTAAACCATTGATAACCTTGTCAATAAGTTTGCATACAACAGTAGAGGAAAGCTCCACTATCAGTTATGAATTGCTAACAAAGTTACATGTCAGTCACTCTGATTTACAACAAATTGCAATTCCAATAGATGAAGAGTGGAGCATGTTACATAAGATGATATAATTTGTTAAAGTTGTGGAGCCTGATTCCAAGTTGAAGTGGCAGTTTGGTTTTTTTTTTTCTATTATTTGGGAGGAAATCATGGTCATGGATAAAAATAGTAAATTGTCTTATTAATAGACTAGAGTTATCTTTATGTTTATTGTATTAATAAACATGTGATATTTAGGTTTCTTGTGGTTGAAGAAAATTTTACAAAGAGGTGCACAAGTTAAATATATATGTGCATGGATTTACTCTTTAGTGTATTTAGATCCATTTTGAAAATTGTTCCATTTGTTGCAATGACAATCTTCAATTTTTTCATACAAGCCTCAAGGCATGTCTCAAGCAAGTTGAATGAGGAATAGTGTTATTTTTAAATTTTCATTTCAGTAATGATTCAAGCAAAGCCACTTATTCTATCTCAGAATTAAGCACAACAACTCTTATATGCCTAAAGTATATAATAATGTAAATGCATTGTGATTTAATAGCCAACCAACCACGGTGTATGCTTTCTATAAAAGAGATCAACAACATTGTATGTGAAATATATTAAATACTCATTAAAACATGACTTTGTAATGTTTCTGCAATCAAAATGGAAATGGAATCAATATGATTACCTTTAGGCACATGTAAGTTTGGGGTGAGCGCTAATCCTTGTTTGAGATTCGAACAATGTACTTAATATTTGAATATATTAATTATTATATGAACATCTATATCATGGGATATCCACCAATGGAAGCTTCCAACTTGATGGACTGGATCATCTCTATCATTTGATTCACTAGATCTTTGAGACTGACTCTCTCTTTCTTGACAATCAACTGCTGCAATAGGGTCATCTATTGTATTTGTGCCATTGTTTTCAGCCCCTCTCCTTTCAATGTAATCGACTTCCATACTACTAGAGCCCTGTCATAGGGAAAGTTATCCACTTCGTACCATGATGTATAAATTCTCAAACAATTTTCAAAATTTTTTGTCAAGCTTGTTTCACAATTTTGACTTTATAAAGGCCAAGGCACTGAAAATTCTCTCATCTTCAACTAAACCCAAAATCATTGTTTGACATAGATCAGCCAATGAGAAAAACTCAGACATGGTTTTCTATAAAATAGTACTCACCCCAACTCTTTTCCATAGTCGGGTTATTGCTCCACACTCTAAGGGATTATCCATATCTTTGAATTGCTCATCATTGTAGTGGAGAATTCATGAGATTGAGCAATCAAACTGTCCTTTCTTAAAATACCTGGAATATTCATTCCATTGATATCAACAGGCTTACAAAAATGTTGAATCAATGTAGTCAACCTCTTGAAGTAGTCTTCCTGCATATGTCTTTCATTTTGGACATGATTCCAAAAGGTTGATTTACTATAGCCATTGCTTCAAGTAAAGCATCCCTTCTAAATCGCTCCCTTATTTCTTCTAGTAGGGACACTACAATTTCTCTTAACCTCACCCTTGTTGATGATACAATGTTATCAAACAACAACCCTATGACTTTTACCTCCTCAACCTTACCGGCTACTACTTTAAACATGTACATCAATATCTCATATCCACGTACAAAAGCACATACTTCCCCAAACAAGTTGAGCTTCAGAAAGCTACTTGCATTTCCAATCTTTATCAAATCATTCCAACCATTAAATGTTGGACCTGTAAAAGCAGTTTCATTGAGATACAAATATTCTATTGTCATACAAACTTGTTTCCTCAAACTAGAAAAATCAACAATATAGATAGTTCTTTCTTGTGCTTATTTAATTAAATGATGCATTTCTTCCAACATGGGAAGGAGACCACACAACATCAGAAATGACTCTATATCAGTCAAACGATGTATCAAATCCTGGGCCTTGTCCACTTCCATGTGATTCTTCCACATCACTCCTAATAAGGATTGATACTCTTCAGTACACCCTACGAACCGGTTGGTATAATGAGATCCACCTGGTGTCGAACATATTTTAACAATTTATGCCCATTTTTAGTCCTTCTACAAATATTTGGAATTCCATGAACCTTTTAGGACTACGGAAGAAATAAGCATGCACCTCTCGAACAAGGTCTTCAACTTTTGCTACAGTTTTAAATTTTCCAACTATTCTATAAGCTAGGTTCATTCTATGAGCCATACAATGAATGGAAATCATATAAGGGAAATGAGATGTTTGGAGTCTTACACACAAGATATTATGATGACCTTTCATTACAGATGCCCCATCTTCCTCGACACATACCAACTTTGATGCAATTGCAACATCATCCATGTCATCGATCTCCTTCAAACTTTTTATCACCAACTCACAAAGGTTTTCAGCATTAGAGTTCTCTCTCATCTTGTGAATGGAAAGTAAGTGAGGTTGTCTCACATAATTCTCAATAGTATACACATGCATATAAACCCAAGCAATATTATCTACTTGTTGTAACCTCATCAATAGAAAAATATATGTATCATGTAGACTTCAGTTTCTCTTTCAAGTCTTCTTTCTCAACCATAGCTAGGCATTTTTCCCAATCCCAACCACTACTTTCTAACCAGTGAGAATGAGGAAAGTGTGGGACACCAAGGAAAGACAACATCTTCTTTTGTTCAAGAAAATCTATTATAGGATGACCTCTTTTCAAAATGTGAAAAATAGTAGCTAGCTGAACTGTTTTACCCAAAACTGTTTTTGAACAATCTTGTTGAATTGAGAGGTAATTATCCCTCCATTCGCTGCTACAACTATTCTTTCATTTCTCTTGTGCTCTTCAAATTATTTTTCATACCTAATATGTAAACAATCATCCATTTTTTCCATCTGAAACATTCTTCTCAACACCATCTACAATTATCTTTTCATATATCTTTCCTACATGCTTCTCAATAGTATCCAACTTAAGTTGCATTGTCTTGTCCCTACCCAATCTCCAACTATAGATTGTACATTTGCATTCTTTGGGAGGTTCAACTTTATTCTCATTTTCAACAGGTTCAATAAATGGAAACTTAGAAACCCACTCTAACCTGAAACTCCTTCCCAAGTCCCATTTTCTTTCCTTTCTCTTTCTTCCAGAAATAGGTGTCCACTAAGTATTTTCCTTGGTGGAATTTAAATTCATTGACTACCACTACCAAAAGTTTCACCTCCAACATTCACTTGGGCACTACAGGTGATGCAATGTCATCTTCATTCAATTGACAGGTGGTACAGTGTCAAACTCAACATCATTCAATGGAATGTCTTCAAGGGGAGGCATTTCATTATTGTTTGTCATTGACAACATCAAAAAATAAAAATGAACACACATTCTCATTCTAAGTTTCATTTTGAATGTAATCATTATCCCTTGATTGTGATGGTCCTGCTGGAGAAGGATGGGTTTCCTTAGATGGTTTCTCAAAATAAGATGTTATTTTTGAATGCCAGTACCACTACTAGGAGGGGTTGGAATAACATTTTTTCCTGAGGTTGAGCTTCCCTTTTTAGGTGCCATTTTTTTGAATCAATGAATCTTATAGAATTGAAAGAAAAAAGATACAACATGTTAGACTAAATGATATTGATATGTGCACAAACATCTCAACATGAGAAATATGTATAAAGAAAAATAATGTTGTGTCACTTAACATGTACTACTTTTTGCAAGAGTGTTACATTAGTATAATAATAATTAGAGCATACATCAAACAAACTGAAGATGTATCAGAGGTTTGAGAAGAGAACAAGCAATTTAAAATTTTAAATGATTTGTTGAGCAGCCAAAGACACTCTAATGATAAGACACTCTAGTGATAATAAGTCTTTGTTGTAGCTAATCAAACATGAAATAGGTGATCTCAAGGTATGTGCTCGTTTGAAATCAAAGTATAGTATGTATCTTCTCATGAAGGACTCTGAGTTTCATTGATTCATCCAAGGTATGATCTGTCTTTAGTTGATTAATGAAGGAGTCTCGATGACCGAGCTCTTTCATAATGTATAGAGGTTTGTCCTATTGTATAGAGGTTCTAAATGTTGTCATCAAGCCAAATAAGGTGTGCATCTGCTCATGAAGAAATTATTGATTCATCGAGGTATGAGGTCTGTCATAATCCAATTACCAAGAGTGTTCATCATTTCAAAGGAGTGAGACAAAATATATGGTCTTCCATCTATGACTCGTTGTGGTATGAGACTATGAATTCAAGGTTGAGAATGTATGCAGGTTCTTTGGCTTGACAATGAAATGTCAATGTGTCAAAGCCAACTAAAGTATCATTATTCTTGAGAGAAGCTTGAATGCTTTGATCTAATGTTTCACATATGATACAATCATGATAAGGGTATTCTTTGTATATTATCGTGTTCCTACTTGGAGAATGAGTTCAAGAAACTTGAAGGATGCAGAATTAAAAATATCCCTGGATGTTGATGTTTTTCCTTTATATTAAATATTATAGACATGTTGTCTGGACTATGACAAGGACAAGAAAAGATGTCGAAGAGTGATCCCACTTCTGCAATCTTCATGGAGGAAGAAGAGGTGGTGTAAACCCCTACATTCTTTTTTGGAAAATTCTTGTTGTGGAGAGATAGATTCCAACTTTGCCTCAACATTAATAAAAGTGAATTAGTATTACTATACAATTTTTGATGGATTTATAACACAATTATTTTCACAAGAGTGCCAGAAGTGAATGTGAAGATAAAGAAAGCATTTTGTGCTCCTCAGATTGTTGAAGGAAATCCATGCTTGGAGTACATTCAATACATTATGTTTCCATGGTTTAAAAAGTTTGAAGTACATCACAGTGAGGAAAATGGTGGTAACAAGAAGCATGTTTGTGACAAGATGTTTGTACTTTTCCCACAACTTGTTATTTTTGTCTTTTATTTTTCCAAATGCTAATTATCTGGTTTTTGGTTCATTTTTGTAACTTTTTTCCCTTTTGCATTTCTTGAATTTTTCATTTTGGACATCTCTGTATGGTCTCTATTTCGTACATTATTGTTTTTCAGCATTCTCGTTAACCTCCCATTCCTAACCAAATCCTCCCAAAGATGTGAACCCCATGGAATGAGCCATTTGATATGTTTTTGGGTCTGAAGAGTGGGTCCCGGCTCCCATGAGGTCTATGCCACATGTGTCGTCATTCCGTCAGTCTCCCAAGGAAATTCCCCTTGAATGTGAAACTTGCAAATGTACCACATTTTATATATCCTTTAAGTCCACTATGGATGAGGCAATGTCAATAGATAGATAGTGATAAATGGTCATGGTATTGGTCATGGAATAAATGGAAAGTGAAACCGAGTATGTATGTGTATATATATATATATATATATATATATATATATATACTATATAAGAGAGAACATTAACAAAAAGATTCAAAGAAGATACACTTGATAAAGCAAGGAATATATAGAAGCAAACAACTCGTGGAGATGTATGAAGTGATTTTAAATATATATATATATATTATATATTTTATGTAGAATCTAGATGTATCTAAGATAGGAAAACTAGTTATGATTCTCTGCAAGTGGAGGACTATTCTAGATGACATAAAAAATCATAGTGGTTATGAGGATGAGGATTTTTAGGCTTTGTAATAACTTACAAAGGTGAAATCATAGATAAAGCAATGCAACATGAAAGAAAAAAATGTCTCAAATAGACTGAGGACTCACCTACAGTAAGTGCTTCTAGGATGTAAATTGCAACGCACTAGCCGAGCCCTGATAAGACCTAGATTTATTTGAAATTTTGTAAGCAAAAATTGTAATATGCCGATTCGCTAAATCCATTTCTACTACTTTGTAAATACGCAAATTGGAAAATCATGGAGAACATCACCTCTGTGTATATATCGGAAAATTTTGGAAGATTTTTTCTTGGCCAAATAAGGTTCCATAGATTTCTTGGAAACATTAATGTTTTCAAATCCTAGCACGTTGATTTCTTGGTGAAACATTAATGTTTTCAAATCTCGATGTGTTGATTTCTTGGAAAAACATTAATGTTTTCAAATCCATGTGTCGATTTATTGGCAAACATTAATGTTTTCAAATCCTGGCGTGATGATCACACAATGATTTAATATAAAAATATACATTGGGATTGGAAATTCCTTCCTGACAACCACAATTAGCCTTTATGTAAAGTGAAAAATTGAGCTGACTTTAATGAGATCTAGTAAGGGTGTACTAAAATTCTTCCCACTCTGTGAAAAGAAGTGAAGGTAACAATACAAAGAAATTTAAATCTGGTCCACAAAAAGGTGACATAGGCCTGGTAAAAGGTGCTAAGAACTAACGAAAATGCCATGTATGCAAAATATCGACTAAAGAAGAGGAACATCCACCGAAAGCATGCCTAAATGAAGTGAAGTTAATATAAAAACCCTCACAACTGAAAAATGGTTTCTTAAAAGTGGAAGTGATAAGAGTCCCATACGAGGCACTCCCAACAAAGGAGATTATCAACTCCTCCAAAATACATGTATAAGGATGAGGACCATGTACTACATCATAAGTGAGAACTATGAAAAGAAGACAAATTTTTATAGATACTCATCTCAAGAAGGGGGTTGACAAACATAAGAGTGATGTTAGAAATTTATAAATCATCAAGCAAATGTAGAGAAGTGGAAAAGGGCCTCAACACAAGATTAAAAATGCTCCAAATGCGGTGGTGAAGATCTTAGTACACCATGTGAATATGGAGAACCCACGAGGTTATAGGGGCAAAGCAACAAACCACGGTAACTAGTCAAGAGAGGCCACAATGGACATGAATGTGTTTGAGCAAAGAACGGCACAAAGCTCGGTATGTGGTAGACTAGATGCTCGTGGGATAAATACACGTCAGAGAGAATGAACCAAAGTTAACAACCAAAGCTGAGTTAGAATATCCCAGAGGCGGTATCAAGAATAAAGCTCAAGCACCATTATGGTGTAAGATGGTCACAACCATGTGAATCATAGTTCCCAACAGTTTGAGCACCATAGGCCATTGAAAGAACAAGTACATGTTCATGGCTCTGTGACAAAAAACTAGCACCAAACAACAACTTGTCCAAACACAACCGCACAAGCTGGAATACTCACTTTCAAATCAACTTTCTTTGATACCAACTTTATCAGATATCAGTAAGTTTGCAAGAAATATCACCGGCTCGATACCAACCTACTTGGATATTAGTAGGGTTATAGGCAAGATCAGCAACTCTAATATCAACCTAATCTGAAAATACGGCCAAAAATTTGAACTAGCCTCGGACCCCTATAGGCACTTGTTAATTAACTCCACAATATTATCAACTTTAATCAAATTTGCAATGTAGAAATGAAAAAACACACTACAAGATACTTGATAACAGAGTTTCGATAAAATAAATGCCTACGTCTTTGGGTTCATTAGTTGAACCAATTCATTAAAATTTCTTATTTTCAAATCAAATACAAACTTACAAATAAAGTGATGAATGTGCAATAATGAACCAAAATAACACCAGTTGATTCAAACGAATCCAAACTGGTCTCCAAAAGAACAAAACCCATTTGATTCTTAATGAATCCAAGTTGATCTTATGAAGTACAAATTTTATCCTCCACAAACACTGAGTAGAAATAACCTAGATTATAAAGTTCGGTGTAGGAGAATAAATTTCAATTGATTCGTAATGAATCCAAACTAATAAACAAGGTGATCAAATACTAGTTGATTCACAATGAATCTAAACTATTAAATAGGATGATCAAAAACTATTTTATTCACAATGAATCCGAACTAGAAAACAAAATAATAATATTCTCCTCCATGTCCACCGAGTAACAATAACTCAGCTTACAATGACCAAAGTCTGAGAAGATAGGATCTCCAAAATTTTCCCTCCAATGAGATGCACGCTCGAAAATGGCTCCAAATATAATCCAAGCACTCAAATAAATTTCACAACACAAAATTTCATCAAAACATCTCCAAAAATGACAACAATAGGTCCATGTGTAGGGTCTCATAATTTTGGACAATTTTCTAGTTTACTCCGAGAGCCAAAAATGCTCCTAAGTGCCTCAAAAATGCATTTTTACAAAACTTCCTTAAAATACTAAAGCCTAGGCACATACCTATCACAAAATCCCCAAAATGGGACACAATGGGTCTAGTAAGATCCTCTCGAATTCTGGAAAACTATCCAATTTACTCGAGGCCCGAAATACTTCTAAGTGCTTCAAAAATAGTCTTTTACAAAATAGCCTCAATAGGCCTAAGGCCCAAGCACATACTTGTGTCATAAAAATACCAATGAGCCCTTTATATAGCTAAGCTAGATCCTTTTCTATGGAAACATGGGATAATTTTGGTATGTAAGTGGTTGGGGGTTCAATCTCCTAACCACTCCACCACTTTACATTTACCTTGAGAGTAAAATCCCACATTCATGGGTATAAAGGTGGTGGTGGGTTTAAATGGGGCTTGACCGCCCATATTGAATGTGGCTTAGACAAATTACCTCCTCCTATTACCACCAACATGCCCAAATACAGCTATTCCACGTGTCCAAATGTAACTATGCCACATGTCAACATGTGATTTGTCCACTTGGTGCATCCTTCGCTTGTTGACTCTCATTGACCACCGAACTTTGGCGGTCATAACTTTTGCATACGAAGTCAGATTTGGTTCATTCAAAATGTGTCAAAAAGGTATTGAATATATCTATGCCACATAGTACTAACTCTAGATGATTTTAAAATCATCCATTTTCGTTGACCAATGTTGACCATATGTTGATGAAACTTTGACCAGTTATAACTTGAGCATATGACCTTCATTTCCAGTGTACTTGGTACTGTGTCGAAAAGCTCTTTGGATTCTCTACCACATTTTCATGGTTTAGAGAGATTTAGGGAGATCCTGAAGTCCCAAAATTTCCTTTGAATCACCTTGGCACACTTTTTCCATCAATCTACACGGTCATCGTGTACACATCTCTTATCTACTTTATGTTATCAAGTATTCACTCAACAACATAAGGTGGGGAAAATGTAGACACAAAATCATGCACTTGGGTGTACATTTCTAAGTCATCACATACTACTATTCATATGATTCCTAAGTGATAAAAATAGTAATTAACATCTATATTTGGCCTCTTTTCTATCTTTCTGGTTTCCTCTTTGGTCTTGTACATCCCATAGCCCAGTCTGATCTGCATTGCTTTATCTTTCTTGACTGACACTATCACCCGTGCACCCTCATCCCTTCTAGGTGCCCCAACCTCTTTGTATATTTCTCACCTCTTTTGGACCTCTTTTATCTTTTGGGCATCTTGTTTTCTTATGGTTCATCCTTTTATTTGTTAATTATGAAACTCAAACAAGGGAATCATATAAATATAAAGCTATGTGACCATAATACCATGATCTAAGCATATATTATCACCACCTAAGGTTGCATCCAAAGGCATTTTAAGATCATCAAAGCATCCATCTAGCATTCACTCAAGGGACAAGGGACTGCATTTTCTACATACACTCATATGAGGGAAAGTTTATTTTGACATCCACACATCTATCTACACTTCTACATCTAGCTATTGCTCGCTATCAAGTGCATCTTGCACAAGATCTTCCTATGTAAAAATTTTGCACATACTTCACAAGAACTACATAGAGTCTGAAATATAGTGCAATGCTCGATCATAATCTCACTCTATTGGATGACCATTAGGATCAGTCCGACTCCCCATTTACATCCTTTTTTGTTTAGGATTTGATGTGTTTTGGGATTGTGCAAGATATCATTTATTTTGATGGTTATATGAAAATACAATAATCATCTAATGACATAAAGGTAATCAAAAACAAATTTTAGTGACCATCTTGTGCCACAACAAAAATAAGTTTCGAGGTATTTCACAATCACATGAGCCTGAAGCGGTCTCAATGCCCGTGCACCCACGACTTAATCCAGTGCCCCATTCCGGAAGATCCGATAATTCTAGAATTTATCATCCATAGTTGTGACACTCTCCTCCTCATGTTTACTATTTTTTAATTCCATTATACTTCAGGATCAATTGTGAAATCATCCAAGTCTTCTACTCTTTCTCTTCACTTAGGGTTTCATGTTTCTTTAGCTTATTTCTTTTGTCGATTTGTACTTCAACATTTTATTTATTTATGTTACTCTAAAATTTTGGTCTAGCATAAAATTCAATTTTTATTAAATCATGAAGCTCTTATTGAGACATATCTAATGGTGTATCATGTAGATGAACAAGTGTTATGGATTCAAAGTTATGATCATCAAAGCAGATCCATAACGTGTCCACAAAGCTCGAGTCTCAAAACAAAAGTGATATTTTTAATTTAATTTTTATCATAAAATTCACCTTTTTGGATGCATAACCAATCCCATCACATTCTTCTCCTCAAAGAACTTTCTAACAAGACTGATTTTTGTGTTTTTGGATTTGATCAAAAGTTATGATCATTTAAAGTTTATAGTGTCATTGGTGCATATGACATACACTAGGCCGTCAAATTTGGCTCAAGATGTCAAACTTTAATTAGCCTCATTGATCTCTTCCTCCCACCCACACCAGTTACCACATGTCACTTTATGATTAGATTCGGGCTTCTTCATGTTTTCGGATTTTTGAGCTCGAGATCTCACGAGGGTTGCTTTGATCATTATTGAGTTTGAAATAGTTGTGATTGGTCCATATGGATCAATCACAACCCACTGTATTTTCACAGGATCTTATTTCACTTGGGCTCAGGCACTAACCCCAACAGGGAATTACCTTATGTGTTTTCAGGATTGGACCCACCTCAAACCATTGTCATGCATCCTTCTCTTGACAACTCGGTATTTTGTCCCTCTTAAGACCCTATCTTAAGTGTTCTCAATGTCTCAGTATCTCAAGATCTCTAGACCCATCCACCGTCACCTTCGTTGTTATTTAGAAACTTTGAGATTTGAGAGCCTGAAGGCCTTGTCATGTGACCTTTGAGCTTAATCCTTCTCCCCATCATTGGTCCATGTGGACCAATGATGGTTTGTATACTTCTCATGTCGAGATCCCTTCAATCCTAACACCTAGTGATTTTTGATCCTTTGAAAACATATATCATTGAGATTCAGTCACATGTCCACTTCCATTCCTTGGCTGATTTTATTGATTTTCCCAACTCTCTCAAATTGGTGGACAATGCTACTAATTCAGTTTCTCAATTCATAATCTAGCTCACTTAGCTCAACTCGTGATTCAGCTCACCCAGTTTGGTGAGACTGTTCATGATATATCTCACTCATCTCCATGATACCAACTCGACTAGATTAACTCAACTTAGTGACCAATGATGAAAAAACAACCAAAGACAACCATGTGTCCTCCTTATAACTTGATTATAATTGATGGTGAATCTCTACTGTAATGTGAACTATCTAAGCGTCACCAACTTTGTCTAAGTTGCAAAACAAGAGATAATGATCAAAATTTTGATGCTTTGAATGTTGAAGGAATGGAAATGATATGTACAAGTGATTTTGACAAGTTTAGAGATGCCTAGGTGCTAAGATCAAATGCCTCCAAGTGTGGAAATTTGATCCTAGTTTTCCAAAAGGAAGTGTGAGTTCATTTTGGTCAAAATTAACCCTTATGATTTTACAAATATGTATAGCAAGCCATGGTGACACAAAGAATAAGAAAGGAACTCTAAAAAACCACCCATTAGACCTAAGGCAACCCTAGGTTTTGGGAAAACAACATGCCCAATCAAAGAGGTTATAGAAGAACCTAAATTAGGTTATGTTTTCGATTAAAATTGGGTTCACCAAAATGTATCACCCTAATTAATTTTAATTAAGTTTATGGATGATATTATAGTAACTAATCTTCTAAATACACTCTAATTTACACAACATATTGGATAGAAGAAATATACAATATGGTAATCACAATGTATAGTGTAAACATAATAGAAAGAGACACATAACTAGTTCAAAAGGTTGACAAGGTGTGTCAATGGGTGATATGGAACAACAATAGAGTCTAGAAACTCATCAAATCAGCCACCATGGATCTGGAACTCTTTGTGTAGGACTATATCAAAAGGAAGGACCGAATGGTACTATACCAAACCAAATTATATGGTTTTGTGCATGTAGAAAATTGGAATTATCATATTGTTCTACAAGGATCAATACAAAACCTTGTGCACATCAAAGAGGTTGCACTTTTAATGGTGACGTGAATGTTCCATGTAATCAGTAAGGAATCAAATCATAAAGGAAAATCAATTATGCAAGAATAGGTCTACTCATTCTTATAAATCAAAATAAGAAGGTACATATATAGGAAATAAGCAAACAAGAAAACAAGCAACTCCAATATGAGAGGGTTTAAGGTACCTCTAGATGAGATGACAATGAATATGGGAACAAAAGAGAGATCCTCCTTGCAACGAGCTTGATAACCTGCACAACAAAGAGAGACTCAACAGAAAAAGGATTAGTAGATTAGATGGTGGGTATCCCAAAATTTTGATCCCGAGAAGTGAAAACTTCCTAAGATGGATTTCAACCCACTTTTAGATAAAATAAAGTGATGATGGATATGGTACAGTGCAAGAAAATTTGAGATAAAATAGAAAGTTGAAATGCAATAGATAAATTAAAAATACATATCTGGTCTAAGTAAATACAAACCAAATCAAACTTGAGTGGGTTGATGGCAACCCAAGGCTATAGAGAACAATCAATGGTGAATGGGACGGTGTGAGAAGGAAAATGTATAAATTCAAACCTGGAAAACTTCCTGAAGCCTATCTTAGAGTTGATCTAAATTGGAGATAATGTTGAAGCTTCTGACCTAGAGAAGATTAGATCTGGTGAAAATAGAAAGGATGCAAGAAAATTAATGAGAGATAAGAACTATTTTATGGGTTCGATGTAATTGGTCCATATCGGCGGCAACTAGATATGATGAAACTAGTATCTTGAGCGACATGTGTGTAGAATGGTAAGATTGGAGGGTCTCGAAGGCTACGGGATCATAGAATAAGGTGTAGAATGGATAAGTGGTAGATAATGAAATATACACATACTTTGGGTCATCAATAATCATGCAAGGATGATAGTGGAGTCGGGGAGGGAGTGAGGTTTTGAGGAAAGGAAATGTGCTAGAAACAAAAGATGAAGGAGGAAAATAGATTGTAGACGAGATGATAGGGCTCGACACACATACTGATAACTCCGTAAATAAATTGATGCATATATGATGAGATGGCCAAAAGACTTCAACAATATTTAACTCTCCAAGATCTCCAATGGAATCAATGTAAGGGATCCAAAGCAGCTACACGATGGCGATATGAACTCTAAGGAGGATAGAGAATTACAATGAAATTTGAAAGATAGCTTCAGCTCTCAAAGTTACATCATGAAGTAGGGGTGAGGGGGTACTTATAGCATCGATGACGACCGGATAGGTCACTGGTGATTATGGTAGACCATTTATTTAGGCGGTGGAATGATGTCCAACTCTATGCAAATGGGCCTAGCAAGAGAAAATTACGGCTTTAAGGTGCTTAGGTGGGTTAGGGTTGTCTAGGGATGATAAAAAGGTAGGTGAGAGATAAGAAAATATTAAATAAAGGAAAAGGGGAGGTGAAATTATTAAATGAAGGTGGTTGGATGCTTAGGGATAATAAAAGGGATGTTTTAGGGAGAATAAATGGATTAGAGGGTGATTTAGGGATAATTAAACATGATTAATGATGTTTAGGGAAGATAAATTAATGGTGTGATTAAGATGAGATTAAGGTGGAAAATAATAATTAAAGGGATAAATTAAATTTAGGAGGGAAAGGGGATTTAAATGGGAAGAGAGGTATGTATGTTATAATGATGATAAAGAGAGTGAACGCTTGAGGAGGGGCTAACGATACCAAAAATTTGGTGTCTACAAACTCACGTGCATGACATGTGGACACATGAAACCCTAACTAACCCTAATGACCTATGATCTCACTAAGTGAGATGACTAACCACATGAGGTGGACAATATGTTGAGTGACGATGAGGTAATTCATATACACCAACACCCCCTTCATCAAATTTGAGGTAGAGGTCATGGAAATTCATAACTGAAAGATAACTCCCTAGAAAACTAAGAAATATGTGTCAATGGGGCCTGAAAACTAAAGTCTTGATAAGGTACCCATGTACAAACAACATATCTTTGGAAAATAAGAAGATGAGAAAAATGGGTCTCGACAACTAGGCTTGATAAGGGTACCTATGTATAATAAGGATCTAAAGTAATGGAGGAAAAACCTAAGGAAAAACATCCACTTACAAGAGATAAAAGACTCCCCTAAATAACCTAAGAAATATGCATCATATGGGTCCCAACAACTAAATGCCTATAAGGTACCCATGTACAAACTACAATATTTCTACAATAAGAAGATGAGGAGAAGAAGAGAACTATCTAGCTTGTTCATAAGAGGATTTACGATGAAATCTCATGGAATCGAAGGACACGAAACTATATAATCATTGGTGGAGGGAGGGGAACATGAATTATCTCTCGAAGGTGGAAGATAATCCTGAAGAGGAGAGGAAGATAAGAAATCCTGAAGTAGATGTGCGGAAGTAGTAGTGGACCTCACCCCAAGATGAGAGCACAAGTGAGGATACTTGGATTCAGCGAAGGGTTTGGTAAAGAATCCTACAACCCAATAAGAATTTTATAACACTTTGTGAAGTATCCAAAGAGAGTTTCAATGATGTGGTCTTCTGCATGTAGACTGAATAATTTCCATCCACATCGAACAATGTTTCGCCCTTAGGAAGACAAAAATGGTGTACTGAAATTCCACCCACTCCATGAAGGAACAAAAGGAAACATTATGAAGAACTCTATAGTTGGTCCACAAATGAAGCATGACATATGTTCAGAAATAAGGTTCTCAATAATATAAGGTAATGCCACTAAATCATAACTATCATAGTATTGGTATGGATTATTCACCAAAATAATGTCCATATGAAGCGAAGGCACAACAACAACCCCCACAATGGTAAAATGATGATGTACAAGAAGAGGTGGATCAATAATGATCTCTAAAATAGTATAAGTGACAGATATCCCCAAAGGGGCACTCCTAAAAATGAGATGAAGGAATCCTCTAAAGTGTAAATGTGTGAAGACTCTATAAAAGGAAGAGCAACTCCTTGTAGTGCAATACAAGTAGGCTTTACGAAGAGACATATAAATTCTTACAAATACTCATCCTAAAAAGGTTTCTCAACAAATAGAAAAGAAATGTCTAACATGTATGAATCATCAACATAAGAATTAGGAGTAAAGGGTGTAATGAAAGTATGAGGATGGGAACATGACTTCTGGTGTCGATGGATAAAATGGGGCTCAACATTATTTGAGGAGTGATCAAGAGAGGGAGCAGATGTATCCTCATCAATACTCTCATCATCATAACTAGAAGAACAAACCTCGTCATTAGAAATATAAACAAACAAATATGTGTCAGCTAAACTATCATCGCATGAAGTAGGTGTGGAAATAGTTGTATCAGAAGGAGAAGCAACAATAATCTATGAAGAGAGTCTCCAAATAAGGAATGAATAATGTTCCAAACTGTGTGAGGACACTCCGTGTGTGCCACATGATGGTGAAGAGGCATGGAAATGTGCATCAAAAATGATACAAAATCATGTCATAAGTGTTAAGCCAATCATTGAGTTGATATGAATCACTGGGGGTAGGTACTTGTCCATACAAGTATGGATAGAGATCTTGTTGAATGATAAAATGTTCTATGCTCAAACACCACAATGCATAATTCTCCCTACCAAGTAGAAGAGGAGGAGGATGAAGATGTTGCATGGTGATTTCATTGTTCTCGAGCATATCATCCAATTCTGAGTCAAAAAAATCAATGTCCTGTTGTAGAGGATTATATGAATCTTGTGAAGAAGCAACACTAAAATCACCAGAAGCAAAAGGTGATGGAAGGATCTCTAGGATAGAATCAAAGGAATCTGTAGATTCTCGTGAAGGAGAAAATAGAAGATCTGAAATATATGAGGTAGGTGAAAGGTCAAATGAAGATTCTATGGAGGAGAGTTACGGGAAATCTAGTAGAAGCGATACTAAATTTTGAAGGAGCATCAAGAGTAATATGTATGGGTAACCCCTCGTATGAAAAATTATCGGTAAACTCACTATCCTCCATGGATGTAACATCATCGGAATATCCATAACTAGATGAAGAAGGTTCAAAATCTCCATGTATGTTCTAAATGAAACTATAAACTATGTGCGTGGACTCACTTGTTGGGGTTAACACACTGGTTGTATAGATAATATATCAAATCTAAGCATGCATGCAAATAAAAGTGGATATTATACCAAAAGAAATATATAGAACAAGAGATATAACTCAACACCATATTTAACGTAGTTCACCCAAAGTGTGGGCTACGTCCACTAAGAAACAAGCCAATCTATTATCCAAAGCTTTGATAAGATATACAATGAAGATTTACAATCTTCAACACCTCTAAGGTGTACGAGTAATTTGTTTTTCTCAAGCTTTTAATTCTTCTCCAAGAATTCTTTCTCTCACAATTACTCTCACAATAATCATCAACTTTTTCAAGTTCTTCTTAATTCTTACTTCTAAATCCTATATTTCATGCTTATATAGGTTTTCTTTAATACTAAAAATAGATCTTATTCTTGAGAGTTAAATACAACACTCCTACATAGGTAACCGATGCCATTTGGCCCTAAGCGATGCCGGTCATAGGTGATGATGTCGATTCTTGTGTTTTCTTGCAAGTTTCATATTACATGCTAATCTGAAGTAATTGAGCTCCACAACTCAACAATCTCCCACGTTTAGATTAATTAATGTACCATACCTATACAATGTCATTCTTGGATCCTTCCTTAGCTTTGTTTCTTCCTCTTCAAGTCTCAAACTCGAAGACCAACAGAAGTTGAGTGTAGCTCCAACTTCTCCTTTGTTAATGGCTTTGTTAGCATATCCACAGGGTTCTCACTCATATGAATCTTTTCCAGATTCAATTGCCCATTCTTCAATACCTATTGTATGAAGTGATACCTCAACTAAATGTGTTTTGTTATCGAATGAAACATTGAGTTCTTTTCCAAATGAATTTCACTCTGAGTGTCACTAAAAATTTGCAATCATCTTGCTCCTTTCCCAACTCTTCCATGAACCTAATCATCCATATCATCTCCTTGCTAGCCTCTATAGCTGCAACATACTCTACCTTTGTAGTAGACAAAGCCACAACCTTCTGTAATCTTGAAATCTAGCTAACTGTCATCCCACCTATTGTGAAAATATATCCAGTAGTGCTCCTCCTACCATCTAGATCTCCAACCATATCTGAATCAACATAGCCACATAATGAAATATTTGAACCTCCATAGCATAACCACATGCTAGATGTCCCTTTCAAATACCTAAGTATCCATTGGACTATTTTCCAATGCTCTTTACCTGGATTGGCCATATATCTACTCACAACTCCCACTACCTGTAATTTTTGATCAGTACAAACCATATCATACATGAGACTCCTAATTGTTGAAGCATATAGCACTCGTGTCATGTATTTGACATCATCATGTTATGATGGACACTAATCGTTACTCAATTTGAAGTTTTCAGCCATTGGTGTACTAACAGGTTTTGTATTTTACATCTTGAACCTTTCTAACACCTTGTAAATATAATCCTCCTGAGACAAATACAATTTATTTTTCTTCATTTCTCTATGTATTTGCATGCCAAGGATTCTTTTTGCAGCTCCTAAATCCTTCATAGAAAAAGTTTCAGCTAGATTTCCCTTAAGCTCACCAATGTTCTCGCATACTAGATCCTATAATAAGCATATCATCCACATACAGGTAACAAAATAATATAGCTCCCATTTCCAAGCTTCTTGAAATAAACACAATGGTCAAATTCACATCTCAAGTAAACATGTTCATCCATAAAACTATCAAACCTCATGTACCATTGCCTAGGAGCTTGCTTGAGCCCATATAGGCTCTTTTTCAATCTGCACACTAATTTATCCTAACCCTTAACTTCATACCCAAGCAGCTTTTTCATATAAATCTCTTCATCCAAATCACCATGAAGGAAAGTCATCTTTACATCTAGTTTCTCTAAATGTAAATCCTCTACTAAACTAAACTCAATAGAGTACAAATAGAAGTCATCTTTACAACAGGACAAAATATTTCACCAAAGTTAATATCTACTTTCTGTGCAAATCCATTTACTACAAACCTTTCCTTGTACCTTTTTGTCCACCCTCTTTTCCCTTGATCCTATAAACACACTTGTTCTGTAATGTCCTCTTACCTTTTGGCAACTTAACTAAATCTCAAGTTTGGTTCTGTTCCAAGGCATCCATCTCTTCATCCATGTCATGCTCCCACTAGACGTGGGTCTTATATTGCATTAATTTTTCAAAACTCTTTGGCTCACCATTATCACCAATAATAAATAAAATAGAGAATGTGTAAATCTTTCTAGATGGTTACTTACCCTTTGTGACCTTATCATAATAGTTTGGGGTACCGGAGGCTCAATCTGGACCTCCTAGACATTTGCATCCAAACATGTCAGTGACTAATGTCGATCACCAATAACTGACATTGGTTTTGCTAACCGATTTCGGTTAAGCTCTTCTATAACTGATACCAGTTTTGTTGACCGATGTCGATCAGGGGTCAACTAACACTTTGTTACTATGTAACCCTGTCAGTATTACTTTTAAATTTGAGAGTTCATTTTCATTCACAAACTTCTCAATTGGTTCATCATTGGCTACCAAAATTTTATCCCTGTACATTGTCTTTTCATTTTGTTTAATATCACGACTCCTAATAATTTTAGAATTCTCTAAATCCCAAAAATGGAATCCGAAATCACCAGATCCATAACCAATGAAAGTGCATCTCTTGGATTTTGCATCCAACTTTTTCCTATTTTCCTTATCAATATACACAAAATCTTATAAACCAAAAACTTTAAGAAAATAAAGATCTACCTCTTTTCTGGTCCAAGCTTCCTCTAGTATTCCTCCATCTAGTGAACTTGAAGGCCCATGGTTAATCAAATAAACCACTTTGTATCAACTACTTCTTCCCAAAACTGCAAGGGCAATCCATAATGTATCCTCATACTTCTAGCATGTTCCATGATTGTCCTATTCATTCTTTCTACAACACCATTCTCTGTGGTGTTCTTGGAACTATTATTTCTCTATGTATCCCATTCACTGAATAATAATCATTGAAATCCTTACTACAGTATTCACCACCATTGTCATATCGAAGGCACTTTAACTTTGAATTTGATTCATTCTCAATAAGATATTTCCATCTTTTAAAAGTCTCAAAAACATCATATTTATGTTTAATACAATAAACCCATACCTTTCTTGTAGCATCATCAATGAGAGTAACATAATATTGGGATCCACCATGAGAAGCTACCCGAGTTGAAACCCACACATCTGAGTGTGCAAGATCCAATTTTTTCTCCTTCTTAATTGTCACAACACTTTGATAAATCTCACTCTCTTTTGCTTTCCAAATACAAAATGCTCATAGAAATCAAGATCTAAATGTTTCAAATCTGATAACTTACCCTTATCCTTAAATATTTGCATTCCTTTTTTACTCATATGGCCCAATCAATTATGCCACATGCATGCATCTGAATCTAAAGTAGATAATGTAGAAAAGGAATCAATAACATGGGTAGATAAATATAATGTTCCTACCTTCTTACCTCTTGCCACAAAAAAACACCCTTGGTGACTTTCCAAGAGTCTCCCGTAAAAGTAACCATATAACCGATTCACATAGTTTCCCTACGAAATAATATTCCTCCTAAGGCTTGGCACATGCCTCACATCTTTCAATACCCATATATTTCCATTTTGCAATTTTAGATGAATTTCTCATTTACCATTAATAATGCAAGGTTCATAATCACCTAAATAAACATGCCCAAAATTTCCTGGACATAGTTTTTGAAATAACCCGCATTAGGGGTTAACGATGGAAAGAAGCTCCTAAATCTAAAACCCATGATTCAATTCTATTATCTAAAGAAATAATAAGATCATCGTGCATTACCTCTACTACGGTGAGATTTGTTGTTTTACCTTTGTCTGGTTGTTGGTTCTCTTTATCCTTTGACCAACAATCTTTTTTACATCTCCTTTCTTTCCACATTTCCAATAGGTAATTCCCTTACCTCTAAATTTAGATATGCTATCCCTTGACTTTGATTTCCCATTACCCTTACTCTTGGATCTCTCCTTCTTCTTATCCCCGTGTTCGCATTCAAAGCATTTCTAGATGATGATTCCTCTATAATCTTCTGTGAATTTCTTCATTCTATATTATACTAGCCACATCATCAAACTTCAAAATATTATTAGCGATACTATATTACTAACATCCATTACTAAGTTATCACAACTATTAGGCAAAGAGCATAAGAATAAAAATTCTTTCACTTCATCATCAAACGGTATATCAACTGATTTTAACTGATTTACAATAGATCTGAAATCATTCAAATGAATAGATGTAGATCCACATTGATGCATCTTATAACTAAATATTTTCTTCATCAAATAAAATTTATTTGAAGCACTAGTTTTTTCATATAAATTAGCAAGAGATTTTATTAACCCTACCCTAGAAGTCACTTCTATAATATTAGAAGCCACGGATGTTGCCAGGATCAATATTATAGATCTTGAAGCCTTTCTGTCAAGAATATTCCATTCTTCATCAATCATCTTCATAGGTATAGACTTCTCATCCAATGGTAAATACAAATCTCTTTGATGCAAATAATCCTCAATCTACATATTCCATAATTTATAATTTTGGAAGCCAAACTTCTCTACCTTGTATTTGTTTTCTTCTGCCATTGTTGTAGCTCCCACTCAATCAGAAAACCCTCTATGAGTAAATCTGTCAACACACAAAACCCTCAAACAAATCTCTGATACCATTTGTTGGGGTTATCACACTAGTTGTACAGATAATATATCATATCTAAGCATACATGCAAATAAAAGTGGATATTCTACCAGAAGAAATATACATAACAAGAGATATAAATCAACACCAGATTTAACGTGGTTCACCCAGTGTGGGCTACATCCACCAAGAAATAAGCCAATATATTATCCAAAGCTTTGACAAAATATACAATGAAGATTTACAATCTTCCACACCTCTCAAGTGTACAGTACTTTCTTTCTCTCAAACTTTTGCTTCTTCTCCAAGAATTCTCTCTCTCACAATAATCATCAACTTTTGCAAGTTCTTCTTAATTCTTACTTCTAAACCCTAGCTTTCATGCTTATATAGGCGTATATAAACTTAGGGCACTTAGCCATGCAATTACAATCAATAGATTGTTTTAGTACTAAAAATAGATCTAATTCCCGAGAATTAAATAAAACACTCGACATAGGTCAATGTATATACGCACCTAAAATTGCATGTCCTAAATTACTAGAAAACAGATTACAAAATTCCCCAATGATGATGCAGGTCCTTTCAAGAAGGTGTTCGCCTTCTAAATCCCATTCGTAGTGTATATTTGTTGCCTAGACATTTTTACTTAGCCTTCTCATTCTTTTTCCAGCTTTCTGCCTCTTTATGCACATGTTTTTGCCCTTAATGCTAAGACCACCGCCCTACGCAAGGTGGGGGCCTCGCCACTTTTTCTAAATTCTGTCATGCATGTTCTAACATGCAACACTTCATTTAATTTCACTTTTAGCATGCATCCATGAGCCAAATTGTCTAAAATTAGCTTTGATTGCTTGGTTCTCCTTACTCCTTATATTTTTTAATAGATTTTATTAGTTGGAACTACTTTTTCTTTCCTTGTTCATTAAGGCACATCCCATCCTCAATTCCTATATATTCCATGCTTGTATTTGTAGTCATTTTTACACCCATCACAAAGGAAAGGAATCCCATGCGCATCGGCCTATCACCTAGCGGGCGTTGGGTGCTCACCTGAGGCATGCATGGGTGTTGAGTCTCTCTTTTATGTGAGTTTAGTGGGAAACATCATCTATGATCTAAGTTTAAGAGATTTGAGAGGGAATAAGACATACAAGCACCATAGAGCTCAGAATGGCTTCTAGATCCTTACAGTCATTCCAGACAAAAAAGAGCTTAATAGATTATAGAACTTACACCAAAACAGAAAGGAAGTTGTACAAGCATTCATACTTAGTTCATAAACATAAATGAAAAAGAGCTATGAAGAAGGATGTATGCATCAGAACCATTAATGTTCATATTCACATAAACTGGTAACCTCATTACATTCATTAGGCCCATTACAGAATGTCACGAAAGAGGCAGACCGTAGTCATGCATTATAACTGGATTCATATAACTAGGCCCTCAAAAGAAAATTTATAACTCCCAAACCCTTGATACATCCTTTCCTACACTTATTTACCCAAGCTAACAAAGTCCTTGTAGTATTTCTACATAGCTCCACTCTTTATTCCTTTTCCTCCCTCTTTGCTTCTGTAGGAACTTGTATATATAGCCTTCTGAACTACCAACTCATTCATTTGCGGCCTCAGATCTGCCGCCAAGTGTCTAAGAGTGGTCCTCCATGGGCGCATGTTCTTCCAGGCCTGAGCTCACCACTCCTTACCATGATGTCCTTCTAGAAGCTTCTATCACAGGCATATGCCTTCCAGGCCACCACATGTCGTTAGGCTAGCACCTTATCCACTCATATCACATTTTTCTTGCATCCTTCCTGATAGGTCGAAATGGCTAAGTCTCTGATTCTTCCGCTCCACCAGTGCGCATCCCAAGTTCTAGCCAAACCCTACCTAAACCCTTCCCCTATACGCGTTATCTTGCATGCTTTTTTTACCTTGTATGCCTTATGCGCCCTTTTTGGACTTAGTTGATATTTCAAGGGCCCAACATCACCCCACACTTTACCTATTCTCCACCTTCAAAACTTCCTCAAAGAATAAAGAAATACACAATAAAGGGGACAAAGAATGGGAAAAGAAGGAAGAATGGGGAATGATGCTACTTAAAGCAATAAGAGAGGAAATTTCTTCTAGCAAGTCGGCCTCCAGATTGTTCTAGGCATCAACCTCATTTTGTGCTCTCTAGAAAAGATCACCTACTAAGGCGCTCACTTGATCAAAACCCAGCCCATCCCCTTGGGCACTCATGGTGTCAACAATTTTCTCTAACTCCTTGCCTATATCCTCCAATGCATCCATCCTTTGTGTAATCTATGGGTATAGTTCCTTTAGCTAGTTTTTAATTGAGCCCCGTAAGGCCTCAATAGCTTCTAATTTATTTTCTACCTCAGCTAGGATCTTTTCTCGCTCCGCTCTGTTCCCCTTGTTCTTCTCCTAGAACTCTTTAAGTTCTGCTTCATCATTGGTGACCAACATGCTTGCCACTTTTTCTGTCCACATAGTTTTCATACATGGCCTCAAAGCATCCAGGGAAGTAATATTTACATCAGCAAGGACCTTGTTGTATTCAGCTATGAGTGCCACGACTTTCAATTTATCCTCATTTTCTAAACGCGTGCCACTTCTTCTATAGATTCCAAGGCTAGTGGATACCTCTCCATGGTGAGGATTCTTGTTAAGTCCTCCAGGCATTCTAGGGCAGATGCATACTTCCACGTGGGAGGCACTAGGTCCGATGCTTCAACACTATTGCATCTATAATGGACTCCACATTTTTGTATACTTCATGTACTCTTTCCTTCTCATCCCTTAACTCATGCTGCAACTGGGCGCTTGATCAAATTTTCTTGACTCAGCTCCTTTGTCCTCATAGCTAGCTCTTCCTCTTTCTTCTCCAGTTCATCCTCCAGATCTTTGATTCTATCATTCCACCCAAAGATTCTAGCTTCAACCTCAACGGAGACCTTGTTGAGCACGTTGCACAATTGTTCATCTGAGAGCTACTGAGCATTCACCAATGGGTTGTCTCCTTTTGATTCTAGAAATGTTATTATTACCCCATGGCTTACTTCAAATTTTGGCTCATCAAGATGGGACTCAAATGCCCATGAGAACATCTTCCTTATCCACGGGTATGTAGCCTCCTTATCAAAAGATGACATTTTCAGGAGCTCCTCTACTAGAACCGTGCTTTAGAACCGTGCGTGCAACACTTTGTTGGGGTCATCAATATAACCCAACCATGGCCTCTCCTCCTCCATGCACTTTCCTCCCATGCGTGTTCCCTTAGGAATATTTACAGTTAAAGTGGGGCCTCTAGTGCTGTCATGGTCCTTTTCCCCACTCTCTTCCTTATCCTCATTCATTACCAACTCAACGTTGTGTTCCAATCCTCTTCCACCAAGGTCTTAATGATCTTCTCAGCCTCTCTTTTCCACTGTTTTTTTACCTCTTTGCTCCCTTCTTTGTCCCGGGTGCCTTCCCCCTCCTGGCTGCCCTCTCTCCACGCGAAGATGTACTCATTCTTCTCTCCTTCTCCCTCCTTGAGTCATGTACACTAAACACAGGTTCTTGGTTTACCTCAGGCTTATCTTCCTCATCATCATCCCTTTCACCACTGGTAGTCCCCAAGCTCTCAGTGTACTCAGAATCCGACTCCTCCATCATCTTCTGCTTCTTTCCAACTGGGGATTTCGACACAAGTGACTCTGTCTCTTCTTCTTCTGATGACTCCTTGTCTAACAGCTCCTCTGGCTTCGGAGTCTTCTCTTTGACTATGGACTTTTTCTTGCACGAATACATACTTGTTCTGGTGCTTGTCCCAGGGGTACCTATTGCCTGTGTATTCACTACACTTGGTACTTTCTCCTTTGGTTCTTTTTCCTTCTACCTGGGCATGGGTATCTTCCTACCAATTGGGTCCTCAGGTATGGACACCTCATTCTCTATATACATGCCCTTCTCAAATTTGGGTCTTATGTGGAGGTATACTCGCACCATGGTCCCTCTTGCAATGGGAAAAGTCATGGGTCTCACCATTTGGACCTCATGCGACACGTACTTCTCCACGTATACACACTTGTTGGGGTAGACCAACCCTTTGTGCATTTCTCTATGGTCCTGGTCTAGATTACCAAGGTCCAACTTCAACTTCTTGGATTCTTTGAACTTGTTCACTCCCACTTGGAAGTGTTGAGCTATGAAGGCAAAAGGGATCTTGCACCATGGGCTCCATGTCTCATCCATCAGTTTAAATCTATCAAGGCAAAAATGTTAGTACACAGCAAACTCGGCTTCTCCCTTTGTGGTCACTGGTAGTTGTTCAAGGATCCTCCATTATGCCCCGAATGTGTTCCTCAAGCACGTGTACCACTTCTCAAAGAGTGCCTTATGCATGGCCATCATACTATCACAGGTGTACTTCTCAAACCTCTTTGTGGGTGAAGGGTTCTTCAGCAGGGTACTCCCACATGAATTTGTCTAATGCATCTAGCACCCCAATCTTTGAGAATACAATGGTTAATAGGACATTACCAAAAAGGATTTTATCACCTTCCTTCACGCTACTGACAATCTCATCCGCGTGATGAATGTAGACAAGTTGTAGATGGTGCCCTTTGAAATCCTCCTGCAAACATTCAACCAGCCTTGTTTACTTGGGTCCATCTCTCCTAGCCATTTAACTTTGTCACAAGGTGTGCGGCCATCTTCATCACCGGTCCTTGATGTCTATGATATCAAAGTACCTCGACCCCTTTTTGTACGCATAAGCAGTGATGGTTTCCTTAATTGCCTCCTTGTCGCTTAGGTCGTCCTCCAAACTCTCTCCTTCATAGATGAGGCTTGTGAAATGTGAAACAAGCTGAGGGGTAATGCACATCTTATGCCTTGCAAAGTGAAAGTAATCTTTATGCACGTGTGACATCAACCATTGATATAGGCACTCAAGCTTCCCAAAGTAGGGAAACTCAAAGAGTTGCAATAATCCTGACTTCTCCATCTTCACTTTTACATCATCATTATAGATGGGAAAACCCTTTGGTGTCCTTTTATTCATCCATGCACTAACTCCAGCGCCATTTCCTTCTCGATTGTGCTCAAACGATGATTGTAATCATTTACTGACATATTTCTTAAATGGGACTCCCACTCGCACCCAAGCAATACTCCATCTGGTACTGCATTTCTACGTACCACTCTTCATTTGTACCCACGACAGTGTCTTGTTGCTTGCCCTTTCCTTTTCCCTTTCCCTTCTTAGGTGTGCCAACTGGTTTCTTGGGTGTCATTGTTTATGTTAACACTTCAACTTCTTTCACTTGCTTTTTTTTACTACCCCTTTCCAAGTTTAGATCTCAAACTAGTGAAGAAACTCTTTTCTCGACCTATGCCCTAGATGCCAAACCCTAACTGGAACCTCTTTTCACCAGACGATGCTTCTCCACAACTCTTCCCACGCCCGTGAATCACTTCCTTTCTGGTTTGTAACTCCAAACTGGTCACTCACGCTCAAATTTTTGTAATTTTTCTTCGCATGGATCAACTCTAGAAACCCTAGTTCACAAAATCTCCTCTTCATATATGCAAAGTGAAAAAATGAAATGTCTAAACCTTTATTTATAGTTTTTCCCATTTTTAAGCATTAAATGCTACTTCACCTACCACCATACTTTTAACATTTAATGCATATTTTTCAAATGAATCTCGAATTTTGTGCCCTAACTCATGTGCCCAACCCTACGCAGAAAATCTTCCAACCTTATAGTGTGTAACCAATCCATCTTGACAAGAGACTCTTGTGCACACGTAACTAGCACCAAAGGCACTTCTTCTATCATGATTTTTTCTCTCACCTACCTCATGTTGTTTATGCACTTCTTCCTCCTCTATACATGGGATCTAAAAGTAGCCTTATCTTGACACTAACCATTCTTTTCTACCTTTTCTTTCATGCACCTCTTTCAACAGGCCATTCAACTGGGATTTTCAACACAATCCTCCTTGGCACTTTACCCACACTTTCCTTCACATCACTCCACCCCACACTTAAAATGATGCGCGGTCCTCTACACATTCAAAACCTTCAAAAAGTAACAAGGTTACCAGCGCCCAAAGCACAAAACAAAACAACAACACGAAAGGGAAACACAAGAAAGGAAATGCATAAAGGAAATTATAAACTATCTGGTAGAACTGCCTTATTTACAAACACCAAGAATCCTTATTTATAGTAGGGCTTCAACCTACTCCCATTGAAGTGTCCAGAAATTTCATTCCATCCAGCACTTATAACTGGCACACGCCTAAATCAAGGATGTACGAGATTATATAGGGACCTAACCAATGGACCTTTAACTTCCCAGGGTGGCGTAGAAACTTAGAATCATATAGTAAGACCATCTTCCCAACCTCAAACTTCTTGTTCCTAATGTGGTGATCATGTCATGCTTTTTTCTTTGCTTTTTCTACTATTTGGCTCCACCTGGCGAGTGATCATCTTTCATCCAGCTTCATCAATTCATCAATTCTCTCTTCTAGCACTTTCTCATCAACTATCCCTCCTATGTGCACTATTCGTAGAGAAGGTAACATGAACTCAACCAGCAGAATAGCTTCCATGCCAAACACCAATTGAAATGGTGTGGCTTTGTTCATCCTTTTATAATTTGTCCTATAAGCCCATAATACGGCTGATACCTTGTCATCCCAATCTTTTCTTCTGACATCACAAATTTTTGTCAGGGTATGACTCAATATTTTGTTAAATGCTTCCACGGTTCCATTTACTTGTGGATGATAAGGTGTAGTTTTGTGATGAGCCACCATGAACTCTGCTAACATGATC
The DNA here is from genome assembly GCA_018340775.1 of Taxus wallichiana var. yunnanensis. Classification (NCBI taxonomy): domain Eukaryota; kingdom Viridiplantae; phylum Streptophyta; class Pinopsida; order Cupressales; family Taxaceae; genus Taxus; species Taxus wallichiana. Next base: position 83,643,071 of record CM031234.1, read on the forward strand.
CTCACGGTCTCATTCAAGAAATGTGTACCCCTATCGTTGGTTAAACTTAAAGGGCATCCATACCTCATGATAATGTTCTCCTATAAAAATATTGTTGTTGTAGCTGTTGTATAGTCTTTAGTTGGGGTTACCTCTGCCCACCTTTTCAAATAGTCATGCAAGTGATTACATAGCATGATCCAGTCCTACGCGTTGTTGGTGCAATAGGTCCTACAAAGTCTATTGCCCATTTCTCAAAAGGTTCAGCGCTAGGGATAGGGTGCAAAGGCATTTCATCTCTCCATCCTAGCTTGCCAACGTGCTAACAATGGTCACACACTTTACAATACTCCTTATAATCCTTATACAGAGTTTCCCACCATAATCTTGCCATTAATATTTTACGTGTGGTGGCATCACCTGCATAATTTCCACCTACACTTCCTCCTTGTGCTTCTAATATGATGGTGAAGCGCTCATGTTCTAGTACACACCTACTCAAAACTTCATCACACCTTAGTTTGTATAAGTCCCCACTGATCAACATGTAGGGTGTGGCGCGTATGGCTAGTTGCTTTTTCTCTAATGTCTTCATCCCTTCCGGCACCACACATTCCTTTAGAAATATTGTAATTTCCTCCAAATCCAAGGGTGCACGTTGCAACCTAAATAGTTACACGTCTGGCATAGTCTCTTCAATGCTCTATGCGTCCTCCCCTGAATTAATTCTTGACAAATGATCAGGTCCATAATTACTCTTTCTAGGCTTCACAACTACCGTGAACTCAAACTCTTGAAATAACAACACCCACCGACATATGTGCCCTTGTAGAATGGGCTTGTTCACCAAATAATTTAATGTCATGTGGTCAGTGTAGAAGATAAAGGGAGTTTCCAAGTAGATACTTCTGAACTTTTGAAGCACATAGATCATTGACAATGCTTCGTGCTTGGTCATAGTATAATTCTACTTTGTTGGTGTCAACTTCCTACTTGCAAAGCATAGGGGGTGATCAACAATTCCCTCACCAGGATTGTGCAAGTACTACCCCAATGGTTGTTTTGGAGGCATCTACATGAACATGGAAGGGCTTATCCCAAGAGGGAAAACATAATATAGGCGTGGTGACAAGCCTATCCTTTAATGTGTCAAATACCCTCTGCTACGCCTTTCCCCAATGGAAGGCACTTTTATGTCTGAGAAATTATTCTAAAGGTGTGGTGATCTTGGCATACCCCTTGATGAACTTCCATAATAGCCCGCATGTCCAAGAAACCCGCACACTGCGCTTTGGCTAGTAGGCTCCCCTAATCCCACAATAACTAGCAACCTTGGCAAGATCTACTAACAAGCCCTCCTTACATATGATATGCCCCAATAACATTCCAAAGGGGGTAGCAAAGACACACTTCTTAATGTTGAGGGATATCCTCAACTACCGACACCTCTCAAACATCAACCTCAAATTATCACAATGGTCTTTTACTAGCCCATACACCGTCCAATCATCTAGATAGACCTGAAGAAATTTATGAAGTCCTGGAACACTGTACCACTATGCATGAGAAAACAACAGCACATTCTTTAACCCAAAGGGCATGACTGTATGCAAAACTTCCCCATTCAGTGGTGAAATTTTTCTTCTCCTGGTCTTCCTTTGCAATCTGGACTTGGTGGTACCCTAAAAATCCATCCGTAAAGGAATAGATTTCACGCCCAGTGACTCCCTCCAAAATTTCTTTAGTGAAGGGGGTTGGAAAAGGATTGATGACACAAACTACGTTCATCTCCCTATAATCCATATAGATCCTAATCCTCCCATCCTTCTTGATGTTGATTACCATTAGACTTATCCACTCTAATTCTTCAACAGACTTCAATGATCCCATATGTTATCATTTTGTCTAACTCTTCCTTTACCTTCACGCACAAATTGGGATTCATCCGGTAGGGTCTCTTCTTGACCAAGCACACACCATCCTTCAACTTTATCCTCATTTCCCCTAAGGAATGGTGGACACCTTTGAGCTCATGGTACCCATGCGGAATAAATCCTCAAATTCGCACAAAATATCAATGATCTTAGAGACTTCCTTCTTCGACCAAGTAATCTCCAATGATAGCTTCCTTAGGTTCTTCTCCTAAGCCAATGTTAACCTTTTTAGTTTTTAAAGGTTCATGATAGGCACACGTGAGTATCAACACTGTCCACTACCTTGTGTATCCCTACAAAATGGTTAACATCCAAGATTTTTTCTTCCTCCCCATCAATCAAATATACAAGCTTTCATTTCTCCTTTTTCACACACGTGCGCTCAAGTTGAACCTCCTCTATTTCCTCTTCTTCAAAATGTGCCTCTAAACCTGGCTCACCAAGAAATTCCAACATCCTATCTTCTACCATGGCACTATCCCCCATGGTAAGGCATTTGACAGCCTACAATTCCTTATCAACTGATGGCTTGGTACTTCGATACTCAAATGTTTGAATGAGGTCATCTGCTAGCTCTTTCCAATTCCCTGTTAAATCTCCTTCAGGGTGTTGATGCTCTTCTATTCAAACTTAGGAATGTGAAATTCTTCCAAAAAGGTGTTCTTTAAAGTGGTATAATCCACCACCATTTGATGAGGTTCATATTTCCTATACCAGTTATGCGTGCACCCCCGTAATGTCATTACAAACCGACTGTCCTTCCGCTTCTCCCCTTTGCGTGCCATAGCAGTTCACACTTGTGAACATGTTCTATGGCATCTTCAATACCTCTATAATCTTACAAATGCAAAGACATCTCAAGAAGAATTGAGGGGGTGGATGAGGCCCTTGTCCTCCTGAACTAGAGCCTCAGTTCCCTCCAATGTTTCCTCCACCGCCGGATCCACCAAATCCACTACGTCCTATGCCTCCTAAGCCACCAGATCCACTCAAACCACCGGAGTCCTATTCCTCCTGACCCACCAAATCCACCAGGTCATGTATTGGTTTTTCCAAGTGTCCCCAAGGTTCCACTGAACTGCATGCCGATGGTCTGTGATAATGCCCCACTACCACTAGTGTACCCCACGCCACTCCCAGACACGAGACTCAAGGCTTGTGTACTTGCTCCTTATCTAAAAATTCCTCTAAATACTAGAATATGTGTAGCCATAGAAATGGGAAATGAAAAATCGTATCTCATGGGCATAGATCTGTCACTCCCATTGATACCAACTAGGTCAATGATACTCCTTCCTTGATTTGGAAAACCAAGCACCAGGGTTTGGTCACTACGTGGGTTCGGATATGTGCTAATGAATCTTCTCTCTCCATGCGATGAATTCTCATCAAAATTCAAAGGGGTTGCTCGTACGTGCTTTCTAAGATGGGGTAGCACATACTTGCTCAAGTTCCACGTCCTCTATGTGAAACTCCAATCCTTCCCGCAACATCTACCTCCATAGATCCATCACACTTGTAACCTCACATTATCTAGCAATCTCCCTTTCACGTGCTTCACTATACTTGAGCCTTCTCTCCTCCCTTTCTTTATTTTTTTTAATATCTACCATCTTCCTCCACCGTAGCTTCCTCACCCAACACTCAGAATGGTTTAGCCAGCCATTGGAAATGCCTCTAAACTCAAGGTAACAATCAAGATCTTCATTGCCAAAGGGATAGCATGTAGAAATGATCCTCACGGGATCCTACGAAATTGAAACCAGCATTACTTGGTGATAGGTCAACAACTTCCATTATAGAATATGTATAAATAGTGTATTCTAGATTGTAACTAGCCAACACACCCTTCCACCAATGATCCACAAAGACAAGTCCATGTCGGATCTACATCCTGCGAACCTCTAGTATTCTTCTTGGGTCCATGCACATGATCTATAATACTAGCTTGACCTAGATGCATATCTGAGAGCCATTCATACAGGTTCTATTGGAAAGAAACAGAAAAAAAATTCATACAAATCATGGTAGAGGTTCTCTTCTACCCATCTACGTGCATTAAACTTAGATCCAGTGCTGAATCTCTAAGCAAATTCATCCTCTGTGCTCTTGAACCATGATTCAAAACTTTCCAAAGCTAAATGTTCTATCATTACTCATTACACCGATCATGATGTATGAAATTTCCCACTACAACTTTGAAAATAGGTCCCAACAATGGAACAAAGATGTAGTCATTTTTACACCCATCACAAAGGAAAGGAATCCCATGCACGTCGACTATCACCCAACCGCACTTTGGGAACTCACCTAAGACACGCGTGGGTGTTGAGTCTCTCTTTTATGTGATTTTAGTGGGAAACATCATCTATGATCTGATTTTAAGAGATTTGAGAGGGAATGAGACATACAAGCACCATAGAGCCGTAATGCTTCTAGATCCTTGTAGTCATTCCGGATAGAAAAGAGCTTAACAGTTATAGAACTTACACCAAAATAGAAAGGAAGTTGTGTAAGTAAACATAAATGAAAAAGAGCTATGATGAAGGATTTATACATCGAAACCATTAATGTTCATATTCACATAAACTGGTAACCTCATTACATTCATTAGGCCCATTACGAATGTCACGAGAAAGCAAGACCTTAGTCATGCATTATAACTGGATTCATATAACTAGGCCCTCAAAATAAAAATTATAAACTCCCAAACCCTTGATACATCCTTCCCTACACTTATTTACCAAAGCTAACGAGAGTCCTTGCAGTATTTTTGCATAGCTCCGCTCTCTATTCCTTTTCCTCCCTCTTTGCTTCTACAAGCGCTTGTATATATAGCCTTCCTGAACTACCAACTCATTCTTCTGTGGCCTCAAATCTGTTTCCAAGTGTCTGAGAGTGGTCCTCCATGGGCACATGTTCCTCCATGCCTAAGCTCACCACTCCTTGTCATGATGCCCTTCTGAAGCTTCTATCGCAGGGGTATATCCCTTCCAAGCCACCTGCCGCCGCCAGTGGCACCTTATCCACTCGGGTCACATTTTTCTTGCATCCTTCCCGATAGGTCAAAAATGGCTAAGTCTCGATTCTACTCCGCAGGTGCGCATCCCGTTCTACCAAAACCCTACTGAACCCTTCCTGCACATGTTATCTTGCGTGCTTTTTTAACCTTACGCGCCTATGTGACCTTTTTGGACTTAGTATATATTTCGAGGCCCAACAAAGATTCAAGCAAATGGCACGAGAATTTTGGGTATCTTGCATTGTATTTCTACCATAATCTTCTTTGGGAATTACATAGCCAAGATCAGATCTCTTGTGTTATCTCTCTTCTACTTGCATTACATCCGGATGCCTTCAAGTTGTCATTGCTCAAGTGTCATCCTCCTATTTTTGTTCTTCCATTCCCAATCCCTTGGACTCACATAAACACTCGAGAGAAAGAAAGGAACATACTTGAGGGGACAGATACATAAACAACCATATTTTCCAAATATTTTTCTTGTCCATGTTGGAATTGTGTGTTTGTTTGTTTTGTTTGTTAAATTGTCAATTTCAAATCAATAGTTTCAAGTACATATCAAATAGAGTAGAAAATCATTCATTTCAATAGGTTAGGAAATCACAAGTAAATCAAATCATTAGGAAGTTTTCTCTTTAACATTACCAGGGAAGTTATGGGGAACAATAGCCCTTTCAAGGTCATGATTTGTTCTTCATCTCTGAGGTAGGGTTTGAAGGGTTTTTATTTGATTAAGTTATTTGTTTTAGAGTAGATTCACAAAATCGCACAAGTAACCAACTACATCCAGCTGATTACTTATCTTTAGTTTATTTATTATATTATAACGCATTGCTTAAAAATTAGAAAATATCAAAAAGATTTCCTTGGATATATTAGTTTGCTTTTATTGCTTTGATCTAATACATTGTGAAAACTCCAAAACATAGATTATATTTCCTTCACTAATTAGTTTGCTTATCAAAATCATTTTATTTCATTTTGTATGACCATCAAAAGTCCACAACAGGAAAAGACATACATTTTTATCCCTTGGTCCCATAACCTAATGGGTTAGAATCGATAACTAACATTGATACCAATTTACGTTTGATAATTATTATGAACACCTACAACTTTTGTTGAGAAAATAGAACATATGAATACGCTAAACATCATTACTAATCAAGTCTATGACTATTAGACTACTCCTGGAAACAGGGTTTGATTATGTGCATGACCATACAAGGGCCATAGCCTCCACGAGTCTTTGGTTATGATCCTTAGGTCCCACAACCTAGCAGGCGGCAGCTAACCGGCTTAGACATCAACACTAGTTTGCATACATTAGTATTGATATTTTCACCACTTCCACCAAAAATTATTACACAACTTTCTTTACTAAAAATAGCGATCAATCAGTTAAGACTTTTTGGACTAGACCAGAAAATCACCCGTAATCACTATGTCTCCACCACATCCCTCGTTTTACTTCCATGACTTTGTCTAGAAATCCATACGAGGCACCCACAGGTCATTTTCCACATGTTCAACAACCACCAAACAAAATCTCAGCAAATCTCGACATTGATTGGAATCTCCAAGCGGTTATCATCTCAAACTGAGCCATCACACCACTTCAAGTTAGGAGAGCATTCTTTGCCTTAAACTCGCGGATCCCGACATTGCGTGTTGAAGATATAAGATTACCCAATTATTTTGATCCCCATCACCACACTCATATTCACATTCATTCTACATTGACTATTTCAGCACGACCTCGAGAGATCAGGTGTGAAGAAGGTCACGTGTTGATTTTTTGTCATACAAATTGGTAAACCTGACGTAAAGAGATAGTCTCTAAATGTTTCTTCTTTCTTTTTCCATCCTTTATTTTGTGGGTATTCTTATACCCCCCGACTATGTCAAGATATGAATAGTACGGTTAGACCATCCGGGTATAGACATGTACAACTACCAATCAAGTATACCACAACAATCACCTTCGCTTTCAACGTGGGTGGACAACCGCTCATTGGCTCAAAACCATCTCGCTTCGGGAACCAATATTCATTCCTATGTACGTATTGAGGAGCTTGACCAAGTCACGTAGACCTATCCTCACAAACAATCAAGTTCAAACAATATGAATATCACTGGTGAAGCAAGTTCATCTCCTCGGGTATTATTTCGAAACCCATTAGCATGCAATTAGATCAAATCCCTCATCTAGATGAGGAATATTTATCACAATATGCTAGGAGTGAACAACAATTCCAGAACATGAACCGAGCTTTCGATAGGTTGTAAGGACAAGGTGATGTTCTCCTCCAAAACAATAACGCTACCCCTTTACCTGTCAAAAATATTACCAATGAGGGGTGGCAGCATAGCGAACAATTCATAGTAGGATACCATACTCCTCAACAACCTCCGAGGGTTCAACAAAAAGTACCTAAGTAAAGCACCACCCTATCAATGCATGATATCATCTCGGATTTGGTATACAAAGTCAAGGAGCTAGATATTTCCTAAAATACTCAGAATTCATACATAGGGAAAACATGAACTTCTCCCTACCCACAGAATTATGGACAAATACCTACTACACATAATCCTCCAGTTTATATGGGTACTCAAAACCATAGAGATTTTCTTATAAGGACGAGAACCTTGGGTATGCCCCCTCACACCACGTACGGATATCTGCAGCAATGTGCACCGGCCCAAGTACATTCTCAAATGCCATACCAGCCGGAAATGCAACATTCCCTAGCTTTGTACCTTCGATTCCATATCAAGGTAATCAACCCCCTATGTACACATGTATTCTAAATCTCCACATGGGGACATGTACACCTACCTAAGTCTGTATGGACAACCTGAAGGGGATGTCATATGCCCCAACAAATGTCTATGTTGTCCCATTTCAACAACTGATACAACCTCCACCTCCCCAACAAGGATCTTTAATGGTGGAAACATACGCAATGGGGATTGATTTCGAATATCTTAAGGAGATCCTAGACTTCTCCATTTGGAAAGTCATGTTCGTAAGACACTTTCCTAATCTTCCAAAATTCAAAGGGGGCGGAGATCCTAACACCCAAATCAAGGCTTATGTAATGGCCATTTGAGATTTTCTCCCATGGGACATAGTCGTAAAAATTTTACCTAAAACACTAGAAGGTATTTCTCTCGACCGGGGTACTATAGGATACCAGAGGCTTCAATACACTCATTCAAGCAACTCGTATCAAAATTTATTAAAGCTTTTGATATGAACAAACTTTTGAGAACAAGAATCGGGAATTCCTTCATATCAAGCAAGAGCATAATGAGTCTACAGCCCACTTCATTCAAAGGTGGAAAAAGTTCTCTACTCCTCTACAAGTGCTCCAAATATGGATCAAACGGAGCTTTGTGATTTGTTCCTCCACTCTCTCAACAGGAGAAAAAGGAAGAGGTTCGAAGTTCCCACTAAAGAGCTATGAAGAGGTGCTAGAGCATGCTCTTTGAATTGACCAAGCAGCCATTAACAGTGGTCATAAGACTTATGGAGCTAATGGAAGGTTAGTCACCCCTAATCAAAATAACCCTAGTTACTCCAACAACACGAATAGAAACCAAGGACCAAAAATCCTTAATAAGAATTGTGGGGTCACGATAGATGGAGTGACGAACCAACCTAAGAAACCTAACATTTTTAATGCTCCCAATACAAGCACTTCAAACAATAACAATAACAATGACAACAATAAAAGAAATAATAACTTCTCACCCTCAGTCAATCCTGTAGATTTTAACCGTCAACAAAAACAACCTCAATGAATCGAGATAAACATAGAACTAAGGCCCTAACCAATACATAAGTGGGTATCCAAACCAATTTCAAAACCAATGGAAAGGGTTCCTAAATTTTAATATTAACAATCAACAGGTTGAACAATAATCGTAATTTCGAGCCACAACAAGGTGCAAACCAAAGACCATGAGATTAGGATCTTGACTTATATTGCGATTTCCATAGGGTTTGTGGGCATTATGCAAGAACATGTCGTGAAGTTTTTACAACGTTTTCCATATGATCAAAGACAGTTATTTGTTGACATGTTTTTGGAAAACCCAACATCTCCCACTCAAAACACCTACATGGGACCTGTATCTCCATAGAACACACCGCTTGGAATCTTTAACGATCCTCTCCCCATACATCCAAAATATGGTAGAATAGATCCCAATGGTTCAAAAAAAGGGTATTGTAATAGGGACCCATGATTGTGAAGCCTCAACTTCATCAAACCCACAGTGGCACCTCCTTTGGATGGTCACTAAAGAAACAAAATTGTGGGGTTGGTAGAGTTAGACACTGAACCCCAAATTAATGTTGCCACTAGAACTAAGGATTATTCTTCACATCCTATCCCGATCTACCCAACTACATCATATGACATTCGTGATACGCTAAGCAAGCCAATAGGAGCTTATGATTTGATCAATGACTTAACTAAGACATTCTCACACATTTCTTGATCGGTGATACGCTAAAGAAATTTTTATGAGTTGTCAAAACAACTACTCGAACACTAAAAACTAACACTAGGCTCCACCAAAATAGCTCCCCCATAAGAGAGATCGAACATGCCAAAAGTGTCAAAAATACATGTACAAAATTTCTCAACAAACAGAGAGAGATACACTACACTGCTAAAAGAAAAATGCTCAAAACAAGAAGCATCACAATGTATGGTATAGAAAGTGGAGCAAGAGGCCAAATGGTGGAGGAGCCACGCCTATAGAGTCCTCTCAATGAATGTCTATGTCACTGCCACGAGTGATCAGATATCCACCCCAAATCAACACAAATGGATGAAGAAGATGTTTGCATATGACTTGGTGCAAAATGCATAATGGGTGCATGCAAAAGAACATCAAAATGTGTATTAGGTTGATCATGTCTGACAACCGAAATCTCGTGTTTCTCAAGCCGAGTGAAGGTGTATAACTCATGTGTTGCTCATGATCCTAAGAAAGAGTCGAGCGAAAAAAAAGGAGCTCACAATGTGTGATCCCAATGAAGTATCTCGCCGAAAACCAACGTCATGACAAGAATTCCACTTAACATGTGGAATAGAGGAAACAATACCTCGTGAATGTACTCATGCCAATGACTCCGCTTAGTGAGACCCATAAAACGGAGCATGCGAGAATGGAATGTAGTGCTATGCTTTTCAAAAATCCATGCGGCGAGTAGAAGTAGGATACACAACATGTGGTACTGTAATAGGCACGGATGTGGAAGAGCATGCAAGAACAAGCCTCACAGGTTTAGAAGCATCAAAAGTAAGTTCAAACTCAAAGATTGGTAGATCAATGTTAGTGGGTACAAGAGCAATAACTGCAAGTGGACTAAGAGCATGGATATGGTTGTCCACAATATGATGGTGATGTTGTAGGCTAGCAAGGTTTGTTCTGCATGGAGTGTATTATTGTATCCTTATCGTGAATGAGTGATTATAGAAGATAATTTCACTTCTTGAGTGATCTATTTTCTTCCACAAATTTTACAATATCCTCTTGAATTCCACATACTTCAAAGAAAAGCATATCATTCTCAGAATCCATGATAGGTACAAACTGCAACTCCCAAAAATTTAGGATGTCGAGCTCAACCGAAATTGCATCCACAATTGATTACAACACTCCTCCATATTTGGCACTTTATAATTATAGTGCAAGTCTCAAAATAAATAACTACAATGGAAAGAGTGCAAAAAAACAAGAACTTCTTCAAAAAATGGCACTCAAAACCGAGTTACCAATCAAAAGATGCAAGCTTTTTAATATTTTGCTCTGTTATTTATTTTAGTTGCCACTAAAAAAAAAAATTGTTGTATCACAAGATTTAAGCCCTCATATGACCATACCATATGACCAAGGGCTAAGGATTTTAATGGGTGTTTCAGCACAACTTACTATTCGAGGTGTGTCGCATGTTTTCGAGAAAGTCACATCCACCGCCTCTTTTGGTAAAAAATTCTATTTCTAGATCCCCAGATGGTGACCTTCATTTGCCGAAAATAGCAACTGTGTGGATTTTCTGAAATAGTAAAAACATGTACAAACATCTCAGGATCCCTATCAAAAAAGGAAAGATCCACAATTCTTTTGCACGTAATCTAAAAATGATATGTCATACCAGAAAAAAAACAATGTAGATCTCACGAAATCCAAAAAATCCAAAAAATAAAAAAATGACTGCCTCCAGAAATGGCTGAGTTTACAGTCAATCTTAGGGTTTTCATGCCTTCCGGATCCAATGGAAGCCTCTGTTTTGCATAAAAATGCACACAGCAACAAAATATGACCAAATCCCAAATATATGAATATACAAAGATTTTATTTACAAAATAAAACTTACAGACGGATGTCAACAGCAATCTCTAGCTCTGATACCATAAAAGGAACGATAACCAGATTGTACCAAGCTAAGAACACAGATGCTAATCAAACACCATGATCAATAAGATGAAAGCAATTCACCAGAATAGCTTTACATAAAACCTTTGCAAACAAATGAGCAGCAATATCATATATTATTATGGAACTCAATGCAATACATTGAGAATGGGCCTTGCTTAAATAGGTAAGGAATAACAATCTAAGAACTAGTCAAGGTTGTATATCAAGCCATAAATCAAGGAAATAACTAGTCATCAAAGAACTAGTCAAGACCATAGATTTAGGAGAGAACTAGACATCAAGGATCTAGTCAATACCATAGATCAAGGAAAGAACTAGTTAATATCATAGATCAAGGAAAGAACTATACCTAACAACTAGATAATATCTCTTAATATCTAAATAAGATAAAATAAATATCCACACACATAAGTGGGTGAGGATAAATACAATAAAGGTAAATAAAGTACCTAGATGAACATGAGCTAAGGTAAATACCTACTCTAACAGGGGGACATACCCTAGGACTCGATTCTCTACCAACAAATGAGGTTTTTATGGTTGAGGTAACTAAAGTGAAGGAGAAAGATTCAAAGGATGTGTAGACACCTATAATTATGCCCGAATGATTTAAATACTTAAATTGTGCTAATTATCTCTTTTCCCACAAACTGACGACATATTGTCAATAGCGCTCATCTTCTCTTCCATTGTCGTTAATTGATTACATTACGCTAATTAATTAAGTCGCCTATCCAACACATACCCTAATTAACGACCCTTCGTTAATTAACACCTTCTATCTAGTCTAATTAATTATTATTAATTAATTATCCTCCCTTCTCATTAAATCAATAAATCTCTATTTAATTGGTTTAATCCCTTCCTAATGGTCCAAATCACACTAATATCCATCTAAAAGCTTATAAAAGCTTGCACATGTATTTAATTAATCATCTTGATTAATTAATACACCCCCTTTATCCACATGAGCCACTTGAGGACAAACTAAACCCTCCTAAAGCTAACTCAACCCCATCTAAACCCCCTTATCCATAACTAACTCTACATCTCCATTAGTCCCACATTCATGAGGATGTGTTGAATCCTTTATCCTTTGGGCTATATAAAGAGCCCTCCTCCTACCTTTATACCTACACCTAAATCTCTCAAGAGACAAAAGTAAGCACATAGTTTCATACTAATAGCCTTTTTTCATTCTTGAGCCCTCCATCCTCCATTCTTGAAGAGCTAAGCCTCACACCCAAGCATCCATTGAAGGATCAAAGCAAGCAAATATGGTTTTGATTGCCATTTGGACTATTTAGGTCCATTTTAAATGTTTAATTAGGCAATTAAGGGGAATAGAGTTCATGCATTTACATTTTGTTTTGATTAGATTCAAAGTTATTAATGTTTAAAGGGTAGGACTTGCTCACTTCTCCATCATGATGGTGCACATTTCCCATTTTTAACTAGGTTAGGAAGCTATTTTTAGGTGGTAGCTTTCTTGCTTTAAGTTTGGTTAAATTTGTAGAAACACTTGCACACATGATGATCCAATGTCCATTTTTCCAAGTAATTGTTGGACTCTCCATTTTGATGGAGCCAAATGCCATTTTGGCATTGGGGTGGGTGTGATTTGTACCTCTCTGAGGAAAGGAATTTACCTATTTCCTTCAAATTAAACTTCAAGTGCACAACTCATGGGGCCGAATATGAATCCCTTCTACTTGGTCTCATTGTAGCCAAAAGAATAGGTGCCCTTAACATCAAGGTGATGGGTGATTCATAACTTGTTGCAAATCAAGTATCCAAAGTATATAAGACTAGAGTTGAGCATTTGCAACCCTACAAAATAGTAGTGCTGAATTTAACAAAGAGATTTGACTTCATATCAATCAAAGTAATTCCACGAGAGTAGAATATCCTTACAGACTCGATCACAACTTCTTCTTCTCGCTTTACTCCAAGAAGTGAGTTGGAAGATTCAAACTGCATAGTCTCGGTTCATGCAGAACCTTTGGTTTGTAAGACACCTATAACTCTAATGTTGACATAAGTAGAGACTGAGAGTGAGTCTGTCATTGCAGATCACATTGACATTGAAAAAGAAACTCTAGAATATCTAAACACTCTCACAGAGTTACATCTTACACATCACGAGGTTAATCTTTCTCTAATTCCACACTCTTCTTCCTATTTTAGAAATCGATGATAGAGTCTTCCCAGGAGGAATTTGAAACTTTTGAAGTAAGAGAAGAGAGGGATTTAGAGTGCCTCCGGCCCCACTTTGAGTTTGAGGAAGGCAATGCCTCCTTAATCAAGAGGAACAATCGATATAAATATCAGGACCGAGGAATAACCAAATATTTTGAAGCTAGGGTCCTCTTTAACTCCCGAGGAGGTTGAAATAGATACCCACATTCTCAAGGATCATCAAAAGTATTCACGTTTAATTACAAAGAAATAATGGGGATTGCATCACATGTTACGGTGCACAATCTTGTCACCAAACCGCCACCAAAGCTAATTAAGAAAAATTCAAGGCCCATGAAGCCAAAGGTGGCCCTCATGGTGAAGGAAGAAGTGATGAAACTTCTCTATGTGGGGTTCATAAAGCTAATTAACTACTCACAATGGATGTCTAACATAGTCCCCATCCTCAAGAAAATGGAAAGATCTCGCATCTGCATATATTTTTGGGATATAAATAAGGCTTGTCCTAAATATGATTTCCCATTACCATCCATCAATGTTATCATTGACACGACGGTGGTTTCGAGTTGTTATCTCTCATAAATGGATTCTCTGGGTATAATCAAATTAGAATATTTGAAGAGGATCAGGCCAAAATTACGTTTATAAATCCTTAGAGAACCTATTGTTATGTTGTCATGCCATTTGGGCTTAAGAACATTAGTGCTACATACCAACAAGCAATGACTTATATATTACGTGATCTTATACATAAGATTGTGGAATCATTCATGGATGGCCTACTTAGCTAAGGCCGAAAGCGCTAACGATCACCCGAGAGGTGCTTCATATCATCATTTCTCACTTAATCGAATATGGAATCACATTTAATCTAGAAAAGTGTGTATTCGGTGTAACATGAGGTAAGATTTTGGGGTACATCATATTTGCACAAGGAATTTATGTAGACCCAGGCCAAGATCTGATTTGTATTGGAAATGATTCCACCAACGGACGATTCTGGCATCAGATATTTTCTTGGAAAACTCAGGGCAATCTGAAGATTTCTACCTGACTTGACCTTTGTTATTCACACAATCAACAATTTGTTGAAAAATGATTCCTGCATTGATTGGATAGATCAATGCAATGAGGCATTTAATTTAGTTAAATGATTCTTATTGTCCCCTCCCACGCTAATGTCACCTAGATCAGATCGCCTTTGATCTTGTACTCACGAGTGTGGATGTTTCTCTAGCTTTGCATGTTGGCTCAAGAGGATGATGATAAATGAGAGCGTGTGGTATATTTTATTAGTCGAACGTTGTTTTATTATGAGACATGTTATACCCAGTAGAGAAAGAATGCTTTGCCATAGTTTTTACGACGAAGTGCTTAAGACGTTATATGTTGAACCAAGAAATGAGGGTTATTGTTCGAGTCGGATCACTTGCAAACATTCCTCACACAAGGATCCTTATCTAATAAGTTTGGGTGCTTCATAACTCGATGGGTGAATTTGAGCTAACATTTGTTAATAAATAAATCCATCAAAGGACAAATCATTACGAGAATGGTTGGATGATAATCCGTTAGATGGAGGCAACACGGTAAATATAGACTTCCCCAATGAGTGTGTATACTTCCTCGAGACCAGGCCCCCATTTCTATGTGTCCGTGGTATACCGACATCATTAATTTTATATTGGACCATGCGTATCCGGAAGGGGTGACATCGTAACAAAGAAAGCAGCTACATGTCATTACCGCTAAGTACGTTATTTTGGAGCAATTGCTCTATCATAGAGCAGCTATTTTTGGCCCACTCTAAAGTATGATGCAAAGAGAGTTTATGCACGAGATGCAACAAATTTCAAGAGTTCTCCCACGAGATCCACATACCGAGAAAAAGCTTTGTAACCAATCACAACCCCATAGCCCTTTTCCACATGGGGCATGGATTTAATAGGAAAATTCTCTCCCTCATCAACAAATGGCCATAAATTCATAATCACAGCCACATAATACTTTCCCAAGTGGGTAGAAGCCCTGCCTCTCACCATTGTACCGGGTATATGATCACTAAGTTCATCTTAAACTAGATCGTTTGTAGGTATGGGGTCCCACAAGTCATTATCTTAGATAATGGCATGTCTTTCAAAAATGACGAGGTACGTGAATTATGTGCAAAGTTCAAGATAAGTCACCACACGGCTTATCTTTATTATCCTTAGGCCAATGGAAAGGATGAGGCTACAAATAAGATGTTAAAGTCCATCTTCTTTAATACCATTAAGGAGAACAAACAAGATTAGCATTTAAAGATTTTCTCGGACTTGTGGGCCTATCAGACTTTAGTTAGAACACCAACAGGGGCAACCCCTTTTCTTTGGTATTTGGTGTGGAAGAAGCTTTACCACTCAAGGTTGAAATATTGAGTCTTCGTATTTTGTTGCTCGGAATCTTGGGAGAAGAAGGCTATCGAGAAGCACGACTCTCTCAGTTAGAAATTCTTGATGAGGTTAGACTCAACACTGAATAACAACACAATGTTTACTGCTTGACCGATGGCTCGGCAATATAACAAGAAGGTTTACGAGCATGATATATACGAGGGAGATTTGGTGTTAATACTTGAAAATTGAATAGACAAAAATACCGTGAGGGAAGAAAATTTAGACCTAGGTGGTTAGGTCCATATCGAGTAGTAGAAGACTACAAAAATGGGGCATTTCACTTGTGTACACTAAAGGGTGAGGAGTTGAAAGAATCAGTGAAATCTCTTCACCTAAAGAGGTATAACTCATGATCCATTAGCTTTTTTATATATACATTATTGCATCTGCATTGCACTTTCATTTGCCAGCTCATTCTATAAAATTTGTGATCAAGGGATTTATTCTTATAGCAACTCCTAAAAACTTCTGAAAAACATTGGCAAAACATTCAAATCATGTCTCTTCAAATTTTCATGGTATCATCAATTGTTTTCAAATCATGTTATCAGTTCAAATAGGATAAGACAAAGTTTTGACCGTGATCATACCAAGGCTCTGCATACTTAGTTTTTCTTATAGTCTCTTTCTAGATTAGGTGTCTTTACCTATAGTCTGTTCTAGAAGCTTCATGGTGTCACATCTATCCCATAAAAATATCTTTGGAAATAAGAACATACTAAACATTTTATCCTAGATGAGTAATTCAAATGCAAGTCCATAGAAAAAAATTATTTTACACATTTCTTTACCCTACCGACCTTCGCTTTGAGCCCGCATCTCTTACTAGTGATGTAGGGTTGGGAAAGGAGAGAAGTTCCCTTACTTTCCTATTCCTTATCCACGATGATGAGCCCATGCTTCCTACTTGTAGCATGGGGCAAGGTGTAGGGGTCTCTTTGATAAACTTGAAAGTTACAAATAATTCATTCAAATGTTGTGAAATCATAAGTCAAAAAGAAAGTGATTTAGACATCCAAAATTCCAAAAGAATTTAAAACCTCAAAACTAGATTTTTTCAACCGAGTAGCCATCTATGGATCTAAGTCTAGATAAACTAGAAATTAAATCACATTCTAAACTATGAGGTAACTTGAATAGGGTGAGGTTGTAGTGTCTCAATTTGGTCTTGTCAAACCATTGTCTTTCCCTCATCATTATCATTCAATAAAATTTATTAACTTGTGCCCTTTCCAGCATCTTAGTGTTGAGCCCTCACATCCTACTGGTTGCATGGAGTTGGGAGTGGGGCAAGTAAATTTACTTATCTTATCATTTTATCACCACATTTTTCCAAGACAATATGAATTATCAAAGATTTCTTAAAGAAACTAAAGTTCAAACATCACATTGTGTTCACATTATCATATATCAGCATTATAAAATACAAAAAGAAATCATTCTGTTATCATTTCACATCCACTGCATGCATTCTAAAAAAGCATAGAAAAATGAAAATTCTAAACATCTAGAGTACACATGAGAAATAAACCAAAAGGAAGTCAACTCGATACTGATGGATAACCAAACCAAAAATAAAAGTTTGTATATATCATATTGAGTCAAGTTTCTATACAATGCCATCACGCACTAAGTTGTGGTCAAAACACTCATAATGAGCCCGAAATATACAAAAAATAATGTATAGTGCCGGAAAAATGGAAACAACAATAAATGGCCCAATGGCATGTCAATCCCTATGGGATCCCTCAAATGGTGCATGGCAACATCTAGGGCTCCTATTGTGGTCATGACGACACTGGGAGTGAACCGAATGGTGTAAATGTTCATGGTGGCAGCCATTGGCTATGGTATCACTACGAGAATGGATCTATCTCATCGGATGCTCGGCAGCCTCATATTCGAAACCATGGTACAAAGGGAGGTCATCACCTTTGTTTTCCTCCAATAAGAGGAAGACCCGAGCCAAGCTTGAGGTCATCATGTCAAGCCTTGCTCGAGTCTTCCTCGAGGGAATCGATAGGGTGTCCAAGAACACACGTCGAATAAGCTTTGTCACTCTGTGTAGTCGTTGTAAGCGAGAGAATGGAGAAGGAACAGATAAATTATAAAACCGTAAAACGTAAATCAAAAAAGAGAATACCAAAACTAATGTTTCAAATTAACAAAGTTAAGAGAATAGTATCGAACATAATCCAATCTCAAGGCATCCAAGTAGGGTCATTAATTGTTGTTTTCGATGTTCTTTGGTAGTTATGGGGCCTCCCTAAAGCTAGAGGCCAAATGTTGTCTGATCATGGACTCAAAGATCCCCACCTCCTCCTCCTCGGTCTCATCTCCTGTATGCTCCTCAGAATTAGAGTCCATACTAATAGGCTCATCCTCATCTCTCATTTGTGAGTAGGATTTTCTGCAATCTAGAGTAAAGGCACTTGAGGGGCACCACTTCTGTCAAGCATGAACCATGTGCCTAACTGCAATAGGCACACCTAGAGTAACCATTATCCAGCCAGGATCTCCTTTAGGGCCCCTCTGGGCCTCCTGAATAGTCTTATAGACCGATACCACTGGGGGAAGTATGTCAGCATATGGTAGGCCAAACTACTGAGGAACCCGGTCAAATGGATGAATCTCAACTCTCTCGGCATTGTCAACTAGTTTTCCTGTGGTAGAACAAGCTACCACCGTGGTCACCTCCTATCCCTATAACCCTATCATGTCCTGGTAAAAAGTAGCAACCATGTTTACCATAATCAAAGAAGCCACTAGATGATGAGGTGTCCTAAGACATAGCTATCCACCTCACGTCCCGGATGGCCCCTGGGTCCAATACCTATACTCCCCTTCCATAGGGGTGATATGCTCATATACCTAGCTCATGACAAGAGTGGGGTGGCTTAGTGACTGCCCCTACAATCAAACTACCCTGTATAAGTCATGGTAGGTAGTCCCTAGGATGTCTACTCCCCATGCGTACCTATGCCCATGTCCCTCAATCTATGTGATAATGGGAGCCTAGCAGTAGAGAAGAGTATCACCTCCCTTGTCCCCAATCAATCACAAGGACAAGATACCCATGATGGCTCTCTCGAATGATCGGAATAGGAGCAGTGTAATCAACCGACTTTCATCCCCTTCTTTAAACCAGATGAGACAATAGCATCTCCCATATATGTGGCCCACTTTGTGTCATCATGGCCCTAGATCCCACTATCTCTAAAGTCAGTCTCCTCCCAAGAATCGGGAGCCCAAGGATGCGGTATACATCCTCTAGAGTAATGGTCCACTTGCCCCGACACCTGGAAACTGGAAAGTGTTCTAGTCTACATCCCAAGTAGGAAAACAAGTCACACAATATGTGACTAGCAGGGGCAACATGGGGTACCCATGTAATCCTCTAGATACCTCCTCTGTAGAATGTCCCTCTTAGCCTGAGTCAGCTGATCTAGAATCCCAGGGAGCTAATCACACTCTCTCTCTTGACTCCAACATATGTATTCCTCCTTCTTCTGCATTCACCAAAACATGAGAAAAGAGAAATTCAAGATAACGTATCAAGAAGATAAGCTCACCAAGAACATGCTAAAAAATGAAAAATCCAAAAAAAAAACAAGTTACTAAACGTTTTGGTCATTTTGTCCAAAACCGCCACTCGATCAAGGTGGTGGTTCCCGAGAACTGCGCGGCCTAAGCAAGGCAAATGTCCGTGGCATACCGTCCTACTTTGGGCGGCATCCTGAGCTGATTTTCTAAACATGTGCTTAACCCTAAAAAGTGCTCAAATTTGCAAAAAAGGATCATTTCTAACCCAAATAAAAGAATTCCCTATGGATGCCCCCTTAGAGACTCATTTAAGACCAAAAAAATTGAAAATAATCCCCCCTAGGTGAACTTTTCAATGTTTTTACATTTAAGGTATGAAAAGACAAAAGTGAAAATAACCAACCTTTGATCGCGTTGGTGAATCTCCCACTTGTGCGGTATGATCACTATTCCGCAACGGTCATTTTGGTTGTACTCTTATCAGAAATGGTCACCATGAATCCAGAGCTCCAAATTCACCAAATTGAGAATGCACAAATGAATTGAAAGGTGATTTTGTTTTGATATATATATATGTTATTTTTAACCTCATTTTGAGAGTATGTTTTCACAGGGTTGGAGCATTGGTGCAGGTATATCTCTATATCCCCGCACAAATGGTAAGTCCTCTTGTCATTTTGATTTAGTGTTTATTTTTCAATGTTTTATCTATTTTCACTTGAGTCTTCTTTTTCTCTTACAGGTAGTGAGAGTTTGGGCGTTGACATTTTGACACACAAAGCGTGTCCGGTATAACTTCTAACTCCCCTTTTTGGGAACACCATACTCGAACTCTATGTTTTACACCTTTTTCATGGCTAAGATACTTCTCGAGGGGGCAATATGTACACACCCAAAATTGCATGTGCTACATTGTCAAAAAATGGTTACAAAAGTCCCCAATGATGATTCAGGTCCTTTCAAGAAGGTGTTCGAGCTCCAAATCCCATTCATAGTGTATATTTGTTTCCTAAACATCTTTACTTAGCCTTCCCACACTTTTTCCAGCTTTCTACCTCTTTCTACACATGTTTTGGCCTTTAGTGCCCCTACCTAGGTAGGTGTTCAAACCACTACACAAAATAGGCGGCAATCCACGAAACCATCGCCTGCGTAGGGCAAAGCGGTCTGCCCACTTTTATAGATTCCATCATGTGTGTTCTAACATGTGACACTTCACTTAATTTCACTTTTAGCATGCATCCATGAGCCAAATTTTCTAAAATTAGCTTTGATTTCTTGGTTCTCCTTCCTCCTATTTTTAAATAGATTTTATTAGTTGGAACTGCTTCTTCTTGCCTTGTGCATGTTCGAGCAGATCCCATCCTCAATTCCTATATATTCCTTGCTCATATTCAAGAAAAGGGCCTGAGAATTTTTGTATCTTGCATTGTATTTCTGCCACAATATTGCTAGGAATTGCATAGCCAAGCTCATATCTCTTGTGTTATCTCTCTTCTACTTACATTACATCCAAACTACCTTCAAGCTATCATTGCTCAAGCACCATCCTCCTACTGTTGTTCTTGCATTCCCAATCCCTTGGACTCACATGAACACTCAGAGAAAGAAAGGAACATATTGAGGGGATAGATACATATACAACCAGATTTATCAAATCTCTTGCTTGTCCAGGTTGGAATTGTGTGTTTGTTTGCTTTGTTTGTTAAATTGTCAATTTCAAATCACTAGTTTCAATTACATATCAAATAGAGTATAAAATCATTCATTTCAATAGGTTAGGAAATCACAAGTAGATCAAATCATTAGGAATTTTTCTCTTTAACATTACTAGGGAAGTTATGGGGAACAATAGCCCTTTCATGGTCATGATTTGTTCTTCATCTCTGAGGTAGGGTTTGAAGGGTTTTTTATTGGATTAAGTTATTTGTTTTAGATTAGATTCACACATTCACACAAGTAACTAGCTACATCTAGCTGATTACTTGTCTTTAGTTTATTTATTAGATTAGAACGCATTTCTTAAAAATTAGAAAAGATCAAAAAGATTTCCTTTGATAGATTAGTTTTCTTTTATTGCTTTGATATGATATATTGCGAAAACTCCAAAAACATAGATTGATTTCCTTGATAATTAGTTTGCTTAACAAAATCATTTTATTTTGTTCATATATGACCATCAACGGTCCACAATAGGAAAAGACATATAGTTTTGATCCCTTGGTCCCACAACCCAACGGGCTAGAATCAATAACTTACATTAATACTAGTTTACGTTTGATGTCTTACGAACACTGTAGTAACTTTTTACTGAGAAAATAAAACAAATGAATACGTTAAACATCATTGCTAATCAAGCATGTGACTATTGGGATGCTCCTGTCAACAGGGTTTGATTATGTGCATGACCATACAAGGGTTATAGCCTCCACGAGTCTTTGGTTGTGATCCTCAAGTCCCACAACCCAACGGGCCTGCTAACTAGTTAGACATTGACACTAGTTTACGTACATTAGTATTGAGATCTTCACCACTTCCACCAGACATTATTACATAACTTTCCTTATTAAACATAGCATCCAATCAGAGCTAATACTTTCTCGGACCAAACCATAAAATCACTCGTAAATCCTTGTGGCTCCACCACGTCCCATGTTTTACTTCCATGACCTTGTCTGGAAATGCATACGAGGTGCCCACATGTCATTTTCCACGTGTTCAACAACCAGCAAATAGAATCTCGGTAGAGGTCGACATTGATTGGAGTCTCCAAGTGGCTATCATCTTAGACCAATACATCACACCACTTCAAGTTAGGAGATCATTCTTTGCCTTAGACTCGCAGATCCTAAAATTAAGTGTTGAATATATAAGATTTTCCAATTACTTTGATCCCCATCACCACACTTACATTCACATTCATTCTATATCGGTTGTCTCGACATGACCTCGAGAGGTCGGTGTGAATAATTTCAAGTGTTTATTTTCTATCATATAGTAACCAATGTCGAGTTAACCCTAACCGATGATGGTTCCTCCTTGCTTGATCAATGTCGGTCATAAGTGACCAATGTCGGTCCCTCCATAACCAATGTCAATTACCGTGTTTTCCAACAAGTTTCATATTTCATGCTAATCTGAAGTAATTGAGATCCACAACTCAACATCATTGAACTCTAATTGATGTTGAAGGTTCTCTTGTATAGTAAGACAAATAATTCCTTATGCCATGTCATTCTTATTAAACCAATCATTATGTTGAATGTGGTCAACAGGTTCGTGTGGAATCCCAAAAATATGGGTTAACAAGTCATGCCTAGTCGCAATGATCGAGTATCACATTCCTCCATTGCAGGTATTTGTTTGAACCTAATTGGATCACAAAACAATGAAATTCGAAGTCCATGACAAGAGAAGCCTCCATGTAACACTAGTTTAACCCTATGTTTGCAACACTTTATAAACAGTGCATATGTTACAATCAAGTGTATTCGTGTGGTGTGAAACGTTCGGTCACTCACCTTGCAATCAACGTAATAATGTACAAGTGGAGACCACAATGTGTTTTGACACACGCAACCCAAAGGAATACCTTAACAAGCACAATAAAGGATGAAATGGGAAGAGGAGAAAAAAATAAGGTACAAAGAAACACAACCACCCAAAACAATATTATCACCCCCTTATTTTATCACTTTATAGTTTAGTACATTGGATACAATCATGTGCGAATGTGCATTGTGAAATAGTTGGTCACTCACCTTACAATCAACGTAATACTGTGCAAGTGTGGAGACCACAATCAAATTTCGTTGATTGTAGCGATTTGGCACTATGAACAAGCACAACAAGCTAAAAAATAAGAGAAGGGGTGAAATCAAGTCCTATTGTGAGAAAAAATATCTCACGTCGCAATGAAACCCCTTGTTGTAAGACCGTGACGGATGCACACACTAGTCTAGAAGCAATAATAAGGGTGATTACAATGCAAAAACAAGCTCAAGATGAGTCCTGGGACCTTGACAGACGCCAAAAACACTCCCGAAAGGAAAAAAAATGCTAATAATGGAGCTACACATTCCAACAACATTTAGTAGCAAAAAAACACCAATTACGCTTTAAAACACACTTTTAGAATGCCCATTTAGTATAATTTTAAAGATTAAAAGGTAGAAAAAGATGGTTAGCGTTAATTAGACAATAATTTAAAATACTAAATCAACAAAAGATCTCCTAACTAATTAGATGCCCCATTTAAAAACTATTAAAGCTCTAAGGATTAAATAAAACCCTTAAAATAAATTAGATCCTAACTATAATAAAGGACCTAATTATTTAATTAAACCTTACCCTTTTAATTAAAAACCCCATTTTAATAAACTCGAACCACCACTTTAAAATAATAAACCTAAGTATTTTTAATGCTAATGTTCGACATCTAAAAATATAAGCTTATGTTTAAAAAAACAAACACCGCTTATTAATAAATTAAACAATGTTTTAAAAAACCAAGAAAGCGATAAATGTTTTAAGGGAGGACTCGGTCGACGAGAGAATAAGGATGAGCCAACTTAGTGTTTGATGTGGAGGTTTGTGTGGAGTAGAAGGCCCAAGGAGAGGGCTCGGGGATTGAGCCCGAGGTGCGAGGAGGTGGTTTTGAGGATGACTCGATCCATGAGTCATTGGGAATGGAGGAGAAGCTTAGGGAGGTTAGCGAGAATAGCGAGATGGGATGACTTGGTCGAACCGGACAAATCGGAGACTGGTTTAGCATCATTGAATGGATCGAAGCAAAGTGAGCCAAATAGGAAATGTCGGGAAAGGCACAAAGCCGGGAGAGCACGCAATGGAGTGAATAGTTTGCATGCAACATGTAGTCCAGGGAAGGCAACGCCAAGCCAAAATGAAGCAGGGAAGAACTAAAACGAGAAAACTCAATGTGTAAAGAACAAGCGAGCTAGGGGCAGGGGCAAAGACTCGATGACTCGAGTGGCAAGGAAGCTCACACATAGGCCATAAAAAAAAACCTAGTAGGAAAATGACCAATCCAACGCAAAATCATAACTTACCTTACCAATAAATATGCATAGCTCATCGGGAAACACAAATGGTTGGAGCAACTCACCAATGCAAAGAACATGAGAAGAGCTCGATAGGAGCTTGTAAATCAAATCCCGATCCAACAGAACAAAGCTAAGCACAAAAACATAAAATGGTCAAGATAGATCTTGACACAATGTGTAACTCACCGTGAAATGCTAAAACATGACCCAAAACATAGAGGAAAATACAGATCCTAAGCTTGATGGTAGAACAAGGAATACAAAAACAAAATGACCCAATAAGTAATGCAAAACTCAAGTCATCCAAGGTAGAACACCTAACTCGCCAAGAAATATGACAAAGGGCATGAGCCAGAACAGATCTCGCCAAGATCTATAGGATCTTGGCCGAGCTAGAGGAGAATTGACCAAGCGGGTAAACTAGAAAGGTAAAACAACAGGAGGAGGATCCAATGAGACTAAACCAGAAAAATTTTGAATAAAATTTGTACTTCTAATGAAAACTAAAATCGATAAAATCAAAAAGGAATCTACCTCCATATTTTCTTTCCCTCCAAATTTAGTTATAACTAGATAAATCTAGTGGTGAAAACCCTATAAACTGCACATGCACAACCAGAAAACCAACATAAACTCCAAAAAATGAGATTATTAAACCTATTAACAAGATTCCAAAAATGTGCAAAAACTTGCACGAGAAGCATGAAAACCAAAAATGAAGTAATCAATAACTTAATAATCAAGTACATGTTTATTGAACAATAGCGCTAATACCACATCGATTGTTTTACAAGGATCGATACGGAACCTCATGCACATTAAAGAGGTTACACTTTCAAAGTGGCCACATGAATGCTCTAAGTAATCAACAAGGAATCGAATCATAAATGAAAATCAAGTATGCAAGAATAGGTCTGCTCATTCTCATAGATCAAAATATGAAGGTATATATATAGGAGTGTTGTGTAACTCCCATACATGACATTTGGACACATGAAACCCTAACTAACCGTAATGACCTATGATCTCACTAAGTGATATAATTAACCATATGAGGTAGACAGACACCGAGTGACAACAAAACAAGTCATATACAGTGATCAAATCAGCTATTATGGATCTCTAACTCTCTCGTGTAAGACCATATCAAAATTCCATTACCAAATGATACTATACTAACTAAATTGTATGGTTTTACACTTGTAGAAAACTGAATATGCAATTTGTAGTGATTGATGTTTGTCATTGTTTTTAGATCTTTGGTATCTTTGATTTTTCATAAAACCTTAGATGTCACACCCAAACCTACAAAACAAACCATTTTTATCCTGCAACACACTTAAGCAATCATTAGATATAAAAATAAAGACACAATATGGTTGAGTTGGAATAGCCTTGGTGGTCACCCCATTTTTGAGTCCCTAGGTGTTTCACTATATTTTAGACTCAATGTAGTTCTCCTAGCATTTTGTGTTATGTGCATGAAACTACTTCTTGACTTAGTTTGGCCCTTATGACTCAACATCGATAGGAGACTATGCTACTTCATCCCAATAGAAACCCTTGTGTGCAGATGAAAAAATCAGATTTATTCCCTCATATGTTGTGTATGCAGTATGCAAATGTGTCTCTTGCTTCCTTAGCTTAGTAGATGGTAGATAGATAGTTGTTTTCTATATAGTAAATGCTTACATTAGACTTTTATATATATATATATGAGTTCTTAACTTGAATTTCAAACCTTAGTGGCGGGAAAGGCTAACCCAAAACATAAGAAAGGTACATAAAAATACTAATGTACTAAGGCAAGACTATATGTATGGTCTTGGCCCATCTATATGAGTTTGGACCGACACGGTATGGGACAAATGAAGAAGGACATGGCTAGTGATCTATGTAACTTGGCACAAAATCATAATAGAAGAGTAAAAATCGACGTAAGACAATTCAAACCAAGAAAAATATGACATAAGAAGAAGGGTTTATGCCACTAATATTTAGCTTCAAGGTCAAAAATTCATGTAAACGCAAGTGTAATAAAAGCATGGTGTGATAATGATTTTGTGCAGATTTTTGTGTCTACAATATGTTACCATAACATCTAACAAGATTATGGTCCCATATACACACATAAGCCTACTCGAGCTACACACAATCATGTACAAAGATAGATTTCCATAGCCATGATATCTATTGTTCTATGGATTTTCATGCATTTTTTTAGTTAACAATAAATACACATGGTTTTACTACATGAAATCCCATCTTCGAGCACTCCTCCATCCATATACATTGCCCATAAAAGGAAACGTAGAAGAAAGCATAATAATTCACTCTATATTGAATTTAGTGGTAATTAAATTATCTCATATATACCACTATATAAATAGAATCCCCAATAATAATAATGAAATAAAGAAAAATTACATGTCAAAGGGGATCGAGCCCTTAACCTCCCTCCCTCAAGAGCCTTCTCCAAGGTTATTGAATATAGTTAGTCGTATGGACTCTAGCATACGTTATTTATAAATTAACATGGGATTAATTCATATTCTTAAATATTGGAATGTTTTTATACACATATCTAGCCTCTTAAAATCTTGTTTCCTCTATACACTCCTTCGTACATTTGTTAAAATATATGTAGTATATATATTACAAATAATGTGTACAACATTTCCAAGGAGTATCGACAATGAACCTAAGACCCATGTTCTCAAAAATTTAGTTTGAAGGGATTCTCTAATAAGTATATTACCAATTATAAAGGTATCCTTCCCTAGCTAATCACTTAATTCATTTTTTAATGAATTTTAAGAACAAACCACCTCCTTTGATCAAATAAAATTCTCACATTTATCGACAATGAAATATATAATATGATAACTTAGCTAATATTATCCTTCCGATTTCATGTCATAGATTACAATCCTTTGAAATTTCTAAGAATAATGCAACAATATGATTAATATAGATTCATCCAATGAATTGTAAGGTCAAGGGTGGGGGCATACATGTCTCACTTAGCTCACATGATTGGTGAGCGAAAATTTTAACTTTTTAAAATCGCAATATTTCTTTTATAATAAAAACAATAAAAATTTAAGGAATCGGCCTTATGAAAGCCACAATGGTATATGGTTTCAAGCTTTAACATGTTTAATATAACATATATTCCAAGCACTAGATGTTGAAATTTTGTAACTTTTCCTTTTACAATGCAAAGTTTAGTTATGCTCCTTGTTAAGAAAAATGCTCACATTCAAAATCTAATCAAGATATCTCCATAGCTCTTTTGTGACTTGATCATCTTTTTCACTCTAATATATCATAAATTCTCTAAATATTAATCAATCAAAGTAGTAAACTATCCATATGCAACATGCTACAAATTTTTGTTTCACATCACACTTCGCTTTCCTAGACTATAATGTTTGGTTAGGATATAAAATCCGGTCCTAGTCAAAGTGTACAATTTGGACCTTTCATATTATCCATCTCTTTTTTAATTTGAATATATTTATTGTGTCATTTCATCTTCCCACGGTCCTCCTTATTGTAATATTTCACCTACATAAGGGTATATAAACAAGTTAACAAAGACTTTATAATTCCAAAGGTGACATTCTTACAAGATTCTATTACAAATATCATTCCAAAATCTCTTAGGGCTCTCTCAAATCTTCCTAAATTAGTTGCACATCAATTAGAGAAGGCCCTACTATAGGTTTGAATCACTTTACTAGGTGAAAGAGTCTAGCTTCCTCTAGTTTTGAGCATACAAAGGTCATAGCGCCATGTCTTAGTAAGAGAAATATCACTTCAAGCATTGTCGAGGGTTTCAAAGAACGAAGGGTTAGGTCATGGAATTTAGGCACACTACATGAAACTACTACCACACTTTGGTTATATTCTATATTATACAATTATCCTGATATTTTTGTGTCGAGAAACATTAGGGCACCCATAGGGTGTTGGATTAGATCACATGTATACTTACACAAGCACTTAAGATAAGTGCATGAGGTTCGATCCTACACGAGGAAAATTAGTGCAACACTTGGATTGGTTCGGCTAGGTTGATCACCAAGGGTACTCTAGCCTCACGACACAAATGATTTCTCCTTTTTATTTGTTAATGCTTTACAAAATCACACATATATTACTATTTTACTATGTCACCAAGTATGTTGTTATATGCATGGATCTTGAGTAAGAAAAGTATTCACTAGTGGCAAAATTCCTAGTCTATCTGTTTGCTTTGATTATTTATATTGTCTTTATCTCTCATGTTTTTCACTTCTACACTCATTTTTGGTCAGGTCACAAGGATCCATGTATGTCGGATTTGCGCATTTGTCATCAATTGTCCTAGAAAGCAACACCCGGTCTGGACACTAACGCCTAGCACTCCTATCCACCACCGGGTGCTCCTATCGTCTTTGTTCTTTTTCACATTTTTGTAATTTGTGGTCGGCCTTTTTGGTTTTCTTACTCCTATCCTAATTTCCTATTCAACATGTCATTTCACTAGTATCGAAAATCAAACAAGAGATCCCTATATATACATAACACACATACCATTATAAGAGTGGGCGCTTCTAAAGGAAAACATATCTACATACTATCAAAGGGGCTGCATTTTTGGGCTGATTCCTCTACATACATTGCATAGGAAGCAGAATTTTCTGAATTCCATCCCACACATTTGTATTTTATCTAGCTCTATCCCGTTATCTTGGTGTCATTGGTGTGAGGACAACCTAAGGACTATTTCACACATAAGCACATAAAACTATATGAAGTCTAGAATGTAGTGCAATGCTTGGTCATAAGTTCATCCTTTGGATGACCACCGAGGTCATTCTGAATTCACATATTGCATTTTTATTCCAATTTGATGTGTTTTTTGAGATTGTGTAGGTAGTTAGGGTTTGTGTTGTATATTACAGGTATCTCAGTGATCCAAGTGTGACATAGAGGTGATCAACAACAAATAAGTGTGAAACCCTAGCAACACAAGAAAAAGAAGATTATGAGTATTCACATAGTCACCAAAGCACCTAAGAGTTGTCTCGGCACCCAAGAACCCTCGTCCTATCCCGTGATCCTATGTTTGAATATGTCTGCAACTCGTATAATTTATATCGAGCATTTTTGACATTACGCACAGTTTGTTCATCAATTTTTCTAGTTCATATCAGCTTCGGGATAAGAAAAAAATCATATAAGTGCCTTATCTCTCTCATTTTCTTACATAGTTGCATATTTAGAGTGCTTAGCATTTGTATTTTGTTGTATATTATCATAGTGACTCTAAAATTAGATTTAATATTCAGATTTTATTAAATCATTTGGTGAACCCATCTCTTAGAACTCCTTGCCCTAGGATCCACAAAACCCTCATGGATAACAATAGATCCTCCTCTCCTAGGCAAGATATGCATCATGTTAGTGTGAATCTTATCCTTGATGATGTTGTTGAGGTTGAACTTAATGCCCTTTATCGCAATGCTTGATTTGATGATGAAGTTCAAATACAACTTCTTGCCCATGAACACAATGTTCCTACTAGTTTTTGCAACTCTAGTGTGAGCATCGTTTCACCTGACCAAAACTTCACTAAATGCTCTCCTTGTTCTTCTATGGTCACTCATGCTACTCCACCTTCTTCTCAACCTATTATAGCACTAGATAACACTATTATAGATTTTATGTTTGGTCTTACATGTGACAATGTAGATAAAAATGATGTTACTTCCAATGTTGAAAATGTACATGTGCATGATGATGTTTCTCATACTAGTCAAGATGAATGTAAATTTGTATCTCATGTTTCTTCTACTTCTAAAAATATTTCCAATGATTGCAAAGATATATCTTATGATAGTTCTTATCCTACTTCTTTATATGTTGATGACTCTCTTAATGAAATACTTGCATGTAAAACTTTATCTGATAGTGATGTTGATTATATTTCTGATCATGAACATGTTAGTGAGGATGTTACTTCTCTTAAGACTGTTGAATGTGAATTTTCCACTCCATTTTCTTCTACTTCTGAGGTTGTTTCCAATGTCATTCATGGTGATTCTACCACTCCTACTAGTTCACCTCTTATTGTTTCTTTTGATTCTATTGCTAACATTTTTGTCAATATTCCATGTTCTTCTCCTCCTCTTTCCTCTTCTTCTTCTCTAGATGATATTCATGTTGATTCTTTTATTCCTACTAGTATACCTCCTCTTATTTCTTCGTATCTACATCTAGCATTCCCATAGCATCTTCATCTTCTGCTTCCTCTTCTTCTCACATTCCCATGATTACCCATAATGGAAAACTTCAACCTCTTCATGTGCCTCTCACTTCTTCTATGATTCCTTCACATGATATTTTATCACTCATGCATGTTGTTGGCCATTTGTAATCTCAAGTTCAATCTCTTACTCTCAAAATAAAATCCTACTATGCTTCTATTGACAATAACTCTCTTCATGGAAATCTATTCCAAAGAAAATTCACAATTCAACTTTTCCTAAGGATTTTATCATGCCTACCTTTTCATGTTTTAATGGAACTAGAAATCCATATTTGCATCTTAAGCATTATCGTTTAGCTATGGCTTCTTATTCTAATGATTAATTGTTACTAAAAGCTTTTCATCATAGTCTTGTTTTTTATGATGTTCTTCAATGGTATACCCATTTTCTTTATGGATCCATTAGTACATATTATGAAATGGAAGATGTTTTTCTTAGATGCTTCATGCTTAACAATGGTCCTAGAGTCACACATGATCACTTACCTAGCTTGCATCAAGGAAAGAAAGAACCTATTCTAGATTATATTTTACGCTTCAATTCTTGCATGCATCAATTAGTATTTCATCCTATTGATCTAGAGAAGCAATTTATCTTTTTTTTGGCTTGATTCCTGCATTAAAAGAAAAATTACAATATGATACATGTGAATCATTTATGCTTTTATGCTATAAATTCATTGATTTAGAACAAGATTTAATTTTTGCACATGTTATAGAACCCCCTTCTATTCCTTCTACTACTTCATTGTCTTCTACTTCTTCTCCTCTACCATCTATTAAGCATCCTCCAAGGTCTTCATCTCCTCCACCTCACAAGAAAGTTCCATCCCGTCCACTACATAAGCGTCTTCCATATCCCCCACCATGTTGGTCTCCATCCAAGACTTCTCCATATCCTAATTAGGATCCATTACATTTCTTTCATGTTGTTAAGCCTCATAATGTCTTGCATTCTTGGCTTGATAAGTGCTTAATTCGCTTACCCTCTAATCAACATTATCCTCATTGATTACATCACTAGCATGGTCACCCTTATTACAATTTCCACTCCATCAATGGCCACCGTGATAATGATTATTATGGCCTTCATGATAAGTTGCAACAGCTTAGAAGATAAGGGGGTCATTGCTTTTGGCTCTCACTCTCGTGAGTGTTATCTTTCTCCCATTCTACATAATCGTACTTTCATTATTGTTCACTTATCCCCTCAACCCACTTCTAAGGTTGTCATCCATCCATCTCCTCAAATCATTCTCTATCCATGTCCTCCACCTATCGCATCTATCGTTATATCATTTCATCCACCTCATTGTGCTACTACATCTCATTAAATACCTAATTTATCGACATCTGTGTTTCCTACCACTACATCTCCCATTATTAGCACCATTTCATCTCGACATTCAGCTTTACCACTTACACTCATGTTGGTACCACTTCACATGCTTCGTTAAGCCTTGTCGGCCTCTCCATATTTGGTAGGTGATTTCCATATGATCACCTCATTACCCAATGACACACTTATGTTCTTAAGGTTCTTACATAACTCGCTAAGGGATTTGTTACAATAAGAAACTCACTCATTTTTTATGCTCTATGGTTCGACGATCTATCTATCTTGTGCACACTATCTCGATTATGCTAAAATGTGAAATGATAGCCTAATATAGATGTTATAGCAATAATAAATAAATGAATAATGTAATACAAAAATATACCCAAGTAATCGAGCAAAGAAAATATAAAACCCTAATGTGCAAAGAGGGTTAAAAGAGCCTTAGCTGATTTGAAGAGGTTGTTGGACTATGTCACAGTGGAGACCGGCTGAATGGGGATGGATGATCGTCACACGTGGCCTGGAAAATGTAGATTCGGTAGATTTGACTGGACTGGGGCACTTGGAGAGAGATAGGGGCACTCATGGGTGCCCTAGTTTGGTTTATGGGTTCCATGGTCTGCGTAGATGCTCAAAAACTTGAATTCTCGTGGTTGTAATATGTTTGGAATTACTTTTGTTTGGTCACTCAGTATGTGACTACAAGATCATCAAGTTCCCTATAGATCTGGAATGAATGAATCACCTATAAAACCCTAGACAAAGCATCAAACCCTAAAAAATAAAGATGAAAATGAAGGGGTCAGACTATCCTCAAATGCCAAAATGATGGACTTATAACTGAGTGTTGCACTACATCTCATACCTAATGTAGTTTTGTGTGTGTGTGGAATTTTTCCTAGGTTTATCTTATGTGGGTCGCACTTCGTGAGTAGCAAGTAAGTAACTAGATGTAGAATGTAAATAATGGGTGCATGGAAACAATAGACTCCTAGTGGTGCAAATTAACTTGCAGTAATTAATATGTTGTTCATTAATCTACAGAGTCATTTAATTATCAGACCTAGGGACATAAACTTTCAATATTGCTAGTGTTGTATGCACAATTACAGATGTTTGGGAGGTATAAAGGTAAATTGTTGTCACTACAATTAGGAAATAACAATGCTAGAAATGAACTAGATTATGACTGAAATTAAATACTATGGCTAATGACAAAGTATGTAAAAACAAAACACAGATAAAGGAATAAGTCATTAATCTAATAATGCAATGAATTAAAGCAACAAACAAAATGAGAGGGTTAGCAAACCGTAAGTGGGCCCTGCCTTGGGTGTTAATCCCTCCTAAAACATGTGTCTACAACAAATTAATAGAACTTAGATTCTTATTTCATCATCATGAAGATTACAAGTGGAAAATACAGCAAAAATTATCTCCCTAAGGATCGATCTATCTCTCTATTTATCTCTCTCTATCTATGTCTATCTCGCATTAATCTTCCCTTTTTTATATCTTTCATTACAGAAGAGGCATGAAGAGAGATAGATTATGTAACATTCCCATTTTAAGACTTTAGAAACAAGGGAAATTTTATTTTGAATAATGTTCTCTGTTCTAAATAATCCTAATTTAGAACACACGTTCTAAGCCAATCAATCTCATAACAAAACCATATGCAACAGAATGACTCTAAGTGGAACACCGATCTCTCATGTTAACTTAACAATTTGTATACTAAGTATACTTGGTTCTCTTACCCTTTTTGGGGTATTAAGTGTTCTATTTAAGAGGCCTATCTGAATATATATTACCAATATTCATCTGAAATCTCGCTTCTTAAACTAGGTGACATAGGACAATGCAACCAACAGCTTGCGATACTTTGGCCAAATATTTTCAACATATTGTTCATGTTATATTCCTAGATGGCATACTCATCAAATGGAATACGTCCTTCACCCCACTTCATTTGTTATCTAGAATGGTCTTCACTGACTCCTGTCAGTCCACTTGTTCAAGTTTAACCCTAGATAAGGGTAGCCACATAGCCCAGTGTAGAGGGATACTCATGGTGACTAAGGGTACATAGACATACTCAATCAACCTAGGTCGATTAGGTGTGTCTAGTTATCCTAAGTCATCGTAAGTTTACCTCGACACTAGATCATGCCCCTATCTTCATCTAGGGAAGAACTGTGTTCAAGTCTTATTTATGTTAGTCAAGTAGAATAAATTTGGAAGGGTGTTGGGACATGACAACTACAACATAGTATCCTCGTGATGACCCTAGTCATCATGAAGGTACTATGTGGCAGCTGGCATGTACCAACATCCTCCTGAAGTTTTTCCTCAACCGACTTACATACCTGAATTAGAAATTTGATTACTTATTAATTTACCTTAACAAGGTTTGATTACAGTAACCCTATTGGATAATTAGATCCAATTAATTATTAGGGTTCCATGTTAGAACTGCATTAAAAGTGGGTTTGCAGATGAATCTAGCACCCTAACTCTTCCTTATGTTATGTTCTCTTATTATCAACATTCAGATTTAAGATTGCATAATAGGTCCAACACACATATTTGTGTTGGATTGGCTTACTCACTTACACCGACTCAATCTTATGTAAGTGTAGACACTAAAATTAGGTCACACTCCCCTCCTTGGTCCC
This sequence comes from Taxus wallichiana var. yunnanensis, assembly GCA_018340775.1. Classification (NCBI taxonomy): domain Eukaryota; kingdom Viridiplantae; phylum Streptophyta; class Pinopsida; order Cupressales; family Taxaceae; genus Taxus; species Taxus wallichiana. Next base: position 83,678,044 of record CM031234.1, read on the forward strand.
TCGACAAATAAACACCTTCATCACATTCACCTAGCCATGGCCCCCTTCACCCCACTCTAATATTAATTTAATTAATTTAATTAAATTAATTCATTATCCTCACCATATTTATTATTTAAATATCCTAATTGAGATAATGCCCACATATCCACCTCACCTAGACACCTCATCTAGCCACCTCACCCTAAGACCTATTCTTAGTAAGTTGTCATAACTAACTAAGACTTACCCAAACCCTAAAAATCAATGCCTACATTCCCTCTAACCACATTCCCACATGTTAGAAAGAAGCTTCCATCCTAATCCGTGGGACCAACACACGAGATCCCATAAAATCAAGGGGATCTACCCAATTTAGTAAACCTAGGAAATCCCACCCTAACCGACACCGGTTACCCTTAACCGCCATCGGTTAAGCTGGAAATGCCATCGGTCACCTTTTACCCCCAAAATAACCTTATTTTTGAGGTTGGTAGATTTCTGAGAGATATCACATATTTTGAGAACAAGTTTCAAGGAGAACACACATGCAAAGGAGGAGATCAAGTATTTTCTCTTACATGCGGACATCCAAAGATTCACCCAAGAACCATCCAAAGACTCACCCCAACATAGATTTGATCTAATCAAGAAAGAAGGAGAGCACATGCAGCCCATGCAAGAGCTTCCCAACATTTGGTGATCCTCTACAACATTCAACCTCTTATCAACACCTTCATTCCTCACTCACAGACGTCCAGAACTAGATTCCAAGTAAGTAGAACATTTTACTCCTCTGGTTCACTTATTTCATCATTGTATTTTCATCCTTTGTTATCCTAGCCACCCATTGACCTCCTTTAATACTCACCCCTCCATATCCCTATTAAAACCCCACCAAATTCCATCCAAACAACTTAATACCTCACTCCGACCAGCCTAATCCTTTGTGCAATCATAAGGGAGATCTAAAGCTCATTTTGTGACATTCCCAGACTTACAAGAACCAAGACCTTGGTTCTCCCAAACCGCATCAGCCTCTCGTATCTACCAATAAAGCCCATAATAGTAACCTACCTACCTATTCCTACATCACCTTAATCGCATGTGACCTGCTTAAGATCTCTGCGGATGTGTGCAGAGAACTGTAACTAGCTTACTTGACCTTCGGATCTTATTTTAACCTAGCTCGTTAGATTGGATCTTTCTTATTGTGTTTTAAATGAGATACCTAAATCATTTTAACTACGAGGATTTACTTTATTACCAGCATTAAATTGTTTTAAACAAAGTGGATTGACACCATCTAGGAAATATCACACTTCCCGGATCTAGCACACATTAGGCAAGCCACTACATATACTATTTAACTCTTTTTGGTGGTCTTGTTTTCTATTTCGTAGTTCCTCCCACCAAAAAAGAATCTCTCATGATAAGCTATGGATTTAGAAGTCATACGAGCGCAATACCCTATCAACTAGCATTTCAACAGTATTCCTCCTACACCAAGCTACCCTATTTGTTTCGTCATTTTCAAAGAAACTTTTAAGAATCAGTGAAACATTTTGGCATGATTTATGGGACCCATTCGGGGTTCCTTTCATTCATTCATTTCTAGGTGAAAATTTACATGTTTTTTTTTCCTTTCTAAAAGGTTCTTACATTTAAATTTCTCCTCTGAATCATCTCTCTGTCTATTGTCCAAAATTAATTGTACTTTGGTGCTTTAAAATGAACACTTCTTCCATTTCATTTACATTGCATTAGTGAAAGATCATACTTTCTCCTATTTCTCTTATTATGTCATCAAATTCCATATTTTGATTTGGGCTTAAAAATCATTGCATTTCATTATGTTATTCTACATTAGCTCACATTAATGGAGGGTAACCTATATGCTAGAAGTCATACCTAAATGATGGTTGACAAATGAATCATAGAAAAACACTTCTTTCCTTTTCTCTTTCTCTGAGTCTTATTAAACCTCACAAAATTTAAAATACACACATTCTTAAACAACATCTTACCTAGAAGAAGTTGTAGGTGATCACATGATCATGGCATAGTGGGCACCCAGCTCACTGCTCTGTCGAGTCATACTTCAGAGCGAGGCCCACCCCCACCATAACAAACCTGAAACCTCACCTTTTAGATCTCCTTCTTCGTAGGAAGCCATCCTCACCAAAAACTCTATTCTATAGTTCATGAGTCAGTCCTTAAATAACATAAGCTAAACAAACATAATAGAAAAAGCACTCTTAGGATCGTATTTTTCTTAGTGTTTCTATTTAGCTTACATTTTGAGGTGAGAGGTCATGCTCTTCATTTTTCCTTTTTCTCCTTACACGCTCCTCATCATAGTTGGTGTATTCCAACTTCATCTGAGTGTGCCTGACCATATTCTCATCATTCTCAGAATTTTGGGTCTAATTCCACATCAAATTTTAACTCACAACCATATTTTCTTCATCATCTGCTTTCAATTTCATAAGAATCGGTGTGTCACCCAATGATCGTTGCCGATTACCCCTTAACCATCATTGGTTATACCCAACCGCGTCTGTCAGCTCACTATCATTTTGGTTAACCTACCCAAAATGACACCTATTCACCTTCTTTGACTATTCAGAGTCCTTGTCACTCTTATCATTCCCACTGACCGTAAGTCTCATCAATATTTGGCATACCTGGAAAATTTGGCCTTATGCCTTGTTTTTGGACCAATTATCCACTTTCCACGTTGATCGAAACGGTTACTTACGTGTGACCGCGCGCATTTACCCTAACTGGCATTGGTTATCCTATGTCATTTTCCAGCTGACATTTTAGCCCCATTTCACCCACCACAACCTATTTATCCTACTCGTGTTGTATTTCGTGTCACTTACGTAAAGCGCTTACCACGCTAGTACTGTTCACACGGTATCAAGCATCAACAAGTAAGCACCCTCGTATTCCATGCCCGCCGTCACCACTCCCACCTAGTCCTTCGCCACCTTCCATTTTATCACCAACCATGGAGCCTATCCAACCTATCATTATCGTTATCAAGATGAGGATTTCACACGAATCCTTGACCAAAACCCCGTCACCTTGTAGTTTTATCTTTCCCACTCATTCACTCGAGATGCCTTGTGTCGGATATACGGCATGCCCATATCTATCCCCCGACTCTTGTTCCCACTCTTGCATCAGCCCCATCTGGCTCCGCGCTGCCCGCATCTACCTTACCCCCAATTGTTTCGCAATTAGGTCATATACCCGCTATGACTACAACGTCTCGCTACATCCATTGACTTCGCCACATCCACTATACCTTCGCCAACCACCTAAAACACAACCTCATCCGCCCCTATTGTCTCACATATACCCGTAGCTACACAACCACCTCCCGTGTCGGTGACCCCTACCCCTTTTCAAAATGTGGTCCTTTCTATTCCACAATCATTGGCCCCATTGCCACTAGGGTCACCACGACCCTTCCACCTCCATATACGTACTATCAGCAGCCTCATGTTTCATCTGTTATTCACTCTAGGTATGTACCCCTATTTCACTACCTTCTTCTCAATCTACCTACACGGTAGCACCATATACTGGAATACCACCCTTATTACATGCCCAACATCAACCCTCTTACACTACAGGAGGCACCCAACCATCACAACCTACTAACAACCTAATCAAATTAATTATGGAAAAGATGCAGATATTGAGGCATCGGTCTCGCTCTCACAACACTCTGCCTACGATGAGATTTGTAATGATCCTATCCACCCGTCCATTCCTATCTCTGTCCATATCCCATGTATTGGAAAATGCCTAAATTCAACTGTTTCAATAACAAAGAAGACACGCTACAACATTTTCGGTCTTTTAAACACATGTGCTACCTAATCGCTCATGATGATGCTTTGCTCTTAAGGACCTTTCCCATATCCATGACTGGACCTGTATTAGATTGGTATAGTGGGTTACCTAGACACTCTATATTTTCATTTAATCAGGTAGCCCAAGCCTTCTTGGATCACTTCTCCATCAATATCATTAAGAAGGTTACCATGACTGACCTATACTCCATGCATTAGTATGATGATGAATCTATCGTAGATTTTGTCGCTCACTAGCATAGTCTGATCAATCAACTCACCTTCCAACTACCACAAATAGAACTCATTGAGCTCTTCACGCGGGCTTGTGTTAGACATATCTCGCCGACCCTGTAGGTCCAAACTTTCAACATTTGACGAAGCATTCATCATGGCACAAAAGTTAGAGATTCGGGCCATCGAAGAAAAGAAAATCCAATTACGCAGTAAGAACTCGGCATTCAAGTCGAATGATACCTCTTCTTCTTCCAAACCACAAAACAATTATTCAAACACTAAGGGCACCGCTAACGTAGTTGTACTCAAAGCCACCCCGGCTCATCCACAAATCAAAGCTAGCCCTCATCTAATATCTCACCTATTCAGACTTTTCAATTTAGACGGGAACAATGGAAATATACCCCAATTGGGGAACCTTATTCTTATGTCTTAGAAAATCTCATCAAAGTTGGGGCCATCACCCTTCCTCCTATAAAACCACACACTGGTTTTGACCATGTTCACCCCACACCCGCATGGTATAAAGAACATGACTTCTATAACTATCATCGAGTAAAGGGTCATAGTGATGGTAATTACATCACATTCAAAAACATTATCCAAGAAATGCTCAAGAAATATGATTTAACCATGGATAATCCTAATGCACCTGCCAATCAAAACCTACACATATTAAAGAAACCCTTTCCTAATCATGCCCCTTCATCTGATCAATTGGTGAGACCTCAACTCATGATAGCCATACCCGCAAGGTCCCTACTATTTTCAGCAACGCACCCATTACTTCCCAATTACCTCATATTCCTTCCATAGAGGAAATTCTAGCCCGAAGTCCTCCTTCTGCATTGGAACCCACCTCACCTATTCCTCCACCCATAGAGGAACACCTTTCACCTCCTTCCTCACCCGTGGAGGATCCCTTCGCTAATATCGAGACTATTTCACCTTTGGCTTCTCCACTTAGGGAACCATCACCCACAGTACTTCTTTAGTCCATGGAGGATACTTGTTTATCTCCTCCACCCATAGAGGAGCACCCATCATCTCCTCCACCTACAGAGGAGTACCCATTTTCTCCTCCACCTATCAAGGATCCAGTAGAGATACCTTTTCCTCTAGGTGACCATTCTCCATCAACTACCCAAGATCCTGCAAACCTACTTTCGGCTCTCTTACCCACGGAAGCCAAAGCTAAAAAATTTCCCATCTCTAAGACACATTTTACAGGAATTACCATTAGGTCCTCATCAACCTCACTAATAGACATGCCATTCTCACGCTTAGCCAATCACTTAGATTATGTGGATAGAGCCTTACTTTAGGGGCGCCTTTTGCTTCCTATCTCAATGCAAATGCAAATGTCACTTGTTGATACTTCCACTATCTACACAAAAGTATTTTGAAAAATTGAAACCAAGCACAATCACCTCTATCACAACTTATTCCACGGCACCCACCCTAGCTCAACACACACCCTTACCCATAACCCAACATACGTCTAAATCCAAACACATACCTACATCATCTTCCTCAACCAAACCTATTACTACCTTAGGGGTCACCCCAACCCCCACCTTACTCATCCACCTATCAAACTAGATTTAGCCACATCCTCCAAAGTCAACACCAAACACACTCCGCACCAAAACAGAAGAACCAAACCCATAGAACTCATACCCAACCAAGCCAATCACACTCGCATCACCTTCACCCTTTTTTTTCCATGTCTTAGGACATCAAACCCCCAGTGCGCGGTTAGAAACCTCCACTCACCGGTAAACCAAAAACAAAATAGCCCATTCCTTCTTCACAAACCTCTAACATACCCAAGCACCCGACATGACTTACACTGCACTCTGCAAAGATCTCTACCACCCATACCTCGAATACCCTCAAAGAACTTCTTCACTACCCACTACATTTCAAACTTTTTCCCTCACACCTCCCGCACGACCCGCACCATCTACCTTCACAAAGACCTCCGTTATCCCCATGGTTAACTCACCCTCTTCCCCATCTACTTTTCCTTCTAAATCTCATACACCCATATCACCTTTACCCAAGAAGGTGTAACCCAAAGACAAAAATCTGCTACCCTCCAATAAGGTAGTCAAAACAACCATACACCCTCCTACCCGCTCATCTACCATACCCCCACCCAAGCAAACACGACCAACACTTAAGACCACTCCAACACCAAAACCGTAGCTTGACCTACTCCCCTCCTGCAAAGACCATTCCTCAACAATCAGCCACACCTATGCCCAAACCCACTTTCACTTCCCATTGTGACCCACTAGCAGGGTCCTATGCCAAAATCTTAACCAACCTCCTTGAGACTTTTGTCATCACATTACCACCACTCAGACCTTATGACCCCCTCAAACCCAAGCCAAAAGGGTTTGATGACACTAAAATTTGTGCCTACCATCGTGTGACTAGGGCACGATGTGGAGAACTGCAAGGCTTTGAAAATCATCCTTATCTAGTTGTGTCCTCTTGAAGCAAACTTTGACGATGATGACCTTCTTGATGAGGACCCTACTTCACCGACACCCATTCCCATAGTCCTTCCCTCACTGCCTACTCAACAACCATGACCTTCGCCCCCTTAATTCTTAGAGCCACCCCAAGAATTGAAATTAATATGGTTCGCATCAAAGAACTCACCAAACCATCACCTAAATGTCATTGCGCTTAGCTCACCTCACAAGGATTTTCTCCTTCGGTAGGTTTTTCCCGATCATGTCGTTACACCACTTATCCTACACCTTCTCCATTCACCAACTCCCCTCAAATCAACATGATTCACGTTGCTACCCATGCTCAAAGACAAAGGAAAGGAAAAGGCAACTGACTCACCAACCAATTTCATACCCAACATACCATTTATACCCACACCTAAAATCACTATTCATGGCCCCACATATCCTATTTCTAATGGGTTCACACACCACACTATGCTCAAACAACTACACCAATCCCCCTCAAATTGTCCCTATATGACCTCATCCAAACCTCATAATCCCATCGTCAAGCTCTCATGGAAGTCTTGTAATCTATTGAAGTTTTACCCAATGACCCTACACCCTTAGCCTCCATTATCACACCCCATCATATAGCCTCTCTCACCAAATTGCCACCTTTATTCACACCTCACCCTACTCACCAATTAGCCTCCCTTAGATTCTCGTGAGGAAAAGATCGCACCGCACCAAACCGATGAACCGCACTCGCCTCTTCATCTCTATCCACATTTATGATATACGTGTACGACGTGTAATGATCGATGGGGGTGCTAGCATTAATATCATTTCATCCCATGAATTCACTCAAATGTGCATACCTGACAATTGCATGCATAAACATCATGTCATGTTTTGTTCATAAAATGATGCCATCACCTCTACACTAGGCATCGTCATCCTCCATGTTCATGTGGGCCCCACACTATTCCAAAGTTATTTTACATCTTGGAGGGGGAATTTCAATATAACCTATTGCTTGGCAGACCCTGGATTCATGTCATGGGTTGTGTTCCTTCCACTTTGCATCGTTATGTAAAGTTTGAGCATGAAGGACATACCTACACTATCCCAACTAATCCATCATCTTTTAAAACATGCAACATGCTTTACCAACCCAATGACGTGCTCATACCCATTAAGGCCTCTACCTCCACGACCACTATCGCTTCACCTACACCTCCGCTTACCAAGACAAACCCGCTTACCTCAACCGCACATGCCTCCTCAATTTATACCACTTTGCCACAACCTCCACGGCCATCCCATCGCCTCCCAATCCGTTAGCTCCACCTCTCGTGTTGACCTCGACACATCATCTATTCCAGCTACCCACATACCAACCACCGATCCTTTGAAGGCATTTTTCAACGCCTCACTCTGGGAGAGTATCGCCTATATAGTGTTAACACATTCCTTACTCCACAAGAGTGTGGAAGTCTTCACCAACACCCTCGTTATGATCACTACATAGGAGAAAAACTCCTTTATGGTTTTCCTCACCTTCGTACTGGCCTCACCTATGGGGACTTAACACTACCACTTACACACCTGAACCATTGTCACAAACCCACCAATTTTCCGCTGACTTCCAGTCACTCACCAATCACCATTTCACCCACACCTTCCTGTACCGATTTGCGTGGAAGGGTTTTGGCTTTGGATTTTACGATCAAGGTTGGCATACTATTATTCCATGTACTACCCACAAACATAACGACCGTAGTGGTATCGCTTTCCTAAACCACCTACAAAACAGCCCGCATTGAACTCATCGAGGACATCAACCCTTCTCCACCCTCTTCACCCACTCGCCTTCATCACCACCTTCACCGACGAGTTGATGGATCTTGAATCTATCCCTCCTAAAAAAAAATCTCATAAACACCATTTCCTTGGGGCCTCTGACTTATCAACGTGACGGCGAGGCTCCTTCTTCTTCTCTTCCTTCCTATATCCTAAAATGATCGATGATGATACAACTTAAATTAATGTCATTCAATGTCGGGATGATCAATCTATACTCACCTACCTTAGTACAGAATACTCATATATTCATCATTCGTTACCCTCTGAGATGTAAACCATGTTGAATGAATTAACTATCGAGATCAACATTCATACTCAGGATGACCCGCACATCCTTAAGATCGGTCAATCTTTAGATGTTGCTGAATAGGAAGACATCACTTCTTTTCTCAAAGATCATAACCATGCATTTTCTTGGTCTTACACAGACATGCTCAGTATTGACCCCACCATAGTGGTCCACAATATCGTAACCATTCCCGATGCTAAACCCATCAAAAAAAAGTTGAGGAAAATGCACCCTCGCATTGCCCTTCTTGTAGAAGAAGAACTTCAATGCCTTCTTTCTGTTTCCTTCATCTTTCCCATTGATTATCCTCATTGGATTTCTAACATTGTCCCTGTCACTAAGGTGACAGGGGGACTCCACATTTTCATGAACTTCCGTGACCTCAACCTTGCCTGCCCAAAAGATGGCTTTCCCTTACCCGGTATTGACCAACTAGTTGACCTTACCACTGGTCATGAGATGTTATCACTCATGGATGGCTTCTCGGGTTATAACCAAATCTTTCTTTCCCTAGAGGATCAACACAAAACCACATTCATCACCCCTTAGGGGACCTTCTCGCTATCGAGGCATGCATTTTGGTCTTAAAAACACCGGTGCCACATATCAGCGGGCTATGACTTACATCTTCCATGACATCATACATCATATATTGGAAGATTATGTGGATGATCTCCTAGCCAAATATAAACATCGCTCCAAGCACCTCGCCATCCTCAAAACCATTTTTGACTACCTCATTAAATATTACGTTCACCTTCAGCCAAAGAAGTGTGTCTTCACGGTTCTCTCAAGAAAGCTCCTGGGATTTATCGCTTTCCTTACATAGTATAGAAGTTGACCTCTTTAAAGTCAAGGCCATTCTATAAATGCCTCCTCCCACTAATCTTATGCAACTCCACACCTGCAAGTTAAGTTGCATTCTATTCACCGTTTCATTTCATAATTATCTGATCGGTGTCAACCATTTCATCATCTTCTCAAGAAGGATGTCTCCTTTAAATGGGATGATGACTGTCACAAATATTTTGAGGCCTTAAAACAATACCTTCTCCAACCACCCATACTTATCCCACCTAAATATGATCAACCTTTCTACCTATATATCTCAACTACCGATCACTCCTTGGGAGCCATGCTCACTCATCATGATGAACAACACAGGGAGCAAAGGTTTATTACATAAGTTGTACTCTTTTGGACTATGAAACCTAATACACCCATCCAAAAAAAAACTTTTCTTAGCCTTATTTTTCGTTGCCACAAAACTCCGCCATTACCTACTCAACCACAAAACCTATGTTGTGACCAACACCGACCCCTTACACTTCATGTATGCCAAACCTTATCAAAATCAGCGTGCCGCACGTTGGCTTATGCTTTTAGCTAACCTCGACCTCAAATTCATTCATCAAAATTCCATCAAGGGCCAAGCTATCACCGACCAATTGGCCGACGCACCTATTTTCGAGGATCAACCCTCTAATTTTGACTTTCCAAATGAGTCAATTGCTACCCTTTCCTTAGACGAACCTGCTTATCAATGACACTCTTCTTTGATGGTTCTAAGTGTCAGTGTGGGGGAGGGGCTGGTATTATCCTCATTCCTCTTGATGGTAAACCCATGCCTTTGTCTTTCAAATTAGATTTTGATTGTACAAATAATATTGTCGAATATGAAGCGCTCGTATTAGGTCTCCAAGCCACCTACGCCCTAGATGTCAAATCAATCAACATCTTTGGTGATTCCCAATTGGTCATAAACTAAGTCAATGGTATATACCAATGTCGTAATGAGATAATTCAAAAGTATAAACATCATGTAGACATAATTTTGACCACCTTTGACCGTTATGCCCTTCAAACCGTCCCTCATTCAACCAACAAATTTGTAGATACCATGGCCTGCTTGGCTTCTCAAATACCTGCTTCACCCGTTGATTCTAAAATCTTTGTCACCGTACAATGACTCCAATCACCTTCTTATTTACCTCATGAAGTTTACTCTATCAAAACCACTACCCCCGACTCCGAGTGACCTTTGGTATAAACAATATTCTGACTATCTTTCTCTCTCCATCTTACCTCCTGATCTCACCCGTAATGGACAACGTGCCTTCCTTAAAAAGGTCTCTCATTACGTCATCATGGGGGCCTCCTCTATAAGTGTGGCTTTGATGGTATTCTCTTACGATGCCTCACGAGTTCTGAAATTCCTTATACCATTAAGAAATTTTGTGATGGCATATGTGGAGGTCACTTCAAAGGGCCTTGTTGTTGCTAAGCGTATTCTTCACCTTGATATTATTGGCCACCCTCAACCATGATTTTTGCGAATACGTTAAGCGTTATGTCAAATTCCAACAACACGCCAACCTTCATCATGCACCCATATGCTTTACAGGTCACCCGTGACCTTTGGCCCTTCTCTCAATGGGGTTTACATCTTGTCGAGAGAGATCAACCCCATTCTTCCCAACGACATCAATGGATCATCACCGCTACCGAATACTACACAAAATGGGTTTAATCCATGAAAGCTGAGAAAATATGTGAGTTCATCAATCATCACATCATTTTCCACTTTGGTGTTCCTCATCGCCTCATCACCGACAATGGAAAACAATTCAAAAACAAAAATTGCAAAAACTCGTGACGCCTTCAACATTAAGTTGATTTTCTCATCACCTTATTACCTACGGACCAACGGCCAAGCCGAATCCACTAACAAAACCTTGAACAAAATTGTAACATTCCCATTTTAAGACTTTAGAAATAAGGGGAAAAATTTATAAATATAATGTTCACTATTCTAAATAAAGCATTATTTAGAACAAACATTCCTTGCCAATCGAATTCAAATAGATAACCATATGCATCTGTAATGACTCAGTAATCCACTAATCTATTCACTCCATAACTTGGTAAGCTACCGATCTATTTATGTTATCTTATGTATTGAATACATATCATATACTTCATATACTTGGTTTTCCTACCCTACACCAGGTACTGAGTGATCTATTTAAAGAACATATCTGAATATTTGTTACCAATATTCATCTAATATCATGTTGTTTTAAACTTGGTGACATAGGACAATGCAACCAGCAACTTGTGATACTTTGGCCAAAGATTTACAACATACTGTGTATGTCACTATTCCTAGACGACATACTCATCATATTGGAATACGTCCTTCACCTCACTCCTCTATTATCATGATTGGTCTTTACTGACTACCATCAGTCCACTTGTCCTAGGTTTAACCCTAGCCCTAGATAGAAACATAACTTATTATAGGAAGACACTCACAATGGCTTAGGGTAAATGGGCATACTCGGTTGACCTAAGTCAACCAGATGTGCCAAGGTACCCTGAGCCATTGGAAGCTAATTCCTATCCTAAATATGCTCCTATCCTGACCTAGAGAGAAACTAAGTTCAAGTTTGAGTTCTTATTGTGTGTAGATCTGGATGATCAATGTGGAAGGGTGATGCCACATGTCAACTACAATGTTGTATTCTTGAGAAGACCCAAGTCTTCTTGAAAGTACAGCCCTGTAGTTGGCGTGTGCCAACATCCTACAAAAACTACCTCATCGAGATGTACATACCCCAAGGAGATTGTTAATACGTTGTTAATTTGGATTATTTCTTGATTACAACAACCCTGTTAAACCCTAATCCAACACTCAATAAGTTCTTTCCTAAATTTGTTTCATTTAGTCCATGAAGAACTTCGTTAAACTTATGGTTGCTTTTAATGTTTGATTTCTCAGTTAAACCGACAATTAACCAAAACAGGACAGCGTTATCATAAGTTTCATTTAAAATGTACCTTAACTTTTAGGAAGGTTTAACGTCCGTATATATCCAATTAAAGTAGACTTCATACAAAATGAAGTCTAATAATTAGTAATCATATCTCCAAACCTTTTAGGTTTATATTCAATTGAGAGAGAAAGAGTCTTTCTCTATATGATTAAGTATTAGGCTATATCATTCCCAATATCCCTAGTTCATACTCCATGTTCATCATGCAACACATTATTATGTTAAATTGTTTAGATAAAACACATCATATTATGCAACTCAACAAGTTTCTTCATTATAGGGGAAATTGAACTAATTCCCATTATCCATTTATCAAAGATAACAAGATAAGCATAACATAATATAAAGAATATCAACAAGATGGAACTTTCATCTTCTTTATAAAAGTACAAGATAATATTCACAACCCATGCAAATAAAACACAACTCACAATTCATCATTACAACTTATAAAATTTACATGACTATGCTCTTTAGGCAACTGCATAACAACAAATTTCCCTCATTCTATAACTATAAAACTTTTCTTTACAATACAACAAAAGAATGAATCAGAATTCTTTACTAAGAATTATACATATATCAGTCAATGCATCATATAATTTTTTGCCTTCTTTTACCACTTAAGTCGTCCATCTGCAAAAATAGCTAGCATGGGTCAGTTCAATGAACTGAGCATGATAAGCACTAATCATTAAAACGAAGTGCATTCCACTAATTGTTTCATTAAAGCAACATTGCTTTAATGAGATAATTAAATCATCATACAATCAGCATAAGTGATAACAAATAGAAAGGAAGTTCATTAATAAATCTAGATCAACTTTAAAGAGAAGAGTAGAATATAATAAACAATATCTAGCCTAAGATCTTAAGTTCTATTAATTCTATCAATGGCTTGTAAACAACAATATATCTTGCCATCCCATTGTCTCACAATTCTATCCTAATAGAATACCACGATTATCTTTTCTAAGAGACAAAATAAATGTATACAACATGGTTCCTTCAAGGATGATTCATCTAAATCATAAGTAAGGAGTAAAAATAACCATTATATACCCTGCCCAAACCTATAACATCATAAAAATGTACCAAGTTATAACATGAGTTACATGTTCCTTTCGAGGATAACAATATTGCACATTCATCATTAGAATATACATCAAACATAATTCCATAACCAAACAAGAAGGTATAGAAAATCAAAACAGTCCATCTACAATTCCAATTCCAACTCTTCATGTTAGAAGTTATCAATCAAATATCAAACAAAAATGTTCACAAAAAAGCAGCCCCGAAGAGGAGTTAATCTCTACTCATGTTCTTCACAAAAGATAAAGAGTACAAGAGACAAACCTACTCTTTTCCATAAAAACTAGGCAAGACTAGTCAACAATAGTCAAACCCATAAGTATAAGTTTACTTATCAATAGAACCCTCTTGGCTACTAGTTCTCTACATTATTTTATCAATGGTTCGAACAAGGTACACCAACAGGTAAAGAGAAATAACCATCTCGAAAGAGATTCGAGTAAAAAAATTTCAAACAACGAGCATATCTAGGGACAGAAGGATGGTAACTCAAATGAGAAGAGAACCAATGATAAATTGTATCGTTTCAACTGAACAAGAAGTTCTATTTCCAACTAATTCGATATGAAAGCACACTGGAGACGCGAATCAATATACCATTCACCAAAGAATACACATATATTTTTTCTTTCTCAAAGAGAATCCAAGGTTTATTCATTGTTTCAGTTGAGAATAGCATCCGAAAATAATAAACGATAAGGTTCAGAATTACCCACGAACCTAAGATTGAAGTCTTACAAAGGCTTCACCAATTAATTCAAAAAGTAAACAATTCATGATTCAAAGGAATCAAACTCAATACAACTAGACAGAGAAGGAATCCTTCCTAATTATTTCGGTGTCTAAGGTAATAATCCAAATCTTCCACAAGACCTATATTAATTTAAAGAGACAAAATAGAGAGAAGAACTAGAAATGTTTCATCAAAAGATGTCTTGATCATAATTCCAAAGCAATAGGAACAAAATTCAAAACATAACCTCGCGTCCACAAAATCACGACAGAGGTGACTTGCTTCAACAAAACAGCCAACCCGTAACGTGGGTTTCTCCAAGACAAAGGGAAATAACATCCCATTCTATTCTCTCACAAAACCATCTCAAGGAGTCATTATAATCGTAGAACCGAAGTTCTAAGTTTCTAAAGCCAAACGTTTAAAGTTCCAAATCTCAAAGATATTTTTAAATGACTTAAACAACTTCCCACATAGTTCCACTGGTAAGTATTCGCTCCAGTAAAGAGTTATAACTTAGTCATTACTAAAATAATAACCCAATACGAAATACCAGGATAGATTCGAATGAATCGACCCAAATACAAGTCCATAACACTTCAAACACAAACATTGTAACTACAAAGAATAAAATAATGCATGTACATGAGCTAAAAATGAACTCCAAGCAAATTCAACAAAGCACGAGTTTTCCAAACAATGGTTCTAAGAAAATTGAAGCTCAAACACGAGTCTATGTCTAAAAGGAAAACGCTACACAGGATAAAATAAAAATAGAACTCAAGTTTCCCTTAAGCTCGGATCCATATATTTTCACGCCAGTCAGTCCAAAACACCTTAACTTTGCATACAAGCTCAAGAGAACAAAACAGATATACAAAACAAGTTCTAATACCATTTTTACTTGCATGCAGGTCATAAAACTAGCACAGAAAGCTAGTTTCCAAAACAATACTATTTTTCCAAGGATTCAAATCAAACACACAAGGATCCATTAAACCCAAAGAAGCAAAATAACCAGACAGGAAGAAAACAAGAATCTCATGAGAGCAGAGTTGTTCTAATGAATCATTTAGAAGAACGCAAAGAATTTTAATAGTTAGAGCTTATCATGCCTGATAGTGCTTCCACCAAATCAAAGGAGACTTCAAATGAGCTTCCAACTCTTTTTCTCCTCCAAGATAGATCAAAAATCAAACATCTCTTCCTCCTTCACCTCAAATACTTTCCTTCGATCAAAAATAGGCCAAAGAAACCAAAAATAGCTTTGAAGTGAAGGTCAAACTACTTTGGTTTGAAGAACCAGTTAGCTCCATGCAGAGCAAAATCCGCCATGCAAAAAACCAAATGACCTCCTACAAACCCACCTCCTAAGTTTCCAAGATGGTTTGCACGTGAAGACCGAGGCTCATAAATGCCATAAATGCCATTCAATCCAAAATTCCCGCTTATCTTTCCTTGCCACCACCTCCTAAATCTGGCGAATGCCAATTCAACACAAAAATACAATTCCATATATTAGTGGAGCTTCCATGTAGGCCTCCACCAAGTCCACTGGCCCTCTACCAAATATGGCAATACTTCTTCATTTAAACCCCTTTCAAATTGTTTAAATGCCATTGGAACAATCACCCTTATGTCATGCGACCCCTTTAGGTTCCCTTTAGTTTAGGTTAGATTCAAATAGAACTTAGGTTAGTTTAACAATTACCAACATAGGTCTTAGAACATTAGCCATTAGAATTCCCACCTTAGGTTAGGTTCAAATCACAACCCTTTAGTATTAGGTAGTAGCTAAAATAGCTTAGTATCCTCTTAGTAACTCTTCCCTTATTTGCTTAGCATAACACTTAGGTTAGGATGCCAACCCCACAATTAGAATAAGAGGCTTAGGTTAGAATAGAATTCCAATAAATAAACATAGCTAGAACATAGTTGTTCTTACCTAGCTTAGGTTACCGTTAGGATAGTCCTTAGATTTTTAGGACTCCGAACTTCTCCTCAGAGAATTGAATTTTTCTTAAGTCCTTAATGTCCTGCCAAGATCAATCACCAAAGACCCAGGCACAAACATAAATGAATGAAAACACGTTGCAACAAGACCAAGAATTAGTATCATGCAAAATTTAGTCTTCTATGTTCCTTAAACTATTGAATGTCAATTTTACCATTTAGTCTATGAAGAAGAATTGAAACATTCCTTAGATCACTCGAAATTGATCCAGGATGAGTCAAGAAGAAGAAATAAGTCTACAACTCAAAAACCATATTGCAGCCTCATCTTTCCGAAGTGAAAATGAATTCTTGACAACCATATAATTTTAGTCTAATGATTTTTAATAACAGAAAATATTTACCCTTATCAAGCATGATCTTCAATAGTCAAGAACACATCTTTATCCAAAAAATCATATGTCAACACTTGAATGCAAAAGAGGAATATATCGGTTGTTGAGGGTGTTACATCTCATGAAAGTGGTTAACGATACTAGGAAGGACTGGAATATGCACATTCCTTTTGCGCTATGGGCATACCACACTAGTATCCATACTTCCACTGCTGCCACACCATTTTCTCTAGTCTACGGTATAAAGGTTGTTCTACCTCTTGAAGTCTAGATTCCCTCACTCCGCATTTCTCTCCATGACATGCTCAATGATGATGACTTTCATCAAGACCATTTAGCACAACTTGAGTTATTAGATGAACGTCATCTTAACACTCTTGACCACCTTCAAGTTTACCAAAAACATATCAAACGTGCCTACGACAAATGTGTCCATGAATGAACCTTCCAAATCAATGACCTTGTCCTGAAAGAAAATCAACATGTAACCAAAGTAGAAAAAAGTAAACGGGAAAATTTTCTCCTAATTGGCTTGGACCATACATTGTAACCCATACTTATGGATTAGGTGCTTATCATTTATCTTCACTTTAAACCCAAACTCCGATCCCCTTAATGCCTTGCATCTTTGACCATTCTATTGTTGATGTTTAGTCCTACATCACCTTTTGCCTCTTTCCATGCTCATCCCTTGAGCGTTGTCCACTTCTTACACCTCACTAATGACTAAACAAGAATCATGTGAGTGTCTGTCACTTGTTATCTTCTCTTGAATATGTGTACCACGGCACTGCACATAACATGATTCTCATGGATACTTTTCGTCTATCTTTAGATGAGATCCCACGGTCGTTTCACCTTGCTTTCTGAACAAGAGTCCTATTCTTCACCTTGTTCATGTCCATGACTTATAAATCCCTCACATGGGATCCAACTCCTTGAGTAAAAATTCTACTAAAAATATGACTCCCTCAAAAGGAAATCTTTCTTCTGCAATCGCCGCTATAAATAGACTGCTCCTCGAAGGAAAGTTATGTAAAGAATTTTTAAAAAACATGAGAGAAACTGAAGCTTCCCGCATCGATCGCTTCATGAAGACCTCAATGAGTTAATTTCCTCGTCCCATATAGACTTCCCACGTTGATCGGTCTATCTCAAATACAAGTCAAAACAGACATCTTTTTAGTCATGGACTTTCCCATTGTGACCTTAGATTTTTTTTTTTATTTTTATGTTTTTGCCCAAAGAGTATGCTACCTCATGTCATATAAACATTAACCATCTTTCACCCCTCTCACCATTCACACTTTCATTTCCTACTACCTCAAAGGACATCTTGGGCTGTAACATTTGGTGCTCATTTGGCTATTATTCACCTTTAGAACAATCAATCATGCAATGTCTTTAGGGTATTACATGCATCACCTCCTCTAAGGTATGATCTACTCGGTATATGATCCTAACCAATCAAGCATCTTTCTGTCCCCCTCTTATCTTTTAACTTTCTTTATTTACATTTTGATTACCTTATACAGGACTTGGTCCTCGACGCGTACCTTTGGGGTAATCTTATTCTTCCACCACAATCAAAATTTCCTATACCAATTTTCCTATAACCCACCCACACCTAACAGACCTAAACCCAAATCATGCCTAAAACCTACCAACTCATTTTCATACCTCCTCATATTCTTCCCTAGCTTATGGGAGAACTACATCGGCCTGAGGTCCCTTTTCACCGGGACTATGTAGGTAGCACTTCGAGGGCATGGGGCCCTTAGAGGTTAGCTCGACCACTCTCTACCCTAACCAATTCACCTTTCATCTTCCTAAATTACATTCCACCCCACTTAGTTTCCTTTTTATATCAACAATCAGAAATTAAACCAAACAAACAACAAATTGCTTAACATTTTTATCATCATCACACCATATATTTACTATGACTACCACTTATCTACCATCATCATGCATATATTATAAAACATCTTCAACATGACCCATATCATCATTCATTACACAAATTAATGAATCACCACTTCAACTAATTTAAACTCAATCCATGTGTAAGCTAACCTAACTCAATCCATGCCTAAACTAACGTAACTCGATCCATGCCTAAACCAACTGACTCGATCCATGCCTATGACCTGACTCGATCCATGCCTAAGACCTGACTTGATCCATGCCTAAGACCTAACTCGATCCATGCCTATGACCTGACTCGATCCATGCCTAAACCAACCTGACTCCATCATGCCTCACTCACCTAGTTTCCATCCATATCACAACAAAAATTAAAATTCTCATAAAACACAAAAATCAAGAATCTCATCCATCTCATCATATAAACAAATATGTGTGTCTCAATACAATATACACGGATATCCAATCATGTCCATCTCTCCAAATCATCGGCATGCAGGCCGATACTCAATACAAAATGTAATCAACGCACACAAGCCGGTCTCATATACAATAAAATAATAAAATAATACAAAATCTCTTCGCACGTAGGCCAGTATATGCTCAAAATATACAAAAACTCTCATACATCCCCACTATCTACCCATACCCCAAGCCTTCATCTATTTACCTTTTCCTCTAACCCCACATCTTTACCCAACCCACTTACCAAAGACCCAAATCCTAGCCTCACCACTTTACCTATCTATCCCTACCCTTCCTTATCTAATTTAACCCTACCTACCCCACCTACCCACTACTCTTCCCTTGTTTATCCTCATCTAGACCGCACCGGCCAAGATTGACCAACCCCCGTCTACCCTTGACCGACCACGCCTCACTACGACCGCATAGGTCACCTCTCTTAGGACCGTGTACCGGTCCACACCCACCAACGTTGGCCATAGTGGAACCGACGTTGGTCATTTTCGCATGGCAACCACCACATCCCCAAACCCCCTTTTCTCTCCACACTCCACACCCTACCCACCCATTCCTCCCCCAAACCCTCCACATCCCTTCCTACCCCTCCTTTACCTATCTTCTACCCTCCCCCTTCCCATTTCACCCATTTTCTTTCCAATTTTACATTTAAATTTTTTTCCCCAACCCCCATTTTTTCCCCCAAATTTCTTTCTCATTTAACTAAACAACACACACATAGGCTTTAGATCTTACCTCATCCCACTGCCGTCGTCGTGGTGGCACCTCAAGCCACTGCACGGGTCCTCCCGAGCCCTCTCCTACCTCTGCCATCACCAAAAGTCCTCCAAATCTCCAACCAATCAAATCCAACACCCCACTCTCATGACCCCACCAATCAATCAACACTTGTCACCTACGTGGCTTGCCAACTCAACCTTCCGACACCCTCAGTTTTCTTCTTCTTTTCTTCTCTCTTGTCATTTTCTCTAATTCACAAATCACAAATGAATTTTAAAACCATGGACTTTTTCTTTTTATAACCTACCCGACCACCAACGACAGGTTTCCCTTGACCACATCGGTCTTATGCCAAACCTTACCGTGGTCGGTTGCTTTGCACTGCAGTGTCAATTACACTTGACCGAATCAGTCACATACTTTTCCACATTGCCCACAATTTCACCCTATTTTACCCTACCCCCTATAATTATTTTTTTCCCTAAACCCCTTTTTATCTTCCACTCACCATCACTGGACCACACCACTTGACCTCCTTGACCTTACCCTTCAACCCCTCACCTCATCCCCATTCAAGGACTCCTTATTTTTCCCATACCTCAGCCCTACCTGTCGTGTCGTGACCTAGATATTTGGACCTGGACTATTGCTAGTGACCTTTGACCCCATGTGTTCGCTATACCTTGCGGCACTTTGTTACTTGTGTTGATTGACCTAATGACCTTACCTTGCCTCTTGTCATAACCATATATCTTTACCCAACCCTCGAGTGTACTGGAACATACCTAAAAATTCCTACCCCGACTGCGTCGTGTTTCCTAACATATCTTATACCTTGATACCGAAATCACTTGAACCTTGTTTGGATAAACCTATCGACCTTAGACAATGTAGATTTTTCTTGCTCTTCAACTCGGTAGCGTCTGCGGTTTATACATGTGCATGCATTTGGATTTACTACCTTTGACCCTGACCCATTACCTAGATTACTCGAGTATCCCTTTTTCCTTTTTCCTTTTTGTTCCCCCGTTGCCCATCTTCCACTTCATCACATTCACCTTTTTATCAAACCACTCACCGATTCTTCCTTCGCCTCAAATCGGGTCCTAGTTTGAGGGGAATCACCTTCACCCACACATGGGGCAACCACATCTTATTTTTTTCAGCATCGCTTACCAATACAAGCTATGCAAAAAAAATGGGCAAAATGTAGACACCAAAATTAGGTCACACTCCCCTTTAGTCCCTCGACAAATAAACACCTTCATCACATTCACCTAGCCATGGCCCCCTTCACCCCACTCTAATATTAATTTAATTAAATTAATTCATTATCCTCACCATATTTATTATTTAAATACCCTAATTGAGATAATCCTCACACATCCACCTCACTTGACACCTCATCTAGCCACCTCACCTAAAGACCTATTCTTCGTAAGTTGCCATAACTAACTAAGACTTACCCAAACCCTAAAAATCAATGCCTACATTCCCTCTAACCACATTCTCACATGTTAGAAATAAGCTTCCATCCTAATCGTGGGACCAACACACGATATCCCAAAAATCAAGGGGATCTGCCAGTTTAGTAAACCTAGGAAATCCCACCCTAGCAGACGTCGGTTACCTTTAACCGCCGCTCGTTAAGCGAGAACCATCGTCGGTCACCTTTTAACCCCAAAACAACCTTATTTTTGAGGTTGGTAGATTCCTGAGAGATATCACATCTTTTGAGAACAAGTTTCGGGAGAACACACATGCGAAGAGGAGATCAAGTATTTTCTCTTACACAAACATCCGGCATTCACCTAGAACCATCCAACTAACTTGACATATATTTGATCCAATCCGGAAAGAAGAAGAGCACATGTAGCCCATGTAAGAGCTCCCTAATGTTTGGTGATCCTCTACGACATTCAACCACTTATCAAATCCTTCATTCCTCACTCACAGACGTCCCGAGACTAGATTCCAGTAAGTAGAACATTTTACTCCTCTGTTCACTTATTTCATCATTGTATTTTCATCCTTTGTTATCCTAGCCACCCATTGACCTCCTTTAATACTCACCCCTCCATATCCCTATTAAAACCCCACCAAATCCCATCTAAACAACTTAATACCTCACTCCGACCTGCCTAGTCCTTTGTGTAATTATAAGGGAGATCTAAAGCTCATTCTATGACATTCCCAGTACCCCACAGTAACTGGCACCAATTCTCCCAAATCGGCATCGGTCACCCTTAACCGGCATCACTCTCTGTATCTACCAATATAGCCTAGAAC
Source organism: Taxus wallichiana var. yunnanensis (assembly GCA_018340775.1). NCBI lineage: Eukaryota > Viridiplantae > Streptophyta > Pinopsida > Cupressales > Taxaceae > Taxus > Taxus wallichiana. Next base: position 83,700,185 of record CM031234.1, read on the forward strand.
AATATCCTACCTACCTATTCCTACATCACCTTAATCACATGTGACCTTCTAAGACCTCTGCCAGTTGCAAAGACCTAGAACCGATTACTTGACCTTTGGATCTTATTTTAACCTAGCATTTTAGATTAGATCTTTCTTATTGTGTTTTAAATGAGATACCTAAATAATTTTAACTATAGTAGGATTTACTTTATTACCAAGCATTAAATTATTTTAAACGATGGATTGACAGTAAATCTGGAAGTATCACACTTTACGGATCTAGCACACACTAGGTAGTCCACCACCGCACATATTGTTTAACTCTTTCTAGTGGTCTTATTTTCTATTTTAGGTAGTTCCTCCCGGCCAAAAGGAAGCTCTCACGATAAGCTTTGGATTCGAAGTCATACGCGTGCAATGACCTATCAACCACCATTTTAACAGGTATTCCTCCTACGAATGTTACCCTATCTATTTCGTTAACATTCAAAGAAACATCTAAGGTAACGAAATGATAGGGTAATTGGCATAGGAGGAATACCTATAGAAATGTTGGTTGATAGGTTGTTGTATGTGTATGACTTCTGAATCCACAAATGATCGTGAGAGCTTCCTTTTGGCTAGGAAGGAACTACCTGAAATAGAAAGCAAGACCACCAGAAAGAGTTAATAGTATATGCGATGGATTACCTAGCGTGTGCTAGAGTTGGGAAGTGTGATACTTCCTGACGGTCATGTCGAATCCATTGTTTAAAACAATTTAATGCTTTGGTAATAAAGTAAATCCTACTATAGTTAAAAATGATTTAGGTATCTCATTTAAAACACAATAAGAAATATCTAATCTAACAGGCTAGGTTAAAATAAGATCCGAAGGTCAAGTAATCTGGTCTGGGTCTCTACAAGTCTAACAGAGGTCTTGGGTAGGTCACAAGTGATTAAATTGATGTAGGAATAGGTAGGTAGGTTATTGTTCTAGGTCATATTAGTAGATACAGAGACGTATGCCAAATAAGGGTGACCAACGCTGGTTAAGGGTGACCAACGCCGATTTGGGAGAACCGGTGTCGATTCTTGTATGGGGTACTCTGGGAATGTCATGTAGAATGAGCTTTAGATCTCCCTTATGATTGTACAAAGGACTAGGTTGGTCGAGTGAGGTATTAAGTTGTTTAGATGGGATTTGCGGGGTTTTAATAAGGATATGGAGGGGTGAATATTAAAGGAGGTCAATGGGTGGCTAGGATAACAAAGGATGAAAATACAATGATGAAATAAGTGAACCTGAGGAGTAAAATGTTCTACTTACTTGGAATCTGGTTCTGGCGTCTGTGAGTGAGGAATGAAGGAGTTGATAAGAGGTTGAATGTCAGAGAGATCACCAAATGTTAGGGAGCTCTTACATGGGCTGTATGTGCTCACCTTCCTTCCGATTGGATCAAATATGTGCTGGGGAAAGTGTTGGATGGTTGCTTGGTGAATGTTGATGTCCATGTAAGAGAAAATACTTGATCTCCTCCTTTGCATGTGTGTTCTCCTTGAAACTTGTTCTCAAAAGATGTGATATCTCTCAGGAATCTACCAACCTCAAAAATAAGGTTGTTTTTGGGTTAAAAGGTGACTCGACGATGGTTCTCGCTTAACGAGCGGCGGCGATTAAAGGTAACCGACGTCGCTTAGGTGGGATTTCTAGGTTTACTAAACTAGGCAGATCCCCTTGATTTTTGGGATATCATGTGTTGGTCCTGCAGATTAGATGGAAGCTTCTTTCTAACATGCGGGAATGTGGTTGAGGGAATGTTGGCATTGATTTTTAGGGTTTGGGTAAGTCTTAGTTAGTTATGGAAACTTATGAAGAATAGGTCCTATGGTGAGGTGGGCTAGATGAGGTGTCAGTGAGGTGGATGTGTGAGCATTATCTCAATTAGGGTATTTAAATAATAAATATGGTGAGGATAATGAATTAATTTAATTAAATTAATATTAGAGTGGGGTGAAGGGGGCCATGGATAGGTGAATGTGATGAAAGTGTTTATTTGTCGAGGGACCGAGGGAGTGTGACCTAATTTGGTGTCTACATAAAGTTCTTAGCACCTTTTACAATTTTAGACTTCATTGAAAGAAGTCTAATCCTTTCAATCTCATTTCATTATTCACAATAGTTCAAATATTAATTGCAAAGGAGATGTCTTTCTATTATCTTTTAAGTGAGTTAATGTACGTTAGTACCCCATTAGCACATTATAGTTTTCACTTCAAGTTTCATTCTAACCCAAACATCTTATTTAATTAGAATCATAGAGATATAGTCTGTTATCAAAGGGAGAATGTCAACTTGAAAAGTTGCATATTTGTTAGAGAGGGTAGTTTATCATACTCCCTCGTTCCCTATTTATTTTAAACTCAGCCAAGAGAGTATAATACACACTTACAAGATATAGAAGATTTTCAAAACATTCCACACATGGATAATAAAAAGGAAGTACATCAAGTACAATATATTCCATTAACCTTTATTCATCAAGAGGAGACATACTTTTACAACTCAAACACTTCAGACATTTCCAATGTCAAATAGAAATAACATAGTCAAATTCAAATACAACTTTCCTTTCCATCAAATACATTTTAGTAAAGAATCACATTTCATTATAAAAAGATCATTTCTTTTTGATAAACAGTTGTAAATTTCTTAAGAACTTTCTTCCTTCATCACTTATGAAGTCCATCTATAAAATTGCTAGCACATGTCAGTTCATTGAACTGAGCATGATAAGCACTAAACATTAAAACGATGTGCTTTTAGCTAATTGTTCCATAAAAATAACTTTGTTGTTTTAGGAACAGTCCTGAGCAATACAGAAAGATATTACCAAAATAAATTACAATTCTCAAAACAAAGAAGGAGATCAAAAGAGATTTTTCCAAAACATGAGTAAGGTTAAGTCCTAACCACATAAATTATATAGGCCACTGTCCTTAATAAAAGGATGCAAAGAATAGTAATTCAGATAAGAAAACTTCAACTAAACTCAATAATATTTTCATCCCTTTTCACCTTACAATATTTCCCATTCATTGAAATCCTTTTCATAGAAGAAGGTAACTTTTCTTTCTAACCTTTAGGCATAAATATTCAATAAATCATTTTAACAATATTCTCTAGCATGCATTTCTTGTTCATAAGTTCATCCTCAATCAGAGATGTCAGTAATCAATAATATAAACTTAAGAAATAGTTTAGGATACTTAAAACATCATAACTTACAATGTGCCTCCTAAATGAGTTACCTAAGCTTAGACTCAGCATTAGGATTAGGTAGCAATTAGGTCAAGAAAACTACAGCATGCCCAACTAAGAAAGAGAGAGAGAAAGTAGAGTATTTTTCATTTCAAACAATCAAATAAAACCCTCTAAGAACTTCATCCAACAAACATGTTTCATCCAATAAAATCAGCTATAGCTGAACTAGCTAGCAACATTTTGAAAACCATACAAACTAGATAGCCAAGAAATGGTGAATAACACAGATCAGAGAAAGAAAACATCTTCTCAAGATGAAACAGAAATTGATAAGAAAAGAGGAGAGGAAAAAAACACTTCCATTTCCCAAGACTAACCAAAAGAGGTTCACAAGCTTCAATCAATCAAATTGAAACAATCATTTGCAAGAAGTCATAGCCTAATCTCCAAATAGATAAGAGGTTAGGTCCCAATTGATTGAACAACTACCTAAGAGAATGAAGAATGAAGAGTAAAACCCTTCAACACATCATACTAATCAAGATGGCAGCTATAAAATCCACGAATACTTTAGCATGAAAAAAATCCATCTTCTTGAGTCACAAGAAAGAAGAAGTATGTCACAAATAGAAGAGGAGTTCATCCACATCTCCATACCATCCAAAGGGAGGAAATAATGAAATCGAAAAACTTGATCAAATCAAGGTGTCTTCAAGTAAGAAAATTCTCAAGGCTTCCCATAATTAAAGACTGAAATAGAAGTATGGAGGACTGAATTTACACCTCCCAACAAATGAACAACAATTTATTACTACCAAAAAGTGAAAGGAGTAAACAAATCCCAAGCCGTTAACACTTCCGTGTTACTATTTCAAGATCACAAAGGAAGTTTACCCTTGCAAGAACCCAATGGCAATAGTTCCTAAGTTATACAAATTTCAACAAAAGGAGAAATGAACAAACTTCATTTCCTACAAATGTGTCCAAAATGAAACACTACAACCATTAGTTCTATTAAGGAATCACTCACATATTTCCTTTTTCCATAGAATAACATTTTGATAAACAAACGGTTCAAACAAAACTTACCACAAATCCCATTCAACTAAAACCCATAATCAAATCACACATAGTAATAAGAATCCCATCACGTTTTTCACTAAGGTGTGTTCAAACAGAACTTAAAGGAACATGCTTAGAATCACAAGGATTGATTCTAAAATTATCAGAACAAAATAGGTGTTAATACATACTATATTGGGTAATACCCATAAGTGATTTCACAGAGGTGAAACGAAACTACCCGAACCTGTTCCACAAATCCAAACAACCAAGAAGATCACTAGTTACACAACCCCAAACGAAGTTGAAACCGTTTAAGCCATCAACACAAGTTCTCATAGTAGAACGAAGATACAACACTTAAACTATCAAACAAGTACACCTAGAAGAACTCATTCAAGGGTTAACATATTCAAAACATCGAACCCAAACAACATTAAACAGGGTCGATTTGTGTTCACAAAAACTATCTCAGAATCACGACAGAGAGAGAGATCAACTCAACATGCAAAAGAAAACCAGATCAATCAACGCATAGCAGAGTTGTTTTTATGAATCACTTAAGTAAAAGAAAAAAAAATTAATGGGTAGAGCCTATCATGCCTGATAGAGCTTCTTCCTGATTTGCAGAAGATTTCCAAGCCAAACCTCAACAGCCTCTTCTTCTCCACGCAATGTCAACCAACTTCCAATACTCTATCTTCTTTTATAACTTCCATAGAGTCCAAAATAGCTCAAGAAACACAAAATAACCAGTCAAGCAAGATTCAAACTAGAGATTTGATGAACAACAAAACATCAAGTAGAGCTCGAGCTCGAAATGAACTGAAAGACCAAAACAACCATGCAAAAACCCACCATGCATTTTCCTAGGTGGTTTCTTCACCAAAAACGAAGTCATTAAATGTAAAGGACAACAGTTCCCTCCTTTTTCTCCACGCCACTCGCCATCTATGTTTGGTGATGCCTCTATTTTAAAAATTTTACATGCAGCTTAAACTTGGTGGAGATGCCAACTAAGCATCCCTTAGTTTCTTTACACCTCTGCCAAAGTTGGCAGTCCTTCATATTAAAACCGAAATCAATTCCCATTTAATGCCTTGAAAACTGATGCCACCGATAATACAACTTGCCATGTCATCCATAGGTACCCCTTAGGTTAGCAATGACTTAGGTTAGATCAACATTAGGTTAGAAAATCAACCTAGGTTCTTAGGTAAGTATTTAGTTACCTTAGTTTGTTTTCAAACTTAATAAACATAGAACATACCAACTTAGGTTAGATTTAACCCTTAGGCTAGGGTCTCAACCTTAGTGTTATATTATTAGGTCCAAGGTCCCTATACGCCACTCAACCTTAACAATAGTAAGAAGACCCAGGCCTATCATCAAAAGCCTGATGCTAAGTAGGGATCCCGAAAGAAGGGTCCTTCACAATTGTAACCAAAACAAGGCCCAGTCCATCTTTGTCTTTCCTTTCAGAATGCCAAGACAGCAAGATGAAAGGTAAGAAGAACTGAAGCATACCTTGGATCAATGGAATTGATCCAAGGTGTTGTTGTTTACACAAAATAAGTTATGGCAATTGAAATACAAGTTCATCATCTTTAAAAGTGAATTTAAGCTGAACAAAGAGATGAATGGCCTCATTTTCAAGCAAGAAAAAATCACAACAGAGTGAACCTTTTCAACAAATGATTCATTATCCAATGCAAACATGATTTCCAAAATTCATAAGAGTACACCTTCCTAAGACAAATCACTGTCAACATTTGCACCATCAAGAGTGGAAGTCATCACAATATGAAATGTCATGTCAAAGATGTTCTGATTCTGCTAGGAGTTCTAGTTGGATTAAGTAAAATATCTTAACCAAACAATCTAGAAACTTACATGCATGTAACATAACTATTCAATATATGTTCTCATACAATCACATAACCGATCACTCAATCTACCAGCTTATTAAATTAGGAGTTAAATCAAATAGTTCTTTATTTGAGTTACATCACATAATCAGGTAATGGCGTTGATTCTTCTTCTTATTCTCATAACTTCTACGCCATCAACACATGTGAGCTTAGGTGTAGTGTCCACATTGTGTAATCTCCTCAGAATCATAGCTTTATGTATGTGTGTGACCTCCTTTGGCTGTGGATTCTTTGATACAGACAAGTCCCTTTGGCTGCATGTCAGTTGTTGTGGATGACCTCTTCATTGTGAATGAGTTCCTTTGGTGCATGTCATTTGTTTCATATGGATCCTTTACTGCATGTCAGTTGTTGCATATGGATCCTTTGTTGTATGTTAGTTATAACAACTTCTTTACAAACAAGGATGGCATTTATACAAAGCACTATTTAACATCATATTGCAACCAAAAGAATAAATGCATACTCATAATCCATAAAATAAAGTAAGCTTTAGTAATAATTATATTAACTAATATTTATGCCATGAGTTCAAGCTATAGTGAAAATGTTCAGCAGTATCACCGGGAAATACAAGTTCGGGGTATAATTGGCTAAACAAAATACAATAGATGAGGTGTTTAAAAGGAAATAAAACAACTCATCAACTCCTCCTATAAAGTGCGATACAAATGAACCAACCTTTTTCCCTTGTGATGGAGCTAGATGGATGCAAATGAAACTATAGAAGGATGCAACCTTAGGTGGTGATATTAATACTTAGTTTTTGGTCCCTTATTATGATCACATATCGTTATATTTATATGATTCCCTTGCTTGAATTTCATAATTAACCCCAAAAAGGGCGACTACAAAAAGATAAGATGCTTAAATAGCTAGAAAGGACCCAAAAAGTTTGACCAAAGTACAAAGAGGATAAGGGTGCCTAAAGGGGGATGGGGGTGCACAGGCGCTAGCGTCTGGGTGGCGTTGGTGTCTAGAATGACAAATGTTGAAAGGTAAAAAGACAAACTAAGAAAGTAAGAGTACAAGACTAAAATCAAAAGCATAAAGTAAAGAAATGTGGCCAAAGACATCAGTTAATTAGTACTTTTCTTACTAGGAACCATATGCATAATAGTATACAATCGAGACTAGATAATTACCTAAAGTGCATGATTTTGTGTCTACATTTACCCCCTCTTTATGATAGTGAGCAGAAATGCTCGAGTAACATAAAATAGATAGAGATGTGTACTTGATATCCATGTAGATTATGTAGAAAACTTGCTTGAGGGACTAGATAAAAGCATGGAGTGATAAAAAGATGGAGGGTGGAGACTAAAGATGCAAAGGTGTAAAAAGGTGATGAAAATGAACCTAGAGTGGGAACACGTGTGCAAATGTCGATGTTGTACATGTTTTTGGTTTTGATGTGTCTGATGTTGTTGTTGATGTGGATTTCTTTCTTCCCATACGAACAAACTTGTAAAAGATAAGGCGATCAAGTAGTCAAATACATTTGTATATGTATAAAAATCATGTAAGGAAGTATGTAAAATAAAATGTTGAAAAATGTAAAAAGGAACATGTGCACCTAATATGTAAAGAGGAAAGAGTGTAGAAAGGATCTTGTAGATGATGTCGATGCACGTGAGTTTTTGGGTGATCTCACACAATGCAATGGAAGAAGTGTATGGAGAAATTATTTGGTGTCATCCTCCAACCTTTAACCACTTCCCGAAACTATAAAGATCTCTAGTATTGTCTAGTTTTTGGGCGATTTGATGCCACAAGTAGAAGTAGTGTAGAGAGGAAGGTCTGGTGTTATCCTCTAACCTTTAACTTCTCCCAAAATAAAACACCACTATATATGGTGTGTACTAATGCATGTGCTAAGGACAATATGCCTTGTAAAAGTTGTTGTGTAGGATTTTATAGACTGTGTTAAACCCAATTGCTATGTAACTTCCCCCTAGTTATAGGTGCTCTAGGAAAGGCATCATTGTACTAAGGACCCAAGTCTGATTTTGAGCCCTGAATTGTGTTGTACTGGTACTTTGTGGTGTGTTGTGTATTGTGTGTAAACTATTGTATGGGGTGACTGATTCACCCAAATGATGCCCCCTCTTTGGGGGCACATATAATGTTGTTGAAGGAGAATGTGGCCCAAAAGAGGACCAACTACTGAAATTGTGCCCTACAGGGGGAAGGGGATGTGCTTGGTAGAAACCAAGGCACATGCAAACAAATGGCTATAAAATAGGTGTTAGTACAAACAAGCATGCATGTAGAAGACAAATGTAAGCTACAAAGACAATGTGTAATCTAGGATGCAAGTAAACACGCAAAAAGACAACATGAACCTCAAATAAGTGGGTTGCAAAACATGGGACACCACTCACGGTGTCGCAAGACAATCAAGGTCAGTGGGGCCATAAATGCAGACAAGTGTGCACACAAGAAAAGGGAAAATCCCGCAAACAATGGCATATAATGACAAGCAAGTACAAGCAATGTAATAGATAACCATGATGGAAAATAGTCTTGCAAAATAAATGTTGCACATGAAGCACTGTTAGCATGTTAGAAAGATAAAAAGTATGTCAAAGCATGTATAAACTAATAAAGTAGTGTGTTATGAAACAAAATGAAACAATAGGACCTCTACTATATGAACGTGGATTCCCTTAGGAGCCACTTTGTGGGATTGGTACTAGGTATTGCGCCAAACATCCATGTTGTGTGTAATGGACCTATATAATCTATGATCACAACTAGAAAGCAAGTGAACATGCATGTGTGTATGATAAATATAATGACATACAAGATATCTATCTAGCATGTGTAATAAAGTGAGCATGTACAAGTAAATGCAAGCAAGAGTAAATACAACCAAGATATGCAGTATGTTTTGGATGGATGGAATGGAATGCAAAGTGAGTGATAGGATCCACGTGCCCCTGAGGGGATGGAAATGTATGCAATGATGTTTGAAGTCATTTTTATGCCCTTAGAATAATATTATAATCCTTTGTGCATCGGCCTATCACCCAAACAGGGCATTAGGCACTCACCCAAGGCACGCGCGAGCGCCAAGCCCCTCCTTTATGTGAGCATTGTGAGAAGATGTTGTCATTGATGACATATTTAAGTGTAGAAAATTAAATGATCATGCATACATTCTAAAAGCATAGGATGAGTCATTACACCAACATACCCATTCAAATAACAAAATAAACATCATACAGATAGTAGATATGATTCATAACATAAAGAAAAATGCACTAGGGTTTACACCCATGAACAATATATTTAGAAAAAAACCATATATTCATGTTGATCATAGTTCAGTAACCACATTACATCCATAAGAGCCATAACAAACTAATAGATATCTAACTCGTATCAATAGTTCTAGTTATGCTTTCTTATTACAAAAATTTAGTAGACCCATCCCCTAGATATGTTGACATTCTTACAGTCCTCTAATGAGACCCCCAATCCCTAGAACCTCCTAGTATTTCTGCAAAGCTTCACCTTTCATCCTTTCTATGATGATCCTAAAGCTTCCCCTCATTGACCCATATGGTGATGCTCTCTCCAAAATGTTCCTCTTTGATTCCCTTTTCTTCTACCCGAGCATCTCTATAAATAGGTTTAGCACCCACCACCATGCCTTCCTTTAGGAGAAGATCGATTGTCAAGTGTCAAGGTGGTCCTCCAATAGAGCATGTTTCTTTTGATCTGAGCTCTCTGCTTTCTACAATTCTGTTTTTTGGGATTGTTCCATGCGTGGAATATTCTTTCCTTGACCACCAAGTCACCAAGTTGGCACCTTATCCACTCAGCATGCCTAGTCGGGTCATGTTTTTCCTCAAGTGCCTCTTAGAAAGCCGAATATGACTAAGTCCTGAAATCCTTTGCTCAGCCTTGCACGCATGTCGTGGTTTCTATTAAACCCTTCTAAGACCCCATGTCCTATGTGCTTTTCCCCACACCCATCCTCTTCACTAGCCCCCCACGTGCACACGCCCTTTGGAACTTAGTCAATATTCTGAGGCCCAACGTCACCCCACACTAAGCTTGTTCTTTGTCCTAGGAAACATCCTCTCTAAAGAATAAATAATGGTAGGAATAAAGAATGAAAGAATGAAGAATGGGAAATGGAAGAAATAAATAATGGAGGAATAAAGAATAATTTTTTTATTGTTAAAGAATGAGTGGGAAATCCTTATTATATCGCCTCAATCTTCTCCCATGCATCCACCCCACCCTACGCCTCTGATTGACATAGGTCACCTACTAAGGTGCCCACCTCTTCAAATCCTAGTTCATTACCCTTAGCATTCCGTGTATCAACAATGTTTTCAAACAAGTTGCTGAGGTCATCCAGGCATCCATCCTGCGGGTGTTTTGGGGATATAATTCCTTCAATCAATTTTTTATCGAGCCTCTCAGGGTCTCGATGGATTCTGACTTCTTCTCTACCTCGATAAGGATCTTATCCCACTCTACATGTTTCCTTTATTCTTCTCCTAAAACTCCTTGAGGTTTGCCTCATGTGTAGTAACTAGAATGCTTGTTACCCTATCCCTATCAGCGTAATTATCATAAGCGGCTTCAGTTGTCTATGCGGTGGATTTTATAGAGGTGAGGAGCTTGGTGTACCGAGTGACTATCTCCACAACCTTCTATTTTTCCTCTTTCTCATGGTACGTCAGTGCTTCCTCAGCCAATTCCAATGCAAGTGACTACCTTTCCATTGTAAGGATGTGAGTTAAATCTTCCAAACATTGAAAGGTTGATTTGTATTTCTACTCGGGCGGTGCTAGCTGGATGCTTCAAGACAATAGCATCTGTAATCATCTCAATTTTCTTATATACTTCTCGCACCATTGTCTCTTCCTCCCTCATCTCGCGCCTTAACTCTGCGTTAATCGATCTTCTTGCTTGATCCTTTCTCTTTTCAATGAGCTCTTCTTTTTCTTTTCCAATTCCCCCTCTAGGAATCTCACCTTGTCATTCCTTCTAAAGAGTCTTTCCTCAACCTTGACTGAAACCTTGTTGAGCGCATTACAAACTTGCTCGTCGGAAAACTGTTGAGCATTTACCAAATGGGTTTATTCCTTTGGTCTCTAGCACCTTCATCAGCACCCCCTAGTTAACTTCGAACTCAAGCTCATCAACATGGGACTCAAACACCCAAGATAGCATTTTCCTAGTTCGTGGGTATGCGCCTTCTTCTTCAAATGAAGACATTGTCAAGAGTTTGTCTATAGGCACCTTGTCTTTGTGGAAACATGTGAGAAGTAACTTGTTTAGATCATGGATATAACCCATTCCCTATCCCTGCACTACTACCATGCTCTTCCCTCCTATGTGTGTTGCCTTTGGAAAGCTTACTTTGCTAAGTTGGGATCTCCACCCATGCTTCCATACTCCTTTCCTACGCTCTCTTCTTCTATCTCCTTGAGTATCTCATCAACACTTTGCTCCACTTCTTTCTCTACTAACTTCTCTATTATTTCAACTACTTCTATTTTTTAACCTCTTCTATATGCTCCTTGGTGAGGTTGGGGATTCTCTCGATCTTTAGTATTTACTTCTTCACTCTCCCATTTTCCTTGAGCACCTTCCTCTTCTTCAACCTTTTCTTCACTTCTTTCTTCCTTTGAGTCATGTACATCATACACAAGATGATTCTAAACTTCTTCATCCTCACCATCATCTCTCTCGCCCATGTAGGCCTCCAAGCTCTCCGTCTCTTCCGAGTCTGCTTCCCACTACCTTCTGCTTCTTCTTAATTGGAGATTCTTCCTCTTCCTCAATAGGTGATTCCTTTCTAGGAAACTCTTCTTGTTCTGACACCTCTTCCTCAGGTGTCTTTTCCTTTTCCTTGATGGGAGACTTCTTCCTGCGCACGTATGTACTTGGTTTGGCACCTGACTCCAGCGTGCCCATAGATTATGTTGTCTACACACTTGGTGCTTTATTCTCTGGCGCCTCTTTCTCCAGGGTCTCTTCCCTTTCCCTCTTCTTTGCATAGCCTTCTTCCTACCAGTGGGATCCTCTGGGATGGAGAAATCATTCTCCAAGTAAGTGCCCTTTTCATACTTGGGCCTAATGCACAAGTATATTCTTGTTGCGGTCCTTCCAGCAATTGGCAACATCAAGGGTTTTGTCATGCGCACTTCATGGGAGACATACTTCTCCACATAAGTGTGCTTCTTGCGAGATACAAGCTTTCTCCGCAAGTCGTTGTGGTCTTGATCCACCTTGCTAAGGTCAAACCTTAGTCTTTTAGCTTCCTTGAAGTGGTTGGCCCCTACTTGGAAATACTTGCACGGTGAAAGAGAAAGGTAGTTTGCATCATGGACTCTTAGTCCCATCCAACAAAGTGAACCTACCAATGAAGAAAATGTTGATAGATAGTGAACTCGTATTCTCCATTTATTAGTGTTGGCAACTATTCGTATCCTCCACTCAACCCCATTGATGATCTCTTCGTAATATAGGTGGTCCCTTTCAAATATTTTGGCATACATTCAACCATGCCTTGTTTATTTGTGTCCACCTCTCTTGACCATTCAACTTGGTTACTAGGTGCGCGGCCATCCTCATCACGGGGTCGAGATATTAGGGATGTCAAAGTAGCGAGACCCCTTCTTATAGTCATACTCTTCCATGGTCTTCTTAATAGCCTCTTTATCCTCCATGTCATCATTTAACGAATCTCCTTTGTAAATCAGGCTAGTAAACTTGGAGATGATCTGGGAAGTTATGTGAATTTGTGGCCCGCAAATTAGAAGTGGTCCTCGTGAATGTGCGACATCAACTATTGTTATAACCGCTCAGGCTTACCAAAATAGGGAAACTCAAATAGTTGCAGCAGCCTGACCTTCTCCAATTTTACCTTCACCTCATCGTTATAGATTGACATCCCCTCTAGTGTCCTCTTATCTATTGAACGAACCAGCTCTAGCGTCATTTCCTTTTCTCTGGTACTTGTGTGATGATTATAGTCGCTCATGGCCATCTTCCTCACATGTGATACCTATTCTTTCCCAAGTAACACCCCATATGGGTACTACATCTCCACATATCACTCTTCATTGAAACTATTGGTGGAATTTTTTTCCTTTGCCCTTGCCCTTCTTAGGTGAAACGGTTGCCTTCTTTGGTGTCATCTTCTTGTTGGGTTAAAACAAATCTTCCTTGCTCCTCCTCTCACTCTGCTCAAATCTATGGCTCAACTTCGTGAAAGAATCCTTCTATTCCTATGCCCTAGTTGTAGAACCCTAACCTGGAAAATCCTTCCACAAGATGGTGTACTCTACTTAAACCTCCATATGCCCGTGTACTCCTTCCACTCTGGTTCATAGGTCACCCTAGTCACACACTTCAGATTTTCACTCTTCTTCCTTTGCACAAATCTTTCTTCGCGGATGCCCTAGTTCATAAGAGCTCTTCAATCTCATAATAGCAAGGTAAATAATGATGTTCCCGACCCTTTACTTATAGATTTTTATCTATCTCTTAATAAATGATATGCCACCTACCAACGTACTCAACATTAAATACGATTTTTCCACTAAAGTTGATCTTAAGCGCTCTCGCCTACGCGCCCAAACCTACATGAAAAATCTCTACAACCTTCTAGCGCATAAAAATCCTTCTTGATCAAGATTCTTGCACACGTGTCCGCAAAGACCGAAAACACTTTTGTCCTTGACCTATTTTTTTCCCTTTCCTACCTCATGTTGTTCTTGCACTTCTCATCCTTTGTACGTGGTCTTTGTAAAGCCTTCCTGACACAAAAATTCTCATCCACCTTTTTCCATGTGTGCTTTCCTACCTTACGTGCTTTTTATCTTTTAACTCAGACCATTAAAATACATCTTTCACTTCCACCTCTATTTCACTTTGATCTACTCCACCCCACACTAAAATAGATGTGCAGCCCTCTACACATACACAACCCTTGAAAGTAATGTAGTTCTTGGCGCACAAGGTGCGCAAAATCAACACAATAGAAAGGAAAACACAAGGAAAAGAAATGAATTAAGGGAAATCCTAGGCTACATGGAAATATTTCCTTATTTACAAATACAAGGAAGACTTATTTATAGTAAGGCTTCAGCCTACTCCCATTTAAAAATGACTCGTAGTCTCGTCCCATCCAGCGCTTGAATTAGAAAGCACCTCGAATCAACGATGTATGAGAGGATGTATGAGATGATGTATGGTCCCAACCAATGGACTTTCAACTTCCTAGATGCCGCAGAAGTTTAGAATCATATAACAAAACCATCTCGCCTCTACCTCAAATTGTTTGTTTTTGATATGACGATCATGCCACGATTTTTTGTCTTGACTTCTCTATCTTTTTATCTAGCAAGTGATCACCTTTCGTCTAGCCGCATTAACTTATCAATTATTTCATCGAGCACTTGTTCGTCACCCAATCCTCCTCGCGCGTGTTATATGTAATGATGGTAGTATAAATTCAACTGGAAAAATAGCCTTTGTGCCAAACACCAATTGAAACGATGTGGCCTTGTTCAACCTCTTGTAGGTTATCCTGTATGCCCAAAGAATGGTTGATACCTTTTCATCCCAATCTTGTCTACCAATGTCCCAAATCTTAGTTAATGTGTGACTTAGTATCTTGTTAAATGCTTCAAGAGTCTCGTTCTTGCGGGTGATAAAGGGTGGTCTTGTGATGGGCCACCATAAACTCCGCCAACAAAATCCTAACCATTTCATTCAAAAAATGTGTACCCCTATCACTTGTTAAACTCAACAGACATCCATACATGTTGATTATCTTTTCCCATAAGAATCTCGTTGTTGTCGTTGATGTGTAATCCTTTATAGGTGTTGCCTCTTCCCATATTGTCAAGTAATCAGTGCAAATGATGATGTAACGCGAGCCAGTCCTTCGTGCGACAGGTGAAATTGGTCCTACAAAGTCAATTTCCCACTTTTCAAATGGTTCAATGGTATCGGTTGTAAGGGCATTTCATCCCTCCTTTTAGGTTTTCTAAGGCACTGGAGAATGGTCACATGCCTTGCAAAACTCAATACAATCCTAGTAGATACTCTCCCACCAAATCCCTACAAGTAGAATATTTTGCACTATTGTATTTCTTATATAGTGTCCTCCTACAATCCCACCATGTGCTTCCTCCATGATTGCAACATTCTCATGTTCTAATACACATCGGTACATAACCTCATCATGGCCTAACTTATACAAATATCCACTAATAAATATCTAAGGCATGACGTGTATAGCCAACTACTTTCTCTCCAAATCCTTCATTCCTTCCGTTGCCACACCCGTTTTAAGAAACATTGTAATATCCTCTAAGTCGGAGGCGTGTACCACAAGCCAAATAGTTACGTGTCTAGTATGGTATCCTCAATGCTCTGCACATCCTCCCCTGAGTTAATTCTTGATAAATGATCATGTCCCTGAATTACTCTTTCTTAGTTTTACCACAATCGAAAACTCAAATTATTGAAATAACAGGACCCACCGGCATATGTACCATTGTAGAACAGGCTTGCTTACCAAGTACTTCAGTCTCATGTGGTATATGTAGAATATGAATGGTTTCTCTAGCAGATACTACATGAATTTAGGTAGTGCGTAGATCATTGATAGTGCCTCACACTCGGTAGTTTGTAATTTGGTTCTGTTGGTGTCAACTTTCTACTCAAAAACACAAGGGGTGATCAATAATCCCCTCACCAGGTTGTACCAATATTACACCAATGGTTGTTCCTGAGGCATCAACATGCACATGGAAAGGCTTATCCCAAGAAGGGAAGCGTAATATGGGCGCAGTGACAATCCTATCCTTCAAAGTGTCAAATGCCCTTTGTTGTGCCCCTCCCCAGTGAAAGGCACTCTTGTGTTTAAGCAATTCCTCCAAGGGTGCAGTGATCTTGGCATATCCCTTAATAAATTTCCTATAGTACCCCATATGCCCAAGGAATCCACACACGTGTTCGACTGTAGGCTCCCCCAATCTCACAATAATTGTAACTTTGGCGGGATCCACCAACAAGCCTTCCTTACATATAATATGCCCCAACAGGGTTCCAAATGGAGTACCAAAGACACATTTCTTAATGTTGAGGGATATCCTCAACTTTCAACATCTCTCAAATATCAGCCCCAAATCTTTCACAATGGTCTTTTAATAGCCCATACACAGTCCAGTCATCCAGGTAGACCTGAATAAATTTATGAATGAATTCTTAGAAGGCTTGTACCATGATGCACGAGAACGCAATAGACACATTCTTCAGCCCAAAAAGCATGACCATGTAGGTAAAACTTCCTCATTCAAGAACAAAGTTGTATTCTCCTTGTTTTCCTTTCTAATTCTAACTTAGTGGTACCCTAAAAACCCATCCGTGAAAGAATAAGCCTTGCACCCAACTACTCCTTCTAGAATTTCTTTAGTGAAGGGGGTTGGAAAAGGGTCAATGACACACACTACGTTTGATTCCCTGTAATCAACACATATCCTTATCCTCCCATCCTTCTTAATTCTTATGACCATTGGAATCACTCATTTTGATTCCTCAATGACCTCAATAATGCTTGATGTGATCATCTTGTCTATCTCCTCCTTGACCCGCATACGTAAATTTGGATTATCTAATAAGTTCTCTTCTAAATCAAGTGTGCACCTTCCTTAAACTTGTTCCTTGTTTCCCCCAAGGAGTGGCGAACACCTTTGAGCTCATGGTACCCACGTGGGAACAAATCCTAAAACTCGCGCAAAAGGTAAATGATCTTAGAAACTTCTTTCTCCGACCAATAATCCTAATGATAGCTTCCTTAGGTTCTACCTCTGAACCAATGTTAACCTTCTTTATCTTCAAGGGTTCATGGTAGGCGTGTGCTCGCTCATCAACACTATCCCTAACTTCATGTGTACCTTTAGAATGGTTAACATCCAGACTCTCCATTTCTTCACCATCTATCACATAGACCATTTTTCCTTTTTCCTTTTCCATGCACGCGCACTCAAGTTGTGTCTCTTCTTATTCTTCCTCATCAAAACACATCTCCAAACTAGGTTCACCTAATAGCTCAAGTACCTTATCTTCCACCATAGCACTATCTCCCATTATAAGGCACTTGACCACTTACAATGCCTTATCCACTAATGGCTTTGTACTCCGATACTCAAAATCTTGAATGAGATCAGCCACCAACTCCTACCAATTCCCTGTCTAACGGCACATCTCCGAGTGAATGTACCATGCGTGCATAGCCTTGTAAGGTGGAATATAACTTATGCACCCATAGAAAAGGTGGTAAAGATTTTGCGCCTTCTATCATGGGCCTTCTCACATGCTTGGATATGACACAAGGTGGGTTCTTTGCCATGGTAGTCTTGTATGACAATGGGTGCATTACTTCTGGAAAACCTAACAGAGAACGTAGTTCTCACCTCATGCCATTCTAGAAGGCTCTCACGATGTGTCGCCCACCAACACATTATGGTCCCGAGTAGGTTATAGTTGAGCATACCTCTTCTTTCATTTTCATTTTTCCATTGAGCCTTCATTTCTCATAATAAATCATCGTGGTTAGCCCTCTCCATAGTAACTTGGTAACTTCTTCACTCCGGGTGCTTGACCGAGTGCAATTTTGTTATCCTTGTCACCAATCCTCTCAATTTTGACCCAATTAATTCGTAAGTCTCATGCACCCAATTGTCACATGTTATGCTAGTTGTATCACTCATAGACTAAGCATCTTCAAACTGGATAACTCCTTTTGTAGGATGAATTACCTCAGGGTCTCTAATAGAGTGCACATAGATTTTGTCAAGGAATTCTTCTCCCAAGGGCTCAGTATAGGGTGTTGATTTCCCATCTATCAAGGGGATGATGACTTGTTCCTCCTTGTTCTCAAAACTGATATACCCCTTGTTAAACAAAGAGGTCAAAGATTGTTTTTGCAACACCAGGGGGCACCCAAGTAATGTTGGAAAGTTATCTCGCTTTAGTTAATGCCAAGACTTCAAGTCTTCGATGAACTTGGCCCTTGAATAATGATAACTCGCATCCTTCGTGACACCAATGGGAATTGCCTTTGTCTTGTTTGCCATATACAACACATTTAAAGATGGTTGTAACGGGGGCCTTGATGCAACCTATAATTTACTAGAGATAACTCAAGAATGTTGGCACATCACTCGGCTAGACTCGAGCACTCACCCGAAGCGCAAAGGTACCGAGTCCCCTCTTTAGGGTTGTTTATATAGGATGTTAGCAAGATGAAGAGTTAATGCATTCAAATGCATAATTGGTATAACATTCTACAAAACATATTCTAGATATAAATCTAAAGAGTAATGGATTCAAACAATAGCCATAATGAATTCAACCATGCAAGATCTAGTTATAATCATGTTTAACACCTTGAATTAGTCAATACATTCCATTATATTAACATAGTAAATACACAAAAGCTTCTTATAATAAGTGGTACCATAAGCTCATGCGCGCATCATATCTGGCAACATAACTTCACAATAACTCATATCCATTCCTCCTATACTACACATATCACTACATATTTATAAGGGTGGGGACTTTCCCTTCACCGCTTACATAATTCCCAAAATAGGTCGCATGCTGAAAATAGCCATGCCCTTTACAATAATAGACACATATGCAAGTGCGTTAATAATAGATCTCTTCTGGTTAATTGGCAGTAATAATTCTATTATTAACTTGAACCCATGCAAAGTGCTTAGTAGACGCTCTTCCAAAAATAGCCCTTGCATGTCACGCAAGTCTTTATCCGGTTTGTGTGCTTTGCACGCTATCTCCAAAAATAGCCCATAATCTTGAAAATGGCTAAGTCCCGAATCTGTCCTTGTCTTTCACGCACGTTTCCTTCCCTATCCTTCCATGCCTTTGAACGTGCCTTGTTCCCATGTGCAAACCTTCTATGTGCCTTCTGCTAAGTATCATACTTTGTCTTCTCAACATTACCCCACATAAAATTGCATTATCGCCCCGGTAATGGTTGCCTCTTGATAATTTTAAAGAATAAAGAATAAGGAATGGAATGAATGTAAATTAAAGAAGTACTTGTACAAAGAATGATTTTTCACCCTGCAACGTCCTCTAGTTCAACTAGAAGAATTAACTCTGGATATTCCTCTTTGATTTCAACCTTTAAGGCTTGCCAATCACTTAACGCGCTTCTCGCTTTTCTCGGAATATATAATGCAATAGATTCTAACTCTTCTTGCACAATATCTTCCTTCTCATTCTGCAATACTATAACAATGTTGGACATTACAGTCACCCTTCCTTCCATAAGATCCATCTTCTACGTTATAAGCTTTCCAATTTCATCTAGCCTATCCTTATGTGGGTCTTGGGTGGTTGCAAGGGCCTCACACTTTTGCATTACTAGCGCTAATCTATTCACGTGCCCCAAAGTCTCATCCTTCATGGCCTTCAAGACTTCATTGTCTTCTACTATGGTCCTGATCCTTATTACTTCCTCTGGAGCTGCACATATATTCAATGCCTGGTTTGCTTTCTTTAGTTCCTCCTGCAAGGTTTGGAGTAATGTTTCATAGGATGAAATATTTTTAACCATTGTATCCCTTGCTCTCTCTGCTTCCTACTTAGGGTCCTTTGGTGTTTGCATTCGAATCATTCCATCCTCAAGCACCAAATCAACTAAGGTACGCACATAATTCATAGCTAAAGGGAAATTTTTGGGTACCTTGGACTCCAAGTACGGTCTTGCTTATAGGACATGATCGTTGATCTCCTCTGCCATGCCGATGAGAACCCCATTCTTATTTTTCTCTAGGTCCTTTTCTCCTTTCAAACATATTATTTCTACATCTTTGGCTTTAATATCTTCTCTTAGCACTTTAATAGTGACAACTTTATCCACATTCCTATGCGCCACCTCTAGTAGATACCTTCACTAAGGCATTACTCACCTGTTCATCGACATAACCATGGGTTTGATGGTTATATGTCTATTATGTGGTGCCTTTCTCATTCTTCTTGACACACAAGACTCTTCACATACATCAAAATCAGGTTTGTCCATGTGTGTTTGCATGGACCATGACAATTGTTTCCTTATGCACGTGGTTGTCATGTCAGGGTCCATCAATTCCCATCCATACAAGTCCTTAAGGCCCACTGTATTATGAAATCATGTGCAGACAATTTTACTTGTGTCCTCTTCATAGCCCATGATTAGTGTAGCATACTCCCCACTTGCCCTTTTTGTTCTTGGCCCCTTAGGAACTTGAGTGCCAAGGTTTGGAGTTGGATCCTCTATGTCCTGAGTAGTATCTTACTCTGTTTCTCCTGGCTTCTTTACTCCTTCTTCTTCATCCTTCATTTCTTCATCCTTGGGTTCCTCCACATCCTCTAGTGGTACAGGAGTTCCAGGTGTGCTCTCTGTAGACTCCTCTACCTCCTCATTCAGCTTACAACTTTCTCCTTCTCTTCTGTCTCTTTCTGTGGAGAGAGTCATGGTGATCTCCTAACATACTGAGGGGTTCCCAAGCCTTGTGTTCTTGTTCTTCTAAACACTCTCTGAATCGGTGCTCTCCTTGACTGCTTCCAAGTCCTCTTCTTCTTCTTGTACTTGTGGTGGGGTACTCGCGCACTCAGTCTCCATTTTTTCTGTAGGCTCCTCTCGACCTCTATGTACCAAGCCACCACTATCTTCACACTCTTCTTCCTCATCATCTACCTCTATAGGTTCTGTGGGCTTTGGAGCTAGTACGTTCTCCACTATATGCTTACCCTTAGGTGGCCCTGGGAGTGCAAACTCATTCTCCACATATTTGTTACCCTCCAACTTAGGATTAAGTTGAAGGTATACCAGTGCATGGCTCCACTATCCCCAATAGCCAAGCTTACAAGATTTATGTTTATAACATCTAAGATAAGTCTTTCAATATAGGTAGGCTTGCCTGGGTATACATATGTCTTCCTCAGCATGTGGTAGTCACTGTCTACCTTATTTGTAACGCACATCGTAAAATGGTGGATTGATGCCTAGAAGTAGCGCATTGTGAAGGCATATGGTAGTTTACACCATGGGATCCAAGTCCCATCCTTCATAGCAAATCACATGATGCAAAAGTGTTGGTACACCGTGAATTATACTACCTTGCCCACCACTAATGGTAACTCCTTAGGAATGTGCCACTCCTCTTCAAATGTCATGTGAATCCTGTCATACCACATCTCCGCCCTCTATTTTAATGGCCCACTCATTGACCCTTTACATAAATACTTCACGAACCTTTGTACAAGGGATTTGTTCTCCATGGGATACTCCCAAATCTTGTCTGTTGGCCCATTGGGCACTCCAATATCCACAAATACTAGTGACAACAAGATATTTCCAAAACTGATCCTTTCACAGGTGCGTGCTTCCTTGACGATAGTCTCTCGCAATGTATCCTGCTATGTTATAGACTACCCCCTGTGACATCTTCCTTGCGACATGGAGCCACATTGTATTCACCTGCGACCATCTCTCCTGATCATTCAACTTGGTCACCAGATGCGCAGCTACTTGTACCATTGGGTACTTCTTTAATTTATCGATGTCCATTCTCGCATAGACCTTTTGTATACCCCAGTTCCTTTTGTGTTTCCATGATTTCGCTTTATCATTTAATTCGTTATCAAGGGCCATCCTGTCCCCTTCAACCTCGTTAGCATCGAGATCAATGTTATTAGAATCCTTATCCTCCTTCCTCGAAAATAGAAGAAGTCGTCATGGACTCTACTCATTATCCATTGGTAAAGAGGTTTGCCAAAGTATGGGAGCTCATACAACTGGTACACTCCTATTTGTTTTAACAGTTTCTCCCTGACATCATCATACATCGATATATCCTCTCGTCACCTTATTAGTCTTTGTACTCAATAACGCATCTAATTCTTTCTTATTATCAAAGGTGCGGTGGTTATAATCACTCACCTTACAACTACATATGTGGGAATCCCACTCTTGCCCAACTATCACGCCTTTCGGATATTACATCTATGAGAAACCACTCTCGGGGAAATTTCAACTTCTACCTCCACTTTCTTCTTTCCTTTGGCTCCTGTAGCAGGTGTTTTTTTGGTGCCATCATCAAATCTCATGTTTCTATCTTCTGTAGTGAATAAATATAAACCCTAGCTCGAGTTTACGAGTCCTAGTTCTAAACCATGTGCCCTAGCTCTCTCACAACGAGTCTACTTTGCTCAAACCCTTCACTAAAGGGGATGCAAGCTTCTTCTGTGCAAAAATCTACTCTCCACATATGGTTTCACACTCTTCACACCTCAATACTCTTTTCTCATCTCGGTCACACTTAGCTCGTTCAAATTCTTGTGATCACAATGGTAAAAATGAACTCGCATCACGTCCTTATATAGATTTTCAAAAATTGGTGCATTTATTACTCCTTCACCTACCAACAATCCTCTCATTAATTGACCATTTTCACAATTTCTGCATGGTACATCTTCATGCCTCAACTATAACCTTCTAGTGCACCTTCCTACCTTCTAGCTACAGACTTCTCTTTAATGTGCTTACATACACCTGAATACCTTGCCACTACTCCTTCTCTAGTAGTCTCCACGGCACCGCTTTACCTCGCGTTATATCGTTCCTTTGTTTATCTCCATCTATGGTCCTTATTTGGAAGCAATCTTATTTCCACCAACTCTCCAAACTTGAATAAAGACCTATAGCAGTTTGTTCCTTTATGTGTACCCATTTTTCAATAGCCACCCCACACAAATGGTATGTGCAATCCTCTACGCATAAAAATTCTTCAAACGGTAATTAGCTTCCAGTGCGTAAATGCGCTTATTACACAAAACACCAACTAAATTGACAAAGCATAGCAATGAAGAAGGAAATACATTAAAGGAATACATAATTGAAAACCTAGTCTAAATGGAAACACTACCTTATTACAAACACCACAAAGACTTATTTATAGTAGGGCTTCAACCTACTCCCGTTCAAATAACCTAGTAACCATATTCCATCAAGCGTCTCTAACTAACAAGAACTTGTTTCAAGTATGTATGTTATAACATATGGTCTTGACCAATGTACTTTAAGTTTTCCTGGATGGTGTAGAAACTTAGAATCATAAAGAAGCACCATATGTCTTATCTCAAGCTTTTTATCCCTAATGTGCTGTCATACCATGCTTTATGCCCGGCCTTTTCTTACTTCTAACTCCAGATGCTATTGCTCGTCACTCATCCAACTTAATCAACTTCTCAATTTGTTCTTCTAATGCTTTTCATTAGCTAGACCTCCAGTAGCATGCAATATGTAAATAAGGTAACATGAATTTCATAGGAAGAACTGCCTACATGCCAAACACCAATTGAAAGGGCGTGACCTTTTTAACCACTTATATGTTGTTCTATACCCCAAAGCATGGAAGAAACTTTATCATCCCAATCTTTTCTTCTAACATCACAATTTTTTGTCAATGTATGGCTCAAACTCTTGTTAAAAGTATCAATAGTCCCATTTTTCTAAGGATGATATGGTGTAGTCTTATGGTGTGCAATCATGAGCTCATCCAATAGAATTCTCGATTGTCTCATTTAGAAAATGTGTGCCCCTATCACCGGTCAAACTCAAAGGGCATCCATACCTTGTAATAATATTTTCCCACATAAACCTGCTATTGTAGTTGTTGTACAATCCTTTGTAGAGTGTTGCTTCTTCCCACCTTGTCGAGATAATTTTTGCAAGTGATGATATAGTGCAATCCAGATCCTAACGGCTAGTGAAATAGGACCCAAAAAATCTATAGCCCATTTCTCAAACAGATTCTACACTAAGAATAGGTCTTAACGGCATTTCATCTCTTTATCCTGGTTTTCCAAGGTATTGATAGTGATCACAGGGCCTTGTAATATGCCTTACAATCCTTATACGGGGTCTCCCACCATAATCCAATATGTAGAATCTTGCGCATAGTGGCACCACCTGCATAGTGCCCATCTACAATACCACCATGAGCCTCTTCCATGATATTTGTGCACTCATGTTCTAGTACACATCAAAGCCTGACAATACATCAAATGCATACTTCATCTCAAATTAACTTGTACAAGTCATTGTTAATCAACATAAATGGTGTCACGCAAATGGCAAGTTGTTTCTTCTCTAAGGATTTCATTTCTTATGGCACCATACTTGGAAAAACAATAATGTCCTCTAATTTGGTGCATGCTTTGTAATTGGTATAAGCACGAGGCATCGTATCTTGTGGCCTACATAGAAAATCAAATTCTTGGATAAGAGTACCCATCAACATATGTCCTCTAATTTAATGTCAATACAAATGATGTCATGTGGTGAGATCTTTCTAAGTTGGTTACTAATCTATGGAAACTCAATGTAAATCTACGGAATTAATTTACTGTGATGAAATGAATTCTAAAAGATATACTTCTAATTTAAATGGAAATGCACACACAGAATTTGAAAGAATGGAATTGAAATTACACACTTGTAACTAAAACTCAGTAGAAGTAAAAGCACATGCTAACTAGACTTTTCATAAAGGGAAACACACATTCTGAATAGAAATTTCAATAGGGAAAAAAATACGTTCAAATAGAGATTGCATGAAACATACTAAAATAGAGATTACAGTAAAACTTATCAAAAAACCATATGCGTATGTGAATGTAAACAACCTCCTGTCTCCTTGGTCGAGTGGGCCCTTGCTCTCCCTTGGGATAGAGGAAATCTCAACAGCTCTAGATCCTCAAAATGATGCTCACTTATATTAATTCAAATAAGTTCCATGACATATCCAATACGTGAAAAGAAGAGTGCTAAATACAACAAGCTATATATTGCAGATTATATCTAAAATAACAACTACTACAATGTTCTTAAGAAGGTGTCTTTATATAGACACAAGTAGTTACAGAATATGCCATAATAGCCGACACTAATGTCTCCCACTAATCAACATTGATCAAGACTCATAAATTCCTATAGGACTGCTAGAAACAAGTCCCATACTTATAGGTCGATAGGTGGAAAAAGTCTTCCTTCCACATTCAACTCCAAACTCGGACTTCTTAATTACATTGGCAATAAATGTTCATTATTTCCCTACACATCATCACATTTTCTCTCATGAAGGAATTTAGTAGGAAGTTATATGGTAATCAAGTTGCATGAGAAAAAGCAAGGAAAATGCATTAAACTCACTAAGATATAACTATACAAAGCATCCCCATGCATTAGCAAATCATATCTAAATGACAATTTATTAATCATAGGAATGATATAAATGAGCCAAATAATGCACTCATCATTTCCCCACACTTTACCTGTTGCATGTCCCAATGCAACTTATCTACGCCCCTTGCCCTGTGACCAAGCTATTAGCCATGTCATACTCTTCAAATTGGTCAACATATTGCTTCCTGGTACCTTTACATCCCTGAGTGTTGGAAGTTACTTCACCCAAGCTGTGAAACTCTCATTTGATTGTGCAGCATTGTTTTTCCAGGTGGTAGTAGGACTCAAGAGGAGAGGTGGTCACACCTGAAGTCCTACCCATTCATCATTATACTTGCTTGCTAGTTTTTTCTGACAACTGCCTTATGATTGTGATGAGGGCATCACCTCATCACATACTCCAACTCAAATTCTGAGGTGAAATAACCTCCCTTTGCTTTAATGGTAAGCTCAAAGTGTCCCATCTCCTATCACATAAGCCTTCCTTTGCTGCCCCAAAGTGCTGTTGACTATAGGTTTCAAAGTCCTCCACACATTTTAGTAATATTTTTGAAGTATTCTCTCCAATACCAACTTGGTAGTAAAGAGATCTGAAGTTTTTTTGCACATAGCCACATCATGTGATGTGTAGGCCGAATATAGAATCCTATTGTTTGAGTTGTGTGATTGAATATATCCATTTTTTCACCCCACATGATCTAATTTTGAAGCAAGGACTGAAAGTATTTTAATTGAAAATCCCCCACAAACAAGTTAATGAAGAATTCAGGGACATTGGGAACTAACATATTATGGAGGTAGAACTCACAGAGAAGGTTTTGAATTTTGGGGTACTGGATTTGTAAATGGATAAAAAACATTACCATCAGGAGCTTCATAAGGTGCCTGACAACACAACTATAATAACTTACCAAGAGTAAAACTGCTCTGAACAAACATGTTGTAAATTAAGATGGTTTCCTACAAGACATAGAGCTTACAAGCTAAAGGACAGACAAAGTCCAAAAGAGATTGCAATTTTTGTTTTTCATCTTGGATGATTTCCATCTCCCCCTTTAATTTCTTATTTTCCTTTTTTAATTCTGAATTCTAAGAGACAATTTGTGGACATCATTCAAAATGCTAAGACCTCTATCTCTCTGTCACTTTAGGCTGCTAACTTCTATTTGTAAAGTTATGATTTCTCTAACCTTTTCTACTATGCATTGGGTAAATTCAGTTTGTAAAGACATATTTGTTTCTCCATACCTTTCAACTAGGATTTAAGGAGTGTAATCTCTTCCAAATAACCATGAGGATCGGTAGCTTGACATAACCCGAGGTGACCAATTTCCATTGCAATTGATTTTGAGCAGGATTTTGTGCTTTAGGTACCAAAGTAGTTTCCAGAGCTGCGGAGTTGACTTCTGAAGATGTGGGCATAACCAAGCTCTGTGGGGTAGGAATAGTTGCAGTGAATATAGTGTCGGTGATTTGTCAGTGGGGACAACTAGTTTTTACCTCATCCCTTACCTCCCACACAGGGGCAGAAGCATCAACAAAACCCTCCAACCGGAACTTCCAGGTTTATGCAATGTACAGGACTGTCATGGCCATAGGAAAATAGAAGAAGAGGGAGTCAAGGTATTCCTACCTTTAGAACTAGAAGGTGTTGAAGATGGGCTCACTTGATCACTAGATTTTCCATTTTTCTGAGCACCAGTTCCTCCTTCTTATGTGTAGGGTGAGAGGTGATGAGATGATAGTGGGTCGAGGTGTGGAAGATGGCCCTAGTTTGAGCTACTTCAGCTTGAACCCTCCCCACATTCATCCTTTCAAGCCTTCACTTTGGCTTAAAAAATTGATGTGAAGCACAATAAAGTGAATGAGCCTGGGTGCTTTAGCACTACCTTTCCTCCTCCAGTCTTGTATTTTTGGCCGACTTTGATAACTACATCTACCAAGTATTCTGAGTAAATTCACCCTGAGTGTAGGGTTGATGCATCCTTTCTTTAAATGAATGATAATTTTGAGTGAATCACCACCCAACACAGATGGTTGGCCATCATATATAAGTATCTGTTAACCCATTTGGCCATCTCCCTCCAAATTTCAAGAAGATTTTCCTCTTAACTCCTTTCTAAACACCCTGGGAGGTAAGGATTACCTCGGAAATGCCTCACCCTCCTCATGAAATAGAGCAAGAAAGTCTTTGAGGGGAGCATTTGTCATGACTTTCAGACCAAAATCTGGTAAACCGATAGTTCAAAACTACCTAGGCTGGTAATCTCCACTCACTTCCCTCCAACGCGTGAGCAAGTAGCTTCAAAATTTTCTAGAATTCATCCACTACACCTTCATCAAAACCTTCAAATTTTTAGATGAATTCAAGCCAACTAGAATCATAAAATACCTATGAAAAGTGTAACATTCCTGAGTAATGGGTCCAGAGAATCGGGCTCTAACTTTTCTTTTGTCCCATGATGAAGGCGAAATGAATCCAGATAGTAGAGAAACAAGAACAAGGGCGTGCTTGAATTCACAGTGTGATGGCAGGTAGAAAGGTGTGTTCAATATTCATGAAGCAAATGACAGGAAGTGGTTAGGAACTATCAATTTGAAATGCACCTGGATCCTCGAATCACATAAAATCAGAGCAAATTTGGCAGCGTAAAAAGGTTGACAAGACTAGGTATCCATGAGTAGTTTTGATATGTGAGATGGTGCACATCCCATCACTTGAAATGGAAATTCCACATGTCCCTTTCATAGAATGTGACACATGTGGTGTGTGTGGAAATCATGACTCATTACACCCTCATGTCATCATGTCATAGCATCGATATTCGAAAGGATATCCATAATAAATACATTGAACATTGTGTATGGATGTAATTATGATAAGTTCATGCATGGGGAGTTGCTTCATAAGGAAATATCCATAGTGAATTAGAATGCACTTACCCATGCTAGTTCAAGTGTCCGATATCCATAGATTTCCATGTCCTACAGTCTGAGATAAAATGTGATTAGTGGCCTTTAAACAATGAATATTTCTACATTTATTGAAAACAAAACAACTAACTAAGGGAAGAAGATCAAGGTCATGACCATCCTCCTTTATTTAAATTGAAAGACAACAATTACTCCTAGCCGGAGGGGGTGAAGAGCCACCTCAACATGCATTTCCTCACTCAACATGATGTCACTGGTGAAATTTCCCTTGTCAAGAGGTCATTGATAAATCCTGAGTCTGTGTCCATTCACAAGAAGAGTCCTTCTGTCACCATCGATTGGTAATAGTCACACAGAGCCATTATCAAACACTTTGTCAATCTGATATGGGCCCAACCAATGTGTCTATAACTTACCTTTAAATTGTTGATATTTGGAATCAAAGAGTAAGACCCATTCTCCCTCATGAAACGTCCTAGATTTGATATGAGCATCATGTCAGGTCTTCCTCTGATGTTGGAGAATTTCCACCTATTGTTGTGCTTCCATCCGCATTTCATCCAATTCATTCAATTGCATCACCCATTCACGTTGTGCTTCATCCAAATTGATGCCGAACTTCCAGTGTTGTTCTCTAGGTGTGTAACTCAAACTCTACAAGTAACAATGGCTTCTTCCCATATACCAACTCATAGGGAGAAAAACTAGTAGTGGTTTTCCAGGTCATGTTATAGGCCCAAACTACCTCGGGAAGTTTTGGTACCCAATTTTTCCTATCAACACTAACCACTTTAGTTAGAATGTTCTCAAGTTCTCTGTTGGTGACTTCCACCTACCCATTGGATTGGGGGTGATATGGTGACGATTTTTGGTGCTTGATTCGATAGATTTCTAGAAAATCCTCAATCATTTTAGACACAAATTGAGGACCTTGATCAGATACAATGGCCCTGGGGGCCCCAAATCATAGCAATATCCGATTATACAGAAATCAACAACAACATCCTCATTGGCAGATGCCAATGCTTGAACTTCAGCCCATTTTGTGACGTAGTCCATGCATACCAAGAGGTATTCTTTCCCAAAATATGGGGATCAAAAGGTCCAACGAAATCAATTCCCCATTTCTCAAATGGTCCTAAGACCAACTGAGGATTAAGAGGCATTTCCATGGATAGTGTAGGCTTCCCCATTCTTTGACATGCATCACACTGCCACACATACTTCTTGATAGTCTTGTGGAGGGAAGGCCAATAGTACCCAACTCCAAGGACTTTGTGAATTGTCCTCTTTACTGAGTAATGTCCTCCTCCTGGCTCATCATGACAAGCTCACAGTATGTCATATACTTCATCTTCTCAAATACACCTGCGAAGAACCATATCAGACAACATTTGAATAAAATTCCATTACACCATTTATATGTTGCACTATTTTTAACCAATCTTCATCTCTCTTTATGAGTAAAATAGGCAAGAAACTTCCTTGTAGTTAAATAATTTGCAAGATCAGCAAACCACAGAGTCTGAGTTGATATAGAAAACAAATGTTCATCTAGAAATTGATCCTGACTACCTCATCATTACCTGAAACATTCAATCTCGAAATAAAATCAGCAACAACATTAGATTTCTGGGCTTATCAATAATGGTCAGATTGAATTCTTGTAACAAGAGTAACCATCTAATAATCCAACCTCCGACTACTAGTTTATTCATCAAATATCGATGGCAGAGTGGTCAGTATAAACAAATATTTTATACCCAGTGATGTAATGTCAGAATTTATTCAAGGAGTAAACAACAACTAAAAATTCCTTTTCCGTAGTGGTATAGTTTCTTTCCATAGGAGTCAGGTTCTTGTTGATAAAGTAAATGGCATACATGTGATCCTCTTCATCTTTCTACCCAAGAACAACTCCCATGGTTATATTGGAGGCATCAGTGTGGATATGGAAAGGTTTCCCCAATCGGGCCTCATAAGACTAGGGTGGTCAACTTCTCCTTGATAATATCAAATGCTGCTGACACTGAGGGGACCATTCAAAAACACAATCTTTTTGTCAGCAATGAAAACATAGGTGCAACAATTTTACTAAAGTCTTTGATGAATCACCGATAATACCCTACATGTCCAAGGAAACTTTTGATGTCATCTGATTTGTTTTGTGTAGGTAGTGAGTGATGACTACTGATCTTTTTGGGGTCGACTCTGTATACCTTTGGTAGAAACATGGTGACCTAAGACAATTCCCGATCAACCATCATCAAACATTTTTCATGACTCAGGGATAGTTGGTGCTGCTCACATCTACTCAATACTTTTTCAAGGTTATTCAGAGATTCATCAAAAGTGGATCCATGGATAGTGAAATCATCCATGTAAACTTCAACACAGTCATTTGTAAGATCTGCAAAAATGGCCAAGACTACTCTCTGAAACGTAGCAGGTGCATTACAAATCCCAAAAGGTAAGACTCGATAAGAAAATGTACCCCAAGGGAAAGTAAAGGTGGTTTTATCTAGTCAGCAGGTGTAATACTTATTTGGTTATACCCACTAAACCCATCCAAGAAAGAAAAATATTTCTTACCAACGAGATTGTCTAGAACCTGGTCAATAAAAGGCAGGGAAAATAATCTTTCTTGGTGGCTTTATTAAGTTCCCTATAGTCAACACAGATTCTCCATTTACCATTTTTCTTGGGAACTATAACTAATGGTGAGACCCACTAACTATCAGATATAGGGTAGATGAATCCTACCTTTAGCAATTTTTCTATCTCATTTTTACTATGTCTCTGAGTGTTAGGTTAATTCTTCATTGTGGATGCCTTATGGGTTTAACATCTTCAATGTAGATATGGTGAGTACATATGTTAGGATGAATTCCCCTCATATCAATGTAATCCCAAGAAAAGCGTGGGAATGTTTCCTCAAAATATCGAGAACCCTAGCCTCTTGGTTGGCCTCCAAATTATTACCAATGGTTAGTTCTTTCCCTATGTCAACAGGAACTTGTTTGGTATCTTTCAAAATAGCGAGCTCTGCATTGGTGATTAAAGAATTCAATGGGAAAACATGGGGCTGAAGCATGTGCAAAATGGGTACATTTTCAAGAGACAAAATCTTGGTTAAAGGACAATAGAAATCAGAGACTATGTATTCCATATTATAAGCATAGATTTCTTTACAAGCTTCATTAGAAGTATCACTTACCAAGGCAATAATATCGGACGTGTCTAGAAAAAATGGGTCTACAGTCAGAGTTCCAATTTCCAGCCACAATGTTGATTTCTCATAGTCACAGAGCCCTTTGCATCAGTCAGTGTGTATGACTCAACAACTTCCATCATATGGTTTTTCACTACAATGGTGGCCAAATAAGAAGAACTCAAAGAGTTAGTATCCAAAGAATCTACCCATACATGTTCACAAGCATACACATAAGGCTAGGCAAGGAGGATATAATGAAATATGCTTGGATTTCTACCCATTTAGAATGGTCATTTTCCCGACCTACAGTCAATATATGTAACAACAGTAGCCAACCAGGGTCTTCCCAAGATGACTGGATATCCCAATTTCTGAGCTTTAGGTCAGTAAGACCATAAAATTGACAAGATACTCCCAAGATTCAATGGTGACCATTATATCCTCAATCACACCATCTGGTATAACAATGGATTGATCTACTAATTGAAGAATGGTATTGGTAGGTTGTAGTCCTGTTAAGGACAACAAATTGAACATATATGTTGTTATAACATTTATGGCAGCACCAAGATCCACCAAAACATTAGATATTGATTGATTGTTTATACAAATAGTAATGACTGACTCCCGGATCCCCATATATTTTGGTGAAATAAGTTTTCCAACAACAAGATCAGCCAAATTTCCTTCCACCCTGATGGTCTTTGGGTATTTCTTCTTTCTTCCTGGTGTCTTTATACACTCATTTCTAATGGTTTGGTTTAATTCTGAATGTCCCTTATTTCTCATAGAAGTGGGACCTCAATGTGCACCTTTTTCAACTCTTGAACTAGCATTGTTTCATCTGCAGTTTGAGTGTCCTGTAACCACTCAGGAAAAGGAGCTTTATGGGCATTTTGATTAGTTTCTTGACCATTCTGAGTGTTTTGTGTTTGTGGAGAAGGTGCAGTTCCTTCATTTTCCTCAAGTGTCTCTTCTTTATCAGTGTCTACAGGATTTCCATGATAACAATAGGAGGATTCAATGTTTTCCCAGACCTTAGTCGCAGATTACCAATAGTATTAACCTGCATTGTATTACTCGGTCCTGCTTCATCAATTGAAGTTGTCTGCTGATTTTTAGGGTTCACTACAGGTGGGATGGAAGTTTTGTTTGTTTTGTTGTATGTCCATGTTGTTGATAGGTTTGTGGTGGGGCCATTAAAGCTTGTTGTGGTTGTTGGAACCTCCGTTGTTGATTAATGTTATTGTGGTGTCCACTACTGGTTTTGGTTAGGATTTTGTTGAGGTACCCATTGTTGGTTGTGCCATGGACTTGTTGGGGTTGGTGGTGTCCAACCTAGGCTGAGTGTAGGGATTCATCTAGGGTGGTGGATGTGGGTAAGTCATCCAATTTGATGTTGTCCACTCAGGTTGTCCCCAAGTAGGCTGAGGAGCTTGACTGGGCCATGACATCCTCCAGGGGTTCTGAGCAGGTCGAGGGGAATATACAACTTGATTATTTGGCCTTTGAACAAATTTTACCTCTACATCAGCTTGAGAGATGGCATTCAAGCCTCCTTTCAACTATGATAAGAAGGTGCAATGCTTAGTGTCATGGTCAACAACTTCACAGATCAAACACATGTCTGTGACATCCAAAGGACATTCTCTCGGGGATGTCTCTTCCTACACTTAGGGAAATATATGTCCAGAGGTTCTTTGGCAGCACTAGTTTTGGCCTTAAGCCCATCTATGGTTGATGTTAATTGTAAAAAATGTTTTTTTTCATGTTAGCCATTTCCTCCAAAAGTTCAGAGGTACCTAGGGTAAGCTTGGATGTTTTTCTCTTCCTTATACCCCCTCGTGTTCTGGAGTAACTTCTGCATAGCTCAATGATTTGTTCCATAGTAAGTTTATGCACATCTCCTCCTCCCATAAGATGGAGGGAATCCTTTGGTTTCCTCATCAAGTCCTTTAAGGAAAATTGTCTTAGTGATGTCTGCATGTAACTCATAACCACTCCGTCGATGGAGAAAGAGAAATCTATCTAGATAATCCTCTAGATTTTCATCTTCTTTTTGCCGTATATCTAGAAGAAATCTTCTTTCCTATCCCTTCCCCTACAGTAGTCTTGATATTTATCCAAAAATTTGTCTCCATGGCTTCCCAAGAATCAATGGAGTTAGAGGACAACCCCATGAACCATCTCATAACAGAGTCTTTGAGAGTGGAAGGAAAGAGTTTGAGTTTTTTATTGTTGGTTCTATAGTCATATGTTTGGCAAAGAACTTTGAACTCAAACAAGAACTGATTGGGGTCTTCCATAGACATGCCTCAAAAGATAGGGAGGATGGATGGTGAGATATTTTTCATGGGTGCATCCTCATCCTCATCCAAGACAATGGGATAAGTAAAGGTTCGACCCAAGGGTCGGTCTCCATTATTCCCATGGTCCCCATTTCTGAGTGTTGGTCGAGGATGCAAGATGCTCAAAAAGGCTTCTAGTGTTGTATTGATTCAGTGTCACTCTCTCAGTGTTCCCTACGTGTAATCTATTTAGAGATATTTGTTGGATGTTGCATGGTGTAAATCTCCCTTGATCATCCTCATGGCCTATGCATCAAGGTTGGTTATTGAAACAAGGCCCAAGACTTCTACTGGTTGCATATGTGAACTCCATTAACACCCATAACATGTAAAGTGAGAAAAATGATGTGGTGTGCTTATGGTGTTCCCAGAAAATGCACCAAAATGATGGGTCATTGTATTCTCCAATCATTTAACTAACAAGATCTTCTATTAGTGTCATTATAAACCGGGGTTGTGTCCTAGGTTGTATGCAATGGAGCTTTATGTAACCAGTTTTCCTATTGGGTCTTTTATTGGGGGTTGTTGTGAGATCTTTCTAAGTTGGTTACTAATCTATGAAAACTCAATGTAAATCTATGAATTAAGTTATTGTGATGAAATGAAGTCTAAAATCTATACTTCTAATTTAAATGGAAATGCACACACAAAATTTGAAAGAACGGAATTGAAATTGCACACTTGTAACTAAAACTTAGTAGAAGTAAAAGCACATGCTAACTAGACTTTTCATAAAGGGAAACACACATTCTAATAGAAATTTCAATAGGGAAAAAAATACATTCAAACAGAGATTGCATGAAACATACTGAAATAGAGATTGCAGTAAAACTTATCAGAAAACCATATGTGTATGTGAATGTAAACAACCTCTTGTCTCCTTGGTCAAGTGGGCCCTTGCTCTCCCTTGGGACAGAGGAAATCTCAACAACTCTAGATCCTCAAAATGATGCTCACTTATATTAATTCAAATAAGTTCCATGACATATCCAATACATGAAAAGAAGAGTGCTAAATACAATAGGCTATATATTGCAGATTATATCTAAAATAACAACTACTACTAGTGTTCTTAAGAAGGTGTCTTTATATAGACACAAGCAATTATAAATATGCCATAATAGCCGCACTAACGTCTCCCACTAATCAACATTGATCAAGACTCATAAATTCCTATAGGACTGCTAGAAACAAGTCCCATACTTATAGGTCGATAGGTGGAAAAAGTCTTCCGCTTCCGCATTCCATCTCCAAACTCGGACTTCTTAATTACATTGGCAATAAATGTTCATTATTTCCCTACACACATCATCACATTTCTCTCACGAAGGAAGTTAGTAGGAAGTTATACGGTAATCAGGTTGCATGAGAAAAGCAAGGAAAATGCATTAAACTCACTAAGATATAACTATACAAAGCATCCCCATGCATTAGCAAATCATATCTAAGTTGCATGTCCCAATGCAACTTATCTATGCCCTACCATGTGACCAAGTTATTGGGCCATGTCATACTCTTCAAATTGGTCAACATATTGCTTCTGGTACCTTTACATCCCTAAGTATTTGAAATTACTTCGACCCAAGCTGTGAAACTCTCATTTGATTGTGCAACATTGTTTTTCTAGGTGGTAGTAGGACTCAAGAGGAGAGGTGGTCGCACCTGAAGTCCTACCCATTCATCATTATCTTGCTCACTAGTTTTTCCGACAACCGCCTTATGATTGTGATGAGGGCATCACCTTGTCGCATACTCCAACTCAAATTTTGAGGTGAAATAACCTCCCGTCACTTTAATGGTAAGCTCAAAGTGTCCCATCTCCTATCATAAGCCTTCCTTTTTGCCCCAAAGTGCTGTGACAGATAGGTTTCAAATTCCTCCACACATTTGAATAATATTTTTGAAGTATTCTCTCCAATACTAGCTTGGTAGTAAAGAGATCTGAAGTTTTTCGCATAGCCACATCATTGTGATGTGTAGGCCGAATATAGAATCCTATTATTTGAGTTATGTGATTGAGTATATCCATTTTTTCACCCCACATGATATGATTTTGAAGCAAGGACTGAAAAGCTTTTAATTTAAATTCCCCCATGAACAAATTGATGAATAATTCAGGGACATTGGCAAATATCATATTATGGATGTAGAACTCACAGAGTAGGTTTTGAATTTCAGGGGTACTGGATTTGTAAATGGATTAAAAACATTACCATAAGGAGCTTCATAAGGCACCTGACAACACAACTGCAATAACTGCCAAGAGTAAAACTACTCATGAAGAAACATGTTGTAAATTGAAGATGGTTTCCTAGAAGATAATAGCTTACAAGCTAGAGGACATATATAGTCCAAAAGAGATTGCAATTTTTTTTTTCATCTTGGATGATTTTCATCTCCATGATGGTCCCAGGATGGCACATACATAAATCCTATTCGATCTTCCTCACTCAAAGGCTCAACATAGGGCATAGATTTTCCATCTCATAAAGGGATAATAACCTTTTCCTCCTTGTTCTCAAAATTGATATAACCCTTATTGAACTAAAGATCAACATTATTTTCATAACACCAAGGGGACCAAAGTAGAGCTAGGAAGTTGTGCTGCCTTCTCGCAAGTGCCAAAACCTCAAAGTCCCCTGTGAACTTGGCCCCGTGTATAATAATGGACACATCTCTTAAAACTCCAATAGGGGTGGCCTTTGTTCGATTAGCCATAAACAACACATTAGAAGATGGTTGTAATGGGGGTCTCCCCATCTATACCCATGCATCTAAAGTAAGCACATTGACTTTCGTGCCTGTATCAATCAATATATTACTCAAAATCCATCCATCCACAACATTATTCAGAGTGTTTTCCTTGTCATAGTCCAAGCTATGAGGGGAAGATTTGCATGCAAGATCTATCGTCTAGTCTCAATACGTGTG
Source organism: Taxus wallichiana var. yunnanensis (assembly GCA_018340775.1). Classification (NCBI taxonomy): domain Eukaryota; kingdom Viridiplantae; phylum Streptophyta; class Pinopsida; order Cupressales; family Taxaceae; genus Taxus; species Taxus wallichiana. The sequence goes on from CM031234.1 coordinate 83,737,140, forward strand.
CGTAGAGTGTTTCCCTTTATCCAATTTCTTAATAATAGAATGATATTCTTCCCGCACAACATTTTTCACACCTCCTTCAAGTCATCAATATCAGTTTGGACCATATTTGTTGCTTTCTTTTGCTCCATCTTCTGTGATTGCTCCTTTAAACACTATATTTCACCCTGAAGATTTATGAGTACCTCCATGGTTTCCTGATAAACATCCTTCTTATGGACATGACACTGGTACCATGTATGTAGAACCTCCTCCTTAGTGATGGTAGGCTTATGTTGTAACGCTTCTTTGGCGTGCGTCGCTTGAGACGGGTAGTGATCTTTACTGAGTAATTCCTTGGATTCTCGGTTCCAACTTGCATCCACTAATTGTCCACAAAGTGCGTTGTATCATAACCATCCTTGTGCCTTTATTTTCTTGTTTATGTTATTTACTAAGATGCTCATATAAGTCCGGGCATTCCTCATAGCTATGATTCTTTCCATAGAAAGAACATGTAATATTCTGAGGACATTCACTCTGTAGTGGTTAGGAGATCCACATGTATAACATGTTCCACGAGGAAACTCACTTCGTCCACCACCACAGCCTCGGCCTTGAATCCACCACGATATTGTTGACCTCCGCCACAACCTCCTTCAAAATGTCCTTCTCTCGATCATAATGCACTTGATTGTGATCTCGATCCTGATGCTCACCCTTACCCTTAGATTTATCTGATACTCATATCTGTCATACACCAATATCTATAGCATCATGGATATGACCAATCAATCTACAATCCTTTGTATTATGAGTTATGGACCGACAAATCTTATAATAGTAAGATATGTTCTTCCTTATCATGCATTGCAATAATGGGCAGTGGCTAGCATCATGGTTTAAATGACATATCTCACAATCTAGTAGCAATGAATGTATTGATATGTGGGGACAACTATCCTTGGTGTTTCCTTCTATTTCACAATTTGTACACCAAATCCCTATGCACATCTCATGTGCTGAATTTGTTGATAGTTTCTCCAATTTCTTTGCCATAGCTGCAATCGTGATTCTAAAAATGGATGACCTAGTTTCTATAATTCCAACTTGCCTTATCGTGTAAAGATGATTCAAGTGCTTCACATGGATCGAGTGTATGTCTTATGTGATAGCGCCCTTCTAAAAATGGTAATAAGACCTCCAACGAACCATTACGCATGTTGTCTTGCGTGAATATCATAAGAAAGCTTAGATAAAAGCATTTTGAAATGGGCATCATACTCCCTGACACCCTCAATAGTGCCTTGCTTAATATCATTGAGCACACTTATACTCTTCTTGAACTCAAGGATGTGAAACTCTATAAGGAAAGCATATTTTAATGTTGCATAGTCTATGCAAGTTTGATCAGTCAAAATTTTTGCATGCGAGCTATGTGTGCATCCTTGTAACGTAGTGGAAAATTGACTTGCCTTGCGCTTAGAAGCCATGATCCGCTTTGTGCGCCACAAGATTTCACACATGTGCATGTGTTTAAGCAACATCTTCTATGCCCCTATATTCGGAAAATAAAGAGATCTCCATGTAAATATTTTGGGGTTGGTGCGGAGACCTTACCCACCTTATCCAAAACCTCCTATGTTTCCTCTACCTCCATAACCATTAGATCCATCGAACTAGAACCACCTATACCTCCTGATCCTCCACCTATAACTCGGACCGCACTGCAAGATGTATTTCCTGTGTCCCAAAAATAGTATTGAACTTTACCCCCACAGTCTGTGAAGTGTTACCACTCCTAGAAGTGAGTCCAAAATTCTACGCACTTGAATTATATGTAGATGATGCACCTGAAAAGGTACCTCCAAACAAAAATGAATATGTTTTCCATGCCATCGATGTACTTTCTATGTGACTTACTCTTGCTCTCCCACTACCTAAATTATCTTGTTGATTGTTTGTTGTACTTAAATACTCGGAAAACCAAGCGCAAGGGCTAGGTTTCCAGGTAGATTTAGATGTGCACTCGTGGCCCAGGTTGTCTCTACTATTGTGCTTCCATGTGAGATTGAGGAGGGTTCCCTATCATGCTTGCCCAAATGGGGGAGTTCCTGATGCTTTTACTCTACACCTTTTACATGAACTCCAAATCCTTCTCGAGCCATCTCTCTCCTCAACGCCATTCGCTCTGCAACATCCCATTACTTCTCTATCTCCCTCTCATGCACCTCATTATACTTAAGCCACCTTTCTTCTCTCTACCTTTTTGCTACTAGGTCTACCATCTTTCACCAAACCTACTCCACCCCACGTGGTGGGGTTCGAGCTTATCCATCGATTTGTTTTCCAAGTTCAAGGTCACCATCAATATTTTGATCGCCAGTGAAATGCCTTGCAAGTAAGTTCCCCTGGGATATCATAAAAAATGAAATTTTTCTACCTATGGGAAAGAATAAGTGGAAATTGAGTACTCTAGAATATAACTATTCAAAACACCATGAAACCAAGTATCCACAAAGATGTGTCTAAATCATATCAAAGCATCATAAAGGGCCTAGAATTCTTCATGCATCTGACAAGTGCACAATACCTCCAATCCCTTTTAAATGCATAAACAACCAACCACTCGTATAGTTCTACCGGAAAAATAACAAAGAAGCTCTCATACAAACTATCATATAGATTTTGTTCCACCCATGCATGTGCATTAGACTCAGATCTAGTGTTGAACCTCCATGCATATTCTTCTTCTTGATCTTGTATCCACTCCTCAACACTTGCTAGGGTCAACTGATATGTCTTCATCGTGAACCATCTCAAAAAAGAGGTCCCGAAATGGAACCAATGATGCACCTAAAATTTACCATAGATAACCCAAGTGCGCTAGCACATCACTTAGCTGGATCGAGTGCTCACCCTCTTTAGGGTTATTTGTGCAGGATGTTAGCAAGATGAAGAGTTAATGCATTCATATCCATAATTGGTATAACATTCTACAAAATATATTCCAGATCTAAATGTAAAGAGTAATTAATTTAAATAATAGCCATAATGAATTCAACCATGCAAGATCTAGTTATAATCATGTTTAACACCTTGAATCACTCAATACACTCCATTATATTAACACAAGAAATACACTTTAAGCTTCTTACAATAAGTAGTACCATAAGCTCATGCGCGCATCGATCTGATAAGCATAACTTCACAATAACTCATATCCAGTCCTCCTATACTACACATATCACTACATATTTATAAGGGTGTGGACTTGCCCTTCACCGCTTACATAATTCCCAAAATAGGTTACATGCTTTGAAAATAGCCATGCCCCTTTACAATAATAGACACATATGCAAGTGCATTAATAATAGATCTCTTATGGTTAATCGGAAGTAATAATTATATTGTTAACTCGAACCCATGCAAAGTGCTTAGTAGATGCTCTTCCCAAAATAACCCTCAGCATGTTGCATAAGTCTTTATCCAGCTTTATGTCCTCTACAAGCTATCTCCAAAAATATCTCGTAATCCTTAAAATAGCTAAGTCTTGAATTTGTCCTTGTCTTTCATGTGCATTTCCTTCCCTATCCTTCCGCACCTTTAAACGTGCCTTATTCCTAAGCGCGAACCTTCTCGTGTGTCCCTTATGCTAAGTATCATACTTTGTCCGCTCAACAAAGCCTTCCCATTTGATGCCATGCATCCAAGGTGAGAACATTGACTTCCGTGCCCGTATCAATCAGAATATTGCTCAGAAGCCAACCATCTACAACAACATTTAAAGTGATTTCTTTTTCATAATCAAGGTTGTGGGAGGTAGCTTAACATGCATAGCATGCCTCTCACGCTCTCCTTCGGTCGTGGTACCTTCTCCCATAACCATTCTCCTAACAAGGGAATGATATATCTTTCCTTAACATCTTGCATACTTCCCTAACCTCATCCAGATCCTTCTACAAAGCCTCAACATTCTTCCTTTGCTCCGACCGATTTGATTGCTCCTTCAAACACTTTGGATCTCTCCTTGTAGACTCGAATCACATCCATGGTATCTTGATACCTCTTTTTTATGAGTAGGGTCCTGGATACTTCCCATGTACCACTTCTTCTCTTATAACAGGTTCTTTGTCTTGGTATCTCCTGTCGTGTGTGGCCTTTGCTTGCATCGTCACCAAGATAGATTTTATTCCCGACTCACGTGTCATTCTTGGCATCCACTATGAGTTGGCCTTCTTTATGCTTACCATCCCAGCGCCTTTGTCTTTACGGTGTTCTTTGGCTCATGTGCTCAAACATATCGTGGCACTCTTCGTACTTATGTTTCTTTCGCACCATGAGCATTACAAAAGATCAGGACACCCACACTTATAATGCTCTCTACACCCACAATTATAGTAGGTTCCTTGCATGGGAATTCACTTCTTCCCCACACCAAGCTTGCCAACCACGAAATCCTCCGCAGAAACCTCTTCCACATGCTCCTTCATCTACCTCGCCCTTTATAGCGTCGATCATCGTCCTTGGAGCTGCCAGCAGAGCTAGTCTGCACACACCAAGATCAATGACATCATGTATCTGGTCAATTAGCCTATAATATTTGGTGTCATGGGTCGTAGAGGTACGAGATCTGTGCATAAGCAAGACACATTCTTATGGATCACACGTTGCAGTAGTGGAAACCTACTTGCATCATGATCCCCGTGGAAAATTTCACAATCTACTATCATGGCACGTCATGACCTCTAAGGACAATTGTCCTTTGCATGCCCCTCTACCTCACAATCTGTGCACCACAAGCCATTACGAGTTTCATGCGCCAAGTTTTGGAAATAGATTTTCCAACTACTTGGCCATTGCAAAAATTTGAGCCTCAAGGAAAGGGCTAACACTAGTATCTACACTTCCAACAACCTCAACGCACAGATAACCTCCAAGGCCTCACGCGGGTCCGTGAATGTCTTGTGTGAAAGCACTCTTCTAAACAGTGTTATTAATCCTCCAACAAACCATTAAGCATGTTGAGAAGGATGAATATCATAAGATAGCTTTGACAAGAAATTTTTAAACTATGCGTCATATTCCCATACGCTCTTTGTCATTCCCTAACAGATCTTCTTTAAGGCGCTAACGCTCTTCTACTCAAACTCAGGGATATGGAATTCAGCTAAGAAGGCATTCCATAATGGAGTGTAATCTACCACCGTTTGACAAGGGTCATACTTCCAGCACCACATTACGCACGTGCCCCTGCAATGTCGTTGTAAACAGACTTGCCTTTCGCTGCTGGGGTAGTGATCCCCTTCACACACCATAGCAATTCACATTTGTGTACATGCTTTGTAGCATCCTCAACACCCTTGTAATCTGGTAGTTGTAAAGACATCTCAAAAAATACTTGCGGAGGTCGTTGAGGCCCTTTTCTGTACGATCTAGAACCTTGACTCCATCTAGTGTTTCCCCACCACTAGTTCCACTGGATCCACTAGGTCCTCTACCTCTTGATCCACCGGACCAACCTCCAAATCTGCCGACCCACCAAGTCCTCCTCCTACAACTAGTAATGGGCATAAAGTGGTCGCACCTAATGTTCCCAACATCACACTTTGAACTCGTGCACCGATGGTTTGTGATATTGCTCATTGCTATCGATGTGTATCTCGCGCCACTTCTAGATGCGATACCCAAACTCTGTGTATTTGCACTTTGCCCAAAAATCCCTCCAAACACAGGAATTGTTTGTGCGGCCATAGATGTCTCAAATGAGAAGTTATACCTCATAGGTGCACTTGGTCACTTCCACCGATATTAACTAGGTTAACAATACTTGTTTCTTGATTTGAAAAACTAAGCGTCGGGGTCGGTCACCAGGTGGGTTTAGATACGCATTGACGGCTCTCCTTTCTCCATGCGACGAACTCTCATTAGAAACTAAAGGGGTTTCTCTCCCACGCTTACCAAGATGGGGTAACACATACTTTTAGGTTCCATGTCCTCTTCGCAAACCTCAATTCCTTCCTGGTGCCCCCGCATTTCATCCCGAAATCTAAGACTACCCTATCCAAAAAAAATCGTATTTTTAAAATAATGGGTCCTTTTATGTTTTTATTGTCGAAAGTTCCTATATTGTGTCAAGATATTCCCAAAGAGCCATATTAGCCATTTTCGCCAAATACCCAGATGCCCAAAATTGTTATATTCTGTCATCAAGATTTTCCTTGTGAAATTTATATTTAATTATTTTGAGCCCCGTATGAGGCAATTTGTGCTCCGGTTTAACTCTTTTGTGATTGTACATATCGTTATTCCCATATACCAAAAGTAGGGTTTTAACCAGAATGCATTCTAGGCTTTATTTGTGACTTCGCGCAATGTTTTGTGTTTTCCCGTTTCGTTTTCTGTGAAATTTCTTTGGATCAATTCCTTTGCCGGTTTGGCCTGATTCTTGGCCTAGAGTAGCTAGAGATCATATATGCACGTTAAGCCGAAAGGAAGTCACCATCGGAGATATGGTTCTCTGGGAAAAGACAAAGTCGTGCACCAAAAAGCCCCTTCTGGGTTGGCCGCATTTTTGGAAAAAGAAGAATTGAAGTGGATCATGGGAAAATTAGAAGCAAAGGGGCGGTGTGGGAATTTTGTACCTACCTAGCAGGGTGCTTTTTCCCATGGAAGCAACACCACTTAAGTGACAATGGGAAAATTAGAGGCAGCAGGCAGGGGAATTTCTTACCTACCTTGCAAGGTAAAAATTCCCATTGTGAAATAAAAGAAAAATCACTTAAGTGAATCATGGGATTTTATTGCATGCTTTGCAGGGTAAATAATCCCATTATGAAAGTCAAATGACTTAAGTGAATCATGGGATTTTCGTTGCCTTGCAGGTAAATAATCCCATTGTCATGTGTTTCTTAAAAATAGAATTCTTTATGCCAAAAGTGTGACCCCTTTGGGGAAGGAAAGGCAACCTTTAAATTAATTATTCACCCAATTTTAGCGCCCGGGCTTGTGGAAAAGTCAACAGAGGGTAAAGGACAAAAGGTGGTTGAAAATATATCGTTCTAAAATTAAATAAATGATATTTATTTAATGCAGCCCCTTTATGTCAAAAAGTGTGCCCCTTTTGGGAGAAATCATACTTTTTAAAGTATTAAATGATTAAATTAATTCCTATTTTCAGTGGCTAAGGTCAAAGCATACTGTGAGGCTTGAGTTAATCTGCGAAGTCTAAAATTAAATAAATTTAATTTATTTAATGGCAACCATAAGCATGCACAAAATAGGTGCCCCATTTGAAGAGTGAAGCTTATTAATTAATTAATTAATTGTCGTAATAGCAAAGACATTAATTAATTATAGAATCATAAGGATTATATAAGCAAAGTGGGTTGCCATAAGGATGAATTAATTAATTCATAGGCAAAGAAGTGCCGCCCAGGAAAAGTACGGCCCATTTGAAGAAGATTTTTACTCGAGAAGAAGGTGAAATTAATGTTAGAGGCTTCCAATTTTGGTGCATAGGTTGAAGGAATTTGATTTGTGTCTAGATAATTATTTGCATAAGTGATACAGTGCTCGGTGAAGTTGGTAAAATTCATGCTTACTTTGCATGTAAATAAAACATCAAATTTTGGGGCAGTAGGCTTGAATTATGCAGATTTTTATGATTAAAATCCATTGTTCATGTTCCGGTTGCCATCTTTGTCTAAATTAATTGTAGGAATTCGTTACAAGTGCTTTACAAAAGAAAAGGAGCTTTAATCAATGTCCAATACATTGAATATATCCTCTCGAATCTGAAGAATTATCCAGATCTGCACTAGTTTTGAAGAATTCGCCGAATAAGAAGAAAAAGAATTGTTCAGACAAAGATAGACAAAGCCATGGCAAAGAGGGATGAAAAAGAAAGCACAACGGAGTCATGCATCACTTCCAAATTTGCAGACATAGGAGACACAGATCTAGGTCCGGAACCTCTTTCCGAATTGATTGATAGATCCAAAGCAGGAAAGACTTCACTCATGCGTGCAGTTAAAAGCAGTGGAATTATTCGAGCTGTAGCCTTTCCATACACAGCCCAGTTGCCAAAGTTCGTTATGGAGTGTGCTAGGTCTTACCATCCTTCATCCAGATCAGTGCGAGATGCTACGGGAAAACAATAATTCGGTTGATGCGAGTTCAAGCAATTATTGCTTGAAGATTCCAACTTGAAAGGTGGTGACTTCCATTAGCATTCAGGATGTCGGCAGAAGTGGGAGAAGCATAGAGTTGACTGCGTGAACATAATGAACAATAGATACATGAAGAAGCCCAGATCTCCTTCCAAGTTCCCAAGAACTCTTCCACGGTCCAATCTGGTATAGGAGGTAGATGATATTGCCAAATTGTTATGCAGGATAAATGGCGAAGCTGAACGCTCACACTTTCCGTACATGGATGTATGCTTTCATCAGGACCATTGAAGTCAACAAGGTTGATTCCATAATCAATTGGTTGGAAATCATTAGCAACAACATTGGTGAGCAACTCCGAACGTGAAGCGTACTTTCAACTTCAAAATGACTTCCTATTTGGTATATGCAAAGAACTTCACAAGGCATCTTCTCCAAGTTGGATAGATGTGGCGTTCTTTCTAAGGTTCCCATTTTCGAGTGCTACCCACAACTTATCAGTACTGCATGCAGAAATATTTCAAAGTGGTTAATGATGGATTCTTCTACGAATTCATTTACGGGTTGACAAGGACCTAAAGGCCAACATGGTGAGCAAGGAAGCATGGGAAGCCATATCCAGAATCGCGGTCTATTCATTAAATTTACAGATTTCACATACCTCAGGGTTATCGAATTTTTTGGAGAACTAGCTAAGCTCCCCAGATATCCAAATGATAAATTGGTCACCATGGAGTTGAGCAGACAACTTGTGGAGATACACGAATTTCAGTCAAAACAACACAATTCTATGGGCTTCTTCCCGATCACTGTGGGACATTATAGCTTCCAGAGCATTCATAAGGCCCGAGGATTGGAAGCTGAAATGTTATTTGAGTATGAACAAGAGTTCTTCCTGGCACAGCTGAACTTTGATCCATTTGGAGCAGCCAGGAAGACAATCTCGCAGGAGTACGCACATGTGCCTTCATTAGAGGATTTCTAGATGAAAGGAAAAAGTGAGTACGAGGTTAGAAAGAGGGATTTCAGTAGGCTATCAGCACGGAAAGTGTACGAATTTGGATTAGCACAGATACCTGCAGATCTTAAAGATGATGGGAATGTGTTACTTGACACTTACCATTAAATGGGAGGACATAGAGCCACACTTCAGGATAACGTAGGGGGCTGCCATATGATTGAAGAAAGGTCTGCCGCTGTTCTGGTGAATACTTCAAATTGGTTGCTAACGAAGGGATCTTTGCGCTTGATGAAGCATTGATGAATCAAGTCATGGGCAACTTCGGTGCATAGGGATTCCCTCAAGAGGAAGCACGGAGGAAAAAGCAGCAGAAAAGCTCCGAGAAGATGAAAGTGCACAGAAGGTCTCAATCAAAAGAGAAGACCACTTCCACGACTATGACATTAGTTCCGGCTTCTCCAAGATCCAAGATTTCATTGATCATTGTACCTCAAAGCATGACACTTCCATGCCTCCACTTTGAATCCGCAACATTCATCTTCTCTCCTCGGCCACTCCGTTCAAAGCACTGTTCCGAAGAGACGCGTTGCGCGTGCGGATGGCGAGTTCGAAAGAGCTTTGTCCTTGGATTATTCAGAAGATGGCAGCCATAACACTGTAGCAGTTTCTGATGGAGAGGAAACAAAGCGGGAGATAGTAGTGCACTCAGTAACTTCTCATTCTCTAAGAAGTAACTTCTCAGAATGGTTGGCTTCAGAGTTGGCAGCGAAGCAGAGTGGAAATGAACTTGGAGGAACACAACTTGCAGCCTACTCCGAGTCTAGGCGAAAAGACAAAAACCTAAAGTTGCTAAGGTAACTTCAAGGTTGATCATTGAGGAGTCGGGCGAAGTTTGCACGAGATGTCGATCCGGCGGGAAATAAGGAGGATGAGCTCACGGCGGAAGATGTAACAAGAACTGGAGTACCCATCACTGCCCACCATAGAAGGATTGAAGCAGGATACACGTATTGATAGATGCTCTATTCCTTAGGCTTGACAGAGAAAAGATGGAGAAAGACAAGCTTCGTAAGCGGTATCTCGGTTGTGTGAGATCATAGCCAAGGTTGTTAAATCTTCCACTCAACCCATTTCAGAAAGGTGAGTGATCATCGTATGAAGGAGATGGAGGATGTAAACAATCAAGTGAAAGCTATTGACAAATGGAAGAATCGATTATTCGTTAAGCTTCGTACAACTTGGAGAGGTGTCAGCCCACTTGAAGGTTATGAATGATGCAGTAAATCAGTTGAAGCAACTGGTGACGAGCATAGTAGATATGAACATAGTTGCTGAGAGTAACCTGAGTACTTTGGCTGAAATCAATAAGTTGTCGGGAGAAGTATTAGTTGCAGAGCAGATTGTACTAGACGGATCAATCAAGAAGGGGAAGTAGCTAGAGTTTGCAGTATCTTTCCATTTGGAGATTTGCAGAGTTTTGCTGAAGAGGATTTAGGCACTTGAGAGTAAGACATCATCTTTACCAGATAGTATCATTGCTTTCACTGAGGAGGAAGTGGTCGAAATGTTACTTCATACGTACGGATCATTCCTAGCAGAGTGCCTAATTCCCTAGAAGGGTCTCTTTTGATGGTACAAGGGAGAATTGATGAAGCTACTAAGCTTTTCACGATGAATTCCATTAACAGACTGGTGGCACTACAAGCGGATATTGCGAGGTTCAGGCCGAGCTTGGAGGATGTGGAAGCGTGTATTAAGGTGTTGAACGAAGGGTTGCTACAATTCAGGACGAAAAGGAAGCGGTGGCTAAAACAGATGGGAAGATGTTGAATTACATGTTCAACAAGTATATCTAGTATCAAAACAAAAAGAAGACATAAATGTTACAGCTGGCTTGACTTCTTCTTCTATTCTCCACGTTCCGGATGAAATTGTAAAACTTTAAAGTTATTGGTTTTGAAACCATTACTTAAAGTTATGTGGAACAATTCTATTAGTTAAGTGATACATGTGTCACTTAAGGAGAAGTTAGTGGAGGATGATTGCCAAATGTCATATTTACTTGTTGTTTATGTTTCAGATTCAGTTGAGTTTCTCATTTGTACTTTCCCTTCTACATTCTATAAGTAGAAGAAGAACCTCCACGTTAATGATCGAATTTGTGAGCAGCTGACCTTGTGTTCCGGACTTTGTGTTGAAACCCTTGAGAGCCTCTTGAAGTAAAGGAATATACGAGCTGCATTTCCAGAGAACTTTGTGTCATGGTGTATTGTGTTTCTAGCTTTTATATCTTAAATCTTTTAGTAAACTTTGTGTTATTTTAGATCTAGATCTAGAGCTACCTTTTCTTATAATTCTGTGTTTATATCTATTGGTTTCTTCTATGTGTATGCAATCAACTTTGTTATCTATTGATTGGGATGCACATCTTCCCATTTCTTCTCTGTGTTTATATAATTCCCTTCTTCTATAAATATTTTCTTTCTTAAATGTTACTACTTACTTCACTGCGAAATATACTGACTATGGTTCATGAGTTGAACAGTTAAAGTAAAACCCCATATAGATACTAGCATACTTTAATTGACAAATCGACACGAGCCTCGCCGGTAAATGAGGGAGATTTATCTCATGGCTGCCTAGGTTTTGTGTTATGTAGAAAATCTAGCCAACACTTCCCGTAATGTCTTGCCTCCATAGATCCATCACTCCCGCAACCTCGCGTTGTCTAGCTAACTCCCTTTCACGTGCTTCACTATACTTGATTCGTCTCTCTTCCCTCTCCTTTTCCGCCGCAAGGTCTGTCATCTTCCTCCACCCTAGTTTCCTCGCCCAACACTCGGAGAGAAGCTTAGTCGGCCATGGGGGAATGCCTCCAAACTTACTATAGTGATCAAAATCTTGATAGCCAATGGGATAGCTCGCAAAAACAATCCTTTGGGTTCCCTTAGGAACTCAAACTCAATAACCTCTAGACAGAATATATAGAAATGGCGTATTCCTAGGTATAAGTGATTAACACTCTTTTCCACCAATGATCAATAGCACATTTTCAAGTCATATCTCAGATCCTATAACCTCCTAATCATCTTGGGTCCACTCACGTGATCTATAGTACCAAACTCGATCTGGATGCATATGCTAAAATCCATTCACATAATCCTACTAGAAAGCAACAAAAGAAGGTCTCATACAACTCATAATATAGGTGTTATTTTTTCCATCTGTGTGCATCAAACTCAGTGTCTAGTACTAAATCTTTGAGAAAACTCATCTTTCATGCTCTTAAACCACGCTTGACACTTTCCAAGGTCAAGCGCTCTGTCAACACACATCATCCTCACAACAACTTTGAAAAGAGGTCCTAGAAATGGAACCAAGATGTAGTCATTTTTATTCCCTTAGAATAACCTTCTAATCCCTTACGCGTCGGCATATCACCCAGTGGGCATTGGGCGCTCACCCAAGGCATGCGCGGGCATCAAGCCCCTCATTTATGTGAGCATTGTGAGAATATGTTGTCATTGATGACAGATTTAAGTACAAAAAAGTAAATGATCATGCATACATTCTGGAAGCATATGATGAGTCATTACACCAACATACCCATTCAGATAATAAAAGAAACATCATACAAATAGTAGATTTGATCCATAACATAAAGAAAAAGGAACTAGGGTTTACACCCATGAACAATATATTTAGAACATAACCATATATTCATATTGACCATAGTTCAAGAACCACATTACATCCACAAGAGCCATAAAGACCAAATAGAGATCTAGCTTAGGTATCAATAGTTCTAGTTATGTTATCTTATTACAAAATTTAGGAGACCCATCCCCTGAAATGCTAACATTCCTACAAATCCTCTAATGAAACCCCCAATCCCTAGAACCTCCTAGTATTTCTATAGAGCTTCACCTTTCATCCTTTCTATGATGATCCTAAAGCTTCCCCTCATCGACCCATATGGTGATTCTCTCTCCAAAATGGTCCTCTCTGATTCCCTTTTCTTCCACCTGAGCATCTCTATAAATAAGTTTAGCACCCACCATCATATCATCCTTCACGAGAAGATCAGTTGTCAAGTGTCAAGGTAGTCCTCCAATGGAGCATGCTTCTTCTGATTCGAGCTCTCCACTTTCTGCAATGATGTCTTTGGGAATGGTCCATGTGTGGAATATTCTTTCCTTGACCACTAAGTCACCAGGATGGCACGTTATCCACTCATCACGCCTAGTCGGGTCACATTTTTCCTCAAGTGCCTATTGGAAAGCCAATATGACTAAGTCCTAAAATCCTTTGCTCTGCCTTGCGCACACACCATGGTTTCTATTAAACCCTTCTAAAACCCCATGTCCAATGCACTTTACCCTATGTGCCCATCCTCTTCACCGGCCCCACAAACACACGCGCCTTTTGGGACTTAGTAAATATTCTAAGGCCCAATAAGGTTCATTTTTTTACACCCCCTTAGCGAGTCGAGAATAAACCGTAAACAAGACTCCGTCATCGAGAAATGGTCGAACTATATGTTGGGTGTAATGTGATGTGATGAATGTGTAATGATGGTATATGACATAGAGATGAGGTGTGAGAATGTGTGATGATTTAGCCTAAAGCGTATATCACAAGATGAGTAGAAGAAGTGATGATTTAGCCTAAAGTGTATATCACTAATGGATACTAGAAGAAGTGATGATGTATCATATGGTGTATATCACTAAATGATGCTAGCGTAAGTGATGATGTAGCCTATAACATATATCACTAATCTAGGAATGTCACATGAGAAAAAGGTTGAATGGTTGAATATGTGAGTGTGATGAGGTCCATTTGTGATGTATACCCTTAATAGTCTAGTATGGATCATGAGACTAGAGTGTGTCATCTAGGGTAGTGAGTGCAACACGTAAAAGTAGATGTGTAAAAATGTGTAATATGTGTAGTAGATGTGGTGATGAGAAATTGTCATGTGATGTGTAATGTGTAGTGTGTAATGTAGGATGTATAGAATGTAATGCAAGATGTGCGATGATATAATATGTGTAGATGCATAGTAAATGTAAGACATAAGTTGTAAAATGTAGGATGTAGGATGTATGTATGTAGGATGTGTGAAGATGTGTGATGTGTAGTGTCGATTGTGTAGTGTGTGAGGTTCATGTGTATAGGATGCCCTCAACAGTCAAGTGTGAACCGAAGCACAAGAGTGTGTCATTATAATGTTGATGCTAGTATGTGTGATGAATGTAAAATACTATATGTGATATGTGTAAGATGCGAGACAACTGATGGTGCTAGAAGAGGGGGGAAGAAGTATGATGCCCCCCAAGTATATGTTGATGAGTGTGTTATTCAATGATAAATAGGTGATGCATGAGGGTGATAAAGTATAATAGATAATGTATTATTGATTGAGTGATGTGAAAATGTATGTGTGAATAGCAATAGATGGTCATATATGTATGTATGTATGATTTGGTTATGTAATATATATGTAATGGGAAGATGAAATGGGGTTCTTATTGTAAGATATCCCTCAACATTCATGTAAGAACCGTAAGAACACGAGTGTGTCATCAAGGGGTAAGGTGACAAGAGTCACCTACCAAAGACCAAGTTTGCATGAAGTGGTGGAAGCATGTGTGGCAATAGTAATAACAGGACCATGCAATGGTGGCATAAATGTGTCTTGACCATCGGTAGAAGGAGCAATTGTTTTGACAAAATGAATTGGAAACTAAAGTGAGTAGGATGTGGAGGAACCTTGAATGGTGGTAGCTTTGGTGGTATTGATGACCTATGCAGAAGACTTGATAGGAGAAGGTGGAATAATTTTGAGAAGAATTTGCTTAAGAGGTGTTTGACTTATTATAGAAGGAACTTGAGTAATGATGGCATGATGCTCATTAGACATAGATGAATCAAATTTAGGAACCCATTGAGATGTAAAAATGGAGGGGACAATGTGACATGATGTTATGTGGTGAATGCGATAAAGCCTTGACACTAAAGTTTTTTTATTCTTCATTGTAAACCATAAGCAATCATTGTCATTATATCCATTAATTCGATGATAATTGCAATATGGATGACCTTGATATTTTGTAAGTCGGTAAGGAGGATATCCTTGAGTAGATGATAAAATGATCAATTGATGACTAAGGAGATTAGTAAGAATGTCATGTTTCTTAGCATTGTGACCAAACATGAGAGGCTTTGGTAATGGAAAGACTTGAGGCTCACTAATATAAGCACATGTAGAAGACATAGAATGAATATGGGATGTAGAAGGAGAACAAACATGAGCTTGAGAAGTGTCCTTAAGTTGTTGGATTTCAGATTTGAGAGATGTAATCGTGGATTCCATAGCCTTTGAAATTTGTCTTGAAATAAAGAATGTAAAGCTTGAATTGAGTCCAACATGGATTGATTAGATGGAGGATCACTAAGATTAGGGTGGTCGGATAACCATTTTGAAATAGCACTCACTTAATGCGAAAAAAGTATCATTGGGAGATACATGGTGTCTAGGTATTTTTTCAAAATAACTTGCAATTAGGATGCATTTGAATTAAATCATACAAAAGAAACGTGAGCAACTTTAGGAGCCATGATAGAAAAGAATATATGCTAAAGAAGGATCTGAATGACCAATCATGTGTGGGGTTCACAAAAATGATTATGCTAAAATGTGAAATAATAGCCTAATTTAGATGATATAGCGGTGGTAAATAAATGAATAATGCAATACAGAAATATACCCAAACAATTAAGCAATGGAAATATAAAATACTAATGTGTAAAGAGGGTTAGAAGAGCCTTAGCTGACTTGAAGAGGTTGTTAGATTGTGTCACAGTGGAGACCAATGAACAGAGATGGAGGACCGTCACATAGAAGCCTGGAAAAATGTAGATCTAGTAGATTTTACTAAACTGGGGCACCTGGAGAGGGATAGGGGTGCCCATGGGTTCCCTAATCTAATTTCTGGTGCCTTGGTCTACGTAGATGCTTAGAAACCAATTCTCGGGTCGCAAGATTTTCGCAATTACTTGTCTTTGGTCGCATGTATGTCATTGTAAGATCACCGAGTTCGTTATAGATATGGAATGAATGAATCGCCTGCAAAACCCCAAAAAATCATCAAACCCTAAAAAAGAAAGATGCAAATGAAGGGGTCGAATGTCCTCAACTACCAAAATGATGGACTTATAATTAAGTGTTGCATTACATCTCAGACCCAATGTAGTTCTGTGTGTGTGTGTGGAATTGTGCCCTAGGTTGCTCTTGTACATGTCGCACTTTGTGAGTAGTGAGTAAGTAACTAGATGTAGAATGTAAATAATGTGTGCATGGACACAATAGACTCACCTCCTATGAAGTGTGATACAAATGAACCATCCTTTGTCTCTTGTGATGGAGCTAGATGGATTCAACCTTAGGTGGTGATAGTAATGCTTAGTGTTTGGTCCCTTATTATGATCACATAACTTTATTTTTATATAATTCCTTGCTTGAATTTCATAATTAACCCTGAAAAGGCCAACTACCAAAAAGATAAGATGCTCAAACGACTAGAAAGGACCTAAAAGTGTGATCAAGTACAAAGAGGACAAGGGCACCTGTAGGGGATGGGGGCACCTAAGCGGCTGGCGTTACCTGGGCCAAGGCGTTGGTGTTTAGAATGACAAATACCGAAAGGTGAAAGTACAGACTAAGCAAGTAAGAGTGCAAGACTGAAATCATAAGCATAAAGAAAAGAAAGGTGGATAATGGCATGGGCTAATTAGTATTTTTCTTACTTATGAGCCATATGAACAGTATTATGCGATTGAGACTAGATAATTACCCAAAGTGCGTGATTTTGTGTCTACACTATCAAGCCATTTCCCGATGACGCACTATTGTTCTATGTTTTTTTCTTGATAGCTGAGTGGTCTTATATAAATGAACCTCATTTTTCTACACACACATTGGGGGGCATCACTTTTCTTCCCCCCTCTTCAATATACTTACACACACGCTTGCATACATCTTTTACATCTCTTACACTTTGTAATGTATCAATCTCCTATATCATGGTTCATTCATTTTATCTACTACACTATATCACATATTATCCATCTTCATTCCTACATTCAATCCAATTTTCACGCATTACTACATCATCATCTATTACAAATCAACATAATCATTTACACAATGCCAATCAAACATCATCATTCGCGCAATGCAAATCAAACATCACAAACCAACATATGAACAACAATCATCACATCACATATCAATGAACATCAACACAACACAATAATACCAATCATCCACACACACACACACACACATCGTCAAAAGTCATGGTTACAAAATACAATCACTGGGGGCAATCCCCTATACATATGTACATCCATATATATCATACATTATCATCATGTCACTATACACAATTACAAGAGCTCTGAAGTAGATGTTTCACCGCTCAATCTATGTTGTTGGTCACGGCCCCTATATCTCTCCACCTATCTACATAATATAGTTGCCTCAATCAACCGCTCCGTGAATCAGTCCGTGCAATTCCATATATTTCGTAAATACATCTTGATCTAGGGGCCCCTCCTCCTACCGCATGTCCGGCTCGCTCCATCTCCACTTGAGCCTCATCACGCTCACTCAATAATGCGGTACATGTGGCGCCACTATCGCCACTAGCTCAAACAAATAAGCATGCTCGCTTGTTATAACATCCACTCGCTCTAACATCCCACCTCCCATGAGCACATCCGACAACACATTATGTGTCAATGTGCGATCGATGAATCAACAATCAAGGACAAGTAAACATCACTTGCAGCATCGAATGTTACATTAGTTATCACACATGTTTACAAATATGCAACAACCACCACGTAACAATAAAAAAACAATACTTACGCTCAACTTGTCACTATTAAGACATCTCCATCAAGGCGGTGCACTGCTCCTCTACTCCTCCAACCGGTGGTCCACCCACCGCATTCACGACAATCTGAAAAATAATAACACCCGTGATGCCCACCATGTGTTATAGGCCTAGGCACATCCCGCATCGTCCACCTGTGTATTGGCTCTATGGCCGCATTTGCCTCATCTATCTTTGGGATGTACTAGATGTGCTCCCGTAGGACCTAACCTCACTCTTGGCTTCCTTGGTGATATAGTAGCTCTAACCCATATATATGGCTTCGGAGGCACATCCGAGCCATACTTGAATCGCTCGATACTCGCCTACACCAAACAACTTAGTCACTCCAAGGAACCAGTCCTCTAACCACATGGTGCATCGAATGCACCATAACTCTACTTCATCCTCGATCTAACCCCATAATCTCTATACGACATCCATATGATGGCCCCTAGTCCCATACGATCAAACATAAATTTATAGCTAGTATTATCCAGGTCTCCTACTACGCGTGCGTGCACTTTCTTTGCAAAAAATATCATGCCTCACCCACTTGGCCCGTGGCCCACCAAGTGGCATCAATATCACAATATGCTCATAGGACCATACATGTAATAATGTGGTGGATCCTAGTCCACCCCCATGGTCCTCATGTGTAAATCTATATAAATCCTGCACAAATGAGCTAGTACACATCACACCTATACGATCTCATCCCATGTTCCTTTATGTGCTAACAAATATCATGCATCTTATACAAGATGCCTACTCTGCCCCCTCTCTTGCACAATGAAATTATCACAACTACAATAAACTTTCTAACCACGGAACACCCGATCTCAATATGACATATAGACTAATATGGATCTCAATCTAAACCCGTGTCTTAGTAAAGTATCACCTAAATGCCTCTCGTCTACATTTGAGCATCCACTACAACCATCACCTAAACTCTCTCGTTTACTGACTAGTAGTCATGATATACATATACTTCCTCTGGGTCACTATCATCTCCCTAGTAGGCAACCAAAAAGTACATGTGTCCACACACCACTGCTCACATAATGTAGTCACCATAGGCATATTATGGGGTGCCTCCCCAATCTAGCTATATGCCGTAAGTCAAAGCATGGTCTAGTATCCCACTCGGTGTTAGATAAGCCCAAAGTCGGTAATGTGCTTAAATGTCGACCTCATGAACTCCTTTGAATGTATATCTCTCTACATAGCATAAACACCAACAAAATATCGACATTGGTACCTCATATATACACAAAAAAAGCCACTCAAACTACAAGAAGTCATCAAAATTCACATTTTCCATAGTACACTATCAAAACACTATTTTGGGTCATCGGCGCCAGGGAAGACACGCGCGCGCCTAGCAGAAAGGGA
The DNA here is from genome assembly GCA_018340775.1 of Taxus wallichiana var. yunnanensis. Taxonomy (NCBI): domain Eukaryota; kingdom Viridiplantae; phylum Streptophyta; class Pinopsida; order Cupressales; family Taxaceae; genus Taxus; species Taxus wallichiana. Next base: position 83,756,591 of record CM031234.1, read on the forward strand.
CACCAACACCTAGAATTGGGCGTTGGGCCCCGAAGGTCATCAACGCCTTAGTCAATCCCGCCTGTGTCGAAATGCCTAAAAATTCAAAAATTTAAATTTTGCTAAAAATTTGAAAAAATGGAACAAATTTCACCATTTTTTCCAAAAATAATCATACTTACCAACTCATATGTCATCTGCAAAGCCACGGTCGCCGCTACTCTCTCGAACTTGGTCAACCTTGTTTCCCTAATCTGCGACATCCTCACAAGCTCAGAGCTCAAATTTTCAATCAATCACAGTTCAAATGAAGTTACTATTCACTTTTTACTATCGCTATATATAGTAATTTTCCATTTTTCATTTACTTTGTAATTACCCTTTTCGCACCCATTCTTCCACTTAATACATGACACATAAATTTGCTCATATCTTGAGCTTCGCTACTCCATTTTCCTACTTGTTTACACCATTCAAATCAAAATTTATTTTACCATCATACTATACATAGTCCACAATGTTATATTATAGTCTTGCATATACTATTTAACATATTCATAATTCTACACCATCTTTTATACTACCTCTTAGTCATCGTTACTTCTTGTCACTTCTACTTTCGGCTTGATTCTCTTTGTTTCCACCCCTCCCCTTTTCATCAAAGGGGAATACAATCGGGATCACCCTACGATCCCTCTCAGGATACTATACGGTCATCCGATACTCTTAATACATCATTTTTGAAAATATTTCTCTCACATTATTCAAACAAAGTAACAAATCAATCTATTCAAATATTTTCTATCTATTCCCCCTAATGACTCGATATAGGGAAACACATGAAAATCTCTCCATGAGTAATCTATCATACACATCCAATCCCAAAGCAATATTTCAAACATTCAAATCAATCAATCAATACGACATATCATACTATCTCTCCCAGATGACCTAACTTGGGAGTTATATCATTTTACTTTTCCCATATGACCTAACATGGGAATCACTTTACATTTTCTATCACTTCTAGATGACCTAACATGGAAGCCATCTAGCATTATACAAATCGCAACACCCGTGGAGTGGGGGAAATGAGATGTCATTGCCTTTCCTATACTACTCTTATATGGGTTATTCAACACGAAACTAATCATGGATCAAAATGGAACTAAATTTGGTCTCTAGTCGTCTACAGCAGTTGGACCTTTTGAGGATGTAGTCATAGATGGAGAGTAAAACTAGACCTCTCTCCCTAACACTCTTCCTCTAGCGGTAGGATGCCCAAATCCTCCCTTGATCGAAATTTTACAAAATCAGGTTGGGAATTGATCACTCCCTACCCCTTCAAATCTCCATCGGCAACAATTCAAAATATCCAAATTCTCCAAATCAAATCATCAATTTCTCCAAGTGCTCCTTACAACAGTTCACTATCTCTATTTACACCACATGGATCGACATGTTGATCCATCGTTCATTACATCATATGTTCTTATTCTGCGCGTATTTCGTAACATGTATTTTTGGACTTCTCACGTATGTTCCTTACTTCCTTTACACTACTTGAATTTCATTCAAACAACAAAAGGGGGCAAATGTAGACACAAAATCACGCACATATTACTATTTTACTATACCGCCAAGTATGTTGTTATATACATGGATCTTAAGTAAGAAAAGTATTCACTGGTGACACACTTCTTAGTCCATCTACTTGCTTTGATTATTTCTATTGTCTTTATCTCTCACATCTGTCACTTCTACACTCAATTACGGTTAGGTTACGGGGATCCATGTTTGTCAGTCTTCACACATTTGTTTTCAATTATCCCAGGACACCATCTCTTAGTCTAGACACTAACAACTAGGCACTCCTGTCCACCTTGGGCACTCATGTCCTCTTTGTTCTTGTTCACATTTTTGACATTTGTGGTCGGCCTTTTTGGTTTTATTACTTATATCCCAAGGTCCTAGTCGACATGTTGTGTCACTAGTGTTAAAATTCAAACAAGAGATCCCTATATATACACAACATACATATCATTATAAGGGCGGGTAATTCTAAAGGGAAAGCATATCTACATACTATCAAAGGGACTACATTTTTGGGCTAATTACTCTACATACACTGCATAGGAAGGGAAGTTTTGAATTCCATCCCACAAATTTACATTTTATCTAGCTTTAGCCTACTATCTTGGCATCATTAGTGCAAGGGAAACTTAAAGACACTATTTCACACACAAGCACATAAAACTACATGGAGTCTGGAATGTAGTGCAATGCTTGGTCATAAGTTCATCCTTCAGATGACCGCCAAGGTTAGTATGACTTCACATATTTCATTTTTTATTCCAATTTTATTTGTTTGTGAGATTATATAGGTAGTTAGGGTTTTGTTGCAGATTACAAGTATCTCGGTGATCCAAGTGCGACATATAAGCGATTAACTACGAATAAGTGCAAAACCCTAGTGACACGGAAAAAAGTAGATTTCGAGCATTCGCACGGTCATAATGCCTGGAGTGGTCTCTAGTGCCCATACACCCTCGCCCTATCCCAAACACCCATGTCCAAATGTCCCAAGATCTCAAAATTTATACTTGAGCATTTCGACATTCTTCCCAATATGTTCATCAATTGTTCCAGCCAAATAAACTTCGGATAAGCTAAAAATTAGATAAGTACCCTATATCTCTCATTTACTTACATAGTTGCATCTTTAGAGTGATTAACATTTGTATTTTGTTGTATATTATCATAGTGACTCAAAATTAGATTTAATATTCGATTTTTATTAAATCAACGAGCACCTAAGATATGTACATGAGGTTTGATCCTACACGAGGACATGTAGTCGCAACACTTGGATTGGTTCAGTTAGGTTGATCACCAACGGTACTCTCGGCCTCATGACACACATGATTTATCCTTTTGCTTTGCTAATTATTTAATGCATGACATTACTGGTGTTTAGGGTTTTCCACTTGGTTATAAATCAATAACGACCATCCCAAAGTTGCATAAGAAAGAACAACATATAATGAAGGGTATTTACAGTAAGCAAAACACACAAGAAGTTGCATAACCCAACTATCAAAGGGTCCAAGACCGTACACTTCCATTCAAGACTGTACAACCCCAAGTCTAGACTATACAAATTTGATACGGTCTTGCCTCAACTCGCTTTTAGCTCCATAATTGATATCAAAGTGCTTTTCAATTTCGATTTATCTTTTCTACCTCTTTGTAAATTTGGATCTTCTCTATTTTGACATGTACAACTAAATCTTCATCTCCTCTTGTATATTTGAGCTATCGTTTATTGTTTATCAATTGTTGCAAGTATTAATGCATTATTTATGATTATATATGATAATCGGTAAATTAATTAGGTCAAAACAATCTCTTGTTACAAACCCTTACATCTTATTTATTGTTATGGACCTCCATAATATAATATAATTAGGTGGGGTCACTTTGTGTTACTAGAGAAAGGTTCCCGACTTTTTGTAGGGAAAAGGCATGAGACATAAGCACCCTTATTGATTTGTTTTATTCGTTGAGAATGGTTTTTTAGTATTGTCGCCTAATTCAACAGAGGGTTTGATAGGGAGGATGGAGAGACTAAATTGCCATATGTTTTTGACATTTGTTTGCATTTAGATGGAGGGGTTGAGCATTACTTTTCATTTTCAAAGTGAGATGAAGGGGTGTGAGTAGCAAAGGAAAATAAGCTCACCGTAATACTATGAGAGTAGAAATAATCACACCGCCCAAAAGAGAGAGACACACCATTTCAAACTTACACATGTCAATGCATAGAAAGACAACAAAATGCTCATAGCCTAATGTGAGGAGGTCATAACTTTCTTGCCACCAAGTCTTGAAAAATACATTAGATGGTACCATACCCCACTTAGAATATATTGGGTTCACCGTCATTTTCTCTAATGTGCTCACCAAGTTTCATAATCCAACCATACAACCTACTAATTTTTTTTTAGACTAGGGGTAAATTTTGAGTATTGAAATACCTTCTCAAACCTTGAGAATAATTCTTTCAAATGCAAATAAATTGATACCCGAACATATTTAGTTGGTATCTTCTCATCAATTTCTTATCATGGTTTCAATTCTACACTTCCTTCTTTTAGAGATGGTTATGTTGTATCTCCAACCGTTGCATCATCAAGTATTAAAAGGAGGCTCGACAAAATCGAAGGGATCAATAACCAAATCTCCTTGCATTGTTGAGCCAAGTGCTTAAACCAATTAGTATATGCTTATGTCGAGTGTTTTCCCTTTGTTCACAATTACTTTCTTCTATCTATTTGGTTGTAAGGCATGCTTAAGTTTAATGTTGCAAAACATGCCTTGATGTAATAATGTGTCTCCACGATGATGTTTCATCCTATTGAATAATGCTATTTTCTATTTAACACTTATAAACATTTTAAAAAATTGTAACATATATTTTTACAATTTAATGCAAGACTCCATAAGGGCCTATAACACCCACTTGCAAAATTTTCTTCTCAATGCTTTGATAACATGCCAAATTTTTAAGGATCAATTGTAAATATTTTCATCTAACCAATTTGACAAGGATTTAAATTTACAAAATTTACAAAATTATAAATGATATGAAACTGATATAGAAATAAAACACAAATTTATGTGGAAAAATCGTAAAACAAAAAAAAAACCCACAATAAAAACACTTATAGTTTATTAATAAACAATGAGGAACATAATAGCGTATGACAATTATGGGCTCACACAACATTGTATCAACCTTTAATTTTTTACAATTTGCATTTTACCAATGAATTTGAAACACACAACAAATGATATCTTATTGATCAATCTCCATGGGAGATCATACTATGTAAAGGGTGGGTGATTCGGTTCAGTTTAACCATTCAATTTGAACCGTTTCACTCTTAACCACAATTCATTTTCAATAATTTAGTAAAATTTGTTTATAACTTATAATATAAATTGTATTTTAAGTTTATAAAATAACTTGGTTTGGAATTAGATTAATGTGGTGGCCACATGAATGTGTCCCCACAAATATTATTTTGTTATGCCCCTAACATATACCATTTATATGTCAAGTGTGGGATAACCTATGACTTATTTAACATTTATACTTATATTCATTAGTTAATTAGTCATTAGGTATAAACTAATGATAATGAAGGGGTATGATATTTCACAATCATATATATATATATATATGTGTGTGTGTGTGTGTGTGTGTGTGTGTGTGTGGGTGAGTAATTGCTCTCCATAAGTGTGACAAGTATGAGTTAGTGTCTTATTGTAAGACTTAGGAGGTTTCCCCCTTGAAGTGGCTTTATAATATATTATATATTCTGATATACCTACATTTATATTCAAGTAATTCCATTACATATTTCTCCAACAAGATACACCTGTGAAGGATACACCCATGTGTGTTCCTAACTCTTAGGTTGAATTTTGTGGAGAATATTTCTCATTTAGGGCACCTTGTTTACAATCTTCAACACAAGTTTTTTTGGTAACTTCCTCGATTGCAAAAAAGGTGACATGTGTTCTATATGTGACTTGTCAGGGAAAAAATAGGATCACCTATGTTCTCTCCAATAGGTTCCTCAACTTGCAATTCTCGTCTCTCAACCCCCTTTTCATCATGACTAATTTCGATAAATATAGAAAATAGAAACCACGATGATAGTAGTGACACAATTGGCTTAAGCATGACAGGTTGTGAAAACTTTGCAAGATACATAAAATATGTGGGCGTACATCCCCATGTATGCCATTAGTTGAAGATCATAAATTATGTTTTCAATTCGTAATAACACAAATTCATGTCCAAAATAAATGCTTTTTTCTCCAAAAGAAACATTTGGTTTTCATTCCTCAATATCAATTGCATATTTGACTTCTTCTCTACAAGAGGGCAATACGTTTTGCTTCGCCAACTTGTGGGTAGAGGTTGGGATTGTCGATGGTGCAATCGACTAAGTTAAATCTATTATCTTTGATTTTGGCACAAAACCACCTAGTTTGTCATGTTTAATAGTTACCAAATTCATTAATCGCATCGGTCTAACAAGGGATGCCGAGTTTCCCTTTCCATGTATATGTCTTTATAGTTTTCCATACAGCACAAGGAAATTCCCCTCGAAATGGCATGGGATATAACTATTCACAAAACACAAGGGATGCCATTGCAAAGGGTAATTGTTGACATTGAGAGTATTTAATGATAAGGGCTTACTTTCATAGTTAATTCTAAAGTTTGTTGCCTTGTAAATATCTATGCATTGTACCCTTCCTCTTTCGAGCAACACAAACAAATGACACTTATTCCATATGTGACTTACGAAAATAAAGAAGAGGATTGTCTACGTTCCTCTCAACAATTTCCTTTGCCCTTGAATTCTCCTCCCACTATTCGCTTCTTCATCACTCTGCTTCATCCTACAATGTTTCACCTTCGCTCCTTCCACTATATCTTCTTTGCTTACCTTACAAAACAAATTCTCAAATCTTGCACCATCAAACATGTTGTTGCTTAATGCCTTATATGAAAAAGACGGACATGTCTCATGAATAACCACAACCCTCATGAAAAATGCATACAATTCATAATATTATAATAATCATATTCATATTGGTTTCTTTGCGGGATTTGTTATACAATCTTCTTAGACTATAACGATGATATTTGTCGGTTGCGACATCAGTGATCTTTGAAGTCAACAACCCATACTATTAGAAATTAACACACAATGAATCAACAATTAGTGCATTTAATTTTGATAAGTATAGAAGATAGAAACCTTGACTATAATGGCGAAATCCATGTCTTCATTAAGAAACAAGAAAATAATAATAATAGTGTCGGGTTGTGCGTTCAAACCTTGATGATAACATTCTTAGCAACGTCGAAGTTGATGAAAGCGCGACGGTCATGAAAACCTTGCAAGATATAGAAAATAACATTTAATGAATCAACAGTTAGTGTATTTACTTTCAATAAATTCCTTACAATATTTATGAGAATACCCATACACTTGGTCCTCTCTCATCTTCTTTGACCACTCCCTCATATTGCAAAGCCCCATAACACCAAAATTTCAAAATAACAGACATAAGATTATACACATGACAATGTTTCAAATTTAATGAGTGTAAAGACGCCGACACGTTGAGGAGACACTCGACATGTTGATGAGATAATGCCAAATATAAATCTAGAAGGAAAGCTCTTTTGACTGATATTTGTTGTTATTTAGGTAAGTGTGGAGAATGACCTATAAAGATGACACAAAACCACTTGACCTGCTGTTGTGTGGTTATCAAATTCAACAAGTGCATCATGTTGATATGAAATGTTCATATGTACCATTTTGGAAAAAAACAAAATTTTGCACTTGTTCTTCCAATATTTTTCCCAATGATGGGCTTCTACTCCTTCAATCCCCTTCTCTATCAAATCTCTCTTAGTTGTACAACATTTCACTCCTTAAAGTTTAAGTTGTTGTGACAATATCTCCATTTTGAACATTCCTAATTTATTGGACGAGTAAAATAGTGATACGCCATCAAATTAAATCCAAATGCCCACACTCGACTTTGTGGTGTTGAATTGAGCTTTTCCCGCTTTATCCCGACTTGTAAATGTGAAATGCGATAATGCTGGAGAAAGTGACATGTAAAACGTACGAGGGCGAATGGTAAGTATATATATATTACTCTATTTTGTACGTACCTAGCTTTTAGTCCTTACTAGCGTTAGCCTTGGCCTTAAGGTACCTACTTTCCTAGGTATTGGATTGGAGGTGCGAGTCTGAAATGGCAGGAGGGTTTGTTGGCGTGCTGGTGTCCGATCCGTGGATGCAGAGCCAGTTCACACAGGTGGAGCTTCGCTCATTGAAATCACACGTAAGTAGAAACCCCCCTTCTTACTTATTCTCAGCAACATGGACATGGACATGGACACGGACCTTCTCTCACCGATCCCATCTCTCTCTGCAGTTCATTCACATGAAATCTAAGACAGGAAATGTTACAGTCGCTGATTTGGTCTCAGGAATGGCTAAACTGAAAGATTTTCAGGACTTATTCACCGAGGAAGAAGTGAAGGTCATTCTTGCGCAATACTACTCCCCTAACACTAGTAACAGCGCCTACCTAGAGAAAGAGATAGATTTTGAAGATTTTCTAAAGGTAAGCTTTGTTATACTCCTGCTGCCGCACTATTTATTCCCCGACATCCTAGCGCTTAAATTCGTAATTCGTGGGATGCAGATGTATCTTAATATGCAGTCTCATGCGAGCACCAAAAGGGGTGGTTCAGCCAACTCATCCTCCTTTCTAAAGACAGCGACAACTACCTTGCTTCATACAATTAGTGAATCTGAGAAGAAAGCTTATATTGCCCACATCAATAGTTGCTTCGAAGACGATCCTATCATGAAAAGATACCTTCCAATTGACCCTTCCACAAACGATCTTTTCGATATAGCCAAAGACGGAGTCCTGCTATGGTATATTTGCTTCATACCTCATATTAGTGTCCCAAACAAATGTACCCACGGTTTGGTTTATTTTTTAAAATCCTTATGAATTTGCTTAATATGATTAGAAATATAAGCACATGCATGCTGAAATTTGAAATACTGCAGTGCATTTTATGTCTTTTGAATCTATGCAGTAAACTGATCAATTTGGCAGTTCCTGGGACCATCGACGAAAGAACTGTAAATACCAAGGATAAACTCAATCCATGGGAGAGGAATGAAAATCATACACTTTGCCTGAATTCTGCAAAAGCTATTGGTTGCACGGTTGTCAATATTGGAAACCAGGATCTAGTTGAAGGAAGGGTATGTGAGATCCATTATATGGTTTTTCTGTTCATTTTTTTTTTCCATACTAATACTTTGGGATTAGTAAATTAATGGTTTGCAGTTGGTTGTTCTTTAGTTTTTCCACCTGATACAAATTCTGTCAAATGTATTTCTTTTAAGTATTCATCATGCAACATTTAAATACCTACTTGTAAACCTGTACTTCCCAAACTAATTATTATCAGCAGATTAACTTGCCAAATCACCTTCATGGCCATGCTTGTGCCATTCCTTTTCAACACCATATTTTGGTTATTGTGCTTCAGTCGAGCATATCTTAATGCAGCTACTATGGTAGACATGTCTTGAATGATGCTTCGGTTGTATCTATTTTCACACTAACAAATCTCATGCTCACTCTAAACTCATGTGCATTTGTTTTCATTTGCAGCCTCATCTTGTACTTGGTTTGATATCTCAAATTATCAAGGTACTCTGTCACATGGCCTAACGTTTTTTTGCAGTAGAAAGGATCAGTGTGCAAAAAGATTGCTGTTAGAAATTCGCAAAATTATGCAGACCACCGCCTTCATCACCATGTTGGCAATTTTTTTGCAGATACAACTTCTTGCAGACCTTGACCTGAAGAAAACACCCGAGCTTGTTGAGTTAGTTGATGATAGTAAGGTGATGCAAACAAAATATGCATATTTCTTCACCTTAAAGTCTCCTTGTAAAGCACAATGTTTTCACATCGAAATTTCATATAGTAGGTTGTCTGTCATGTCCTAATGGTTACTGGTTACAAAATCTGCCAGGAAGTTGAGGAACTGATGAATCTAGCCCCTGAGAAGGTTTTGCTGCGGTGGATGAATTTTCATCTTCGTAAAACAGATTTCAAGAAAGTTGTTTCAAACTTTTCCTCTGATCTGAAGGTACTTTTTAAAAACTGATTACTTTTCTTTCAATACTGTCTAGAAACTGAGAATCTTGGCATGCACTTATTCACTATTTTCTTTGGTTTTATAATGTCCTTATCATTGTAGTTGCTACTCTGTCCATGATAAATACTTAAGTGGGATTTTTATTTTTATTTAGGAAAGCATTATATGTTTGACAATAAAAGCTACAGATGTACAAAACTATCTCAGTAAGGGTATAGCAGGACATAGAGTGTAGTCTGCACAGGGCTATTTCTTACATTACCACACTTGGCTTCCATTTGTAAATAGAATTTTGTAAAAGCGAATAGTCAAATAGTAAATGATATTATAATCCTTGACTAAGAATGTCACGATAAACAAATGACAACTAACCATACATTTTTCCCTGTTCCAATACCCTTATTGATGGATTGGTGCTCCACAAGGTTTCGTTTTTCAATCTCAGTAAGGGTATAGCAGGAGATATAGCATAGTCTGCACGGGCTATTTCTTACATTACTACACTTGGCTTCCATTCGTAAATAAAATATTTTAAAATTCAATAGTAAAATTGTCAATGATATTATAATCCTTGACTAAGAATGGCACCATTAACAAATGAAATCTAACCATACTATTTTCCCTAATTGGATACCTTTTTAGATGAAGTGATGCCCGACGAGGTTTCTTTATTCTATTGCTTTTGGAAGGTTAAGAAGTCATTCACTGAAGTTTAGCAAACTTCTTGAGGAACTGCTTCCATCCTCTATTTTGGTAACTTCCTACTTTTTTTCCCGTTAAATCTGAAATCCATTGTGACATCCTCATGTTCAGGTTTCTGCTTTGTTTTCATGGCGGCTGCATCCATCTTCACATCATCATGCTCAGCACCAATCCTATCCAAAATAGATAATCCTCTGTCTCCTTTGGTTATGTTTTCTTCTGTGAAATCCAAAGATTCTATTGAGTGCCTATCATCTTTTGATTTTGAGTGTACACTCTTTCCATCGGACTGTCAGTCTCCTTGCAAGATTTTCTATATGGTGCCCAATTTTTTCCTCCTTTTGGCCTTCGAGTTCACCATCCCAATCTGATGCTTTTTCTCTGCATAGAATCCTGGAATCTTTTAGCATATTCAGCACCAAAAATCAAAGATAATATTTCAGTTGGACCTCTCTTGATCTGGTTCTATATCTGGTACAAGATCCTAAGTTTGTGTCCTTAAATTTTTGCATAGAAATTAACTTCCCAATAAATTGCTTAATGTTTTTTTAAATGTGATGCACCACGAAATTCCTTGAACAGGTTGGGAATCTTATTCAGACTAAGACGTATGAAAGTTCCGAGATAAATGATTTGAATTCTAGAAAACATGGTTTCAGGAAGTACAGCGTCTAGAACCAGGGGACCTTCCTCCATATTTTTCCTTCGTTCAAATCCTCAAATCTAATAATGAAAAACCCTTTTAATCGAGGTAGAGAGGAAAAGGGTTTGAAAGATTTTGTTATACCATATTTGTTCATTCGAGGATAAAGCTACTCGGCCAAAATGTTGAGACTTGCAGATCAGGGCAATTTCAAGAAGAAATTGCCTTTTTCCAGAGCCTTATCTGAGGCGGGCCTTTAGAGGGAGGATCTATAATCTTTCTTGGTGGAAACTCCATCCTTTTCCAACAAATAAAGATGGTCAAGACTTCTTTGCCAAAAACTTTCCTCATCGTTAAGCGAGTTCTCATTCTTAGTAGCTTTCAAACATTTACTTCATAATATATCTGGAGTGGATGACTATGGTTATTGATCATCCATTATGATTGGAGTGTGGATTGTGAAGCAATGGATAGTCCATAGTTTTTCTATAAGGACTCCAAAATTGTTTCTGTTGGTTCAAAGGTGATTGTTCTAATTGAGTTTGAATTTTACATGTATCCCATGAAAATATATGATTGTGAATTCCAACATTCTGTGTATATCACCTAATAATTTTTTTAATTCCAATTTAATGTACGAGCACTCTTTGAACATGTAGGTGCATAAGGTTCTAGAATACATGTCAATTTTACTTTTTGGTTCTTTTGTTTACGGGATGGAGATGCATATGTTTATTTGCTGAATGCCCTTGCACCAGTATTGTAATTTGTCTCCTTTGGAATCCAAGGACCTTATGGAAAGGGCCAAGTTGATTTTGTTGCAAGCAGAAAAAATCAATTGCAGAAGATACTTGACGCCTAAGGACATTGTTGAGGGATCTCCAAATTTGAACCTTGCTTTTGTTGCTCACATTTTCCACCAAAGGTGAGGGGCTTGCCATGCCTTTTTTTGCCTTTATTTTTAATTGTAGAAGTTACTTGATGGCTAAGGACATTGTCGAGGCATCTCGAAATTTGAACCTTGCTTTTGTTGCTCACATTTTCCGCCAAAGGTGAGGGGCTTGTCATGCACTTTTTGCTTCTATTTTTAATGTCATTATAAGTACATTTTATGTTGTTTTGTTCATGAAGTCTTTGATCTTTAACTTCATTTGCCCAGGGAGAGTGGCAATTTGTTAAAAAACAATTCTTCACTTGTAACTCATTGATAATAAGTTATAACCAAACATAGCTATACAATTAGTATAAATGCAACTACTCAAGCCTAGTAGTAAGTGAGATAGAGTATTGGAATTTTTTCCAACATTAAGATATGAAGAGAGGAAACCTTGGGGACATGCTATAGGGACTTTAGTCCAAACCTTCTACAAATATCCTTCTGTAATGGCTAGCACTGAGCCACCATGGGCCCATCACTTTAGTTTTGATGAAATAGGCACAATGCATACACTTCACTCCACCTTTAACAAGATACAAGACACTTGAGTCCATCTCCTCGGCCTATAACTTAATGCAAGGCCCTTTAGTGCCTCGGATCTACTGCAGTGGAGTTAATTATTGTTTAACTGTCCACATAGATGGAAGACAACTAGGACATCACTCTTCTTGCTTGCATTGATATGATTATAGACTTGTCATCGAGAGAGTTAAATTCTCAAGATCCCGCTTGATTCTCTTTCAACTTGTCACTTAGGACAAGGTTCATTTCTTGTCTAGTTGGATATTCTTATCATGGCTCGTGGCAATAGTGATAATTATTCACAAGCCATAGCCCATGGGTAAACAACTTATCTTGAACCATAAGATGACCTATGTAATGCCCACAATTTACGACCAAAAACCACAACCAAAACTAGAGTAATTTTTTTAAAAACACCAGGAACACTTACTATAACACATCAATTCGTGAAACATTTACACATTCACAAACTCACTCATGCAACAATTTAAATTTTACTTGGAACAAGAGAGAAGGGAAAGACATTACTCCAAATGTAAAAACAACATATATTACCAAGCTTACCAATAAGGCTTGCAAAGGGGAGAGACCATCATATGTACTACCCCTTTTCCCTCCATGAAGGAATCATGGCTAGCCTTTGGTTCCTCCAAGATAAAACACACAAACAACATACCCTTTTCCCTCCACTTAAACCACCCCTTTTCACTCCACTAAGACTAGCCACGTATTCTCTTGGTTCCTCCAATGTAACAACACACAAATCCTTATTCCTCCTTTCAAGTAACAATCCCTGTTTCCCTCCACTAAACAATGATGTATTCTCACCCCCACACATACATTCACTCTTGCATGCCCATAATGGTGCAATGCAAGTCCACAACATTTAATACAATTGTTATTACATGCTCAATGGAGCAATAAAAATACATCATTTAGGCCATTTCATAGAGATAGAGAGATAGAAGGAATTTTTCCACAATTTACACATCTTATTACAATTTAATTTCTTATTAAATCTTTTGTTTTGCAGAATATTTAAAGTATGCAAGGATACGAATAACACCGCTTATCGGGTTACTTGATTCCATCTCCCGTGTTAATGTGCTTCCCTCTAGGAGGCATTACAAAAACTCTTTCATTCAACCATCACAAGGTTAATAAATGGTTCTGGGGGAGCATCTCAAGCTCTTGAGTACACACCTACCATGGTCTTGTTGTCACTAAAATTGTGCACCCGTGAAAGATCTTCAAAGTTGAAGGACTTTAAGCATCTCAACAACAACATGGGATTGTCCCCAAGGTGTGGGACCTTGGCTCCTTGGGACAAATTCGGAGAAGGCCGAATCCTAACCTAAACTACTCTAATGCTACCACTAAACTAACCATGACAGGAAAAGGGAAAAGGGGAAAGGGGGGAAACTAAATGCAACATGTTGATACACCAAAGTAGAAGGAATCTATCTCCTTGAGATGAAAAATTGAAGATAAATGCAGGGGCAAATGAGGGCAGATACCAGCCACGGTCTACCATGCATCAAATTAGGCTTTAACTCCTTGCATTTTTGACACCGTGAAATAAAACGACGCAAATATAATCCATACTCATCATGAAATGACAACACAGAAAGGTAAGAAGGCAATAACACATGCCAAAGGGCAGATTTTAGCCACAATCAACAAAATATTATTACTTGGGAATATACACAATCTCTTACAGTCATTTGGATGGCATTGGATGCATTACACAGGTCTAAGACAAAGGTCTGCAACTCAGAATGTTCAGCCACCATTTGGGCAGGGTAACTTTGCATTCAAGAGAGGATCCTTTTACAATAACAATGCAAGTTACTTATAGCCTAAAGGGAGAGAGAATATGATCGAGAAAACAAGAGAGGAGCAACATATGTTTGAAAAACTGAGAGTTTCCTTCCTCATGTTTATCCACAAACCTAGCTCATAGAAGTCTAAAAGATGCTCTAGAAGGGTTCATGAAGGTTTGTAAATGTCTTTTTGATGCTTGGCTTGAGAAACTCGCCCAAATTTGCCTTTGAAGCATATTCCAAGGCCCTCTCAAGAGGCTATGATGGCTTATGATGATGAACTACAATTGGGAGGCTCGAACAAAAACCCCGTCCATAAACCCTCGGAAAATATGTTAAAACAGTTCATGCCTTATGTCTTGGATGCCTTCATATGCAAACAACTCGAGTAGGTACTTTGTTTTGGAGATAAGCCCCGGCTTAGACCAATGAATACCCATGAGATCGAGAGAGATAAGGATGAACATCAATCTGCGATGTGTCTAAAACCACCATGATTGCATCTTGGACCACGGCTAAAAACTCATTCTCATGTCTAACAAACATTTTAACTCCCTATTTGTGCTTGGGTGGGGCTAAGAGAGTATTTTTTAGCCAAAAGCATCTCCTAAAGGGAATTAGGATGATCCACAAACATCTCTAAATGAAGCTCTCCTTGAGACCTTTCCAACGGTACCATGGGTAGGTGAAAGGGAGTCTCAAACAGAAGATATGAGCCAAAAAAATAGAGCCCAATTGTGCCACCAATTGATGTCCTCGAGCTTAAAATAGCCTTGGGCTAAACCGTTAAATTTAAGCTCACAAACTTGTACAATAAAGCAAATGTGGGGTTGAATGGATCTTTGCGACTTGTCTTTATATGACGTGTCCTCAATTGGTGGCTTGGGGCACGTGAGGGAGGGATCTTTTGAGAGCACGGGTTGACTAATTTCCGCTAGCTAGCCTTCATATGTTGATGTCTCAACCATTGGTGCCGTGTAAGACTTGGGATTGAGACGTTAACCTTCGGCAAGACTAAGATAGCCCATAGAATTGATCACCGCCATGTGTCTCCTTTGCCATATGACATTCATCAACAACTTGTAATATGAAGAACTTTAACATTTAGCCTTGGGGCTCGAGACAGTCTTGTGCACCAATGAGTTACACATGTCGACCATCGGTGAAATACCTTAAAAACTTGAAGGAGCAGTTAAGTTTCGTTTGCTTTGAGAATATTGGGGTGGCCGATTGCTTTCACGTGCTAGTCTCTCGCCACTTGTCGCAAATCGGTTTCCAATGGTCTTCAAGAAAGTGCACAACCTTAACGAGGTTGAGAAAAACCTTAAGTCCATGGGATGCGGGAGCGTTGATAGAAGCCACTTGTCGCTCATTGGTCAAAAACATAAAAAGCAACCAAGTCACATGTTTAGAATCTGTTTGATGACAAGTGTCCTATTTTAGCTTAATAAAATTTGAAGTGCCAACTTCAATGTAAAACCCAAGGAGTTGTCCGCTTTTGAATATTTGTGAATGTATGAGGGTCAAAATAGACTAGTTTTCACTTCTAACTTCAAGATCTCGGCTGTGTGAGCCACAGGCAGCAACGAGGAAGCTGTTTTAATGAGTGTTGAAGCCAAGTGGACTATGAAAAAGAACGAAATAACCCTATTTAAATGCCTCCAAGTCTTAAGAGTTAACAAAAGTTGTCCAAAGTGAAACAATGTTTATTTTGGCAACATTTATGGCGACTCGAGGAGTCCTCCACCTACTAGATAGAGTGATTTGGTAGCCTTAGCATCCATTGGGCACGGAGTTAAGCGCAAACACTTTGAACATCATTCAACCAAGAAAACCTTTGAAAAACTACAAACTATTGCCGTGCTTCATCTTCATTAGATTGTTCACCCTCGTCTCTTTCTCTCTCTTCTTTCCTCTCTCTATATATTTTAATTCTTCACTAAGAATGTACTTTTTCCCTATTTTGTCTTATTCACTTAAGTGACCTTCAATTTAACATTGTAAGAGTCCTTTTTCATCAATAAGAAAAAGACTCATTTTCATTTCCTAGGAATGTGGAAGGTCACAAGTGATGAGGAAAGGTGAAAAGTCATGTGGGGGAGATGAAAGGACAATTTGTAATGCTATAAATTGGAATGGCTTCTCCATTCCAAATGGTTGACAATTGTGGATTATTGATTATTGTATGTTGTTGAGCTTTGTATCACTACTACATCAAGAAATAAAAGCTACAATTCCTCTATTTTCTTTGTCTATGTTCCTCTATCCTCTCAACTCTCCAACTTTGTAAGCATGGTGATCTTGTACAACCAAGAAGGAACTTTGTGTCCTTGATTGATAGATCTGTAGAACTTTGTGTCTCTGATTTATTTGTCTTGCTGATTGCTTACATTGTTGTGTTCTTCTAATTGAATGTGGACCTACTATGGTTGATGTATGTGAATTTTGTAAGCCTACTCACAACATTAACCCTCTCTCTTTATTTCTCCAACTCCCCTTTACCTCCCTTCACAACAAATTCCTCCCTTGTACATTGTACAAACACTTTGCCACAAGTTTAGTGGAGTATTCTGTGTGATCCCGGCCTAATGGCCACCCCACAACTTTAGTTAGTTTACATTCAATAATGAGAGCCTCCCCATACACAAGAAGGGGCTTAGCCCCATGATCGTTGGTGAAAACCAATAATCTGCACTACAACAAATTATTTCATCAATATTGAGATAAATCTGCACTTGGCAAAAATTCCATTGTTTTTTTGGTTCTGAAATATTTCTCATCCTTATTTTCCCTACAGAAAATGGTTCTTGCAGGCTAAAAAGCCTATTCTTAATTCTTTAAAAATAAATTCTTTATTTTAATTAGTGGCTCACCCATTAATTATCATATATACGTTTGCATTTTTTAAAATATATAATCTTTTAAAAAAGATATGAGAACTAAGAAGGATACACATGCAAGGAGATAATTTAATAAAAGCTTTTTCTTTTATTAAATAATGAGAACTCAAGCTTTTAAAAGCTATATTCATGGGTGCGTAAAGAATAAAATAATTAATTAAAGATATGGCCATTAAATAGAATTGAATGGATTTAAAAGCTTAATTAAGTTTTAATATTAAAATATTCAAAAGAACTTGAGTAAAGATTTAAAGGAATATTTTATTTGGATGAGGATGAATATTATTTTCAAGAGATAATATGAAATTTCTTAGTATAGCTCATGCAAAGAGTTAATGGATTCGAAGTGTGGCATGCTGCCCACTCCTTCCACTTTTATTATCATATTTTAGTTTGTAATAAATAGAGAGAGCCTCTCTTTATTCAAGAGCTTCTTCCTTGGATCCGCTCAGATCTTTGTTTTGATTTACTGTATGTTAGCCTTAGCTTTAGTCATTTATGCACAGAGTTTTCAGCGCGGCTCTTATGCAGCAATCAACTATCGTGTATCTTTCTACAACAATTAATAAAGGCGTTGTGATGTTTACTCTTTAGCTATGTTATTGTTTGTTGGTTCTTACCGTTGCTTTTGTTAATGTATTGTGCCTAAAGATTACTATTAACACATTGTAGTAGTTGTGTGTTAAACTTCCATGGAGGAAGAGGATCACTCTACCTTGGTGTATCACCCTTTTGATTTCAATATATTTCCCTCCCCTTTCACCCTCAACAAATATTTTAAATTTCAGCATTAGGATAGAAAGAACTGGTTACTCCGAAGGTTGTTCTAGAGGTCAGTTCTCACTAAAAATATCCCATATTATGCTTTGATGCTGATGGCACCAATTGGACATTTTCAAGCATTAATAATAAACTGCCCAAGAAGCAAATGTAGAAACATGTATGGTCGAGCAAAGAACTTGGTACTGACAATGAAACTATAAAGTATAATCCATTATTCCTAATTGAAAATCAGTACAACGTTGGCTATCAAAAAAATTGAGTACCACAACTTCATCATCCTAATTTTGGCAGTTACAACAAGAAAGACAAACAAAATTTGCAATCAATTGACAATTTGTTGATATTAACATTTACTTAGGTATTGCATAAATAGCTAGTATAAGGTGTACAGTGTACTATGTGTACCTAATTATTGTAATTAAGGGGTGCATGAGTCGTGGATCTAGAAGATGGCAATCCAGACTCTATCAAAGGTGTAGGGTTTCAAAGTTTTAAGTCTAGGACAGAGGATGGAGCCTAACTAGGAGCCTAGGTTGTAAGAAAATAGATTAGAGGTATGTGCATATAAATAGATCTAAACTAGGCTTGTAATGGGTAAACAAGGGTTCTAAGAGATAGATAAGGGTTCTAAGAGATAGCTAAGTGTTGTAAGCCAAGTGGTATATAAAGGCAAAGGCCGATTTAAGAAGAATACAATAGGCAAAGAATATGCTACTCTATCCTAATATAGACATTGTAAATCAATCATAAATAAATCAAACTAGAATATGCATTAAGGATAAGGAAGGTTAGAGATATTTACCTTTATGGAGACATTATTGGTGCACCATAATGAGAGAGTTGATGTGGGGGACCATAAGACGGATAGAGAGAAGACCCAAGTAAACCACAATTGAAGATTCCAAAGATTTGGCGAACTTTGCTAGTGCAACTCCTATTCTTGACAGAAACTGAAAGCGGAAAGAAAGGCACGATCCGAGCATATTTATATAGAAATTCCATAGGAAGATCGAATCATTATTTGAAATGTTTTTCTATTGAACATTCTTGGTTTCCAATCCACTAGATCCGGAAGAAAATGACAAAAAAAGAATAGGTCGCATTCTAAGAAGAATGATAGAATATGGGATGGGATCCCATCAATTTAATATTCCATTGACCTTTTTTCATCCTTTTTTATGCAAATACCAGATTTAAACCGATCAATACTTAATACTCATCAAATAAGATGAGTAATGAAGGAACTCTAGTACCTAATTTTCAGTCTAGGTACTTAGATATAAAGATAGCTGTACACACAAACTTATATCCTTATGGTATATATATATATATATATATATATATATATATATATTAATTACCATATTAAAGCCTCCTTGTGGTATATAGATTATATTGATTACCATATTGATTATTATTATTTTAATCAGGAAAAGGAATCGAAAAAAGAGAATAATTATTTGTTTATAATTGATTTATCTTTGGTTAAACTCTTCACAACTTATTAATGGATACAATCCTTTCGGTATGAACAGTTTATCTGTCTGGGCGTGGATGTTCTTATTCGGGCATCTTGTTTGGGCTACTGGATTTATGTTTCTTATTTCCCGACATGGTTAAAACAAAAACATACATTATAAATCAATTCAAATATTTACTCTTGAGTAAGTCATAGAAAAGTAGTACTACAAAGGAAATGAAAAACCTTTCTCACTTTTATTTTGTACTACTTCTTCTACACAGATATTAGATTATTAGATCTAATAGCCCTTGGACCATGGGGTCCTTGAATATGGGATAAGGACCTGGTAAAAACAAGGCTAATCACAATCTCTTCATTTCACATATATCTACTGCATATCTCTTCTGCAGATAGAACCCCAAGAGTGTTAAATTTGTTAGATCAGTTTGCACCCTAGTGCTTTGCACAAGTATAGACCTATCAGCCTTCTAAAGGTTGCGGCTTGCAGAGAAATGCACATCAAAGTCGATACTATATTATGTGCATTAAATGCTTTAATAAGCTGAGAATGCAGGCCCCTTTGTTTGGTAGCGGCATAATGAAGTGCATTATAAGTGCAAGTAAATAGAATATACTATAAAAATTACAAATTGCATGAAAGCATTCTTTACGGTTGAGCACCATGGTTTTTTTATGACTGATTTCTCCTACACAATTATGTTCTCTCTCCTGCTCACAGTCAAATTGGATTGAATTTTATTGGACAGTTTGCATGATTGAGAATGTGTAGGAATCATCCTAATCGAACCTTTCTATTTGTGTGTGTAATGTTTGAAAGGGCACATTTTCTTTATCTTCTGATGATGCAAAAGACAAGGGTTTGATGGTTGAAATTGATCATAATTACTTTGTTTTTCTGATGATTTTCAGGAAAGGGTTGTCATTGGATTCAAACAAGGCATCCATTGCTGAGACAGTGAAAATGATGAAGCTGCGAGGGAGGAACGAGCTTTCCGCTTTTGGATAAACAGTCTTGGTATTGAGTCATACATCAACAATTCTTTTGAAGATGTGAGAAATGGGTAAGGGGGTTCTAGAAATAAGAGAACTCAATGTTTCATTCTCATAACAATTTCATTTCAATGCTCTAAATTGTGGCCTTCGTCTGCTTACAAGATCCTGTTATTGGCATTTTCATGGCACATTATCTGTAGAACACAGCATTACTTTTCCCCTCTCATCTCCTCTATTCCCATTTGGTTTGGTGTGGGGATTATATATAGAGAATAGCTGTATTTGTATTACTCAGTGGCATAGTCTAATTTACAGATCCAGCCTTGTATCTGGTTGCGGATAGGCCTGATATGTTTGTCTTCATGAATTGCTAATTTTCTCTTCTTCAACATGTATCTTGTGCATATTTTGGTGTTTGTGTTGAATCCGGATCAAAGATTACATACTAGCATGACTGTTATTTCACGATCAATCGTATTTCTTGCCATGTTGTGATTTTTATGCTCAGTAAGTGTTACACTTATGTTTGCACTTGGATGCTTGCTTCTTCTTGCAGCTGGGTCTTGCTGGAAGTACTTGAGAAGGTGGTTCCTGGGGTTGTTAACTGGAGACTTGCTAACAAGCCTCCAATAAAAATGCCATTCAAGAAAGTGGAAAATTGCAACCAAGTTATTAGGATTGGGAAGCAGCTGAAATTTTCACTAGTGAATGTTGCTGGAAATGACATTGTGCAAGGAAATAAAAACTTATTCTTGGTGAGTATGCTTGTTGTATAATTGGGTTGTCTTATCTGTTCCTTACATTTAGATACTGTTATTGACACACCGTTTCCAATTTCTCTAGTTTGCCTGTTACAGTCATGCTCTAGGGTGAGTATATTTGTTGACAATTTCCTGAATGAAATAAATGTTCAGAAATTGCTTCCAACTGTCACCTGTTATTTGTGTTGTCTGCATTAAATACTTACAGAAGTAATAATAATTAAGTACATTACATATATAATATCGTAGTTTGTCTTTAGTTAATAAATAATATTGTATTGACAGTTTTTTCCTGTAACCTGTAGTAAGTTATGTATTCTGTGGTAAGTTTGAACTGCATTTTAAATCTAGCTGCTCCAGTCTCCACTGCATAGGGCTCGAAAAATATTACTGGTAAACAAAAGACGGGCTATAGACTCCATGGAATGCCCAAAATCGTGATTTTTAATTACCTTTATAAGAAAGAAGAAAAACTGCCCTATGACGGTCAAATGGACGTCAAATTCAAGGTCGTCCATTTTTATTGACATTTCACACTGTTACATTGCCTCCTCCCATGCCCCTTGGCTGCCATTGTAGGTTATGCCTCTTTGTGTAATACAGTAATTATAATTTTTACATAGCCTAAATAATATTTAATGCCATAACATATGCTTATTGTTTATTTTTATGTAAACTTTATTTTTATATAAAGTAAAGATCTCTAAACAGTTTTTTTCTGCTTAAGGTACTTAGGGTTGAGGAACCCTAGACCTAGATGTTTGCTAGATGCCAATTCCCACTTGGTGTTGACTAATCAAGATGAGAAAATAAAAATGACACGATTTTGAAAAATTTAATTTCAACATCTACTTTTCTGCCCATAGGAAATTCTCCATTCCTCGGCTCCGAGCATATTTCCATTGTTAAAAAGTTTTCAAAAATAAAAGTTAGTGGCTTTATCATTATCCATTGCACTCTTTCTTCTTCTATCATTCTCCTCTTTGACTCAATCATGAAAAGGCAGTTCCAAGTGCTCATAAATACAAATCTGTATGCAGACAAGTCTTTCCTGTTTTTGATCTTGAGTTTTACAAATTTTAATGAAGAGCAAGCTTGTCCACTTTGGCGTGGTCTTACAATATTAAATTTATTGCCATGGATGGAAAATAACTTGTATAAATTATGTTGGTCAATTTTATCACCCCAAATGGTTGCTAGACGTGCTATTGTATTTCCCGTCCTCTTGATATGTTGCTATGAGATCTTGAAATTCTCTGTTTCCATTTTAATTTCTTAAATTATATTGTTCATTTGCCAGTCATTGCACCTCCCCTTACCGACTTCTTCAATAATTAGCATTGAGTCCCCTTCCTCTTCAATTTTTGCCATCCTCTTTCCTATAGTTACTTTTAAGAGCCATTGCTTCTTCTTTGTTATTTGTATCTAGTCCTAAGTGGACTGAAAACATTAACAGAGGTTGTCCATCATCATCTCTAAATATCTCTGCTACTAATCCCAAATTTCCGTTTGCAGCTCCATTAAAATTGAGCCTAGTCGAATCTCTGGGAGATTTCTTCCACACATTGTTAGGATTTTTCGGCCTCTATTCCCACTAAAACCACTATCAAGTGTATATTAAAAAATATTGCATTTAAAAGTATCTAAATCTGATAATTTAAAAGTATCTAAATCTGATTTATTATACATTTATTTTATAAAATTATATATCATCTTTTGTTATTTTAAAGAAATATTTTGTAATTCCTGAATTATTTTTTGATAAATTTTATTATTTTCTATATATATTAGTTATTACAATTGATTATATTTTTGAAATTAGAGCCAAATGTCATCAAAGTTTATTTTCACTATTTAATCTTTTTGGAACTTCATGGTGTGTGAATTCAAACGAGGCAACATAGTTACAAAATATGAGCTTCATGGAAAAATAGTTCATCTAATGTGTTTAGGTAAATGACTTGCCATCTGGGTATGGAAGCATTTTCCGCAATGTTAAGAAAACCTTACAAATAGACATGCACAAGGAATACTAAAGCAAGCCAAAATTAGAACACATGCAAAATCTGCAATGTTCGTCAAAAATATGCCTTATAAGAGCTTTAAAAACTTGGTAAGACATCACATGATCTAAGAAAAATCCATTTACTTCGCCTTATTTCTTTATTTTCTATTTGTTGAACTCCTAATAATAATGGCCATGGTTTTTTTAATGCAAAACCTTTCATAATGGTGTTAGTAAGAGTGGTTGTCAAATTGTGGATGACTGTTAAGGGTTTTTGATTGTGCCTTAGTTAGTCTCGGCTTCCATTTCTTGCAGTTGTTGTCTTCACTATTTCCATATCTGGTTGCTTCACTTGGTCTTCTTCATGAAGTTCCTTATCCATATCACTTATGGTGGTTCCTCATCCCAAACTGTTTGTGGTGTTTCTTAATTTTCTTGGCGAACTTCATCCCACAGAACCTGCGGCACTTCTTTATCTTCAGCTGATTCAGTGGATAATATTGTTTCAGGCCCTTTAACATTTTGCCTAAGATAGAGACATTTTTTCTTTGATCTCTCACTCTGTGGGGGCTTTCTTTATCTCCGCCCTAGTCATATACCAAGGTTGGCTCCTTAGGTCTGATTTGCAACAAAGCTTTGATACCTCTTGTATCGTATTCATTTAGTGGTTGGCTCATATGTAGTTTTCTGAGCTTCCCTTTAACATGACTATCTGTCTTCCAATTGGCATGTGTTCCAGTGCAATGTTTATATCAATTAATAGTTCTTATATATTTACCATTATCCTTGGTATATTTGGCAACAGTAAGTGCTGCATGTCAAGTCGAATTATACTAGGCTGATCATTGTGTTATTGTATGTTCATAATTAGACTCATTTGATTCAGAGATATCTGCAGGTGGAGAGGTACTGGATTTTTGGTTTTGTTGCCTCTATTAGGTTTACTTAGAGCTCACCGGAGTATGATGCATCTAAACTGTCCATTGCTGTTGATCTTGATGAAGTTCCCCTGATGGCTGTTTGGCACTTACAAGTCTTTGGATTTAGTTTATGGTGTGAATTATTTCTACCACACTTTCTTTACTGTTGTGGAAGATATCATAAAATATCTTTAAAAATTCTGTATATTCTCAATTTTCAGCATTCCTATGGCAGCTGATGCGCTACAACATTCTTCAACTTCTCAGGAACCTGAGACATCATTCTCATGGTAAAGAGATAACAGATGCTGATATATTGCACTGGGCAAATGAAAAGTGAAAAGCTCTGGCAGAATTTCCCAAATGGGAAGTTTTAAGGTATGAGACTCTTGAACACGACAAATTTCAAGACTGTCGTAGAAATTTCCATTTAATCCGAGGATTGCTGTTGGTCATATTGTCATTTGACTTTGCTTGGTTCATATCACACAAAACAATTCAATTTTGTTGCTTAAGTTCTCTTTTTTGAAATGGTCTCTGTCCAGGATAAAAGTCTTGCAAATGGAATATTTTTCCTTGAACTTATAAGTGCCGTGGAACCTAGGGCAGTGAGTTGGAATATTGTCACCAATGGGGAGACTGGTGAGTTTCAGATCTCTAGGCAATTGCATTTGTACCTTTGTAATAGTTCTACATGATAACAAGATTATGAAACACAGACATATCTTGTTGACTATAATATTGTTAGGAATGACCGAATTTTTTTGTACTTAAAGCCGAATGCGTATTGGGATATGCTATCTTGAACTCTGTACCTGAGGTTTTCCTAGTTATGGTATTAAGATGGGGTTAACATGGATTGTATTATAGTAACTTTTGTCAACGGTAATGCTACCGTGGCTGATAATCTTTATTTTATTGTCAGACAAAGAGAAAAGGTTGAATGCTACTTACATAATCAGTGTTGCGCGGAAGCTGGGATGCTCTATATTTCTTCTGCCAGAAGACATTGTGGAGGTAAATTTATTACATGTTCTTTAGGAGTAATTGATGTTGCCATTCTACGTATCATTGTTTGATGTGTTTCACTTTGTTGCTATTATACCGTAAGTTTTGATGTGTTTCACTTTGTTGCTATTATACCCTAAGTTTGATGTTATTGATATTCCAGGTCCACCCTAAAATGACGCTTACACTGACTGCAAGCATCATGCTCTGGAGTTTTTCAAATCAAAGTGGTGAAAATAATTCTGCCATGTCTTCAGAACTTGAAAATGGAATGGTGGCAGCTAGCATCTCAACTGCAGATGATGGCTTTGCTTCGGAGGCCTCTTTAACAGCTGAAAATGGAAGTCAGTTTGTGATTTCATAGTGTTTTTTTACTAGAAATTATGGTGGTCATTAATTATTCAATTCATTTAAGTTTTTTCATTTGGAGTTAAGCAGGCATAATTTCATGATGTAAAGTTTGGTTCTATTTTTTGGTCCCATGTATAAAAGTTTGTCACTAGGCACGATGTCTTCTGATATTTATGGAATATATATCCTCTAGAAATCAGTATTTCGTAAGTACAGTGTGAGAGCCTCCTGTAAACAAGAATGTCAGAGCCGAAATAAACCTAGGTGCTAAATCAATGTGTATGTAGGTGTCATAGATTGGAAAGAACTGCAATTTCGAGTGACATCGAGCCACACTCAGTTGAGTTTTGCTTTGATCACCGGAAGGTGTATTTTCAAAGAGTGTCTGTGTTCTATTTTTTTAATTTCTAAGATCAGGAAATGGTTTAAAAAATCTGTCTGTTACTTTTATTTCGTTGCAAAAACAGTTGCAAACTGCAATGTTGTTCATGTCAAAATCATGATGGCAATGCTAAGATTATTTTGACTACTATGTTTTGGGTTTTTTCTTCTGGGTGTTCCATCATTTCCCATGTTATATCAAACTGGATCATGGTTATGTTCGTTGGTACGGTGTAAAAGGTTTCGACATCTATCATTTTGTGCTGTGGCAGCAAAGCACGACAAACTGCATACAACATTGTTGCGATTGAGTAGATATCCAGGCCACTTGAATGTATTGTTTTTCTTTAGTAAGGAGGCATGGTAGGGTTCGCTTTTATTTTAAACAAAACTTGTATTTTTATAATATTGGTTTGGAGCGTGAAAATACAAACAAAACAAGCGGAAGCCAATATGTGGCTGATTGAAAACCAAAATATAACATCAATCATTGCAGCAAAAACCTTAGCCAACCAATACCAAAAATAAAATAATCCCAGTACATATTATCAGCTCTTGATCCAAAGATGGAAGTGAAACATTCCCATTTAAATCATTTGGATTAAATTTAAATTTACTTCATATTGAAATACAAACAAATTAATATAAAGTCAACATGTGAATGGTAAAAAACCAAAAGACGGACATATCACGGCTGCAATAAACCACAGCTACCAATACCTAAAAGATAATTTAGTGTGACTAACATCAGCATAGCTGATTAGAAGAGGAGGGGAATTGTTTTTAAACGGGTGCAATTTAAGTACTTGTTCACACAAACTTTCCCTAAACTAGAATGCTAGAGGCAATGGACGAAGCATCCAATTTTTATTTTTTGACATCGTTTTTTGGATTGAGGGTAAATTGAGGGTGTTTGAAAGGACCCACATCCTTGTACACATGAGGATTTTTGAGAGGATCCACAACCTGGTTACAATGAAGGGGACCACTCATTAGGAACCCAATTGAAGCAACCATGAAACCGAAGTGAAGATGCAGCGACCGTCAACGACCGCAGCGAGTGGGACAACTTAGAGCAGCTACCAGCGTCGGCAGCGAGAGGAGCAGCCACCAGGATCAGCAGCAAGCGGAGCAGCCACAAGTGTCAGCAGCGAGAGGAGCAACACCAGAGAGCGGAGCAGCCACCAGCGTCAACAGCGAGAGGAGCAGCCACCAGTCAGCAGTGAGGAGTAATCACCAGTGTCAGCACGAGCAGAGATGTTGCCTCTAGCGGCGAAACCACCTCCGAGGAGGATCGTGCCTCGGGGGGATTTGAAACCGGGTGGGCAAGCACACAACCAAGTGTCTTGACCGCACCACTCCCACCCCATCGGCTATTTTTTGACATCGTTATCTCTGATTAGTTTCTAGGATTCTTTTTCAACTAATGCTTTAGTAATGTTTTCCATCCTAGGTCTCCATCAAATCATACTTGCCGAAATGGGGTAGAGAAGCTATGATTCTTGAGCAATATGGATAGGTGAAGCATGTTGCAATTTCTTAATCCTTCAAATCAGCTATAATAGGGAAGTTGAAGGTGTGTGAACCTACATTAGTGTGTCACAGATCAGGATTCAGACCACCATTGTCTTTTCCATCTCCTACGAAACATGAATGCCTCACAAAGTCATATGGCCATCCAATCATTGTGGAAGAACAACTCACCGATGATGTCTCATTCAATGCTACACATACCTAGCGTAAATTCAAGAGTGGTGCTCAAATCCCACTAGTTTATACAAGAGGATACCACAAACATGTCAACCAATAATGGAAAGGATTTTTCTATTATTAGCATTGCTAGTGTATTTGACAACGAATTTTTGAAATTGTGGTCAGTAGTTTCCATATCGAGGTGATTTGTTCATTGGAAATTAGGATTTTATCTTGAGAAAGATTGATTTGGCGGTGTGCTTGTATTCCCTTCCATTGGACTACTAGCAAAAGGTCTACAAAGTCATTACATCAAGGAAAATTAATGCTTTTTACATAAAGTACAAAGTTAATCTAAGAAATAGTTTGCAATTCATGTAATTTCAGTAATTTTACAGCAAAATCTATCTAATACTACTAATTTCATGTATACCCATTTGGAAAAGTGCGAGGAGGTAATCAAGGGGAAGAAGTTTCAATTTAATTCAAACTTCTTGGTCTTTTGGGAGATGCTATGATTACAAGGTAGCTGGGGAATTTAAATAAACACGGATTTTTATTGTAAGTTTGAGGAATTCAAATATACAAGAATATTTAATGATAGAGTTAACTTGAGTTCCAATTAACTAATAAAAGCTTCAAAATTGAATTACATAAAATGCAAATGCATAAATTGAAAGGATTGTATCCCATTAATTGAGGATGATAGTTGATTGTATATGTCCATTAGGTTATAAATCCCTCTAGATATTATTGGACATTCTATTATTTAGTATTCACATTAGTTGAGTGTGACTAATTGTATTTCAAATATCAGATATATTCTTAACATGTGTATGTATGGGTTGTTGAGAAACAATTCATCATACTAGATATGTTCATGAGAGATTTTATGGATTGTGGAAATAAGGCTTGAATCATATTATGGAGAACACTACCCTATAAATGTGTAATCCTATCAAATGAATAAGATAATAAATTGATTATCGAGTATTATCTTTGACCAAATCTTACGATACTCAAACATAGAGTCGATGACGGGGGTTAGAGATGGTTGCTAAACAACTTTAATTGATTGGATTACCCATAATTGTGGTTATTTAGTCAAGGAAGGCATTGGTTAAGATGTACTCTCACTCAACATTGTTTATCACTATATGTAATCCAAAATGTAGATAAATATGTTGATTTTTATGTAATTTAGTACATTTTTAATTAGCTAAACACAATGACACCCCCTACAATTCTATTTGGGATTCCCTACGAGCTTAAAGTGTCTTACTAATAAATGCCCCAAAATTGAATCCACATGAAATTCAAAATAGATAAACAACTAATCAATCAACAAGGCTTATTAATTAATCTTGCCAACATATCTAGTGTGGATGAATTGTGAGAGGGGAAGGAAAGTTGAACTAAGAACTATGCTCCTTTATGGACAACTTTTTTCACTTCCAACAAAGATGGAAGATGCAAGAACTTTGCATTCATTAGGGTTTAGTAAAGGTGTTGGCAATTGTATTCAATATTTAGCAAACACACGTTAATGAACTAATCATGAGTGGGTTGTCATATGTAGTGCATATGAATCAAAATATGTTTGGTGCACTGGTGTAGTACTTGATTTCATGCAACATGGATGGTACTCTTGCACAAAAGGGTATTGAGTAAATCATCTTGTGGGAATCCAAAGCTTGAAAGAATCTGCGACACTCAAGGAGATTCCCGACAATGTGAACATTGTCATAATATTTTGTTGTTGAAAAAGAGTTGTCACATCCGCTTTCTTGTTGTACCAAGTGACATGACCCAAACCAAGAAAATACTTTTAGTTTGAGTGATGATGTTGTACCTATATTTGATACATTTTGTGAATAACTCACTCTAGAACATGATAAGCGATTACGCATAGGTGCTCTTGACACTCCAAGTTGTAATAACAAAACCTTGATTATGAAACACGAGGCCCTCAAATCAAATAATAAGTAGTGCAAAAGAAACAAAATGCCCAAAACAAACAAAGAGACCATAAATGATCATGACTTGCTTGCCTTTTGGTTCTTTTGCTCTGCTCGGATTTGGTTTGGGGGCCTTGTGTTTCATAATCAAGCCTTTGTTATTGGAACTTGGAGTGTCAAGTGCAATTGTATAACTACTTAATCATGTTCTCAAGTGAGCTATTCGCAAAATGTATTAAAAATAAGTGCACCATAAGCTTTTCCAAGTGCATCACAAATTGACTAAAAGGTAGAAACAATTATAGAATAAACTCATAACGTATAAAATCACTTGGCCATAGTCGTAGGGACACTACAATCACCACGATAAAGTTGCAACTACTTGAACTTTGAGATGTATTTCTTTGTATGTGGATAATGTAATGTATTGATGACAATGGGTGATTCTTGAGTAGGTTTGTATGAATTACATTGTGTTTATTGATGCAATTGTGGTCAGGGTTCCCATTGAAGGGATGCCTTCCACCACACAACCCTTGTCAGAGTAAACCTCACAAAGATGGGATCTTGGGCTCAACTTCTAAAACCACAAATATATGACAATATTTCTATTAAATGTAAGGAAAGTGAATTATAAATTTAGGCACAATGCCAATACACTCTAATTAGTCTTCTATGAGATCGCACAAAGATTTTGTTGTGCCCATAAAATAATGACCGAAAAACCCATTATCTTGTAAAAATTGTGATCCGAAAATTCTAGGTCAAAAATTTAACCGACTTCGGACCCCTATAGGCTTGTTAATAATGTCGATAAAATTACTCCGTTTTAAGTAAATCAACTCAAAATAATGCAAGAATGAAAACATTGCACACGGATTGATTACGGAGTTCGACAATAGCCTACGTCTCCGGGTTCTTATAGAACCGTTCCACTAGTCAAAACTTGTAAGTACAATATATTTTCTTACAATAAAACCTAATGGAACTTTAAACTTGCCTAAATAACACTCTAGTCCTTCGAAGAACACCGATGATCAGTCGGGGACCGTCCTCCACCTTCTTGGCGCATGTGCAAGCTATGTGGTGCTATGGGCCTATTGGCAAGTTTCCAATAACTCCCAATTTTACAATTTGCCTATTATATATAAGTCTTAGCTTCTGCAAAATTATTGCCTATATATAATAAATAGGATTTACTCACACAAAAATTGCCTTTTTAATATAAGGCTTTACAAATGCTTGGACTATGCCTTTAAAAGGCTTTACAAAATCCTCCTCGGGCTCCTATAATCAACTTGGAAGCTCTTTTTATTCGTTGTCTATGGAGTGTATGTGGAAGGGCCTTTTACGTGCCTAAGCGACTGTGTATTGTGGATTTTATCCACATCCGCCAACTCGATACACAACCAATTCGTTGGCCGAGTTGGTTGGACCGCCTAACTTCCACGTTGAGGTCATGGGTTTGAAACGCCTGGCCTCCCATTTTTATCGATCGCTTTGTTAAAGATGTGGGGTAAATCCCACATTCGTCTTGGGGAGGGGCCGTTTAAGCCTTTATATGGGTTGGCGGTAGATGAGGGTTACGTGGCATATGCCACACTTGTTGCCCTTTTGTTGGGCACCCCACCGTATCTCCTCGCCGGTGTCTACATTATTGTGCATAGGTTTAAACAATACCCGAGTCGTTGGGCTCACTCGTGCAATGTTTATCTCGCCCCACACTCGTATTATCCACCGCCACACTGTGTGTTTGGTTTGATTGCCCCCGAATCGGAAGCCGAGCTCTATGTAATTCGTTGCGTCCAATAATAGGTGCCGAGCTATGTGGTAAGTTGTTGGCTTGAATAGATAAGCCCAAACAATGCTTCGGCCAAGGTAATAGGAGATAGCTCCATATGCCGATGTATAAGGAATTCGATTGATATTAATTCCCGATCAAAGTGGCACAAAATGATCAACTCGGTGGGGAGTTGATCACCCCACCGAGCTAGAATAATAGCTCGCTTGAGGTGAGAAATGCTATGCTCCAATGTAGATCTGCAATGCAAAATGTGAACTCTTAAATATAAATAGTCCACTTGTCGACTCTCGGTAGGCATGTTGGGTATAATTGAACTCGTGGTGGCAAGCCACATGGTGGCCTTAGGACCCACCATGTCGGTGACAATAAAATA
Organism: Taxus wallichiana var. yunnanensis; assembly: GCA_018340775.1. Lineage (NCBI taxonomy): Eukaryota > Viridiplantae > Streptophyta > Pinopsida > Cupressales > Taxaceae > Taxus > Taxus wallichiana. The sequence goes on from CM031234.1 coordinate 83,788,408, forward strand.
GTCTTCACGGTTGTAGGGCCCCCTTCCGATACAAAAGCGGATCCCACCGGTTCTGAGACTCAGTGCCGACCTTTTGTAAATGACCGTCGAAGACCGGAGTTCTCAAACTGACACTTGTTCTCCGAAATGTCCTTCGATCAATTTGAGGCAATTTTTTTGTTTAGTTAGAAGCGATGATTCAAACTTGTTTAGGAATTAGTTTTATAATACCATAATGATAGATTACCACCATACACAAGAACTCACAAGGTTATGGTTATACTAGTTCGAAAGAGGATTTAATTTTTAATGGAATTTCAATTTCATTTACGGGTAATGTTTTAATTCATGGCATAAGTCATATGCTCAAAGTCTATTTGTTTTTTAGGGAGTAAAAATATTATTCTCTCGATGATCTTGGAAGAGTTAATGACGATGATCTTGGGTTAATGCGGAAGGATATATCCCCTTTGGTAATAAAAAAACCATTTAGGTTCAAAACAAGACCATAAGGCCAAACATTAAAATAACAAGGTCCTACACCACACTATTATTTAAATTTCATTCACACCAAACAAGCCGAGAGGAGAAAACAATTAATAAACCTATTCTCTAACTTTCAATTAAGAAAGGTTAAAATGGAAGACCCATATGCAAGTGGGGAAAACCTAGATCAAATGTGAGCCATAGGATTTAGTGTCATCCTCACCATTGATTCTAGGGATATCTAAAAGCCCTAAATTTCCTTAAGGCACATTAAGCCTCTTTTCTTTTTTCTCATTTGTTTTATTGCCTTCCATTCTTTGCTTCACGTGTATGGAGCTTCATTTGGATTTGCGAAGTTAAGGAGATGGATCCTTGGGGTTTCATGGATGAATAAAGGAAATGTTTATCCATTCAATTGATTGTGTCCATTTACATATTTTTCCCTCCATGTTTTGGGGTTTTAGAATGGAAAGATGCAGAGTTAAACAATTAGTTAGATTTATATTTTTATTTTAGATCTTTCCTTTCGCCTAAATGGGTCTTCAATCGTATATGTAGAAAGTATTTTCCATGTGTGTGTGTGTGTGTGTGTGTGTGTTTTAAAGATAAATTTTAGAACTCTAAACATGGTAATTGCGGCCTCTGTGGCTCTCGCGCCTATGGAACTATTTACACACACACGCGCCATGTCTTGCTATTCCGCCCCCACCTTTAACACACACACACACAAGTATGTGTGTGTATATGTATATGTATATATAATCTATCTATATATCACACACACACACACACACACACACACACACACACACACACACACACACACACACACACACACACACACACACACACACACACACACACGCACGCACGCACACACGCACACGCGCGCGCACGCACGCACGCGCGCATGCACACACACGCACGCACGCACGCATGCACACGCACGCACGCACGCACGCCGCGCGCGCGCGCACGCGCACGCGCACACGCACGCACGCACGCACACGCACGCCACGCACGCGCACACGCACGCACGCACGCGCACGCACGCACGCGCGCCACGCACACGCACGCACGCGCAGCACGCGCACACGCGCATCATTAGAGGTATAAGGAGGAATCGATTGCCTTGGAGTTATTTTTTATGTAAAGGAAAGTATAACTATTATATTTAATTCCTATCAATAATGATAAATCCGAAACCTTATTTGGTGTGTGATGTATGTATATATATATATATCTTATGTATTTAGTCCTCAAATCTTGGCATAAAATATATATACAAATGTACATGTAATCGTATATATGTTCATATAAACTTACAATTACATATAGAAATCATTTTTTTAATACCCCTCACCATTTCTTGGGAAAGATAGAAATGCTCTCCATGTAATTTTGGATTTTTAGTAAGTAAATGAAAAGGACTAAGTTAATAATTTCAAAATCATTTTTTTGTTTAAACAATTACAAGCAACTCAACTTCTAATGCCTTTTTTCTTCTTTCCTTGTATTTACTATAACTCAACAAGTAAGAGTAGACAACTTCAAGTTTAAGGGCGTCATAGTAACTTATATTAAAATTGCAACTCCAAGGTTTAATACACATTTCAATGGACTCATAATACTCAACTAAAACTATCTTTTCAATTTGCTTAATAAGCTTAACCAACTCTATTTTCCCTTACAACCAAAAACTAGATTTCCTTCCTAGCAATCAACATATAAGATTTCTTTTACCACCACAATGAAGTGAATTCTTTCTTTTTAAATCATTATACCTATCTCCTCTTCAACACCAACTCGCAAGAGAGTGAAAGAAAATAAGATTCTCATTCCTTTACAACATTAAGATATCAAGGGAAGTATGAGAGCTCCTCCTTATACATACTCATAATGTCTTATCTTAATTCATAACACTATATCATTCTATCTACACAAGAAAGGCACAAGAGATAACAATGAAATTTGTAAATCTTATCCAAATCCTCTTACAATCCTTATTCAAGCACAAAGAGGAAATAATTATAGTCATATGAGAATATTGCAATCATCAACTCATTTGTCTCAAGATTTCACAACAAGATTTACAATAAGATCTCAATCGCCCCACAACTTTGAGAACTAACTGGGTTCATCTTCTCATTGAAAACTCAAGAATATAGTATACAAGTTAAAATTCAAGAGGAAAAACCTCCACAAAGGGGGAACAACACGTCGAAATTTACAAGAAATTACTCCTTTTCTCCATATAAAGAATGTACCATTCAAGGTTCTATGTTCATGCTCCTCCTTTGAGTAGAATCTCCAACACAAGAGTGGTGGCTTGGTTGTCCACCCAACCAATTGACATCATTACATGCCATCTCCAAAAATGAGGGACATGCTAGCCTCCCTCCAAGCCCATGGGAGAGAGAGGTTGCATGCCTCTAAGATGCACAAGAAAGGGGAAAGACAACCATTGTTTAAACACACATCACCAACCCATACTAACAACCAAAAGCAAACATAATGAAGAAACTCCAAGTTTCCTCAAGAAGGGGAAGAGGGGAAGAAATCCTATTGCAACCATTTGATATTCCATCCATCATAACTTGCCAATAAGAACACCATACTTCCAAACTTCTTTTAGGCTCCAAATCCCAACACCAAGCCTCCCCCTTGCCAAGGTTTTCCAAACTTTAGAAGATTTCATTGGCAAGGAAGAGAGATGAGTTTCAACCCATATGAAATCTCATCTCCCTCATCAACGATATGATGGAGAAAAGAAAGTAACAAAAAAACAAATCCCATCATGGCTTGCCCATCAAGCCATGTGGGTGTAAGAGGGGGTTTACTCCCTCTTCCCCAACACTCAAAGTCCATCTCAAGTGAGATATATGGAAAATAAAGAAAAAAACTACATTCATTACACAAAACAATAAACACAATTACTAAAACTAACAAGAAATCCATTTCATATTCCTCTACACATTCAAAACCAAAAACAAATAAGGTAAGAGGCCTACCTCACAACCAAGCAAACCAACTTCCAAATCAATGCCAAGCTCTCCAAGATCCAACTCTTTTCAAGCTCTCCTCCAAATCCCAAGTGCAAAAAAATGAGGCAAGAAGTCCTTACCCTCTCCAAAGTGGAGGAATAAGAAGAGAAATCTCAAGGATCCTTACCAATGAGAGGGTGACATGTGTCACCCTTCTCCCTCTCAAATCCAATATTCTCTTAATTCTCCATCATACATAAGAAAAGGGTCTTAATGAGGGGAATCTCCAAAAATATAACAAAAACAAAAATAAAATTCATCCCAAAATCTTAAGAAGGCTCACAAAACAAGTTAATTAAGAATATGGAGACAAGAGAGGCTCAAATGGGAGGGAAAATCCCATTTGAACCTAAAAAGAGATCCCCTCCCCATAGGTAGGGTTCAAATGGTTCATTTTTATGCAAATGAGACCCCAAAGTGAAAAACACCCCTTCGATTTCCACTTTTAACCCAAATTCGAGTTTGGGAAAAGTGACACATAAAGAGAGGTGGTGGGGACCATGTAACCCATGTTTAAGTGGTCCCACACCTCATTAAACATGGTTAACAAATTAAAAATACCATTAACACAACTAGGGACTATTAGACCCCTAAAATAACTTTAAACAACAATTATATTAGTTAACACAAAAATGAGTTCAAGGAGGAAACAACCAAATGTGCTCAAGTAATAATGACACATACACAAGGAGAATAGTTTAATCAAAACCACTCAAAACCAAGAACCAAAAATACTAACCGATCAACAAGGGGAGGTGAGGTTTTGGCCCATACGACCAATTGTGCAATCTTGGAGGTGCAAACTCTGAGTCCCACGTTCTCCTGTGTGAACCTGTAACCTGCACACTCGATTCACACATCATCATACCCACTTGATACAATAAATCAAGTGAAATGATACCACATACATCAATAATTAAATCAATTACGACTAACAATCCAAATTAAGCAACTAGTATCCGAATGAGATAACTATCCAAAATGACATACATCCATAGTAGATCAAAAATAGAATCCATCTAGGTTACTCCACGATAACATCCAAAGCATCATCATCATAGCTAGTAATCAAAATATTCAGCCGAAATGACATACATCCATCATATATCAAGTAAAATCCATAGTCACATCTTGCTAGTATCCATAACATAAGTACAAGAAACATCCAAAGTATCATCATCATAGCTAGTAATCAAAACATTCAATTGAAATGACATACATCCATCATATATCAAGTAAAATCTAAGTCACATCCTGCTAGTATCCATAACATAAGTACAAGAAAACTAGCAATATGAATCACAACACTAGATTGGCACTACGTGCCTCAAACACCACCTGTGTCACAAAATTAATCAACAACATAACCATATAATATCCAAACAATAGCATATCAATGTCTATAATCCAGTCAATAAGATGAGTCAACAATAAAATAATGCAGGAAGCTGGTGGGCACTACAAATTCTACTAAGGGTTTCCTAACCTAGACCTATTCTAAGATTGTTGACTTTGTTACACTATTGTAGAACTAAACTTTGACTCACAATTACGAGGATGGTCGCCTTAGATCAAGATGATCCAAAATACAAAGCTCAATATCAAAATCAAGATAAATGATCTTCAAAGGATAAAAGATGCCTTACAAAGGACACACTCCCCTCTATAAATAAAATTCATGTGGGAAAGGTGGGAGGTAAATATATCAAATCTAGGTAAAGATTCCTTGAATGATACACTGTTAGGTCTCTCGAGGTTGGTTGTTAATCTACTCAAAATGTACCCTTCACTTGATTGGGCTTAACCAAGTGGTCATTATATGTGTAGGAAGGATTAAGGTCCATGTGTGCATGCTCACAATTATAGTGCCGTTGAAAGGTGCTTCATGATGTGCATATTCAATTATTTGTTCTTTGTCAGCTTGTGTGGGCATATAACGACATGAAAATGACATTTGTGGTTTAGGACAACATTGGCGATTCAAGTGTTGTGTAGCTTTCTCAATACTTCATGGCTTCTACATGCTTTTATGGCATAAAAAAGCTTACGTGATAGTCCCCATTGATGCATAACTATAAACAACTGTAGTGATGTTGACATGCACTTTAGGTGTGCAAAGCCAATCATTTGTTCTTCGTCGACTTGTGCAAGCATCTAATGACATGACAATGGCCTTCGCAATTTAGGGAAAGATTGAAAACTTCAAACAAACATCGACAATGTGTGAAAGTGTTGTGTGGGTTTCTAAATGCTTCGTAGATTCCGTATGCTTTTGCAACATTATACAAGCTTGCATGACATTCTCCAATGTTGTGTAACTATAGAAGAGCTTTTGTGACATGAGTAAGCTTTGTATAGTCTCGACAATATTATAATGCTATTGTAGTATTGCGTGACTTACACAATATTGTGTGGCTTTTGCAATATTGTGCGACTTCCACAATTTTGTGCACATCTAAAAATCAACTAAGGCAAGGAGATGTCATCATGGCTTGCTTAGGAGTGGTGTGGGATTACATAAAGGCATTACGAAAAACTTTATTTTACAAATAAGTGTTTTTGGTTGATGTAGGATTACGAATGGACCCATACGCTTCGCACCATATAATAAATGGGTAAGAAGAAACTTGAAATCTTGTTCAAGCGGTGCTCAAGGGTCTCCAATGGAATGGCCAAGTCTTATGTTTTTGTTTCATTGATCCAAGATGCATCTTTAACTTCCCTACCTCTCCACTTTACTAGATATTGTGTGTTTCTTTCTAATTACCTTCTTCACTACATTCCTCCAAAATGCATTCCAATTACACACAAATACTACTCAAGTAGTTGACATCTCCAATATACTTCGCACGACTTCTCCACTTATCTATCGTTCATAATATGGGTATATATCTCGTGATGTTTAAAATCAATGAGATTTCTATCTCTTACAAAAATCTAGCTCATATGTGTTCTCCACAAACTTCTTTAGGACTTTGCATGGTCCAATCTTCTTCCACTTGAGTTTGTCATACTTTCCTCATGGGCACCTCTCCTTTGTGAAGTGCACAAGGTCTAAGTATCCCACCTTCCACTCCATGTGTCTCCTCCATTGGTCTCAGTGCATTCTATGTATTGTGCATCGATCTTATCCAACTATTTACACACTTGATCACACACTTCATATACTACGGAAAGTCCTATGCTTTCACACTCTTTCATTCTTCACACGGTAACTCCCCTAGCTCTAAAATTCCTATGGGAATTGTCCCATACACAATCTAGAAAGGTGATTTCCTAGTGCTTATATTGACAAAATTTTATGCAAACTCTGCCTTTACAAGAACAACATCTATGCTCTGACTTCTCCACCAAACATCTCAAAATGTTTCCAAGGATCCATTGACAACCTTTGTTTAGCCATCTATTTGTGGGTGATACATAAAACTAAATTGTAACTTAGTGTCGAGTTTCTTCCATAGTGTGTGCTATTTTTTTCCTTGTAAATTTTTTATCTCTATTAGAAACAATGGGGCATGACAATCCTTGCAGCCTCACAACTTCATTGAAGAATATATTCGCAACATGGGAAACATCACTTGTGTTCTTACCAAAAATGAGCCATCTTCGAGAATATATCCATCACAATGAAGATATATTAATGACCTCTTTGTGATTTTTCCAATCCCAAATAAAGTCCATAGTCAAATGCTCCCACGGTCTCTCAAGCATTGGAAATGGTTTATACAACCCTGTACTTTGACTCTTTCCTTTAGCCAACTAGTATACTTTACATCTCTATACAAATTTGCACACATTTGTGGCCCTTCATGACCAATAATATCTCTCACCTAATTGTGCCAAGGTCTTATCTATCTCAAAGTTCCCCAACATTCCTCCGCAATGTTTCTCATGAACCATATTTTCCCTTATTGATCCCTACGCTACAAACAAATGTGTTCCCTTAAATAACAACCCTTCATGTAGGCGTAGTTTATCCAAGGCATGTGGTCGATACTTTCTTGTTTTGTGCATGCTCTCCATGCTTCTGCAAAGTCTCCATCCTCGAGGTAGAGTTCCTTAATCCCCTCGAACCCTATTACACTCACCCACATCTCATTCAACAAGATCCATCTTATGATTAATGCATCTCGTAATGTTGTTTGATTTTTGGGTACCATGCTTCATAAAAATGAGTAGTTCTACAGAATTTAACCCATTTCATGCATCTATGATTCAACTTCCTCGAACTGTTTATAAAGTGCGGTGCTGATGATATGTGTACATCACAAATTCTTTGGGCAATAGGTAATTCATCCACTTCTTTAGAGCCTTCACAATGACATAAAACTCTTGATCATACTTTGAGTAATTATTTTGTGTGTCATTCAACTTATCACTAAAATATGTTATGGGTCTCACCTCTTGACTCATCACTACTATGATTGCTAACCCTCTAACATTGCAATCAATATGAGATACCATGTTGAAATTAAACAAAGCCAATACTGGTTGCTCTATGACCTTCCTCTTGACTCTTGAAATGCATGCTTTTCATCCATAGCCCGCAAAAACTCCTTTGTCTTTACACATTACCTTAGTAATCGTGGCACAAATATCATTGAATCCTCTAATGAAATTTTGGTAGAATCTCAAAATTCCATGGATGCTATGGGCCTCCATGATACTTCTTAGTGTCTTCCAATCCACTATGACTTGCACCTTTGAGGATCCATCTTCAATACTTCATGGAATATTACAAATCCCAACTAGATCAACTTATTCATTAAACTTTACTCCTTTAAGCTCAACTTCTCTAACACCTTCCACAAATGGATGAAGTGCTCTTCCCGTGTTTTGCTGAAATTAGAATTTCATCCAAATAAACAATGAAAAACTTACCATAAATGGCTTCAACACTTCATTTATTGGCCACATGAATGTGCCCAAAGGTATCATTGGTTAGCCTAAATGTCATGACCGAAAATTCATACAAACCATCCTACATTTTGAATGCAATATTTAGATTAATCCTTGTAAAGTACTTCGATCCTCTTAAACAATCCATAGGTAATCCATGCACGAAAATGGAAACCTATACTTTATTTTCATCTTATTGATGGACCTATAATCAATATACATTCTCCATTCTCTTTCTTTCTATGGTACCAATATAATGGGTATTGTGCATGGGCTCAAAGACTCTCTCGATCAACATTTTTTCAATTAGCTCTTGGACTTGACTCCTCATCTCCTCATTCTATGAAATTTTTTAGGTACATGATATTTTGAAAATGCATGTAGAGGTTTTGGAGGCCCATTTTGGGAATTTCAAATCTCTTTCTAAGTAGCGATCACTTTTGGGGTGGAATATTACTTTTCTCTTCTTTGCATTACCTTTTGGGTGTGTTCTTAGCTTGTAAGAGGTAAAAATATCATGCACAATCAGCCTTGGATTTGAGCTCTTAGTTATGCTAAAATTGGTTTTGGGGATGGGTTCAAGCTTTGTACAATGTCCAAAGTTATACCTTGGACGTTTTCGGGCCTTTTCATTTCCTCACACTTGGGAATAAGCATGGGAAGAGCTCTATTTCCTACAGGTTTAACACAATAACGTTTGAAGCAACAATTACGATCACCATTTTCACTTTGGTAAATTATCCCACATAGATCGGGAGGGAAGAGGCATAATGATTTTTATATAAAAAACACTTTATTGCCAAGTGGAGAAAAGAATTCACTCACCCGTTTTAGTTGAAGCTGAATTTGATTAAGGCATAAAGGAAGGAAAACCTATACCATGATTGGGCCATGAGGAGGGATATGAATGAAGACATGTGGCATGAAATTGAAATCCTTCGAGGTCAGAAAGAAATAGAAACAATGCAAGGAGGAGGTATCATCTCAGAACAATAAAGGCTTGTGAGTGGTGCCAAAAAGAATAGAGGCACTCTAGAGCTTGTAACCAATGATGAAGTGACACATGACACCAGGAGAATGAAACACCCACATTCAGTAGCTAACCACGGGTTAACACATGGTGCCACTTATGGAAAGAGGAGGCCCATAAGGATGAGGAAAGGGTGCCCCAATGGTTCAAGTACCGTATCCCATACTAAATGTTGGGGTGCCAACAAAGTAAAACACCAATCATGGAGCCAATAGCAAGTCATAGCTTCATGTGAGATTGAGCAGAGAAGTGGCTAAAGAAAAACCACATGGAACCAATGAGAAAGAGATAATAACAACTAGGGTCAATTTGGTGGCCTTGTGGCTATCATCTACATTTTTGGTTAGGGAGATCACAACCAATAAAAGTATGCAATGTGCCACTAATCAAAGCATTCCACCTCAACCAATGAGAAAAAGAGGAGAAGCTCTATAGTTTAAAAACTATTTTTTCTTCCCAAGTTTTAATGGCGTATGCTAACAATAGATCTCACATTTTGGCCATAATTTTTGATTAGGGTCACCAAATAAAGCAAGAGTGGATTTTTTTGAAATCTACAGAGAAAAACTATTAAATAGAATACATATTGGGTCCTCAACCACTATGTTTTCTAATTAATTGTATTTAAAGTTCCCGCAAATAATTTTTCACATAAATGTAAGTCAGTGGAAGATTCAGAGCTGAACAAAAGTCATTTTTTGAACCCAACACCTTTATCAAGTGTGTAGACCTACTATATATTAATGCACCACCAAGTTTCAAATTATTTGAGATATGTCATTCCTTTTGCATAGGATTTTATAGTTGGGGGTAAGGTCTGGTGTATTGTTTGAACCCACATTTGGGCAAGATTTTTGGCCTTTGAGAATTTAAATTTCACTCTTCTCTCATCTCTTCATTACAAAATGTAAATGATTTTAAATGAAAAGGTTCCTCTCTCTCTCTCTCTCTCTCTCTCTAATTTAAGACTAATCTAATTTTCAAGGACCAAATATTCTCTAAATGTTAAACCTCTATTTCTCATTCTTGCAATATTTCCATGCCTCTCCAATGTATGTATGAAAATGTGAAAATTGAAACAACAATATAAGGTTGATTGTGGCCCATAAAAACCCTTAAAAATTATGTTTTGTTATATTTCATTTTGTTTCTCAAAGGGATATAGTGTTTACGGTTTTTATTTGTAGGATTTTAAAACACTTTATCAAAAATCGAGGGAAAGTGTAATGAAATTACTTAGATATATCTGAATATCATCAACAATATAATACCAAATAACACCAAAATGTAGATAAATGATCTCAAGATACAAGTAGAATAACCTATCCACTTCGAGGGGAAACCTCCAAACCACACAATAAGACTCAAGTACTTAATATGATGATCAAATACTACATACTAACTCATATATATATACTATTTCGTGTTATGACCATCACCAAGATCGACCCAATAATGATATTATAACATATATGAAATAGATATAACATGATAAGAAGTTATGATAGCCACATGTCGTCCATACACATCTAATATAAGATATAGGATTAAGAGAGTAACATGCCCTTCCCCTTTGGAGCAACATTGTCCCCAATGTTGAGAAGCTCTGGATGTTACTGCTTTGGAATGTTACATTCTTCCATGTGGTGTTTTCACTGTCTAGATTCTTCCACTTGATCGATACTTGATAATGACCCTTGTCCTTAATATTTTAGTGTGTGTTTGCAGGACGAATTCCATTCTAAGATGATTCTTCCCTCCTCATAAAGCTCATGTAACATTGTATGGGATGATATCTTATGTCCAATTACCTTCTTCAAGAAAGAAACATAGAAGGATGGATGTATTCTCGGTTTCCCTGAGGAGTTCCAATTTGTATGCTATAGTACCAATCTTCTCAGTAACACTTGATAAGGGTCATAATACTTAGGTGAAATCTTGTTATCCTTCTTCATTACTTCAAAGACATTTTCTTATATGGTTGTAAACACACAAAAAGCCAATCAACGACTTCAAAATGTATTTCACCGTGATGTTGATAAGCCTCTTGCTTCATGCAGTTTTTTCAATGGCTAAGTTCTCCTTAAGACTAGAAAATACCTCTTGTTGGTGGTGAATGTGCTCTTCAACCGTACTAGCCCTTAGCTTTCCTCTCAATGATGAGGTGGTGGATGGAACCCATATAATGTGAAAAAGGAGACATTTTAGATGAAGTATGGAAGGAAGTGTTATACCACCATTCTAAAAGTGGTAGCCATTGGAACCATCTCACTTGCTTATCTCGAGGTAAAGCAATGAAGATATCCTTTCAAGCACTTGTTTACCACCTCATTTTCCCCATCTTACCAAGGATGATAAAAAGATCTATGAGCTAGCTAAGTACCCAAACATGAAAACAAATCAATTGAAAAATTACTAGTAAATATAGGGTCTCGATCACTTACTATATTCCTTGGTGTCCAAGGTGGCTTCTAAATTGTATCCATGAAGGCCGATGCTGTTTTACTTACGAAAAATGGGTGTGACAAGGTACAAAAATGGGCATATTTGACGAGTTTATCCACCACAACCATGATTACATTTTTACCTTATGATTTAGGTAATCTTGTGATAAAGTCCATATAAACATCTTCCCACCTCTGGCTAGGAATAGATAGAGGTTGTAAAAGACCCAGGGACTTAATTGTTTCACCCTTATTTTACTGAAAAACCATGCATTCATAAATAAATATTTGGACATCCCCTTTTAGCCCTTCGAGAAGAAGTATTGCTTGATTCAATGATAAGTCTTTAAGAAACCGAATGCCCCTACCGGAGAAGCATGGAGCTCATATAAAACCCTATTTTTAGGGTTGAGTTCTTACATAGGTATAATCTATCCTTATACCATAAATCATCCCCTTTCCATAAATGTTTTTAGCATACTTGGATCATATTGGAGATTTTGAGTGATATTTTGTGTACGTGGGTCATCTTTCCATTTAGACCTTGCCTCCTCTACCCAATATTCACGTAGTATATATATGGCACATAAAAATGCCTCATTGACTCATCCTTCGAGATAGAGTATCAAAACTACATTTTCCTTCCATTTCTTGTATATTATCTCAAAACCACACCCCAACATTTTTGAGACTCAATTTTTTTGTTCTTCGATTATAAATGTTGCTCTAAGAATTATTTCAAACTATCATCACCTCTCTTTACTTTGAAGTGTCTTCCCATTAGATATGGTCTCCATTGTTTTATTCCATGAAGTATGGCCAAGGTTTCCTTCTCATATATTGGTTTTGACATATTCTTACATTTGACATGATATCTCTCGAAGGAAATGGGATGAATATATTGCATGAATACTACCTCCATACCATACCCTGAAGCATCACATTGAACAATAAATGTTTTGGAAAAATATGGAGTAACTAGAACTGGAGTGGTGCACATGGCATCCTTCAACTTCTCAAATGATTTGGTATCTTCCTCGCTCCAATGAAAACAATCCTTTAATAAATATGTCAATGGTGCCACTATGCTACCTATTGGTGAAATAATTTGTTGTAGGATATATTAGTTGTTTTCACCAATGATCACGGGGCTAGAACCCTTCATCTTGGGTATGAGGAGGATCCCATTTATTGAATGAAAGGAATAAATGAAAATGTGGGTGGTTGTTAGGCCGGGATCACATAGGAGTACTCCACTAAACCTATGGAAAAGTGCTTATACAATGTACAAGGGAGGAATTTTCTTGGAAAGAGGTAAAGGGGAGTAGGAAAATAGAGAAAAGGGGTTAAGATTGTGAGTAGGCACTTGCAGATTCTCACCAACATTAACTAGAGTAGGTCCACATTCAATAGGAAGAAATTAACCGTAAGCAATAACAAGACTAATAAATCAAAGACAAAATTATATGGATTCATTAATCAAAGACACAAATTTCCTTCTTGGTTGTATAAGATTACAATGCTTGCAAAGTTGGAAAGTAGAGAGAGTAGAAGAACATAGGAAAGGAGATAGAAGAATATAACTTATTATTTGTAGTAGTAGTGAAACAAAAGGCAAACACTAAATACTATCAACAAATACTAACCCTCTAGAATGGAGAGGATACAAATATGTCTCTTCATCTCCCCCCATGTGAATTTTCATCTTACCACCACTTGTGACCTTTCACATTCCTTTAGGAATGAAATTAAGTCCTTTTCTTATTTTTGAAAAGGGAATTTTACAATGCAAAGTAAGGCCACTTAAGTGAATAAGACGAAAGAGTGAAAAAGTACATTCCCAATGAAGAAATAGAATGTTAGAGAGAGAGGGAGAAGGAGAGAGAAGAAGAGAGAGAAGTGGAAATCCAAATACGGGGAAGCCTTTGTTGATGAAGAGTTTTCTCTTGATAAAATATGTCATCATTGAGATGAATGCTACAACTAGTGGAATCTTCCCCGAGTTCTTTTTTGATCATGACTTGTGATCCTATCCTGTCATGCTCCTCATGACCATTGCTTCAATGTTTTGGTTCTCAATAGAGCTCTTGATGTTCACATGTTTTCCGAGTGGCAACATTTTATACAAACTGGTTCATTTTGACATGTTTCTTTCCATGGTGTGATTCACATGATGTCCCTTCTCTTAGAAAGAGAATCAAACAAAATGTCAGAGTGGAATGTGGAGATCATCACCTTCCTCCTCTTGACTCCCTTAAACTTCAAAATTCACCTTTGTGACAAAGATATCTCCTTCTTGGATGGGATCACCCTTGAGAGGCCCAAATGTTGTCACCAAATCACTACACCGCCCGAATGGCCTGAAAGTGAACACAACATTCAGTGTGATTGGGACACATGGGATCACCTCTCAAGATGTGGGACTTGGGCTTGAGGTGAACCTCCAGAGAAGGCCGACTTCCTCTTCCTAAACTAAGCACTACACTACTCCTAATGCGGGTAAAAATGGCTAACTAGACCTATGCTAACATTTCATGGGATTAGGGAGAGTGATTTGCAAGAAATAAAACCTAAACTAGAAGTGGTGATGCACCAAGAAAGGGTGTTGCTAGACAAAATTTCTAGCTTGCCGATGAAGAGAGATGATCATGAGGAAGAATGACATGCATTACAAACCCACTTTTACATATAATACTTCACTCCTTGATAAGCACAATGACCTCCAAAACTTGCAAGAAAAACCCTGGTTGCACAGTTCACCTAAAACATGATAGAGAGGTGAGTAGAAGCAATAAAATCATGAAAGGACATACAAATGATCACAAAGCATAATTCTCATTACTTCAAGCACTTTGCATAGTGCATCATTACATCAGTGAAAAGGCACAGGCTGCCATTACAATTTTAGAAGAAAGGCTTGAAAGCCTACAAATCACAACATCTCAACTTGTGAAGAGAGGGGAAGCCTGGAAAGTGTCTAACTAGTCCAACTTGTATGACCTGTCAGAACTTACTTGTTGGAACCCTTGGAATGAACTTCCAATTTACATTTATAGAAGAATTGAGAGAGAAGAGGAAAGGTCATAATTTTCCTTCCTAAATGGAAGGCACATGATGTATCATTTATTACATTTTGTTGAACCATCTGAGAAAGTTCCATCATGCATCATTAATGCTTGTTGACATAGTCTTCTTAATTAATTAAAATAATATTTAAATAAAATATTTAAATAATAATAATAAATATTATTATTAAAATATTTAAATAAAAATATTAAATTAAATTAAATATTGGTGGGCCCCATGTTGACCGGTTTGTGATGATGGAAAAAACCAAAAAATGGCCCAACTCGGTGGTTGGCTCACCGAGCCAACTCACCGAGTTGGATCCAAGCTCCATTGTTCATCGCATCTAGCCGAGCTCACTTTAAAACGAGTTCCTTCTATTTCTTCCATGTCGGACTCAAAATGAGCTCCCCTCCATTCTTTCCAAGTTGGGCTCGACTCAGCATAGAACACTATGCAACATCCTGTGCTATGCTATCACTCGAGCTCGACAATAGCTCTTTCGTCACCGCGACCAAAACAAGCTTTACACCGCCATGACCACCCTGAGTTCCGAGCACCTTCATCAATCGCTGAGTTGGTTGGCTCTTCTGAAAAACCCGATGAGCTCTCCTTTTGGCTGAGCTTCCCTCACATCGAGCTTCAAACCGAATCACACCTTTCGAACTCACCTCAAACTTTGCATGAGCTCAGGTGTGATTTCTACCATCCTCACCGAGCTCACTTCATGATGCCAAGCTCCAACCAACACTATGAAGACACAAGCTCTCCACAGACATCGATGACATCCTCCTCTACGTAGCCGGCTCACCGTGTCGAGCTCCCCGTCCATTGAGTTACTTCATCTCTCCAAACGAGGTCACCTCCGCATCTCCCTGTTGACATCGGCGACTTGTTCTCGCATATGCTCAACTCTTTTTTGATCTTTCATTTGTCATCATGTCCGAGTCATCACGTATATGCTTGGCTGTGTAAATCCCTTGAGCCATCCACACGAGTATTCAAGTACTCTGCTTCAGCTCAAATCAAAATCATATCTACCCTGAACACCCTGGAACTCGTCCATGTCACAAATTTTCCATAGCATCCCTGAGCCAAAGCATGCCCTCGCACCCGATCTTAGCTCAAAATTATCAAGATTCCCTTCTATTCACGTGAGCTTCAAGCTACCGATGAATATTTGACAAGCCGAGCTTCTTACTTTAAGTCATAGTCCATCCAACTCGCGCCGTACTAACTCGCCACCAATCAAGCTTGTTCTCACATGCGTCAACATGCTCTCCATGCTCTATTACCTCGACTCAGAAAGTTCCACATGAATCTTTTAACCACGTTTTGCATCCTTGGAGAGCCCAAGCTTCATTATTTCTCATGAATCGACCAAGCTTTGAACCTACCATCCACCCTCCGGGAGAGACGAGCTCCCTTCTTGACTCAAAAATCTCAAGTATGGACTCAACCTAGCGAGATTCCATGTTTAGCTCCAATAGCCATTTTATTTCTATTCATGATGCCAAGCTCTCTACTGATAGCTTTGTCACAACTAACACATAATCATTTACGACATTTCTGACCCAAAAGTGCATGTTCATTGAATGGCTCAACCTAAACTTGACTTCACCCGAGTTATCCTCTCCGGTTTTCTCGATTTCACCAAAAATATTCCACACATGCTTTAGTGCCCCCGACGAGTCACCTGGTGAAATAGAAACCAACTCGGATCCCTCATGAATCATCGACTAACTCGGACCTAACTCCGAATCCACAATCTCCGAATCCCAAATTCATACACTCTTGAATCTTGAAAACCTGAAACTCCTAAATTTTGGAGTTTCGAGGTTTTGGGCTTAGAACTATTCAACTTGTATGACGTCTTTGGGCCCAAAAAAATTCAAAAATCTGAAACAAAGAACTCCAAAACAAAACTCCAAAATAAATGCCGAAGGAAAACATAACTCGGTCTAGCTCATTCCTTCTCCATTATGACTCAATCCACTAAAGTCTGCACTGAGCCATCTACCTCGAGCTCCTTGAGATATCCACCTTAGTAATGTCGTTCAACCGTGTACTTATGCCAATGTACTGAGTTGTGCATTACCTGTATCAGCTCGATAAGACCACTTCTCATGAACTCCACATTTACGTCCTGTGATGATCCTGTGCTTGTTTCCCAACTCCCCACAAACACCTTGCCATGGTTGAGATGACTCATCCGTTGCAGAGTTCTATGTGGTCTTCAATTCCCCACAACAATTTAACAATCGTTCCTTCTTCGGGCTCTAAACACAATGATACATCCTTTTCACCTCATGGCTCACTGTACTCGAGCTCCTACCATCTTCACACTTCTTAATCCCTACGTTGCTTTTGAAAACTCAAAGTATTCACTGTTAGATTGGTATCCTCTATGCCATTCGATCTGGGCTATTCAATTATTCCACACTGCCGAGCCCTCTTCAAACACCGTCGAGAAAAACTCGGTCACCTGTATGCTCTTTACATGGCCATGACTATTCTTCATAGTTACCACCAAGACTTGATAATGCGATGGCGTTAACTCCTCCCGTGGCAGTGACTCCATGCATATAATACAATCCTACAAATTCTGTGACGAAATGTTGCTTGGCTATCCTCCAAAACGGCGAGCTCGCCAGTCATCGTTTACTCTCTCAAGTGACTCTTCAGTGCCTATACACTCAAAACAAGCCCTATCCAAGTCATTTCTCTGTGATTAAGCTCTGTTCTTTCTGTTGACGAGTCAGGATCCTAACGTGAGCATTCGAGCCAAGCCACTCCTCGAGCTATGTTCGAGCTCCATTATCTCAACCTACAAATCATGAACTTGGCGAGATTTTACCCTTTTTGGCCTAGCTTGACATTATTTTTCTTTGAATTTCAATTTAATGAGATTCAAACTTCTTTTGATTTTACTACAGATCTCAAAACGAGATCCCCTCCATTATATCCACTCATCGAATTCATGGGCTCAATCCCTTGCACTGAGTACACCGAGCCGAGTTGTATCCATGTCTTCATAATCGTGCTTATCCTCCATGAGCTCCAACTGAGCCGTTCCTCCCCAACTCAACCGATAGACACCTTTCGTTGGGCTCCTAATTCAATAACTCGGCCCCTCTTAAATGCCTCGTGCATTAAATTTCCACTAGCATCCATACTCTCTGAGTTGTTATAACTTGGCCTAGTTGGCTCTTAGCACCGCCTTGGATTTCTATCTTACACGTTTCTTCGTGCCTTACTTAACTCGGCCATGAACATTACCTGGGCCTTTGCAATGTTTCTTCACTAAGCTCCTTGGAACCGAGCCAACCTCTACACATATGTCGTCTCGAGTTTGAAATTAGCTTGATGTATCTTGGCTTCTCAAGAAATGACCTTGTCCTCATTTTTGACCTTCTAGGGATCCTTTAGCTAACCGGAAGGTAGCAAAAACACAATATGACCCCTTAAGACATGATTTATCAGTCGATCATTTTTTTATGCCCGCAATGACTAAAATGGCTTGTAGGGCATTGTCCAATTTTTGTCCAAGAGGGTAAAAATTGACAACACCAAACACTTTCTTATCCACCTATTCCTCATTGAAAAGGTCTTCTTCTAAAAATGGGGAAAGAAGAAACTCCACATTCACCGTCATACTCCTCAAACACATCTCCATGCCGATCTTGGGAAGATGATTGAGAATTGGAATCACCTTTACAGACCCTGTTTGATATCACTTTCCTTTCATGTCATGCATCACTTATCATCCCAAGTTTGATTGATGGCAAGCCAATATGTTTATGACCCTTATCATTTCCAAGTAGGAAACTTCTCCCATACTCAACTGAAAGTGTATATTGTGAAATCACGATCTGTCAAGTCACCATGATGTGCTGCAACTAGCTCAAACACATCCAGTGTTATTCCATCAACATGGATAACTCAACATCCTTGTTTCTTGACCAATATCCCGAAACTTACTATTTTTAGTAAGTATTAATTTAGGAAGTCTATTTTTAGTTACTAGTTTCTTAATTTGACACTTTTGAGTGTTCTTGATATACAAGGAGTAATGGAAACTTAGAGAATGAATTGTTACACCACTTACTAATTATAGACTATTGATCTTAGTAAGGATTACTATTTTTAGAAGTGGGTCTTGCTAGTGTCGGAACAAAATGAGAGTGGTCTTAATAGTTTAATTATTTCACTAGGATGCTTTGCTACAATTTTTAGAGGATTTTAATTTCAAGAACTCCGTAGACTGAAAAATGAGTTTTAATAAATGAAAACTTCATCTCGCCATTAAAAATAATGTATACCACCATTGGATGCAAGGTTGAATTTTCTTCATATACCTTCTTTCTACCCCAAGCACATCGAGCCTATCACCCAACATGCATTGGGTGCTCACCCACCGGGCATGCACGTGTCGGTGCCGAGCCCCTCCTTTTATGTGAGCTTTCATGAGAATGATCCACCATTGATGGAGAATGAGTTGCAAAATGGAAACATAGACATTCACTCAAAAATAGAAGATACAGATAACAAATCCATGCACAGATGCATCATAAATGGAAATGAACATTGTAAATAAGCATAATGAAACTAGATCCGACTCAAAATAATATGAAGAACATAAGGGTTTACACTTTTGAGCATGAATAACCAAAATCACACACCATATATTGATTTATAAACATTTACAATGGCTCCATTACATCATGAGGGTCATACAAACCAAATACATCAAGGGATATTATCTTAAACCCTACAAAAATACTCTATGAGAGAGAGAGAGAGAGAGAGAGAGATTAGCTATTCTACCCATTACAACCCTTTTTCATACCCAAATCCATGCCTAATATGCTTAAAACCCTTCTTGCAAGCATTTTTACAACACCTTGTCACTACCTAAAACCCTCCTTAACCCTTCATTTCCCTAGCACTTCATTCTCACTCTCTTCTCCTCTTTTCATTTTGGACCCAAACACTCCTTTAAATAGGATCTAGATGCACCACCTTGGTTTCCTTCATGAACAAAGATCACATGCCAAGTGGAAGTGTGGTCCTCCATGGTCAAGCCTATGCCATCTTACAAATGCCTCCACTACCTATAATGATCATCCTGGGAATATCCCTTACGTGGAATATTCTTTTCTTGACCTCCAAGGCTCCAGTGGCACCTTATCCATTCAACATGCCTACTTGGGATTTTCACATGTTTCTCCTATGAAACTCCTTCAAAATATGGCTAAGTCCCTAAACCTTCCTGCTCCCATGCGCGCCAACCTCTTCTACCACACCCTTTTTCCCTTGCACACTTTTTTCCCGAGCCCTTCCTTCTTTATTTACCTCCCCGCATGTGCATGACTTCTTCCTTGGGACTTAGTCAATTTTAGGGCCCAACATTACCCCACACTACATGTGTTTCCATCCTCGAAAACACTCTTCCCTTCCACCAAAGAATAAAGAATAGGGAAAATGAAAGAATCTGTGATTGAATAAAGAATGGAAGAATCCTACTATTTACTATGCATGAGAAGTGGGAAATATTTCTTCACGGGGCTTCAATCTTAACCCAAGAATCCACCTCACTCTACCTACTGAAGTAAGTCACCCACCATCACACTAACTTCATCAAAAACTCATCTCATCCCCTTAGCCTTCAACATATCTTCAATGCTTTCCATCTTCTTGCTAAGGTCTCCCAACATGTCCATCCTGCATGAGTGACTTGGGGGTACAACTCTTTCAGTTTAATTTTAATCAAAACCCTTAAGGTTTCGATCACCTCTAATTTCTTCTCTACCTCGGCCAAGATCCTGTCCCACTCTACCCTATTATTGCCTTATTTTTCTCTTGAAATTATTTCAGATCCACTTCATGGCTGGAAACTAATATGCTTGCTACTCTGTCCCTGTCACCACAGTTTTCATATACAACTTCTTCCATTTGTGCCATGGTCTTTACTAAGGCAAGGAGCTCAGTACCGAGTTAGTATCTCCCCAGTCTTCAACTTTTCTTCCTTCTTCTGCATGCCATTACTTCTTCCACTATTGATTCTAATGCAAGTGGTTGCCTCTCCATGGTGAGTATGCATGCTGCTAAGTCTTCCAAGAAATGCATGGTTGACTCATATTTCTTCAGGTAGGGGCTAGGTCTAGGGTGCTTTAAGATAATGGCATCTAAATGGCCTCTATCTTCTTGTGGACTTCACACCTTTTTTCCTTTTCATCCCTCAGTTCACGCCTTAACTGCACATTGATCAATTCCTTCTGTTTTATCTCCTTGTCCCTCTCAATGATCTCCTCATTCTTTTTCTCAAGCTCTTCCTCCAAGACCCTTATTCTATCATTTCTTTTCCAAAAGTCTTGCTTCCACCTCCACCGATACTTTTTTGAGCACATTGCAAACTTTCTCATCCGATAGCTTGTTGGGAATTTACAAGAGGGTTTATTCCCTTGGTGTCTAGTGTCTTCATCAATGCATCATGATTTACCTCAAACTCGGGCTCATCAACGTGGGACTCAAAATCCTAGGATAACATTTTCCTCATGTGGGTATGCACCCTCTTCATCAAAAGAAGACCAAGCGAGGAGTTGGTTGGTGGGCATGGTACTTTGGAAGCACACATGCATAAGTACCTTTCTTGATCATTAATATAAGTCATAGCATGTTCCTGCACCACTATTGTGCCCTTCCCACCTATGCGTGTGTGTGTTGCCATTGGGAAGCTTACTACTAAGTAAGGGGTCTCCACCCATGCTCCCATACTCCTTTCCTACACTTGCACTCTCTCTTTTTTTCCTTCAACACTTCTTCGGTGCTTCACTCTCTACTTCATGCTCCACTAACTATTGGATAATACCCACCACCTCCCTCTCTACAATGTTATCTATCTACTCCTCGGTCGGGGTCGGGGTCTTCTGATCACACATGTTTACCTCCTCACTTCCTCCTTTGGTATGGGCACCCTCCTCATACTCCTCTCCTCTTCATCCCCTTCTTCACCAAGACTCATGTACATTTGTACACAAGAGGATTCTTGAGCTTCCTCACACTCTTCATTGTCTCCTTCATTTTCCTCCTCAGAATCATCATCCTTGATGCTCTCTATCTTCTCTCGAGTCTCGAACCTTGTGCCACCCTTTTCTTTTTCTTTACTAGTGACTCCAACACAGGGGACCTCCTTCTCAGGACTCTTCTCTCCTAGAGACTCTTCTTTCTCTAGTGACTCCTTCCTGATGGGAGACTTCTTCCATCAAACATGTAGGTGCTTGTACCCACACCTGACTCCTGCACCCCTACGGTTTGCACTTTGTATATGTGCATGCTTTGGCACCTTCTCTCTGTAGAGTCTCTTCCCATTCTCTCTTCTTAATTACTACCTTCTTCTTCCTCTCCGGTGGGGGTCCTCAGGATTGAGATGTCATCCTCAACATAAGCACCCTTCTCAAACTTGGGCCTTAGCCACACATACACCCTTTTCCACCATCCTACCTGCAATAGGAAATGTCACCATTTTACCATGTGTACGTCATGAGATACATACTTTTCTACATAGGCATGCACTTTTTGGGATACACCAAGGTCCGACACATCTCACGGTGATCTTGATCTACAACACTTAGATCAAATCTCAGCTTCTTCACCTCCTTAAACCTGTTTACCATGCCTTGAAAATACTACACTGTGAAGGAGAAGGGTAACTTACACCAAGGACCCTTGGTGCCATCTATCAAGGTAAACCTACCATATAAAAAAATGTTGGTATATGGAAAATTCAACTTCTCCATCCACTAGTGTAGGTAGTTTTCTTCTAGTATCCTCCATTCAGCTCTAAATGCATCACACATCCATTTATACCATTTCTCCAAGTGCATTCCTTGTGAGTGGTCATCATGGTGTCACAAGTGTAAGCTTCAAACCTCTTCACGGGAGAGGGGTTCTCATCCGGTACTCCCAAACAAACTTATCTAGCCCATCGGGCACTCCAATTTCTGAAAAAGACAATGGTAAGGAGGACATTACCAAACATGATCTTCTCCCCATCATGTGGCATCAATAATCTCCTCCAATGAAAGCTGAGAGGTTGTAAATGGTGCCCTCTCGAGATCTTGTGGTAGACATTCAACCAACTTTTTTTTCTACGTCCATCTCTCCTGCCCATTCAACTTTTCACCAAGCACATGCACCATCCTCATAATAGGGTCGGTGATTACAATGATGTCAAAGTACCACGAACCCTTCTTGTAATCATATGCCTCAACCATTTTCTTGATGGCCTCCTTGTCACACAAGTCCTCATCCAACAACTCTCCTCTCAGATCAGGCCAGTGAACTTAGAAATCAACTATGGGGTTATGCGCATCCACCTTCCTAAAAATAGAAGTAGTCCTCATGTACACACATGTGTGACATTAACCACTGGTATAGTCACTCTAGTTTTCAAAATAGGGAAACTCATAAAGTTGTAGAAGCCCAACCTTTTCTAACTTCACTTTTACTTCATCATCATAGATGGGTTTCCCATCTGATCCTCTTTTCCATTGGGTGAAACCAACTCCAACTCCAGGTCATCTCCTTTTTCTATGGTGCTCATGTGATGATTGTAATCACTCATGGCCATCTTCCTTATATGTGACACCCACTCTTTCCCTAGCAACACACCATCTGGGTACTACATCTCTACATACCATTCTTCATTGAAACTTGTGGAAATGAGTTGGTTTTCCTTTTCCTTTCCCTTTCCCTTCTTTCTTCAGTGAAGTGGTCACTCCTTTCCTTGGTGCCATTTTTCTCTTCCTCGGTCCTCTGTAGTTTCTCCCTTGCATCAAGTTCTATTACTTACTCAAACCCTTGGCTCTACTTCTATGGAAAAATTTCCATGAAAAACCCATGCCCTAGCTTGTAAACCCTAACCTGAGCACTTCCTTTCCACAAGACAATGTATCCACCCACGGGAATCCACAAAAAAACTCTTCCACATGCATGCCATGTACTTTTCCTCCACACTGGTTCACAAGTCCTTCAATTTCTTCAACTCCACACTACTCTTCTTCAAATTTTCACAAGAATCACCTTAAAATGCAAGAACTTCTTCGATAACAAAACACAAGGTGAAAGAATACTCACCCCAACCTTTTCTATTTATAGATTTTTTTTTTCCACAAACCCCGATGCCACCTACCAATGTACAAATGCATTAAAGTCATATTTCCAACGCCATCCTTCCATGCATTTCTATCCAACACTTTTCCTCCACACAAACCTACACAAACACTTCCACAACCTTCTAGCATGCAACTTCCTCGACCATAGAATTCTTTGCACTTTCTCCCATGCTGAAAGTCAATCTTCCTCTATGTCTTGGACCAAGTTCTTTCCACTTCCTACCTCATGTTGCTCCTACACTTTTTACCCTTGTACGTGGTTTCTCAAAGCCTTTTGACACCAATCTCCTCTAATGATCACCTCTTACTACGCGCACTTTTTTGACCCATGTGCCTTTGACTTCACAACCCGGCCACCACATCAACATTTCTCCAGGAACTTCTTCCAACTCTTACCATGTCCTACTCACTTCCCCTTTATGTTCCACCCCACACTAAAAAGATGTGTGGTCCTCTCACATAACACCTTGATGATGTAATTAGCCACCGACACACACACACACACCCAAAAAAAAACCAAAAGGAACAAAGCAATGAGAAAGGGAAACACAAAGAAAGGAGAATGCATTAAGGGAAATCCTAAGCTAACTAGGACAATACTACCTTATTTACAAACACCCAGAAGCCTTATTTATAGTAGGGCTTCAACCTACTTCCATTGAAATACCCGGAAGTCATGTTCCATCCAACACTATGTAGTTAGCTAAAGTGCCTAAATCAAGTATATGGGTAATATAATATGGTCCCAACCAATGGACCTTGAGCTTCCCAGATGGTGCAGGAACTTAGAATCATAAAGTAAAACCATCTTCCCAACCTCAAATTGTTTATTCTTTATGTGATGATCATGTCATGCCTTTTGTCTCACCTTCTCAATCTTTTGACTCCATCTAGCAAGGGATCATCTTTCATCCAACTACATTAACTTGTCAATGCACTCTTAAATGCCTTTTTCATCATCAATCCTCCTACATGTGCAATACACAGAGAGGGTAGCATGAACTCTCTACTAAAAAAAGCTTCATGCCAAAACACCAATTGGAATGGTGTGGCTTTGTTCAATCTCTTGTAAGTTGTTCTATACATGCCCATAACATGGCTGAGACTTTTCATCCCAATCCTTCCTCCCAACATCACAAATCTTGGTAAGTGTATGACTCAATATCTTGTTAAATGCCTCAAAGAGTCCCATTAGCCTTGAGGGTGATAAGGGGTAGTCTTGTGATGAGCCACCATGAATTCTACCAACAAAATCCTGACTCTCATTCAAAAAATGAGTACCCCGTCACTAGTCAAACTCAGAGGGCACCCATACCTACTTGATTATATTTTCCCATAGGAATCTTATTGTGTGGCCATCATGTAATCCCTCATAGTAGGTGCTACCTCCACCCACCATGTTAGATAATCAGTGCAAGTAATGATATAGCATGTGAACTTTCCTTCACGCGGATAGGTGAAATAGGGCCTACAAAGTCAATTTCCCATTTCTCAAATGGTTCAACACTAGCTATTGGTCTCAATGGCATTTCATCCCTTTTTCCTAGCTTACCAAGGCACTAGAAATGATCACATGCCTTGCAATATTCAATACAATCCTTGTAAACCATCTCCCACCAAAGGCCAACTAAGAGGATCTTGCACATGCAGTCACATTCCCATATAGTGTCCTCCTATAATTCCACCATGAGCCTCTTCCATGATTGCAATGCACTCATGCTCAAGCACACACCATGTGACAAAAAACTCATCATGACCTAGCTTGTATAAGTCTCCACTAATTAACATGTAGGGTGCGTGCGTATGGCTAATTGCTTCCTTTCCAAATTCTTCATTCCCTCCTCGGTGCCACACCCATTTTTTTGAGAAACACAACAATATCTTCCAAGTCAAAGGGTGCACTGCAATCTAAATAAATAGTTGTGCATCTAGCATTGTATCCTCAATGCTCTTGTGCATCCTCTCCTGAGTCAATCCTTGATAAATGGTCAGCCCCAAATTACTCTTACCCGGTTTTACAACAACCATAAACTCAAACTCCTAAAACAATAGGACCCACCTACATATGCACCCTTGCAAGATGAGATTGTTCACCAAGTACTTTAATGCCATGTGGTCCATGTAAAAGATAAAAGGTGTCACTAGAAAATACTTCCTAAATTTTTGTAGCACATGTAGATCATCGATAATGCCTCACACTGCTCCGTGGTAGTATAATTTTTTTCTGTTGGGGTTAGCTTCCTACTAGCAAAGCACAAGGGATGGTCAACAATTCCCTCTCTAGGTTGTGCTAAGATTTCTCCAATCACCATCCCTGAAGCATCAACATGTACATGGAATGGCTTATCCCAAGAGGGAAAGCATAATATGGGTGCAATGATAAGCCTATTCTTCAATGTGTCAAATGCCATCTGTTGCACCTCTCCCCAATGAAATGTACTTTTGTGCTTCAACAACTCCTCCAATGGCATGATGATCTTGGCATACCCCTTAATAAATTTCTGGTAATACCCCATATGCCCAAGGAATCCACACACCATGCACTCTCTGCTGGTAGGTAGGCTCCCCCAATCCCACAATAATGACAAAACTTTGGCAGGATCCACCAACAAGCCTTCTTTACATATGATATGTCCCAACAGGGTGCCAAATGGAGTAGTGAAAAAACACATTTCTTAATGTTGAGAGATATACTCAACTACCAACATCTCTTCAAACATCAACCTCATATTGTCACAATGGTCCCTCACTAATCCATATATTGTCCAATCATCCAGGTAGACTTGTAGAAATTTATGGATGAAGTCCTGAAATGCCTAACCACAATGCATGAAAACACAACAGCACATTCTTCAGTCCAAAAAAGGCATGACCATATAGGAAAAAATTCCCCATTCAGTGGTGAAGGTTGTCTTTTCTTGGTCCTCCTTTGTAATTCTAACCTGATGATATCCTAAGAATCCATCTGTGAAAGAATAGATCTCACACCCGGCTACTCCTTCCAAGATCTCTTCGGTGAAGGGGGTTGGAAAAGGATCAATGACACACACCACATTCAAATCCCTATAATCAACACAAATCCTTATCCTCCCATCCTTCTTAATGTTGATGACCATCATGAACTTATCCACTCTGATTCCTCAACAACCTCAATGATGCCTGATGTGATCATCTTGTCAATCTCCTCCTTGACCTTGACTCATATTCAGATTCATTCGATAAGGTCTCTTCCAAATTGGGTGCACACCTTCCTTTAACTTGATCTTCATTTCTCCCAAGGAGTGGTGAACTCCTTTAAGCTCATGGTACCCACATGGGAAACAAATCCTAAAATTCATGCAAATAGATCAATAATATTTGAAACCTCCCTTTCTATCCAAGTAATCTCCAATAGTAGCTTCCTTAGGTTCCACCTCCAAACCAATGTTAACCTTCTTGGTTTTTAGGGGTTCATGGTAGGCATGCACTGCTTTCTCATCAACACTATCCATAACCTCACATGTACCAAATAATATATGGTTAACATCCAAGTTTTCCACCTCTTCACCATCTATCATGTAGACCAATTTTCCTTTCTCCTTTTCCATGCATGCATGCTCAAGTTGTACCTCCTCTGATTCTTCCTCATCAAAGCATGCTTCCAAGCCAGGTTCACCCAAAACTCTCAGTACTTTATCCTCCACCATGGCACTATCTCCCATAGTTAGGTGCTTAACAACCTATAACACCTCATTCACCGATGGTTTAGTACTCCGATACTCAAAATTGAAGGAGATCAACCATCAACTCCTACCAGTTTCTTATCTGATGACACAACTCTAATGAATGTACCATGCATGTGTGTGCACAACCTTGTAAGGTGGAGTAAAGCTTATGCACCCATAAAGATGGAGGCAAGGCTTTCACACCTTCCATCCAGGCCTTCTCACATGCCTGGATGTGAAATGAGGGGGTTCCTTCCCATGATAGTCTTGTATAGTAGTAGGTGCATTGCTTTGAGAAAACCTAACAGAGAACATGATTCTCACCTCACACCACTCTAGAAGGTTATCTCGATGGGTCACCCACCAATGTGTGTGGTCCCAAGAAAAGTATAGCTAAGCATACTTCTCCTTTTGATCTCACATCTCCACTTGGGTCTCCATTTCTCATAGAAAAAACATCAGGGTTGGCTCCCCTAGTGTAACTTGGAAACTATTTTCCTCCCAGTGCACTGACTGAGTGCATGCCTTTGTTACTCTCATCACAAAGCCTCTTAACTACCTTCCGACTAACTCATATGTCCCATGTGCCCAATTTTCACATGCCACACTAGTTGTATCACTTATAGATTGAGCATCTTCCCACTAATAATACCTTCTTTTGTTGGTTGCACAACCTCAGGGTCCCTGATAGTGCACACATAGATTTTGTCTAGGTCTTCTTCTCCCAAGGGCTCAATATAGGTTGACTTTCCATCCATCAAAGGAATGATAACATGTTCCTCCTTGTTCTCAAAACTTATATACCCCTTATTGAAACATAAGTCAACATTGTTCTTATAGCACTAGGGGTGCCCAAGTAATACTGGAAAGTTTTCCACCTCAACAAGCACCAAGACTTCAAAGTCTCCAAGTGAATTTCACCCCTTGGATAGTGATAACAACATCCTTTAAAACACCAATGGGCATTACCTTTGTCTTATTAGCCATATACAACACATTTGAAGATGGTTGTAATGGAGGTCTTCCCATTTGATTCCATGCATCCAGGTGAGAAACATTAACTTCCACACCCATGTCAATCAAAATATTACTTAGGAGCCATCCATCAACAACTACATTCAAGGTAATCTCCTTATCATAGTCAAGGTTGTGAGGAGGTAGATTAGCATGCAAAACCTACCTCTCGTGCTCTCCTCCGGCACTTGGTACTTTTCCCTCAGCCACTCTCCTAACAGAGGGATGATATTCTCTGTCTCAACATCTTACATACTTCCCTGACTTCATCTATATCCTTTTGTGGAGCCTCAACACTCTTCTTCTACTCTAACTAACCATGATTTCTCCTTCAGGCACTGATCTCTCCTTGTAGGCTTCAATAACATCCATGGTTTCCTGATACACTTCCTTTTAATGTGTAGTAGGGTCTGATACTTCCCATGTACCACTTCTTCTCTTGTAATTCAGTGGTCTCTACTTTGGTATCTCTCCTGGCATGTGTGCATGCTCAGCCTCACTCATGTCATCACACAAGATAGTTTCTAACTCTCGACTCACGCCACCCTTGGCATCCACTATTGATCATCACACTTTACGCTCACCATCCCAATGCCCTTATCCTTCTCTTTTTTTGGCTCATGTGTTCAAACAATTCCAGGCATTCCTCATACTTGTGCTTTTTCCCACACCAAGAGCATTACAAAAAATCGGGACACTCACACTTGTAATGTTCTATAGATCCACAATTATAACGTTCCCAGGGAATTCACTCCTTCCACCCCCGATTTCCATGACCTCTAAATCCTCCTCAAAATCTCTACCTCACCTCGACCTCCTCCATCCATGCACCCTTCATAATGATGACCATCATCCTTGGAACTACTACTAAATGCTGGTCTGGTGCACACACCAATATCAATGGCATCATGTATCTGGTCAATCAATCTACAATCCTTGGTGTCATGAGTAGTAGAGGTGTAAATTTTGCAATAACAAGACACATTCTTCTAGGATCACGTGCACTGCAACACACCTACTTGCATCATGATCTCCATGGAAAATCTCATAGTCCACCGATATGGCATGAACCACCTTCATGGGAAATTTTCCTTTGTATGACCCTCTACTTCACAATCCATACACCATAACCCACTGTGAGTCTCATGAGCCAAGTTCACAGAAAATTTCTCCAGCTTGCTTTTCCATTGCAGCAAATTTGGGCTTCTAGGAATGGAATAATTCCTGTATCAATGCTTCCTACTACCTCAACACAAAGGAAGCCTCCAAGGCCTCACACGGATCTGTGAAAGTCTTATGTGAAAGTGCCCTCTTGAATGGTGTGATCAGTCCTCTAATGAACCACTGAGCATGCTGCGAAGGGTGAATGTCATAAGATAACTTGGATAGAGAGTCTTGAAATGTGTGTCATACTCCCACACACTCTCCACCATTCCTTGTTGAATCTCCTTCAACGCACTTGATGCTTTTTTTCAAACTCAGGTATGTGGAACTCCACCAAAAGGCATTACACAGCGCAATGTAATCCACCACTATCTGGTGTGGGTCATACTTCCTATACCAGCTATGTGCATGCCCTTACAACATGGTTACAAACTGACTTTCTTTCCACTCTAGGGTAGTGATTCCCTTCACGTGCCATAGTAACTCACACTTGTGTACATGTTCCATGACATCCTCAATGCCCTTGTAATCAGGTAAGTGGAGTGACATCTCATAAAACACTTGTTGATGGTGTTGTGGACCTTGTCCACTAGATCCAGACCTTGATTCCCTCTAGTGTTTCCTCCACCACCAGACCCACTAGATCCACTAGTGCCAACTCCTCCAGATCCACCAGATCCTCCTCCTATCATAGGTAAGGGGCCTAACATGTAGTTGCCTGTGATCCCACCATCGTGCTAAACTACATGCCGACAGTCTTGTGATACCAAACCACTCCCAGATGTGTTTCCCACACCACTCTCTAGATGTGATACTCAAACCTTGTGATCCCACACCTTGCCCAAATGTTGTGCTAGAAAAATACCCCCAAACACAGAAATGATTGTGTAGCCATAGATGTACCAAATGAAAAATTATACCTCCTAGGTGTCACTCGACTACCAATACCGATACCAACTAGATTATCAAAAACTTATCTCAGAACTAGAAAACTAAGCACAAGGGTCTGGTCACCATGTGGGTTAAGATGCACACCTACGAATCTCCTCCTTTCTTCATATGATGAGATCTCTCTCTAGAAAAGCCGAGGGGGTTTCTCTTCCATGCTTTCCAAGATGGGGTAGCTCAGACTACTCAGGTTCCACATCCTCCACGTGAACCTCAAATCCTTCCCACAACATTTCTCCATAAATCCATCACTCTCTACAGACTTCACATTGTCTTTCCAACTCCCTCTCCCAGAGCTTCATTATACTTGAGCCACCTCTCCTCTCTCTCTTTCCATTTCAAGGTCCACCATCCTCTACCACGCCAACTTCCATGCCCCGCCTAGCAGCTAGAGAGTTTAGCCAGCCATGGGAAAGGCTTCCAAACTCAAAGTAATAACCAAGATCTTGATAGCTAGTGGAATAACATGCAAGAATGATCCTCTAGGCTCCCTCAAGAACTCAAACTCAACAATCTCTGGGAAAGAATACATAGAAATAACATATTCCAAGGTATAACTAGTCAACACTCTACTCCACCAGTGATCAACAACACGGTCCAGGTCAGATCGACATCATGCAACCTACGATATTCCTCTCCTGGGTCCAAACATGAGGTCTATAGTACCAACTTTTCCTTGATGCATATGTTGAGAGCCATTCATACAACTCTACTTGGGAAACAATAAATAATGAATGTCTCATAGAGTTCATGATACAGGTTCTCCTCCACCCATTTTCATGCATCAAACTCAGATCCAATATTAAACCTCTAAAAAAATCATCCTCCATGCTTTTAAGCTAGGTCTCGATGTTGTCCAAGGTCAAGACACTCCATCATCATCACACATCATTCTCACAACAACTTCAAAAGAGGTCCCAGAAATGGAACCAAAATGTAGTCATTTCTTCATATACCTTCTTTCTACCCCAAGCACATCGCCTATCACCCAACATGTGCATTGGGCACTCACCCAAGGCACACGCATGGGGCATCGAGCCCCTCCTTTATGTGAGCTTCATGAGAATGGTCCACCATTGATGGAGAATGAGTTGCAAAAATGGAAACATAGACATTCACTCAAAAACAAAAGATACAAAAATAATCCATGCACAAATGCATCATAAATGGAAATGAACATTGTAAATAAGCATAATGAAACTAGATCTGACTCAGAATAATATGAAGAACATAAGGGTTTACACTTTTGAGCATGAATAACTAGAATCACACACCATATATTGATTTATAAACATTTACAATGGCTCCATTACATCATGAGGGTCATACAGACCAATACATCAAGGGATATTATCTTAAACCCTACAAAAATACTCTACAGAGAGAGAGAGAGAGAGTTCTTAGCTATTCTACCCATTACAACCCTTGTTCATACCCAAATCCATGCCTAATATGCTTAAAACCCTTCTTGCAAGCATTTTTGCAGCACCTTGTCACTACTTAAAACCCTCCTTAACCCTTCATTTCCCAACTTCATTCTCACTCTCTTCTCTCTCTCATTTTCAGACCCAAACACTCCTTTAAATAGGATCTGGATGCACCCTTGGTTTCCTTCATGAGAAGATCACATGCCAAGTGGAAGTGTGGTCCTCCATGGTCGAATGCCTATGCCAACTTGCAAATGCCTCCACTACCTGTAATGATCATCCTGGGAATATCCCTTACGTGGAATATTATTTTCTTGACCTCCAAGGCTCTCGGATTCAGGCACTCTTATCATTCAAATGCACACCTACTGGATTTTCACGTGTTTCTCCTGCAAAATTAGAACAACTCCTTCAAAATATGGAATTTGTTAGATCACTTGATTTTTCTCATGTACAACCTTGAGATGGGTTGAGCCTTTCTAGTCATCTTCTCGGGATTTCCTTATGCTACAATATGACTAAAAATAGCCAATTTAGTGCTCTGGAGAGAACTATTCCACCTCGAAGCTTAGTATCACTTTGTGAAATCAACTTAGATCCATTCCACTACACATGAAACACACTTGAAAACCATGTTAACAATTTCATGTCAGTTAGAATGATGGTGACACAGACTCGAAGGGTTGTGTGATATGATGGGCTGACCAGAGGAAGAATTTATAATGACCGGGAGAGATGTTTTCAAATGGCGGGCTTGGTTGTCATGATCAAAAATTTAAATTTTTGTATCCCATACATTTAACATGAGAACACTATTGTAATTTATTACAAACATATGATAATAACTTGTAAGCCCCTAAAACCCTCGAGAGATGGTTTAGGGTTTTGGAACCTTCCACCTAAGCACGGCCTTCATCTTGTTAGGATCCATTTTAACACCTTCATAAGAGACAGTGTGACCCGGATATTCAACCTCCTTGACTCCAAAATAACACCTAGAGGGATTTGCATAATGCTAATGTTTTTCAAGAGTTTCCAACACCTTATTTACATGATGTAAGTGTCCCTTTCTTGCTTTGCTATATATTAGTCTACCATTAAAGAACACTAAAAAAACTTCCGCAAGAATGGATTAAAGATAAAATTCATTAACCTTTAAAATGTAGAGGGTGCATTTATGAGTCCAAAAGGAATTACTAAGAATTCCTAATGGCCTTCATGTGTTCAGAAGGCTATTTTATGAACATCCTCATCCCTTATTTTGATACGATGATATCCATAATGAAGATCAAGATTGAATTTTTCCCGAAATCATTTTCCTTCACAAAGTTTTCCTAAAACTCCTTGGATCACTTCATTTTTCTCATGTACAACCCTCAGATGGGTTGAGCCTTTCTAGCCATCTTCCCAGGGATGTTCTCATGATACAATATGACTAAAAATAGCCAATTTAGTGCTCTAGAGAGAACTATTCCACCTCGAAGCTTAGTATCACCATGAAATCAACTTAGATCCATTCCAATGAACATGAAAAACACTTGAAAACCATGTTAGCACTTTTCATTAGCTAGAATGAGGGTGACACAGGACCGAAGGGGTTGTGTGATATGATGGGCTGACCAGGAGGAAGGGTTTATAATGACTAGGAGAGAGGTTTTCAAATGGTGGGCTTGGTTGTCATGACCAAAAATTTAAATTTTTGTATCCCATACATTTAGCATGAGAACACCACCATAATTCCTTACAAATATATGATAATAACTTGTAAGCCCCCAAAACCCTCAGAGATGCTTTAGATTTTTTGGAACCTTCCACCCAAGCATGGCCTTTATCTTGTTAGGATCCACTTTAACACCTTCATAAGAGACAGTGTGATCCAAATATTCAACCTCCTTGACTCCAAAAGAACACCTAGAGGATTTGCATAATGCTGATGTTTTTCAAGAGTTTCCAACACCTTATTAACATGATACAAGTGTTCCTCTCATGCTTTGTTGAATATTAGTATACCATCAAAGAACACTAAAACAAACTTCCGCAAGAATGGATTAAAGATATAATTCATCATCCTTTGAAATGTAGAGGGTGAATTTATGAGTCCAAAAGGAATTACTAAGAATTCCTAATGGCCTTCACATGTTTAGAAGGTTATTTTATAAACATCCTCATCCCTAGTTTTGATATGATGATATCCGAATGAAGATCAAGTTTTTTAAAGTAAACAACACAATTATCTAGCAAATCATCAATTACAAGAATAGGAAACTTATCTTTGATTTTGTACTTATTACCCTATAATCATGACACATGCACAAATTTTCATCTTTTTATGCACCATCACTCCTTGAGAAGAATAAGCACTTTGACTATGAGACATAATTCTTGCTTCTAACATATCTTATGCTATCTTCTCAATCTCACTTTTTTGCACATATGGGCAATGATAAGGTCTAATGTTGGGAGGTTGGATCCATGGTACTATCTGGATGGCATGGTATCTTATTGGAGGTAAACCCTTTGGCATATCTCCAAACACAATTGAGTGATCATCTATAACTACTTGCATATCTAATGGTATAAATGCATTTGATATATGATCTTCTAATGAAAATAGTTGTGCCATAAACCCCTCCACACATTTTAAAGGATTTTTAACATTTGGTGATAGCTTACCAATTTTGGGACTTTGAACTTAGTCATATTAGTTCAAAATTCCTCCATTCGATTGAAAACACATGAACAAATCTTGAAAGTTCATCTTAATGGTTCCTAAGGTGGTAAACCATTTAATTCCTAATAATATGTGTGCACCTCCAATGGAAATGGAATAAATATGGATATTTAACAAGTAATCTCCCATGATGAGTTTAATGTTATGGAATTTTCCTAAAAACTAATAGTACCCCCATCAATGATCAATACTTGA
Organism: Taxus wallichiana var. yunnanensis; assembly: GCA_018340775.1. Lineage (NCBI taxonomy): Eukaryota > Viridiplantae > Streptophyta > Pinopsida > Cupressales > Taxaceae > Taxus > Taxus wallichiana. Next base: position 83,823,715 of record CM031234.1, read on the forward strand.
CATTCGGGAGATGGATAAACAAAATAGTTCAAACACACTTCCAACTTATGATTGATGAATTTGTGAGTACTTCCCGAGTCAATTTACACTATTCCCCTTTGTTTTTTTGAAGAATCCAACCACTTTGAGGGTTTGGGGGTGTTAATACCTAAAATTACATGACATGAGATTATTGGTTGGGGATCTCATAACTCCTCCTTTGGATCGACAATGACATCTACCTCTTCATCATCTTCCTTCTCTTCTTCTTCATTGGGCTCCTCAATGTAGAACAACTTATTTTCAACACATTTATGTCCCGGTCCATATTTTATGTCATAGTTAAAACATAACCCTTTTTCTATATTTTCTTCAATTCACTAAGGTGTTAGTCAAACTGCCAAGGGAATGATGGTGTCACTGTGCTTTATGGTCTCGATGTAGTTAAAGTATGCTTCCTACTAGAAATAAATTTTTCCTCTTCCCTATGTGCCATGATAATAGAATCAGAAACCTTAAGTGGATTAAACATATGCACCTCATGCTCAATGTGGTCCTTAAAACCCCAAGAAATAGGTCATTTAAATTCCCTTCTATAATATTCTCCACATGTAAGGATAGGTTTTGGAACTAATGAAAATAATCCTTGACTGATCGTGTTTGCCGTAAATTTTCTAATTAGATGAAGTAATTCTATAACACACTAGAACTATAGTGTAATTGCAGTTCTTCGGTAAAAACTATCCAAGTGACACTGAGACCATTCTTCTTCCTTTGAGCACATAACCATCGATACCAGATGAAATGGTCAAGTTCGAGATACTGAGATGCCTTGGTCACCTTTTGACCCAATGGGATTTGATATAGATAAAATAAATTCTCCATTTATTTAATCCACTTGAGTGGATCCTTTCCATCGAAATTACACATTTCCAATTTCAACATAATGTTCGGGGCCTGCATAGAATTTGGATTTGGATTTTCTTTGGCTAGCGAGATCCACTACTTACTTACCTAAAGATCCACCTTGGTTGATATGAGAATGTTTGAGTTGAGGTTGATTTGGAAGATGATGAAGCACCTTTAAATTTGTACTTGAGTTTTTACATGATATCATCCAATCACCGATTGATCTTGTCTACATCTCCTTTATTGGCCAAATAATATTGTAGGCTCCACATATCATACTCAAGTTGGCTTACCTTATGATCCACCAAGGTAAAACCTTGCACTGAGGGTAATGTAGTTATCCCTTATGACTCCAAATCCTCAACTATTACCTCACCCTTGTTTAGGGTTTTACTCAAGTGACAAGATTATTTTTCTTCTTATGGAAGGCCCCAACATGATGCCAAAAATAGTAGGACTTAAGGTCAAAATTTAGGGTTTGGGGGTTTGAGATAAATTCGGCCAATTATGGAAAAAATCAAAGAACATACTCAAACTGATTTTTATCATCTTTCCAAAAATGTAAAGAACTTGGAAAAATTCCTCAATTGACAACTTATAGAGAGAATTTATGAAAAACACTGAAATCATTATAAATTTTGCAAAATAGAGAAACAAATTATAAAATTTTAGAGGACCTTATTTGGAATGTTTTGCACATGTTGTAAAAAAACTACAAAAAAATTCGTTACCTTTTTGGATATATATCCGAATCTTCATAATTAGGGTTTTGACCTAATTTTTTCCAAGATCACAACTCTAATACCACTTGTAATGAAATTACTTAGACAAATACAAATATCAAAAATAATATAACACTAAAATATAGATAAATGATCTCAAGATTCAAGTAGAATAACTTAGCTACTTTGAAAGGACAACCTCCAAACCACACATTAAGACTCAAGTACTCAATATGATGTTCAAATATTACATACTAACTCCTATATATACTATTCTTATGTTATGGCCCTCACCAAGGCTGACCCACTAATGATCTTATAACATATATGAAAGAAACACAACATGATAAGAAGATATGATAAAAACAATTCGACCATACAAATCTAATATAAGATATAGGATTAAGGGCGTAGATTATTTAACAAAAAAATATTTATCAAACCATAATTACAAAGTAACTAATGCAAACAATGATATACAAGTGAAAAGTATAATAGGATGCAAGATAGTAAGTATGAAACCGTAAGAAAGAGATATAGGAAGAATGACTTAGCTTATTTACGCTTGATCCGGAAGTGCTATGGATTGGGAAAACTATTGAACATGAGGTGAATAGTGTCATAAATACTCAGGATAAATTCTAGAGCTCATGAATGGTGCTAGACATGGGCGTCCATGAAAGGACATGGCCGCGTAGGAACTGGAGACTTCTAATAGGCGCATGTGATTGCACAAATAGTCAAAATATGATTTTTACTGTGTCACACAAGTGTTGTAAATATTCCCTATTGATCACCTACGTGTCACTCTTTGATCTCTGAGGGTAGCTGTAACCTAGAAAATAGATATCACCTATAAAAGCCCACAAACCGCATAAAATCTAAAAAATATGTAGAATGGGGAGTCGATGACCACTGCGGTCACCCCCGATAGTGAACTTACAATCGAGCACCGAACTACATCTCAAACTCCATGTAGTTTTGGTGAGTGTGTGTGAGAATCGTGCCCTAGGATTCCCTTGTGCAAGTGCACTTGATAGCGGGTGCTGTAGCTAAATGTAGCAATGTAAATAGAATGTGTGAATGGAAAAATGAATTTCCCCTTCATATGTTGTGTATGCAGAGTTGCATCCCTTGTACCTTGAGTGAATTGATAAATTGATGCTTTAGAGTGCTTTAGGTGCCTTTAGAATGCAAGATTAGGTGACGATAATATTGCTTAGTGCTTAGTGCTTCATTTTGAACACACAACTATATATTTATATGATTCCCTTGCTTGAATTTTGTAATTGAAAACTGGAAGGACGACCCATAAGTGAAAAAGATGCCCAAAAGATAATAGAGACCCAAAAAAAGTGATTAATTTTGAAAAGGGTTGGGGGCACCCAGAGAGAACATGGGCGCCAGGTGATCTTGTCTGGTGGTCGCTGGTGTCCAAATTCATAAAATATAAATAAGTAAAATACCGATTGGGTTGTAGGGTGTGTAAGACCAAATAGAAAACAAGAAACATAGAAAAGAGGCCAAGGACAATCGTCAATTATTATTTTTCTTACTTAGGAATCATATGAATGTTAGTATGTATTTAGGACCTAGAAATGTACCCAAGTGCATGATTTTATGTCTACATTTACCCCCACTTTATGTTGTTAAGTGAATACTTGATAACATAAAGTAGATAAGATATGCGTACCTAATAACCATATAGAGTGTGTGGAAAAGAATGTTCTGAGTGGACAAGTGAAGCATGGAATGATGCAAAAATGAAGCATGGAAACTAGAAAGGGAAAGTGACCCTAGGGGTGAAGTGTATGCATTATACCATGTTGTACCTATTGTTGTGCTTGTTGTTGTTGCTTCTTGTAAGGATAGAACTGCAAAAATAAGAGCAAGAATGTAGTCAAAGTCATGTATATGATAAATTAGAGAAAAATATGTATAAGTATGTAAAAGTGTGAAATTATGTAAAAAGGAAAGTGTGCACATGATTTAGAAGAGTATAAAAGGATAGAAAAGTTTCATAAATTTTTTTAGAACGATTTTTCTAGGTGATCTCATGAAAAGTGTGATTTTTAGGAGATCTCATGCCAAGTGTGATTTTTTTGGGTGATCTCATGCCAAGTGCGAGTTTTTTGGGCGATCTCATACCAAAGAGAAAGTGTTGGGGAGAGATGTATAGTGTTAATATCCTTCCATGAATCTACCTAATAAACACAAATATATATGGTGTGTCCCTATTTTTTCTGTTATCCTTGATTTTTTCCAAATGTACTGATTGAAATGGAGATTACATGCATTCTGTTGCTAGAGGATTATGCCTAATACTATCAAAGTTCTTTGAAGGCTTACGTGAACTGTGATGATTTGAGAAACTGATTGTGTGTGCCCTAGAAAATTAATGCATAGGGGAGGACATAGATTCCTAGGTGCTCTTGTCTAAGTCTCAGGGAAGTAGTATTTGTGCTTTGTACTAACAAACCAAGTTAGGTTTTGAGTCATTCATGGACTGTCTTCATGTGCTGGTTCTATACTATAATGAACTAAAAAGTTCATCTAAGTTGATGTATGGGGTTATTTTTTCAGCCAATGTACGCCCTCCTTGTTTGGGGTGCATGCGTCATTAGTAGGAGTGTGTAGCCCAAAAGAGAGGCCTTGGTGATGATTCAAACTATATCCCTATAGGGGGAGTGGATGTGCATGGTAGAGACCAAGGCACATGGAAACAAAGTGGATAGATATATGTATTAGTAACAAAAGTAGTAAACATGTCATAAAAAATGATGTAACAAGTAAGTGTGCCTACAATATAGACCACAAAAAGCAAGTTTCAAACATGGGACATTGCTCACAATGTCACAATACAATCAAGACCAACGTGGCCAAAAGCATATGAGAAGTGATCAAACAAGGCATGGGGCATAACCCACAAATAATAACATATAATAGAAAATAATGGAAAACAAGATGTAACAGAAAAACCATCGTGGCATATAGTCATGCAAGAAAAATGCTACACATGAAGCACCCATTAGCATGTTAGAAAGATAAAAATTATGTCAAAGTGTGTATGTACCAATAGAAAGTAGTGTCTTTAGGAAGCATAAATAGTAAATAACAAAACAATAACACTGTAATGTGTGAGAAAGTAGATGATCCCGGAGGTGGGTGGGGTGGTAAGAGGTACAATGCCAAACATCATTGCAACATATGAAGTTGTGTAGGAGATCTGCATTCACTCCAAAAGATCAAGTGAACACGCATATGTATATGAATAAGATATTGACATAATAAGTATCTGTCTAGCATGGGAAACAAAGTTTATATGTAAGTACAAATAAACAAGAATAAGTGCAACCAAGATATGCAATATACGGTGTATGAGTGAGATGAAGTGGTATGGAATGTGAATGTGATAGGAGCATTGTGCCCGCCATGGATGTGGATGAGAATGAGACGAGGTTCATTTATAAAATGCCCCTCAACAATCAAGAATGAACCATAGAAAAAGTGCGTCATCGGTAAATGGTTTGAACATGTATGCTATAAAGATATACACTTTGAAGCATAGAGTGTGAATAAGTGAATGTGGTGTGGTTCATTTCAGATTTAGACCCTAAACCGTTGAGTATGATCTGCAGAACTAGAGTGCATTTGGTGTAGGTATCCTAACACCATTCACACTCCCCTAATCCTTCACTATGCCTATTCATGATGTCACATTGAATTGATGGTGATACTACTTGTCCTTTGTAACATGTATTTATCCTCTCTTCTACTTGGGCGATGCTACTTTGGTTGATCAACCAACATACTCACTTGTCTTGGCTCACACACTTGGATTATACAACATGTACCTATGCTTGGAAGGATACAACACATCAATACATGGTACTCAGCTCTAACCCACTTGGCCACCTCACACCTACACTTAGATTAATGACATAAAAGATTCAAACTAGTAGCATTTGGACTTAGGGTCCTACTTCCCGTTGGGTTGTGGAGCTAAATAGATTCACTGGAGCATGCATTACAAAGTGGTGGGTTACATAGAGACATACATGGATCGGGGCTAGACCGGCATTAGTCGGGGCTTGATCGACATCGATCGAGGAGGAACCGACATTGGTTAGGTCGATAGGGAGTAACCGACATTGATTACCTGTGTGGGAGTGTTTTATTTTAAGTCACGAGATTTTATCTAACTTTTGTTTTAAAGCAAATCTAAAGGATGTAATTGCATGGCTATTGTGCCCTAAGTTTGTCTAGGCTTATATAAGCTAGAAAAATAGGGTTAGATAGGTGGAATAAGGAAAGAGAAGAATTGAGCTATCCTTGGTTGAGAGGATGAAGAAGAAGAAGAAGAAGAAATAGATTGCATGAAGACAAGAGCTTTCATAGAGAGAAGATGAACAAAAGGAAAGTGTAGGTACACTGTTGGTGAGAAGATCATATTATCTTCTATTGTATTTCATTTATATTGTTTAGTCTCATGTAATGGCTTACATAGTATGTAAAACACTTAGGGTTTCTTCTTGTTAGATCCATAGGTTGTTGTGAGATCTTGTTATTGCTCATTCTTGTAGATCCACATGTTGTTGTGAGATCTTGTATTACAGATCCATGAGATCATGATGTATTATTGATCCATAAGAATCTAGTATTGTAGAGGAAGTTGTCTTCATGTTTTCACAGGTTATGCAGTGATGGAGGAGATAATTACTTCTTGGTGCACGATTACGGTTGCACATTGGTAGACCCTTCTAGAGGTCTTGTTTGTAGATTCACAATATAGTGAGAGCTTGGTTACATAGTGGCAGATGCAGGGTAACTTCTGGTATGTGATATCTAGTGGTGTTTTAGAGGCATGGTTGTAGTACACTTAGGTAGATCTGGTTAGAGATCTGGAGGAGACACAAGTGGTGGTATGGAGGCATGGTTTAGTGTAATCAAGTAGATCCGGTTGGAGATTTGGAGGATGAGATACTATTGTAGAGATACATGTACTCTTGTGTATAAGATTTGGTTTGTAATATCTTTCTTATATGTTATATATATGAGATCTCTATCTTTTGTGGACATAGCCCACATTAGGTGAACCATGGTACATGTTATGTCATGTGATTTTACTTTTGTGTGATTTGGATTATTATTGTTTATGCTTTTATTGTTGTAGATTTTTTGGGGATTGTTAGATCCATATTTTCATGTTTTGAGTTTTATATTCAATGGTTACAATGTTTTCACATAGACCCATCCCCAACAACTGGTATTAGAACATTGTTTGATAGAGTGATGAATTTAGTTTTTAGAGAAAGGGTTTACTTCATGGTTTTGTTAGTGGTTTACTGACAGGTGTATGAGAGCAGGGTTTGTTTTTCCTGATGTGAAAATTGTAGGAAGAGATTTAAATCTCAAGTGGAAGCTAGAAATGTGAGGTTCTGGAGAATACGGTGGAGCGAAGTGTCGATTATGTGGCAATCAACATCGGAAGGGTGACCGTAGTCGAGGTAATGGGCAACTTGGTTGTAAACAGAAAATGACAGATATGAAGAATTGAGAAGATGCATGGAATGTATCTTGTTTGATGAGGTGTCCTTGGTTCTTGGAGGCACAAGCATGGTGGTTAGATTGCAGATCCAGGTTACAGAGGTATGGTTTTATCTTGGTTTTGCAGTGCTTTGCATTTTGATTACACATGCATGTTTCAAATTGCAGATATGAGGTAGAGGAAAATTTATGCATCCTTGGTGCAGTTAGATACACGAGCTTCGGTAGAGAGGTTATAGCACAAAACGAAGATGAGGATTCTATCATCAGAGAAGCATGCACTTCAATTGAAGATGCGGTTGAGTATCTTGGTGTTGGTAAGGTGATGTATTCCATCTTGATGTAATTTATTACATGGATTTGCTGTATTATTTTTGTATGAGATTTGGGTGCTTCTTTAAATGACTGGCTCAACTCAACTATTGGCTTCTGTCAGAGTAGGCACTTGGTATGGTGTTCTATGGAAAATTGTGTGGCATTGGGTTCGTTCCTAGAACCAATGTCAGTCATATAGGGTAACTAGTACTAGTCAGCTGACTATGGTCGGTCTCTATGGTAGCTTATCCCTACATGTTTTTTTTTTTGCGGTGAGAGAGGGCATGGTGGTTTTATGTCCTATTTTGGAGGATTTGGTTTCTTGCACAGAGTGTACATGAAAGAGACAATGTAGATCACTTCAATTTTTGAATCAGAAAGAGGATGAAGTTGGCTTGGTTAGTCCAGTGAGACTTTAGGTTAGGTATCTCTATATTGTTCATGTTTTATTTCTTTCGTTTGAAGCAACTGATATTATGTTTGGATTATGTGCACAAGTAAAAAAATTATACCATGGATATTTGGTGGGTTTGAATTTTATTTCTGGGATGTGTTGGAATCTTGAAGAAAAGGAATCTAGCCTAAGGACAAGATCCTCAATGAAAAGTCATGATTAGACACACAATTGCAGCAGTAATGTACCAAAGATGTTAGTACACATAGATGAAAAGAAGGTGATTCACCTACTTCACAAGAAGTCCAAACTTCTGTGATGTAGAGGTATTCTTGGTTAATATGGGAATTAATTTATATTTCTTTCATCTGGTTTTATTTCTCATTGATATATATATATATATATATATATATATATATATATTGGATATTTTGAGCTTGTTATCAGATTTAGTGCAAGGGAGTTCATGTTGAGTAGGAGCAAGCCATGGTTGTTGGCATTACAGGTTGGACACAGATGCATGTGTAAAGTGAGAGGAGTATGCTACTATTCAGAGTGGCGTGAGGCACAAGTTGTTTTAGAGGAAAATCACGGTTTTACAGGTATTTTGTGTTCATTGCATGGTGATGTCACTTCTGGTTTTATTTTGTGGTTCTTGGATATCCCTATGGGATGGCAGTTGATGGTTGATTCAATTGGGTTTAGATGATAGAGAAAATTTTGAGTTTGAAGGGTGGAAAAAGAAAGAAATTTTGATATTACGAGACCGATGTCGATTAAGGGTAACTGTGGTCAATCATCTAGGAGCCGTGGTTGGTTCGGGGTTGACCAAGGTCGGTTTGAGCAATTGTGGTTGGCTAGGTCACAGGTTTGACAACAATGTATATTTACCATTTTTGGATGGTGCCCTTGTTTTTCTTTCATCTTGGTTGATTGTGTAGAGTATGTTGATGGTATGTTTGCTTTGGTATTTTCACTTGGTATTAGTGACATGTTTTAACATGGATGTTTTTTATTGACATTAATGAGCACATGATTCATATTTTGCTTTGGAGTTACTTGGTGGTAGACTTGGACCTTATGGAGAGCCTAGTGATATGGATGGATGTACATGTTGAGTTTATACACGTGGATAGATTTTATTTTATGAGTTTATGATGATGCAAATGTTTGTTTTGCACATGGATGCCTTGAGCATGAGTAGGGGATGTTTATATTTCCCTTGATTAATATTTTACTCCATGGGAGATGTTATCTACAGATGATTGTCTTGGACATGCTAGTTGTTTATCTTTGGGTTAGATTTGTAGATTGCGGTGTTTGGATTATTTGAGTTATGTAGGTTTTGTGGATTGATCACCCAATATTATAGGTAGAAATAATTTGGGTTGTCTTTACCTAGGATCTTGTTTTGCTTTCACATATCCTAGTTTGAATTATCTAGTTAGTTACATTGGTGGTTGCATAGAGACATAGATAGATGGTTGGAGAACATGTTTGGTTTTACGAGATATGGCTACGGATGCGATTGAGGCTGAATAATTTAGTTTGAGTGGGAGCTATTGCATGTGTGTTGGTCATGGTGGATTATTTCACGAGGATCTTGGTTACCTTTATTTCCTGATACAAACAATTTGTATGGTGTTACGATTCGATGGGAGCTTCATGCTTGGTGTCATGAATCATTTGTAACTTCTTGCGGGTTTGGTGAGTCATGGTTTATCTTCTTGGTGTGAGAAGATGGTTTGATCTTCCTAGTTTAATTGATGAGAGAATTGTTGATGGATAGAAATATGGTCTTCACGGTATGTAGAGGATGGTGATGTACAAGTACATGTACAAAGGTTCAACAATTTATCTCAAAGTGGGAGATTGTTGGGTTATGGAGATAAATAGCTTTCTTGGAGCATTCATTATAAAGTGACGAGGTTACACAAAGATTGGAATCGAGTTAGGGCTAGACCAACATCGATCAAGGCTTGAATGACATCATCAAGGAGGAACCGACATTGGTCGGGACGACATGGAGTAACCGATATCGGTTACTGTGTGGGATTGTTTTATTTTAAGTCACGAGATTTTATCTAGCTTTTGTTTTAAATCAAATCTAAAGGATCCAATTGCATGGCTATTGTGCCATAAGTTTTTCTAGTATTATATAAGCTAGAACTAGGGTTATATAAGTTAGAATAAGGAAACAGAGAAATTGCGCTATCCTTGGTTGATAGGAAGAAGAAGAAGAAGAAGAAGAAAAATAGGTTGTATGAAGACATGAACTTTCATAGAGAGAAGGTGAAAAAAGGAAAGGTTAGCTACATTGTTGGTGAGAAGATCATATTATATATTCTATTGTATTTACTTTGTATTGTTTAGTCTCATGTAATGGCTTGCATAGTATGCAAAGCACTTAGTGTTTCTTCTTGTTAGATCCATAGGTTGTTGTGAGATCTTGTTATTGCTCATTCTTGTAGATCCACATGTTGTTGTGAGATCTTGTATTATAGATCCATGAGATCATGATGTATTGTTGATCCATATGAATCTAGTATTGTAGAGGAAGTTGTCTTCATGTTTTCATAGGTTATGTAGTGATGGAGGAGAGAATTACTTCTTGGTGCATGGTTACAGTTGCACATTGGTAGACCCTTCTAGAGGTCTTGTTTGCAGATTCACAGTATAGTGAGAGCTTGGTTGCACAATGGAAGATGCAGGGTAGCTTCAGGTATGTGATATTTGGTGGTGTTTCAGAGGCACGGTTGTAATGCACTCAGGTAGATCCAATTAGAGATATGGAGGAGACACAACTGGTGGTATGGAGGCATGATTTAATGTAATCAAGTAGATCCAGTTGGAGATCTGGAGGAGGAGATACTCTTGTAGAGATACATGTACTCTTGTGTAGAAGAGTTGGTTTGTAATCTCTTGCTTATATGTTATATATATATGATATCTCTATCTTTTGTGGATGTATCCCACATTGGATGAACCATGGTACATGTTGTGTCATATGTGTGTAATTATGTGTGATTTGGATTATTCTTGTTTACGCTTTTATTGTTGTAGATTTTGTGGGGCTTGTTAGATCCATATTTTCATGTTTTGAGTTTTATATTCAATGATTACAATGTTTCCACATAGATCCATCCCCAACACTTCCTTCATTGACCAAGCTAGTAGCTTGTAGTATTTTCCTACAAGGACTAAGGTGATAATTCCACCATGAACATAGTTGTAGCTATATCGACTACTGATCAAAGATCCCATTATGGGACTACAACACAATATTGAAGTTGTAAATGAGGTTACTTTATAATACATAACACTTCTAAACCTACTACAGACCTAATAGGTCTATTGAGATGCCAAACACAAACTAATATGTGTGTTGATCTTGAATTTCATTAGTAAATCATTCAAGAAAATGGAAATGATCATCACAGACCTCATGTAACTCTTGATTCACTCCAAACAACCCTAAACATAATCCAAACCTATGTTGTAGTAGGAAAACTGTCAAATCTCAGCTAAGATACCAAGGGTCTACTGAAAGTGATACTTACCCATTGAATTAAACTCTTCACACTTAGGAGAAGATAGAAAACATTGAGAACACAAGGATTCTAAATTTTAAATTTTAAAGAAATTTGACCTTGTAAGTTTCAAGATCAATGATGCCCTAGTTTGAGGGTAGAGAAGAAAAATGTCAACCCACCAAACTCCTCTAGGGGTTTCAAGAGAAAAATATATTTTTCTTAGACTTGGAATAATGTCTATTAACTAATCCATGCATCACATTCGAGGAAAGAAGCTACGAGTAAAGACTCGCACACTTCGAACTTGCTATATGGACTATAAGTCATTACCATACACAAAAAACAATCAAAAAGTGTAAGAAACATGTAATAATGATCATTGTAACATCTAAAAATCATCTATTCACCTTCAATACATCCGATTACAACCTCTCTATTGAGAGTTATTGATCAAATTGTCAAATTTCTAAATTTTCTCATTCAAAGCAACTTTCCTAGCATTTCTCAACTATACCCTAGAATTGCTCAACCATACCCTAGGCTTAGAAAATAGTTCAAACCTCCCTTATTTGATTGAATTGACTTGGATCCATGTGATAATGGATCTCCAAGTTTATTTTATCACATTTTTGGCCTTCATACACAATAGGCCTTATTTTAGACATTTACAACTACACACACCAATTTAAAAATTCAAACTACACAATTTGGAGGGAAGTGACATTCAAAATCATAGACTATACCATAATTCAAAACAAACATGACAACACCATGAAAAATATATGACAACTTCATGATGCTCCTACATCAATGTCATAGGGTAATGATGATACACATTGTGTATCAAGATGTGTAATATTGACTAGATGCAAAACACAAAGTGTAATGTGTATGTGTAGAGATTGGAAAAAATGGTAATGATTGAAGGGGGAATGAATCAATATGCCCCCAAGTGTGTGATGTGGAGAAGAATCAAGTAAAATCATATAGAAGATCATCATTGTTAAGATCGTAGCTGATTGGAGTTGTATCAGAAACTTAGTAAGTAATAATGTGAGGTTGATAATATAAAGAGCCCTTACAGTGTAAATTATACATGCCCATTGCATATTATTCATTAATGAAAGGTGGTTATGGAAAATCATGTGTATACCATTGAGTGATATTTTAAGAATATCCCAAGGATTCATTACAAATAGATATCGACCAAAATACATAGGAAACATGATATCAATATTATTTGGATCTAGTGTACCACTGATGTAATCAAGCCAAGATTTATAGAGTGTCGGTGGAGAAGAACAAGGAGTGAATGGAAGGAATATTTTCAAATGGAATACGTGAAGGCCATAAACAACAGTAATGAATACACATCCGTGATATAAGTGAGGAGGATCGGTGGTGTGAATCCTATCCGAGCCAAGCCATCATATGTGCAAAACAGTCTCCAAGAAAGTAGGGTCAAATGGAACATGAGGCCAATAAGAGTTACAAATGAAGAGAGTGCATGTGAAGGGATCCAAGTGTGGATCATGATGAACTTGGGGAGATGTAACATATGACAACATATCTAATGTATGTATAGTCCCTTTAAAACGTATCATGACATTAGTATATGGAGGAAGCTTTTGAATCGATATTCATCAGGGCCAATAACAAAAAAATTATCTTGGAAATAGGATTCATCAACTTCAATAGGAGTAAAATTAAGATTACACAATGTGTCATCATTAATATCTATGACATTAGCCTCATCATCGAAATCATCCATGCTAGCATTATCTTGTTGTATAGCATTATCAAGAATATTGGTTGGAGTGGAGTCATATGTAGAATTTGGAGGAGCGATGATAGGTGGAGAAGTAGGAGCCATATGGGTGGACATAGTACATGATAGGATATATGTAGTATGAGTAGGAATGGATAGAGTGTATGGAGAATTAGTGGGAGTATGAGTGATAGATTAATTGAAATCATATGTACTAACTTTGTGATATGGAATTGGTTGAGATGTAGGAATGTACATGGTAGTGACAAGATCTATATGGAAAAACTTGAATGGCTCGGGGTTTGCAAAAATAGTATGTTCATAAACATCATGTAAGAATTTAACACACCAATGAACTCTAGATGGAACAACATGCATAACATGAATCCAGGGTCTTCCAAGTAAGCAATTGTATTGAAATGTGGCATCAATGACAAATAATACAATAGGAACCATTTTAGGCCCAACTTGTAAAGGTAGGGTGATGGTGCCCATGCATGTATGAGTGGTGGAATCATAACTATGAATGAATTGAGAATATTTGTTAATTAGATTTTCAGTAATGCCTATTTTCCTGAGGAGAGAGAGAGAGAGCATAGGTTTATAACAGATCCATTTTCAATGAGTACACACTTAATATAGATGGCACCAATAGTAGTAGTGATAAGAAAAGGTGCAAATGGATCATCACCAAGTAGAAGGAGGGATATCCTCATCACTAAAAGATATAACATGTGGTAAAATTTTGAGAGATTGAATGAGGTGAGAAAATGTAATAGGTGAATTATTGCTTTCAATGTGAATGAAAGGGTGTATTCTAATTTATGATGACAATTGAGTGTACTACGCAATATATCACAAAGAGAGATTTATTCTGTATTCTTAAGCTGCTATATGATGTCATAACCCTTAGAGGTAGTGGTGGGAAATACAAAAGTGATAGGTGGTGGGACGAAACGGGTTGAGCCATAGGAGGATGAATACGATGGGTGGTGACTACACTAATGATTGGATTAGATACTTGAAGTAATAAAATGAGGAGGATATCGTACAAACTCACATAAAATAAGAAGTAGTAGTAGTCATGTCGAAACCTTGGTCGGAGTAAAAGAAGGATAAGAAGATTGATCCATGAATTCGGAAGAAGGAGATAAATTTTGATACATTCTCACAAGGTAGGGTTTGAATGAGTGGGTTCACAAAATGATTTAACACACACACACACACATAACCCTAATTTTAGAGTAACTAATACAAACAATGATATAAAATTTATAAGTATAATATGACGTAAGAAATTAAGTAAGTATGAAACCCTAAGAAAAAGATATAGGAAGAATGCCTTAGCTGATTTATGCTTGATCTAGAAGTGCTCTGGACTAGGAAAACTACTAAACATGAGGTGAACAATGTTGTAAATACTTAGGATAAATTATGGAGCTCACGAATGATGTCGGACATGGGCGTCCACATAAGGAAAATGGTGTCTAGGAACTGAGATCTGCTACTTAGTGCTCGTGACTACACAAATAGTCAGAATCTGATTTTTACTTGTGTCAAAAATATTCCTTGTTGATCTCCTATGTTTCAATATTTGATTGCCAAGGGTACCTGTAACCTACAAAACAAATATCACCTACAAAATCTCATAAACCACATCAAATTCTAAAAAGAAAAATCTAGAATGGGGATTCGATTGACCCCGATGGTCACCCCGAGAGTGAACTTACAACCGAGCGCTACAAGACATCTCAAACTCCATGTGGTTCGGTGAGTGTCTCAGTAAGAATCATTCCCTAGGATGCCCTTGTGCAAGTGCACTTGATAGCGGGTTGTAACTAGATGTAGCATTGTAAATAGAATGTGTGGATGGAAAAATGAACTTCCCCTTCCTATGTGTATGCATAGTTGCATCCCTTGTCCCTTGAGTGAATTGCTAGATGGATGCTTTAGAGTGATTAGGTGCCTTTGGAATGCAAGCTTAGGTAATGATAGTAATGCTTAGTGTTTGGTCCTTCATTTTGAACATAAAACTATGTATTTATATGATTCCCTTGTTTGAATTTCATAATTGACGATTGGAAGGCCAATCCATAAGTGAAAAAGATGCCCAAAATATAAAAGAGGCCCAAAAAGAATGAGTGAGGTGGAAAAGGGTTAGGGGCACCTAGAGGGGACAACGACACCTAAGAGATCCTGTCTGGATGGGCGTTGGTGTCTAAAGTCATAAATATAAATAGCTAAAATATTGACTGGGATGTAGGGTGTGTAAGACCAAATGGAAAATAAGAAACATAGAAAAGAGGCCAAGGACAATTGTCAATTACTATTCTTCTTGCTTATGAACCATATGAATGCTAGTATGTATTTAGGACCTATAAATGTACCCAAGTACATGATTTGTGTCTACAATAGCAGAGAGTGACCCCAATTTTTCTAGTTTATCATCAACTTTTGTTCCACTTTTGTTCTTCTCCATTTTCCCCATTGAAGGTTTTAGCTTAAGAATTAGATTAGTGTTAGTGAAGCCGGTAGATTAGTTGGGTGTAAGAGACAAATTTATTTGGAGGTCTAATTCAAAAATCCAAGGTCCCACACTTTGGAAAAATTACATACCATTATTTGAGTTCCCATGTTGTAAATCTTTGTACCAACTACATATTCATATGAATTAGGGTTGAATTATTTATCCCAATGTGAGCGAATCAGTATGTGCTCCACTCTAGCCCTATAGAAAAGAATAAAAACTATAAAAACTTTTCTTAAGTCTCATTTCAAGGTAAAAACATGCAAACTTAGGTAAATGTTTTAAAAATTGAATAAATATCCTTTAGAGTAGATTTAGACCTTTGTAAAATAACTATAAATGATACAAACTTGTTATTAAAACGCACTAATTTTTATTTTTAAACATTCAAAGAACAATACTCATGTCCCACTTTGTGTCCCAAAACGAGAGTAAAAGGTCGGGTCGATGAGAAATTCGGGGTGTTCGTGTAGACACCTCTTTCACATGAACCAACTTCGCTGAACTCGCCACGTAGGCCAAAAACTTGGTTCGCACGAAGGGGGTTCACGTTAACCCCTTTGGATTCAAATAATTTTGGAGGGACATAGTTATATATAGATATTTATATAGTTGTGGGTGGTAGATTTAGGGTTTAGGGGGGTTCAGGTGAAGGGGGCTTCATGTGAACCCACTTCGCGCAAACCCCCCTTTTTGGCACCTAAGTGGCACTTATGTGGCACATTTTGACACCAAATCCATTTGGAGGATGCTTTTATGCCAAAATGTGCCACGTAATTAGGGTTAACAAATTAGTAAAACTACAAAATTTTAACACAAAACACAAAATTTTATAAGCTTTAAAAATATAATTTTCATTTAAAAAAATTTATTTTACTTGTTTATTTTTTATTTTTTGCTAACATATGGTATTTTAGGACAATCAATTGTACACAATCAACCCAATTTGAAAAATAGCAAAATATATCAAAAAATTTGAAAAAATAAACTTACTATTTGTTGAAGTATTCTTCTTACTTGTGAAAAAAATCAATTTTGATATAAATCTTAAAAGTTATTGGCATAGACATATGTATGCCATTTATTTGAAAATATTGTTACTAAATAATTAATTAAAAAAATACAAGTCAAAACAATATGAAAATTTGACAGACCTCAAAATTCAAATCTTGAACATATATCTAAAATTTCATGGTGAAAAAATAAATTTTCATTTAAAAAAATCACCGGGACAAATCATTCCTCTTTTATAACATAAGAAACCACGCATGAATAAAATTAAAAAAAGACCATATTTTTGCCAAAATAAATAAATAAAAATATACATGTATTCTACACTCTAAACACAAAATTTTGTTAGTTTGTGGAATTTCATGAATGTGTATGGTTTTGTGGCTATTACCTTTTATAATGCCTCCTTTTAATAATAATAATAATAATAATAATAATAATAATAATAATAATAATAATAAAAAAATAAAAATAAAAATAAAAATAAAAGTATTAAAATTAAAAACCCGTGATTTGTTTTGGGGGCGATTTAGGGCAAGTTTGAGGACTATTCCATTGTTTTGTTTTGTTGGAGAGGAAGAGGACACCTCCACCATGGAGGGAAGGGGGAGGAAAAGCTCCAACCTAGGCAGCTTCCTTTACTGAGCACTTCGGCCTATGCCAAGATTCTCCCACTTGCGTCCAAACAAAAATGAGCCCCCATAACTGCGTGGACACCTATTAAGAAAAAAAAGGCACAGAGAGGAATGTTGTCGATGTGTAGTTTGCAAATGCTTGAGGGGGCACTTTGTTTGTAGTGTTTGACCGGATGAAAGAACAAAGCAACTTCTCATGGAATGTGACTATGGCAGCGTACCAAAGACACGGATTTCCTCGCGAGGTAGTCACGCTATTTTCACTGTATGCAACAAACAAGGCTCCAACCAGATCAGTTTACATTGCCAGCGTATCTCCACTGTAAAACATGGAAGCTTTGGAGCAGGGTATGAACAACAGAATCTGGTTTTTGTAGGATTTTATTCTTGCAAGTGTCATAGTTGATATGTATGAAAAATGTGGAAGTGTATTCAAGGCATGTGTAAATGCAAACTCCATGCCCTTTTCCAGCATCCTCCATGTTTGTGTGAAAATGGGAGATTTGGATCAGGATATAGACATCCACCAATACTTGGAGAGGAGGAGGATAGTGTGTATGTTAGTTTTGGTAGTTGCAAGTGCTCTGTTGGACTAGTATGCAGGATTGTGGATGCTTAGACAAGCTGTTTGACAAAACGCTATAGGAAATTCAGCCTCACGACCTGTCATGATAGTAGGATATGCACAAAATGGATTTGTTGAGAAGGCACATAAACTGTTTAATAGAATGCCTCAAAGAGCATCGGGGCAGAGATCTGATTGTTATAAAAGAAGCCCTGGATTTTGCTAGTGATGGAGATGAAGTAGAGGATGCCCATTTCAATTCTAATGATATCAAATATGAATCTAATGAGAAAAAGTGTAACGACACTGCAGAGCATGAGAAAAAATGGCATGGGGGTGGACTTGCATATTTTCTTGATATTGTGGTGCAATTTGTGAAGAATTCAGACAATTTGCATGCAATGTCTGGTACAGTAGCCAAGGTTGCGCTAGTAGCTATGGGTATGCTTGCTATATTTCAATTGCAGCAAACTTCAGAGAGAAGATCAAAGGAGGAGGAGTAAGCCACATCAAAGTCAAACAAATGTTGAAGTTGAAGGTTACTTTCCAAAAAAAATTCATTAGGAAAAAAACATTGCGTTGTGGTTATGGGGATACCGCCAAAGTTGAGGTGTGGAGCTTTGGAACAGTTTTAGACAACCGACAAGCATATTGGGCAGTGGATTTTGTTTTCAAATTGCAAGTGAACAGGAAGATAAGTATACAGTTGTGGATATAAACCCAATGCTCATGAATTGTTTGACGAAAATCCTTTTTCAATGGAATGGTCTCAACGGATCGCGAGTGCAAACCACTTGGAGCCCCCTTATACCCGTTTCACTCATCGTTTCCAAGCATGGTTCATCTTCCCTTACCTCTCATAATTCTCGTGTTTTAGTTCTCTTTTGCAAATTAATAGAATCTTAAAATATTGGGTTTTTAATACAGTTAAATGTTTACATCAACTCGTTGCAAAAATAATGAAAGGTCATGTTGTAACTCACAAAATCAAAATAACTCTTCTGCATTAAACCATGAACTCCCACCCTCATTCTGAGGTGATGTAGAAAAATTCCTACCCAACTGGATCGCTACAACATTGTCTTATCGACCAAATGAAATTGACTTTCCAGTAATAATGTTGACCTTCTCCCTGTTTAAATAGTTAATTTTTGCATTTTCGGAGACTCATTAAGTACCCTTCGGAACTCTAAAAATGAGATGTTAGGCTTCATTCATGTACCTTGTTATGTGAGGAATCACCTGACCATTGGATTGACCCCAAACAAACATTTGTGATCTTTTTGACACTCTTATAGGAGCCCTGTTACACTGGTTTACAGCAGTAGAAAGTTGTCAAATCTAGAAAGTTGGCTTTTGTTTTGAACCGCCATTTGAAACCTGGATAGAGAAATTATTTCCCATCTTCGCAAACCTCTAGTGTTTATACTAGAAAATTGCATGGAACATTCAGCTTAGGGAAAAGCACTCTTCTGGATAGTTTGGAAAAGCCATTTTGTAGGCCTCCGGCCGTAGTTTGACGAGGTCAAACTGGACCAATTTTGACTTGTCACTCCAGAAAACTTGTCGCCGTTTGAAAATGGTTTTCTAGTTCTCATTCCGTTGACTCTGATGAATTCCCCTCATATAGGGGAACTTGTAAGAAGTGTTTAATTTCATGCTCATCCATCGAACGTCAGTTATGGATGCGGTTTTCTGGGCCCTCGAGCTAAATTTTGTTCATTTGCAACTGGGTCAACTACGACCAGTGGCCCCAGAGAACTAGCCGCCAAACACAAACCGTTCACTCTTTCCCATTTCCGTCAGTTGCTATGAACTCTTGGTATATCTGGGGACTCGTAGAAAGTTGATCGTGGTGTGCGTTCTCATCGGAAGATAACTTTTGGAAGTGGTTTCTTAGCCTCTGAGCCCATTTTGTATGTTTTTGTAGCTAGTAAGAAAATGTAAAAATCGAAAGCTGCGGACCCTCGTAGGGTTGCCAAACCACCTGTAAAATCTTAACACATACAAATAATTGTTTAAAAAATCTATAGTGGAACTTGTTGTGTGCATTAGAACTTTTGATAAAATGGTGTTTTCTCTCTCTTCCCTTCTCTTTCTCTCTCTAGATTACAAAATGAAGAAAAATGAAATGCAATGAATACATATCTCTAGACTTTCTTATTTCGATTGAAAATTGTAATTATTGTCATATGTAAATGGGAAACTAAAAAATGATACTTATGTTAGGTTAGGGTGGATGCCATGCCAGTGAATTATCATTGATATCATGCTCACGTGTTTTTTTGCAGGATGAAAGAATGATGACGCAAAGGTGTTGTGTAATGCATTAATTATCATTATAATTTATATAGTTCATTTTTAAATGAATAAATGTATTTTGTAGTCTCATGTTTCAGAAGGTTATATTTGATAATTTGTTGCTATGTATGAGATGCTAGTTTCTAGGACATCTAGGAAATGTGCATTTAATCTTAGGTTCAATTTTGATTCATAGTACACATGGTAAAAAGGTTTGATATTTATATAAAGTAAATGAATTTGAAGTAATATCTTGTAGTGCATATTCAACAATCAATAAATGATCAACGAGTCATCTTGTGCTTTCATACTTGGTATATGTAATAAAGAGAATTAAATCGAAACACTCTACCCTTGTCCAATATCGGAGTATAACCTATTTTCATGTGTGATACTCCTTACCGTAGATGACATTAAAAACCGTAGGATGAACTTAATCTCTGCACTCGATGGAACCTCCTAGTTTGAGTAAACAAGAACCCAAGAATGGGCTTATCGTCTTAGTCAGTATGTTTAGTGACATTTCCTTAAACCATCGTCATTAAGAGTGACACACCAAAAATTTTTATGGAGTGTGTAGAGCTAACTCCTCCTTCGTAGCCTAGTGGATTACCTTGTTTTTCCGAAGATAGATTTAAAAGTAAATTTCTTCATCAAATGAAATCCTTGATTGGATCCAAACGACATAAATGGAGATCGGGACATAGTTTTCTTTGCCTTGCACTCTTGTTAATGAACCCCCTTGGCTCCGCACAGCTAAATGTGTTACTTTGGTTTCTCTCATCATAGCACCCTGGTCTCTTCTGGAAGGTGGTTTAGCATAAATTTGTCCTCTTGCTTAAAACTCTTATATAGTTGAGGGGTAGACCCTTAGGTGAAGTTAGAATAAATTTGAAACTCAGTTGATTTGGATGTTAACTTGGGTTCATGTGTAGCTACAAGCCTGCTAATCTTTTATGTCTTCAAGAGGTTAGACAAACACTTCGTAGCTCCCTTTACAAGACAATTCTAAGAATAAGGCCATAACATGACGTAGAAAATGAAGCATATAAGAGTAAAAATGAGAATTGAGGTTAGGGATACTGCCACTCTTGGAGACCTTACAACTAAATTAAATATCTTTATGTGTTTCAAAGAACAGGTACTACATTGTTGTGATCAAACTACGAGAAAACAAAAGATATATAAATATAAAAAGGAAATCATCAAGTCATTGAATTAGATTAACTATGGTAGTGAAATATCTCTACCGTGATCGAGGAATGCTTTTGGTAAAAAAAAGTTATCTTGTATCTAAATCTCCGTTAAATCCTAATATCGCTATTTGGACACCAAGTCACATTCACTTGAGTTGTAAGAATAGAAAGGTAGATACTGAATATATGTTCGAGAAGAATATTCTTCACATAAGAACAAGGTAATTAAGTAGTTTGTACACTTTTGAACTACGCCAAATAAGTATGCAAGTTATGGAAACTTTTGTAAAGAATAAGAAACCAACTTAAAAGGGGTGAATGATAATTTAACCACAGTATGAACTTAAGAACCTGTCGGTGGACAAACAAGAAATTTTATCCTTGCACAATAATGTTCTTGGAGTGTTAATCGTAACTAAAATACATTTAAAGAAATGATGTGTTGTGGGTTCGCCATTCCTGAAGTCATTTTTCTTGTGGTCGAGTCCTTACTAGTAACCATTCATTGGGAAAAGTGTGGCATTGGCATGCCTATGTTGTTTTCTTGTGTCTATGTGAGTCGATGACTTATGTGATTGTCATGCGAGTCAAGTTTCGGTGCTTGGAGCCCTTGATGTGTTGTGTGTAGTGAAAAATGTAAGTCAAAAAAAAAATTATCCTGGTATTTTACTTATTGTAAGTGTTTGTGTAAAATGTGGGTACTACACCTTTATAAAATCATTGAAACTAAAACTTCATGTTTATAAAGGTACAAAACATACCAAAAAGTGGGACATTTTATTGTGCTTTTACATACTTCTTAAATTTAGGATAATACCTTATTGGTGCACAAGATGACCATGAAAGTGGTGAAAGACAACACGCAATACAGGGCCAAAATACATAAACATTTAAACTATTTGGAAAAATGAAGGGGGAATTTTTGGGGACAAGTTCGTTGACAACATTTACATAGGAAAATTTCCTCAATTGAACTTGACCCATATGGCTTGAAACTAACCCATCTAAAACCCTATACAATGTTCTTGTCATTCTAGGAGCATATAAGATTTTAATGGGAAAACTAAATGTTGTTTTGAAGATTTTTAAGTTTTACAAATCGAATAAACATATTACCACCATTGATTCATAATGACTTAAAAATCTATTTACAAGAAAATAATAATGTTAGAAAGGCAATTTGGGACCCAATACAAGGGGAAAATGTGAAAATAAGACCCTAATTTGATTCAATAGTTCATATGAACAAAATCATGTTAAAATAATGCAATAACAAGGATTGTACAAAAATTAGGTATCTACAAAATGCACACTTTTTTGTGGCATGTGCATGATTTTTAAGGGAAAAATGGTAAATACCTACATGATATTACCTATGTATGTGTCAAGGAGAAAGTGTTGTTGAGGATGATAAACTTTACCAAAATGTCCCACATGTACTTGTAAGAAATTGTGAATGCACACAAATAGGTTAATATCTTGATAATAATAAGACAATCAAATAAAAAAATATAAAAAAGTGAATGTGCAAAAGGAACAAATACAATTGGTGGTATTTGAACCATTTTACTACCTTTAAAAGTGTGTTTTGTCAATGGAAAAATAATTCCATGGGTCTTAGTTGACTCTACTATATGGAGTAAATGTCAAGGCATACATATCTTATCTAAAGAAGAAAATAAAACTGATCCTACCACATGTTCGAAAAGCAACCCCATCAAGAGATGAATCAAGAAGTAAAATGAGTTCTTCACCGGAGATGAAGAAACCTAAAGTATTGATGCATGTTGTACATATATCATTAATAATTTTGATATATTTTCAATAATCCTCATTGATCTCATGTTCCTTTTGTCTTTAAAAATATTCAAAGTCTGAATTTATGCCTCCATTTTGAGGGAGGGATTATTCTTGTATATCAATCATCTCAAAAGAAAAGATTATGCACACCATGTGTAACATGTATAAATTAAATAATGAATTAAATATCACTATTAAAACATATATGTAAACACATGTATATAGAAATATTCCATCATAAATGTAAACATAGGAAAAATAGCATTATGTAAGCACACACTACAAGAATCTAGCTAATTAGATACTAAATAAAACACTAAAATTCAGACATATAATACCAATATGTGATTTACTACTAGTGGTACTAGATTTTTGTTGGTGGTTGTTTACTACCAAAATATAATACCAAATTTGGTTGTTACATATGGTAATCGAAATATACTACGAAAAATATAACAAAAAATATACTACCATTTTTGTGGTAGTATATTTTTGGTAGCATATTTTTTGTGTTATATGTCACAAAAACTCGTGTTATATTTTGGTAGTAAACAACAACCACCAAAAATATAGTACCACTGATGCAAATAAAAAAATGGAATTATATGTATGAATTTTAGTGTTTCATTATTTGGTGTTATATCACAAATTGGTGTATATTATACTTGAATTTAGTGTTTATTCTAGTGCTATAATTTTAGTAAATTCTTACAATATATACAATCTACATATTCAAATTTTATATGTGAAATTCAAAATCAGGTAACTAAAACATTATCATAACAATTATTATTAAGAATATATACTTTATGGCCACATCAATCACTAAACAAAACAAATTTTATGTATTTGTATAATTATTAGATTAAAAAAGAATAAATTTATCAAAGAAAGAAAGAAATAAATTATATTTAAATGTAATTTTTATTCATTACTTTAAATAGTATTCTCTCAAAAAGAGACTCTTCTATCATTAGCCATTTTTCGAGATGTTGCATGATTCATATATTTACATATTAGCCCTATTAGCCATTTTACAAAGGACTTCCATTTTTGAGATAAATATGTGCAATCATCTATCTTGTCCTCATAAGGGAGAGATACATATTTCAACACTTCCATCACACAAACATTGACATCCTCTAGAACAAGCCTCTATCCATGACATGACTCAAGTGAATGTACTTTGCTCCATGCACTATAACTATTGATGTGAATGAATCTATCAACTTAACTTGATCACCCACCATTAATTCTATTTTATTCAAACACTTACAATTTTTGTTTTTATATTAATATATAAAGAGTAAATAATAATTGAAAAATTTATAAACATGCATATTTGATATTAAGCTCAATATACTTACCATGCCATTTTTCAAGGAAGATTTCAACTACTCGAGTTTTTAGTAAACTTTGGCATGGATTTTTCTATAAAGAGTTTTGCAATAAACATGAACATTTTATTACCTCCATTTCAATAGTCTGATAACATTCATATTTTGCTAAGGAAAATATTTGATGACATTAGAGCATTCAAATCAAAATTTTATTCTATATCATTTCATCATATATATAGGATTTGTTTTTGAAGCGTATGACCTTTCAAAGGATGATATGTAGCTAGAAAATTAGTCTTGTAACATACTTATGAGTTGCATACTTAGGAACTACTTGTAAAAACTTGAGTGCTACCTCGCAACATACTTGAGAGATTCTTGTAGCATACCCGGGAGCTAATGTAGCACACTCAAGGATATGGTTATGAATCCATGATAAAAATTTGATTACAAATGTTTGTTATCTAAGTAGACTATTATGTGTGTTCATTCTCAATACTTCTAGTATTGTTCAAACAATCTACATCACTAGTATTTGTTCACTAAGAGTATTTTATGTAATTTCAAGAAAAGTATTTGAAGTAGAACAATAATTGTTGTGATTTTATGCATTATAGAGTAAAAAAATACGAGTATATAGATCAATAGATGCATAGAATTATGGTTTTTGTGAGGAAAAAATCTTAACATTCACATTTAGATATATCACATGCCATATATTTTTCTAAAATTTTCTTCCTTTTACCATTGTCATGGTTGTTATGGGTCTTGTTGTGAGATTTTTTTTTTTTTTTTTCACATATATCTTGAGAGGGTTTTGTCATTTCCTTTAGACACATATAAAATAAAATTTAGCAACAAAAATATATAAACTAGGTGTTTTATATAATAATATATGTAGAATGATGTCAATTGTTTAATTTTACCTGTAAAGGATTAATCTCTTTAGTGTTTCGACTTCATGCACTAAAATTGGTAGAAATGAGCACGAAAATATGTCTATTTTTCAGTCATCTTAGAAGAATTCCTCCATTTTTTCTAAAAACATTTTCATAATTGGCCCCATTGTATGGTGCAAACTATTATATATAGGTGATCCATTATTTTTTACTCCTAGAAAACAAATTCAACACATAATTTTTAAACAGAATTAAATGACTCATAAATTGAAAAAATGATACACATGTTGTTATGAATAATTTTTTTCTTAACTAACCTCTTTGGTGTGCTATTTAGTATGTAAAAAAAAGGAATAAAGAATAAAGAGAATTTAAATTGAATAACTTCTCACAAAATTCAACAAAAAAATATGCATGGAAATGCCAACATACCAACATTACTTCTTGGGTTTTGATTGATGCATTGTTGGAGAAAATTTTCTCACAGGTCTTCTTTTTCAAATAACGTATCTCGTTAATTGTAGGTTATCTTCTATGTTTTCCTCCTACAAAAAGTCTAAGTTAGTTGAGAGAATTATGCATATAATTTTTCTTAAAGAAAATTCTTATGAGTCCATGTAGAGATCATAGTTTAATGTGGGAAGATAACGTGGGAATGTTAAAAATAAATATAAAAAATAGATACAAATATTTATCTTCTTACTCTCACCCCTACTCGTTCAAAATGACATGGAGAGGTGATGACATTTGTTGTACTTTCCCATCTACCACTTCTTTGTTAAAAAACCATAGAGCACACACCCTCTTTTAAGGCATCATGTACTTTGATCTAAGGTTGATTTTTCTTCCTTTTCTTCAAAAATCATCTTTCTGCACATACTCATGTCATGTTTTATGATTTGTATAATTTTTAATTTATATTATTTGTGGGAAATCACCACACCTATACTCTAAAACATGTTTTCCATTTTTTTAATAACAAGGTCTACATGTATTTTTTTGATTTAATAATATTTTGATGCTAAGATCCAAATGTGGCCTAATCAGTATTCTCAATATCAGGCCCACCTTGCAATATGTATCCCTATAGGGATCCCATCTTTGATCTAAATAAAAAAATCATATTACCTTCATATTATCTTTGACCATATTCCTTAAATATGGTCATATAATGGTCTTGAGAAATTTTACATTTTTGATATATCTAAATCAATAATTTATGTTGAAAGATGGCAATCTGTTTCATTTGATATTGAGTTACATTTAAAATAGTAGGCTCTATAGCTATAGACCTCTTCAAACAATGCATAAAATATGATTGATTAACCATTGAAGGTTGTGTGGTAAAGTTAGTTGTATTATTTTGTCTCTTTTATGATGTATATGAAGATGGCGATTGATTATTTTTAATAGGTTTCATGACACCATTATGAATATTTGCCCCCTTCATAAAATTTCTTCAAGCATTCATAACATGATTACAATTTTAGGTTATCAACTTGATTTAGAAGGGAGCCTTGTTAAATATTTAAAGAAACATGTTCATTAGCATGGTTCCATTCTTCTTAAATTGTTTCTCGCTAAACAAGGACTTTTCTAAGGATCATTTTGATTTGGAAGGGGAACTTGTTAAACATTTTGATCAACATGTTAATTACTATGGTTCCCTTCTTCTTGAATGGTTTTTGCTGAACATGGACTTTTGTGAGTCTCATTTTTATTTATAAGGGGACCCTATTCAACATTTAAATCAACATGTTAATTACTATGATTTCATTCTTCTTAAATGGAATCTATTGAATAAGGAAGTTTATGAAGCAATACGTATTCCTTGTGCTCTTTTCATTTTTAGCCTTTGTATTAGACACTTTTTGTCTTAAAAATAAATTACATGACAGTTAAAATAAGAGGTATACAATAATTACATATATTAAATATATAACATGTGAATGAGATTAGAAATATTGAAGACATACATTGAATATTTAGAGTCATCATTAGATGTACTAAGTGCCATTAAATATTCATTGTTTCTATTTATATTTTCATCATGAATATATTCCTAATTACTGTACACATGAAAATAAATTAGAAAATTTTACTTACATTTGCAAGCGATCTTGAAGTAGCTATGAAGAACTTCATTAAGGACTAGCTTAAAAGTCTTAAAAATTTGGAATTCTAGATAGAAGTAACTCTAGATTCTTCATTTAGGATTGACTAGAAATTTTTATAGCTTCCAAGTTCCATGCAAAATCAGATCACTAATTTACAAAAATTCAAATCATATCAATTACTTATATGGGCCATAACTAGTTCTTAGGTCTTGAACATACTACATAAACTAATTTTTGAATTGTAAAATCACAACACACCTAGATTCCAGTGAAAAACCATGTACATAGTTTTGGTACTCAATTTGATCTTGCCCCATTTGTCCTTGAAATTATTTAGTTTGTGAGCTTTGTCATCTTTTCTATCTCCCCATATTAATGCATGAAAACTCTATCCTCCATTTGGTTTCCATGATCAGTCCCTTCCTTTGGTCAAGGATCACTTTAAGTCCATAATTTGTTTTCCATTCCTCTGTCCATGTGGAAGAATTTGTAACTTGGGTGTAAACTTGGGTTTTTTCCCTTCCTTCCATTTTTCCACAGTCGCGTTTTGTTTTCCCTGTCAATTTTTTTCCCAATACCTATGGAAAAGTGGTCCTTTCTAATTGGATGCAGCTTGGTGGATCACATTTAGGCCTTATATCATTTCCAAATTCTCTGTCCTTAAAGAAATATTCATTTCCGAGTGCAAATGGTGATTTTCCTACATTTTATGGTTTGACGGGTGTGTTTTCCCCATCAAATTTATATCTTAGCATCTGTGGAAACATGGCCCTTTCTGGTTGGATGCGCCTTAGTGGGGCACTTTGAAAATATAAGGCCCACTCCAACTCAAGTTTTGTCCACGTGGAAGGCCGACACTCATATGAAAATTTTCCTCTTGGTTTAACCTTTGGAGTTGCACCGAGGAGACACATGGAGGCTTCCGCCAGCTCCTCTCTTTGCTTAAACTTTTCAAGAAACTTTCTAAAGGCCTGGGACACATGGAGGGACCATGCCTATTTGGGGACCTACCCTAATTTTTATTTTGAAGAAGCTCTAGGAGGACACTTGGAGGCTTCCGCTCACTCTACCCTTGCTTGGAATTTTTAACGGCCAAGGAAAACTGTCTCGGACCCTAGACACATGACGCCTTCCGTTGATCATTCAAATTTTTCAACAACTATGCTTTGGAATGAGACACGTGGTGATCTTCTTGCTTGGGGTCTCTTCTTTTGAGGACCATACCAAAGGTGTGCCAAGGTGACACGTGGAGGCTTCGTTGGCTCCTTTTTTATTGATATTTTTTCAAAGGCCAAAAGACATTTTTCTTGGGCCCAGGCACGTGGAAGGCCCGCGCTTGTTTGGAAACTTGCCTTTGTACCTCACCTTTGCAGTTACGCCAAGAAAACACATGGATGGCTCTAATCTAAAGTTGAGAAGGGGTAGAATCAATGGTTGCTATGCATTACATCTATTTTTCTCGTTATTTTTTCTCCAAGACTCCTAGAGATGCGAATACGCACTATTTTTCATCATTTTTGATGAAATTCCTTGTCGTTTTTGTCTACAAAGTGCCATTGAATGGATTTAGAACTTAATTTGTGAGTCCATACATTATTTAGGTTGATATTTCAAAGTTGGAAATGCTCAAGTGCTTGCAAAAACATGAATTACCAGAGAAGCTTGATGCGGGACAAAGTTGTAGAGGAAAGAGAGGGAAAAGGATGAAATGATGGAGGTTGCAGGTGCAAAGGATGAAAAAGGTGTTGCCTTGAGGGAAAAAAGGATTACCTTGTCGATCTAGTTGTACAGAGCCTCCAAAAATGATTAAAATGAGGATTTCTCACATGACAGAATAAAGATAATGATTAGAAGGACTATCAAAAAGTTGTGGCATGACATCCTAGTCATTAGTTGAGGGTCTAGGAAATGTGATCAGTTCATGATTTGTCCAACTGGAAAATTTTTGTTGCAAATTTGTTAAACGTCACTTTCTCGAGACAAATTGGTAACAAGCAAAGGTCCCTCGAATATTCTTCTTTTTGGGGGTGAAATTTTGGGATGAGTGAGTAAGTGAAATGTATAAATGTATAAATGCAATGATAATACTTTTGCAAATGGTCGCGGGTTGAGTTCCAAAGAGAAAATTTGAGAGAGCCCGTCTTCTTGAGAGATCAATCCAAGAAACTTGTTAATTTCTTGTGTTTTAGATTTCAATCACATCAAACTGGTTATGAGTGTACATCCATTGAAAATCTCTGAGACTGTTTCAAAGAAAATTTCCCTGCCGATGAATCTAAGAAATGTTGAGTTAATCTGTGTCAATCTTGGAGCAATACGTATCTCGCATTATTTCGACTTTCGCAAGTAGTGTTTCTTAGTCCTATTGCAATCTTGTGTTAAAGTCCCTCCGAATCACCATGATCTCGTCCTGTGACATTTTAGTGGCATTTTCAATTTCATTTCAAGAAGAGCCTTCATCTTGTAATGAGATAAACAATTTAAAATTACTTCACTGTCATTTGTTGATAAAGATTGTTTGTAAGCCTTCGAGTGTATCTTAGGCATGAGGAACTAGGGGTCTTTGATGTTTTATTGAGTCTTTATCTTGAGCCTTTGTGTTAAATTCTTGGAGATTGTGTGAAATCGTGTAAATTTGGGCCTCCATTAATGCACACCTTCTGGTTGAAGGAATATTTTAGCTATTTCGAAGCTTTTTGTCATTTAGCTTTCCAATTTTTGTGAAGTCTCTCAAAGATCTGGTATAATCAATTTTATCCTACTTAATCTCAACCAAAATTACTCAAAACAAATGAATCCATCCTAAACTACCCTTTTTTGCCTTGTGTGTCCACAAATGTATAAATTATACTACTAAAATATGTAGAAGCAATCAAGATTCCATAATGTCTTTAGTAACCTTAGCCTTGTCTAGGAAATATCACCATTCTTTAGAAGTGACAACTCGTGAGAGTTAAATTGTGGTGCATTGATCATATTTTCTTAGGGTCTCCTTTTAGATTTGTGCAAAGAAGGATATCTTCGTTCTCCTTCACCAATAGAGGTTACAAAATGGGTCCTCTCACCCTGGTCGAAAGGCACGACCTAAAGCAATGAGGATAGATCAAATCCTTAATGAAGGTGCTATCCATTTCTCTGATGCTCGAGTGATAAAGAGTCAGACAAATCCCCTCCCCGGATACAAAATGACTCATAATAAGATCTGTTTGTCTCTCACCTTCTTGCTAAATTTTTTATGCTTTGTTCGCCTAAGGAGAATCAATTTGGATACCAAAGACATAGATCTCATTTTTTTATCTTAAACACTCAAATTGTAACATGCTTGAATTTAGTTGAGAAAAATATTGATAGACATGTGTTTAATAATAGAGGAATGCATCACATTTGTTTCATTGTGTGATAGCTAAAAACGAGTTTCCTTTCCTTCCAAGAATTCTAGAGTCTCACAACTCTAGAGTAGAGGTCACCAAGTGATTGACAGTTATAATGTTTGAAAATTCAAAAAATATGAATGCATAAAAATAATTTGATAATTAATTTTCAATTTATGAATATAATTTTTGAAATTGTAATAATATAAATACCTATAAAGCTTTTGATCATTATTTTAAGAATCGAAAAACCTAAATTTGAAATTTTTTGTTAAAAACCAATTGAAAAATATAGATCTAAACCACTCCAAAATCAATGGTGACTATAGGGCCCCTTCATTTTAGGGGTATTATTGTGGTTTTCATCACTTAGTTTGACATTAACAAAATCTTTGGTAGGATCATTCATAAAAGTACACATTCTTGAAGTGCAACCAAAAATAATATCTCAACTAGAATTTTATAATCCTATTCGAATCATTGTAAAAAATAAAGTTTTTCAAACCTTACAACAAGGCTATTTGATTCATGAATCAACTCATCTAGTTATTTTTATTACATGCAATAAACCATTCTTTTGTAGCATAAGGAGTTGGGATTTTGATATCACTTTTAAATTAGTCATATTCAATGATATAGCTGATGTTAAACCATGGTTGAGTGATATATATTCTTCCTAATTTTGGGTATAATCAATAATAACACAAAAAAATGTTACTAAATTTCTATTATTGTCTTCCATCATAAATCTCATTGCAACTATATGGAAACCATGAACATATAATGTATAAAATACAATCATAGTGTCAAATATCAACCATATACAATCAAAAAATTAGTCAATCAATAATAGAATAATTATGTAATTTATACCAGATAGATATGAATTTGATTTATTTAAAATTAATTTACACATTTTGTGGAAGTTCCCCTTCCAAATCAGAAATCACATCTCTATATAAGTTTTGTGCAATAACTTTCACCGATCTCAACATTTCTCTCAAGTTTTTAAAATAACTACAACAAAGTTAGAAAGTAATATATTAATAAATCTAAAGCCTTAAACCTCAATGTGAACAATTTGTTAACAAGTGCTCCTCAAATAGTTTCTATCATGCATTATTTGCATCAACAAACATTTGTCTCATTTATCCCACACAAACTAAGATATAACTTCCCATTTCGACTCTAAACACAATTAATCCATTATTTTTAGTTTAGCATACAAGTACAATTAGTGCCATAATTTTTAAGTTTAACATATAATCTAATATTTGAGGGAAATGGTTTTCTATATCTCCGGATCTTTGGGATGAATGGGCTTAAGTGTAGTCCTGTACATTTTAAATATAACGTAGAATGAGTTTCAAAAATGCATATATAGTACAACTATTACCAAAATAGTTTTTAGGTGTAAAGTAGTTGTTGGATAGGGATATCTAGTAACTACTTTGCACCTAACATGTTAGGTAGAAAGTTTAATGTTATATTTGTGCTTTATTATTAGAAAATATTAATGTCAAAAACACTTCATTGAAAGAAACATTTACTGTATGGGAAATCCCCATGGGATAGCCTAGATATGAATTTAAAGTTAAGCATCTAGATATATAATCAAGTATGTTGGATACTAACATATTTGAAGATTAAGGATGTGTTGAGAGGGGTATATGATAAGTAAAGTATCCAAATCAACATGGATTATACCTCTCCATAATTCTTTTCCTTATGAATCTATAAAAAATCCACAAAATGCATGAGTTTCTTGATCTCAAAGTCACCAACTATGAAATGACATGAAAAAGTGTTATGAATGATATATCATTAGTAACTCGAGACCCTTCATACCAATGGTTAGAATCCATAAATATTTGGAGCCTTTTATACTATATACTCATTTCAACACATACTTATCCTTTAAAGCTAATAATATCCAAACTATTTAATTATATATCCAGCTAGTTATCTCTAAATTCATCTTGAGTCTTATTCAAATTGGAGGATTCAATATTTTTCTAGGTATATGAGATTGAACACTTTTATATTTTTCTTGTATTGTATCGAAACACTTTAAAATTTAAGGAAATTGATGAAAGAATTAAATCTCAAATACAAAACCAACATGATATCTAGATAATATTTTATACCTAACATGTTTAGTGGAAAGCTTCCTAACCCTTACATACCTGACCACCCCATGGTGATGTCATAATTGGTAAAGGTTTATTTCATTGAATTTTTTTCAATGATAAAACATGACATAAATAATTTTAAATAAAAATCACAACTCTAACATTACACCGCCCCCGACATGTTAGGTGAAAAGTAGTTTCTAACTAGTCCGTTCCATTGTGTATTAGCCTTGAGATTAATTCAAACATGAATCATTAAGAAAACCTTTCATGTTCAAGTACAAAACAACATTAATATCAATGTCTAGACTAATTGCAATTGTATCCATCTTGTGGCCTTGATTATTTTGATATATTGATGGAAAAATGAAAAAAACCCTATCATGATGTAAGATCACAAGAAACCTCAATAGGTAATTTTGTCAAACATTTCATAATAAAATTTTTGATGGGGTATTCAAATAATTTTTGTAATAAATAATTTTGGTAAATAGTTATAGTATTAAGAAATCTCAACTAGTTAAAAGCGTGAAAAATAAATAGTTATAGTATTGACTAATTTAGCATTCACAATAAAATCTTTGATTAAAAACAACCCCCGAATAAATCCGCATGGCCCTAAAACTGAAAAAATAATTTATCTCTATTTTTGAATGCATGGATGCTAAATTTATAACTCTAGTAACTTCAACCAAATAAAATTGTTTGTTATTTGCCAACATGCTATAAAACTATTTACATCCACATATCATAAATGACAATGTTTTTTAGCAATTAAATATTAAAATTATATTTTCATATTGATAATTATGAGGAGTTTAGGAAAAATAGTATGGTAAATATCTATCTTTTCAAGCTCAATGACCATATTAAATTTTATATCTCTATAAATTGGTAGGCAAATGAGGGGTAGAAATTTTTTTATTCACAAATATGCAAAAAAATTAGTGACCACGTTAAATTTTAATCTTCATTTTGGAATTTTTCTCATTTTTAATCTAGAGAATTTTGGAAAATACTTCACAAATAATCTATATTATCTTTAATAGCCAAGATAATTTACATGCAACTTTTTGATTTTGGTTGGTTATTTTTCACAAAGGACCAAATTGGGACTAGGTTCGTGAGATTCCCTTCATGTATCTAATAGTCATATTTTGAGCCATCTTAGAGTAGAAAGTAATCATATATTTTAGGTGAATAACATCACCGTATGTAGTAATATTGGCATCCATGTGAAACTACCATAGTTACATCAGATACCTTCAACTTAGACACAACATTGAGATACCAAAAAGTGTTAGTCACATAATTTGAATAAATAATCCATTATCCTTAAGGCTCCACATTTAACTAGTAGTTTAGGTGTGGAAAATAGAGAGAATAGTCAAGAGACCATACAACTATCCTTAATTTCATTCAATTTAGTTAGGATCCTCTTTTAAATTCCACCACTCCAAAAATGCATAACCAACTTAGAGTGAAAAATAAAATGGTTGCAAATAATCCCGATTCGAATACTTTTGTGCATAATTTGAGATCCATTGTGCTTTGTTAGGAGATAAAAATATAGGTTTATAAAAATGTGGGGATTCACCAGTAAAGTTACAATATACATTTGAAAAATATTACCAAAGTTTCAAGGAAATAATCTACAAATTCCCAGCTTATTATCACTTGAGATTTTTTTAGAAATTTGATTGATGATTTCAATATTGTGTGTGAAGATGTGATGATTAATTTGTTCATATTTACATTAGAGAAAAATTCACATGATTATTTTAATTCCTCCCCAATGATAGTATTGAATCTTCCTATAAGATGAAGCAAAAATTTAAGCTCTAGTTTGGGGATAAAACCGATCCATAATTTCGATTAGTGAATTTGAAATTACAAAGAAACATCATGATTGTATTCAATATTTTAATGGTAAATTAAATAATACTATGTTAATAATTCTTGATAATGTTAGATCAAATGATGTAGCATGTTTAATAAATTATTATGAATATTTTGATGCAAATGTTGGTTTGTGCCACAAAGATAAGGGTCTAGTTAATTTCGATAGGCCTATTTCATGAAAATCATCATTAAAAAAATATTAGAGCCACTGGAAAACCTATCAAAAGAGGTGATGTAAATCTTGTCCTACCTAATGAAAAGAAACCAATAAGTGGTTCATTATGTGTTGATGAAATTTTGGATAAAATGATAGGAGATTTGAAAGAGCTATCTTATAGAGTAGCTCACAATGATATATGGTTACCTCAAATGTAAAATAAGAATTACACTAATGAAAAATGACATAATTAGGAGAGAAGGCCTACATATAAATGATATTTTTATGAATGAAATAATTCAATTTATAAAGATAAAATGCATGAGTATAAGTATAGTGAAAGGGAGATGTGAGATTCTCTTGTTGCTATTATTGATGAGATCAATTAGATTTATAATTTTTAATGGCATGAGGATTATTTACTACCTCATCCCTCTTGTCTGTTTTTTGCATGTGTTGATGAGGATGTTTAAAATGATCAGGAGAGGTTATAATCATTTTATATGATAGATTTATGTGATGACCAAATTAGTGTGACACATAATTATTAGTTGCCTGCTCATAATTTTGAATATGTGAGAACTCAAATGATTAGGAAATATAATGGTGGGAGACCATTATATGAAGATATATTTTCTATCAATTATGTTTCTAAGTCTTAGGTGAAAAGTGATTGTAATTTGAGATGTAAGAAAGATTAGGAAAATAAAAGACCTCTAGGAATTATCAAATAAAATTTAAGAAGAATAATGTTAGTCAAAATAAAGAGCTCGTTGCTCCTCCTAAAAATAAGAGATTCCTTTTCAGTTGACCAAGTAGAGAAAGATTACAAAAATTTAAAAGGTAGGTATCCCCTTCTTACTAGTGTGGTTAATAAGGAAGTTATTTGTAAAATTCTCGTTGAAAATGAAATATAGAGATGAAGGTGAGTATGATGTTCCAAGTAGAAGTACTACTTCATATTTTTATTTGCAACAATCACTTGCACAAGCCCTCACCTCTTTTATACTTGATGTTGATGTTGCACATTGCCTTCTAATACGCTCCTAACCAACTAAAACATGCATGATCTAGCTATTATTTTTATTCAAAGTGTAAAATCATAGTCTTTTTGATTGAGTTTCTATGCATCCCTTAATATAAGAATATATTTTTTCCTTCCTTGGTGCCTAACATTATTCTCCTTTATATGCCTCTATTATTGAAAAAATAAAATAATTAAATGAATAAGTAGATGATGTACTTGATATTTATTTGGGTATAATGCTAAATGAAATTTAGTTGGATGTGGATCCATTTTATACCTATTTACTTATGAAAAATTAGTTATTGCACAATTATATGTTGGATTCAAGTTCGTCCTAATAAAATTATGCCTCTTTTAACCATGAATGATCTTGGTATAAGAATTTATATAGCATATGGAAAATGTTATGCTTTAGATTCAAGATAAGTGTACATGGTGGGATGTATGATAGGTATGGTGTTTCAACTCATTGCTTATCCCAAGAAGTTTCTTGCAATTATTGTTGTTCTTGTTCATTATCCTCATGAGTGGGGAATATAAGTGTCATGAAGCGGGCTTCATTTTTTGGTGGCATTATTCATATGGATACGTCTTAAGCCACCATTATACCTGATGGAGAACAAGATTTTTTTATAGAAAAGAGGATGATGCATTCGATTGAGGATCTAAAAAGAGTGTTGAATGAATAATTCTATACTAATGTAATATATATGTGGAGAAATTGTAGGGAATACTTATTTTATTGAAAATTATATTGACTCGAATTGTTTTCCATAGGTTAGTAATGTTCATATTTTTGAATTATGGAGTATGTCCTTTGAAAAAACATGTTATAAAGAAGGGGGATATGATGTTTATGTTATCCATAGGAACTACATTTAAATTTATGTGCAAGATAGGTTTTGAATGCATGAATGATGTGGTTGAGTATGAAGCTTTGTTGAATGGTTTGAATTTTTCTTCCAAGTTTAAAATTAAATAAATTATTGTAAGTTGAGATTCATAGTTGGTTGTGTAGTAGGTGAGAAAATGATATGCAATTAAGAAAAGAGGATCAAAGAGTACACAAATGCTATTTAGGACATGTTGGAACTTTTTAATTATTTTAACATTATGCATGTTGAGTGGTTGATAAAATTTGTTATAGAATTTTATTTATGTAACCTTTATAAGAATTAAGGAACTACCCTATTTTGTGTGTAATATGTTAAAATACTGTAATGAAATTTGTGATTAAGGCACACATTTTAAAAGGACCAGAACCGATTGTAGAAGAAGAAGTTGAGAATGCAAGTCGATAAGGTCAACGACACAGTAGCCGAACCAGCACTTTAAAAGTAAAGGACTTAGTGGTCGAGGAATATCTTTAGGAGGAAAATATTGTTGGATCCATAGTACCGACACAATGTATGCAAGTTTTTTCTCAAAGACATGAGGAAACTCTACTAGTAACTAGAAATATGTTTAACGTCTTGAAATTAACTTAGAATACATTCCAATGATGCATGAGGATCTTCAAAGAGATCTTAAGATTATTAAGAATGATTCTATTGAGTCACAAGTTGAGGCCCCAATGGAAGAATCCCCCAAAGAAGTGGATACAAAAAATTCCATTGAGGTGTGCTCTATAGCCCAATCTTCAGGGGAGGCCAAACAAAGTCCCATACCATCTCCAAAAAGGAAAGTGACTCCAAGAACAAGAGGAGGTGCTAAGGTGGATGTTGGAGCCAACAAAGCCTCTCTAAGGAGACCATCTAAGAAGGAAAAAAGGGAGAGGGCCACAAGAAAGAATATTATGGAAGGATGACATAAATCTTTGGTGGTAGGCCAAAAATATTCTCATCTCAAATGATTTTTTTGTCTTGGAATATTAGGGGTATAAATAACCTCAGTAAACATAGGAATCTTTTTGATATTAAAAGTAGGGAAAAACCTGATGTCATAATGATACATGAAACTAAGATGAATCAGGATAGGATGAAAGACTTTCATGGTTTTTTTAGAAGCTGGTTTCCACTTTCAATCTTCTCATGGGGCCTCCGGGGGGTTGATGTGATTGTGGAATAAGGAAATTTTGGAGGGATTTACCATTTTTAATAGCTAGCATCATATAGACATTTGATTTACTGAAGTCATTTCTAGAAAACAATCCACTCTCTCCAATATTTATGCTCCGAATACTACATCTGGTAGAAGGATTCTCTGGGAGGAGCTGACTAATTTTAAAAGGATGTTTAATGATTTCAATTGGATCATTGGGTCTGAATTTAATACTCTCCTAATTCCCTCAGAAAATAAGGGTGGCGTCAATGTGTTCACTGAGAGCATGGAGGATCTTGCTAATTTCTTAGGATGGAATGGTTTGATGGATCTGGAACTCAGTGGCTCAAAATTCACTTGGACCAATAGAAGGGAAGGGGATAATTTGATTCAAATCAGGTTGGACTGATTCCTTGTGAACCTCTAATGGATTCAGAACAACAATACACTCTTTCCTCCTTAGCTCGCATTAGATCAGACCATAACCCTTTTTCTTAAATTACAATTATAAGAGACAACCTATAGGAAGACCTTTTAGGTTAGAACACACCCCAAACTTTGAGAGAATGATAAAATAATGGTGGAGATTTGAATTCAAAGGTAACAACATGTTCAAGGTGGCTACAAAACTTAAAAATGTTAAGATGAAAATAAAGATTTGGAACAAATAAGTTTTTGGCAATATTTTTCTTCAAAAAGTATAATTTCTAAAGATCTTCGAGATTTGGAGGAAGCTATGGAACATGGAGGATGGAGAAATGAGGAAAAAACCAAGGAAAAATACCTTCTTTCCGAATACCACAACATCCTAAGTAGAGAAGAGATTTATTGGAAGTAGAAGTCAAGAATTAATTGGCTTAAAGAGGGAGACCACAACACCAAATTCTTTCATATCTCTTCCACCATTAAAGCTAATAAAGGAATAATCCAAGAAATAAAGAAAGAGAATGGTGAATTAGCTATGGAAGATAAGGATATCTTGAATACCATTGTCTCTTTTTTTAGAAACTTGTTTGCCAAAGGTCAACTTTCAGCTGAGATCTCTAGTGCAAAAATTTTAAATCTTTTTGAGTGGTCATCAACCATGATGAAAATAGAGAACTCATAGCCATTCCTTCAGAGGAGGAGATAAAATAAATTTTAGATGCTATGGAGGGTGAAAAAACTCTAGGGCTGAATGGATTTGCTGATTTATTTTTTCAGATGTATTGGGATATAGTTAAGAAAGAGGTGGTTTTAGTTGTGAAAGAATTTTTTTAGATCGAGCAAAGCTGCTAAAACAAATCAATCACACCTTTATTTCTCTCATACCTAAAAATCTAGGAGCTAAAGACTTGGGGATTTTATACCCATAAGTATATGCAACACAATGTATAAACTAATTTAAAAAATCCTAGCTTTTAGATTGAGGGAAACCCTCAGTAACTTTATTTCTCCTAATCAAGGAGCCTTCGTGCAGGAAGGAAAATTATGGAAAACATAATAACCATTCATGAGACGATTCACTCTGTGGAACTTTCAGGAAGGGAGGCTATGATTGTTAAGTTGGACATGCAAAAGGCCTATGATAGGATATCCTGGGACTTCATGTTCTCCCTTTTACATAGTTTGGGATTTCATCCTCACTTCATCAAAATGATCCAAGCTTTCACTAAAGCCCCGATATTTTATGTTATTATTAATGGGAAGCCAAATGGTTTTTTCACCTCGGAAAGGGGATTGAGGCAAGGAGATCCCCTATCTCCCTTCCTATATATTATTTTTTCTAAAACCTTGAGAAGGTTATGCTCTAAAGCCCAAATTGAAGGTAAGATGGAGGGTATTAAAGTGGCTAATGGAGTTGATAATCAATGCTTGCAATATTTTGTGGATGACACAATTCTTATTGGTCAAGCTTGCCTTCAAGGGAGGACCGTACCTTCATAAATGTGAGGGAGGAAATACCATACCAAGTTGGTTAAGATTATGGATTACGTAACAAAAATCTCCTAGATACATATCTTGGAATGCCTCTTTGTGGAAAAAATCTAGAGGAAGGGGGATGGAATAATGATAGAGAGGTTTCATAAAAAAATCACCTCTTAGAAAGGCTCATTGTTGTCAAAGGACGTAGAAAAATCCCAACTTCTTCAAAGTTGCTTACAAGGTATTATAGTGTTCATCATGTCCATATTCACTTTACCCGTGAGAGTCAGGAACATTATTGAAGGCATACAAATTTTTTTTTATGGACCATCTTAGAAGAAAAGAATAGAATTCCTTTAGTTGTTTGGGATAAGGTCACACAACCCAAGGATATAGGAGGTCTTGGACTAAAGAATCTTTAATTCATGAATCAAGATCTTATAGCCAAGGTGGGTTGGAGATTGCATAGAGAAGAGGGAACCTAGATCAATATTGTGAAAGAGAAATATTTGTGACACTTTGGCTCTTTTCTCAGATTTGGAGCTACCTAGAGGATCAATCTTGAACAATCTTTGTCAAACTAGGAAGTTGTTTGTCAAAGGGAGTAAATGGAACCTAGGGGATGGTACTAAGATAAGATTATGGGAAGACCCATGGATTAAGGATAAATCCCTCAAGACTGAAGAACCATGGAGTGATCTTAGGAATTTCTTCAAACAGGAATTGGGGGAGTTGGTTTGTAGCTATTGGAATGAAGAAAGGAAGTGGGTTCAACTCTAGCCACCCCCTCACTATTTGGGGAATTTACAACCCTTTGAAGAACTCAATCAGCTCCTCAAGGAATATCACATACCCCTACACAAATACCAAGATGAGTTGATATGGAGAACCATGGACACCGGGGAATATGAGGTCAAGTCAGGTTACTTGTTTAACTTTGAGCACATAGAACCCAATATCCTCTGGAGGAAGGTTTGGAATAAGAATCTTATACCCAAAATAAATATTTTTTTCCTAGGAAGTGGTTAAAAGAAATATTCTAATTGTGGATAGATTAAGGAAGAGGGGGATGATCATTACTATCGATTCAGTTTTTACAAATGTAAATAAGAGTCAATTCAACATCTCTTCTTGGAATTCTCCTTCTCCTTTCAAGTCTTCTCTATTGTCCTTAGTTTTTTTAGGATTTACATGGTTCTTCTTGGGGATGTGGTCTTACTCCTTGACCAATGGAGTTTCAATTTCAAACATGATCTAACCAAAGAAATTTGGAAACTTTCCTCCCACATAATCTGTGGGGACTGTGGATTGAAAGAAATAATTGTATTTTTAGGAACAAAGTTTCAAGCCTGAATAAGGTTATTGAAAAAGTGAGACAAACTCTTAAAGAAAATGCCCAAATTCTAAAGATAAAATCATCCAAGGTTTTTCCATCTTGGAAAAAAAAACATTCTTAAGCAACATGAATATTATATCTAATAGCCATGATACGAGAAGGATGTCCATAAAGTTAAGTGGTCTAGACCCCTTGAAGGATGTTTCAAACTCAATTTCGATGGGTCTACTAAATAGAAGGAGAGATTTATCAAGGGGGAGGTCTGGTGCGTGATCATTTTGGTAGATGTCTCGGTGCTTATGTAGGGCCCCTCGATAACCACTCTAATAATTACGTAGAAGCCAAGGCCATGCTTTGGGGCATAATGTTGTGCATGGATCTAAATATTAAATCCATCATCATAGAGGGTGATTCCTTATGTGTTATCAATGCACTCAAGGATAAAAATGTGGGTGGAAACTTATTAACATCATCAAGGAATCCCGGGTGATGTTGGAATCATTCAACAAAGTGGATATCCAACACACCTACAAAGCAGGTAATAAACTTGTTGATGCACTTGCCAATCATGGCAACAACATGACCGACTTGATGACGTGGCCAGGGACACATATACCTTGGAAAATCATTTTAAATTTTATAAATGATGATTTGACCTGAGGCAAGTGATGTAATGATGGAAAACTAGTTTAAAAAGTTTTATTAAAAGAATGTAATGGTTAATATTTCAGACTTGGTGTGGTCTGGCTATAGTTTGAAGCAACCTTTTGTCTAGTTTTTTTGACTCTTATCCCTTGGATTCTTGTTGTTTTATCTGTTAAACCTTGATTATCTCTATGTAAAGGGTTTTTAGGCCCTTTAAAACCAAATTATTTTTTACCTTATGCAAAAAAAAATTAGGATTGAAAATGCTAATCATAAAAAAATGTTTGAAGATGATAGTCAAATTGTAATACTCATGACTGCAGGCAACCGATTTTGAGGAATAACTCATTGATTTGGAACCCTTCATTTAAAATTAAGAGGGTAGAGGAGTTAAATGGGATGAGAAGTGATTAAGTTGAAGAAAAATAAAATACCAAGAGGTTTGGTGACATTAAAAAGAGATTTTTTTTATGTTTCAAATAGAGTAAAAAATAAATTATTGTAGTAATACATGATACTGAATAAGTTAAGTTGGGTTTTCCTATAGTGACAAGGTATGCTTTTATTGGTAAATTCATGGAGGATGGGAAGAAATATTTGAGTAAAATTTTAAGGAATTAAAAAGAATGGCTTGTTCTTGTGATAAGTTAAAATCATATAAAGATAACTTGTTCCAACATGCTATTGCTTTACATCCCAATGAAAATAATTTTAGATAGAAACATAAGATGATCAATCCCACTTTGTTAAAAAATATGTAGAGTGAGTTGGGGAAATTGAAATAAGGTGGAATGATTTAGCTATTAATATTTTCTAGTGAGTTATAAATATGGTTCTAGTGAGAAAGAAGAATAAGGATATTTGGTTGTGCGCAAAATTTACAAATTTGAATAAAATGTATTTGAAATATAATAATCCACTACCCAACATGGTTAAATTGTTGTAGAAAGTAATTGGATTTGATTTTATGTCAATGTTGGATAGTTTCTCAAGATTTAATCAAGTTAAATAATTAGAGAGATATAAGACACCTTTTACTATGGCTTGGGACACTTATGTATATGTAAGGATTACTTTTGAACTCATAATGTGTTGGAACATAATGATTAAGTGGTCCTGACAACCCTTAATGTATATGGGTCCATCACTAATATATAGGTTAATATTTAATAATATGAAATATTTATATTTCTATTATTAAATATGCTAACCTAAGTATATACTTTAGGTTAAATATTTAATATCATGAAACGATTATATTTCTAATATTAAATATTATAAACTTAGGTGTATGTGTCAACCATTTTAGGTTGAAAAGATGGGTCGGGAGACATAATTGATCACCTTATATAAAAAGGACTTTAGGTCCCATTTGATATATTCAGAAATATATCAAAGGTGTGCAAATCAA
This sequence comes from Taxus wallichiana var. yunnanensis, assembly GCA_018340775.1. Taxonomy (NCBI): domain Eukaryota; kingdom Viridiplantae; phylum Streptophyta; class Pinopsida; order Cupressales; family Taxaceae; genus Taxus; species Taxus wallichiana. Next base: position 83,867,199 of record CM031234.1, read on the forward strand.
GTGATTTGGTTTTATCCTTGGTAAATATGTTTCAAAGGAGGAGGTGATCTTATTGGATGTAAAATAAGTTTTATGAAGTAAAAGATTATTTTCAAAGTGGTTTTTACCCTATTGGGATTTTCCACTATAAATATTGTGTCACATGTGCTATTTATTTCTTATAAGTATTTATTTATTTACTTATGTTATGATGTAATATTTATTTAAATATTTATTGTAATATTATGCAATATGTAAATTGATTAAATATGTATTTATTAGAATCCTTAAATTCTAACATGGTATCAGAGTGAGTTAAATTAAATAAATTAAGATAAAATGTTTTGTATTTTATTTATTTAATTTTTTTCAGATTTTTTCAACCAACCCGAAAGGGTATTTAAAAGTATCTCGGTCCCCTTCTTTTTTCCCCAATTTATTTTGGCACTACATTTGTGCAATTAAACTCTCATAAATTTTTAGGGTTTTCAATTTTAAATCCCTAATTTTTTTGGGGAGATGTAATATGATATGATTCTTACTTTTATTTACATTTTGTAAATTATATGGAATTAATGTTTGTTTAGAGATTGATGTGTGCATAGGTGAAAGGGGCTTCAAATATTTACCTACGTGAAAATCACATACATAAAAGGAAAAGATTTATTATTATATGAAATAATTTTCATGTTTTCTATAATTTTAAATGTTTGTAGGTTAAATATTTCGGAAGGTAAATTATACCCGTGCTCTTTGGTCACCTCTAAAATAATTTGATACGAAAAACTATAGTATATAGTTAATCTATAATTATATCATATATAATTTGAAAACTATATTATTATTTTAAAATAAAAAAATATATAATATAGAATAAAGTTTATATAAACATCATATTAAAATTTATATAGTTTTGGAAAAAAACTATATATTAAAATCCTTAAACCATATTAAAATTACATGGATTGAGGGAAGAGTCAATGAGACCATATTCTAAGCCTAAATTTAAATCATATTTAAACTTAACTTATAAATCTAGGCATATATAGTTTTAAAAAAGAAACAAACCTAAGTTTGAATCTATATATATATATATATGGTTAGTTTAAACCCCTTAAAATATAAATTTTATTAGATTTTGTTTACATATGTTAAAAAAACCTAAGTACTTATTTATTAAGGGGATCTCAGTATTTATTGTTTTCCGTGAAGGGATTACTTTTTAAATCTTAGTACTTATTAAATAAAACCTAACATGTATCCCTCACCATTTATATTATCCATGTAAGGGGCGGCCCCATTCATTTATATCTTATAGTCTATAAAAACTATATAAATAAACGTATTTAAAGGTTTTCTTTTATATAAGAGTGGGAGTGGAGAATACAATGAGATAATATCTCAGAATAAATGTGGAACTCTCAAGTATAAATGATGAATTTAAAAAGGGCTAGTTTATTGGTGGCCCATGTGAAGTGTGGTAAATATTTATTAAAATATTGGTAGTTATAAACACATAAAAATTTTAAAGTTTTTAGTCATAGAATTATATAAAATATTTTTGTAATATTTCCATAGTTTTAAATGCGTACGGGATAAAATTAAGAGTAAATGAATGGAGGAGACAAGATTCATAGAAATAAGGATTTCAATTTATTTCATTGGTCGGTGAAATTACTTGTCCCCTCTATAAAATATGTAGGTTAATCTATACTCTCATAAATCTACTTGTAAAATTATTTTAATCGTCTATGTCCTTTAAACCCCTTTAATAAGGGTTATGCATTTTTATATATAAAAAATATACTATATTTTATAATTTTTATGAACTATATATTACTTTTTATTTACATTCTATAAACTATATACCTTTTTTTAAAAAAGTGTATATATTTTTACATTATAAATTATAATAGGTTATTATAATGTATTAAACTAAAACCACCCTAATATTATATAGAGAAGAAATTATGGAATTTCACATTTTAGAGATACACAATTTTTTTTGGCTTCATTAAATTTGACGGTCAAATGACCGTTATGATAAACCAAACATAAGACAATATGACGCTCATTTAGACATCAAATTTAAGTTCGTAGGTTACAAGAAAATTCCATTGTGTTAAAATTGACGGTTAAATGACCGACACGATAGACTAAAAAATAAACCATTATTACAGTCATTTAGACGTTAAATTTAAGCTAGACAAATCTTTGTTTATATTTATTTTTTTCAAAAATTGATGTTGTTATGCATTCTTAGGGGTCTCTTCTTCACTTCTATATGGTCAAAAATATTTTTTATATAAATCAGGGTATAATGTAGAGCCCTTTATATTGTGGGTTATTATTTTGATCATGAGAGGTTAATTAGTATGCATTGTAATGACATAATTAGTTATGATAAAATAGTTTCTTTAGATCTATTAAATATTATTCTATTAAAAATGTTGTTTTTATTATTGATAAATATGTATCTAAGTCTATGGTACATTGTATATTATAATGAGGAGTGTTTTACAGGTTTAGGAAAAAAACGACGTCCAACTATTTTTGCCTTGTCAAAACCTAATCCCGAATGAAACCAACTACAACATTTGGGTCAAAATAGAATTTATAGTGAGGAAACTATGGATGATTATTTTTCGAATCTAAGGTTGTTCCCACCGGTCTTCAAGAAACTGTAGATAACATGAATGCATTATTGCAACGAATGCAGGAGGCTCTTTCTATGATTTTGTGCAATGTGAATGACAAGTACCTTCTACAAATTGGTAATATTAAACATCCGAAAGAGGTATGGACACAACTAGAATCCATGTACGAAGGATACATGGTATATCAAGGATAGTAATGAGATTATAATACCTAAAAGAATTCAAAGAAAATGGTCTCAGTATATTTTTGAAGACTTCTCTTCTACATCTTGTTTTATATCTCGAGTTTGAATAATTCAAAACTATGACATGAAAGGTTAGGACATGTTAATTATCAAATCTTATATGTAATTTATAGATATAATCTAGTGAAAGGTTTACATATTTTGTCTTCTTCTCTTGAAGTTACTTCATCAAATGTTTCTAAATGATGTTTTTGATTTCGATTTAGTAAATGGTCATGATGATGTTTTGATGCTATAGATGTTTCTAAAACTCTTATCTTCCTAGATAAGAAATTAAATTAGGCTCAATCTATGTTAGAAAGTTCAAATCCTATTAATCTTAGGAAAATGACCAAGAAGCCATCATATGTACCATGTGTTAATTACCTTATATGAACCTAAGCCATGAAGTATTATAGGGTCTAGGTGGATATACAAAGTAAAATATAATACGATGGTAGTATTAACAAATGTAAAGCTATACTTGTTATTAGAGGTTTCACTCGTAAACCTAGTATTGATTATATTGAGACATTTCTTAGTAAATAAAATGAGTTATTTACAATTTTTTGGGTGGGGATTTATTTAAAAGAAGAAATTTATATATTTCAACCTAAAGGATCTTGAAGAAACTGGTATGAAAAGCTATGTTTTTAAGTTGAGAAATCCTTGTATAGTTTAAAACAAACTCTTAGAGCTTGGTATGTAAAAATTATTTCATTCTTTAAACTGTTAGGTTTTGTTAATTGTTCTTCTAACAACATTGATATATTCATTAAGTAATAAGGCTCACATATTATCATTATATGTATATATGTTGATGATTTACTTATGTATGGTGACAATTATGATTTAATTCATACGATTAAGAGAAATTGAAGCAGTATTTTGAAATGAATGAGTTAGGTCTCTCACATCATGTTATTTGTATGACTATATTTAATTATATTGTTATTTTTCAAAACACAATATGCAACCATTGTATTGAAAAAGTTTATTATGATTGATTCTAAACCATTTTCTACTTCAATGGATGTTGGAATAAATATTGATCATAAATCGCATATGAAAAAGGTTGATCCTATTTTAGATACGTTGATAGTTGATAGTTTGATTTATCTAACTATAACTAGATAAGATATTTCCTATACAAAGAGGAATTACTTCAAGGTTTATGCACAATTTTTTTAGAGATCATTGGAATCTTACTAAAATAATTTTTAGATATTTGAAAGGAACAATCAATTATGGGTTGCATTATAATAAGAATGAAAATGCTATCCTATATGGATTTTGTGATTCTAACCATATTGATGTTGTGTTATAAAATATATTGGATATGTGTTCAAGATTTTTGGTATAGAACTATTATTTGGAACAAAAATACAATCAACAATATCCATTTCTTCTATTGAGGTAGAGAAGTACAATGGAAGAAGTAAAGAAGCCATGTGGCTGCAATGATTGTTGGTAGAGATACACATAGAAGTTAAAGTAAGTATTTCTTTTCTATGTGGTAGAAAAGTTGTATTACTCTTGATTAAGAATCTAGTTCAACATCAAATGATGAAGAACATTTAGATACATATACGCTTCACCCATGAGAGAGGTGTAAAGTGATGAGATAAATCTCAAGTTCATGTTGATCAAGAGCAGGGTTGCCGACATCTTCAAAATTCCCCGAGTGTTGCAAAGTTTTGTCATTTTCGTGAAAATCTTAGATTTTCGAGTTTCTATTGAAGGGGAGTGTGTATGACAATGTCACCTCCTAATGGAACTTGGTTTTTGTAATAAATACCTTCAGAATTTGTAAAATACCTTTGGGAAAGTGTAAAAAAAGGACCTTCCAGAAAGTGTAAAAAGAACTTAAGACATGTATACCTCATCGGCTTCGTTTTTAGAAAGAAGTGTAGAAATATCTTAAAGGTAGTCTTTAGTAAACTTTTAGTGCTATCAAGTTTACTTGGTAAATATCTAGTACAAACATATTGTTAAGGAGGTCCTTAGTTGTAAAATAATCTTATATGCTTGGGTTCAATAACCTTTTATGAGAACCCGTGAGAACATGTAAAACTCACAAATCATACTTAACCACCGATCATGGGATGATCTTTGGAATTCCAAATCATTTTATACCAAAAGGTAAATTGAGTATGATGAAGGTGTTATAATTCCTTCAACTGATATGCTATCATAAAACATTTATGGTTTAAGGATTGTAAATCTGTAGTGTACCACGAGTAGGTAATCTATTGACATATATTATGTTATCCCACTTAACATTAAGGGGAGTGTTGGAAGATAATGATTCAAGTGGTATGGAAAACACTTATGTATATGGGTCCATCAATAATATATAGGTTATATTTAATAATATGAAATATTTATATTTCTATTATTAAATATGCTAACCTAGGTATATACTTTAGGTTAAATACTTAATAGCATGAAATGATTATATTTCTAATATTAAATATTATAAACCTAGGTGTATGTGTCAACCATTTTAGGTTTAAAAGGTGGGTCGAGAGACATACCCAATCACATTATATAAAAAGGACTTTAGGTCCTCACTTGATATATTTGAGAAATATATCAAAGGTGTGTGAATCAAGTGATTTGGTTTTACCCTTGGTAAATAGGGTTTTAAAGGAGGAGGTGATTTTAATGGATGTAAAATAAGTTCTCTAAGTAAAATGTTATTTTTAAAGTGGGTTTTACCATATTGAGGTTTTTCACTATAAATATTGTGTCACATGTGTTATTTATTTCATGTAAGTATTTCTTTATTTACTTATGTTATGATGTAATATTTATTTAAATATTTATTGTAACATTATATAATATGTAAGTTGATTAAATTTGTATTTATTAGAATCCTCAAATTCTAACATAATGATGGTGTCACATTAAAACAAATCCGTGGTGTTGACTAATGTTTTGTACACACCAATAAAATACTCTTAAATAGGGAAAAAGGGGTTTTAATTCTATCTCCCACTTGTTTTAAAACCCTAGTTGGACATATAGATTAAATGTACATATTACTATAGGATGTATAACTTCATTTGGGAGGTATGTAGCTTAGTGTAAACCCAAAGAGGATAAATGTGTTTGGGAAAACTACTGTTATAATTTTGATTTTGGATATTATTTATCTAGATGTGCATTCAAATTATTCAACCATGGATATGAAAATCATTGTTTGCATTAAGGTTCAACCTATCGATATTTACAATCTTTCAAAATGATTTGGGACTTCATTAAAAAACACTCAAAAATGGAGGGAAAGGTACGAGAAGAAGAAGGATACTATATTATTTTAAACCTATAAATATTGTAAACACCTTTTATCTCAATCAAACATACACACAAACCAGAGAAAATAAGAAATAGTCTTAACTCATCTCTTCATAAACTCTAGGTAATTAGTCTAAGGAAGCAAAACACAAGAGGAATCACAATTCTGCATCAACTAAGAAAATAACAATATTTCATAAACAAAGCATATAGATGAGGTCAATTACCTTAACTACTGCTTCAATATAGTCATATTCCACACAAAAATAGAGTAATTATCACTTGTAAATATTTCCAAATCACCAAAATCTGCAAGATTGTAAAACACATCTACAAAATCAAGTGTTAGAAATATCCACTCATGAAAACAAGAATTTCATAACAAAATATATCACCCTAAAAAGTCAATTGAGAATTGAAGTGTAAACTACTTAATAAATCAAAAGAGATTATTGTCTAGGTATGAAGACATGAATTAACAATTAAGAAATAATTCACAACTCATAAAATTCGTAAAGCTCCAAAATTACCTCTCTGTATTGAATTCATATCCAAGTAATTTTTACAATAAAATTACACATATTTTTAGATAAATGAATCTCTATACTATCTGCATGTTTTGGAATTCCCAAAATAGCTAATCTAATCCTAAAACAACTAAAGCTAATTAAAGCTTGAAAAATTTGAAAACATGAACATGTTCCCATTTTACACTAATTTTATCTCAAAACAAACTAATTTTCCCCAAAAATAGATCTTCTCTATTAAATCCAAGTTTAAAATCTAGTTGAATGATTTAGCATTCACAATAATCTCTGTGATTAAAAACAACCTCCCAAATAACTCTACATGGCTCTAAAACTGAAAAACTAATTTATCTTTATTTTTATTAGACTACATGGATGCCAAATTTATAGTTCTAGTAACTTCAATCAAGATATAATTAACTTATCGTGTTTCTGCTCATTTGGTTAACTCGATCAATCACCAAAAATATCACCAATTTAGCTTCTTTATATCCATTAACCATTTTTGTTTGTCTCAGGGATATTCTCTATCTTTATTTTTATCTTAGTCCATCTCGACATGTGATCATTTAAATAAATTTAGTCCATTAATAAAGCATTATCCATGCGATTTTTCCTTTTGTTTTAAAACTTCTACTTGATTTAATAAAATATGAATGCAAAGATATACTATAATATAAACAATGAAATATAAATGCTAAACAATTTATTAATTTTAGCTATGAAAGGAAATGAGAGGAGTAAGGTACTTATCTAAATTTTACTTATCCCGAAGTGAGTCTGAACTAGAAGATGTGATGGAACATGAGCATAGATTTTCATAATTAGGCTAAAAAAATGTAGAGATGCTCGTGATGCCTATACATGGGCGCCTAAGCAAGGATGGGGGTGCTTGCGGGTGACCAAGACCTCTCTATGGGTGCCGAAGTCTGCAAAAAATGGTCGAACCTGGTTCCAAGTGTTGATGGCTTCACACTTGTTCACCTTTTGGTCACCTTTATGTCACACTTGGATCATCAAGGTACCTGTAAATCTGACACACAAATATTCTCATGCAAAACCCTAAAAAAGACATCAAATCCTAAAAATAAAGATGTAAAATGAGGGGTCAAACTGTCCTCAGCTATCACAATGGTGAACTTACGACTAGCATTGCACTACATCTCAAACCCAATGTAGTTCTATGTGCTTGTGTGTGTAATAGTGCTCCTAGGTTACCCTCGTGTCAATGATGCCAAGATAGTGAGTGATAGCTAGATAAAATGAAAATGTGTGGATGGAATATAATGAAATCCCTTCCTATGTAGTGTGTATGCAAAGTAATGCACCCAAATGTAGTCCTTGAGATATGTAGATAGATATCCCTTGATAATAATTTCCCGCCATTATAATGGTATGTATGTTGTGTTTATATAGGGATCTCTTGCTTGAATTTTGACACTAATGACTCGACATGCCGACTAGTACCTCGGATATGAGAGGAAAACGTAAAAATACCAACCTCAAATGTCAAAAATAAGATCAAACATAAAGAAGACATGGGTACCCAGGATGGATAGGAGTGCCCTGGTACTAGTGTCCAGTCCTGGGCGCTAGTGTCCAGAGAGACAAGTGACGATAAATGAGTGAAGACTGACAGATAAAGGATCCTTATGACTAACCAAGAATATGGTGTATGAGTGATAAATGTGAAAGATAAAAATAATAAAAACCAACAAGACAAGTGGATGGACTATGGAATGGGTCACTAGTGAATACTTTTCTTACATAAGATCCATATAAAATAACATACTTGGTGGTATAGTAAATAGTAGTAAGTGTGTGATTTTGTGTCTACATTTTCCCCACTTTATGTTGGTGAGAGAAAGCTCGGTAACATAAAGTAGATAGAGATGCATACCTGAGAGAAGTCCAAAGAAGCCATGTTGCGAAGTACATGTAGATGTGGTAGAAGTATGTGTCGAATGAGAACACATAACATGGATAACCATGGATCGACGTGTCGATCCATGCAGTGTAACGAGAGACATGTGGGACCGTTATGAGGAGAACTAAGTAAGATTAATGATTACGATGTTGAATGATTGGAGATTTCAATTTTTTCATCGATGGAGATGTGTTGGGTAGGAGTGATCAATTCCCAACCCGATTGTGTGTGTGTGAAAAATGAGGATTTGGGCATCCTACCACTAGAGGAAGAGTGTAGGAGAGAGGTATTTTTTACTCTCCAAATTTAACTACATCCTCAAAAGGTCTAGCCACTGCAGATGGAAAAGACCATATTTTGTTCATTTTGGATCCAATTTTGATCAAACATGAATAACCCATATAGGAGTAGTATAGGAAAGGAAATGATGTCTCATTTCCCCACTCCAGGGGTGTCACCATAATGTGTATGAGATGGCTTCCATGTTAGGTCATCTGAAGTAGTCAAAAAATGTAGAATAACTTTCCATGTTAGGTCATTTGGGAAAGTGGTGATATAACTCCCAAGTTAGGTCATTTGGGAGGATAAATATGTTGTGTTGTGTTGTGTTGATTGATTGATGTTTTAGAATAGTATAAATTTTATGTTGTTGATATTTGAATGTGTGATTGATTGATTGGTTACTCATGGAGAGATTTTACGCTTGTTACCCCCATATTAGGTCATTAGGGGAATTTACTAGAAAGTGGTGTGAAATGTTGTGTGATGTATGAGAAAAAAATTGTGGAATTAGAAATGTAGAATGATTGATGCATAATGGTGTGAAGGGAATTATAGATGACCCTCGATTGTATGCCCCCTTTCGGTGAAAGGGGAGTGATGATGAGAATGGACACTTGAGCCAAAGTAATCATGTGATGTAATGAAATAGTGAATGCATGATATATATCACAAAAGTGTGTGTATATCGAGTTGAAATGATGTTGAAGGAGGAATATAATGTTGTGAAATGTGTACGATATGATAGTAGGTGGAATTTTGAAGAGAATGATGTAAACGAGACAGGAATCAAAGTAAGGATGCACAAGATATGATTGAAATCATGCAATGTATTTTGAAGGATAAGTGTGAATAATGACTATAATGTGGTAAGTAATGGGAAGTTACTATAAATAGTAATGTGAAAAAGTGAATAGGTAATTCATTTGATTATTGCACAAGTGTGATTTTGAGCTCTGGGTGTGTGAATATGCCTCAAGTGAGAGCACCACGATTGAGTTGATTCAGATGGTGGTGTCATCTATGGCATCATGTATGACAACTTAGCTAGTAAGTGTGATTTTTTTTCAAAAAATGTGTTGATATTAGTTTTTTGATGATTTTTGCAAAAAAATTTTTTTTTAAGTTTCTTGGCATTTTGGACCTGGACAAGAGTGGTGAAGGAACTAATGACCTTTGAGACACCAGCGCCTAGGCATGGGCACTAGTGACCTACTCTTTGGTGCCCTAGTCTTGCTCATGGGTGCTGACATCCCAGAAGACTTGAGTTGAGCCCATAGTGATGTAGATGTGAAAATTGATGCTTATTGATGTTATAGGTAGGTGTATTTGCATATATATGGTGTTCTAATGCCATGTTTTTTGTTTTTTTGTTGTGTAGAGGGACATCCATTCGAGAGAGTTTTGTGGTGGCCACCATTTGAGTACATTGCTAGGATTGGGGTTATCAGATGAGGAGTGGGATGTTCTAGACTATGTTGGCCTACATGGCACATAGTGAGGATGGGGATGTGCCCCATAATATGCCTATGATCACAAATTTGTGTGAGAGGTGGTGTGTAGATACTTGCACCTTTTGGTTACCTACTAAGGGAGATGATAAGTGACTTTGGAGGATGTGTATCACATACTATGATTACCTATTGTTGGTGAGAGGGTTCAAGTGTGATGGCCATGGGATGATGCAAAAGAAGATGAGATGAGGTCAGTAGGTGGTATTTTACGGGGACCTAAGTTCATACTAAGGTCCATATTAGCCTAGATGTATTATGAGATCGGGGTTCCATGATTATGAAATTTTTTTCATTATGGTGATTACATCAAGTCGATTAGGGAGGGTGGTGTAGTAGGCATCTTATAAGATGTGATGATATTTCCGTTGGATGAGGAGGAGGGCAGGGCATGAGATATGCTTGGGCACAATGTGTATTGGACCATCTATGTATAGATATATATACATATTTACATAGGAGGAGCATGGGGTGGTATTGAGCTACCACATTATTGCATGTATGGGCCTATGAGCATATTGTGATATTGAGGCCACTTGGTGGATAGTGAGGAGAGTGGGCGAGGCCAGATATATTTTTTGGGAGATGGGTAGGTGTTCGTGGAAGGAAAGATGGATACAAATACCTATAGAGTGATGGTAGATCATGGATGGGGCCAGAGGCCATGATATGGAGGCCATACCAGACTATGGGGGATGGATAGAGGATGTAATAGAGAGCTACGATGTATGTGGTAGACTATGTGGCTAGAGGATCAATTTCTAGGGGTGACCGAGCTATTCTAGGTAGAGAGAGAGTCTCAAAACAATTTGGGATGGCCCAGATGTGCCCTTAGAGCCATATGTATGGTTGAGGGCTATTAGGGCACCGAGGAGGGCCGAGCTAGACCAGGGCCCATAGAGCGCAACTAGTACCTCCCTAGGGCTAGACGAGGCAGATGTAGAAATAGAGCCGATAGATGTGGATGATGTGGGGTGTACGAAGGCCTACCATGCATGGTGGGCATCACATTGATGGGTGTTTTTTTTTCCAGTTTTTAGATGATGTGGTGGGAACCACCAGGGGAGGAGTAGAGGGGAAAGCACATGCCCCCGATAGCATAGAGTGACGCGTGATAAAAGCATACATATATTTGTGTAGTGATGTTTGTGATTGGTTATTTGGTTGTATAATTTTCATTGTTGTTTCTAACATGTTAATATATGGATGCATGTGATGCATATTGGTCATTGATTGTGGACACATCCATCCATACATTGACGTGGAATGTTCCCACCAATGTACTCATATGTGGTGGTATATTAGAGTGCATGGATGGTATCATGGGTGAGCATGCACACTTAATTGATCTAGTGGCGTTAACGCGCGATAACGTGTACTATATTATTGAGTGAGTGAGAGAGATGAGGCATGAGAGGAGACACAACAAGCTAGAGAGGATAAAGGTGGAGGTCCCTTAGCACATGATGTATTTTCACGTGGTTTGTGGAGCTATAGGGTCATTTTTGAGAGTAGTTGAATGAAATGAGGTGACATTATTATGCATGGGTAGAGAGATATAGGGGGTCCATTAATCGAGGGCATGTTGAGTGGCGAAGCTTCTAGTTCTAGAGCTCCCACAGGTGGTAGATAGTGATAATGATGATGAGATATGATATGTATTGATGTAGCAATGTGTGGGGATTTCCCCAATGATGGGATTTTTGTAACTATGATTTTGATTGATATATATATATATGGATCAATGTATTTATGATATTGTTTTATTGATTATGCGATGTGATAATTTGGTACACATATGTTGATGTATGATGTGATATTATTGTAGCTATATTTGATGTGTGATGTTGTGATGATTGATTATGTTGATATGATTTGCAATGCATATTTGTTGATGATGATTAATGATGAGATAATGTATATGATTATAGATGATGTATGTAGTATGATTGTGATGTATAATAGATAAATGATGAAAAAGTGTATTGTATGAATGATGAAGTAGAAATGTAATGTGAAAGATTATGTGAATGAGATGGTATAATAGTGTAGTGAAGCGTGTGTTAGTATGATGAAGAGGGGGAGGAGAATAACAATGCCCCCAGTGTATAGATGATAAGGTTCATTTATATAAGACCCCTCAACAGTCAAGAATGAACCGTAAAGCAAGAGTGTGTCATCGGGAAGTGATATGATAGTGTACGCTAGATAGATATGTCGATATAATGTGTAGCGTGAAGATATAGTGAGGTTCTTATTAGAACAAATCCCTCAACATTCATGTAAGAACCATAAGAACACGAGTGTGTCATCAGGGGTAAGGTGATAAAATCACCTACCAAAGACCAAGTGGGCGTGGAGCAATGGAAGCATGTGGGGTGTAAGTAAACATGAGTGTATGAACTAAATGAATGCCATGTGAAATGGTGCCAATGATGGGAGATGGAATAGTGGGAAGTGTAGATGCTAATGGCTGAGGAAGCCAATGTGTAGTAGTAGCATGTATGGTGTGGCAGATGAGATGGTGCAATGGTGGATGGATGAGATGGAGAGTGTGCATGAGTAGTGACCTATGGTGGTGGAAGAATAATGACCTTAGCACTAGATGAAGGAGACAAATCAACTGGAGTAATAACATGCTTGTGTGGGAAGTGGAGACATAGACTTCTCACGAGAGTGAGAGACTAAAGGAGATGAATACCCCTTATCTTCTAATTATTGTAATATCATGAAGGGAACAATAATCATTATCATGATGGCCATTGATACAATGATAGTTGTAATAAGGTCGATCATGTTAGAATTGCAAGTGATGAGGTGGATGATGTTGATTAGAAGGTAAGTGAATCAAATGTTTGTCAAGTAAGGCACACAACACATCATGAGGTTTAGCATGATGAAAAAAGTGTAATGGACCCATGAAGGAGATGTAGAGGTTTGAGGTGGACCTTGATATAGTGGAGGAGATGAAGGAATGGAAAAGAATGAACTTTTTGAAGGTGGAGAAGATGGAGACCTTGCTTAGGAGGATGAGGAGATGGAGACCTGGAGTGATGCTTAATAATGGAGAGTGAGAAGAACTATATGATGTACAGCAGTAGATCACTAGGAGGAGGATCTATGACATGTGTAACAATGAGATCTTGTTCTAAATCAATGACCTTATAACATAAGAGTGTGAATGATTCACATGTATCATATTATAAGTGTTGTTTTAAAATGGGAATCAAGCCATGACAAAAGATGAATTGCTTCTCTAGGTCAATGGGTTGGAAGACTAACTGATGCATGCAAGCATTGAAGCACAAAATATAATCAATAATAGTTTGTTTTTCCTTGATGTAAGCTAGGTAGATGATCATATGTGACTTTAGGGCCATTTTTGAGTATAAAGTGTTGAAGGAAGGCCTTCTTCCATCTCACAATAGGTACTAATAGATCCAAAGGGTAGATGCATGTAACATTGGAGAGTGCCATCATCAGTAAGACTATGGCGAAAGGCTTTTAGTAATAATCAATCATTATAATAAGAATCCATAGCTAGAAAATAATGATTAAGATGTAAATATGGATTTCCATAGTACCATCAAAGCATGTAAATTCAAGCATAATGAAATCCCTAGGAAATGTTGAATTGTGAATCTTTTTGGAGGGTTTTCATGCAAAGAATTGTTATCGATAGAAGCATAATAGGATTTTATTTCAAGTGTGAGATATTGAACTTGAGATTGCAATTATCTAACAACATGCATGAGTGATAAAATGTCATGTGAAAGAATTATAACATATATGAGTAGTGTATTGAGTGGTTGAATCTTTCCATTATGAGTGATCATAGGGATATCAAGAGGAGAAATTGATGATGTCGATGCTAAGGGAATACTAGGTGTAGGTGCTGAAGAAGTAACATGAAGTGAAGCACATGGAGTGTCGATAGAAGTAATAGGAATAACATAAACATCATCATTAGGAGATGAAGTGATGGAACGGGACGAATCAAGCATGATACTAGAGACAATCTCAAAATAAGATGAAAGTGGAGTGGGGATTCACATTCAACAATATGTAAAGAATTAGAATCATGACTACTATGTGTATCACCAATATCGAAGAAAGATGAAGTTTTTCATTAAGTGCATCATCAACATATAATGAAGGAGGAGGATAATTAGTATGTGATTCACTATTAGAAATAGTTTCATAAATGGAAGGAGTATGAGATGCAACTAGAGAATAATCCCGAATAGTATGAGAAACAACATTATGCACATGTTCATTTTCATCTAGTTTTGTAGCTAAAGCATTATCATCAAGATTAAGCATAAAAATAATAATATCATCATCTAAATTCTCATTAGAAATAACATAAGGTGGAGTGTGGCTAACTGAATAACAAGGTCTACAACCAAAAATCTTGTCGATTAGAAACAATGCTAATATTAGAATGGTCAAATCTAGTAGGCACATGCATTCATTAGCTAAGAGTTGTCTTTAAGTATCATCTAGAAGATTAACGTTATGATATAGAGTTCTAAGTTTAGCTATGGTTTCCTCATCATAGATAGGATTAATACTCACATGAGACATGACTAGCCTAGGAGGAGAAGAGCTATCCTTAGCCATTAGGGTTTTGTCTGGATCCTAGGGAAAGAAGTTATAAGCTATAGGCTCACCAAAATGATTTAATAAAATATGAATGTAAAGATATGCTATAATTGATATAAAATGAAATATAAATGCTAAACAATTTTTTAATTTTAGATATGAAAGGAAATGAGAGGGGTAAAGTACTTATCCAAATTTCATTTATCCTAAAGTGAGTTTAAATCTGGAAGATGTGATGGAATAAAAGCACATACAATCATAATCAGGATAAAAATGTAGAGATGCTCGTGATTCCTGGACATGGGTGCTTGGGCAAGGATAGGGGAACCCAATGGTACCTAAGACCTCTCTTATGGGTTCCGTGTCTCAAAGAAATGGTTAGAACCTCGTTCCAAAATTTCACTAGGGATTTGTACTTGTTTAATTTTGGTCACCTTTATTTCACACTTGGATCATCGAGGTACTTGTAAATCTGCACAAAAATATTCTCCTATAAAACCCTCAAAATGAAATCAAATCCTAAAAAAGAAATATGCAAAATGAGGGGTCAAACTATCCTCAACTATCACAATGGTGAACTTACGATTGAGTATTGCACTACATCTTAGACCTAATGTAGTTATATGTGCTTGTGTGTGTAATAGTGCTCTTAGGTCTCCCTCACACCAATGATGCCAAGATAATGGGTGATAGCTAGATAAAATGAAAATGTGTGGATGGAATAGAATGAAATCCCCTTCTTATGTAGTGTGTATGTAGAGTAATGTGCCCAAATGTAGTCCCTTGAGATATGTAGATAGATATCCCTTGATAATAATTTCCCTCCATTATAATGGTATGTATGTTGTGTTTATATAGGGATATCTTGCTTGAATTTCATCACTAATGACTCAACATACCAAATAGTACCTTGGGATATGAGAGGGAAAACCTAAAAGACCAACCTCAATTGCAAAATTAAGATCGAACACAAGAAAGACATGGACACCTAGGATGGAAATGAGTGCCTTGTGCTAGTGTCTTGTCCTCGGGCATTGGTGTCTAGAGAAAAGTGATGACAAATGAGTGAAGGCTGATAGATGTGAATCCCCGTGACCTAACCCAAATTTGGTGTATGGGTGAAAAATGTGAAATATTAAAACATTAGAAACCAACTATATAAGTGGATAGACTATGGAATGAGTCACTAGTGAATACTTTTCTTATGCAAGATCCATATATAAAATAACATACTTGATGGTATAGTAAATAGTAAAAAGTGTGTGATTTTGTGTCTACACCACCATAACTTTATGAATTTGAGTTGACTCTTCACCATAAAAACCCTAGATCTCTCATTGAAGATAATTGTCCCCTATTGATCAACCCTTGATTTGTGGCTTTAAACTTTATCTTTGCTAGTTTCCCATACACTAAGCTCACCAATTCATTACACATTGGAGTAATCAGTATTTTTGCATATATTATAAAATTTTACCATTTTAATGTTTATTATGGCACCAATCTTGGACACATGTGTGCAATTGTTGTTACCTCCTCTCACGACCCTTAGAATCATGGAACTTAAGATAAGTGACTATATAACTTACCAATGACCGACATGTCGAATAATTAGTGTCTATGTATGTTTGAGAATAAACACATGACTCTAGATGTACGTGAGCTCGCAAGTGTAACACCTAATAAAAACAACCCACTTGAGACCCAAGAACAACCTAGGATTAGTTAGGAAAATTATGGTATAATTTTTTTGATTAAAAGAATCTTCAACCAGGTTACAAGAAAACAAATGTCACTAACAAGTTCCAGAATAATTATAATTCACTAGAACATAATTTTCTTTTATTAAGAATTATTAGGGGTCATAAGGTCCAAAGATTTAGGGTTAGAGGGTTCAATTAGGTTCAGAGGATAAAACTTCACCAAACCTACTCTCTAACAAAGCTTAAAGTTTCAACTTGATTTTCTCTCACACTTAGCACATTCAAAAATTCCCTATATCACTTTCATTAGATAGGAAATTTATTTACCTTTCCATTTATATAAAGAAGTCCTCCTAACTCCTCATATTTCTCAAGTTATGGACCAGTGGGCCTTGGGGTGAAAATTTTCCCCAAAAGCGGGCATGCGGGCCTAGGGTTGAGAATTTACCCAAAGGGTAGGTTGGCGAACCGCAGGGAGAATTTTGGAACATTTCTCATGTGGGGAGAAAAAATAACTTTGTGCCCACGAGTCCACAAGTCCACAAGGGACACATGATGCTTCTCAAGCCAAAGACAGGAGAGTGGGGCGCGAGCATGACATTTGGGAAAATTTCCCATGTGGGGCAAAAATCCAACATTACGCTCACAAGTATAGAAGCCACAAGGGACACATGGAATTACCCAAGACAATGTGGGGAAAGTGGGGTAGTGGGGAGAAAATTTTCTGAACGCCTCGAGGGGCTAAGAGGGTAACACTGACCCGCACGTCTCGCGACACCTCATGCCACGTGGCAGCTCCCGATTGGTCAGGATTAGCGGGACGATGGAAAAAACATGGAAAATTTTCCCAAAATTTTTGAAACACAAAAAGGAAAAAGGGATTCGTACTTCCTCCGATGCCTCGTGACACCATGTGGCATCACTTGATTGGTCGAGGGCCGACGGGGAAAACTTAGAAATTTTCCCAAAAGTTTTCCAGATGTGCTAAGTTTAAAAAGGGGTTCGCCCCTCCGGTAACACCTCATGGTGCCACATGGTAGAATCTGATTGGCTGTGGGCCAGCGGAATGGTGGGGAAAATTTGGAAAATTTTCCCAAAAATTTCCTAAGTTCTAAGGGAAAAAATTCGGGCCCGTAATTTTTCCCAGTTTTTGACGCCAAGGAAGAAAAACTTCAGAAGGCCATAAATTTTGATAGAGAGCTTGGTTTTGGGAAAACAAGGAATTTCTGGAAATATCTCGATGTCCTCTTTGCATAGATATAATAATTTTTTGATTTTGATAAAGTTTGAGTGGTCAATTTTAAGAAAACAACTTTTTAAATTTTACAAAGGCGAATCTGTAAATTTTATCTTGTGAGATTTATTCAATTTGATCTTCTTCCTCTATCAACATGTAAAATAGACATGGAGAGTTGTTTTTAGGAGGAAATAGGATAATTTTTGGAGATAGACTGTTTGATTGAATTCTAATTCGAAAATTTATAATTTTGATAACAAAACGATTGTGAAAACTTTGAACTCAGTTTTGCCAAGTTTTGAAGTATTTCCATTAAGTGTTTTTGTCTAATTGAGTTTGTTTAGGGCCTACTACTTCAATTTAATCATTTAATTTTTTATTTTATTGTTGCAGGTTTGAACTGTGCATTTTTTTGTTTTGATAATTGCCAGTTTGAAATTACAAAAAACAGGATCAAATTTTAATGGTTCTATTTGCCACTTTCTTCTTCCAAGTATTTAGAATACGTTCCAATTCCAATCTAACACATTAGTTGATTTAATCAAACCATTCAAAATCCAAAATACAATTCTAATTTCCAGTCTTAACATTTTTCAAGGAGAACAGAGCATTATATTTTTCCTCACACGCATTTCTTCTTTTCAACAGAGATTTCAAACACAATAGATTACAACAATACAGATTGAAAACTATAATGCAATCCTTTATTGATTCCCAAAATACAACATTTCAACCTTTCTTCTTTTATTTCTTACAAAACATATATTATATGCATAACATAATGATACATTTGTTTCCCACGTGTTTCATTTTACCATTCTTCAAACATGGATTTCATAGTGAATGCAAAACAAAAATTTCCAATGGAATAACAACATATGGACAAGACAAAACCACTTCCATTAATTTAAATGATTCTTACAACTTCCTTTCCATTTGGTTTCAAAATGCAACATACAAAAACACGTATCATTCTTTCACATTCTTTCCAAAATAGAAAATAGAGTATAACTCTTTTACATTTTAAATTTCCACTTGCAATCAGTATAACATCTTTCCATTACAAACATTTACAAGTTCATCCACTTCAAGTGGGAAAGGTTACAATGAGATTTCATTTCACAAGGGACTGTCAAACTATCCTTTCTCAACTCTAGAAAAAAACATGCATTCTTCACATTCTTCCAATTTGATCACAACAGAGTAGGGGAAAGACAATGCTCTCCACCCAACCAAGACATCCAATGAAGAGGAGAAGCCATCCTTCTTCATTGGCCCCCAGCCCTAACCATAATGCAATCAAAGATGTGATCCAACTCATGACAACAATAGGCTTCCACAAAACATACAAGTAGTATTTCACAAAGAAACACAGTCCCAAACAAAATGTAGTTTACAACTACATTAAAACATGACAAACAATACAAAGGCTTCATCAAGCAAGCCAAAGGAGCAAGAAGCTATGGGGATGTTGCTTATGCCTCCCAAAGGGGAAAATGGGTATCACCACCTGAGTACAACCCACCAAATATATATATATATATATATATATATATATATATATATATATGAATATCATTTCAAAACCTTGTCATGCCCTTATGCCTCCCCCAAGTACCCCTTATTCCTCACATTTTCTTATGTCTCCCCAACCTCTTATGGCACCCCATAATGAGTAAATAAATGTAAGCTATTTATTTGTAAGGTGGAACCCAAATCCTAACTCCTCCACCCTTATACCTCCCTAAAACCACTTGTGTCTCCCACAAAATAACCTCATAGTATTCTCCTACACCATTCCTAGGCCATTAACCCAACAACCCACAAATACACCAAAACATTGACACAAGCACATTTACATATATAAAAGAAGAGCATTTATCCCATGCCAAGCAATCTAAAACTCCCTCCACCATTTATCACAAAAATATTTATCCCAATGCCAAAGAATCTAAAACAGCGAAGCACAAGCATGCAACAATCTTCCAAGAAATTCTCCAAGCAAGAGCTCCCAAAATAGAAAGAAAATTCACCCAAAAATCAAGTCTCCAAAAGTGAAGCAACCCAAAACAAGGAAATCAATTCAAATTTTATAGAAGAGGAAGGGAAGAGGATGAGGTGGATCCATGTAGGATGCTACATCACACATCCTCAAATCCAAACCCAAAATTCAAATTCATTCTCCAATGCATAATAAATAAGTGAGTAAATAATATGACAGTTCACTTACACAATCAAACAAGCCCATACCCCATAAGGACTGAAATTAAAATTGAGTAAGAAAAGTGTAATTACAACATTCAATTTGACTTGTAAAAATGCATAAAAAGGTCTAAATCTAACCCTCCAACCATAGGCAAGGTTGGTATGTAAATTTAAGAGGCATGGGACAAGTTTAACTTGTCCCACAAACCTCCAAAATCAGCCTCCAAGGACAAATTTGAATTTCCAAGAAGGTGGAGTGTTTCACACTCAAAAGTTAACTTACACATCACTTACAAGGTCACTTACACATTACTTACACATTACTTACACATTCTTACAACACTTTAAAACATGGCCAACAACTCTATTAATTACATTCTTATGACATATTTTAATTAATTAACTAAACAATATGATTACTCACAATATTAACACCACATTAAATAAATAATGAAAGGGTAAGTGCACCACATAAAACACATGCAAAAATTAAACAAAAAGGACCAAATAAAAGAAAAACATAAAATCCCTTGGTCACATTTAAAGGTGATTCCCCCATGGGAATCCCTAACAAAATACAAACACACACAACAAATACTAGTTGCCATGGTGACCTTGTTGAATTCATCTAGAATTCCAATGTGGTTGGTCTCCAATCCCCGATGTTTGTTGTGATATTTTAACCTGCAAAACACAAATACCTCCTTCGGCCTCATGGCCATATCAGAACATCCAAATGAATATAAATATAATTTCAAGATCATCAATATATATGTGAATCACAACAATTATCATGACAATCAACAATATCACTCACAATTTCATTAACAACTATATCATCATCAATTTTAATCCAATTTTCATTTTCTAGGTCTAATCAAAATATCCAATTATTACAAGTCCGAACAACATCCATCATATAACCATGTCCAACAGTATAACATCATCAACATATAAAATGTCTCTAATAATCATCATGCATCATAACTGAATCAAGTCAACAATAATCCATGATCTAAAATTTAACATCATACTATAATAAAGTCCATAATCATGTCCATAATATAATCAGGTAGTATCATGATTAGTATCAAAAGGTGTCAAAGGGAAGTGGGCACTACAACAAGGTCATCTTTGGGACAACCAGAGTGAGAAGGATGGGATGGTAATATGTTGGATAAATAATAAGCGGGTGGAATAGATGAAGATGGAAACAAGAAATCAAGGCAACCTAATGTTCTCAACTAGAAAAATAGGAATTTTCTCATTAAGGGAAATAAATTCATGTCTTACTTGCTCACGGGTGATCTTTGCAATCAAGGATGATCTCCATACATAAGTCATAGTCAATATCGATGAAATCGAATAAGACTCTACTTGGTTGTGGAACATGGGGAATTTTCTTTCATTTTCTACAAATTCCTCTCCAAAGAGGGTCATGAAGATATGACGAATGATGGGGTAAGGAAAAATATAGTCTCTACCTGGATGGTTTTCTGAGAACTCCTCAACAATATCTACCTCATTGTTCAAAGAAATTAGCTATTGAATAATGCTAGGAAGGATTGGGGGTTCTAAAGAAAAGATTATGTAAACCTTGGTTGATGTCTATCAATCAAGTTTTTATGTTATCTTGTGGCACTTTTGGGTCAAAATCTATGCCTTGGTTATCATGGACCTTGAATGGTCATGTGGGCACAAAATAAACAACTAAGGAAACAAACAATCACACAAGAAACCAAAGGGAACTAAAGCTAAGATTGGGTAGCCTAGGTCGCTATGGAAACAAGGGGGGTTTGTTCATTCCAAATCTAATTAGTATAGATTCCTAATTTAAATAAACTAAGAAAAAAATCTAAATCAAACAATGTTGATTAATTCTCCTTTAATTTAATTGAATTTGATTGCATCTATCTAATCAAAGAAGCACAAAAATAAACTAACTACTTATTTTTGGTATTTTTTGATTTTTTTAAAAATGTAGACAAGTTAAATAAATCTAAATTACTTCTAAACTATGTTATTTGGATTTTCTTGTTTACTGGAAATAAAATAAACCTAGAGAAAAATAAAATTGCTTCTAAATTAAATTAAATCTACTTCTACACTAAAATAAAATAAATAGGGAATAACTAGATGTGGCTATTCCTTTGTTGCTAAATACGATACCTAATCTAATTAAACTAAAATCTTTTCCAATTTATAATTATAGATTCTGATTCTTCTAGTTGCCTCACCTTAGAATCATGGAAGGAAATGAAGCTTCTTAGAAGAAATTTACTCTTCCATGGAGACTTCCTTGATAAAACAATGGATTACATAGAAAAGCTAACTTGTGAAGAAATACATCAAGAGGCACAAAAAAAAAGCTTCCTCAAGATTCTTGTTAGAGTAGGTATTTAACTTAGCTCATGTTCACCTAGGTACTTTATTTACCTTTATTGTATTTATCCTCACCCACTTATGTGTGTGGATATTTCTTTTATCTTATTTAGATATTAGGAGATATTATCTAGTTGTTAGGTATAGTTCTTTCCTTGATATATGGTATTCACTAGTTCTTTCCTTGATCTATGGTATTGACTAGATCCTTGATGTCTAGTTCTCTCCTAAATCTATGGTCTTGACTAGTTCTTTGATGACTAGTTATTTCCTTGATTCATGGCTTGATCTACGACCTTGACTGGTTCTTAGATTGTTATTCCTTTCCTATTTAAGCAAGACCCATTCTCAACGTATTGCATTGAGTTCCATAATAATATATGATATTGCTACTCATTTGTTTGCAAAGGTTTATGTAAAGTTATTCTGGTGAATTGCTTTCATCTTATTGATCATGATGTTTGATTAGCATTTGTGTTCTTGGCTTGGCATGATTTGGTTATCCTTCCTTTCATGGTATCAGAGTAGGAGATTGCTATTGACATTTGTCTGTAAGTTTTATTTGGGATTTGGTCATATTTTGTTGCTCTTTGCGTGTATTTTTTCACAAACACCCATTAAAATCCTTAGCCCTTGGTCATATGGCATGGTCATATGAGGGCTTAAATATTGTGATTCCTACTAGTAGGTGCTTAACTTCAGCCCCCTTAATTTTATTTGTGTGGTGAAGGCAACAACAATTTATTTTGTTTCAGTGGCTAAAATAAATAACAGAGCAAAATATTAAAAAGCTTGTATCTTTTGATCGGTAACTTGGTTTTGAGTGCCGTTTTTTTGCAAAAGTTCTTGTTTTTTCGTGCTCTTTCCATTGGAAAATTTGAGACTTGCACTATAATTATAAAGTGACAAATATGGAGGAGTGTTGTAATCAATTGTGGATGTAATTTCGGCTGAGCCCGACGTCCTAATTTTTTGGGAGTTGTAATTTGTACCTATCATGGATTCTAATAATGATATGCTTTTCTCTGAAGTATGTGGACTTCAAGAGGATATTGTAAAATTTTTGGAAGAAAATAGATCACTCAAGAAGTGAAATTATCTTTTACAATCACTCATTCACTATAAGGATCCAATAATACGAGTCCCTCCTAGTAGAAAAACTTGCTAGCCTACAACATCACCATAATATTGTGGACAACCATATCATGCTCCTAGTCCACTTGCAGTTGTTGCTATTATACCCACTGACATTGATCTACCAGTCTTTGAGCCTAAACCTACTTTTGATGCTTCTAAACTTGTGAGGCTTGTTACTACATGCTCTTCCACATCTGTGCCTATTACAATACCACATGTTGTGTATCCTACTTCGCTTTCACCGTTTGTATGGTTTTTTAAGAAGCATACCACCGCATTCGGCCTCGCATGCTCCATTCTATGGGTCTCACTAGCAGAGTCATTGGTAGACATTCACAGGGTAGTATTGTTTCTTTGATTCCACATGTTAAGTGGAATTCTCATCATGACATTGGTTTTCGAGTAGATACTTCATTGGGATCACACATTGACAGAGCTCCTTTTTTGTTCGCTCGACTCTTTCTGAGGATCATGAGAAACACATGAGTTCTACATCTTCACTCAGGCTTGAGAAACCTGAGATTTCAGTTATCAAACATGATCAACTTGACACACATTCTGATGTTCTTTTGCATGCACCCATTGTGCATTTTGCACCAAGTCATATGCAGCATCTTCTTCATCCATTCGTGTTGATTTGGGGTGGATATCTGATCACTCGTGGAGGTGACATAGGCATTCATTGAGAGGACTCTACAGGTATGGCTCCTCCACCATTCAACCTCTTGCTCCACTTTCTATACCTTTTGCATTGTGATGCTTCTTGTTTTGAGCATTTTTCTTTAGCAGGTGTAGTGTATCTCTCTTGTTTGTTGAGAGATTTTGTATCTGTATTTTCGACACTTTTGGCATGTTGAAAATCTCTCTTGTGGGGGAGCTATTTTGGTGGAGCCCAATGTTAGTTTGTTAGTGTTTGAGTAGTTATTTTGACAACTCATACAGATTTGTAGCGTCACTCCACCCATTCAACAATATGGGAGGGTGTGGTGTTGATCCTGCTTCTTCGGGTTTCGTGTCCTTGCCTTGGTACCTTGGCTTTTTTTGGATCATGACATTCTGGAGTTTATGTCCTTACCTTGTTGCTTTGGTTATTGTTCTTGGATTGTGACACACCTATTTGCAGTAGTTGATCGAATTATGTTTGGTATTTTTTTTGCACTTTCGACATCACTCCGTTGACAATCTCCTTGTATGGAGCTATTCTGGTGAAACCCAGTGTCAGTTGTTTTTGAGTTTTGTGATTGAGCAGTGGATTCAGACCATAGTGCACACCAAAATTATTTAGCATTGTATGATTTTTTTGAGTTGATCTTCTTGGGATATCTTGGAGCAGGTCTCTACTCTCTTTACTTTGTTGTTATTGGTTTTGGGTACCTTGCGGTGTCCCTTTTTTCTCAGTTACTGTACATGAGTACCTCATCAAGCCTAGTTGCTAGGACTCATACTGTGGACATGTCACTTCTATTTTGGCCCCTAGCTTCACTAGAGGGGGTGTTAGAGTAGGTATTTACCTTAGCTCATGTTCACCTAGGTACTTTATTTACCTTTATTGTATTTATCCTCACCCACTTATATGTGTGGATATTTCTTTTATCTTATTTAGATATTAGGAGATATTATCTAGTTGTTAGGTATAGTTCTTTCCTTGATCTATGGTATTGACTAGTTCTTTCCTTGATCTATGGTATTGAATAGATCCTTGATGTCTAGTTATCTCCTAAATCTATGGTCTTGACTAGTTCTTTGATGACTAGTTATTTCCTTGATTCATGGCTTAATCTACAATCTTGAATGGTTCTTAAATTGTTATTCCTTGCCTATTTAAGCAAGATCTATTCTCAATGTATTGCATTGAGTTCCATAATAATATATGATATTGTTTCTCATTTGTTTGCAAAGGTTTATGTAAAGTTATTCTAGTGAATTGATTTCATCTTATTGATCGTGATGTTTGATTAGCATCTCGTGTTCTTGGCTTGCACGATCGGTTATCGCTCCTTTCAATTCTTTCCATTAGAGATCTACATGGATAAACAAGAAGGAAATTTTCAATGGAAGCCTTGTTTGTGTGCACGTTAAATCTAATTAAAAAATAAAACAAAAGCTACGGTGTGTTTTAAAATGAAGTAATGAAGAAGTTCTCAGGCACGATAAATTCCTCCAAATCCTTTCCTAGGAAAATCCACATGGTTAAGTTGAGAAGGAAATATAAATAGAAGATACTTATAGAAATGAATAGCTTGCTAATTCTACTTTCTTAAAACAAATTGTTGATTTAACAACAAATTAAAATGTACACTAAAAATATTTGAAGAAATTTAATAACACTCCCAACCTGGATATGTAGAACTATGACAATTTCTAGATGTGGTTGTGCTTCTATTTATCCCCTCATCTTCTTCTCTAGAGATGAGTCCAATTAGTCCTCATTTGTGCTGGTTATGGAAGAAAATCAAGAACAAGAAGGATGTTGGAGTAGACCGGTTGAAGGTAAGTAAGATTGATTCGAGGCCCAAAATCATGTTTTTCGGGGTCCCCTAATTTTCTAACTCCCCACCCAAGAAGAAATCCCAACAAAAATCTCAACGAGAGAAAATGGAAGAAATGCAAAAAATAAGGTTGCAGGACTGTGTTAAGGCATTTCGGGTCTGAAGGGTTCGGGTCATACTGAGGTTCATTGTACCAAGCTTGGGGCCAAAAAAATGAAGAAAATCAGCTAAGTCCTAGTCCAGGTGGTCTCATGGGATAGCTTGGGACGCTCGGGACGCGGGGACGCGAAAAGCCGAATCGGCCGAAAGAGGAAAAAATTGCCTAAGTCTTTTGTTTCATGCGGTTTGGGACAACTGGGACAAAGGTACGCGCGGGACGCGGATCGGCCGGTTTGGCACAAGTCGGTCCATTTCGGTAGTTCGAGATATTTGTCCCGGGCATTGGGGGAAAATTACGGACAAAGGTACGCGAGGTACGCGTGGGGCGGAATCGCCGGTTTCACCTCAAACAGAACAAGAAGGTCCATTTCGGCGGTTCGGAGGTTTTCGTCCGGGACAGCCGGGACAAAGAGTACGCGCGATGGGACGCGTGGGATGTGAAAAGGTGAAATGGCCAAAAAGAGACAAGGAGGCCCGCGGATGAATCAAAACGTGCCACGTGTCAGAAGGTTGAAAAGTTGCTAAGTGTTTGGCGCAAGGTAAAAATGCGCCCCTCAGGCCCGAACCAATAAAATAGTGCCACGTGTCCAAGTTTAAGGGCCCGAAAGGAATTTTTAGAGGATGAACCCATGGATGAATCAGAGCCTGACACGTGTCATCCAAGTGGCAGAGCGCGGGAAAAATTCAAATATTTTCCCGCCGATCCGTTTTGGCCTGTTTTTTGCCCTAAATCTTCAGATCGCCATAACTTTCGATCCAGAGCTCGATTTTCACGTTCTTTATATCAATGGAAAGCTGGTGAAATTATCTACATGATTCCAGGGTCAATCTTGCATTTTGGTTCAGTTTGGAGAGAGAAAATCAAGAAACATCTCTGGCACGTGGTAATGGCCAGAACTGACGTTTCAACAACCAGTTTTAATGCAAAATGGGTCGCATTCTTCTTCAGCATGGTTAAAAATGTCAAGGCATGGGTCTGTAAGGATGCCCATGCTATTTTAATGCATCTACATTCAATGAGGAATGGCTCCCATGTTTTTTCATGTTTTCTCTCTCCTGGGCTCGACCCATGCATTGTAAATAGCCAGATTTGGCTCATTCTCTAGGGGGAACATTTCTTTGGATAGCAAGCTTCTTCTTTCACCTTCACAGGTGATTTTTGCAAGTATCAGACCTCTTCTAAAATTGTAATAGGTTTTCTACCTCTTTGATGTTGTAATGAAGGGATTTTGACAATGGAAATGACAATGCAGGCTCTGTGACCAGTTTTCAGTCCTCTGTTTGTGTTGCTTGTTTCATTTCAGACCTCTGATTACATCTTATCAGCCTATGCATGATGTTTTATGTTGCATTTTATGATCTGTGTCTATCTGCAAAACAAGAAGTGTTCACCACTCCTCCTTTGGTGTATCACCTGTTAGTTTAGTTTCATTTTTGCACTTTCTATCTCTGTCTCCTTGGATTTTAGAGTAGGATTAGGTTTCAAACCTCTGCAATAGTGCAAATAATAGATCTGATCAGAGGAGTTTGAGGAACCAACCTCTAATCTAGAGATTCCTCTCTCATTTTGCAAGTCCCACACTTGGAGAGAGGTTTCAATGTTGTGCAATCACACTGGATGCCTGAAACATCAACCTAGAAGCCTGATGTGCATCCAGGGGGTGCTGCTGATTTGCACTAACAGTTTTGGCACGCCCGGTGGGACCTTAGAGGTCTCATTTTCATTGCAACAAAGTTGATGTGCATCTGCTGCAATTTTCTTGCTTAAAAGAGCTATAAATTACACATCTGGCGACTCCAAAGGGAAGAATCAATCTGGTTTTAGCAAAGTCCAAGCCTGAAAACTCATGAGAAGAATCACTACAAGGTCAAGAACTAGGGAGGAAGAGGTGTTATTTGAATATCTACAGTTATCTCCAAGAAGAAGGAAAGAGGAAGAAGGATTCAAAGGTCTCCATCTCCACCAAATAGAACCTTGTCAACACCTCCACCTGGTAGGCCTTTCATCCAATCAACAAGGGTTCTCAGGCCAATCAGAATGGCACAACCACCGAATCCGTATGTCAATTTCACTGGCAGCAGCCCACTTGCTCTCAATGCACAACATCCAATCCCAGTTGCAGCATTGAAGAACATTCCATACTTCACTGGAGAGAACCAGACTACTCCTGGTGATCATGTTAAAGACATTGCCAACCTTTGTGCAATTCATGAAATCAATGAGATGCAAGTTGCTGTCAAATTGTTGGCATCCTCATTCAAAGGGAAAGCTTTGCAATGGTTTAGAAGCCTTGCCTCAGGTTCTATTCAAAACTGGAACCAGCTATGCATTGCTCTCCATGAGCAGTTTGGGGAGAAAGGAGACAACTTGTCCCTTTTGGAGCAGCTGACAACTATCAAAAGAGCTCCCAATGAGCAGCTGACTGATTTTAACTTCAGATTTCAAATGACTTGGGAAAGAATTCCAGTGGCAGTCAGGCCAACAGCAGAAGGTGCTTTTCTTTATTATCTCAAAGCTCTAAATTCTGATATTTCTATGTTGATTCAGTCCATGGGAGGCATAACTATCCCTATGGCTTATAGCATTGCCATTAGGGCTGAAAATTGTTTGATCCAAGCTGGAAAACTAGCCCCTAGACCTCCCATGCCATTGTTTCCAAGTTTAGAGAGCCCAAGTACTAGTCAAGCACCTGTCTTAGCTCCTATTCCCACTCCTAGAAATCAGAGTTCAAATGAAGCTTCTACTTCATCTTCTAGTGCCTCAAATGAACTTCAAGAAGTCATGAAGCAATTGCAAAATCTAGGCAATGAGCTAGTTACACTCAAGAGGCAGCAAGCCCAAAGTTTTAGACCTTCTTATCAACCTCGAGCTCAGCCTAACAGATAGCCATATCAGCCTCAAAGACCACCCAATCTAGCTGCAAATCAGAATCAAGCAAGGCCTCCTGCCAATAGACCATTTCAGCCCGATAACCCCAATGTTGCATCCACATCCAGAGCTTTGGTACCGGTGCAAAATAACATGGCCCAAGAATATGATTGGTGTTTCCCATGCAGTCAGCCACATAACCAATCAATGTGCTTTAACGGTGCATTAAATCAGGCTCTTATGGTGCAAACCATTGGTGGGTCACAAGAGTCCAGCCACGAAGAGGATCAGCAGCAAGAAGCACCTCAGCAAGGAACATCTCCGAACGAAACTACTCTTGTCAATCGGGCAGTCAAGATTTCTGTGGTATGAATCAAATACCCTCTCAAAGTGTTGCAGCCAACACAAGGTCAAAAAGGAGAAATTTGGGTGAAGGAAAGCCATTGGCTCCAAGTAATCCACAACCTTCTACCACTCCACAAGCTTTTGGCAAACAAAATGTAGTTCCAAACATGCAAGGAGCACCCAAACCAGCTCCTAAACCAACTCACATGCCAGCTGCTGCTGCCCATGTGCAAGGGATGAATATGCAAACCAAGGGACAACAAAGAGATCCTTCATCACCATTTAGTATCATTGATCAGATGAAGAAGACAAATGTAAATATATCAATGTGGGAATCCCTATCTATCCTAGGCCAGAGAGATTTGCTACAAGCTGCCATGAAAGACTGGCCAGCTTCGAATCAACAAGTCCAAATGCAAGAGAAGGTGCTCACAAATGCTGCCCAACCTGAAGGGAATCATGGAGGACAACAAGGTAAAATGTTGAAGCCCCCTCCTTTTTATGTCTCATTAATCATTGGAAACCAATTGGTGCACAATTGCATGATTGATTCCGGGGCAAGTAGCTCAGTGATGCCCAAGCAAATAGCT
Organism: Taxus wallichiana var. yunnanensis; assembly: GCA_018340775.1. Lineage (NCBI taxonomy): Eukaryota > Viridiplantae > Streptophyta > Pinopsida > Cupressales > Taxaceae > Taxus > Taxus wallichiana. Next base: position 83,897,324 of record CM031234.1, read on the forward strand.
GATCAGCTAGGACTTCAATATGAAACCATATCCAAAGGGGTAGTGCAGTTGGATGGGACAACAGTAACAATAGTTGGGGTGATTAGAAACTTGAGTCTTACCTTGCATGCATGTCCAAATGTTGTTGTTTTACAAGATGTATCAGTTATAGACCTTCCACCACTCTTTTCCCTATGTTTGTCAAGAGATTTCACAGCCAAGATTGGAGGATATTTGTCTACTGATTGGTCACACATGCTGTTCAGAATGAGGTATGGAACCAAAGCTACAATCAGGTCTTGAACCTATTGCAAACTTCCACATTGAGCCCTACACTCCAAGTCAGATCAATGCCAACTATTCGGCATTTGATCAAGAAGATCACCCAAGCACTGATGAAGCTGACACCAAGGTTGGAAGCATCCCGGATCTAACTCTTGATGAATGGGAAAACAAGGTGCATGCTTTTGATCCTTATCAAGAAGTAGAAGAATCTGAGCTAGGAGTCTATTGCATACATGAAGAAGATCAGCCCATTCCTAGCATCACCAAGCCAGACCACAAGGATGACAATGAGGTATGGCAGCTATTTTTTGATGGATCAAGGAGTAGACAAGGTGCCGGAGGGGGAGCCATGCTGGTTTCACCTCAAGGAGTAAAGTACTATTCAGCTTTTAGATTTCAGTTTGCATGCTCCAATAACACTGCTGAATATGAAGCCTTGGTGCAAGGGATGCATTGGGCAATAAAGAAAGGGATAAAGAACTTGCAAGTCTTTGGTGACAGTGAATTGATTGTAAATCAGGTCAAAGGGCAGCATGCTGCCAAGAATGATCTACTCAAGTGCTACAAGAACAGGGTGTGGGACCTCATTGAAGATTTTGAGGGCTTTGGCATCAAATCAGTTCCTAGGAAAGAGAACCAAGCTGCTGACAGGCTTGCAGCAGTGGGGGAGCCTTTGATATTGTGGAAAGCATTCATAAGGACAAGGTACAACCAAACATCCATGTGATTGTGAGGCCTTCAGTGCTGGATAACAATGTAAGTTGGCAAGTGTTTGAGAATGACCAAAAATCATCCATTTCTTGCAAGAAGAAGCTGAGTTCTCAGCTAAAAATCAGAAAAAATTGGAACAACAGTATGGTGACCAAGTGGTACAACTGAGAACTAACAAGCTGCCCAAGGGACTTATCACTTTGGAGTCCATTTTCAATCCCAATGATCAGTTTAGGAAAGAGAAAGCAAACATTCAGGTCAAGAGAGAAGATTCAGTATCCATTTTGGTGGAAGAGAACAAACCATTGCAAATTGGAAAGATGACAACTGAACAAGAAAAGTATGAGTTCATACAGCTGTGTCAAGAGTTCCCTGATGTGTTTTCTTGGAGCTACGAAGACTTGAAAGGTTTCAATCCCAAGTTAGCTCAGCACACCATTGAGTTGGATCCAAATACTAAGCCCATTAGGCAGAAACAAAGGCCAGTCAATCCACACATGGAACCTCTCATGAGGAAGGAATTGAATAAGTTGATAGAGTCAAGAATCATATTCCCAATCAAGCATTCTAGTTGGGTTGCCAACTTAGTTCCAGTCAGAAAGAAGAGTGGAGAGATCAGATTGTGTGTTGACTTCAGAGACTTGAATAGAGCATCTCTCAAAGACCATTACCCACTCCCTTCTATGGAGAAATTTTGCAAGTGGTGGCTGGCTCCGAGAGGTTTTCACTACTTGATGGCTACTCGGGCTACAATCAGATTATGGTGAAGGAAGAAGATCAGTTCAAGACAGCCTTCACAACCAAATGGGGAACTTATGCATACAGGAAAATGCCATTTGGGCTGTCCAACGCTGGAGCTACCTTCCAAAGAGCAATGGACATGGCGTTCAAAGGTTTGATTAACAACGTGGTGCTGATATACCTTGATGATATCACTATTTTTTCAAAGAATGCAACAGACCACCTCTCTCATTTGAGACAAGTCTTCCAAAGGTGCAGAAATTTGGAGTGTCTTTGAATCCTAAGAAGTGTATCTTCCTAGCACATGAAGGAAAGCTCCTTGGCCATATTGTCTCCAAAGAAGGATTAGCAATTGATCCAGAGAGGGTCAAGCCATAAGAGCACTACCATTGCATCGCTAAGCCACAAGAAGGCCCTTCAGAGTTTCTTGGGGAGAATAAACTTTGTTCGGAGGTTTGTCCCAGATTTTGCAGCCCTTGTCAAACCTATCACCAAAATATTAAAGAAAAGCATGGCTTTCAAGTGGACAGCAGAAGGCAAGGAGAGTTTTGAAGCAATCAAAGAGGCCATCTCCCAAGCACCAACTCTCATCAACCCGGATTTCTCCAAGGATTTCATCCTCTATGCATTTGGGGGTGATGATACTATCTCTACAATTTTGGTACAGCAGAATAAAGACAATGATGAGCAGCCAATTGCTTTCTTCAGCCAAAGCCTAGAGGACTATGAGGTGAGGTATTCTTTTATTGAGAAGCATGTTCTTGCAGTAATCAGAAGCTTGAAGAAATTCAAGCATTTAGTCTCAAACAACAAGGTCCAGTTGTTGGTTTCTCATGCGGGAGTTAAAGACTTCCTCCTCAACAAGGATTTGAATGAGAAAAGAGCAGGTTGGATCACTCATGTCATGGAGTATGACATTGAGATCAAGGTCACCAAGCTGGTAAGAGGAAAAGGATTGTGTGAGCAGCTGATTCTGGGCAAGCAAAAGGGAGTATGCAATGAAGAAGAGGCTGTTTTGACAGTTCAAGACAGCCATGTGCAAGGTAGCACTCAAGAAGAGGATAATGTTGTCCCCACTCCTTGCTGGACCCAAGGTATAATGCACTTCCTAAGCACGGGCCTATGCCCTCCAGAGATGAACAAAACCCAAAGAAGACACTTCAGATTGCAGGCTGTCCCATATGCCATAGTAGATGGTGTTTTGTTCAAGAAAGATGTGAATGGAGTGCTGCTGAGATGCATTAACACAAATCAGATTCATAGGGTGTTGGAAGAGTTCCATGGTGGACCAGCTGGTGGTCATTTTACACCAAGAGTGACAGCCCTAAAAATCATGAAGGCTGGTTATTATTGGCCCAAGATTTTCAGTGATTGCTTCATGTGGATCAAAAGGTGCAAGAGTTGTGCATTCTTCATAGGTAAAGAGAGACTTGCTGCCCTCCCATTGCATCCAATTTCAGTTGACCAGCCATTCATGCAATGGGGTTTAGACTTCATTGGAGTCATTAATCCCAATTCAAGCCAAGGGCATAAGTGGATTTTGACAGCCACAGACTACTTCACCAAATGGACTGAAGCAGTAGCACTCAAGGAAGCAAATGAGTCTAGCATCTTAGACTTCTATGAGGGGATAGTAACCAGATTTGGCATACCTACTACAATAATCTCAGATAATGCATTAGCATTCATTGGATCCAAGGTGACTGAGTGGGCTATCAAGAACGGGATCTACCTAAGTACTTCATCAAACTACTACCCTCAGGGTAATGGCCAGGCTGAATCTACAAACAAGAACTTGTTGAGGATCATTAGGAGGACTCTTGATGAGAATCAGAGGTCTTGGCATACCAAACTGAAATCAGCCTTATGGGCTGATAGGATAACTCCCAAGAGATCCACAGGTAATTCTCCATTCAGGCTTGTTTATGGAAGAGAGGCAATCTTGCCCATGTCACTTGAGTTGCCAACATTGGAACTCATGAAGCAATTAGAGTTGCTAGAGTTTGGGCCCATGGAGGTGAGATATGCAGAGTTGATGGAGCTCCAAGAGATCAGAGATCAGGCATCCCAAGCAATGGAAAAGGATCAAGCTTTGATCAAGAAGACCTTTGATAGGAAGGCCAAGAGTAGATCTTTCCAAGTTGGAGATCTAGTATTAAAATGGGATGCAGATAGAGAAAAACCGGGAAGGCATTCAAAATTTGATGCCATTTGGAGTGGCCCATACATGGTCACAAAGTGTAAGGACAACAATGCCTTCCAATTGTCTTCATTGGATGGCGAAGAACTGCAGATTCCAGTCAATGGAATCTATCTAAAGCATTGCTACTAAAGGGAAATTCTCCACCTTGTAAATATTAGTTTAGGTTTTCATCCCTCCAAGTGCTTGTGCACATTGTTTTGTTGTAGGTTGTTTTGCTTTCCCTAAGTGCTTTGGCACAGGCTTGCTGTCCCTGGAGATGTTTTGCAGCCCTTGCTTCCATCAGGTGATTTTCCATCTTCCTCCTTGCAACGTTCTAGTCAGTTGGGGTATTAAACAGAGAATCAAGTGACTCCATGCCCAATGGATGCTTCAGGCAACTGGTAACTTCATCTAGCAGGCAGATGACCCCGCTGAGTCACCAAATTGTTATCCAAAATTCACCCCCAGGGTAATTTTGATAACATGCATCAGATTATTCAGTCCCGAGCAAGTAAGATTGATTCGAGGCCCAAAATCATGTTTTTCGGGTCCCCTCGGCCTTTTTCTAACTCCCCACCCAAGAAGAAATCCCAACAGGTTGAGAAAATGGAAGAAATGCAAAAATAAGGTTGCAGGACTGTGTTAAGGCATTTCGGGTCTGAAGGGTTCGGGTCATACTGAGGTTCATTGTACCAAGCTTGGGGCCAAAAAATGAAGAAAATCAGCTAAGTCCTAGTCCAGGCGGTCTGCGGGACAGTTGGGACGTCGGACGCGTGGGACGCGAAAAGCCGAATCGGCCGAAAGAGGAAAAAATTGCCTAAGTCTTTTTTTTCACGCGGTTTGGGACAACTGGGACAAAGGTACGCACGGGACGGATCGGCCGGTTTGGCACAAGTCGGTCCATTTCGGGTGGTTCGAGATATTTGTCCCGGCAGTCTGGGACAGTTGGGACAAAGGTACGCGAGGTACGCGTGGGGCGCGAATCGGCCGGTTTTCCACAAGAAGGTCCATTTCGGGTGGTTCGAGGTTTTCATCCGGACATCCGACAAAGAGTACATACGGGATGCATGGGGATGTGAAAAGGTGAAATGGCCAAAAGAGACAAGGAGGCCCATGGACGAATCAGAACGTGCCACGTGTCAGAAGGTTGAAAAGTTGCTAAGTGTTTGCAAGGTAAAAAAATGCGCCCTCGTGCCCGAACCAATAAAATAGTGCCACGTGTCCAAGTTTAAGGGCCCGAAAGGAATTTTTAGAGGATGAACCCATGGATGAATCAGAGCCTGACACGTGTCATCCAAGTGGCAGAGCGGGAAAAATTCAAATATTTTCCCGCCGATCCGTTTTTGGCCTGTTTTTTGCCCTAAATCTTCAGATCGCCATAACTTTCGATCCAGAGCTCGATTTTCACGTTCTTTATATCAATGGAAAGCTGGTGAAATTATCTACATGATTCTAGGGTCAATCTTGCATTTTGGTTCAGTTTGGAGAGAGAAAATCAAGAAACATCTCTGCGTGGTAATGGCCAGAACTGACGTTTCAACAACCAGTTTTAATGCAGAATGGGTCGCATTCTTCTTCAGCACGGTTAAAAATGTCAAGGCATGGGTCTGTAAGGATGCCCATGCTGTTTTAATGCATCTACATTCAATGAGGAATGGCTCCCACATTTTTTCACGTTTTCTCTCTCCTGGGCTCGACCCATGCATTGTAAATAGCCAGATTTGGCTCATTCTCTAGGGGGGAACATTTCTTTGGATAGCAAGCTTCTTCTTTCACCTTCACAGGTGATTTTTGCAAGTATCAGACCTCTTCTAAAATTGTAACAGGTTTTCTACCTCTTTGATGTTGTAATGAAGGGATTTTGACAATGGAAATGACAATGCAGGCTCTGTGACCAGCTTTTCACCTCTCTCACTTGTGTTGTTTGTTTCATTTCATCACTTTTGCATGATTACATCTTATCACCACCACTCCTCCTTTGCATGATGTTTTATGTTGCATTTTATGATCTCGTGTCTATCTCGCAAAACAAGAAGTGTTCACCACTCCTCTTTGGTGTATCACCCGTTAGTTTAGTTTCATTTTTGCACTTTCTATCTCTCTCCTTGGATTTTAGAGTAGGATTAGGTTTCAAACCTCTGTTAGTGCAAATAATAGATCTGATCGAGAGGAGTTTGAGGAACCAACCTCTAATCTGAGATTCCTCTCTCTACACTTGAGAGAGGTTTCATTCCACTAACAAGGAAGATGAATTTCATATGCATCCAATATGCTTAGAATTAGTGGAAATTGTTGAGAAACATGTGAGAAAGGCACCGATTTCCCATAATTAGAATTTTAAGTCTAAGATAAACGTACACTCTCAGAGACAAATGGTTATCAATCACCGTGGCGGTTACATAACAGAAAACACTATATATATAGCTTTTTTTATGATTTATAGAAATAATTTTTACTTACCCACTTAGTGATTTTTAGAGCTCTAGACCACCTCGACCATTTTTCATGAGAGTAAAGTCAAATTGATGAGCACTTTAAGATGATGTCTACTCAACCAAGGACAATGATAGAGGGTCACGATCAAGCTAGTTATTATCATTTATTTGTTTTCCCCCCTAAAATGTAGGAATAAATCAAAACTAGTTGTAGGGGGATAAATTTCAATGATTTTATAGTGAAAATGACCATAAGGGGGGCACCATGTAGGGTATATAATTTATTTGGATTAATTTGGTGTATTTTTATCATTTTTTTGATTTTTTAGCCTTTAGGGTATGACCACAAATTTTTTTAAGCGGAACCACCATGGCAATTAGGTAACCGCCACAAAAGTTACACAAGTTAAAGTTGTGCAACCGCCTAATAGTTATGTAACTATCACTTAGAAAGTGATGAGTGTGTAACCATACACAAAGGTTGCAAAAATTCCATTCTCTAGAGTGACGGTTATGTAACCATCAAGTCAATTTTAAAAATTCTTGACTAAGTATGGAATTGTTTTTGGTTTTTGCTTGTATTTGTATTATTTTTGTGAGCTTGTTATATGCATAAGAGGTTCTAATTTGCTATTTTATTATTATTTATGGATGCGGAGAAGATATGTTAGATGGATAGTAGAGCCCACAAGGATTGGTTGCCCCATATCCTGGAGAGATTGACCCAGATAAAGATGGACTTATTGGGGAGGGCTAGTATTTAGAGGATCTTGTAGACACGACTCATTACACCTACAAGTCACCTAATATACAAATTATTGAATTGCTGGGATGTATACTGGAACACTTTCTGGCTACCTAGAGTTAGAGGTGAGTGACTATCACCTTAGAGGATGCTACCATGATTCTTGGAGTTCCTTTCACTGTAGATAAAAACTAGCATTGATGAGTGCTAGCTCGACATCCGAGGCTCGCAGTTGGGCCACTTACTTGGGGAATGAACATGCACCTGATACTTTGTTCCAAGTAGGGTGTTAGATTGTTTTTAGTTTAATTTGAATCTATTGCTACTTTGTGTAAGGTCATCATTAGTATCTTGGCCTCACGTTTTATTGGGGATAAAGATGGGGAAAAGTTCCTTTATTTTGGGTCCTCATAGTTTAGAGCATTGAGTTACACGATGGTACACATGCATGAGGAGTAGAAATTTTGACCACTACTTATCATGATCTATACATGATTGTTAGGCTAAGGCTAAGTCCCTCACCACACCACACTTTCTTTGTCTCTCTTGGGTTTATGAGAGGATGATCCCCTACCAGAGGGGAGTGGGGATATCGATCCCTAATGATTATAATCCGAGATGGGTGGACATGGCTCCACTTAGGGCCCTCCATAAGTTAGTTTCTACATTGACCATGACATATATGATCGCACAACCATATCGGGATATGGTTGGCATATGGGGTTAGGAGGGCACTTACGTTGACCACATGTAGTACTACAATCGAGTTAGTTGATCGGACTAGTAGAGTCGAGACTCATTAGGCCCTCAAGTACCTCGAGTACCTCAGTTTGAGATACCTTATAAATATGCTCTCCCATTGGTGGCTATAGTGTATATAGGGATATGAGAGAGTGAGAGCCATCCACGAGGGGCCGATTAGAGTGGAATCAATTGTCTCCCTGGGATTCCTATTGGTACATGAAAAGCCACACTAAGTCTAGGTTTTGAGGCAATAGTTAGGATGAGACAGTGCTCCATATTAATGTAGGCTTGACACACATCAAGGAGAGAGGAGGAGGAGGAGGCAAGATACCAGTTCGAGGTTTGGGAGAGGATGTATAATCCGAGTGGTAGGCCACCGAGAGGCCTCAACCACTCTAAATTTGAGGTAGATGTGGAGGTAGAGAAAATGCATATAGAGGAGACCCTACCTATGAGGCGAGGAGGAAACAATGCATCTATAAGAATGGAGGAGGTAGGTTCGTTCGGGAGGAGATGTAATGTATTCTACACCAAAACTAGCACCAATCTTTTGATCTAAGCTTGGATTCTTGAGATCTAGTGAGTGAAACACTCTTTTCCCTACATTTACTTTCTAGACTAGATGTTAGTAAACTATTATAGTTCCTTTTAATTTTTTAATTTTTTTTTTCTAACTTTCCATTATTGATTTTCAATTTGCAGCTACTACGGATGGATGGTGAGACCTTATTCATCACATGAACTTAGAATGTTTGTGATCCCTATGGGAGAAGACTCGGAAGGCACTACTTGCTGACTCTAGAAATCCCATCACTAGCAGTCGACATTGACATGATGTGTTTTCTCCAACCTATCATGCCACAGAGAGAGTGAATCAAAAGGAGAGATATTTCCATTCATGAGGATAGAGAGAGACGATGGTAAGGAAACTCATGCAATGGAGCTACCACTACTAGTCACTCACCTAGATAGTCTCATGGACATTCACATAGATCTACACACATGGAGGTTCTCATGACACCAGCCGATCTCATCATAGGAGCCATAACATGAGCATTTGCCATGCACTCCCCCTTCATAAGGGATCCATGAGGAGGGATAGCCTAGGGAATTATTGCTTTGAGACATTTTTTGATACATATATCAATTTTTTTTTGTATTTTGGGCTCTTAGAGAGCATTTTTACCACACTTACTCTATAGTGTGATGACATTTATACATGAGAAACTTGATATTATATATATACATATATATATATATTTTGGTTCAACATTCCTTGTAAGAGTTGAATTTGTTATGGTTTATCTCATCTGTACTCTTAGATGGTTTGGAATTTCTGATGTTTTTATGTTTTAGAATGTATGTTATGGATGATGATGTAATGTGGTAAACAAAATGATTTTATATGATTATGCATGTGATGAAAAAATTGTAACTTAGATACTTTGTTTCTTAAGTAATATTTAGCATTTCTATTTCATTGGAAAAATGTGTTGAATGTGGTATGATGAAAAGATGAACTCACTCCATTCTTAACTCCACACAACTAGTAGGATGTGAGGGCTCATCACCAAGAGTCAAGAAGGATGTGAGTTATATGATTTGAAGAATGTGAATGTGAATGATGATCAAGAGACAAAACTTTGACAAAGATCCAATTAGAAACTTGTAACTCAACCCTAACTCAAGATAAACTAACCAATTCAAAATGAATTTTTCTTGCAAGTTTTCTAGACTTAGATTCATGGATGGCCTATTGATTGACAAAATCTGGTTTTGAGGAACAATTCTCTCTTAACATACACATCTAATTCATTTTCATGGGAATTTTAGAAGCACTTTTATTTGTTTGTTTATTTGTAACTTGTGATTTATTATTGCAACCCCTATGTCTTTCCCCATGCTACTAATAAGAAGCATGGGCTCATCACCAAGAAAAACATAGGTGAGTAAGGGCACTTCCCTCCTTTCCCAATCTCATGCTACTACAAGAAGAAGCATGGGCTCATCACCAAAGGTTAGTAGGGATGAGAAGTGTAGTTTTATTTATAAATGAAATAATTTTGTGTTTATTGTTTATTTATCTTTTTTTTTTGAATTTTGGATTGTGCTTTTAGGAGGGAACATTTTCCCCTAGCCTCAACCCCACGCAACCAATAGGATGTGAGGGCTCACCACCAAGGTTGAGATAGGAAAAAATATTTTAGGTGAAATGTTTAGAATGTTTTTGTCATAGAGAGAGATTTTTAGGGAAAATTTATCATCAAGAAGCTTCTAGAGAAAACTATGGGCAAGAAACACCAAATTGGAAGAAACCATGAAGAGAACTAAGTATACAAGTCCTTGATAGAATCACTATCAATATTTTGTCTCATGAATTGAAATGATGAGATAGATTGAGTAGTTTGAAGAAGTGAAGTGAATATTGAAGAGATATGATTTGATATATTTTCCAATGTTTGAAAGCTTTAAAAGTTACTTGAAAAGTAAGTTTCTAGTTTACAATTTCAATGAGATGATAATGCTAATGACAAAGTAGTATGAATGTAATAATGTACAATGTGGAAATGTAAGTGACTATATGTAAAATTGTTTAAGGTGAAGTGAGTTGATGGACTCACCAAAATCCTCACCCTCTAAAGTACATAGATGATACACACCATTCTTATAGTCTTCCATTACTTGGTATAAGGCCTAACCATTTTGGTCTAAATTTTCTTCCTTCACCACCTTTTTTTCGATTCAATTTCAAGTCTTAACACAAGGTCTCCTACTTGATTTCTCATTCATATACTTTCTTATTGTATTACAACACATTCTGTCAACATAGACCTGATGATGTTGTTCATTTGAGCCTAAGTTTTTTCATCCAGGTTTAAATTCTACTAATCACATTTCTTGGTATACATCTTCATCAATAATTCCTTGTAGAGACACATGAAGACTCGGTAGTTCTACCTCAGTGGTAAGACCGCTTCAACACCAAAAACTAAAGAAAAAGGGTTTCCCCATAGGTGTTCACACTAAGAGGTTCTATAAGCCCACAAGGATGGAAATAGATTTAAGTGCCAATCTTTCTTATTCTCCTTAACTATCTTAAGGAGGATGGACTTCAAAGTCTTATTCGTAGCCTCAACTTGTCCATTGGCTTGAGGGTAGTATAAAGAGGTTGTGTGATGAGATATTTAAATTATGACACACAACTCACACACCTCTTCATTTTTAAATGGGGTGTCATTATCTGAGATAATGACTTGTGGAGCACATATACTATATATGATTTGGTTTAAGATGAACTTGGTGAATAATGATCTAGGTATATGGTTAGAGAGGCATGGCCTCAACCCACTTTGTGAAATACTTCATGGGCCATGATGATGAAGTTGTGGCCATCTAAAGATGAGGGAGAGAATTTCCCTATTAGATCAAGACCCCAAGTAGAGAAGGGCCAAGGTGTAACAATTGTTTTAGAGCCTGTGTTGAATATGTATGGCATGTGAGAAACTCTTGGCATTTTTGGCACTTGTGCACACATATTCTATAACATCATGTTCTAATGTGGGCCAAAAATATCCCATTTAATGAATTTTTGAGCATTTGAATTCCCTCCAAAGTGGCCACCACAAACTCCATTGTGGGCTTCAAAGATAATATTTTCTACTTCTTCTTCATCAATGCATCTTAACAACATGTCATCAAAGGCTCTACGATAGAGCACTTCTTCTACAATTACATACTTTGTGGCTATGATGACATGTAATCACCTTTTTTTGTGAATTCATTCCCTTCAGGGTATGGATGATCTATGATGTGATTTACTATGTCAGTATACCATGAACATGAAGAAATGGGAGGTTTTGCTTCTATATAGAAAACACATTCATCGGGAAATCTAGATCAACTAACTCTCCATAGTCTATAGGGTTATCCACCAACCAATCAATGATTTTCCTTTGATGGAAAATTTGATTGATGAAAGTGAGTTCAAACTCACCCATTAATGTGATAAATCTACCATAACCTTCTTAGATAAGGATTTTGAGTCAAGAATGTCCACAACTATTTCTATGATTTAACAATTACCCACATTTTCTTGGTTAAACATATAATGCCTTAACCTCTTAGTTGTAAATAAATGGCCAAAAAACTCTTTCTCTACTTGAGTATACCTCATTTCATAATCAAGGAGAGTGTGGATAATGAAATATATGGCCCATTCATGACCATCATCATCCTCTTGTGTAACATGCATGCTATCAAGACATCCATGGCTCGAGAATATAAAATTAGAGGAAAATCAAACTTTGGGTGGCATGAGCATAGGTGGTGACATGAGAAAATGATTCACCAATCAAAATCCTCATTGTGACATTCAGTTTTCTATTTTTACAACATATTTTCTTCAAGAGTCATTAATAGGGTGAATGACATATGTCAAATCAAGGAAAAATCTATGAATTTCCCCAAGCTTTCCCAAGAAATATCTAATGCTTGACTCATCCATTGGTGGGGTCATCTCTAAGATTTCTCAAATCTTTGTAGGATCTACATCGATGCCTCAAGATGAAATGATATAACCCAACAATTTACCACCCATGTAACTCCAAACATGCACTTTTCTAGATTTAGGGTTACACCATATTCAATTAAGCATGAGAGAATGATATGAAGAACTTTAGGATGGTCACCCCATTTCTTAGCTTTTTCCAGGAGGTCATCAACATATGTTTCCATAATCTTATGAATGAGATCATGGAAGATATATGTCATGGCCCATTGATATGGGCTCTAGATTTCTTCAAACCAAATGGCACGATGACATGAATAAAAAAAATGTTCCCCAAGGAGTAGTGAAGGTAGTCTTAGTTTGATCCTCCTCGAGATCCTTATTTGGTTATATCTAAAAATCCATCCATGAGGATAATAACTCATACCCAGTTTGTTGCATCAACAATGATGTCAATAGAAGGAAATGGGAAATCATCCTTGGGGCAAGATTTGTTGATGTCCCTAAAGTCAATGCAAATCCATATCTTCCCATTCTTTTTAAGGACCAGGATGATGTTGGAGAAACCACATAGAATAGTCCACTAGTTTAATAAACCCTACTTGAAGAAGTTTCATCACTTCTTCTTTGACCATCAAAGTGACTTTAGGATTCATAGGTCTTAATTTTTTTTTATGGGTTTTATATCAAGGTTTAGTGACTAGGTTATGAACTACTACATCGGGAGAGACACCTGTCATCTCCTTGTAACTAAAAAAAAATCCTTGAAATGTTATTTGAGCACTTTGGTGTGTGCTTCTACTTCCTCTAGTGAAAAAAAAGAACCAAGTTTCAAAATTCTAGGTTCTTCTTCCATTTCATGTTAATGTCTATGGTTCCTTCGATTAAGGAAGCATTACCTTCTTTGAATTCAGGAGGAGTTAGAGGTAACTCTAGTTCTTCTTCCTCAACTTCATAGATTTCAAAATATTTTTGATGAGGAAGGGTTCATCATTCTATCTCCAAAATAGGAAGAAGGGTGAGGAGTAAGGGAAAATCCTTTCTTATGATGTGTGGGATGAAGGTCAATATATGTATGGAGGTATCCTAAGATTTCCCTCATCATTCTCCATAAAATATAATGTAATAGGATCATTCTCAGTCTCTACATATGCCAAAATTGCATTTTAGGCATCTTATGAACTAAGGGTTCAACTTGGATCGAAATGGTGAACTTTGTTTCCTTTAAACCCTCATTAGGAAAAAACCAAGAGGAAGAAGTAGCCATAGAATCAATGAGTTGATTTTTTCTCTGGGAATAGCTTATATGGAAATAAAATCAAATCTTTACAAAGTTTGCACACACATATGGACTTGTAAAGTTGAAGGTGTTCTTCTCTAGTCTCATAAACTTCTGAGACCTAGTTTGCAATGAAGTTGTGAGTCACCTAGGACTCTAACATTGTGCACACCCATCCTCTTGGCTATAATGAGAGACAAAAGTAGAGCTCATATTCTACTCTTTTTTTGTACATTTAAAATTCAAATTGAAGGTGAAAAGGGCATGAATCTTCCTTCTAGAGAAGTAAGAATCACCCCTACCCCTACGCCATAGTAGACACTTCACTCCATCATAGTTAAGGGTCCAATAATTGTTAGGAAAGATAGATGTTTCATCATTCTTTGAATCCTCTTCCTTGAACCTCGAAACCTCAACCATGCACACCTCTCCAAGGCCATCTTTTGGAAGAGAGGCTATCCCAAGAGCATGGCCTATGCCCAAAGAATCAAATGGGAGAATAATTGAAATCATTCTCTAAGAGTTTCACTATTTTTCCATAGTTTTTGTTGAAATGGTTTCTACTACAACAACCTTTTTTGTTAATATCCACCCCTTCAATTTCCTTGGGTGGCTCTAACTCAGTTGTTGGAACAAGGTTGGATGTGGGAATTGGTCCCCCTGAAGAGAGGGGCTTGTTTAATTGTTTTTGGGAGATTGAAATTTTGAATGAACTAGGATTCTTCTTAAGGTTAGCTAGGTGAATGTCAAAAGGTTTGGATCACCTTGAGCCACAAAGACCTTCCCTAGATGAAGGAATCTGACTTCTTGAAATAAGGTAGAGGAATGGCCTTCATCCTATGAATCCATGGCTGACCAAGGATCATATTATAGTTGGTTTCCCTATCTATAATATAAAAATTAGTCAAAATAATCTTAGGTCCAAGAGTGACCAGGAGAACTATAGTCCCAATGGAAGTAGCCTTAAGGATATCATAGCCTCTCAACATGTGTTTTGAGTTGAAGAACAATTCATTTCTCCATAACCTATATTTTTGTAAGAAATAAAAGGGGACAATGTTAACCATAACTCCATCATCAATCATATCTCTCTTGACATAATTGTTGTAGATCCATACCTGTAAATACAATGTAGATCACCTCTCCATGCTAACTCAACATTCATGGGCATCTTACTAATATCAAAAAAAACCCAATGTCTCTCTCATGTTGGCCTGAAGGATAGACATGTCAAATATATATGGTTTATTTGGGCCTCTAGAGGAGGTGTAACATGAACTAAGTGACCAAGGCCTAATGCTTCTAATAAATTAGATTGATGCATTGGGAGTTTTTAAAAATCCAAGAAGGATGTGAGAAAATTCTTGGTTAGGTATGTAATCAAATCATAAGCCCCATTAGTTTAGGGACTACTGGTGTATCATCTTGCATTGAAGGGTAAATAGCAAAGAGGTTGTGATGTGTAGTCATGTAGTAAAGTACAAGTAGCGGCATGGATTTCTAGTTTAGTTTCTAACTCAACTAGGCCTATGATCTTAGTTTGGTTACATTGGTCCAAGGGAGGAGAAACTCATGGGTCGATGAGATGTAGTGCTTCATGATCATTGGTCCTATAGGAGTACCCTTGTTTGTTCCTCATGAGGATTAATTTTCTCATTTTTGGGGTGCTTTTGGGAAAGGATCTCTATAAATCCCAAGAGTAGTATTTTATGGAGAAATAGGTCCCATGTGGGTACTTTTACAAAGGTCTGTGGGGTTGGATAAGAAACATCTCAATGAAGAGTTGTCTTTGATCCTCTGGAAGATGTTGTATGAACTTGTTACAGTCCCTACAAGTCCAAGTGTCATGACCTATAACTCTATGGAAACCATAATACAAGTTGGGATCATAATCCCTAGATCTTTGATTTTGGTTTTGTTGTGGTCCATAATTCCTATTATTGTTCTATTCTTGGTTATTATAGTTATAGTTCAAAGGCCTTTGACCTTGGTTCTATTGATTTGGTTTAGGAATTCGGTTTGGTATGGACTTGGGCCTTGGGCTTGAACTTGTTGAATGGGAGGATGACTAAAGTCAACCACATTAATGGAAGGAGTAAGGTTATTGTTCCTTTGATTTTTCACATTGGCATTGTTATTATTTACATTTTTGGTGTTTTTAACATTTTGTTCTTGGGATTGATCGGTAACACCATCCATTGTGTGACACCATGGTTTTGATTGAGGACCTTGGGTCCTTGATTGTTGTTTGAACCATTTTGATAATTAGAATTATTTTGAGTGGGAGTGACCAACCTCCCATTTGGGCCATAAGTCTTACGTCCATTGTCTATCACTAATTGATCAATACAAAGGCACCCTCTAAGACTTCTTCATAGCTTCTGAAGAGGAAAATTTTGGACTTCCTCCTTGGTTTCTATGGTTAAGAGAATGAAGGAACAAGTCACAAAATCCATTTGATCCATGTTAGGAGCACTAGTAGAAGAATAGAGGACTTTCACCACCTCTGAATGAAGTGGGCAATGGACTCATTGTGCTCTTGTTTGATATGTATGAGAATTCTCTAATCCTTGTTCTCAATAAAGTTTTTCATGTCAAAATCCTTAATGAACTCGGATATATGAGTTTATTGAAGGAATGGATAGAGGCTTTAGGATTTGTAGTACCAATCAAGGGAAATCCCTCAAGAGTCTTAGGAAATATTTTTGCATGATGACCACATCCCAAGGGAGTAGTTCTCTAATGGCAATGGTGGCATATGCCTTAATGTGGGCATTTGGATCTCCCTCCCCTTGAATTTTGGGAGGTTAGGAAATGGTCATGGGAGCATGACACCCCATATAGTGAAATCTAAAGGTTATTTTAGGTACTCAGAGTATGTTCCCACTATATGACTCAACCATTGATGATCCTTGATGGGGAGGTGGAGGTGGAAATGGAGTTTGATACAACACAACATAGGATTATTCTCGGCATAAGAACCCCTTTTTTTGAGCAAGCGTAAGGTCCAGGAAAGAATACATATCCATATGAGGAGATTTGGAATACATGTGCACATAGGGGGAATAACACTAGGGTATGGGCTTGTAGGCACAAAACTAGGGAACACCTACATTTCCTGGAGGAGTGGCATTTGAGAATGCACTTCCACCAACCCTTGTGTTGGATACATATATGAAGGATGAGGGGCCATCCCTAGTGTGCCCGAACTGTAAAGGAGGTCACCTAGGTTAGGAGCACCCAAGTAGGCCTGAGATGGTGGTTGTTGATAGGCACTTGTGGAAGGAACATAGTTTTTCTTTGGCATATGATGGGAAGTATTGTTTGAACCCACAAATTATGTGTGGTTGTGAGGCTTGAGAAATTTCTAATTCCTTAATTCTACCCACCAATGTTGAGATCACATCACCAGGTGAAGGTTGTGTGTTTTTTTTAGGCGTATGTGATGGGCCTTGTTGGGTTGCAAAGGTACATGATACCCTACTATAAATTGGTATTTTTAGACCACCCCTCTTTAGGTATTTTTTCTATTTTGGGAGGAGGGGTGGCAACATTTTTCTTGAAGAAGAGAGCATCAATATATCCTTGCATCCTATCTAAGGATTCATCTATAGCATTAAGACGATCACCACTTTGGGTGAGTCATACTAGAAAGCTCATCATTTGGTGGTAAATAAGAAGAGAAGGAATCATATTGCATGCTAATCTAAGGTCTGGATAAGACCCGTGGATAAAACCCTTGTTCTCCTGTGAACATCATGTTATTGGAGTTGGAGAACTCTGGTTGTGCACTGTGGTTAGGTTGGTCTATCTCCTCAATCCTAATTATTGAGTTAGTGTTAAACCCTTGAGGAGGGGGTGTGTGAGGAGATAAAAATTATGTGAGTAATTATCACCCACCTTAATAATGAGGGTGACTGTTGCATACCCACTTTGTTATAATAGGCTTTAAGACCCAAGATGGGCCTACCGTATTCTAACCAACATATTCAAGGGGTGTATAAACACCCACAGAATAATGGGAGAGGAGAAGGATGGATGAAAGAAAAATAAATAAAGGGGATACAAAAAGGAACTAGTCCTTCACATCGGGTTCACCAATTTTGTACACTTGAGAATCAACACGTGACTCTTAGATGCACGTGACCTCCCAAGGTCATGTTGGAAAACCAAAATGAGAATGGATGGGATGGTAATAGGATGGGTAAATAATAATAGATGGAATAGATAGATAAGAGGAAAAAGAAATCAAGGAAACCTAATGTTCTCAACTAGAAAAATGGGTATTTTTCATTGAGGGAAATAAACACATGTCTTACTTGCTCAGGGTGATGCTACAATCAAGGATGATCATCGTATACAAGTCATAGTCAATATTGGTGGAACTGAATAAGACTCTACTTGGTTGTGGAACATAAGGGAATTGTCCTTCATCATCTATGAATTCCTCTCCAAAGAGGGTCATGAATATATGACGAATGATGGGGTAAGGACAAATCTAAAATCTATATTACCTAGCTGGTTTTTTTCCAAAATTCCTGGCAATATTTCTACCTCATCATTCAAAGCAATTAGTTGTTGAATAATGTTAGGTGGGACTGGGGTGGTTCTAAAGATAAGTTGACGTAAACCTTGGTCAATGTATGTCAAACAAGTATCTATGTTTGGTTGTGGCATAGTTGGGTCACAAACTCTATGTCTTGGTTGTCGTGGACCTTGAATGGTCATGTGGGCACAAAATAAACAACCATGGAAATGAAAAAACATACAAGAAACCAAAGGGGAACTAAAGCTAAGATCGGGTAGCCTAGGACACTATGGAAAGAGGGGTTTTTTTCATTCCAATCTAATTAATCTAGATTCCTATTTTTAAATAAACAAAGCAAAAAAATCTAAATTAAACAAAGTTGATTATTCCCTTTAATTTAATTAAATCTGATTGCATCTATTTAATCAAAGAAGCACAAAAATAAACTAACTACTTGTTTTTTTTGGTATTTTTGAAGAAGCTTTTAAATGCAAATAAGTAAAATAAATCTAAATTACTTCTAAACTATGTTTTTGGATTTTTTTTTTATTAGAAATAAAATAAATAAAACCTATAGATAAATAAAATTACTTCTAAATTAAATTGAATCTACTTCTACTAAAAAAATAAAATAAATAGGGAATAGCTAGATGTGGTTATTCCTCTGTTGTTGAATGTGAAACCTAATCTAATTAAACACAAATATTTCCAATTTATAATTGTGGATTCTACTTCTTCTAATTTAATCACCTTAGAATCATGGGAAGAAATGAAGCTTCTCATAAGTAATTTGTTCATTCCTAATACTTTCTTGGTAAAACAATGGATTACATAGAAAACTAACTTGTGAAGAAATACAACAAGAGGCACAAACAAAAAAGCTTCCTCAAGATTATTTCCCTTGTAGATCCACATGTATAAATAAATGAATTTTCAATGGAATCCTTGTTATTGCACGTTAAATATAATCGAAAAATAAAATGAAAGATACATGTTATTTAAAATGAAAAAATCAAGAATTAATGTGCAGAACTTCCTCCAAATCCTTTCCCAAGAAAATCCACAGGGATAAGTTGAGAAGGAAATATCAACAGAAGCTACTTATATGAAATGAATAACTTGCTAATTCTACTTTCTTAAAAAAATTATTGATTTAACAACAAATTTAAATCTAGATTAAAAAGCTTTGAAGAAATTGAATAACACTTCTAACCTGGATATGTAGAACTGTGACAATGTCCAGATGTGGTTGTGCTTCTCTTTATCCCCTCAGCTTCTTCTCCAGAGATGAGTCCAATTGGTCTAGGGAGCTGTGTTGGTTGTGGAAGAAAATCAAGAATAGGAAGGATATTGGAGCATACTGGTTGCATTTAGAATGGTAATAAATTCAAGCATAAGAGAAAAAAAGTAAAGACTTAGTTTTTTTGTACTTTCTTATAGGATTTCAGCATAGTAATAGTGCAATCAAAATCAAGAATCTCCAACCAATGCTTTGGGAAAAATCTTGGTTCTTATAGAAAACAACAAGGAAGAAGTCCAACACACTTGAAAATCAAGAAGTCAAGATCATTTGAAAAGGGGTAGTCAACATTCTAAGAATAGTAAGAAAGAGGAATTTCATACACATCCAACAAGCTTAGATAAAATGGAAATGGTTCATAAATGTACGAGAAAGGCACTGAGGAGCTTGTAACTTGCGTACAAATATGGAAGTTTAATTATCAGATAAAAGTACATGAAACTGTCGGACTACATAGATAGGTGGTTACGTAACCATCACGAGGTTGTGTAACCACCACTCTAAAATACCACCGTTGCACAACCGCCGTGTCAGTTACGTAACTTAAAGGGAAAATGTTAAGGAAAAACAATGAAAAGCATTTGTGGAAGCAAGTAAAGCTAATAAATTTAGAAGTAAAGAAGAATAAGTCACATAAGCATGTTGTAAACAAGGAAATGGGACTGGGCATCATCGTTTGTTTTGGAAAAAAATTTCATCATCATAGGGGATTTTTATTATTCCTACAATGTAACACTTTGTGTAGTTTTGGGTGTGTATTGTCTCTTTAAAACTTTCCTTTGTACATGTTGTGCATATATATATTCACAATAGCAAACACGTGTTCGTAATTGATTCCACTATGTAACTTAGAACATTGAAATATTTTTATAATCTTAGGAACCACCAATTTAATGATATTAGACATGTGTAGGAATTGGTGTCATTGCACCTTATCACTTTTCAAGGCATTGACTCTATATACTCTAAGATCATAAATTTTAGACAAGTGGCAAAGATATATTTTCTATGTGTCTCAAGCTTCAGCTATATCTACCTTGTAGCAATGTCATCCATGTGGTGGGGATCAAAATCTCCTCACTCCACATGACTTATAATACTTTGGCTTGGATTTTGTACCTTTAGTTCCCCAATTTAAGACATTTGTAATGAATGAGAGGATATTTTTATTTCCGCAAAGTTTGATGATGTGATTAAATTTGATGTCTTGATTTTAGCGGATAACTATGTTTGTGGTCGCCACTTACACGTACTTTACATTTATTTTGACTCCAAAAAGCTGCAAATATTGGGTTTATCTTACTCCATGCCATGCACACATAATGAATAGTCAAATGAAGCATGAAGCACACTTTAGATGTATAAATAAGGGCTGAACTTGGAATAAGTGTTATAATATAACTTTGAAGCAAATTCTACAAGTTAAAAGGATTACCTAATCAAATGCAAACATATTTTGAAATTTGGAAACATCTTAATAACTATAAACAATTTTCACTCTATTTTTTTAGTGGATTTATACTAGAATGCACAATTTGAAGCTTTCCCATCATATCAAAGGGATAAAAACATAATTATATTATTAGTGAGTAAAATGGGGCTCCACTTTCTCTCTAGAAATAAAATGGGGCATGTTGGTCACAACACATGGAATATGATTTTTATAGTTTGATTAATGAGATTACAATGGTTTATTAAGATTAAATTACTATGTTTAAAAAAAAGAATAACACATGTATAAAATTTGGAATTTTTATAAAGTGTAGGGAGTTTAGGATTCTCTCAACTGAAGAAGTGAATTTTTTTGTGGAGAGAGATAAATTGATCTTTCACATTGCTTCAAAATAAGGTGTGATGATTGATGTAGAAAGAGTGTAATATATAGAAACAATTCCTTTTCCATGCTCCAAGAATGGTGTTCAATCATTTTCTAGGAAAATTATCTTTTTAGGCAGTTTGTATAGTATTTTTTAATATCACAATCCAAAATACCATCATATTAAATAAATACCAGATGATTAGGTAGATCTGTTGAGGCATAACAATCATTTTATAATGTGAAAAAATCTCTTAAGCAAGAACCTATGCTGCTAGATTGGATTATGGTAATGATTTTTATGATTTATCTTTTTCGTCCTCACATAAAATAGTTGTTTTACTAAAAATAATAGTGAAGGACATGAAAAACCCATAACATTTAAAAAAATCATTGTAACATGTTGATATGAATTATAAAGGACATGAACAACCCATAATATTGTTTAAAAATCATTACAACATGCTGATATGAATTATAACCTCATGAAAAGAAGGATTATGATTTGATCAAAGTAGTAAAGGCTTTTATCTTGTACATTCTTCGTTCAAAGTTAAAATCATATTTGTATCACACAATGCTACAAGAAATTTTTAATTAGTTAGAAACTTCAGAAATAGATGTAGATGGGTGAATATATTGCAAAAAATTGATATTGAGGTACACACCACAAATATGGTTATAGGCCATGGATTGGATATGTTGAAAACAAAGTAAATTATTAATGCTAGTGAAGTAAATTTGTAAGATGATATTTTTTTACTAGGTGGGAATGATATCGATGGATAAAATTGGTATAAGGAAATTGTTTATTATTTGAAAAACCTACTCTTCCCTCCCAGGTTTGGATAAAACAAAGTGTATATCTCTCATATTGGTTACTTAGAAAGATGCTATTATTTAGAGAGGATTGGCTTAGAGGAACCAAATGAAATTCATATGGGATGTTTTAGTAAGGAAGAGTATGTAAAACTGATCGGGAGTTTTGATATAGTTGTTTATGTGGAAGCCATTATGTAGAAAAAATAACCGTGCATAATATTATTAGAGATAGTTATTGGTAGCCTTCATTATTTAAGGATGCTTTGTTAAGGAAGTAAGGAAGTGTGACACCTCTTAACACTTTTCTAGAATACTATAAGATTTTTGTTCCTTGGATTTTATTTCTATTATGAAGGATGCCCCATTATAGTAGCGAGGGACGGAATTTATCGGTGAAATCAGTGAAAAGTTTAGTTATGGTAAAAAATGGATTCTTGTGGGTATAAAATATATTATAAAGTCGGTTTAAGCTATCCCTATGAAAATTTTTACTCATAAAATGGTAATAGTTTTACTAAAAATAATATAAGCAAACAAACTGGAGTTCATAGTAAGATTGTTGAAGACAATGCAATGTGTTTTAGAGCCACTTTGTTTAAGGGATACATGTGAAATATTTGGAATTAACTTGACATAATATTACAACTATTATCCATAAGGGAATGTAAAAGACAAGTATAGCAATAATTTTTTTATTCAAATCATAAGTTCTCAAGATTAAACAAGAAATAGTGGGAGGAGAAACTAAGATTTGCTATTTGGGATGATAGAATCACCCAAAATAAGTCCATAGGAATAATCTATTTTGATTTGGTATACTAGTATGGTTTCCACACTTCTTGCAAATTTAAAATTCCCGATTTATAGATGTTACAAGATTGAATGAGAAAGCAATTAAAACCTATAATAAAAGGATAAATCAAATTATTTAGTTGGATAAGATTTGGAGGAGTAACATGAAAGGTCCATCAAATTCAAGGATAACATGAAGAAAAACTTTGATGAAAAGGATAAGACAAGATATTTTGAGTTGGGTGACTCATTTTTGCTCTATAAGAGTAGATACATGGATAAAGGAAAACATGGGAAGTTTGATCCACTTTGGATTGGGATGTATAATGTAGACATGCACAATAGATATAACACTTTCTTCTTGTGAGATATTCATGGTGAGATGTTGGAGTTGATATCAATTTTAGACACCTTAAGAGTTTCTTTTGTTAATTATAACAAGGGAAGTGAATCCTCTGTACATTATATATATGTGTGCATGTTTATTTTTTACCGTTGTGTATGTACATATCCATTACTTTCTATATTGTTTCCATCCCATTTCCTTTATTTCTTAGATTGGGTGTTGGTTCCCTAGGTTATTACCATTTTTTGATCAGTGACTTTCTACATCACTGCTAGACCCTAAAATTGACTAAGTCCCAAGGTAAAGGAAGAACGCGCAAATGTGCAAGGAAAGCAAGGTAGAAAATCACTCAAGGAAAGGTGCACGGGAGAAAAGGTTAGCGCATGAAAGAAGGAAAGGGATTTGAGACTTAGCCACATTTCTAAGGTGGTATCATAGGAAAAACATGTGAAGGCTTGTGTAGGCATTATGAGTGGATAAGGTGCCAACCTGGAGTCTTGGAGCTTAAGGAAAGAATATTATATTAAGAGAATATTATGGGATAAGAATCAATATAGTTAGTGCAGGCTTATTAGGGTTTGGTAAGCTGGCGAAGGCACTCGATCATGGAGGACCACATTTCCACTGGCATGCGATCTACTCATGGGTGAACTATGACAATGAAGGAAGGATCCATATTCTATTCAAGGGAGTGCTTGGGTATGAAATAAAGAGAGGATTTTAGGGATAACGAAGTGTTGAAAGAATGCTATGGGATATGAGAGGTTTCGGGAGGCAACAAAGTGTTATAAGAATGTTGCAGGTTTTGTTTTTGTGAGTGTCATTGATGTTGCGGTTCTTTGATGTTGTTAGTATTAGAGAGAGGCTAGGAATGGATGATGCTATGCATATATGTAGGCTCTTGGGTCTGAAACCAGAGTTGAGATGGAAGAACATAACTAGGGTTCTCTGTGCATGGTAGTTTTATAGGGTTGGGATGTTATTCCTTGATGTATATGGTCTAATATGACCCCTTTTAGATGTAATATAGCCACTGTGAATGATTATAATCAATATAATAAGCTCTGTTCCAAATATATGTGTTTATAGAACAAACCCTAGTGTGTTTTCATGTTGTTTATGGTTCATATCTGATTCTATTATGCCATTGTGATGTTTATATTTATCTCATGGTGCATTTGTGCTTAAGAACTAGTTCCACTAATTCTGTATTAAGTTACATGCATGTTTGTATTTTAAAAATCATTCCTCCATTAATGGCAGAACATTATCACAAATCTCACATAAAGGATGGGCTTAGTGCTGTGTGTGCCTCGGGTGAGCGTCCAACACTTGGTTGATAAGCCGACGTGCTTGGGGTTTAAAAGAGGAGTTAGAGGTAAACAATGACTACATTTTGGTTCCATTTCCGGGACCTCTTTTGATGCTGTTACGAGAATGATGTGTGATGATGAAGCATCTAACCTTGGACAACATCGAGATCTGGCTTAAAATCATAGAAGATGAGTTTTCTTAGAGGTTTAACACTGGATCTGAGTTTGATGCACGTAAATGGGAGGAGGAGAACCTGTATCATGAGCTCTATAAGACATTATTCTGCTGTTTCCTAGTAGAGTTGTATGAATGGATCTCAGCATATGCATCAAGGATGAGTTGGTACTATATACCTCATGTTTGGACCTAGGAGGAATATCAACGGTTGGAGGATGCTTTGATATGACCTAGACTCATGTTGTTGATCACTGGTGGAGAGGTGTGTTGACTAACTATACATTGAAGTACATGATCTCTACGTATTCTTGCCTAGAGACTGGTGAGTTTGAGTTCTTAAGGGATCCAAGAGGATCATTCTTGTGTGTTATACCATTAGCCATCAAGATCCTGATTATAACTTTGAGTTTGGAAGCATTTCCTATGGTTGGATAAACTCTTGCTAGGTGTGGGGCATGGAATATGGTGTGGTGGAGATGGTGGACCTTGCGGTGGAAGAAGAGAGAGAGAGGTGAATCAAGTACAATGAAGTGTGAGAAAGGGAGTTGGCGAGATAGTGTGAAGTTTATGGTGTGATGGAGTTATGGAGGTAAACATTGCTAGAATGATTTGAGGTTCGTGCGAGGGTGTGAGACCTAAGTAGTTTACGCTACCCCATATTGGAAAGTACATGAGAGAAATACCCTCAACCTATGGTGAGAGATCATTATATGGATAAAGGAGGAGAGTCATAGGCACACATCTTATCCCTACTAGTGACCAAACCTTGATACTTAATTTTCTAGTATCTGAGACAAGTAATTGTAGTTCGATTGGTGTTAATGAGTAAGTAGCATTAGTTAGATATCATTTCCTTTGTACCCATCTATGTCCAAGTAGAAATTTCTAGTGTTCAAAGGTATTTGGTCTAGCACATCATTTGGGAAAGGTGTGGGTTCAAAAATTTCAGGTATCATGTCACGGAAGTGGTGCGGGAAATACATCTGGGAGTGGTTCGGTATCACAGACTGTCGGTGCATAGATTAGCATGATAGAAGGGACTTAGGGAGAAACTAATTCAGGAACCTTACCTACTATAGGAGGAGGATCAAGTGGATCAGTGGGTATTAGAACTAGTGGATCTAGTGGATCTAGTGGTGGAGACAACACAAGAGGGAATCAAGGTCTTGGATCTAGTGGGAAAGGACCACAACACCATTAGCAGGTGTTTTATGAGATGTCACTCCAATTACCTAATTAAAAGGATGTTGAATATTCTACGAGCATATAAAAAGTGTGAGTTGCTATGGCGGGTGAAGGGAATCACTACCCCAGTGGAAAATAAGTCGAGTTTAGAACTATATTGTAAGGGCAAGCGCATAACTGGTACCATGAGTATGACCCCATCATACGATGGTGGATTATACCGCATTGTGTAATGACTTCTTGGAAGAGTTCCATATTCTCTGGTTCGAATAGAAGAGCATCAACACATTGCGGGAAATCCAACAAGGTATGGAAGAGTGCATGTGGGAGTATGACACACATTTTAAGACTCTCTGTCAAATTTATCCTATGATATTCATCCGTCTCAGCATGGAAAATGGTTCATCGAGGGATTGATCATGCCCTTCAAGTGAGCCCTTTCACAAAAAACTTTTACGAATCCACGTGAGGCCTTGGAGGATTCTTTATGCATTAAGGCTGTGGGGAGTATTGAAACTAGTATGAGTCAATTTTTGGAAGCTTAGATTGCTTCCATGGTTAAAAACTTGAGAAGATGTCTATAAATTTGGCTCATGAAACACACGGTGGACTTTGGTACATGGATTGTGAAATGGAGGGGCACACGAAGGAAAGTTTCCCATGAAATATGGTGGATGTCATGTCGGTGGATTGAAAAATTTGTCACAAATATCATGATGTAAGTAGATTCCCATTGTTGTAATGTGTGATCTGTATGAATGTGTCTTGTTATTGTAAAATTTGCACATCCATTACTCACGATATGAAGGACTGGTAATTGATAGACCAAATCCATGATGCCATTGATCTCGGTGTGTGCCAGGCCAATATTGGGAGAAGTTCTAGGGTAGAGGATTTTCAATATGAGGGGAATGTGGATGGAGGAGGTTGAGGAAGAGGTTTTCATGGAGGCTTTAGAGGCCATAACTAGCGCAGAGGAAGAGGAAAATTTCCCGAGTTGGACCTGTTACAATTGTGGGTCGATTGAACACTACAAGCGCGAGTGCCCTAATTTTTTGCAGTGCTCATGGTTTGGGAAGAAACACAACTATGAAAAATGTCTGGAGTTAGATTACATGAGAAAGTACCAAAATAAGGAGAAAGGCATGGGGATGGTGAGTGTAAAGAGGACCGACCCATAATGGATGCCAAGGGTGGCGTTTCACTTCAAGCTAGAGCTTGTTTTGGTCACTACATGTGCTGAGGATGCACACGCACACGAGGAAACAAAGTAGATGCCTCTCATTACCAAAGAAGAAGTGTTATATGGTAAATATCTTGGTCCTACCCAAGAGAAGGAGGTGTACTGAGAAACCATGGAGGTGATTAGGAGTTTGCAAGGAGAAATCTAGTTTCGAAGGAGAAATCACACCGATTAGAGCAAAATAAGAGTGCTAAGGTTCCTCAACAAGATATGGATGAGGTTAGGGAAGTGTGTTTGATGTTGTAGAAGGAGAAAATTATTCCTCTGTTGGGATAATGGCTAAGGGAAAAGGTACCATGTGCTGGACGAGAGCACGAGAGACAAGTCCTACATGCTAACCTACCTCCTCACAACATTGATTATAATAAGGAGATCACATTGAATGCATTATCCATGTTTCTTCTACCCACTTCAGTAGAAACATTCACCAAGGAATTGTTTACCTACTCATTTGACATGATAGTAGGCTTTACTGTCACATGTCTAGCTTGGGGTGCCTTCTTCAGCCATCTCGAAATGCATGACTATTCACATACATCAAAGTTAGGCTCATCCATGTGGATGTGCATTGACCATGATAGTTAATTTTGAGTGCACATGGTCATCATATCCTCATCCATTAGCTCTCACCAAATAAATCCTTCGTGCTAACATGCTCTTGAAGCGGGCGTGGACATATTTACTTGTGTCCTCTGCATACCCTATGGCTGGTGGAATGTGCTCCCCAGTTGTTCTTATAGACTATTGCTGCTTAGGGAATTTAGCTTCCAAATTTGACACTTGTGTCTCCATGTCTTGAACATTCTCGATAGCTGTCTCCTCTGGTCCCTTCTTGTCCTCTTCTCTTTCCTTTGATTCCTCACCCTATTCTTCTATGTTCTCTGGAAGTGTAGGAGAATTAGGCACGCTTTCCTCTGACTCTTCCGCATCCTCATCTAACTTTAGTTTCCTCCTTCTTTGTATGGTTACCTCCTTCAGAAGAGATTATGGTGATTTGCACACCAAGGTTGGAGTAGCACCTTGGGTCCTTGTTCTCCTAAACACCTTCTTAAATTTGTGCTCCCCTTGGACTGCATTCAAGTCCTCATCATCCCCCTCTTGTGGCTGAGGTGGTGTAATGGCACGCTCAGCTTCACCCTTATTTGTAGGATGTATCCTACCTCTATGCTCCAAACCACCACTATCTTTGTGATCCTTCTCCTCATCCTCCACTTTAATTGGCTCTATGGGCTTAGGCACTGGGATGTTCTCCAATGTATGCTTTCCCTTTGGTGGTGCTAGAAGTGTGAACTCACCTTCCACATATTTTTATTCTCCATCTTTGGCTTCAGCTAAAGATACACCAATGCTTCCCCTACATCTACTACAACTAGACTTATTGGCTTGATATTCAACACCTCTGAAATGATCCTCTCGGTGAAGAAACTTCTTCCAGGATACACATACTTCTTTCTCAACATGTGGTAGTCACAGTCTACCTTATCTACATTGAATACTAGTTGGCATGTGTCTGTAAATATATGAACAGATGCTTGGAAATACCTTGCAATGAATGCATAAGGAAATTTACACCAAGGGATCTAGACTCCATCTTTCATTGGGAAGTGCATGATATAGAAATGCTGATATATAGAAAACTAGACTTGTGTCCCTACTATTGATGGTAGGTCCTTTGGGATGTGCCACTCTTCTCCAAATGCCACACGGAGCCTGTCATACCATTTCTCTACCCTTTTCTTTACATCATCTATCATGGCCCCTTTACATAGATACTTACTAAAATTTTTACTTGGTGACTTATTCTCCATGGGGTATTCCCATAATTTTCCTTCGGCCCGTCTGGTACTCCAATTTCCATGAATACTAGTGATAATAGAACAACCCCAAAGCTGATCTTCCCTCCTGTGTGTGCTTCCTCAACTATTTGTTCTGTAATATAGCCTACAATATTATAGATTGCTCCTTCTAACATCTTACGCACAACATGTAACCACATAGTATTTACCTGTGACCACCACTCCTGATCATTCAACTTTGTAACAAGGTGTGCTACTGCTTGCACAACCAAACAATTCTTCAATTTGTCTATATCCATACCACGTAGACCCTTTAGGTATCCCAACTCCTGTCTGGTCTTCAAGATCACAAATTTATCTATGAGATCATTCTTTATGTCCTCTCCCCCTATGGCCTTCAAACTTGTAACTGATGAGATAAGCACATATGAGATTATAACTCGCATCCTATAAAGTAGTTTAAGTCCTTATGCACTCTCCTCATGAGCCGGTGATACAAGGATCATACTTCCCAAAATATGGAATCTCATATGTATGATGAGATAAGCACATATGAGATTATAACTCTGCGTCCTATAAAGTAGTTTAAGTCCTTATGCACTCTCCTCATGAGCCACCGATACAAGGGATTATACTTCCCAAAATATGGAAGCTCATATAATTGGTAGACCCCAATTCTCTTTAGAAGCTTCTCACCTACATCATAAAAAAATGGCATGTCATCCGCCGTATGCTTGTTCATCCTAGCAGTGAGCAAGGAATCGAGCTCCTTCTTGTTCTCCACGGTCCTGTGATTGTATTCACTCACTTTTATTTTTTGATGGGTGAATCCCACTCCTGGCCAATGATGAATCCTTTTGGATATTGCATTTAAAAATGGCTTTCGGGTGCCATCTCTTCTTCCTCAATGACCACCTTCTTCTTTCCTTTTGCTACTGCTACAACTTCCTTCTTGGGTGCCATTTTTACCTTGCAATCATCTCCTCTATAACTTTGTAACTTGTGAATCAAACCCTAGCTTGATTCAATTGTGCCCTAGGTGGAAAATTTATGCCCTAACTCCTCTCTGCCTCCTTGCTTCGCTCAAACCCTTCACCACTGGGGACACAAGCTTATTTTCACATAGATCTATTTATCATGCTTGGTTTCACACCATTTTTACCTTAACCCAATCACTCGGCTATTTGTAATTAGATATTTCCTCAAATTCTCTTAGCCGTAATTCGGTAAAAATGAATCTGCATCCCATCCTTACATTTTTTTCAAAATTTTCAAATTTTGATCCATTTATTGCTCCTTCACCTACCAAATATCCTCTCATTTACTTGAACAAATTCATTTATTCCACGTGGTACATATTTGTGCCATAGCTATAACCTTTTAGCGCACCTTCCTACCCTCTTGTTAGATACTTCTCTTCGGTGCGTGCCCTTGCACCCGAGTACCTCATCACTGTACCTTCTCTTGGTAGTTATTGTGGCCTCTTCTTACCTCACGTTATACTATCCTTTCATTCATCTCCATCCTTGGTCACTTTTGAGAAGCAATCCTCTTTTGACTTTAAGCACACTCATAGCAGCTTATTCCTTTCACCTTTCAATTCCCACGGTCTTTTACTTGGATAAATACAACCACCCCACACTAAAGGTATGTGCAGTCCTCTACGCATAAATTTTTTTATATAGTAATTAGCTTCATGTGCGCAAGCGTGCTTTATAAAAGAACAAAAACTAAATTGACAAATCATAATGGAAATGAAGGAAATACATTAAGGAAATACAAAAGGGAAACCTAATCTAAATGTAAATACTTTGCCTTATTAGTAACACCAAGAAGTCTTATTTATAGTAGGACTTCACCTAATCTTGTTAAAGTAATCGGGTAGCCATGTTCCATCAAGTGCTTATAACTAGCAAGAACATATTTCAAGTATGTGAGTGATGACATATGGCCCCAACCAATGTACTTTGAGCTTTCCTGGATGGCATAAGAACTTAGAGTCATAAAGAAGTACAATTTGTCCAATCTCAAACTTCTTATCCCTTATGTTTCTGTCATTGCATGCCTTCTGTTTGGCCTTTTCCTACTTCTGAATCCATCGTGCTATGGCTCGTCACTCATCTAGTTGAATCATCTTCTCGATACACTCTTCTAAATCTTGTTCATCAACTAGACCTCCAGCGCACATAATGCACAAAGAAGGTAACATAAATTAGATAGGAGAACAGATTATGCGCCAAACACTGCTTTGAAAAAGTGTGGCTTTGTTCAATCTCTTGTAAGTTGTTCTATATGCCCAAATAACATCTCGAAACTTTGTTTCCCAATCCTTTCCTCCAAAATCATAAATTTTTGTCAAAGTCTGCTCAAAATCTTGTTGAAAGCCTTAGCAATTCCATTTGCTGAGGATGGTAGGGTGTAGTTTTATGGTGTGTGACCATAAACTCATCTAATAGGATCCTGATTATCTCATTCAAAAAGTGTGCACCCCTATCACTTTTCAAGCTTAAAGGACATCCATATCTTGTAAGAACATTCTCCCATAGAAACCTAGCTTCGTAGCTATTGTATAGTCCTTTGTAGGTGCTATCACGCCTTACAGTGTGAGATAATTTGTGCAAGTAATGATATAGCATAATCCATTCCTGCGTGCAACTAGCAAAATAGCTCCTATAAAGTCAATGGCCCATTTATCAAATGTGCATAATGGCCTCTGCAATACTACCATGAGCTTCTTCCATAATATATTTATGATCATGCTCTAATAAACAATGGCGTAATACTTCATCTTTGCCCAACTTGTACAGGTCACCACTGATTAACATAAACTGTGCCGCACGTATAACAAGCTATTTCTTTTCTAATGCCTTCATTCCTTCTGGTGCTATACTAGTCCATAGAAAGACAACAATGTCTTCTAATTCTAATGGCATGTGTTGTAACCTATATAATTGTGCATCTGGCATGGTTTCTTCAATTGTCTGTGCTTCCTCTCTTGAGTTGATTCTAGATAAATGGTTTGGTCTAGAATTGCTTTTCCCTAGCTTCACCACAACTTTGTGAAATCAAACTCTTGGAATACAATTACCCGTTTGCATATGCACCCCTATAAGATGGGATTGTTTACCAAGTACTTCAATTCCATATGATATGTATGAAACAAAAATGGTGTTGCTAAAAGTATAGTCAAAACTTGTGCAATACATAGTTCATGGAAAAGATCGACACTCTGTAGTTGTATAATTTTGTTTAGCAGAGTCAACTTCCTACTAGGAAAACAAATTGGATGATTGACAATACCCTCTTCAGGCTGAGCTAACATAGTGCCAATGGCCATGCCGAGAGGTGTCCACATGAACATGAAATGGTTTATGCCATGAGGGAAAGCATAGAATGGGCGTGAGTAAGCTTCTCTTTTAATATCTCAAACGTGCGCTGATGTGACTCTCCCTAATAAAATGTACCTTTCCCCTTTAGTAACTCTTCCAAGGGTGCAATAATTTTGGCATACCCTTTGATAAATTTTCTATAATATCCTAGATGACCTAAAAATCTACACACCTCGCATTGACTGGTAGGCACCTCCAGGCCTAAAATGACTGCAACCTTATCTGGATCAACGAGAAAACCTTCCTTATAGATTATATGTCCTAACAGTATTCCAAATGGCGTGGAAAATATGCACTTCTTGATGTTCAAAGAAATACTCAACTATTTGCACCATTCAAACATCAAGTACAAATTGTCACAATGATCTTTCACAAGCCCATATACTATCCAATCATCTAGGTAGACCTGTAAGAAGTTGTGAATAAAATATTTGAATGCCTAAACAACTATGCGTGAGAATACAACAGGCACATTTTTCAATCCAAAAGGCATCACAGTATAGGAAAAAATTCCCCATTCAGTAGTAAATGTTGTCTTTTCTTGATCCTCCTGAGCAATCCTAACTTAATGATACTCGGAAAACCCATCTGTGAAGGAATATATTTTGTGCCCTGCCATGCCTTCTAGTATTTCCTCAGTGAATGTCATAGGGAATGGATCTATTACACATGCAACATTCAAATCCCTGTAGTCCACACATATTCTAATTCTTCCATCCTTCTTGATACTGATCACCATTGGGCTAACCCATTCTGAATCATTAAGGGGTTTGATAATTCCATATTTCAACATTTTATCAATTTCATCTTTTACCTTTTCACGTAAATTAGGATTCATTCTGTAAGGCCTCTTTCTAACTGGCGTGCACCATCTTTAAGCTTTATCTTCATTTCCCTAAGTGATTTATGCACGCCTTTAAGTTCATGATACCATCGAGGGAATAAGTCATGATAATCCCTGAGTAACTTAATGATATTTTCTACCTCGAGTCGACCAATAGTCTCCAATTTGGCCTCCTTAGGCTCAATATCCAAACACATATTCACCTTCTTTGTCTTCATGGGTTCGTGACGAGCGTGTATCCTTGTCTGCAATATCTAAGACCTCGTGCACCCTTGTGAATGTTCAATTCCGGGTTCTCAACTTCCTCATCATCCACGATGTAAACCATCTTTCCTTTCTCTTTCTCAAGGCAAAAAGTTCAAGTAGAATGAATTCCATTTCTTCTTCCTTCTTAAAACCTCGCTCTGGACTTTGTCTCACCAAATAATTCCTGAATATGCTCTTCTAATTTTGCACTATCTCCCATAGTTAAGCTTTTGATAAATTTTAATGCCTCTTCTATTAGAGGTTGAGAAGAAAAGTAGTAAAAGCTCGGATCATCCCCGTAATTAATTTTTTCCAGTTTCTAGTCTCATGATGTAGTTCTGCATATACATACCAGCCGCATGCACATGCTTGTGAGTGTAGAGTACAATCTATGCACCCAAAGTGAAGGTGGTAATGCTTTCTATCCTACTGTCCAATGTCTCTCACACTGCTTGTTGAATGTGATGCTGAACAGGTTGATCACCATGATAAGTGTAGATATGGGTAGGTGCATTATTCCTTACAAACCTAATAGATAGGGCAATTCCAATCTCTTCCCATTCTATAATATTATCTCTGTGGACTACCCACCAGTGCGCTATTGTCCCACAGGTATATACTAACATAGCTCTTATCTTAATTTGATCTGTCTACTGTGTTTCCATGGATTTCAAAAATATAGGAAGATCTTCTGTCACTATATACCAAGGTACTGTGCTACCTATCCGTCAGAATGAACAAAGTCCATACTTACTAATTCATATGTACCATGAGCCCAATTATCGCAAGCAATACTTGTAGTATAACTAATAGAATGAGAATCCTCCTACTTTGTAGGATGCCTTCTTTTGATGTCTCATTGAACTCTAGGTATTCAATAATGCATACATAAATTTGGTTTAAGTCCTCCTCACCTAGAGGCTTAACATATGGTGTAGACTTCCCATTTATCAAAGGTATCACAACTCTTTCCTCCTTGTTCTCAAATGTGATATACCCCTTATTGAATCTTAAGTCAGAATTTTTCACATAACACCAAGGGCATCCAAGCAAGGTTGGAAAAATGTCCACTTATGCAAGTGCTAATACCTCAAAATCCCCAGTGAACTTGGCCCCTTGTATGGTTATAGATGCATCCTTCAAAACTCCTATGGGAGTAGCCTTAGTCTAGTTTTCCATAAACAACACATTAGATGATGGCTGCAATGGAGGCCTCCCCATTTGTACCCATGCATCTAATGTAAAAAAATTTACTTCTACACCTGTATCAATCAATATGTTGCTCAACAACCACCCATCCATAACAACATTCAGAGTAATTTCCTTGTCATAGTCAATGTTATCAGGGGGAATATTTACATGCAGGATCTGCCATCTGGTCTCAAGACTTACGCGTGGAGTGTTCCCCTTTAACCAACTTCCTAATAGTGGGATAATGTTCTCCTAGCACAACATTTTACACACTTCTCATAGATCATCAATATCAGTTTGGACTATCTCTGATGCTTTCTTCTGCTCCTTTAAGTATTGTATCTCACCTTGAAGATTCCTTAGTACTTCCATCGTATCTTGGTAAACCTCCTTCTAATGAGTAGGATCTGGGTACCTTGAATGTAAAACCTCATCCTTGGTGATCGTAGGCTTCAGTGCAATACTTATCTCACGCGTGCCACTTTAGCACATGTAGTAATCTTTACATCAATGCCTCGGGTCCTTCTCGCTATCTTGGACATCCACGATATTCTACCACATCTTTGGATTCTAACCATCATGATGCATTTGTTTTCTTGCTTATGCTTCTTACTTAGATGCTCATATAAGTCTCGAGAACTCTTCATAGCTATGGTTCTTCCCGTAGAAAGAACATGCAATATTATGAGGACATTCATGCCTATAGTGGTCAGGAGATCCACACGTATAACATGTTCCATGAGGGAACTCACCTCTTCCTCCACCATGGCCTCATCCTCCATATCCACCATGATATCAACATCCCCTTGCATGACCTCCTTCAAAACATCCCTCATTCCTGTCATAATGTGTTTGATTATGATCCCGATCCTGGTGCTCATTATTACCCTTAGAATTATCTATTACACTTGTCTGTCGTACCCCAATGTCTATATCATCCTGGATCTGACTAATCAACTGCCAATCCTTAGTATCATGGGTCATGACCTACAAATCTTGAAAAAGAAAGATACATTCTTCCTTATCATGCATTGTAACAAAGGACAGTGACTAGCATCATGATTCAAAAGACATATCTCACAATCCAATAGTAATGAGCATACAGATCTACGAGGGAAACTATCCTTGGTGTGACCTTCCACTTCACAATCTATACACCAAATTCTGAGTGCATTTCATGGGATGAATTTGCTGATAGCTTCTTTAACTACTTTTCCATAGTTGTAATATGTGCCTCTAAGAATGGAATAATGCCAGTGTCAATGATCCCAACTACCTCGACGCAAAGCTTCCTCCAATGCTTCGCATGGATCGAGTGTATGTCTTATGTGCCGATTCATGTCTAAGTGGTGTAATCAATCCTCCAACAAACCATTATGCATTACGCTAGCGTGAATATCATAAGATAACTTAGTTAGAAGTGTCTTAAAATGAGCATCATACTCATGTACACTCTTAGTAGTGATTTGATTGATATCCTTGAGTGCACTAATACTCTTCTTCTCAAACTCAGGGATATGGAACTCTTTCAAGAAAGCATCTTTCAATGTTGCATAATCCACGCAAGTTTAATCAAGGTAAAACTTCCTATACTAGTTGTGTGCACATCCCTATAATGTAGTAGTAAATTGACTTGCCTTACGCTCAACATCCATGATCCCTTTAGTGCACCACAAGATCTCACACATATACACATGTTTGACAACATCCTCTATGCCTCTATACTCTAGAAGACACAGAGGCATCTCCATATAAATATTTTGTGGTTGCTTTGCGGACCTTGACCACCTGATCCAGAACCTCCTGTGTTCCCTCTACCTCTAGAACCACTAGATCCACCGGAACTAGAACCACCTATACCTCCTGATCCTCCACCTATAGTGGGAATATGACCTATATATGTATTCCCCTGTGATATGAAAGTAGTACTATCTTTGAACCCCTATAGTATGTGAGGTAGTTCCACTTCTAGAGGTGAATCCAACATTACGCATGCTCACATTCTGTGTGGATGATGTGCCTAAGGATGTTCCTCCAAATATCATTGAAGTCATCATTCCTGCCATTGATGTACTTGCTCCCTAACTTACTCCTGCTCTCCTACTTCCCAAATTAGCTTTCTGGTTACTTTTCGTACTAGATACTAGAAAACCAAGTGTAAGGGCTAGGTCACCAGGTGGATTAAGATGCGTACTCATGGTCTAGGTATTATCTATTGGCACACTTCTGTGTGATTCCGAGGGGGATCTCTGTCATGTTTTCCAAGATGGGGAGTTCTGATGCTCAATTCACGTCTTCTACGTGAGTGTAAATCATTCATGAGCCATATCTCTCCTCAACACCATAATTTCTACAATGTAACCGCTTCTCTATCTCCCTCTCACGTGCCTCATTAAACTTAAGCTACATTTCCTCTCACTTCCATCTGCCACTAGGTTTGTCATCTTTCACCAAACCTGTTCCTACCCTCGTGCATGGTGAAGTTTAGTTAGCCATTGGTTTACTCTCTAGGTTAAAAGTTACCATCAAAATTTTGATTTCCAGTGGAATACCTTGCAAATATGCTCCTCTTGGATACCACAAAAATTGGAATTCAGCTACCTCCGGGAAAGAGTACGTCGAAATTGAATATTCCAGAATATAAATGTTTAGAACACCACGAAACCATGTATCCAAATCACGAGTCTAGATCAAATTAGCATCACAAAGGGCTTGAAATTCTTCCCGCATCCGAGAAAAGTGCACGATACCTCCAATTCCGCCGAGATGCATAAGCGGTAAGCCACTTGTATAGTTATACTAGAAAGATGATGCATATAAGTTTATCATATAGATTTTGTTCTACCCAAGTGCGTGTGTTAAACTCGGATCCACTTTGCTGAACCACTGTGCATATTATTCCTCCGATCATGTATCCATTCTTCAATACTTTCTTGAGTTAACTGGTATGTCTTCATTGTGAACTATCTTGAAAATAACTGAAAAATAGGTCCTGGAAAGCAGAGCTAATGATGTAGCCTAGAATTTACTAGATAACTCCTAGATGCGCCGTCACATCACTCAGCCTAGGGCCGAGTGCTCACTGAAGCGTGAAAATGTACCAAGTCCCTCTTTAGGGTTGCTTTATAGCAAGATGTTAGTGTGATGAAGGAAGAAACATATAGATTCATAACTAATATATCATTCTACAATGTATGC
Organism: Taxus wallichiana var. yunnanensis; assembly: GCA_018340775.1. Lineage (NCBI taxonomy): Eukaryota > Viridiplantae > Streptophyta > Pinopsida > Cupressales > Taxaceae > Taxus > Taxus wallichiana. The sequence continues at coordinate 83,935,119 of CM031234.1, forward strand.
TACTTTCGAGATCTATAAAAACAAGATTTAAACAAGAATCATGATTGAATCACTAACATGCACTACTCGATTACACATATGAATGACACTTAGATTTAGCAAATATCTTCCATCTATTAATAAGCACGAAGCTCCTTACCAATGCACGTATGGATCTGACGTACATAATTTAGTCATATGTGTATATCTCTATACCTTCATACTTACATCTCACTCCCTCTCTTATCTACTATATACCTCACATTATATATATAGGGTGGAGACTTTCCCTTCACCACTTATCTATTATAGAAATAGGCCGCATGCTATTAATAGCCACGCGCCGTTCATAGGCATAGCCACACATGCAAGTGTGCTATCTATAGGCCTCTTACAGTTAACTAAAGTTTCAATTCTATTCTTATCTCATCTCCATGCAAAATTCTTCAATCTGATCCTCCAAAAATAGACAATGCATGACACACACATCTCTACATCGTTTGTGTGTTCCGCATGCCATTTTCTAAAAATAGGTCGTCATACTCAAAATTGGCTAAGTCATGAATGTTGAATTTTCCTTCCATGTGTGGGTTCTTCCTATCCTTCCATGCCCTTAATCATGGTCTTCTCTATCACACATACTCCTTGTGTGTTATCTAACAAGTATTCTTTGATCAAAAATTTACCTTAATGCAATTTCCTTTCTTTGTGTTTCCTTTCTTCGTCACTTGATTTGTATTTTGGTTTTTTGTGGGCGCGCTTGTAGCTTGTTACTTTTTGAAAGGGTTTTTATGCACAAAGGACTACACATCTATTTAGTGTGGGGTAGAAGGTGTCAAAGGAGAGTCTCTGTGAAGAGTCTGGTAAGAATAAAGTGTTGAAAATGATGTGGCCCTAAGGAGAAGCGTGTGGGGTCAGAAGAGCGCGCGTAGTAGAAGTGTATATGGGTGGAGTTTGGTGTCAAAAAGCTGATAAAAACCATGTACAAGGATAAAAGCACAAGAGAAACATGAGGTAGGTGGTGAAAATAACTAATACACAGAGGAAGATTAACTTCCGGCCTTGGAGCGTGCATAAGTATCTGTGGTCAATGGAGTTTTTTCACACTAGAAGGTTACGGGAGTTTCATACGAGATTAGGTGTAAAGGAAAAGCACTTAACAAAATGCGTGGAAGGATGGCATTGGAAAAATCTGACTTTAATGTGGTTATACATTGGTAGGTGGCATGGGAGTTTGTGTGGGAAAATAAAAAAGCTATAAATAGAAGGTTGGGGTAAGTTATTTCTTTTACCTTGCATTTTTATTGAAGAGTTTGTTGTGAAATGGGGCATCCTTGTGAAAATAAATTTGTGGATACTTACATGTGAAGAAAAAATATTTAGCAGATTTATGCACTGAGTGGAAAGGGAGTACATGGGCATGAGCGGAGGAGTTAGTTTGGTGGAATCCTGTGGGTTTTACACTTGTCTTGTGGAAGAAATTTTTTCCAAGTTAGGGTTTGTAGAGATAGGGAACAAGTTTTGGAGGAATTTCATAGAGGAGTGAAGCCAATGGTTTGAGTAGAGTTAAAGCAAGGAGAAAGGAAGAACTTACAAGGACCGGGTGAGGAAAATGGCACCAAGGAAGGGATTGAACACTTCACCTAAGAAGGGAAAGGGAAAAGGTAAGGGAAAACTAGTCGCATCAACTAGTTTCAATGAAGAGTGGTACGCGAGATGCGGTACCCGATGGCATTAATTTAGGTATGGAATGGGTGTGTCACGTGTAGAAGATGACTACAAGTAATTACAACCATAGGAAAAGCACCATAAAGAAGGAAATGGCATTGGAGTTAGTTTTCAGATGGGAGAAAGGACACAAGATGATAAGCCTATTTATGATGACTCGGTGAAAACCACATTAGAGAAGGTTGGACTCTTGCAACTCTATGAGTTGCCATATTTTGTAAACGACAAGTTGTACCAATGGTTAATGTTGCATGTGCATGAGGATTATTTTTACTTCACAGGAAGGAGAATGCACTTGACTTGCCCAATTGATTTCTAAGTATACTAGAATTATATGCACGGAGAGTCACTGAATGATGATTTGGGAGACAAGGATCTTTGTTAAGGAGATGGCTACAGAGTATGAGTATAAGAAGGGTTTGTGCTACTTTGATATTATCAAGATCACCAACCTAGTTATGAGGATGGCTACACACTTTCTAACCAAGGTGAATGGACAAGAGTGTTGGATGCAAGTGGATAAGAGGTGGTTGAATATTTGTAGGAAGATTTTAGAGGGAACAATCTACAACCTCTCGACCTTCATTGTAGAAGATATCATAGATGAGGCGTGTGACGCGGGAACATGTTCATGTATGGTAATTTCCTTCTCACCATTATGGTTTCAGAAATTGGAGTTTCGATGGGGAAAATAGCTATGTTTGGGTATACCCTGATGAGGAACCTTCCCCGTGAAGAGGTTTGAAGCATACACTTGTGACACAATGACTACTACACATAAGGCACGCTTGGAGAAGTGGTACAAGAGAATACACAATGTGTTTGGGGAAGAGTGGAGAATCCCTGAGTAGCTACCAACCCTAGTGCATGGTGAGGTTGAGTTCACTTTGTATACCAACACTTCTACATAGGAAGATTTACTTTGACAAATGGCTCAAAAAGCCCATGGTGTAAATTACCATTTTCCTTCACAGCGCAAATATTTTCGAGTGCCATCAACAGGTTCAAGGAGGCTAAGAAACTTAGATTTGATCTAAGTGAGGTAGACCAGGAGTACCGCACGTGTGTAGAACATTGGTATACCCTAAGAAACACGTGTATGTGGAGAAGTATGTCTCCCATGACGTACGTATGGTGAAATCTGTGACAATTCCTATTATAGGAAAGACAACGACAAGGGTGTATACACACCTAAGGCCCAAGTTCGAGAAGGGTGCATATGTTGAGGATGATGTATCCATCCCCAGAGGACCCTATCATGAAGAAAGGGATGAAGAGAGAAAGGGAAGAGAATGCAAAAAGCATGGCACCGAGCGCACTTACGGTTCGAATGTAGTAGTGTAGGAGTTAGGCGGTGGTCCAAGTATCTACATAAAGAGGAAGAAATATCCCATTAAGGAGAAGTCACCTAAAAAGGAATTTTCCCCTATTAAGGAGAAGTTACCTGAGAAGGAAGAGTCCCCTGTGTTAGAGGAGTCACTAGTGAAGAAGAAGAAGCAAAAGATAGCGAGAAGCTCAGACTCAGGAAACAAAAGTGTGAAGGATGACGAATTTGAGGAGGATGAAGAGTGCGAGGAAGGTAAGAGTCCCCCTGTTCATGATATACATGACTCTGATGAAGAGTAGAATGATTATGAGGAAGGTGCTCACAATGTGGGAGGTAGTGAGGAAGAAGTGGGGACAAATGTGAAAAAGACCCCACCCCCAACATAGGACACTTGGAGGATACGATGGAAAGGGAAGTGACAGGAATCATTCAAAACTTGGTGGATCAAGAAGTGGAGCACAACACTGAGGAGATATTGAAGGAAAAAAGGAAGCAGGGAAGGAGTATGGGAGCATGGGTGGAGATCCTAGCTTAGAAGTCGCTTCCCAATAACAGCGTGCACCAAAGGCAAGGGTGTGATAGTGGCACAAGGACCCAAAATGAATTATGTCAATGACCCTAGCAAAGTCCTTCACACACACTTCCAAAACACAATACCCACATATCAACTCTTTTTCTGGTCATTGTTTGATAGTGGTAGCTCGTACACGCGCACTAGGAAGATGATGTCATGGAATTTTGAGTCTCATGTTGATGAGCCCGAGTTCAAAGTTGGTGCGTAAAAAATAATAGAAATAGAGAACCCTAGTGAGGTGAATCCTGTTGTGGATACTCAGTGGTTAACTGATGAATAGGTTTGTAATGTGCTCAACAAGGTGTCGGTGGAAGTAGAGGCACAATTATTGAGAAGGAATAAAAGAATCAAAACGCTTTGGAGGAAGAATTAAGAGAAAAGAATAAGGAGATAATCAAGAGAGACATGGAGATAAAAGGAAAGGAGTCATTAATTATGAAGCTAAAGGCTGAGTTGAGGGAAGAAAAGGCCAAGGTGCTTGAAGTTTACAAAAAGGTGGAGAATATCTGAGACTCCATTCGAGCATGCCTAGATTTGGCCCCTCCTGAATAAAAGTATGAGTCAATGTTTATCTTTACGGAGGATGTGGTGTGCTTGATCACATTGGAGAAGTAACCATTTGCATTAGAGTTAGTAGAGGAAATTCTAGCATAAAAGAGGGCTAACAAGGAATCCAAGATTGAGGAGATCATAAATCGGTACTCCGAGCTCCTTGCCTCAATAAAAACCGTGGAGCACATGTCCAAATTTTTCTATGAAAACTGTGGGGATAGGGACAGGGTGACAGGTATATTGGTTGCTACCCATGAGGCGGATCTAAAGGAGTTTCAGGAGAAGAACAAGAATAACAGGGTAGAATGGGACAAAATAATTATAGAGGTCGAGAAGAAGTTTGAGGTGATCAAAGGCCTAAGGGTCTCAATTAAAAATAAAGTGAAATAATTATATCCCTAGGTCACTCGCAGGATGGACGCACTAAGTGACCTTAGCAAGAAAATGGAAAACATTGTTGATACACTGAAGGCTAAGGGTGAGGAGTTGTCATTTGATGAAGTTGACGCATTGATATGTTTCAGCAAGTACAAAATGAGGTATATGCTGAAGTAAGATTGAAGCAGGCTTGAATAAAGACTTCCCAATTCTTCTTTAGCAGTGATGGAATTATTTCATTCTTTGGCGCAAGTTGGAAGCATGTTATTCTTTCCTCCCATTCTTTATTCTTTACAGAAGATCAGGTTATTTTCAAGGACAGACAACAAGTTTAGTGTGGGGTGATGTTAGACCCTAAAATTGACTAAGTCCCAGGTAAAGGAAGACCACACACTCATAGGGAAAGTGAGGTAGAAATGATGCATGGGAGAAAAAGTTGACATGTGAAAGTAGGAGCGAGGTTTGGGACTTAGCCGTATTTCTAAGGTGGTATCGTAGGAAAAACACGTGAAGGATCGAGTAGGCATGATGAGTGGATAAGGTGCCAGCTTGGAGTCTTAGAGCTGAAGGAAAGAATATTCCATAAAGGGAATATTCTGGGATAAGAATCATTATAGTTAGTGGAGGTTTATTAGGGTTTGGTGAGATGGCAAAGGCTCTTGATCATGGAGGAGGATATTTCCACACATGCATGCGATCTATTCATGGGTGAACTATGCTAGTGAAGTAAGGATCTAGATTCTATTTAAGGGATTTCTTGGGTCCAAATTAGAGAAAGGATTTTAGGGATAACAAAGTGCTAAAATAATGTTGTGGGATAAGAGAGGTTTTGGGAGGAAACAAAGTCTTTGTAAGATTTACGTAGGTTATGATTTTGTGAGCTGCCATTGATATTGTAGTTTGTTGCTATTGTTAGTATTAGAGAGAGGCTAGGAAAGGATGATGTTATGCAAAGATGTAGGTTCTCGGGTCTAAAACCAAAGATGAGATGGAAGAACATAGTTGTGGTTCTTTGTGCATAGTAGTTTTGTAGGGTTGAGATGTTATTCCTTGATGTATATGGTCTGATATGACCCCTTTTTGATGTAATATGGCTACTGTGAACGATTATAATCAATATATGAAGCTCTGTTCCAAATATCTGTGCTTATAGACCAAACCCTAGTGTGTTTACATGTTGTTTATGGTTCAGAACTAATTCTATTAGGTCGTTGTGATGTTTATGTTTATCTCATGGTGCATTTGTGCTTAAGAACTAGTTCCACTACCTCTGTATTAGGTTACATGCACATTTATATTAAGAAAATCATTCCTCCATTAATGGAAGAACATTCTCAAAAGGATCACATAAAGGAGGGGATTGACACCCGTGTGTGCCTCGGGTGAACACCCAACACTTGGGTGACAGAGCCAACACGCTTGGGGTTTAAAATAGGAGTTAGAGGTAAACAATGACTACAATCACATAATTAAATTGCTCTAACTTGTTTGAAATAAATCATTTTTATATATGTTGTTATGTGAGCCTCACTTTCTATGTGCCACCTCATTCGTAGCTCATAATGCACTTGTTGATGTTAAAACTATTGAATTTTATCTCCTGTTATATGTGTAATTTTTGTGTTTGGATTTGTGCATACAACATTATTGATTTTGCATAATATTGGCATTATTTTCTTAGATTGGTGTTTTTAAAAATGTTTCCTTATTTGTTTTTATATACAAATGTTTTAGAGTGGTGAATTGTCGAAAAAATCTTTTGGTCTACTCTTTCATGATTTTTGGGATATTCGGGTACCTGTCCCAAATAGAGTCAATTTGGCACCAAATATTGTATTGTGGGCCTTTTTTTTGTCTAGTTTGGATTGATGTTACATGACATGGAATAACCTTGAATATTTATCCCAAATTTTCCATATGAAGAATTGATAGAGATGTATTTATATTGGAACAACTTGGTGATAAAATGAAAGAGACGAGAAGGATTACTAGCACGAATATTTATTTTGAGGTTTGTTCGATTAATCATAAAAATAAATAAGTATATGAACACGTTAAAAAATGGTTAAGGAAATGATTAAAGTCTATTACTCTCCTCGGGGCCGAATTAAGGTTTTCGAGCACCCTAGGCAATACTCGAGTGCACCCCCTCTCCCACCTAGGACCAATGACCCACCTGTAGGTGAATTTTTTTTAAACAATGTTTTTTAAGAAAAGCATACAATCACGATCGATTGCCTCAACCTGTGCATTTGAAAAGAAATAGATTCTCATTCAACTTTCAAGGTAACCGTAAGTTGTAACCGTAACTCACAGACTACAAGTGTCAAGTCTACAGTGTTGGCCAATGGCGTTGCTGGCTTGCCACTATAGCTTGCATGCACACTCTAGACTCCAGTGACAGTCTAGTCTCCAGATTCCCTTCAAGATTCAATCTTCACCGTTTCACACTGAGCCAAATTAGGAAACGATCGAGATGGTGAGAGATCCTCCACCATTCCACGTATCGGGTAAGCTACGCAGGGAACAACTATTGAGTGGCCCAGTGGGTGAATGATTTCCAACGGCAGTGGAAGAAACATGAATGTGGTGAGTGGGAGATACAGGGGTCGGGGTTTGACTTGAGGGGAGAAGTTCCAATGTAGGTCGATGCAGGAGAACAAAAAACGAATAGGGGACCACAAAGGAGTTTTTATATTAATATATGTGAACAATGAAAGTTGAAACTGTAATTTGTAAACAACGAATCACGAATGCACAATGCACTGAATGGTTATGGGCTGAGCTGTGGGCGTTTAATATCAAATTTTTTTGTAAAATTTCAACCAAGCTAACTGCCTAGTCACCGACCTGGAATTTTTTTTTGAAAATGTGGTGCCCTTCCTTTTGTGCACCCTATACAACTACCTAGGTTTCCTAGGGTAAGACACGCCCATGACTCTCTGCTTTATCCGTGAAAATGTGCTTTAAGAGGATTTGAATGATGTTTTTGGTGAAGCCCAAAGATATTAATTGCTGCCATGTGTCATTGATCCACAAGATAATATGTATTTGAATCTCATGAATACAAAGTTTCACCATGTGGTACAAATCCATTTAAATATTTGGGAGTAGCATAACAATGGTTAGTGACAAGTACCATGTGTCCACACATATGTTTTCCACAATGAAAAGTAAATGTAACATATAATAAAAAGGATGTAAAGAAAATCCAAGAAGTACGAGTGCATATTGAGGAAATATTGGAGAAACACGGACCCATTGAGATGAAATTGTACAAAAATAAATATGTGCCAGTGGAAAATGGAGACCAAAAATTAATATTGTGCTAAAATTTTAGGTATGCAGGACACGATGCAAAGGATTTGTTTTTCAACCATAACTTTTGACAAAGAGATTTGTTTTAGAAATGATTGATGGTATTAGAAATCTTCTTTGAACATATTTGAAATGATCATAAATATTTTGGTGAGAATTTAATGACATAACTTTTAGATGCCTTTGGTTTCTTATTGTAAAGACTTTCACAACCAATTTGTTATCATTCAGGTTTAAAAAAATTAAATATTCTTCATGAGATATTGGTTTGAGGACCACATTTGATTGACAAATGGAAAATTTGTCTCTCCGAGCTTCGAGGAGTGCATATTTTCATTCCCTAAGAAATGTACTTTTGGTGCTTGGTTGGATTGTTCTCAAGCCATATTTGTGTTTCCCTCTATCTTAATTTGGAATTGAGGAATATATGCATTGGATGAATGTTTTATCTCCATGTGTGCTTCCATATAACTCTCTCTCGGCCCCTAATCTTCCCTCATGGAATATTCTAAGTACAATTTTCATTCTTCTATAATTCTATATTGAGAGGGAAGAGATTTATGATTTTTAATCACAATTATATGGAATTGACTAATTTTTATAGTATTGTTGAGGATCATTAAATTTTTGGTAAGTAGATAGTTTCTTGTGGCATGTAGACAAAAATGTTGATTTATAAAGTCATTGCTTGGTCTAATTTCTATGTTTTTTCTACAATTAATTTCAATCTCAATGTCTTGATGTTTATGATATGTTATTATGATGCATGAAAATGGGTATATGTAAGATAAAATTGTTGTAAGTATGAATTGGGAATGTGTGTGCAATAATCATGTAAATTATTATCCTCTTTTGACTATTAATCTAATTGGTTGAATTTGACAAACTCCTTACCTAATGGATCCTAGAAATTGGTCATTGTTAAATTGTTCAATATATTTTACAATATTTCCATAAAAATTTAAGACCTAATGAAATATCCATTAAATATTCTAAATTATTTGATATCTCTATTGTCATAACTTAGGATTAATGTTTGCAAGTCTTTCTATTGCGCATTTTTCTTGTTGAGAAGCAATAAAATAAAAAAATATGGATATCTTTACTATAAACATCTAGCTTCTTATAAAAATTTCCTAGTCTTTAATAGTCTTATGATTCTTCCCGTGAGTAATAAATAATTTGGTGGGAAATCATAGTGGTTAAAACTATTATTTACGTTTGTTGTACTTCTCCCGATAATATTTTGTTATTTTAATACATCTAGGTTTTTAAGGGCATCTCCCATAGGTTTCATAGAATATGAAGGGAAAGGAATTAACAACCTCATCATCCATTAGTTTCAAATTAAGCCTGATTTGGGAAGGAGAACCTCACTATAATGGCTCAATTTTTCTTCGTTCCTTTAAATCCTCAAGGGTGTAGATTTGGGCTCTGTGAGCCACATGTTAATTGTGTGGTTGTGGTAGAGTCTTATCAAGGTTTTATTATCATATTAAAGTATAGTATATGGATTGTATTCCTATCATAAATCCATGTTTACTTTCTTGTTTGTCTATACCGATTCTAAAGACTCCCATTTTGACATAGATCAAAATGATTTTATGATAATTTTCTTGATTAGATATTCATCTCATTCGGAAAGAATGTAATTTTCTAAGGAACTTTGTTAAATCATCTTGAGCACCTTCAAACACGAGTAATTAGAAATGTAACTTTTGTCAATATTCACTCCTTTCATACAATATAGTATTTCATTATATACCTTAATCAAAATATCTAATATTACTCATATTCCCATATTATTTTGGCAAATAGTTCACAAACAATCTATATAAGGGCAATTCCTTTGAGTAAATTTCTAAAAACATACATTATATATAAGATGGATAAAATACCAATATGAATATATCTATAATAATTGTAGACATTTTAATTTTATGTTAAGAAATGTAATGGGCTATCTACCAACTATAAATAGTATAAAATAGAATCCCTACTGGTGAAAACCCAATAATGAGTGGGTTAGCTAATACAAAAGATAAGACATGTAATGGGTAGAATATTGCATTCATACATTTCTAGGTGGAGGAAATGGTAATACCCATATATTTCAATGACTATAAGGATGGTGAAAGGATCACTAGATAGTTATAACCTTTCTTATTTTACCATTTCACCCTTAAATTTGTTCTTAATTTAGAGGCTCTTAACATTATATGGACTATAAATCTATTTAGATCATATGAGAACCCATGTAGGCATTTTGTTTTTTGCTAAAACCAAAATTATATAAGCCAAATACTCATCCGTACAATTATCTAAGTAGGAAATACGAATTCAATATACAAATTATTGTGACAGAAAGAAAAAATCACCACACTTGAATAAGTTTAACCCCATGGTTGAAATTGTACAAATGGTAATTTGAATACTAAACAACTCATGTAAATGGTAATATGAAAACCAAATGCTGACTAAAAAACCATCGAGTAATTTAGAGTGTTGGACCATCTTTGTAAATTGTCATCTGTCCCATATTTATTTTTATATCTTTGTAGTGGGGATAAATGAATCATTATAAAAAAGGTACAAGTGATGAAGGAGTGTCACTTATAATTGTAAGGATAGTGCACATTTGTTTTTAGGTATCTTGATCATAAGTCATGATCCTTGTACACATCGAGATATGTCATGATTATCAACAATGGATTATATTAATTCATGTCATATGGAGAAAATGAATGCATTGATTTTTATCCAAATCAACATTATTTCAAACCATTCTATAATAACCATCACCAATTTTATCCTTGGGATCTACTACTACCTTGAGCGATACTTTAACAACACTTTTCTACCAAAACCTTACTCATTTCCTTGAATATATACTTTTCTCCTTTAATTAATTACTTGACTAGAAAAAAGGGTCAAAATAAGAAATAAGAGCCAAAATTTTCTCAACTATTGTAAAATGAAGTACTTGTGAAGGTATTCAAAACATAAGTATGGATGACATTTCTAGAGAAATTTGAGAAATACAATCATAAGATTATATATGAATTTGTGCAAAAATATATAAGAACCGTTCCATAGTCTGTGGCATAAAAATTGAGGTAGTCCATGTATTCTTACGTGAATTTTTGGTATCATATAGTAGGGTGAACATTTTACACAAACACTGATAAGTACTACTTGAATGGATTTACAATGAAAAAGGATAATGAAAAGGAATAAAAAGGATAGTTTAGAAGAACAATGGAAAACTATTATTACGTGGGACATGGAATTCATTACATGTGATGGATAGTATGGAACCATTATGGGTTTTGACATAAAAATGCTAAATCACTTAAGTCATGTAGTGAAAAAAAAGTTTGGTAAACCTTTCCCACTCTTTGTATTCTTCAATTCAGTTAATGGATAATAAATATGGGAAGGGGTTGGCCCCTTAAAACACCTTGGAATAATTCAATTGATTTTCACGAATAACTCCATGAAGAGGATAGGGAGAAAATAAATGGAAACAATTATTGGAATATAGACATGAAATAAGGGAAAAGGGGTGTAGATCATTAGTACCTATCGAAATTCCTAACTCTTGAGCCTATGGTTCAAAGGAGGAAAAAAACATAGTCCTTAGAAGCCACTACAAGATTAGGTTTTAACAAAAGAAAATTCCCTTATAGTGCCAAAAATCTAGTAATTGATGTGTTTGAGATAGAGGGATTCCCACGAGAAGATCCTAGATCCGATTCTATTTGAAAAATTAACATAAGAAGATTCAATTTATCCCATGAAGAAAATATAGAGGAAGAATATTCTATTACTAAAACTATAGGGATCTTGAGAAATGGTAAATGACCTATAATCATACATGAGGAAGTTCTAGTGATGTAAACACATAACACATATATTAATACATTACCTTAGTTGATTCAAACCTCACTTCCAACAAAAACATAGCCTAAGGAAGGAACCGATGTAGGGAGAGGTAGAGGATAAACCCAAAATTTCGTTGGAATAACAAAAAAACACTATAGAATCTGGCCCTTTCTAAAGATGAATATTTAGTAATAAAATAAAAATATTAAATTACATTTTTCAAGTATATTCTTTAAGGCAAAGGATATACTATTTTTTCCCTATAAGAAGAATTAACAAAGGAAAAATAAAAAACTCTTGATAAGGAAAATAAATTTACACAATTTGAATAAGAGGTGGAAAGGGTTTGTTAGAAAATGGATTTGAACGCATACAAATGACATGTAACAGTCAGGGGAAAAATTCCCTCCTCAATGAAGGTGAGGTTGCCTTTATTGAAAGCCAAAACCATATTTACATCTATACATTCAAAATTGTATGTGGGGGGTGTTTTGGGACATCAAATGGAAAGAAGTGTGAATGAGGGAGATGACATGGAATGAAGGAAATAAATGGAAAGGAATGGATGAAAGGAGCATACAATATCTAGGTAAAAACAAAGCCTAATATTACATAGAGAAGAAGAAGAAAAATGAATAACCAACTCAAATTGTAGACACCTATAATTTAGCCTGAACAATTTAAATACTTAAATTGTGCTAATTATCCCCTTGTCCACAAATTGGTGACATATCATCAATAATGCTCATCTTCTCTCCTATCACCATTAATTAATTACATTATGTTAATTAATTAAGTCTTCTATTCAACAAATACCCCAATTAACGCCCTTCTGTTAATTAATCTTTCCTTCTATCTAAACTAATTAATTATTATTAATTAATTATCTTCCCCTTTCATTAAACTAATAAATCATTATTTAGTTTATTTAATCCCCTTTTATAGTCTAAATCATGCTAATATTCCTCTAAAAAGCTTTTATAAGCTTTCACACCTATTAATTAATCACTTTGGTTAATTAATAAGCCCCATTATCCAAATGAGTCACTAAATGACAAACTAAATTCTCCTAAAGTTAACGCAACCCTTTCTAAACCCCCTTCACGTTCAAAATTGCACCTGTCACAGCCCTTCCGAGGGCTTCCAACCCGTCAGAGAAGGGCGAGTCAAAATTTACCTGTAAAAAAAAATTCAAAACCTATAAATCATTTGACAAACTGTAAGTGTAATATTTTATTCAAATTGTCAAAAGAAGGGTTGTGGGGAAAAATGGTCGTCAACCACTATCATTTCAATTTGTAAATCTCGATAAAATCTTTAGTTGCAAACACAAAATTTGGATGTTGGGCATTGGGAATATGGGATTAAATATACTATAAACATAAGTATATCAGTTTTCCAAATTTCCATCCCATATATCAAATCATGTGACAAGTGATGATGCAAAAATTTAAGATATGAGTAAAGTCCATTAGATTTTGTTATTGTAAACAACTATTTGCATAGCTTAGCGGCTTCTAGGCTCCAACCATAGTGATATTTGGCCATATTTCTCTTGGATTAATCAAAAGGATTAATAATTTAGGCGAGTTAGTATATCCATATACCTAAAATTTCACAAAATTTTAAAAACCGGAATATTTGTGAATTAATGAAGATTCGCCACTAAAATTTTCCCTGAGTGAAACCCACAACCTATGAGATGGAAATAGGGGACAATATCAATTAACCGTGAAGACTCAAAGTATAAATTATGTAAGTCAATGATCATATCAATGTCGAGTCAGAGGATCACTACATTGGAACCTATTGGCTTGAGCCCAATATGAACAAAGGGATGTTGTTCTTCTCGTTTAACATGCACATTAAGCAAAGTGAGTTTGAAAAGATAGTGGAAGGTGCAAAATAATGGCATTCATAGAGGTGGCATATAGAAAATCAAATTTGAGTTTGAGTTAATAGTTATGGACAATTTTCTTTTGTTTATATTGTCTAAATGCTCAAGCATCTAGAGCTATGTTCACACACCCTAACACATTTAGACTAGTATAATTGATCTTACTCATTACTTGTGTGTTTAATGTTGTAAGAAACAAACTATTAAGCAATTTTTCAAAGTAAATGAGTCAGTTAATAGATGACTTGTTTTAGGTTGAGTTTTAAAATAACGTTATAATAAAATAGACCCTATGTAGGGGGTATAGATATTGTTCTTAGATGTGATTGATGTAAAATATTATATTCAACACCGAATTAATGTTCTTAGTTTTTATAAAACATTCATTTAAAAAAAAATCTCTCAATTAAAAAATGTTCTTAGTTTTTATAAACATTCATTTTTAAAAAATGAATATCTCAATTTAAAAATGTTTTTAATTTTTATGACGTGTTTACTTAATCTACTCTTGTCATGCGAAGTGCGAAATATTTATACTACTTTTCATCATCGAAGGGTTGGTCCAATATTTACCCTTCAGAGTGAAATTCAGACCAGCCCTTCAAATTTGATCACTACCCCCTTATCCACAACTAACTCAACATCTCTATTATACCACATGCAAAGGGATGTAGAGATTCCTTTATCCATTGGGCTATATAAAGAGCCTTCCTCCTACCTTTACACTTACACCTATTCCTTGAGAAAAAAAAGAAAGCATATAGCAAATAAGCTATAGCCATTTGTCATGTTGGAGCATTATTCATTGGAGAAGCTAGCTAATTTCATTTCTTGTATTCATCTACCAAAGTTTTGAAGTAATATGGGGATATGTCAAATGGTCTTGTAGCCATGGATTGACAAGACTCTATTCTTGAAAACCTTGGGATTCAAACATACAATCAAACCTTTGATTGCTAAGGATATAAATAGTTTCATTTCATTTGATTAGCATTCGATAGAGATAGAGATTAATGGATTAACTTGTTAGTTTGAATATTTTTCATGTTCAAATGCAATGGTGTTAGTAGATTAGCTTTGCTTAATATCTAAGAATGACGGTGAATTGAATTTGATTCAGCTTTGTTTTAGGACTACTAGGTGTTAGTTCTAAATCTTTTTGCATTGCTAACAAATACATGTACACATATGACACACCTGTGGGACAAATGTGTGTGTGTGTATTTTGATTAAGCTAAGTTAGATGAATGAGAACTACCACCTAAATAGTTCTATAACAAAGCTAAGTCAAAATCTAAGCACCATCAAGATAAAAGCTAAACAAGATCAATACTAAGCATAATGCATTAACTTTGAACTAAGATCAAACTAGTATGCTAAAGTATTCAAAAACCTCTACTCTCTAGATTACCAAAAAATAAAATGGACCTATGTAGATTCCATGGCAATCAAATTTATTGTTTTGATATCCAAGGACTTAGGAATGGGAGCTCATCAAAGCATGGCTACAAGACCACTTTGATTATTCCCATATGACCCAAGCACTTGGCTAGAAAATGCAAGAAATGAGGCTTAGCTCTTCAAATGGTGAATTTCTCAAGAATAACAAAATGCTTATAGTGTATTAGCTATATGCTTTGCTTTTGTCTTCTCAAGTAATTAGGTGTAAGTGTAAAGGTAGGAGGGGGATCTTTATATAGCCTAATGGATAGAGGAATCTCTACATCCCTTTTTATGTGGGATAATAGAGATGTTGAGTTAGTTGTGGATAAGGGGGTTTAGAAAGGGTTGAGTTAACTTTAGGAGAGTTTAATTTTTCCTTTAGTGACTCATGTGGATAAAGGGGGTTTATTAATTAACCAAAGTGATTAATTAATAGGTGTGCAAGCTTATAAAAGATTTTTAGAGGAATATTAGCATGATTTAGACTATAGAAGGGGATTAAATCAATTAAATATTGATTTATTGGTTTAATGAAAGGGGAAGCTAATTAATTAATAATAATTAATTAGTCTAGATAGAAGGAAGGATTAATTAATGGAAGGTCATTAATTAGGGTATTCGTTGGATAGGTGACTTAATTAATTAGCATAGTGTAATTAATTAACGACGATAGGAGAGAAGGTGAGCACTTTTGACGATATGTCACCAATTTGTAGGAAAGGAGATAATTAGCACAATTTAAGTATTTAAATTGCTCAGGTGTAATTATAGGTGTCTACATTTGCCCCTCTTTGGGGTGGCGTAAGTGATGCCACTTCAAAGATAGTAGACGAATGAAATTTTGAAGGGGTAGAAGAAAAACATTGGTAGGAGGGAGAGATGCCCTCTCGAGTGTTGATTAGGTGATGAAGGAAGATGATTGACAATCGAAAAAGGTGAGAAATAAATAGAAGAATGGGCACGGGAAGAATGCCCTAGTGAAACGGAAGATTAGGGGTGAGAGGAAAGTGATGTAGAAGAAAAATGGAGAAGTGGAGAGAAGAACTAGCCTCCAGCCTTTGCATTGGAACAACTTCAGTGTCATCATATTGCCAAAATATCTACATCATCGGTCCTTATGAAAATATAAACATACGAAAAAAGTAGAATGACATGAAAAGCCATACTACGAACAATTTTCCATTGCTGAAAACACCAACTCCATGCAACATACAAAATGCAATGCAATTTGAGAAGGAAACAAGATCATTTAGCAGGGAAAACAAGTATGAATGCACATATCCAACTTAACAATGGTCAAGACAGTTGTACAAATGCTTTGTTATCAAGATGAAGAGGTCCACATGTTTGTGATTAACGAAAAGGGTTAAAAATTATGCCTCGAGAAAGGATACATGCAAGGGGAAATGATGATGGACACGAGTCCAAGGAGAAATATTTGTGTGCAATGAAACAACACCAGGCAACAAGATGTGCCCCAGAGTATAGATGAAGCAAGCAACTAGCTTTGTGAATGGTTGTGAATCCGGTGATCCATGAAGTCATGTTGATCGGTGAAGATGTGAAACAAATCAATAGGATATAGAAAGAATACCATGCACAAGACACAAGTTTCAGCCGTAATAAGCGGGTTGCCTATTTATATAGGTTTTTTATTTTTAGGATTTTGTGAAACAATTTTCTATTGTTTAGAGTTTCTAACATTTTTGAATGTTTTTGCGTTTTTATAACAGTTTTGAATACTTTTGATTTTTCTAGCATATTTGAATGTTTTTGATTTTGAAAATTTTATGAAACTATGTATAGGAAGATGAGGTAGTGTGGATGCCCCTAGCAATAGATGGGGTGTACATGGGCATAAGGCCACGTGCGTATGAGAAAGGTGAAGATGTGAAAATGCCCCAATGACTAGGTGGGAGTATTAAAAGGAAAAATCTTCACAGGTAGAAGCAAGACCCAAGGCCATTATGGATAGGTTCAACATGATGATGAACATAAACCAATGAAATGTTGGGAAGAAGCAATGATGCCCCCAATGTAAGTTGGCCTAAAATCACATGATAGAAAGGAAGGAGAAGATTTTTTTGTTTGAAAGGGGACAAAGGTGTCTAAAAACATGGAAAAAAATTAATCTTATACACATGGATGTTCTGAATGAAGTAGAAGAATGATGTGAATGATATGAATGTAGCTTAGAATCCTTGTGATGAAGAAGTGATTAGCCAAAGGAAAAAATTGTGAGACAAGATAAGGACTAAAGTAAGAGTCTGAACAAGGTCCAAAAAGACACTTGGTAACATACTAATCCTGCCTACTCATAGATATCTAGTGTGTGCACATGGAATTTAATTACCTCTTGAAGGGAAGATTTAATATACAAGCAAGTGAGGAAACCTAGCCAATGTGTAGGAATGATTGATTGTGAAAGGTGATTTTGTGAATGAAGGGTGGAAGGATAACCGTACATTTCTCCGTTGCCAACTAGATGTTCATAGCCCCGACAGAGATGTATTTGATTCTAATTGCAACATTTCTCTACTGCGAGTTAGAAATCTATATCCCCGATAGAGATTATTGGAAATACCCCAAGAGAGAGTTATATATCAATTTGCTTTTTATTTTAGCTTTTAGCTTTTGATTTTTGATTGATTTTTGATTCTTTTTCTTTACGAAAACTTGTTTCAGCTCTCTTGTTTGTCAAGGGTCAAGAACCATTGATGGCTTGATGGAAGGAGGTGGAAATGATTGTGATGAAAACATTGGCTAGTGTCAACAATATGTCCAAAATTTCTTCATAACAAGTTTATTAGATGTTGAATGTGATAGGATCTCTAAGAGGTCGAGTCATTCTATAATTTATCAAGGTGATAAAAGAACATGGTCAAATGGATACCATAGAGATAAGCTCATCACAAAATGCATGTGAATAGGCTAAGCAAAATATCAACGAAGGGATGAAAATGGTAGGAATACTTACAGAGGAAGAGAAAAAGAGAATAAAGAACATCCATGTGTATGAAAATATTTTGATTGCAATGTTTGATCTTCATACATTTGATTTTTGTTGTGTTTTCTCATGTTTTTGTATTTTTGCATTGTTTTGATTTTAATATTTTTGATAGTTTTGGAAAGGTGGGAACAACAGAGTCACTCTGCATGGTAAGATCCAACAACAATGTTTGCAATTTCCTTGATAAGGGAGACTAAGCGTGTTTGTTTATCAAGAGTCATGTTTTCCCCGATCTTGATGATCATGGTGAGTTCACACTCAACAAATGACTGTGATTTGTTTTGAAACATGGGTTTCATATGTGGGAGCTTGAGTTCCCTATCCATAGGTTTATGAACTTTGCGCCATACTTGATGGTTACGTTGATTTGCGTTCTTGAATTGCATTTGATTTTTAACCTTAAGATCATTTGACTTGTTGGGATGTATAGAGATCATTGTAGTTTTGATATGATATTGATTAAGAAACTGTTTGGGTTTTTATAAGGTGACGTGTGACTTATATGATCCCGAGAAGTGGGAGAGGAAAGATAACGTTTATGATTAATGATAGGAATGAGAGAAATTATGGTGGGCTTGCCCGGTCATTAGTAGAGGATGATGTGATGGATGAAAAGGATATGGTCCAAGAATTGAAGAGGATGGGCTACCGGGAGGTGAGTGACCGATAGAAGATGATGAATGGCCACCAAAATATGGCCCTAAGATGGAAGAAATTAGGCTACTCGGAGGTGAGCCATGGCTAGAAGATGAGGAAGGGCTACTAGGATGTGGCCCCACAAGGAAAGAAATTGGGCTATGAGGACATGGCCCAAGAATAGAAGATGATATCGAGGGAATACTAGGGGGTGACCCAAGTATAGATGAGGAGGGACTACTCGGAGGTTTCCCATAGATAGAAGAGGATGAAGCGATACTAGGACGTGGCCCAATAATAGAAGGTAATGGGCTACTAGGAGGTGACCCAAAATTAAAAAATGGAGGACTACCTAGGGGTGGCTCCATGATAGAAGAAGACGATGGGCTACTAGGGTGCGACCCAAGGTGATATTTTGATTGAGGAATGATGATAGATAAGTAATGATTGGGTAATGAGAAGATATGCCATGGATCAATGCTAGACCTCGCCATCTCATCATGATTAGAGGAAGGTGAAGATGGAATAACAGAAGAATCAAGTTCCATGACCTTAGGATCTTCCTTTACGTTCTGATAAAAGGAATCAACTTATTTTCCCCAATACGCAAGCGTATTGAGTTCCAGAAAGAATCCTTGTTTGTAATCCTCTAAAGGGATATCATCGTGTAGTTTGATTGTCTCATCATCCTGAGAGAAATCAATCAATAGAGGTTGTTTTTCTTTGACCATAGGAGGTTGACTAGAAGAAATGGGTTTGATAAGTGGGGAAGATTGATTGACAGAAGAAGATGACTCAAGAGAGGAAGTAGGCTTGGAGGTAGGCATCTCATGAATGGATGATTTAGATTTGGACCTAGGTCATTTTTCTAGAAGACGATGTAATGTAGGTTGGAAAGTAGGATCACATAGCCATCCATTAAGTTGCGACGTAGGAGTCAAATTGGATGATTGACTAGAGGAATCTGAGTCATGGAATGCTTCAATAGAGGAAGGGGTCGTTGAGACGAATGATTAAGGAGGTCCTGTAAAGAAAGGGAGGACCATGACTCAAGAGCCGAATTAGATGTTTGATCGATGGAACTTGGAGTCACATGAGTCTTCAAAGGAGGAAGACATCATTGAGGTGAGTTGGAATAAAGGTCCTGCGAAGGAAGGGATGACCATGATTCAAGATTTGATCTAGGGGTATCTGAATAATAGTTGGGATCTAAATATTTAGAAGAAGAGTGGGAATCCAAATGGTAGTTTGGATTTGAATCGGAAGAAGAGTGGGGGGAACTTGAATAATAATTTAGATCAGAAGTGTCCAAACCATACCACCGACTATGAGATGAAGGTGGGGAACGGGTTACCGAATGGGACTTCTAGCGTGAAGAACCAAACGAGGTTTAGTCATAACAGGAATCTTTTAATGTGAATGCCTAAACCTAGGTTCCATTTTTTGGTAAGCATGAGGAGCCATGTAGTAATGAGTCATTGTTGGGGTCGTTTAAGCACAAATGTATAGGTGTAGATAGTGTGATCAAACTTCTTTAAAGTGAAGAAGACTCTATGTCGATTTGGGCAGCATAACAAAAACCAACTAGATATTATGTAAGTATGGAGATGCATGTGTGATTTTCCAAAGAGAACCTAAGGAAAATAGACATCATGACGATGCAATCTTGATGAGATAAAAAAGGATTGTCCTAGAAAATGAGTTTCCCATATGAAAGATCACAAGGAACAATCATTTGTGTGTGAAACATAAAGCCAACCAATAAGGAAAACTCCTTATGTAAAATGTGTATGTATAATGATAGTTTGATGTAAAAAAATTCAAAAACTTTTGCATCAATTGAACATTGGAAATATTTCCTTTGTATCCTTTATGTCACTAAAATTTTGATCAATCCTTTGAAATTTATGCCTCCATCCCTTGTTGGATTATCAATCTTGAGTCCTCACGATGTATATTTTCCTTAGCTTCCCTTTTGGAAAATCACACAAGCATCACCATCTTTATAAAATGTCTAGTTGGTTGTCATTATGCTTCCCAAATCAACATGAAACCTTATTCACTTTGAAGAAGTTCAATTACACTATTTAGGTCTAGGAATTTGTATCAAACAATGCCAACAATGACTGATTATCGCAAGGTCCCTTATACATACAACAATAAGGAATCAAAGTTTTGGTGTTCACATCAAAAGACACCCATCATGACCAAACCTCGATTGGTTCTTTGTGCTAGAGAACCCATTTGGGTAACTCGTTCCCCACCTTCATCTCATAGTCGGTGGTATGATTTGGAAGCTTCTAATCCAAATTATTATTCAAGTTCCCCCACTCTTCTTCTAATTATAATCCAAAAATTTCCTCTTCTTCTGAGGATTCCAATCCAAATATTTCCTCTGACTCTTTTGATGATTCAGATCCAAACTACTATTTGGATCCAAACTACTATTCGGATTCATCTAATTTGACTCCTAAGTCATCTAATGTGACTCTTATGTCATGGTCCTCCCTATCTTCACAAGACCCTCTTCATCATACATTTAATATGACTCCTACATCACAGTCCTCCCTTTCTTTGCAGGACCCCTTTTATTAGTCGCCTCAACGACGTCTTCTTCCTTTGAAGATACATGCGACTCCAAATCCCTCCAATCAAACATCTAATACAATTATTGAATCGCAGTTCTCTCTTTCTTTGTAGGACCCTTGTTATTATTCATCCAATGTAATTCTTGAATCATGGTCCTCCCCTTCTTTGTAGGACCTTCTTCATCAATCACCCCCACTAAGTCTTCCTTCTTTGAAGATTTGTTTGACTCAAAGTCCTTCAAGTCAAAATTATGAATCAACCCATGCGTCGCAATCTACAGACTTTGAAATTAATCATACTAGTTTACAAATGATATACCATCATATAGGTAGGTCCACACCACCTTCTTCTACTCCCGAGACATCTAGCTCCACATCTTCTTTGTCTCTCACGTCATCTTTTTCTATCAATCATCATCAAACATATTCGAGTCTTCCACACCAATTGAATCTCTTTCTTCCAATCAACCCCCGGTGGTCGATCAACAACTCGTACCAATTGATCTATTTTAGAATGAAGAAAAATTAGGGAATTTATAGGGCGCATGAAGATATTCCTTTAGCAGATTACGAGCAAGGATTCTCTTTTGACTTTGATGCATCCACATATTGTGAGGAAAATTTTGATTCCTTATATCAAGAAACAGAGGAAGAGCCTCAAATCATGCAACTTGATCCTCCTCTTATTCTTCCATCTTCACATTCTTCATTATGTGAGGAAACTCCTAGGTCTTGCATTAATCCATGGCCTATCTTCTCATCACCCAATCACTCTTTGTCTATCATAATTCCTCAATCAAAATATCTTATGTGGTCAACATCAAATAGACCTTCACTTTCATCTTGGTATGGGTCACATTCTAGTAGCTCTCCCTCTATTATTTGTGGGAAATTTTCAAGTAGTCCACTATCTTATATTCTTGGGGCATGCCCAACTAACCCCTTGTATTCTATGTATGGATCACCCCGGGTAGTCCATTATATTCTATTCTTGGACCACATCCTAGTAGCCCATCATCTTACATCTATGGGTCACGTCCTCATAGCCCTTATTCTTATATTCTTGGGCCATATTCTAGTAGCCCTTCATATTCTATCTATGGCTCACATCATAGAATCTCCTCTTCTTCTATTCTTGGGCCACATCCTAAGCAGCCCTTCATCTTCTATCTATGGTTCACTTCCCAAAGAGCCCATATTCTTCAATCCTTAAACCATATTCTTTTCATCCATCACATTATTCTTCTACCAAAGATTATGGAAAGCCCACTGCCATTCCTCTCATTAATTATAAACATCTACATTCTTCTCTCACTTCTTAGGATCAGAAAAGTCAAGCATTAGCTTATAAGAAACCTAGACATGTTCTTTATCAAGTCAAGATCAAAAATACGAAAAGATCCAAAGCTACCAACAACTCCAATGATCATAAAATCCAAAATCAAACGTGATTTCAGAATGCACAAAGCAACGTACCCATCAAGTATGGTGTAAAGTGCAGAAACCTATGGATAGGGAACTCAAACTCCCACATACAAAACCCATGTTTCAAAAAAAATCATAGTCATTTGTTGAGTGTAAACTTACCACGATCATCGAGATCGGGGATAATATCACTCTTGATAAACAAACACACTTAGTCTCCCTTATCAAGGAAGTCACACACATCGTTGTTGGATCCTATCATACAGATTGACATTGTTGGTCCCAACTTCCAAAAAAAAATATCATAAAACAATTCAAAAATAAAAAAAATCATAAAACAATTCAGAAATATAAAAAATGAGAAAACATTAAAACATTAAAAAAATCAAAGGTACAAAAATCAAACATTGCAATCAGGTATTACGTACACATGGATGTTCTTTCTTCCCTTTCTTTCATATTCATCTACCATTTTCATCCCTTTGATGTTATTGTGGTTAGCCTATTCGCATGCATTTTGTGACATTTATCTCTATGGTATCCATTTGACCTTGGTCTTTCATAACCTTGGTAAATTAAAGAACGACTGGCCTCTTAGAGATTCCTATCACTATTCTCATCTAATAAACTTGTTGGGAAGAACTTTTGGATGTATTTGTTGACACTAGCCAATGTCCTCATTGCAATCACCTCCACATCCTTCCATCAAGCCATTAGTGGTTCTTAACCCCTTGTCAAACAAGAGAGCTGAAATAAGTTTTCAGAAAGCAAAAGAATCAAAATCAATCAATCAAAAAGAAAATATAAAAACAAAAGCAAATTGATATATAACTCTCTCTTGGGGTATTTCTAATAATCTCTACCGGGGATATGGATGCCTAACTGGCAGTAGAGAAATGTTGTGATTAGAATCAAATGCATCTCCATCGAGGCTATGGATGCCTGCTAGAAAAAAGTAATGTACAGATCTCCTTCCACAATCCATTCACAAATCACCTTTCAAACTAAATCATTCCTACACATTGACTAGTGTCTTCACTTGTTGTCTATCAACTCTTTCCTTCAAGAGGTAATTCATTTCCATGTGCACACATAGGATCTCGATGAGTAAAACAAGATTAGTATGTTATCAAGTGTTACTTTTTGGACCTTGTTCAAACTCTTGCTTTAACGCATGTCTTGTCTCATGATTTGTGCCTTGGGCTAATCACTTTTCATCAAACACCTTCTAAATCTTTTCATAGCATCTTCTGTTCTTCAAAAATCATTTAGAACATCCATGTGTATAGGATGGAATTTTTGCTATGTTTTTGGACACCTTTGTCCCCCTTTAATAAATAAATCACCCACTTCCTTTCTATCACGTGTTTCTTGGCCATCTTACACTAGGACATCCTTGTTCCCTCATGATTGAACCTATTTTATATTGGCCTTGATCCCCCTTCTATCTATGAAGAGTTTGTCTTTGAATACTCCCACCTAATTTTTATGGTGTATCACATCTTCACTTTCTCGTATGCATGGTATTTTTCCCTTGTACATCCCATCTATCATTGGGGCATCCATGCTTATTTTTCTTCCTGTACATAGTTTCGTAAAAATTTCAAAAATCACAAAAACATTCAAATATGTTTTGAGAAAAATAAAAAACAATATAAATAATCCTACAAAACATCACTCTTTGGTTCTCGCCTGAGCTTGTGTGCGACTCGCAGATCATCTTGATTTATCTTCATCAACAAAGCTGGTTTGCTTACTATGTCTATACTCTAGGGCACAATGAGTTGCTTGGTACTGTTTCATAGTGCACGATTGCTTTTCATAGGACCTAAGTGTCCTTCGTTATTCCCCTTGCATGTATCCTTACTTGGGGCACCATATTTTAACCCTTGTCATTAATTCACACAGGTCGAATCAAAGCTTGATAACAAAAAAATTACATTATGTTTCTCTGTTAGGTTAGCTTGTTTACTTTCTCGTATTGCATTGCATTATGTATGTTGTAAGGAGTTAGGAATCATTTAATTTCTCGTATTGCACTAAATTTTGTATGTTGCATGGAGTTGGTGTTTTCAGCAGTGGACAGATGTTCGTAGTATGGATTTTGATGTCATTCTACTTTTGTTGTATGCTTATATTTTTAATAAGGACTAATGATGTAGATCTTTAGCAATATGATGACAGTAAAGTTATTTCAATACAATGGATGAAATATTTCTCTTTTCTTTCTGCATCTTCATTCCTCCTCTACATCATTCTCCTATCAACACTATTCTTCCTATTCACCTAGGTTATCTTGCTCCTGCTCATTCTTCTATCCATTATCTCACCTTTTTCAATCATGTCGATTGCCGTCTTTCATCACCCCATTGACACTCGAGGGGGAATATATCACTTCTAATAATTTTTCTTCTACACTTTCAAAATTTATCTGTCTACTATCTTTGAAGTGACGTCACTTATGCCACCCCAAAGAGGGGAAAATGTAGACACCTATAATTTAGCCTGAACAATTTAAATACTTAAATTGTGCTAATTATCCCCTTGTTCACAAATTGGTGACATATCATCAATAATTCTATCACCATTAATTAATTACATTACATTAATAAATTAAGTTTTCTATTCAACAAATTCCCTTATTAACGACCTTCCGTTAATTAATCCCTCCTTCTATCTAAACTAATTAATTATTATTAATTAATTAGCTTCCCTTTCATTAAACCAATAAATAATTATTTAGTTGATTTAATCCCTTTTATAGTCTAAATCATGCTAATATTCCTCTCAAAAGCTTTTATAAGCTTGCACATGTATTAATTAATCACTTTGGTTAATTAATAAACCCCCTTTATCCACATGAGTCAATAAAGGACAAGCTAAACTCTCCTAAAGTTAACTCAACCCTTTCTAAACCCCCTTATCCATAACTAACTCAACATCTCTATTATCCCACATACAAAGGGATGTAGAGATTCCTTTATCCATTGGGCTATATAAAGAGCCCTCCTCCTACCTTTACACTTACACCTATTCCTTGAGAAACAAAAGTGAGCATATAACAAATAAGCTATAGCCATTTGTCATCTTGGAGCATTCTTCATTAGAGAAGCTAGCTACTTTCATTTCTTGTATTCATCCACCCAAGTTTTGAAGTCATATGGGGATATGTCAAATGGTCTTTTAGCCATGGATTGACAAGAATCCATTCTTGAAAACCTTGGGATTCAAACATACAATCAAACCTTTGATTTCTAAGGATCTAAATAGGTTCATTTCATTTGATTAGCATTCAATAGAGATAGAGATTAATGGATTAACATGTTAGTTTGAATATTTGTTCATGTTCTAATGCAATGATGTTAGTAGATTAGTTTTTCTTAAGCTCTAAGCATGATGGTGCATTGAATTTGATTTAGTTTTGTTTTAGGACTACTAGGTGTTAGTTCTAACTCTTTTTACATTACTAACAAATACATGTACACAAAAATAAAACAAGGTTTGAATCAAATAAATAAGAATCAATGAAAGGGAACACACATGAGCAAGTAGATATCAAAGCTTGATCACCGTGAATAAGAACAACCGATTAATAATGTTGATAATAAGATCAAAGATAGTATTCACATTCAAGATTTAAACACTAACATCTAATGAAGTTAAGAACATCAAATGCTACAAGAGATAATGAATGGGACACAAAGTTAATATTTCCTTAACTCTCCAAAATGTATTCACAAAAGAACACAAGTTTCTTTCTTAAAACAAATCTTGCAAAAAGTATTTTCTTCTCCTCTCTCAAAGTCCCCTTACAAATGATCCCCCAAATTCCTTTTATAACCCAAAATTTGGTTATAAGGTAGTTAGGGTTTACATGAACATTAAATTAGGGCACCTTAAGTGACCTTACCTTTTTAAATAACGTTTAAAAAGTAACTTGAAATTATAAATTACTTAAGTGACCAAAAGTCTGCTAAAAGTGAGCTAACAATAACATCACTTTAAAATATCATTTTAAATCATAAAAAAGAACCAATTCCTTATCCTTTAAAGTGGGGTATGCCTATCTCAATTGTATGAGAAATGGACTCTCCTACTTTGTTAGATACCAGAATGCTATCTCCTTATCCTAATGGTGAAATTAGGATTTTTGCCTTTCCAATTGAAAAGATCTAAATATTTCCAATGTCTCAAACATATTATCTTCTTTAGGAGGCTCACTTGGTTGAAACAAAGGCTCACGTAACACTTGCAATTCCAAAATATTACCTGAATATTATGTAGGCTGACCATTTTTGATTGATTATCCTCAAACATGTTCCTCAATTTGATGCAACATTCCATTGAAGTAGAGGTGAAGTTGATGGCGAGAAATGTACATGTCCTCAAAAATTGTGATAATAGTTCTTCAACATGTTATGATGAATTCCTACAATTATGATTATACACAAAATCACAAGGGATCTCAGATTTGAACTCTTGAATTAAGGAAAGTGAAGTGAAGGCTTCATTGCACATGCTCTCATAATGAATCATGGTATCTTCGAGAAGCGTCTTCCATGACTTGAGATGTAGACACCATATAAAGCGTGTCCCTCAACATTCAAATTATAGGATCCCCATAATGGCTAGAATTATAGATTTCATACTCTTTATCTATTGCAAACTAGGAAATACCTCATCTAGATGTGGTATTCTAGAAGCAAAAGATTCCTTAAAAGAAAGGATTGGATCTAGGTATGCACTAATGCCTTTATGGATCTTTTAAGGCCGCTTCATTTTTCTTTATCCCAAAAGATGAGGATATTTGAAAGCCAAGATTTAGTGATATGACCCAAAGTGTTTATCCCCTTCAACAGATTGATTGTTTCTTCATCGGGGGAAACCACTGCATCAGGTACTAGAAAAGTGGATAATATTAGATTTATTATATGTTGAACATAATTCACCAACTGATTCTTTTTGGCCTTGAGTTGATAATTATGAGATTTATATTTCTCAATAATTCTTAACACAATATCCATGGAATTTTGGGCTTGAAAAATAACGTACGCGAGAACAGTTTGAATTTGAGTTCAAACTTGCATGCGAGTGAATAATTGCTTGAGTTAGCACAAGAGGTGTTTGGAAAACTTGAGTGTGTTCATGAATGCATGATGCGTGCGAGTTCAAGTTTGTGTTCAAGGACTAGCTCGGGTCGAGCTAATGGAGATGGGAAATAGTGGGATTTCCATAAACACTCATGAACACAATAGATCTATGCTCAAGCTTGGGAATGATTGAGTGGGGTTTCCCATGAATAGGAAGATATGAACATGAACAACTAAGACTTCAAAAACTTGATTTTTAAACTTGAGTTCAAATTTTGAGCACCATGCAAGATCCTATGATCAAAACAATCGAGTTGCATGCAAGTCGCCATCCATTTCACACCCACATGAGCATGAGAAAATCACTTTCTCCATTATTAACTCATGGGCTTTAAACACGGGTTCTACTGATTACTGCTCTTGCAAGAACTCGGAGGGATTTTGTGTTGGTGATTGCGTGCCAATAGCTCATGCTCAACCTTTGTGCCAAAAATATTAAAAAACCTCATGACTCATAAACCCAAGGATGTAGGATGCTTTTCTAGTTTGCCATACCTTCTTGAAACAATAGTGCAATTTGTTTTGTTGCACTTTCAACATCGTCATCACGCCATGAATGAAATTCCTCCAATTTCAATAACAATGTCACCTCTAATGGTTCCAGGTATTAGAAGCTAAAGGATTTATGGCTCCAATAAAGGATCGGCTAAAGGATTTATGGCTCCAATAATTTTATGAATAGTTGCAACTACACCTTTACCCTCCTAAGCCATAACAACCACTTTGGGCCATAAATTATGTACTCAAAAACCTAACAAATAATGGTTTTGAGGATAGATCATCATAGTGCTTTTTCAAGAAATGAACTTTCCACATAGATAATTTTTAGACATTTTAGATAAAACAATTTCTTCTCAAACTAATAAATGATTTCACCCACCAAGTCCTCATTGAATGCCATCGAGCTTGATCATGAAAAAATCTACTCCATCTTTTCTTCACTCAAAATTCCAATGAAATATGTGATTATGTTGGAAGAGAAATGAACACACAATATCACTTCTCTTTAATTGGGCTGTAGAAACATGTTGAAAACTCTGTGTGGGATATTTTGTTTGACTTGCATGGGTTGTGTTGGACAATGTGTGTGTGGACTATCTTCTTTTGACTTGCGTGGACAACGTAGATAGCTAGGTGGCCTTTTATTTATGTTCTTGCATGGGATGTGTGTGGAATTATTTTTCGTGGACCTACATATTAGCTATTATCTTTGGCCTATGTGCCTTTTCCCAACTGTGTGTGGGCAATGCGTGATGGATCTGCATGGATAGCCGGATTTCCTTCTCCTCACATGGCCAATTTGATCAATATTTGACTTGTGTATTACCTCCCTTTGCGTGGCCAATGCATCCAATCTGAATACAAATAAGCAAAAACAATTTTAATAAAAAAATATGACACAGAAGAAAATAGAGAATCCAAAATTTGATTCATCTCACGTTATTTCGAGCACATTTTTTTATGTAGCAATAAATATCTTAATCTTGATTGTGTAGGAGAGCTTGAATCGGGATATGGGCATGAATTTGATGGAGACAACCACCTGGAGCTTTCAAGGTTTCCTGGCTCTAGCTAATGCTCACGCCAGGTTTCCATGTGAAAGATAAGGAGTGCATGTGGACCGAGCTTTTCTTTCGCCTAGTTCTCGATGTCTGTAAACTTTGCTTGCTTCTTCATCTTCCTAATTTCTTCACTTTTGTAACTTCTCAGAATGTCTTCTTCCTTGCTTCTCAAATGATGGAAATAGAGTTATAATTACCCACAACAATTGGAAGAAGAATTATAATTTCCCACAACAATTAAATGCCCACGTGTAGAAAATGAGAAACTTCTTCCAAATTCGCAAACAAACTTTTATGAGGATAAAATCAATATTTATTAATAAAAAACCCTAAAATTTAATAAATTTAATTTTATTAAATAAAAAGGTAAAATATTAATTAATTAATTAAAACATAATTTATGACATAAAAGGAGGACCTCTCAACCGAAATGAATGTCAAAACGAACAGAAAAATAAAACGATCACAATGTGGGTAAGTGCAGGAAGTTGATGGACAAATATAGGGTCATCCGTGGACATCATATTGCAAATAACAACATAATATCAACTTGTAGGGATTATTAGCAATACATACACTCAAAATTAGACAAAATTATATTAATATGAATCATAGCATCCGAAATCTAGTTTCTAAAATACTAATTTTTGTAAAAAATGGACAAGATTAGCTATATTAAACACTCAAAATTCAATGACTTGGTATTTTTTTAAAAACGCCGATAAGATTATAGTCCGTTTGCCCACAATTTGGATGACCAAAAATTGATATATATTTTTTTCCTTTGGTGAGAAGTTATATGCCACTATCTATCTTGGGATGGATTTTATTTTGTATTTTTTTGAGTAATATTTTATTTTTTATGATTTTTTCCGTGAAAGTGGTATGAAAATATAAAGAAAACAGAGCACTTTCCGTTTGCCCGCCATAACTTCATCAAAAAATATTGAAATCAAATACTTTTTTTTTTTTGAACATGTATATAATTTCACCACGGTTGGGATGGTATAAGTTTTATCACATTCTAATTAGTGAAACAAATTTTTTAGTCTTAAACGTAGAAATAAACATTCACAGGATAAAGTGTCTTAAAGACCTACTATTAGTAAAAAATTATAAAATGATATTTATCCTCTTCTATTCACTTTAAAATTAGTATTTATACAAAGCTAATAGTCTCCCCTATGCAATGGTACCATTTTTATGACATATTTTTGACTTTTTGGCATGGTTCAAGTCTGCAAAAGACTAAATTTGATGTTTTGTTGTTTTTAATGTAAAATTCAGGATTTGATGTCCACTTAATTGTCCCCCAACTTGGTGCACTTACCCATGTAGGTGATAAACCATGAGAAAGGAAACCTCTGATTTTTTTAAAAAAATTCATGTTATAATTTTGTGAATTCAAAATTAGATGATAAAAACCGCTCTTATTGGGGAAAAGGAATTCATGGACGCAACAATGGACCTAGACCCAAAAATTGAATGAACAAGATCCCAAAAAAATGACGCACAAAAATAGGATGACAAAAGAGAGGAAACCGAAAATAGGAAATGAAAAAAATAAAACCCTAATTACCTATGTACATACGGGGAAAACCCATTTTCAAATTTGATAGTGCTTGAGATATTTCCCACTGTAGGTTAGAGAAAATTGAGTTCCATCAAGATATGCCAAATAATAGGTGCTATCTCCACATAAATGTCTGATTTTGAAAGGGCCTAGCCACAACTAATCATACTTCCCGTGCTTTCCATTTAGTTCACGCATCTTGTCCCATAGAAGAACTAGGTCATTTATTTGAAATTGTCTCTCCTTAGTTTTTCTGTCGAACAATTTATTTACCTTAGATTGGTGCTCCTAGATCTTGTTCACTACTTGAATTCTTTTTTCTTCAAGCTTACTATGAACATGATCCTTTTATCCAACGCATTGGCAACACATTCATTGTTAACTGCTTGAGCCAATCATAATGATGATAACTCCAATGTAATGGGACTTTGAGCATCGGTTCCATATAAGAGTTGGAATAGAGACATTCCAATTTCTCTTTTAGAGTAATGCAATCAGCCCACAAAGCACCATATAACTTTTTGTGCTAATTTTTTTGATTTTCTTGACCAACTTGTGCATGATAGTAATGATATTCTTATTACTAGATTATGCTTGACCGTTTCCCTGAGGATAATAATATGATGAATGAGATAAAGATATCCCATACCCATAAAAAAAACCTACCATCTCTCTGAGAAGAGAAATTGGTGGCATTTTCCATCACAATCTTTTGTGGAATTTCATAACGAACCAAAATATTCTCTTTGATGAAGTCAAAAATTACCACAATAGATGTTTGTTTCACTAGAATAGCTTCTACCCACTTCATAAAATAGTCAATTGCCATGAGCACATGAGTATGACCAGCATTGGAATTTGGGTTCAAGATCCTTGATGAAATCTAACCCCCATTGTTGAAAGGGTTCTTCAATGACAACTGAATTTAAAGGAAAAGGTGTCAGTTTTAGGTCTTCCAACAAATTGTTGATAAGCTTCGCATTTGGATACCCATTTTGAGCATCAAAAACATGGTGGGCTAGTAATAATGTGCTCACAAAATATTATGAGCTATTACTGGTCCAGAGAAATGACCACCGCAAGCATGATTGTGAAAGGCTTCAAGCAACTTGGGTTGTTGTTCCTTATCAACACATCTAAGGAACATGCAATCAATACCTTTCTTGAACAATGTGTTATCCCAAATGACATACCTGGAAGCTCTTAATTTGATATATATATTTTCTTTAGCTATCGATTCTTGGGACATTCATAATATGTGAGAAAATAGGCTATATCGAGATACCACTCATCTCGTGGTAGAATCGACGAAAACTACCACCGGTAAACTTTCTTCAATTGGTTCTTTCTCAAGGTCATTTCTTGGCTTGTCTTCGTGATGAGTGGGTAGAGTTCTATTCCTCAAACTAGCTAGGTAGGATTGATAACCAAGTCATATTCCTAGATCTTAGAGACCCAATTACCTCTTCTAGATCTTAGTTCATGTTGTGTGAACGTTGATTTAACTGCGGTGTCCAGAACTAGGACTTTGGTGTGAGAATTCAGTACATAATATCTGAAATGTTTCAAGGCTCTAACCAATGCGTACGCATTCCTCTCAAAGGAGTGTAATTCAACACACGTTTATTGAATTTGGAACTCGATAATGCAATAGGATATTCAATTCCCTCTTGGTTATACTTGGTCAGGATGGTAGATATCATGTGTGGGGTGTAGTGCCCACTTCCCTTTGACACCTTTTGATACTGATGTTGACACTGTTGACTTTATTATGGACATTATTATAGTTTTGATTTAGTATGATGTTAGATATTTGATCATGGATTATTTTTGACTTTGATTCTTATATGATGCATGATGATTATTAGAGACACTTTATATATCGATGTTGATATCTTGTTTGACATAGTTATATGATGGATGTTGTTCGGACAAATTGAGAAAAGTGGCTCAATTTTCTCTCGGTGAAGACCACTTATACAACTAGTGTAGTGGCACGGGTATATTTGGATGAGATTGTTCCGCGGAAGATCATTAGTGACTATGATCCTTTATACACTTCCCATTTTGGACTACCATGTAGCATGCCCTTGGGATGAAGATTAATTTCAGCACAACATATCAACCTGAGACAAATCGACAGAATGAGTGGGTAAATCAGATTTTAGAGGACATGCTCAGGATGTATGTGATGGATCAATAGTCTAGATGGGAGGAGTACCTATACTTAGTGGAGTTTGCCTACAATAATAGTTTTTAGAGTTCTATAGGCATGGATCCTTTTCAGGCTTTGTATGGTAGGGAGTGCAAAACACCTCTTAGCTAGGATAGGCTAGAGGACAAGGTTTCTCTTGGACTAGCTTTGTTGCAGGACATGGAGCAACAGGTGATTTTGATCAGATAGAGACTACATGAGGCACAAGATAGGCAGAAGAAGTACGTAGATTAGCATAGGACCGACCGTAGTTTTGATGTGGGCATGAAGGTATTCCTTCGTGTCAGGCCACATAAGAGCCCTATCTGTTATGGAAAAGGCTCTAAGTTAGCTCCTAGATTCGTGGGTCCTTTTGAGATCTTGGAGCGTATCGCCCTTTGGCCTACCATCTAGCATTGCCACCTAGCTTGTCTCACGTACATGATGTGTTTCATGTTTCAGTTCTCAGGAGATATATTGTAGATATTTCTCATGTGTTAGATTAGACATCATTATAGGTGTAGGATTAGGGCGGGTGATGGTGGAGCATTTGCATCCTAGATTGTAGGACCTTAGGCCTTTGAGGTAGAGAGGTTGATCAAGTTTGGGTGTAGTGGGAAAAATATGACGAGACTGTAGCTACATGGGAGGATGCTAATTTTCTATGAGTTTAGTTTCCACATTTGTTCCAGTGACTTCCAGGAGGAAGTCGAGTCTAAGGGTAGGGGATGTAGTGCCCACTTCCCTTTGACACCTTTTGATACTGATCATGACACTGTTGACTATATTATGGACATTATTATAGTTTTGATTTAGTATGATGTTAGATATTTGATCATGGATTATTGTTGACTTTGATTCTTATATGATGCATGATGATTATTAGAGACACTTTACATATCGATGTCGATATACTGTTTAACATGGTTATATGACGGATGTTGTTTGGACTTGTAATAATTGGATATTTTGATTAGACCTAGAAATGAAAAATGGATTAAAATTGATGATGATATAGTTAATGAAATTGTGAGTGATATCTTGTTGATTGTCGTGATAATTTTTGTGATTCACATATATATTGATGATCTTGAAAATTTTAATTATATTCATTTGGATGTTCTGATATGGCCACAAGGACGAAGGAGGTATTTTTGTTTTGCAGGTTAAAATATCACAACAAACATCGGGGGATTGGAGACCAACCACATTGGAATTCGAGATGAATTCAACAAGGTCACCATGGCAACTAGTATTTGTTGTGTGTGTTTGTATTTTTTTTAGGGATTCCCATGGGGGGGAATCACCTTTAAATGTGACCAAGGGATTTTATGTTTTTCTTTTATTTGGTCCCTTTTGTTTAATTTTTGCATGTGTTTTATGTAGTGCACTTACCATTTCATCATTTATTTAATGTGGTGTTACTATTATGAGTAATCATATTGTTTAGTTAATTAATTAAAAGATGTCATAAGAATTTAATTAATAGAGTTGTTGGCCATGTCTTAAAGTGTTGTAAGAATGTGTAATTGACCTTGTAAGTGATGTGTAAGTTAAATTTTGAGTGTGAAACACTCCACCTTCTTGGAAATTCGAATTTTTCCTTGGAGGCTGATTTTGGAGGCTTGTGGGACAAGTTAAACTTGTCCCATGCCTCTTAAATTTACATACCAACCTTGCCTATGGTTGGAGGGTTAAATTTAGACTTTTTTAATGAATTTTTACAATTCAAGTTGAATGTTGTAATTGTACTTTTCTTACATAATTTAATTTCAGTCCTTATGGGGTATGGGCTTGTTTGAGTGTGTAAGTAAATCTGTCATATTATTCACCCACTTATTTATTATGCTTTGGGGAATGAAGTTGACTTATGTGTTGGAGTTGAGGATGTGTGAAGTGGCATCCTACATGGATCCACCTCACCCTCTTCTCTTCCCTCTTCTATAAAATTTGAATTTCTTGCCTTGTTTTGGGTTGCTTCACTTTTTGGAGACTTCATTTTGGGAAAATTTATCTTGCTGTTTTGGGAGCTCTTGCTTGGAGAAGTTCTTGGAAGATTGTTTGCATGCTTGTTCTTGGCTGTTTTGGATTGCTTGCATTGGGATATATCTTGCTGTTTTGGAACTTGGAACAACTCCATCATGGAGAGGTAAGAGCTTGGCTCTTGGAATGCTTCTCTTTGGTTTAAGAAAATGTTAATGTGTGAATGTTTTGGCTTGTTTGTGGGCTGTTGGGTAGATGGCCTAGGAATGGTGTAGGAGAAGACTATGGGGTTATTTTGTGGGAGGCACAAGTGTGTTTTAGGGAGGTATAAGGGTGGAGGGAGTTGGGATTTGGGTTCCACCTTACAAAGAAATAGATTGCATTTCTTTACTCGTTATGGGGTGCCATAAGAGGTTGGGGAGACATAAGAAAATGTGAGGAATAAGGGGTACTTGGGGAGGCATAAGGAATGTCAGGGTTTTTATATACTATTTTTGGCAGTTTGTAACTCAGGTGGTGATACCCATTTCCCCCTTTTGGGAGGCATAAGCAACATCCCCCATAGCTTCTTGCTCCTTTGGCTTGCTTGATGAAGCCTTTGTATTGTTTTTCATGTTTTAATGTAGTTGTAAACTACATTCTATTTAGGGACTGTGTTTTATTAAGAAAATGTTGCTTGTGTGTTTGTGGAAGCTTGTTGTTGCCATGAGTTGGATCACATATTTTATTGCATTGTGGTTGGGGCTCGGGGCCAATGAAGAAGGATGGCTTCTCCTCTTCATTGGATGTCTTGGTTGGGTGGAGAGCGTTTCCTTTCCCCTACTCCTGTTGTGATCAGTGAAGAATGCATGTTGCTGTTCTGGAGATGAGAAAAGATAGTTTGATAGTCCCTTGTGAAATGAAATCTCATTGTAACCTTTCCCACTTGAAGTGGATGAACTTGTAAATGTTTGTAATGGAAAGATGTTTACTGATTGCAAGTTGTATATTGAAATGTAAAGGAGTTATACTCTGTAATCTATTTTGAAAAAAAAAAATTATTATTCTGTTCTATATATAATATATGTTTTGGAAGGAATAAAAGAAGAAAGGTTGTAATGTTGCATTTTGGAATCAATAAAGGATTGCAATAATTTTCTCAAATTGCATTGTTGTATTGAATTTGATCATTTCAATGTATTGAAATCTCTGTTTGAAAGGAAGAAATGCGTGTGAGAAAAATACAATATTTTGTCTTTTTGGAATGTGAAAAATTTGAAACCAGAAATGCATTTTGGTCTTGAATAGTTTGATTAAATCAAATAATGTGTTAGATTGGAATTGGAACATATTTTAATTACTTGGAAGAAGAAAGTGGCAATTAGACCCTTTAAAATTTGATCCTTATTTTTTTGTAATTTCAAACTAGCAATTATCTAAACCAAAAATGCACAGTTCGAACCTACAATAATAAAATAACAAATTAAATGAGTAAATTGAAGTAGTAGGCCCTAAACGAATTCAATTAGACAAAAACACTTAAAGGAAAATTTTCAAAGCTTAGCCAAATCGGGCTCAACCGTTTTACAGTCATTTTGTTGTCAAAATGGTAAAATTTCAAATTGGAATTCAATAAAACAGATCTACCTCACAAACTTGTTCTAATTCCTCCTAAGAACAATTATCCATGTCTATTTGACATGCGAGAGAGAGGATGAAGATCAAATTGAATAAATTTCACAAGTTAAAATTTACCAGTTCACATTGTAAAAGCCTATATGCCATTTTCTTAAAATTGACCCCTTAAACTTTATCAAAATAAAAAATTAATGATCCTGTGTAAAGAGGACGTTGAGATCTTTCCAGAAAGTCCTTGTTTTCCCAAAAATGAGCTCTCTATCAAAATTTATGGCCCTCTGAAGTTTTCCTTCACTTGGCGTAAAAAATAAAAGCACAAATTTTTGTTAGCACTTAGGAAAATTTTTGGAACATTTTTTCTAGTTTTCTCCACCACCCCGTCGACCCAGCCAATTAGAGGCCGCCACCGGCACCATGAGGTGTCAGCGGTGGGAAAGATCTCATTTTAACTTAGCACATTTGAATTTTTTTGGGAAAATATTCCAAGTTTTCCCGCCACCCCGCGGGCCCTTGACCAATCAGATAATGCCATGTGGTGTCATAAGGCATCGACAGAGGAGTGAGTTCCTTTTTCCTTTTTGTGTTTTGGAAAAATTTGGGAAAATTTTCCATGTTTTCTCCACCGTCCCGCTAACCCGTAGCCAATCAGGAGCAGCCATGTGGCATGAGGAGTTGGCGGAGGTGCGGGTCAATATTACCCTCTTAGCCCTTCTGGGGCATTAAACAAAATTTCTCCCCACCTCCCGCTCTCCCGCACCGGCTTAGGAAGTGCCATGTGTCCCTTGTGGACTTGCGGACCTATGGGTGCATGGGTGGAAAGTTAGTTTTTCACCCCACACAGGAGATGTTCCAAAAGTCTCCCCATGGCCTACCGACCCACCCTTTGGGCAAATTTTCACCCCTGGGCCCGCAGGCCCACTATTGGGAAAAATTTTCACCCCAAGGCCCGCCGGCCCATAATTTACTGAAATATGAGGAGTTAAGAGGACTTATATATATCATTGGAAAGGTGAGGAAATTTCCTATCCAATGTGAATGATTTAGGGAATTTTTGAATGCCTTAAGTGTGAGAAAAATGAAGTTGAATATTGAAGCTGTTAGAGAGTGGGTATGGTGAAGATTTACCATCTGAACCTATTTGAACCTTCTAACCATAAATTTTGGACCTTATGACCTATAATAATTGTTAATAAAAGAAAAGTATATTCTAGAGGATTAGAATTGTTCTAGATCTTGTTAGTGATAGTTTGTTGCCTTGTAACTCCGGTTGTAGACTCTTGTAAACAAGAAAAAAATTATTCCATAATATTTTTCTAACTACTCCTAGGTTCTTTCTTAGGTCTCAAGTGGGTTTTTTTAGCGGGCGTTACACTTGGTATCGTAGAAGTGGTTCAAAATCTTGGGCCATTAGGAACACTAGAAAAATTGAGACATGAAAATTAAACCTATCACAATTTTAAATCTAGAAAGCAAATTAATTAGAAATTACATATTTTAGTGTACATGGAAATTGAATAAAACTTAGAAAGGTGAACTAACTCTCACCTTGAGTCCAGTACAAGGCGAGGAGGCACCGATAGGGCGAGGGGGATTTTCACATAGACCCACTTACCACCACCGATCATTCTCATGTAGTAGCCATCCTACCCTAGATTTTGCGAGACTCTTGGGATGTTAATGCTTTGCTCTACGTGGAGGATCATTAGGAGGACATGTAGGAAGACATGATAGAGTCATTTCCATTGAGGGTTAGGTATCTCCTTGACCCAGTGAGGAGTATGGAGGAGAGAAATCCCATGCAAAGTCAGCTAGAGAAGATTCACCACAAAGGGGACAGGGTGACCAAGTTTCGGGACATAGAAAGAGGTCTCAGAGCCTAGGATTAGGGATGAGCATGCAGAGAGACCTGAGGCACGTCAAACCATAGCTACGAGATCACATCGGGAGATCCTGAAGGTTTGACCATCACATTATTCTAGTGACATAGGTGGATTTAAGGTAGAGGCACTGGTTGGTGAGCTTGAGCGATGCTTCAATCTCTATCCTTTTTCTAGTAACACAAAATCTTGTGTTGTAATGCATCTACTGAGGATGGAGTTGGTGTCTAGTCGAGGACAGAGGAGCATAAGCTCCATGTTGATTCCTCGAGATAGTTACCTATGAGCTCTTTGAGGAGCATTTTTGAAATAGATATTTGTCATGGAGGTTCATACTACATGGATAGATGAGTTCCATGATCTCCGACATGCATCTCTTATAGTGGCTGAGTATGAGAGTAGATTTCTGGATCTACTCCAGTATGTTGATTACATGCAGGATGAGAAGGTGTAGATCCATGGGTTCATCT
The DNA here is from genome assembly GCA_018340775.1 of Taxus wallichiana var. yunnanensis. NCBI lineage: Eukaryota > Viridiplantae > Streptophyta > Pinopsida > Cupressales > Taxaceae > Taxus > Taxus wallichiana. Next base: position 83,974,285 of record CM031234.1, read on the forward strand.
TGAGGCATAAACCAAGACATTAGAGGTGCAGTGCGGATCCATTTTCCATAGACATTAGCTGAGGTAGTTGAAGGCCTATATAGCAGAGGAGACTTGGGGAAAGACCTAGCAGCTAGAGACCGAGTCCCAGCCGTATACATAGATGCAAGACAACAAATTAAGGGGCTTAGTACCTCTTCCTCATGGTGGAAAAGGTTCAACATAGTCATATTTTAGACCACATAAACAACAGTAGAAGTCCTGCCCACCTTATAGACCTCCATAGAGATTTGATGCACAGAGAGGTCAGAGTATGGGGCCTCCTCCTAGGGGTCCCATCAGGACACAGGGTTCCTAGAGATCTCACTCAGCAGGATCTCGCCAGTAGAGACCTCAGCAGACTACAACTGGATTATCACGATCCACACCATAGATCTCCAGTGTACCGATTGGACCTGCTACATAAGGGAGAGGATCAGGTGGTTGTTTTGGTTGTGGTGTTATTGGACATTTTTTGAGAGGCTACCCACATAACCCTAATAACAAGGGAAGAAATAGATCTCAGAGCCTACTATTGGTGATATGGGGTGTAGTCATAGGATGTATGTAGTGGTTGAGAACCACTAGGTAGAACATCAAAGTATAGTTATTGAGACTGCAGGTAGCATTGGTGGTATTCCTACCTCCATCTTGTTTGATTCTGGTTCTTCTGATTCTTTCATTGCACCATCTTTAGTAGAGTGATGCAGGCTGGTGGTAGTTAGGTAGGGTCATAGTTGGGATGTTGAGATGGCTTCAGGAGCCAATATCTCGGTAGACTCCTTAGTTAAGGAGTGTGTGGTGGATTTGGGACCTTTCACCACTACCTCGGATCTTCGTATCCTTCCTTTGGGCTCATATGGAGTCATCTTGGGTATGGATTGGTTGTCTACACACAAGGCTAGAGTGGATTATTACCACAAGATTATATCTTGTGCAGATGATTTGGGAGTTGAGTCGGTGATTTTAGGGTCAGGAGACTTGTTTCTATTCACACCATCTCTCATTAGGCAACTTAAGCGGTGTTTGTGACGGGGTTGCAGGATGTATGCTTTGTTATAGTCAATGATAGATCGGAGGATGGGTATAGTGGACCATCGCTAGATGATTACCCCATTTTGAGAGAGTTTTAGATGTCTTTCTAGGGAGCTATCGGGGTTACCACCCCGACGTGAGATTGATTTTCATATAGACTGGTTCCAGGGGTAGAGCCTATCTCACAAGCACCTTATCGAATGACCACACCAGAGCTCTATGAGCTCAAGTCAGTAACTTGAGGGACTTTTGGAGAAAGGCCTTATCCATCCTAGTGTATCCCCTTGGGGTGCACCAGTGATTTTTGTGAAGAAAAGGATGGATCCTTGTGGTTGTGTATTGATTACCACCAGTTGAATAAGGTAATGATTAAGAATCGTTATCCCCTTCCATGCATTGATGATTTGTTTGATCAGATGAAGGGAGCCATGGTTTTCTCTAAGATTGATCTTAAGTCAGGCTACCATCAGCTGAGGATTTCAGAGGTAGACATTCATAAAACCACCTTCCATACAAGATATGGCCACTATGAGTTCACAGTGGTGCCTTTTGGTTTGACTAATTCCACCAAAGTGTTTATGAGTTTGATGAACGGGGTATTTAGGACCTTGTTAGACCGATTTGTGATCATCTTCCTTGATGACATTATGATTTACTCACATACGCATGAGGAGCACGAGGGGCACCTTTGATAGGTTCTTCGAGTGTCTTCGAGAGCAAAAGCTTTTCAGAACTTGGAGAAGTGTGTATTCTTTTAGATTTGGGCCATATCATTTCTAGGAAGGTATCACCATCGATCCTTATGAGATTAGAGCTATTATGGATTCAATAGCACCCACTCACCGTGACTGAGGTACACACTTCATGGGATTAGCAGGTTCTTTACCAAGATTTGTCTAAGACTTCTCTCAGTTGCACACCCCATCAATTCCCTTCAGAGGAAAGGGAAGAAGTTTTTTTGGTCGGATAGGTGAGAGAATAAATTCAAGATACACTAAAGGAATGTCTCACTATAACACCTATTCTTGTAGTTCTAGATCCACAAGGTGAGTATTTCATTTGCACGGATGCTTCTTTAGCAGGGCTTGGAGGTGTTTTGATGCAAGAGGGCGAGTAGTGGCTTTTAGTCTCGAAACTCAAGGATTATGAGCTTAATTACCTAAATCATGATATTGAGCTTGCAGAAGTTGTGGACACTTTGGTTCAATGGAGACATTTTTTTCTTGGTTGGAGATTCACACTTAGAACAAATCACCTGAGTCTTTGTCACCTCTTCACACCACCCAATCTCAACGCTCATCAGTGGTGTTGGATGGAGTTGCTTTGTGAGTATGATATGGGGATAGAGCATGTGAAATGGAAGGAGAATGTGGTGGTAGATGCTCTCAGCAAATGGAGACATGTGGCTATGGCCACCAAAGTGAGCACGGATTTATGGAGTAGGATCGTTTAGCGCTTCCTCTTGACAGCTTCTACATTACGGTTCGAACAGAGATCAAGTCTTAGAGACCCCTCGAGGGGAATTTCGATGATTTTTATTTAGAGGAAGATGGTATTCTTAGAAACAGCAGGCTGGATTTATGTTCCCGGTCTTCATTATAGGAAGAAAATAATTTTTAATCATCATTAAAGATTTTCCAATTTTACGCATTGTCATCGGAACATTTGGCCTAAAAATAATTTCAATAGTATATTTGTCTCAATAAAACTATGAATGAGGGATAATCAATAAAGTTGAGACTACTAAAGAATCTGATTTGTCATTATTTTCATGAGGGATAGATTTTATGGAAAAAAAATCGAAGGCTTCAATCACATCCCACACTTTATTTTTGTAGTGTCTCAATCTATCATTTTTACTTGAAACTATTTTTACTTGCTTCACAATCAACTCTAAATCTCTAAAGAATTTCAAATTTTGATCCCTTTATCTTCTACAACTCGGAGGCTAAGGACTAATGCCTCATATTCTATAGTGTTGTTAGTATTTGGAAACCGGAGTTTGTAATAAAAAGGAAATATTTTACCATTCGAAGATATAAGCACCACTCCTATGCCGAACTTGGTGAGAATCAACTTCCATCAAACTCAAGAGTCCATATCTCATTCGAATCTTGCTAAGTGACCTTAGGTGCATGAGCCTCAATAGTCATCATATAATAGTTAGATTTGACCTTGGAAACTTTAGTCATCTTGGAATATTTAGGAATATTAGTTGTTTTAGATTCTTTGGAAGTTTCCTTAGTTTTAGATTCTTTAGGAACTTCCTAGAGCTCTTTTTATCTTCCACCTTAGTGGTAATTTTATCCTTTTACGAGAGTGTGTGAAGACTACGAAAGATTGAATATTCATATCTTCTACAATTTATTCATATTTTTCTTCTTCTTTTGAATGATACTCGAAGAAATGATTATTAATTTCTCCTTCAGGCTCTTCGACTAGACGCCATATGATCCTAATTCTGGCCCTTCTTCATCAACCTCGATGATCTCGACTTCATCATCACTTTCCTCAACAACATAACACTTTGAGTTAGTTGCATGAGAGCTTCTTCACTAGCAAGCCTTATCGTAGTGCCTACAATTCTATATTTGTTTGGAATATAGTCTTTTCTTGGGATGTCTTTGTAAGTAGTAGGTTTACTACTTTGAACAACTTGCTTTTCAAATCTAGTATATCATTAGCCAATTTAGTGAGTATGGCCTCGGAAGCACTTTGGGGTTTTCTTGAATCTTTCCTTTGAGGAAGTTTTATTAAATTTTTGAACATGAGTAGTTCATCCTCAATTTATATTTCAATGGATTGAGAAAGCTCCAAAGTATCGATGCTAGCCCTTTTCAAATTGACAACACACTTCTAGTTGTTGTGCATTAATAAAGAAATTTTTTTGTCTCATCGAGTTTGGGTGAATTCCGATAGGAAGTTTGTTGACCATTTTGTTAAACTTCGCCATGAAATTCCTCATAGGTTATGTTGGCTCTTTCTTCTCTTGAGATGGTTAAACTAGAAGGGAATGCTCATGTTTTGTCATTTTGAACCTTGTCTTCAAACTTTATTTTCATATCATTCAAGTTTGTGATGCATCTCGTTATGAAACCAATCTACAAAAATGTCTTGCAATGTTTCAATGAAGAGGTACACAAAAAAATCCTCATATTCCACCAAAAAAACTACACATAGAACAAAGAAGGTAGAAATGTGGTCCTCAGGCGAAGTCTTCCCATCTCCATTGAACTTGGGAAGAATATTTATCGATCCTCATGGGAGGTCATGTCGATATGGTAAGGCCAATCGTCCTATGGAATTTCCCCATGGTATGTTAGAAACGGACTGGGAAAGGTTATATGCGAGGATAAAACAACGTGAGAAAGAAAAATTTCTTGAGTTGTAATGATTCCTCCCTTACTTTATTTTTCAGACTACATACAATGCTTACAGATTTATGAAGAGTTTTCCATTTTAGAGGATATAACTTGAAACCAAACTTTCCTTGAAAATCAAAAGGTTGATTAGATTGACCTTTATCTTTTTCTCCTTGAGTAAACGTCCTTTCTACCAGTTTAAAATATTTACTATGAAAGGATTAGTGGCACATTCTGATCAGCTCTAGTCTTTTCTCTTTGTTCCCTTTCTTGATCTCTTTGTGCCTGAATGACTCTAGCAAATATCATAGCTCGACTAAAATGATAGTTGTTCATGCTCTTTTCCCAAATAGCTTACCTCAAATATGATGATATATATTCTTGAGTATCTGTAAAAAGAAGATATTTTTGCAAGATAGGTGAGTTACTTGTAATAGTCATACAAATTTTTACCTTGGTGGAAGAGGCCCACATTGATGAATAATGATCAAAACGTGTCCAAAAGGTCTTCTTTCCATAAGTGCGGGTGCTCTTCTTCTAAGGTATTTGGTGTAAATTTCACTGTTAATGGCTCTATCAACAACCATAAATTTGTATAAGCTTCCTCATTTTTCCCAAGCTACTATTTGAAGGTTGGAAACAATGTCTCCTTGAAAATATTCATTGGGCACAATATTTGGTTGAAAAACCATAGCTTGTGTAGAGGGTATAGTCATAAAGATTTTACCAGAATTGGTTAACGATTCTTGAATCCTAGATGATTTCCAAAAGCTGTTAGTTAATGGATTTACACGCATTTAAATGACATGCAACAGTCAAGGGGAAAAGTCCCTCCTCAATGAAGGTGAGGTTTCCTTTATTGAAAACTAAAACTATATTTACATCTATACATTCAAAATTATATGTGGGGGGGTGTTTTGGGACATCAAATGGAAAGAAGTGTGAATGAGGGAGATGAAATGGAATGAAGGAAAGAAATGGATGAAAGGAGCATACAATATCTAGGTAAAAAATAGAGACTAATATTGGATAGAGAAGAAGAAGAAGAAAAATGAATAACCAACTTAGATAAAATAGAGTTTGAATCAACTAAACAAGAATAAATGAAAGGGAACACACATGAGCAATTATATATCGAGCTTGACCATGAACAATAAAAATAGATTAATAATGTTGACTATAAGATAAAATATAGTATTCACATGAAATATTTACACAATAAAATATAATGAACATAAGAACATAAAATACTACAAGAGATAATGAATGGGACACAAAGTTCATATTTCATTAACTCTCTAAAATGTCTTCATAAAAGAACACAAAGTTTCTTTCTTAAAATAAATCTTACACAAAAGTATTTTCTTCTTCTCTCTCTCAAAGACCCCCTTACAAATGATCCTTGAATTCCTTTTATAACCCAAAATTTGGTTATAATGTAGTTAGGGTTTACATGACCATTAAATTAGGGAACCTTTAATGACCTTGCATTTTTAATTAACTTTTGAAAAGTAACTTGAAATTAGAAATCACTTAAGTGACCAAAATTTTGCTAAAAGTGAGATAACAATAACATCAATTTAAAATATCATTTTAAATCATAAAACATGACCCAATGCCTTATTCATTAAACTAGGGTCTGCCTATCTTAATCATATGAGAAATGGACTCTCCCACTTTGTTAGATGCCATAATTCTATCTCCTCATCCCAATGGTGAAATTAGGATCTGCATCCTTTTCCAATTGAAAATATCTGAATCTTTCCAATGTATTGAACATCTTCTCTTCTTGAGAGGCTCACTTGGTTGAAGAAAAACCTCACAAAACACCCTGTAATTCCAATATCTTACCCGGAATATTATGTAGGTTGACCATTTTCTATTGAGTATCCTCACATAGGTTCCTTAATTTGATACACCGTTACATTGAAGTAGAGAAGAAGTTGATGGCAAGAATGTACATTTACTTAAACAAAGGTGAGAATTATTCTTCAACATGTTACGATGAATTCCTCCGATTATACTGTCTACGAAATCATAAGGGATTTTAGCTATGAACTCTTGGATTGAGGCACGTGAAGTGAAAGCTTCATTGCATATGCTCTCGTAATGAATCATGGAATATTGGATAAGTGTCTTCCGTGACTTGAGATTTAGACACCATAAAAAGCGTGTCCTTTGGCATTCGATTCAAGGATCCCATCAATGGTTAGAATTGTAGATTCCATACTTTTCATCTCTTGTAAATTAGGAAATACCTCAACAAGATTTGATATGATAGAAGAAAAAGATTCCTTAAAGAAAGGATTAGATCTAGGTATGAACTAATGCCTTCATGGAGATTTTACGGCCACTTTAATTTTATTTCTTCCAAATAGGAGAATATCTGAAAGCCGAGGATTTAGTGACATGGCCCAAAGTGTTTATCCCTTTTGATATATTGAGTGTTTCTCCATCGGGGAAACCACCGCTTGTACTAGAAAAGTGAACGTAATTCACCAACTAATTATTTTCGGCCTTGATTTGATAATTATGAGATTTATATTTCTCAAGCCTTCTTAACACAATATCCATGGAATTTCAAGTTTAAAAAATAACTTGTACAAAAATGGGTTTGAATTTGAGTCTGAACTTGGATGTGAGCACAAAGTTACTTGAGTTAGCACAAAAGGTGTTTGGGTATCTTGAGTGTCTTCGTGAATGAATAATACATGTGAGTTCAAGTTTTTTTTCAAGGACTAGCTCGGGTTAAGCTAATGGAGATGTGCAATAGTGGAATTTCCATGAACACAATAGAGCTTGGCTCAATCTTGGGAATACTTGAGTGGGGTTTCCTATGAACATGTAGATATGAACACAAACAAAAAAGAATTCAAAATACTTGAGTTTCAAACTTGATTTTGAATTTGGAGAACCATGCAAGAGCCTATGATCAAAATTATCAAGTTACATGCAAGTCACCATCCATTTCACACCCACATGAGCATAAGAAAAATCACTTTCTCCATTATTGAATCACAAGGCTTGAACACGGGTTCAAATAGTTATTGGATCTTGTAAGCATTGGAGGGAGTTTGTGTCGGTGATTGCGTGCCAATAGCTCATGCTCAACCTGTAACAAAAATATTAAAAACCTCATGACTCATAAACCCAATGATGTAAGATGCTTTGCAAGTTTGCCACATCTTCTAGAAACCATAGTGTAATTTCCTTTGTTACACTTTCAAAATCATCATCACTACCATGAATGACATTCCTTCCAATTTCAATAGCAAATTCCCCTCTAATGGTTCCAAGATCAAAAATTATAACTACACCTTTACCCTCCCAAACCATAGCCACCATTGGGCCAAAAATTATGTACTCAACCAACCTAACAAAGAATGGTTTTCAAGGAGAGATCATCATAGTGATTTTCAGCAAATGACCTCTCCACACGAGATCATTTTCGGACCTTTTAGATAAAACCCTTTCTTCTTAAACCGAGAAATGATTTCACCCACTAGTCCTCGTTGAATGCCATTGGGCTTGATCATGAAAAAATTATGCTCCATCTTTTATTCGCTCAAAATTCCAATGAAATCTATGATTATGATGGAAGAGAAATGAACACATAATATCACTTCTCTTTACCTCGGGCTGCAGAAACGTGTTGATAGATATGTGTGGGATATTTTTTTAGACTTGCATGGGATGTGCTAGAAAACGTGTGCATGAATTTTCTTCTTTTGATCTACGTGGACATCTGTTTGGCCTTTTTTTTTTTTTGAGCATGAAAAATGACTAAGTTCTAAGTTCTAAGGTAGTGTGTAGGAGAAAGGTGCATAAGTATGTGTGAGTAAGGAGAGCGGTGTTTGCGTCTTTAGAGATAGATAGGGAAGGATTGCACGTAAAAGGGTCCAACACTTAGTAGGTTTTGGGATATTGGTCTAAATATAGAATTAGAGTAGTGGCCAAAAATGTTTTGAAGATAAGGTTGAGTTATGAATACTTGTGGTTCAAGAAAAGTTTATTTTGGGCAGAAAAGAGATCAAATGATATGCATAGTCTAGAGCTAATAATAGGATCTAAATTAAGAGTTATCTATAGTAGATCTATTATTAGGAAGCTTGCATGTTTTTGTACTTATCTTGTAGTGGCACATGGCTATTATTAGCATGCAGCCTATTTTTAGAGGTGCATAGGTGGTGAAGGGAAAGTCCCCATACCGATAAATATGTATTAAATTGTATGGTTTAGAGATTTATGTGTTATGATAGAGTTATGTTGTAAATTTGTTAGCACACATGACTATGGTGATGGTACAATGTATGTATAGAGCTTCTATGTTTTACAACAATTAATATAATGGATCATTGTGGCTGGATATTGATTGTAGAAAAATTTGTGGTGTCCCAGTTTCACCCCTCAATCTAAGACTACCCCCATGTTAACAATTTTGTACTTTTAAAAATAACGGGTCATTTTGTGTTTTTATTGCCAGAAAATGTCTGTAATGCGTTAAGATATTCTTAGAGAGTGTTATCCCCTAAAATTGACAAGGGAAATTTTACTGATAACCATACCAAAAATTTTGTTTTGATCCCTCGCTAGGGATCCCTTGCGTTCGGAACGTTGCAAAATCCCTTTCTCGGGAAATCTGGTTTTTCGAACTTAGTCTTTTTGGTCTTTTTTGGCTGGGCGCATGGAATGACTATGTAACACCAACTTTTGGTGCGCCCCCTTTAAAGCCTTTGGCGCATATTTTTCATGTGTCAACACACCTTTTGGTGCGCCTTGTATGTTGAGTCTTCTCTGCGTGCGCCAAGGCACATGCGCCTTCATGTTAGCACAACTTTTGTTGCGCCACTTTTCGGTGCGCCAAAGGGCGCACATAATCTCATGACAACACAACTTTTGGTGCGCCAAAGGTGCGCTTAGTTTCATGCTGGAAAATGCTTTGGTGCGCCAAAGGGCGCATACTTTCCTATGTCGATAGTAATTTTCATGTGCCCTTTATAAAGTTGGTGGCGCATTTATGACTAGCTCACATATATATATATATATATATATATATATATATATATATATATATATATGCATTTACACGCCCACAAATGTCATTTTCACCAGACAAAAAGCACGTGATTTCTTTTCTCTGAGCCTGTTAGCCCCTGACCGTCGTTTTCAGCACGTTGTGGACCCGTTTGCAAGATTCTCACTATTTATCTGGGTAAGTGTTCTTGTCTCTTCCATGTGATTTGCTTTCTGGTTCTTTGTGCTTGCTGGTTTGGTTTTTGAAATGCATGTGTTGAGCTAGCCCTCCCCCCGTGCTGTCTTTCCTTATTTTCCTCCCCCTCTTTCCAGATCTGCTGGTAGAGGATGTTATCCTGAAACAATGGTTTGTAACCCTTCTAGTTTAAACCATTTCATTACCCAAGTAACCTTTCAAAAGAGGAGAAAGAGGATCTGAACCATGTAAAGACCCCTCTGAGGGTGATTAAGTTCACTGTTTTCCTTCGGCGCATCTGTCACCCCTGCAACATGACTAAGATCCGTGCCAATGGCGCACCCATCTTGCCTGCTACATCATAAACTTCTGCGCCCTCAAGGCGCGCCTCCTCCATATGCTGCAAGCACTAGTCTTGCGCCCTCTATGGCACACCAAGCTTCCTTGTTGCATCACATAAATCCGCGCCTATGGTGCACCCAACATCAGTGCAACATCAGCTTTATTCACGCTAAGTACAAGGCTTTGAAGGCGCAGGCACATCCCTCCTTACAGCAACATCATGTTGTGTAGACCCTTCGTGCGCCGCGCCATGTTCCCTTTGGCACATGAAAAGTTTCAGTTACACAAACCATACATGTGCCAAAGGGTGCACCAAATCCCAATGCAACATGAAAAATCTATGCGCCTTTGGTGCATCCTGTCTCCGTGCAACATGATGTTTTCATACGCCCTTCTGTAAAATGCACCCTGCAGTTTTCATGCGCCATGCGCCTTTGGCGCCAGTTTAACCCTTGCAACACCCTTTCCCCGTGTGCCTTACCTATTTAGCCCTGTAAGCTGCAGTTTTCATGCGCCATGCGCCCTGAGCCTCAAAATAACTAACTCTTTCTTCTTTAAACACTTCAATGGAAAATCAAATGACTGATACAACCTTTCTGCGTTGGGTCTCGCTTCTTCTTCATGCAGATCAGAAAATAAACTTGGAAGAACATATGTCAACATCCAAAGAAAAGACCTACCAAATCCAAAGGAAAGGCCAAGCTTACAGAAGAAGAGATGAAATATAAATATCAAAGGGTCAGAATGCCCGATTCCCAGGCCGAGTGTAGCCTGGACGTCAGAGACTCAGAATTGGGACATATTGATATGGAGGAATTCTGGGCTAGAACTCAGAAAGTCACAAGGAGTCCATGGATGGACAAGGCGAGAGGTAGTGCCACGCACTTCGCGGAGGAATCCCAGTCAAGACAGCCGTCAACAATGAATTCTTGATGGTGATTGCCCAATGTTACAACAAAGACACAAGGTGTGTCGTAAACAACAAGGGCGAGGTAGTCATTAACCTCACTACCCGTCACTTTGAGGTAATACTCGGCATACCTCACCACCGGCACTTTGTGGCCGTCAGTCAAGAAGATTGCATTAAGGCCTGGGATGACAATGCAGATCAGTGTATGCAACTAATGAATGAGGTTTACTTGAAAAACAAAAAGGTAGTAACCCGGTGGCCCCAAATCATCCACCGCAGTGACTTCTCAGAGGAGCTCAGCGACACCATTACGTTCCTGAGCAGGGTCTTCAGGCTTTCTGACACCCATTATTTCCATAAATGGATGCTGCGGTACTTAGAGACCATGAACAAGAATATGCCTGATCAGCGCTTTTGCTGGGGAGAAATTATAAGCAGCACAATCTCTGAGCAGCTACAACAATTTAGCACAACGGGGACATTCCATATGAACTCCTACGTGGTCTACGCTGCAGCATCAGAGAGGGACTATCCAGGCCTGACGCGGAGTGGAGTTTGGCCTCAGGTCAAGATATACGAGTACTACCCGGAATTGAGGCTGGAGAATAGCATCTCCCAATTCACAAAAATTAACGATGTGTTTTTCTATCACATCATCTGCCTATTGAGGCCGAATATGACTTATGGTCGCACGACCAAAAGCATAGTAGCAGCCACTGAGAAATGGGGGCCCTGTTCACCCAGTTTCCCACATTCACCTATCTAAGGGCTGCCAACTTTTTAGGAGAGCCAACCAGGCTACCGAGGTATGCTGGACCTAAACTGATTCTGCTGGAGCTGTCAAGGCAGCTGATCACATACCACGAGAAATGCCTGAAAAGAAAGAAGGGTGGAACTCCTTTCCCCCTCACAGTGGGCCGATATACATGCTCTACCCACCACAAGGTGAAGGAAATGTTCGCAGAGCTGGAGCTGCTCAATTTAAGACATGATTTCCCAGCCAGGCCTACCTTCGACCCAAGGAGCTGTCTGCCAAGGGCGAAACTTGATCCAATCCACATCCCTCAGATCGAGGACATTTACATTGACGTCATCCATGAGGTGGAGCTCAGGAGAAAGGATCATTCTCACCTAGCCTTGGCAGAAATCATCCAATATGGGATAGCCATTGTCCCTAAAGGCTTCCAAACTAAGGAAGATGAAGTAGACAAGGTATATACTGACACAGATGGGGACAATTGGCCCTTTCCAGCGATTGATAGAACTAAGGCCCCTCAGAAAATTGAGGAGAGGGTCAAGGAGACTCTGCGTAGGACAGAGCATTGGTGCCGGATGAACGGACTAATCTACCTTAGGGTTGATTTCACAACCTCCCCATTGGGTAACACACCTCCACAATCCAAACAGTAGCCTAAAGGAAAGGGCAAAGGTGTAGAAGGTGAATCCAGCACCATTTAGGAAGAAGCCCCTGAGAGTCCTCCTTCCGCGACACCCCAAGCAGGTAATAACTCTAGTCACACCAGAGAAAGAAGTAGAAGAGGATATTCCCATTGGCCCATCCACTTAGGATGTTGGCATTGCTACAACAACTGAGGTCCCTTCTATCCCTTCTTCTTCTCTTCCTTCCCCTCCTCGAGTGACTCAGGTGACCATCCCTTTGGTCGTGTCCTCTCCCCCTTCTTCTTCTACTGTTCCCCTCACCTCTTCGTCTATCTTCTCTTCCCTCACTGATCTGTCCTCCTCCATTTCTTCCCTCATCTCCGAGCTCCCTTCCCTTCCTATGTCTTCCACTGAGTGCAGTTTCCCTTCCTTCCGTGGGCACTTCTTTGGCTATTCTCTCAATGCCGCCACCACGTGTCTCCATGTTTTTCCCCTCTACTACTGCAGCTGCCCCCTCCTCTGTTTCCGGTCCTTCTACCATGGGTCCAGCTTGGATCTCTCAGCAGCTAAGTCAGCAAAAGAGGAAAGTTCCCATCGCTCCGATGGACTTTTCCGTGATCCCATCTAAGGGGGCAAAGAAGCAGAATCCTGTCACGCGCTTCTCTCAAAGTGCTGCAGGAGAGAGAGTTATGGAAATCATGTACCCCAATACCCTCAAAGAGAAAAAGGATCTGTCTCCGACAAATTTTACTATGACCCAAGTCACAATGGGGACATCTTCCAAAAGTCTTCAAGGGGAGGCTCTTTCTGCAGTTGACGCCCTCTGCAAGAAGCTTAAAGAGATAAAGGAAGAGAAAAGGCAACTGAAGGAGCAAAACAAATATCTGCTCCAAGCCTTACAGAAGATGGGTAGTGTGCCTCCCACAACTACCGCCGAAACTTCTGAGCTTCTCAGCCAGGAGAAAATTAATGAGTATGCCAAGATCGGTGAGCAGGGTATGGCCGTTTCCGCTTGGAGGAGCCAAATCCTCAAAGACAGTGAAAAAGTGATCGCCGAGTTCTCCGACTTGTACCTGAACATCAGTAAGGTGAATAAAGAGCTCCAAGTGTTAGCAGGGCCCATATCAGAAGAGCTGGAACATGCCAGACTACAGCACGAGACCTTCCAACAAATGTTCAACTATTCAGTCAAAGATCTGGTCAAGTTCGGCATTTTCGGCCATCCAAGGGCCCTCAACAAAATCATGTCCACTCTGGACTACCGGGTGGATCAGCTAGAATTTATTCTAGAAAAGATTGATAAAGTCAAGGAAGAAGCCCTGGATGCGATGCACCAAATGGAACGGATTGTTCTTAATTTGTCGCCAGGGTTACTTACTCCTTCCTTAATTTAAGGAAAGGCTGATGAAACCAACCGTATCTTCAAGGAGATCACTTCTCAAGGAATGGGGCCGAATGCAGAGTCTATCAACAACCTACTGGCCTGTAGGGACTTCATCGGGTTCCTCATCGAGGTGGAAAAAGACTATTCCAAACTCCCAGAGAAGCTCATAGATGAGCAGGAGACTTGTGAGGCGATTAGTGAGCAGCACAAGGATCCTTCCCAGGGATCAACTAGGGCCAATAATCAACAAGTTCATGGAATACCACTCTCGAGTTCCATATCTCACACGAGAAAGCAAAGAATAAAAGCACCACCCCTTTCGGCCGCAAGATGACGACGGATTACTAATAGCTTCTTCTTCTTCTTCTTCTTCTTCTTCTCTTTCTCTTCTTCATCTTTCTTTTTAGAAATATCTGAAGTGTGTTGACACAAATGATGACATCATCCATGTTGCACCATGGGATGATGTCATCCATCAAGTTGTAAAAGTCAACATGACTTTTAGATATTTTGTAAATATCTTTGTAAATAGTTGTTGGCTCCTTTTTGGCCTTATTTTCTCTCCTTCTTCTATATATACCCCAATACTTGTTGTATTATGGGATGGATGAATATATTTCAGATGAAAAATAGAAGTGAAGAAAAAATACTTTGAGCTTTCTTGTAACAGAAGAAAACAATAATACAAATATTGAGACTTTGTGCTGAATAGTTGTGTTATACATAAGACCTTTCTTATGTTAGATCTATATGTGTTTATTCTTTAGATTCATATCTACTTTTTGTCATTTATTTATCATCAGTATTGCTTTGCTCGTTTATGCAAGTAGGTTTGGCTCTGTTTACTACCAATCCCAAAACATAAACCTTCTGACCTTTCTGCTTTGGAATTCATTTCTTTTCTTCCTTTGGACCTGCTCTTTCTTCATTCCCTCTTCCTTTCCTTCCTTTTCGCAGTCGGAAACACCCCTACCAGGATGAGATCCCAAACCCCCGAAGGTAGAATCGATAGACTTGCATAGATTCCTCGCCGGTAGAATAGCAATAAACTGTTTCGCTTTCTTTGACTCAAAGAGGGGCTATGCCCTACACTGCTGTTGGCTCGTCCTATCCATAGATCTCTGTCCAAGCGATAGATTTTGGACCAACATTTTTGGCGACTCTGCTAGGGAACCGAACAGATCTATCGAGATCTATGATTGTGATAGGATAGAAAATCGGAAAAAATCAGAAAAATCACTATCTGTTTGCAAATCTGAACTTTTTGTTAAAAATCCAAAAATTTGCAAAAGTGCTCTGAATTGAAAATTTTCTTCTGAGATCCATAGATCTGGCCTAGTTACAAATCTTTAGTTCACTGAGTTTTTATAAAAATCAGTATTTTGCCGTAGATCTGAATTTTTGACTGTTTGCTAAAAGTTTGAAACCCTCTAAAAAAAGTCAAAATTAGATCCGAAAATCAGCTTGCTAATCTTCTCTGTCATTTTATCCTCGTTGTTATTTGTCATTAACCACAATCGGTCTATTCAAGAGGATAGTTTTTAAATATTTAGAAAAGTATATGCTGCTGGTTTTTGATAGAAAAACCAGAAAATCAGCAAGTACAGCCAAAAAGAAATTTCAAATCTGCGCCATAACGTTGCAGATCTGGAAGGTACACTGGCGGGTGAACCTTTTACGCGTAGCAGGAGAGCCCATGGAGAAGCTGATCCTACTTTCGATCTGCTTCAAAGGCATAATTTCAGCATAACACCGGCACGCTTTTCAGCGCTAAGCTCGGCTGACCGGTCATCCAGGAGTGTCTCGCCTTCACGAAGGAAGAATCTTTCGCAAGGGGCATCCACATCCCTTTGTAGTGCCTTGTTACTCAGTGGAACCATGCTTCCAGCCCGTGTTCTTTTTCCAGCCTTTCAAATGGTGGTACCATGGGGAAATGCTATGGGTCCCTTGGCTTTACCACATCCAGTTCACGCGCTCCCTCACGGAAACCGAAAGAATTTTCCCAAATTCGACGGGAGTAGAAATCAAAGTACGGATTCCCACATATCTGCATTCATCATGTCATGCAGTATTTTGGATGTAACTCATGAAGATGTGTCGGTTCACCTTTTTCTGGAAACCCTACAAGGACCTGCAGCTGAATGGTTTCAGCATTTACCAGCCGGATCTATTACCAGTTGGGCCACCTTGCGGGATGCTTTTGAAGACAGGTACAAACCTTCAGAAGATGCATTTGCATTATTATCACAGATCACTCACCTGAAGAAAGAGGCAAATGAGACCATGCGCGATTTTATCACCCGGTTCAATGCACTAATCAACCGTGTCCCTGTTGCCATGCTCCCAACACCGGAGAATCAAAAGTGTTTCTTCGTAAATGCTATGAGCTCAAAAGTTAGTTTCTTGCTCCTTCAGGAATGAGTTGCCACCTTGATTCTCACCCAAGCCACTGCCATTCACATAGAAGATAATTTGATAATATCTGGCGAATTGAAAAAGGAATCAGCCAAGCCTAAATCTTTGGGCCCTTTGCCCACTACTTCGTCTGATCCAGCCTTTCAAAAGATGGAAAATGACTTGCTTGCATTAAAGAAGCAGTTGGCCTAGCTTCGGTTCCTCATACCAGATATTCCGCGGAGGAATTTCATTCCTAACAATGTTTCACAAAGGCCGCGCTTACCCGCAACCGCTCCGTGGTTGGCACTTGAGGCTCCTCCGGTCAACGCTCTGGCCGAAATCGAAGAAGAAGAGCAGTATTATGAAGAACCTTCGTCTCAGGGTGAAGATGATCAAGATGTCGGTGAACCGACTGGCGACTCTACTATCGGGTATATGGAATTTGATGAGGAAGAATCTGATGAAGAAGAGGGTACCCAGGGATATGCAAGCGGACAGTCATACGCTGTTTTTACTCGCTCGCAAGGAAAAGAAGTGGAAGTTGCTGCCCATGTCCAGCAGGAGAAGGCATGTCAAACACGCCTCCGATCATTGCTAAAAGAGGTAATCCTCTTCCTACTCAACTCCCTGGAAAATCTTTTACAAGGAAATATTTTCCCCTATCTCTCCTCCAAATCAGTCCTCTCACGTTCCTACCAAGACCAGTAATCCTATTCCATCATCGTGAAGTGAGGGACTCATTCCTTCACCAACGCAACCCTTGGCCGCGTTTGATATCATAGATCATGTAAAAAAGACCAAGATCCAAATGTCTGAAGCTGAGTACCTTCAGTCAAATCCTGAACAACTTGTAAGATTGACCAAGTATATTCAAAGTCAAGCTGTTGTATCTAATCAGGTTTCCCCAAAAGGAATCCTTTCCACTCCCCCTGAATCCCACATAAATGTTGCTTCAACATCGGCATCAGGCAAGATAGAGCCTTTCTATCTCTCCCTCCTAATCAATGGACACAAGCTGAGTAACTGCATAATTGATTCCGGGGCTTCTGATAACGTCATGCCGGAAAAAGTCACCCATGCTCTGGGCCTCACTCTTACCAAGCCTTTTGGCAGATGTTATTCCTTGGAAACTAAGCAGGTTCCGTTGATTGGCCAAATCAAAGACGCGCAATTTGCATTTGCGGCATTCCCAGATAAAAGAGTAAAGATGACAGTCCTCGTTGCTGACATTCTGGCAACCTATGGAATTTTGCTGGGAAGAATTTTTGCAGCGAAGTTGGTGGGGAAATTCATATGGACTGGTCTAAAGCTAGAATTCCCGTCAAAGGCGTAATGTAGACTTTGGAGCCGGAATCACAAAAGAAGTACTTGGTTACTAGCTCTGAGGACCCCAAAGCTCAAATCCTTTTTGAATCATCAGGGATGGGGAACTATTTCTTGTCTACCGAGTCTGATAAAATGGTTGTTCTCGTTCAAGAAGGAGATCTTAATAAGATCTGGACCTTGCAGTTCGATGGCAGCTGCACAACCAGCGGATGTGGCACCGGAGCCGTGCTAATATCTCCCGAGGAAGAAGTCATTCCTCTCTCTTTCAAGTTGCAGTTTTTTAACACAAATAATACTGCTGAGTATGAATCTTTGTTACTTGGCATGCAAGCCGCAAGGGAAAGAGGGATTAAAAATCTAAAAGTACAAGGTGATGCAGAGTTGGTTGTAAACCAAGTCAAAAGGATTTACCAAGTGAAGAATGAAAGGCTCAGGCATTACCGTAATGCGGTATGGGACAGCATTGAAGAGTTTGATGCTTTTTCAATTGAATCCATTCCAAGAGCCCAAAATGACATGGCCGATTCATTGGCTGTTTCAGCATCCCTCATGCTTCCTCACCCAGGTTTGAGAACAAACAAATACACCATTGAGGTGGTTTTCCGCCCGAGCGTGCCATAATTCTCAGCATTGGCAGGTGTTCAACGATGATAATCAACTCATTGCCTTTCTAGAGAAGGCAGAAAATTTTAAAGAATTACACTTTGAAGGATCTACTTCCACTTGCCGTGAATCAGTCACCGATCAAGGCGATGAATCTGAAGGGAATGATGGCATATGTCAGCTCAAAGGAAATAAAATTCCAAAGGGCCTGGTTTCTCTGGAGCGGTTGTTCGACAGGCATGACCGTTTTGTGAAAAAGAAGAGGCGAGATGACCCTGACTCATCCCCAGAAACCGAACCGGTCAATATAGGTTCGATAGAGCACCCGCAATTTGTGAACATTGGCAAATGTTGCACGCCTGAGGAGAAACAGAAATTTGTCAAGTTGCTGAAAAAATATATGGATGTGTTGGCATGGTCCTATGCCGATCTAAAGTCTTTTAAGCCAAAGGACGTTCAGCATGACATCCCGTTGAAAGAAGATGTCAAAGCCTTTCGCCAGAAGCAGAGGCACTATAATCCTAAGATCTCGGGGACTATCCAGGCTGAAATTCAAGATGTTGGATGTGAGAATCATCTTTCCTATCCATCACAGTACTTGGGTAGCAAATATTGTGCCAGTGCGCAAGAAAAATGCGGTGAGATACGCATATGCGTAGACTTTCGCAATTTGAATCAGGCTTCCTTGAAAGACAACTACCCACTTCCGATAATGGATCAAGTTCTGCAAGCAGTAACTGGATCAGAGATGCTGTCCATGCTTGATGGTTTTTCAGGCTATAATCAGATTGAAGTTTCACCTGAAGATCAATTTAAAACAGCATTCACTACTCCCTGGGGTACATTTGCCTACAGCAGGATGCCTTTTGGCCTAACTAATGCTGGCGCCACTTTTCAGCGGGCCATGGATTTCACATTCAAAGGTATGATGGGGAAAGTCATTGTGGTTTATTTAGATGACTTAACCGTGTTCTCTAAATAACGAAATGATCATTGTGATCATTTGGAGCAAGTATTGGCCAGGTGCCGAGAACATGGGATTTCCCTAAATCCAAAAAAGTCTGTTTTTGGAGTCATGGAAGGAAAGTTGCTAGGGCATGTGGTTAGCAAAGAAGGAACAAAGATAGATACCGAAAGAGTTAAGGCTATTCAAAGCCTTACTCTGCCTACAAGCAAGACTGGTGTTCATTCTTTCTTCGGAAAGGTGAACTTTCTCAGATGTTTTGTTCCTGACTTTGCTGAGAAGACTCGTCACATATTGAACATGATGAAGGGGTCACCAACTTTCAGATGGAGCGAAGAGGGGAAAAGGTCATTTGAAGAAATAAAAGCTTCCGTTGCTCATGCACCAGTCCTGGTATGTCCCGATTTCTCCAAGGACTTCATCATGTATAGTTACGCATCTGAGCATACTGTGTCCGCAATATTGATGCAAAAGAACTCGGAGGATGTTGAATCTCCGATTGCATTCATGAGTTCTCCCCTCAAGCTTCACGAACTAAAAATGACTCAATTGGAAAAACATGCCTTTGCCGTTGTCAAAGCAGTGAAGAATTTCAGGTATTACATTCTAAACTCGCATACGGTGGTGCTGGTCCCTGACACGGTGGTGAAATCAATTCTAACTCAGCAGGAGTTAGGAAGCTTGCGAGGAAATTGGATCGCAAAGGTCCAGGAGTATGACCTGGATATTAAACCAACCAAGCTGGTGAGGGCAGGGCCTATGTCGAGTTATGGCTGAAAACAAAGATTCAAAAAACCCTGACGAAAGGGGTGACTACACCGATGAAGCACAGGACCGGCTGGAAAAACCCGATTCGCTGCCTCGGGTCCTATTTGTTGCGACTAGTGATGAATGGTATTCCGATATCGCTTTCTTCCTCACCTACGGTGAATGCCCAATGCACCTAACTTCAAAGGAGAAGTGCACTATAAAGCTCAGAGCAGCTAAATATGTCATCTGGGATGACGGTTTATATAAGCACGGAATAGATGGCGTCTTTTTGCGATGTGTTGACAAACCCCAGCAGGTAAAACTACTGGAAAGTTTTCACAATTCAGCCTGTGGGGGGCATTTCTCTTCCTCCGTGACAGCACACAAGATCATTCGAGCCAGGTACTATTGGCCGACGCTCTTCCAAGATACAGCCACCTGGGTGGCAAAGTGTGAACCTTGCCAGCAATTCGTCGGCAAGCCCAAGTTGGCTGCTTTTCCCCTTAGGCCTGTCATTATCAACGAACCATTCAGGCAATGGGGAATTGATTTTATTGGTGCACTCAATCCTCAATCGAGTGCTGGACATAGCTATGTCCTTACAGCAACGGATTACTTCACCAAGTGGGTGGAAGCCATACCTGTCAAGCATGCCACTTCTGAGGTGGTTTGTAATTTCATTAAAGAAAATATCATTGTCAGGTTTGGCGTTCCAAACAAAATCGTTGCTGATAATGCTTCTAACTTCTCCTCATGGGAGGTTATTGGATTTTGCTATGAATATGGGATAACTTTGGCTCATGCCTCAGATTATTACCCTCAGGGAAATGGTCAGGCAGAATCCAGCAACAAGAACTTGGTGACCATCATACGGAAGTTAGTGGATGAGAATCAGCGAATGTGGCACAAGTCTTTGTACGACACTTTGTGGGCTGATCGTATTACTCCCAAGAGGTCTCTCGGTATGTCACCTTTTCAAGTGTTATATGGCACTGATGCCGAGCTTCCCATTTCTGTTGAACTCCTACTCTGCTGCTTGGCACGAGCCATTGAAGATGAAACTTTCCAGAATTCTCTAGAAAAGAGGATCATGTATCTGGCAGAACTTGAAGAAAAGAGAGTAAGGGTGGTCGACAGGATCACCGAACATCAGAATCAAGTTAAGAGACTGTTCGATAAGAAGGCCAAGCAGAGGGATTTTCAAGTGGGAGATCTCGTCCTTTTGTGGGACAAGCGAAGAGAGCCAAAGGGCATGCACGGAAAGTTTGATTCCCTGTGGAGAGGGCCCTTCAAGATCAAGCAGCTCAATGGAGAGAATAGTTTCTATCTCTCATATCTGGATGGAACCGAGCTCCCGCTTCCTTATAGCGGGCAACATCTAAAAATCTTCAAGAAGTAGAGCTTGCTCTCTTCTTTGTACAGTTTGCTTTAGTTGTGTGTTTGTTTTCGTTGTGTGTTTGCTTTCGGTTTGTTGTGTGTTCCCTTTGTTCTCCCTCCGGTCACCCTTGTTTTTGACTCTGTTACCCAATGGATAGGCACATGAGATCTGGGATTCTCTACCCCCGAGTTTGCTCAGGGATAGTCCCCAGAAAGAGCCAGCTGTTATCCCGTAAAATTGACAAGGGAAATTTTACCGATAACCATACCGAAAATTTTGTTTCGATCCCTTGCTAGGGATCCCTTGCGTTCGAACGTTGCAAAATCCCTTTCCGGGAAATCTGGTTTTTCAAACTTAGTCTTTTTGGTCTTTTTTGGCTGGGCGCATGGAATGACTATGTAACACCAACTTTTGGTGTGCCCCCTTTAAAGCCTTTGGCGCATATTTTCCTGTGTCAACACGACTTTTGGTGTGCCTTGTATGTTGAGTCTTCTCTGTGTGCGCCAAGGCGCATGCGCCTTCATATTAGCACAACTTTTGTTGCACCACTTTTTGGTGCGCCAAAGGGCACACATAATCCCATGACAACACAACTTTTGGTGCGCCAAAGGCACGCTTAGTTTCATGCTGGCAAATGCTTTGGTGTGCCAAAGGGCGCATACTTTCCTATGTCGATAGTAATTTTCATGCGCCCTTTATAAAGTTGGTGGCGCATTTATGACTAGCTCACATATATATATATATATATATATATGCATTTGCATGCCCACAAATGTCATTTTCACCAGACACAAAGCACGTGATTTCTTTTCTCTGAGCTTGTCATTTATCTGTCTCGTTTTACACGTGTGGACCCGTTTGCAAGATTCTCACTATTTATCCGGGTAAGTGTTCTTGTCTCTTCCATGTGATTTGCTTTCTGGTTCTTTGTGCTTGCTGGTTTGGTTTTTGAAATGCATGTGTTGAGCTAGCCCTCCCCCCGTGCTGTCTTTCCTTATTTTCCTCCCCCTCTTTCTAGATCTGCTGGTAGAGGATGTTATCCTGAAATAATGGTTTGTAACCCTTCTAGTTTAAACCATTTCATTACCCAAGTAACCTTTCAAAAGAGGAGAAAGAGGATCTGAACCATGTAAAGACCCCTCTGAGGGTGATTAAGTTCACTGTTTTCCTTCGGCGCATCTGTCACCCCTGCAACATGACTAAGATCTGCACCAATGGCGCACCCATCTTGCCTGCTACATCATAAACTTCTGCCCTCAAGGCGCGCCTCCTCCATATGCTGCAAGCACTAGTCTTGCGCCCTCTATGGTGCACCAAGCTTCCTTGTTGCATCACATAAATCCGTGCCTATGGCGCACCCAGCATCTGTGCAACATCAGCTTTATTCACGCTAAGTACAAGGCTTTGAAGGCGCAGGCGCATCCCTCCTTACAGCAACATCATGTTGTGTAGACCCTTCGTGCGCCGCGCCATGTTCCCTTTGGCGCACGAAAAATTTTCTTACACAAACCATACATGCACCAAAGGGCGCACCAAATCCCAATGCAACATGAAAAATCTATGCGCCTTTGGCGCATCCTGTCTCCGTGCAACACGATGTTTTCATGCGCCCTTTTGTAAAATGCACCCTGCAGTTTTCATGCGCCATGCGCCTTTGGCGCCAGTTTAACCCTTGCAACACCCTTTCCCCGTGCGCCTTACCTATTTAGCCCTGTAAGCTGCAGTTTTCATGCGCCATGCGCCCTGAGCCTCAAAATAACTAACTCTTTCTTCTGTTAACACTTCAATGGAAAATCAAATGGCTGATACAACCTTTTTGCATTGGGTCTCGCTTCTTCTTCATGCAGATCAGCAAATAAACTTGGAAGAACATATGTCAACATCCAGCAAAAGACCTACCAAATCCAAAGGAAAGGCCAAGCTTACAGAAGAAGAGATGAAATATAAATATCAAAGGGTCAGAATGCCCGATTCCCAGGCCGAGTGTAGCCTGGACGTCAGAGACTCAGAATTGGGACATATTGATATGGAGGAATTCTGGGCTAGAACTCAGAAAGTCACAAGGAGTCCATGGATGGAAAAGCGATGGCGGTGCCACTGCTCGCACTTCACCGAGGAATCCGGTTAGCACCATCAACAACGAATTCATGATGGTGATTGCCCAATGTTACAACAAAGACACAAG
Organism: Taxus wallichiana var. yunnanensis; assembly: GCA_018340775.1. Taxonomy (NCBI): domain Eukaryota; kingdom Viridiplantae; phylum Streptophyta; class Pinopsida; order Cupressales; family Taxaceae; genus Taxus; species Taxus wallichiana. The sequence continues at coordinate 83,997,528 of CM031234.1, forward strand.
GTGTGTCGTAAACAGCAAGGGCGAGGTAGTCATTAACCTCACTGCCCGTCACTTTGAGGTAATACTCGGCATACCTCACCACCGGCACTTTGTGGCCATCAGTCAAGCAGATTGCATTAAGGCCTGGGATGACAATGCAGATCAGTGTATGCAACTAATGAATGAGGTTTACTTGAAAAACAAAAAGGTAGTAACCCGGTGGCCCCAAATCATCCACCGCAGCGACTTCTCAGAGGAGCTCAGCGACACCATTACGTTCCTGAGCAGGGTCTTTGGGCTTTCTGACGCCCATTATTTCCATAAATGGATGTTGCGGTACTTAGAGACCATGAACAAGAATATGCCTGATCAGCGCTTTTTCTGGGGGGAAATTATAAGCAGCACAATCTCTACGAGCAGCTACAACAATTTAGCACAACGGGGATTCATTCCATATGAACTCCTACATGGTCTACGCCGCAAAGCATCGAGAGAGGGACTATCCGGGCCCGATGCGGAGTGGAGTTTGGCCTCGGTCAAGATATACGAGTACTACCTGGAATTGAGGTTGGAGAATAGCATCTCCCAATTCAAAAAAATTAACGATGTGTTTTTCTATCACATCATCTGCCTATTGAGGCCGAATATGACTTATGGTCGCATGACCAAAAGCATAGTAGCAGCCACGAGAAATGGGGGCCCTGTTCACCCAGTTTCCCACATTCACCTATCTAAGGGCTGCCAACTTTTTAGGAGAGCCAACCAGGCTACCGAGGTATGCTGGACCTAAACTGATTCTGCTGGAGCTGTCAAGGCAGCTGATCACATACCACGAGAAATGCCTGAAAAGAAAGAAGGGTGGAACTCCTTTCCCCCTCACAGTGGGCCGATATACATGCTCTACCCACCACAAGGTGAAGGAAATGTTCGCAGAGCTGGAGCTGCTCAATTTAAGACATGATTTCCCAGCCAGGCCTACCTTCGACCCAAGGAGCTGTCTGCCAAGGGTGAAACTTGATCCAATCCACGTCCCTCAGATCGAGGACATTTACATTGACATCATCCATGAGGTGGAGCTCAGGAGAAAGGATCATTCTCACCTAGCCTTGGCAGAAATCATCCAATATGGGATAGCCATTGTCCCCAAAGGCTTCCAAACTACGGAAGATGAAGTAGACAAGGTATATACTGACACAGATGGGGACAATTGGCCCTTTCCGGCCATTGATAGAACTAAGGCCCCTCAGACAATTGAGGAGAGGGTCAAGGAGACTCTGCGTAGGACAGAGCATTGGTGCCGGATGAATGGACTAATCTACCTCGGGGTTGATTTCACAACCTCCCCATTGGGTAACGCACCTCCACGATCCAAACAGTAGCCTAAAGGCAAGGGCAAAGGCGTAGAAGGTGAATCCAGCACCATTCAGGAAGAAGCCCCTGAGAGTCCTCCTTCCACGGCACCCGAGCAGGTAATAACTCTGGTCACACCAGAGAAAGAAGTAGAAGAGGATATTCCCATTGGCCCATCCACTCAGGATGTCGGCATTGCTGCAACAACTGAGGTCCCTTCTATTCCTTCTTCTTCTCTTCCTTCCCCTCCTCGAGCGACTCAGGCGACCATCCCTTTGGTCGTGTCCTCTCCCCCTTCTTCTTCTACTGTTCCCCTCGCCTCTTCGTCTATCTTCTCTTCCCTTGCTGATCTGTCCTCCTCCATTTCTTCCCTCATCTCCGAGCTCCCTTCCCTTCCTATGTCTTCCGCAGCTGCAGTTTCCCTTCCTTCCGTGGGCACTTCTTCGGCTATTCTCTCAATGCCACCACCACGTTTCTCCACATTTTTCCCCTCTACTACTGCAGCTACCCCTCCTCTGTTTCTGGTCCCTTCTACCATAGGTCCAGCTTGGATCTCTCAGCAGCTAAGTCAGCAAAAAAGGAAAGTTCCCATCACTCCGATGGACTTTTCCGTGATCCCATCTAAGGGGGCAAAGAAGCAGAAGCCTGTCACACGCTTCTCTCAAAGTGCTGCAGGAGAGAGAGTTATGGAAATCGCGTACCCCAATCCCCTCAAAGAGAAAAAGGATCTGTCTCCGACAGATTTTACTGTGACCCAAGTCACAATGGGGACATCTTCCGAAAGTCTTCAAGGGGAGGCTCTTTCTGCAGTTGACGCCCTCTGCAAGAAGCTTAAAGAGATAAAGGAAGAGAAAAGGCAACTGAAGGAGCAAAACAAATATCTGCTCCAAGCCTTACAGAAGATGGGTAGTGCGCCTCCCACAACTACCGCCGAAACTTCTGAGCTTCTCAGCCAGGAGAAAATTAATGAGTATGCCAAGATCGGCGAGCAGGGTATGGCCGTTTCCGCTTGGAGGAGCCAAATCCTCAAAGACAGTGAAAAAGTGATCACCGAGTTCTCCGACTTGTACCTGAACATCAGTAAGGTGAATAAAGAGCTCCAAGCGTTAGCAGGGCCCATATCAGAAGAGCTGGAACATGCCAGATTGCAACGAGACCTTCCAACAAATGTTTGACTGTTCAGTCGAAGATCTGGTCAAGTTCGGCGTCTTCGGCCATCCAAGGGCCCTCAACAAAATCATGTCCACTCTGGACTACCGGGTGGATCAGCTAGAATTTATTCTAGAAAAGATTGATAAAGTCAAGGAAGAAGCCCTAGATGCGATGCACCAAATGGAGCATTGTTCTTAATATGTCGCCAGGGTTACTTACTCCTTCCTTCACTTTAAGGAAAGCTGATGAAACCACCCGGATCTTCAAGGAGATCGCTTCTCAAGGAATGGGGCCAGAGGTCATATTTGACACAGAGTCTATCAACAACCTACTGGCCTGTAGGGACTTCATCGGGTTCCTCATCGAGGCGGAAAAAGAATATTCCAAACTCCCAGAGAAGCTCATAGATGAGTGGGAGACTTGTGAGGCGATTAGTGAGCGGCACAAGGATCCTTCCCAGGATCAACTAGGGCCAATAATCAACAAGTTCATGGAATACCGCTCTCAGTTCCATATCTCGTCACCTGAGCAGCAACAAAAGCAGTCCACCCCCTTTCGACCGCAAGATGACGATGACGAATAGCTGCTTCTTCTTCTTCTTCTTCTTCTTCTTCTTCTTTCTCTTCTTCGTCTTTCTTTTTGGAAATATCTGAAGTGTGTTGACACAAATGATGACATCATCCATGTTGCACCATGGGATGATGTCATCCATCAAGTTGTAAAAAGTCAACATGACTTTTAGATATTTTGTAAATATCTTTGTAAATAGTTGTTGGCTCCTTTTTGGCCTTCTTTTCTCTCCTTCTTCTATATATACCCCAATACTTGTTGTATTGTGGGATGGATGAATATCTTTCAGATGAAAAATAGAAGTGAAGAAAAAAGACTTTGAGCTTTCTTGTAACAGAAGAAAACAGTAATACAAATATTGAGACTTTGTGCTGAATAGCTGTGTTATGCATCAGACCTTTCTTATGTTAGATCTGTATGTGTTTATTCTGTTAGATTCATATCTACTTTTTGTCATTTATTTATCATCGGTATTGCTTTGCTTTGTTTATGCAAGTAGGTTTGGCTCTGTTTACTACTAATCCCAAAACATAAACCTTCTGACCTTTCTGCTTTGGAATTCATTTCTTTTCTTCCTTCGGACCTACTCTTTCTTCATTCCCTCTTCCTTTCCTTCCTTTTCGCAGTCGGAAACACCCCTACTGGGATGAGATCCCAAACCCCCGAAGGCATAATCTGTGAGACTTGCATAGATTCCTGCTGGTATAATAGCAATGAACCAGTTTTGCTTTGCTGACTCAAAGAGGGGCTATGCCCTGCACACTGTTGGCTCGTCTATCCATAGATCTGTCCAAGCGATAGATTTTCAGCACCAACAGAGAGTCATATGAGCCAATTTCGACAAATAGCTAGATGCCGAAACTCATTTTATCCTTTCACCAAGTTTTGTCTCATGGGTAATTTTTATTTAATTATTTAAAGCCCTGTTTCAAGTAAATTGTACTCTGGTTTGACCATGTTGAAGTTTTGCATACCAATTCTCACACATACCAGTAGGGTTTCCACCAGGAATGAATTCTAGGCTTTGTCTATGACTTTTGGTAACGTTTTTCATTTTGATTATTTTTGCACGTTTATCTCTGTGAAATTCCCCTAGGTCAATTCCTTCACCAGTACAATCTATTTTCTTTCCTGGAGTATCTGAAGATCATCTACGACTTCCATGACAGAAGGAATCAGCCTCAGGAAGCTAGGTTCTCTTTAAAAAGACAAAGTCATGCACAAAAAAGCCTCTTCTGGGAAAGTCACATTTTTGGGAATGGTTGGATTTATAGATGCAGTGGGATTTTTGGTGGTAGCAGGAAGGTAGGAATTTTGCACCTGCCTTGCAGAGTACTTTTTCCATGAAGGGCAAAATTCACTTAAGTTACGATAAAAATTAGAGGCAGGGAAAATTTCTTACCTACCTTGCAAAAATTCCCATTATAAAATAAAGAAAAATCACTTAAGGCATTGATGGGAATTTCTTACCTGCCTTGCAGGGTAAAAAATCCCATTATGGAAGGCAAACAACTTAAGTGGATGATGGGATTTTTGGAGCTGTGGTGCAAGGTGAATAATCCCATTAAAAATTGAATTTTAAATATAGAAATCAGCCTTTGCCAAAAAGTGCGACCCCTTTGGAGCATTAAATAATTTATTTAATGGCATTTATTAATAGTCTCCCTTCCTAATTTTGGCACCCAGGGATGAGGAAAAGTCAATGCATAAAGAGAAGTCAAAGAAGACTAGAAGAGGAAGGCTAAAAATAAATTAAATTTATTTATTTAATGCAGCCCTAAAGCATGCTAAAAAGTGCGACCCATTTGGAGGATAAATAATGCTTTTTGAAGTATTTATTAATGGTTTTTATTCCTAATTTTGGTGCATGGAGAAATAGAAGGTCAAAGCATGATGTGAAGTCAAAGAGAACTGAAGGAAGGAGGCTAAAAATAAAATAAATTTATTTATTTAATGGCATCCATGAACATGCAAGTTTAGGCGCCCAAGTTAAAGAGAAAATCATGCTTATTAATCAATTAATTGTCAGGAATAGGAGAGGCAATTATTAATTATAGAATGATGAAGTTATATAAGCATGGTATTCCATAATGATGAATTAATTAATTCTTCTAGAAAATGAGTGCAGCCCTGGACAATTTTGGCACCCAAAGGAGGAGAATTTTTGCTCAACAAAGTGTTTTTCACTGCCGGAAAGCTTACAAAGTTTGGTGCTTAAGGTTGGAGGATCTTGAGTTAAGTTTGTTTAATTATCTACATATTGTTACAGGTGCCTAGGTGAAGTTACAAATATTTATGCTTGCTTTGCATGCAAGCAAAGCCTCAAATTTTAGGGCAGCGGGCTTTATATGCAGATTTTTATGATAAAAATCAAGTGTTCATGTTCCAGTTGCCATCCTTATCATATTAATTGTAGGTATTCATTATAGGTGCTTATATAATTGAAAGGGAGCTTAAATCAATGTCAGATATGTTGAATATATCCTCTGAATCTGAAGAAATTCCTAGATCTACACCAGTTGTAAAGAATTCCGAATAAAAAGAAAAAGAATTGCTCAGACAAAGATAACTCCGGCCATGGAAAAGTGGGATGAAAGAGAAAGCTCAGCAAAATCATGCATTACTTCCAGATTTTTAACATCGGAGACATAGATCTAGGCCCAGAACCTCTTTCCAAATTGATTGACAGATCCAGAGCTGGAAAGACTTCTCTCATGTGGGCAGTCAAAAGCAGTGGAATCATCTAAGCTTCAACATTCCCAGCCACAGCCCAGTTGCTAGAATTCATCATGGAGTGTGTAAGGTCATACCATCCACTATCCAGATCAATCTAGGATGTTGTGGGGAAGACAATAATCCAGCTGGATGCACAGTTTATCAATTATTGCCTAAAGATTCCAACACGATAGGTGGTGACTATAATCAACATGTTGACGCTTGGCAGCAGATGGGAGAAGCACAAAGTCGACTATGTGGGCATCATGAACAACAAGTATATGAAGAAGCCTAGATCTCCATCGAAGTTCCCGAGGACTCTTCCATGATCCAATCTGGTGCAGGAGGTGGATGACATTACCAAATTGCTATGCAGGATAAATGGTGAAGCTAATGCTCACAACTTCCACTCATGGATGTATGCCTTCATCAAGACCATTGAGATCAAAAAGTAGATTCTATAATCAATTGGTCGGAGATCATCAATGAAAAAATTTGTGAGTAGTTGTGAAGTGTGAGGTGGACTTACAGCTTCAAGATGACTTCATATTTGGTATATGTAGCAGCCTCGCAGGGTATCTTCTCCAAGCTGGATAGATGGGGTGTGCTCTCCAAGGATCCTATTTTTGAGTGCTACCCGCAGCATACTGTGCCTGAATGCAATAAAGATTACAAGGTGGTCAATGATGGATTCTTCTATGGGTTCATTTGCAGGTTGAATGGTGATCTAAAGACCAACAGGGTAAGCAAGGAAGCTTGGGAAGTTGTATCCTAGCATGATTGTATCTTCATCTAGTTTGCAGACTTTACGATACCTCGGGGTCAATGGATTTTGGGAGAACCATTCAAGTTGCCCATATATCCAAGTGATAGATAGTTGGTCATCATGGAGTTGAGAAGAAGATAGCTCGTGGAGATGCATGACCTACAGTCGAAACGACACAAGTCTACATGATTCTTTCCAATCACAGTGGGCTATTACAACTGCCAGAGCATTCACAGAGCGAGAGGAATTGAAGCTGAGATGTTCTCTGAGTATGAGCATGAGTTCTTCCCAACACTAGCTGAAACTTCAATCCATATGGGGTAGCAAGAAGACAATATCCTAGGAATACGCACATGTGCCTTCGTTAGAAGATTTCTAGATGAAGTGCAGAAGTGAGTACGAAGTTAGGAAGAAAGACTTCAACAGGTTATCAATGTGACAAGTGTTTGATTATGGATTAGCACGGATACCTACGGATCTTACAGATGATGGGCCTGTGTTACTTGACACATACCATCAGATGGGAGGGGATAGAGCTGCACTTCAGGAGAACATTGGTGGCTGCCACATGATCGAGGAGAGGTCTGCCACTGTTCTGGTCAACACTTCAAACTGGTTGCTGACAAAGGGGTATTGCCTTGATGAAGCTTTGATGAATCAGATCACAGGAAACCTCAGCACAAGAGATTCCATCAAAAGGAAGCATGAGGGAGAAAGCAATAGAAGAACCTAAAAATCTTAAAGTGCACAAGAGTCTCATTCGAGGAAAAGGTCACTTCTATGGCTATGGTGCTAGTTTCAACTTCTCCAGTGTCAACCCACAACACTTCACCAACTTTTACACCTCAACAGAGATACTTTATTTCCTCCATTGAATCCAAAACATTTGTGTTTTCTCCTCAACCACTCCGATCTGCACCTCTTCCTGAAGAAATACTAAAGTTGCAGATGGCAGAATTTGAAAGAGCATTGTCTTTGGACAATTCAGAAGATGACAGTCACAACACTGTAGCAGTTTCGGATGGAGAGGAATCAGAGCATGAGATGGTGGTGCATTCAACGAATTCTCATTCTCGAGAAGAAATTTCTCAAAGTGGTTGGCCTCACAGTCAGTCCTGGAAGCTAGAGAGGAGATCAACTTGGAGGAACATGACTTGCAGTGCTTGCTTCCGAGTTTGGGCTGGAAAAGATAGAAGACCTAAAGTTGCTAAGGTGACTTTAGGTTGATTATTGAAGAATCGGGGGCGAAGTTCATTGAGGTATCGGTTCCAGAAGGAAAGAAGAAGAAGGGCGAGCTTACGACATAAATATAACAATGACCAAAGTGCTGATAGGTCAAACCACTACGAGGGTTTAAAGAAGACACACAGACATTGATAAATGCTTTATTCCTTAGGCTTGATAAAGAAAAGGTAAAAGTTGAACTTCAAAAGTAGGTGTCTCAGTTGTGCGAGATTATTGCCAAAGTTGCCAAATCTTCCACTCAGCCAATTTCAACACATAAGCAGGTGAGTGATCATCTGATGCAGGAAGTGGAAGATGCAGGTAACCAAGTTAAAGCTATCAACGAATGGAAGAATCTAATCATTCACCAAGCTTCTGTACAACTCAGGGAGGTGTCTTGGCCCATCTAAAGGTTATGAAGGATGCATTGGTTCAGCTGAAACAACTAGTGACAAGCACGATGGACATGAACACAGTAGCTGAAAGTAACCTGAGTACTTTGGTCAAGATAAATAAGCTGCCGAGGGAGGTTTTGATTGCAGAATGAATTGTGCCCGATGGATCGGTTGAAAAGGGAAGCAGCTTGAGTTTGCAGTTTTTTCGGTTGGAGATCTTCAAAATCATGCTGAAAAGAATGCGGGCACTTGAGAGTATGACATCATCACTATCAGACAATGTCATTACTTTCACCAATGAGGAAGTGGTCGGGAATGTTTCTTCATACAAAAGGACCATTCCTAACAAAGTTCTGATTCCCTGGAAGGATCTCTTCTGATGGTGCAAGAGAGGATTGATGGAGTTGTTAGGCCTTTCACGATGGATTCTATCAACAAGTTGGTAACGCTAGAAATCAGACATTAAGAATTTTGGGCCTAGCTTGAAGGATGTGGAAGTGTGCATCGAGGTTCTGAAAGAAGGATTGCTGCATTCAGACAGAAAAAAAGAAGTTGTGGCTAAAATAGATGGGAAGTTGTTGAATTACATGTTCGACAAGTATATTCAGTATCAAAGCAAAAAGAAGATGTAGGGGTTACAACTGGCAGATCTTTCTTCTTCTTCTCTTTCTTCTTCTATTTCTACGTTCCTAGATGTAATTGTAAAACTTAAAAGTTATTGGTTTGAAAACCATTACTTTAAGTTGTGTGGAATGATTCTATAAGTTAAGTGACAGATGTGCATAATTTTGACTAGAAATCTTGATGCATGTCACTTAGAGAGGAATTAAAGGAAGATGATTGCTAGATGTTATCTTTACTTCTTGTTTATGTTCTAGTTTAGTTAAGTTTCCCATTTGTAATTTCCCTTCTACATTCTATAAGTAGAGGAAGAACCTTTGGGTTAATGATCAGAATTTGTAAGCAACATTCTTGTGTTCTAGACTTTGTGTTGAAACCCCTGATAGCTATTTGAAGTAGAGGAATAGAAAGGAGCATATTTCTAGAGAACTTTGTGTCAATGGTGCATTTTGTTTCTAACTTTCTGTCTTAGATCTATTCATAAACTTTGTGTTATTCTAGATCTAGATCTGAAAGTTCCCTTTGCTTATAATTTTGTATGTTAATATCTATCTGTTCTATCTATGTGCATGCAATCAACTTTGTAATCTATTGATTGGGTTGCACATCTTCCCTCTTTCTTTCCTATTTTCTTTATTTTCTTCTTCATCAGATATTTCCTTTCTTTAACAACTGCTTACTTGCTGCAAAACTATACAGCTATGGTTCATGAGCTGCATGGTTAAAGTAATACCCACAAATAGATACTAGCATATTTAACTAAAAATCTTACATGGGAGCCTCACCGGTAAATGAGGGAGATTTATCTCATGACTACCTAGGTTTTCAGCTATGCAGAAAATCTAGCCAATAGTTTTTGGTGACTCTCACCGGGAACAACTATATTTTGTAGATAAAAGCTTATCTTTTACAGATCAAAGTGTTTTCTCATTCAACTCTCAACCTGGCTGAACATCCCATTCACCCGATCTATGAAGGCACAAGGAAGGACTGATCATTTCTACAGATTATAGGAGTAATTCAATTTCAATCATCCTCCTCAAGTTAGAAGCCACAAATCCAGTCTTTCACCAGGAAGGAGAGTGCAAACACATCCAGATCCAGATCACCTTCAACATATTCTGGTAGTTGGAATTATTCATCAAGTCTACACAAGGAGAAGACATGCCCCATTCCAACATGTAGAATCAAAACTCCCTATAGTAGTACATGTCCATGGGGAGCAACTTTTGGGCCATTGAATTTGATTCCACCTATGCACGATCTGCCTAAAGGATCCTAGAAATAATTTCTGAAATTATTTGGAGACGGAAAAAAAAAATCTTGATGACCACTTGGCTGCATTCTTCATATCTTGTGGCGTGCTTGCAGTGGAGCATGAAGATGTCTCTATCAAAATTTTCATCGAGACTCTACATGACTTGGCTAGTGAATGGTTCTATTGGTTGGCTCCTGGAACCATAACTAACTGGGCATCCATGCGGGAAAAATTCCTCAAAATATTCAAACCTGCAAAAGATGCTAACACACTGATTACCCAACTTACACAATTAAAGAAGGAGCCAAATGAGAACATGAGGGACTTCATTGCAAGGTTCCAAAGGATTTTGTATAAAATCCCCACTTTTACTTACACTGAGCGATGAAAACCAAAAGACATTTTTTATAAATGCTTTGCTGCCTGAGGTTGGATATCAGCTGCGGAGGGCGAGACCTGTGAGTCTCTTGGAAGCTCAAAATGCTGTAGTTGAAGTTGAAGATGACTTGATCATGGCTGGAAAGATCAAGCAATCAGCCCATAAAGCTTGATGGGACTTCTCAACAAGTTCTTCCGACCCTTTGCTACAAAATTTAGCCAATGACATGTTGCAGATCAAGAAGTAGATAGCTCAAGGAGGAAATGCAGCCCCTTCAAGAATAGTCCCTGCTCGGCCTTTCAACGGACAAAATCAAAACCAAAACCAACTTACTGCTTGCACCTCAGAGGTTGGCAATTGAAGCTCCTCCAAGGAACAACTTGGAAACTAATGATGAAGATCTTGGTGATGGTGAATCATTTGATGAAGAAGACTTTGTGGATCCCGTTGACTCCAACATTGGATACCTGGACTATGAATCGATGATGGCTATTACGAATCTTTTGAAGATAGTGATGGTCACACATTTGCGGTGTTCACAAGGTCTCAAACACGTCAGAATGCAGAAGCCTCCTCTAGTGGTCAAAGAAGAGAAAGGGAAGATCCTGGACCAGATGTTACCATCCTGAAAAGAGGCAGCCCTCTTCCTTCTTCATTAGCTCCAAGGGACAAGCAGGCCATGTCTTCTAATCAACAACAGAGGACAAGTGGACAAGCGGCTGAGGTAAGTCAGTCTTTTGATATCATTGATCACATAAAGAAATCCAAGATCCAGATGTCAGAAGCTGAATATTTGAGGGCCTTTCTGATCAATTGAATAGATTGGTGAAGTATGTGCAAAGCAATGGTCCTAATAATTCAACAAGCAATGCTTCACGGGTATTTTAGCTAATCCTAAAATACCCCTCCTTTGAATAATGTTGCCTCTTCTTCTCCTTCTCCTTCCACGTCTGAGAGGATTGAACCATTTTATGTCTCATTGCTTATTAATGGTTACAAATTAAGCAATTGCATTTTGGACTCTGGAGCTTCTGACAATGTGATGCCTACCAAAGTTGTTGATGCTCTAGGTCTTACATTGACAAAGACCATTAGAAGGTGCTACTCAATGGAAAGACAAGTGCCCCTTGTCGGACAGATCAAAGATGCACATAGGTGGTACTTGCCTCATTCCCAGATAAAAGATTGAAGATGACCATCCTTGTGGCCGACATTCCAGTATCTTATGGCATGTTGTTAAGCAGGAACTTTTGTAAAGAATTAGGAGGAGAAGTCAAGATGGATTGGTCATGTGCACACATTCCAATCAAAGGAGTTAATCAGAAGTTAGAACCTGAGAAGAAATCCAAGTACACAGTATCAAAATTTGAGGATCCTAGATCTCGATCTATTTTTCAGAATCAGATCATGGAGTCTATTATCTGGAATTGGATGAAGAAGAAGCTCAACCTGTGATCCAAGAACCACGACAAGTAGATGATAAGATCTGGTCTCTGGAGTTTGATGGTAGTTGTTGTTCACTCGGATCTGGTGTCGGTGTTGTTCTTATCTCTCCCGAAGGAAAGGTACATGCACATTCCTTCAAATTAATGTTTGAAAATACTAACAACATAGAAATATGAAGCATTGTTGCTAGGAATGGAGCAGGCAAGAACAATGGGAGTCAAGCTCTTACATGCAAAAGGGGACACTGAGTTAATTGTAAAGCAAATACGTGGTCTCTATCAAGTCAAAAATACAAACTACGGCATTATAGAGATCGGGTCTATTCTGCTACTCTGGATTTTGCAGCTTTCTCAGTTTCCTATATTCCCAGAGATCAAAACTCTAGAGCTGATTCATTGGCAGTTACTGCAACATTATTAAATCCAGATCAGCCACCTGCATTCTTCAAAAAGGAGATTATAAAGTTGAAATGGTTTTCCATCCAAAGGTTCCTGACAACGTCCAACAATGGCAGGTCTTTAATGATGATAAGCAGATTGCTGCATTTCTTCAACAAGAGGACAACTTCGAAGGGATATACTATGAAGGAAGCAACTCCCTCGAGACAAACCACTATCTGTGAGACAGATGCAAAGGTTGAAGGAAGTCAAGAGATTATTCAGCTTAAGGGAAATAAAATTCCTAAAGGCTTAGTGTCTCTTGAGGAAATGTTTGACAAACATGATCAAATACTGAAAAAGAATAAAGAAAGTGAAGAGGGTTCCTCTTCAGATACTCAATTATTAAATCTAGGAGCTGATAATGATCCCAAGTTAGTAAATCTGGGTAAGTGTTGTTCAGAGGTAGAAAGAGAAGCTTTTACAAAGCTTCTTAAGAAGTATACAGATGTTTTTGCTTGGTCTTATCAAGACCTAAAACATATCAGCCTGCAGAAGTACAACACTATATCCCACTGAAGCAAGAGCAAAAACCCTTCAAGCAGAAGCTGCGGCGGCACAACCCCACTATTTCAGAACCATATTTTCTGAGATCTAGAAGCTACTGGATGCAAAGATAATCTATCCCATACATCACTCTAATGGTTGGCCAACATAGTTCTTGTGAGGAAGAAAAGTGGTGAGATTAGATTGTGCGTTGACTTTCACAATCTTAATCAAGCCTCATTAAAAGATAACTACCCCATCCCCATCATGGATCACACTCTGCAGTTCATTACTAGGATCTGAAATATTATCCATGCTTGATGGTTTCTCAGGCTACAATCAGGTCAAAGTAGCTGAGGAGGATCAATATAAAACGACATTCATTACACCTTGGGGAACTTTTGCTTATCAAAAAATGCCTTTTGGTTTGATCAATGTTGGAGCTACGTTTCAAAGGGCTATGGATTTGGCATTTTCATCTCAAAGACAAAAGCATAGTAGTGTACCTCGATGATTTGATGGTCTTTTCAAAGCAAAGAAGCAAGCACATCTCAGATCTTGAGGAGGTCTTCATCCAATGCAAACATGGTATTTCTCTAATCCTAAGAAATCTATCTTTGTTGTAATAGAAGGAAAGCTACTAGGGCATATCATCTCAAAGGAGGAAACAAAGATAGATCCCGAGCGTGTCAAGTCTATTCAGACTTTACCATTGCCAACATCCAAAAAGGGAGTTCACTCTTTCTTTGGTAAAGTTTAATTTTCTCAGGAGATTCATCCCTGACTTTGTTGAGCTAACTCGTCATATCTCAAATATGATGAAGAAGACATAGATTTCAAATGGAGCAGCGAAGGGAAGGAAGCATTTGAGAAAATTAAAGAGGCTTTGTCAAAAGCCCCAATCTTGGTTTCACCTGACTTTAGTAAAGAATTTATTCTTTACTTGTTATTCCTCCGAACACACAATGTCAACAATCTTGATGCAGAAGAATCAAGAGGATGTAGAAGCTCCGATTGCTTTCATGAGCATGCCTTTAAAATCTTATGAGTTGAAATACACTCCAATGGAAAAACATGCATACTCAGTGGTAAAGGCATGTAAGGCATTCAGGTACTATATTCTTGCCTCACATACTGTGGTCTGGTTCCAGATACTGCAGTGAAATCTATTCTCACCCAACAAGAGTTAGGGTTGTTAAGAGGCACATGGGTGACGAAAGTGCAAGAATACAACCTAGATATCAAACCCACAAAGCTGGTTCGAGGAAGAGGTTTGTGTGAATTGATGACTGAGATGAAAGAAACAATGCCAGAGGGAGATCAAGATCTACCTATGGTCCTTTTTATAGATCTGGTGGAAGAGTGGTACAATAACATTGCCTATTTTTTGACTTATGGAGAATGCCTAGATCAAATTTCTCGAAAAGAGAAATGTACTATTAAACTAAAGTCCAAAGACTTTGTTCTTTGGGACAATGGTTTATACAAAAGAGGAATTGATGGTGTATTTCTCCAATGTGTAGATAAAGCTCAACAGATCAGCTCTTAAAACAATTTCATAACATGGCTTGTGGTGGTCATTTCTCAGCCCGAGTCACTACTCACAAGATCCTCCGAGCAAGGTATTACTTGGCCCACACTTTTTCAAGATACTGCAGAGTGGGTGTCTAAGTGCCAAGCATGCCAACACTTTGTTGGGTGTGTAAAATTGCCGCATTACCTTTAAAACCAGTAGTGATTGAAGATCCCTTCCAACAATGGGGCATGGATTTTATTGGTATGATCAATCCGGCTTCTAGTGTCGGACATCACTACATCTTGACAACTACTGATTATTTCAATAAATGGGTAGAAGCCATTCCTGTTAAGAATGCCACTTCCATGGAAGTGTGTAATTTTATAAAGGAAAATATTATCATCAGGTTTGGCGTGCCTAGTAAAATAGTAGCAGAAAACGCTCCTAATTTGTCTTCTGAGGAGCTGGTTGATTTTTTCTACACTCATGGGATCCAGCTGGTACATTCCTCCAATTACTATCCATAAGGGAATGACCAAGCTGAATCAAGTAATAAGAATCTGGTGACTATCGTGCGGAAGTTAGTGACTGAAAATCAAAGGACTTGGCACAAGAAGTTGTTTGATGCATTATGGGTAGATAGAATTACACCAAAGAAAGCTATAGGCATGTCCCCTTTTCAGTTGTTATATGGGAGAGACATAGATTGCCTCTTACCTTGGAACTGCCTACTTTACAACTTTCTAAAGCTCTGGAGGATGCTACATTCACTGATGCCATTGAAAAGAGGATAATGTATCTGACTAAATTGCGAGAAGTACAGGTTCAAGTAGCCGAAAATTTTCAGAGCATCAAAGGAAAGTGAAGGTGATCTTCAACAAAAAACCAGAGAAAGAAAGTTTGAGATCGGTGACTGGGTCCTTTTATGGGATAAAAGAAGAGAAACAAAAGGCATGCATGAAAAAGTTTGATTCACTTTGGAAAGGGCCTTTTGTGATCAAGAAAACTACTAGAACAGATAGCTTCATCCTTTCTCATCAGGATGGAATTGAACTACCATTTCCTTTCAACATGGAAACATTTAAATTTTCCGGATCTAAGAATGCAGGGTAAAACCTATATGTATATAAATAAACTTTGTTTGTTTTCTTTTTTTTTCGGTGTTGTGTTGTTTTTGTTTTCCTGACCCTGAGCCCAATGGACAAGATACGAAACCAGAGATGCTAGGATCTCATCTTCACTCTTGTCTTTTGACAGAGGAAAAGATGTCCACAGACGGAGCCGACATGTGTCCCCAGATTTCACCCCGAAATCTGAGACTACCCCCATGTTAAAATTTTTGTACTTTTAAAAATAATGGGTCATTTTGTGTTTTTATTGCCAGAAAATGCATGTATTACGTCAAAATATTCCTAGAGAGTCATATGAGCCAATTTCGACAAATACCCAGATGTCGAAACTCGTTTTATCCTTTCGCCAAGTTTTGTCTGCGGGTAATTTTATTTAATTATTTAAAGCCACATTTTCAAGTAAATTGTGCTCCGGTTTGACCCTGTTGAAGTTTTGCATACCAATACTCACACATACCAGTAGGGTTTCCACCAGGAATGAATTTTGGGCTTTGTCTGTGACTTCTGGCAACGTTTTTCATTTTTATTATTTTTGCGCGTTTTTCTCTGTGAAATTCCCCTAGGTCAATTCCTTCACCAGTACAGTCTGTTTTCTTTCCTGGAGTATCTGGAGATCATCTACGGCCGCCATGCCAGAAGGAATCAGCCTCAGGAAGTCAAGTTCTCTTTAAAAAGACGAAGTCATGCACAAAAAAGCCTCTTCTGGGACAAGTCACATTTTTGGGAATGGATGGATTTAAAGTTGTAGTGGGATTTTTGGTAGCAGTAGGCAGGTGGGAATTTTGTACCTGCCTTGTAGGGTACTTTTTCCCATGAAGGCAAAGTCACTTAAGTTACGATGGGAAAATTAGAGGCAGCAGGCAGGCGGGAATTTCTTACCTGCCTTGCAGGGTGAAAATTCCCATTATAAAATAAAGAAAAATCACTTAAGGCATTGATGGGAATTTCTTACTTGCCTTGTAGGGTAAAAAATCCCATTATGGAAGGAAAAACTTAAGTGGATGATGGGATTTTTGGAGCTACGGTGCAGGGTGAATAATCCCATTAAAATTTGACTTTTAAATATAGAAATCAACCTTTGCCAAAAAGTGCGACCCCTTTGGAGCATTAAATAATTTATTTAATGACATTTATTAATAGTCTCCCTTCCTAATTTTGGCGCCCAGGGATGAGGAAAAGTCAATGCATAAAGAGAAGTCAAAGAAGACTGGAAGAGGAAGGCTAAAAATAAATTAAATTAATTTATTTAATGCAGCCCTAAAGCATGCTAAAAAGTGCGACCCATTTGGAGGATAAATAATGCTTTTTGAAGTATTTATTAATGGTTTTTATTCCTAATTTTGGTGCATGGAGAAATAGAAGGTCAAAGCATGATGTGAAGTCAAAGAGAACTGAAGGAAGGAGGCTAAAAATAAATTAAATTAATTTATTTAATGGCAGCCATGAGCATGCAAGTTTAGGCGCCCAAGTTAAAGAGAAAAGCATGCTTATTAATTAATTAATTGCCAAGAATAGGAGAGGCAATTATTAATTATAGAATGATGAAGGTTATATAAGCATGGGCTGCCATAATGATGAATTAATTAATTCTTCTAGCAAAGGAGTGCAGCCGGATAGTTTTGGCGCCCAAAGGAGGAGAATTTTTGCTCAAAAAAGTGTTTTTCACTGCCGGAAAGCTTCAAAGTTTGGCGCCTAGGGTTGGAGGAGCTTGATTTAAGTCTGTTTAATTATTTGCATATTGTTACAGGTGCCCAAGTGAAGTTACAAATATTTATGCTTGCTTTGCATGCAAGCAAAGCCTCAAATTTTAGGGCAACGAGCTTTATATGCAGATTTTTATGATAAAAATCAAGTGTTCATGTTCCGGTTGTCGTCCTTGTCTAAATTAATTGCAGGTATTCATTACATGTGCTTATATAATTGAAAGGGAGCTTAAATCAATGTCAGATACGTTGAATATATCCTCCGAATTTGAAGAAATTCCTAGATCTGCACCAATTGTAAAGAATTCCGTCGAATAAAAAGAAAAAGAATTACTTAGAAAAAGATAGCTCCGTCCATGGTAAAGCGGGATGAAAGAGAAAGCTCAGCAAAATCATGCATTACTTCCAGATTTTCTAACATTAGAGACATATATCTAGGCCCAGAACCTCTTTCTAAATTGGTTGACAGATCCAGAGCTGGAAATACTTCTCTCATGTAGGCAGTCAAAAGTAGTGAAATCATATGAGCTTTAACATTCCCAGCCACAACCCAACTACCAAAATTCATCATGGAGTGTGCAAGATCATACCATCCACTATCCAGATCAATCCGGGATGCCACGTGGAAGACAATAATCTAGCTGGACGCATAGTTTATCAATTATTGTCTGAAGATTCCAACATGACAGGTGGTGACTACAATCAACATGTTGGATGCCAGCAGCAGATGGGAGAAGCACAAAGTAGACTGTGTGGGCATCATGAACAACAGGTATATGAAGAATCCTAAATCTCCATTGAATTTCTTGAGGACTCTTCCATGATCCAATCTGGTGTAGGAGGTGGATGACATTACCAAATTACTATGCAGGATAAATGGTGAAGCTAACGCTCACAACTTCCGCTCATGGATGTATGCCTTCATCAGGACCATTGAGATTAACAAAGAATATTGTATCATCAATTGGTCATAGATCATCAACGAAAACATTGGTGAGCATCTGTGAAGTGTGAGGTGGACTTACAGCTTCAAGATGACTTCATATTTGGTATATGCATCAGCCTCACATGGTATCTTCTCCAAGTTGGATAGATGGGGTGTGCTCTCTAAGGATCCTATTTTTGAGTGCTACCCGCAAATTACTATGCCTGAATGCAATAAATATTACAAGGTGGTCAATGATGGATTCTTCTACGGATTCATTTGTAGGCTGAATGGTGATCTGAAGACCAACATGGTAAGCAAGGAATCTTGGGAAGTTGTATCCCAGATTGGCAGTATCTTCATCCAGTTTGCAGAATTTACATACCTCAGGGTCATCAGATTTTTAGGAGAACCAATCAAGTTGCCCACATATCCAAGTGAAAAATTGGTCATCATGGAGTTGAGCAGACAACTTGTGGAGATGCATGACCTACATTCGAAATGACACAAGTCTACAGGCTTCTTTTTTATCACAGTGGGCTATTACAGCTGCCAGAGCATTCACAAAATGAAAGGGATTGAAGTTGAAATGTTCTCAGAGTGGGAGTATGAGTTCTTCCAAGCCCATATGAACTTCGATCCATATGGGGTAGCAAGGAAGACAATCTCCTAGGAGTACATGCATGTGCCTTCGTTAGAAGATTTCTGGATGAAGTGCAAAAGCGAGTACGAAGTTAGGAAGAAAGACTTCAACAGGTTATCAGCACGACAAGTGTTTGATTATGGATTAGCACGGATACATGTGGATCTTATAGATGATGGGCCTGTGTTACTTGACACATACCATCAGATGGGAGGGGATAGAGCTGCACTTCAGGAGAACATTGGTGGCTACCACACGATCGAGGAGAGGTCTACCATCTTGCTTATTGGTCAACACTTCAAACTGATTTATGACAAAGGGGTATTACCTTGATGAAGATTCGATGAATCATATTACAGGAAACATTAACACATGAGATTCCATCAAAAGGAAACATGAGGGAGAAAGCAACAAAAGACCTGAAAAGCTTAAAGTGCACAAGAAGTCTCATTCGAGGGAAAAGGTCACTTCTACGGCTATGGTGCTAGTTCCAACTTCTCTAGTGTCAACCCACAGTACTTCACCAACTTTGGACCTCAATAGGATGTTGCGGTGACTTCATCTAAAACAAAAATGTTTTTGTTTTCTCCTCAACCTCTCCGATTTGCACCTCTTCCTGAAGAAATACTAAAGTTATAGATGGCAAAATTTGAAAGAGCTATTGTCTTTGGACAATTTAGAAGATGACACTCACAAAACACAGATTTTGGATGGAGAGGAATAAAATCATGAGATGGTGGTGCATTAAATGACTTCTTATTATCCGAGAAGTAATTTCTCAAAGTGGTTGGCCTCACAGTCAATCCCATAAGCTATAGAGGAGATCAACTTGGAGGAACATGACTTGCAGCTACTCCTGAGTTTGGGCTGAAAAGATAGAATACCTAAAGTTTATAAGGTGACTTTAAGGTTGATTATTGAAGAATCAGGGTAAAATTTTGTTGAGGTATCAGTTCCAGCAGAAGGAAAGAAGAAGGGTGAGCTTACGACAATAGATATAATAGTGACCAAAGTGCTTCGATAGGTCAAACCACTATTGAGGGTTTAAAGAAAGACACACAGAGACATTGATAAATTCTTTATTCCTTAGGATTGACAAAGAAAAGGTGAAAAAGTTGAACTTCAAAAGTAGGTGTCTCAGTTGTGTGAGATTATTGCCAAAGTTACCAAATCTTCCACTCAGCCAATTTTAGCACATGAGTAGGTGAGTGATCATCTGATGTAGGAAGTGGAAGATGCAGGTAACCAAGTCAAAGCTATCGACGAATGGAAGAATCTAATCATTCACCAAGCTTCATGTACAACTTAAGGAGGTGAAAAATCATCTAAAGGTTATGAAGGATGCATTGGTTCAACTGAAACAACTAGTGACGAGCATGATGGACATGAACACAGTAGAAAAGTAACTTTGAGTACTTTGGTCAAGATAAATAAGTTGCTGAGGGAGGTTTTGATTGTAGAATGAATTGTGCCCGATGGATTGGTTGAAAAGGGGAAGCAACTTGAGTTTGCAGTTTCTTTCTGCTTGGAGATCTTCAGAATCATGCTGAAAAGAATGCGGGTGCTCGAGAGTATGGCATCATCACTATCAGACAATGTCATTGCTTTCACCAATGAGGAAGTGGTCGGAAAGTTTCTTCATACAAAAGGGCCATTCCTAACAAAGTGCTTGATTCCCTGGAAGGATCTCTTTTGATGGTTCAAGAGAGGATTGATGAAGCTGTTAGGCCTTTCACGATGGATTCCATATCAGTGAGCTGGTAACATTGCGATCAAACATTAAGAAGTTTGGGCCTAGCTTGAAGGATGTGGAAGCGTGCATCGAGGTTCATAAAGAAGGATTTCTATAATTTAGGATAGAGAAAGAAGTTGTGGCTAAAATAGATGGGAAGTTGTTGAATTACATGTTCGATAAGTATATTCAGTATCAAGGCAAAAAAAAGATGTAGGGGTTACAACTGGAAGATCTTTCTTCTTCTTCTATTTCTACATTCCCGGATGTAATTGTAAAACTTAAAAGTTATTGGTTTGAAAACCATTACTTTAAGTTGTGTGGAACAATTCTATAAGTTAAGTGACAGATGTGCATAATTTTGACTAGAACTCTCGATGCATGTCACTTAGAGAGGAATTAGAGGAAGATGATTTCTAGATGTTATCTTTACTTCTTGTTTATGTTCTAGTTCAGTTAAGTTTCCAATTTGTAATTTCCTTCTACATTCTATAAGTAGAGGAAGAACCTTCGGGTTAATGAGGAGAATTTGTAAGCAACATTCTTGTGTTCCAGACTTTGTGCTAAAACCCCATGATAGCTATTTGAAGTAGAGAATAGAAAGAAACATATTTCTAGAGAACTTTGTGTCAATGGTGCATTTTGTTTCTAACTTTCTACCTTAGATCTATTCATAAACTTTTCGTTATTCTAGATCTAGATATGAAAGCTCCCTTTGCTTATAATTTTGTATGTTAATATCTATCTGTTCTATCTATGTGCATGCAATCAACTCTGTAATCTATTGATTGGGTTGCACATCTTCCCTCTTTCTTTCCTATTTTCTGCTATTTTCTTCTTCATCAGATATTTCCTTTCTTTAACAACTGCTTACTTGCTGCAAAACTATACAGCTATGGTTCATGAGTTGCATGGTTAAAGTAATACCCACAAATAGATACTAGCATATTTAACTGACAAATCTTACATGGGAGCCTCACCGGTAAATGAGGAGATTTATAAAGTTAATCTTGGTTCTTGTTTAATTGTCTTGGCATATGGTTAAGCTCTTGATTTAGTTTATGCAGTTTTTATA
The DNA here is from genome assembly GCA_018340775.1 of Taxus wallichiana var. yunnanensis. Lineage (NCBI taxonomy): Eukaryota > Viridiplantae > Streptophyta > Pinopsida > Cupressales > Taxaceae > Taxus > Taxus wallichiana. The sequence goes on from CM031234.1 coordinate 84,019,030, forward strand.
CTTATTTATCTATGATGGATTTGGAATATTATTTTAATTATGCTAATCGCTTGAGCAATTTGACATAAAATAGGGACCTAGTACCCCTACGCGCTTTGGGTGAACACTCGGTATAGAATAAGTGATGTGCCAACGCGTCTTGGGCTATTGGTGGTAAAACATAGACTACACATTTTCTTTCTAGTCTTACGTAGCTTTGTGCGTGGGATATTTTACTTTGGACATGCATATTGCATGTTATATTTACCTTGCGTGCCTTTTCCCGACAGTATGCGTGTCCAATGGGTGATGGATCTACGTGGATAGATGAGTTTCCTTCTCATGGCATGGCCAATGCATCTAATCTAAATAAAAATAAGATTTTTTTAATAAAAACAGTACAACATGTAAATGAAAATAGAGACTCCAAACTTGAGTCATCCCACGTTATCCAAGAACGTTGTTTATGAAGCAATAAAGTAATTGATCTTGATATTGTAGGAAATCTTGAATCGGGATATGGGCATGATATTGATGGAGAAAACCACGTGGAGATTTCAAGGTTTCCTGGCTCTAGCTAATGCTTGTGCTAGGTTTCCGTGTGAAAGCTAAGGAGTGCTGTGGAATGAGATTCTCTTTCTTCTAGTTCGGATGTCTCAGAAACTTTCCTTGCTTCTTTGTCTTCCCAATTTCTTTTGCTTTTGCAACTTATTATAAGAATCGTATTCTTCCCCGCTTCTCGGATGATGGAAGAAAAATTATAATTGCCCATGGCAATTGGAAGCAAAATTATAATTTCCCATGAAAATTAAATGCCCACGTGGAGAAAATGAGAAACTTCTTCCAAATTTTCTTGAACAAAATTTTATGAGGATTAAATTAATATTTATTAATTAAAAACCCTAAAATTTAATTTTATTAAATAAAAAGGTAAAATATTAATTAATTAATTAAAACACAGTTTACGACATAAAAGGAGGACCTCTCAACTAAAATGAATGAAACAAAGGTCAAAATGATCAGACAAATAAAACGATCATGATGAAGGTGATAAACCATGAGAAAGGACACTTCCGATTTTTAATAAATTTTCATGTTATAATTTTGTGAAGTCAAAATTAGTTGAGAATAGAGTCAAAGAAGCCAAGTCTATTCCTATTAATAAAGAAGACAAAAATGTACAAGTAGATTTTATACACCCATAATTAATAGGTAGATGTGAATAAAAATGTAAGTAATTAAAAGAAGCAAAAGAAAAAGAAGTTAAAAGATGAAATTCAAGAAGTGAGAAGAGAAAAACAAAGTTCTAATTCAAATTTTTAAGTAGCCTACTAAACAATATAAAATTTGTCAACATGTTAAAAATTTTCTAATGTGTATAGTGTATTTTTAAGGGAATAATTTTATAGATGAAAATGGTTGAAAATATCTTGATTTCCATATGATTATGATGATGATTCAATTTGGTGGGAGTGTTATTTTGGAAGCATCCTAGAACAATAAAACTTGATATTTGGTTTCTTTCTACATAATTATTTTTAGATAACCTAACCAATTTTATGTTTAATTTTTAATCGTAGAGGTACACATTAGAGCATATATATTATTGATAGGGTTCTTCATTAATTTTTGGAACAACCCGCGAAGTTAAGGAAACACTCGCGAGATAGAGGAAGAATCCACATAAATAAGAGAAAAGCCACTAAAAATTGAAGATATCCACATAAGGCTGATAATACACCAAACACAGGATAAATCATGGAAGCCTATCTAGAGTCAGCAGAACAAAGAATTCCAGAAATAGAATTCTACGTAAGCTAATAGAGTCATGACCAAAAGAAAAGTATTTTGGCTAAGTTTGTAAGGAAAGATATTTATTGTACTTGATCCAAAGAATATGTGGTTAGTATATAGAGAGTGTGAGTGATGTATTGAATGTAGGAAGAATATAAAGAGAATATAAAGAAGATAGATAGAGGCATGTGAGAAATATATGAAGTGTGTATGAGATTAATGTAATTCATCTTGATAAATGAATAAATAATGATAGTTGAGGCAATCTGCGTTTATTCTTTATGGTGTATTACATTCTTTACTGTTCAAAATTTTAAATCTAAATAATCTTTTCCTAATACATCTTTAATAAAAGGGAGAACTTCTTAACCCTCACACTATTGTCGAGGCTTAAGGTCAACATTTTGGTGTACATTCTTAGGATCCTTTTTTAAGTGGATGTTCGGTAAAATTTCACCACCATGATATTAGAAAATAGCGTTGAAAAAATTGAGGATTCATGGGAAAATCATATTGATATATTCGTTAAAAGAAGGATTAAGTGGATTAGGCGAATTACTAACTAAATAGAAAGCAATAATGATGATGAGGTCAAAAGAGAGGGTCATGATAGCCACAAAAAGGAGTTAGATAAAAATACATAAAATAGATATATTATCAAGGGAGGAAAGGATTAAGAAGTTAAATGAAAGAAAATAAAAATTAAAAAAGTTAAGAAAGTAGAAAAGAATGATAAACCCACTTCAAGTGGAGGCAATATATGGCTACCTCGAAAATGGAGGTAGACATTTAGAGACAATGTTTGAATTCCATGGATGATTTTGACATGGATCTTCATCAAGATTTGGAGCACCCCATGAAGTTAAAGAAACACCCGTGAGATAGAGGAAGAAGATGCAGAAAGAAGAGAAAAGTTGCTTTGAAGAATGAAGATATCCACGGAAGACTGAAAAGATGTCAAACACAAGATAAATATGTGGAAGCCTATCTAGAGTCATAGAATGAAGAAGACCAGAAATAGAATACAACGTAAGATGATAGAGTCACGACCAAAATAAGTGTCTTTTGGATAATTTTGTAAGGAAAGATATTTATTTTACTTAATCAAAATAATATATGGGTAGTATATAGAGATTGTGTGTGATTTATTGAATGTAAAAATAATATAGAGACAATATACATAAGAGAGATACATGCATGTGAGAAATATATGAAGTGTGTATGAGACTAATGTAATTCATCTTGAGAAATGAATAAATAATGATAGTTGAGGAACCGTGTTTAATTTGTTATGGTGTATTACATTCTTTACTGTTCAATCGTTTAAATATAAATCATATTTTCCTAATACATCCTTAACAAAAGGGTGAACTTCTTAACCCTCACACTATTGTCGAGGCTTAAGGTCAACAAATCTCTCTTCTCTAAGAACAAGTTTCTTTTAAGAATAAGAAAAGAGGATTAAATATCCCAAGAAATAATTTTTGGCCTTGTAATGAGGAATCAATATACAAAAACATGTCTTCACTCAAAACTAGCTTTGAAGTCTTATAGCTCCAGAGTTCCATATAAAATTAGCTTTAGAGTCTCATAGTTCCGAGTCCCCAATTTTTATTTACATGGTAATGAAAGTTATAGAATTGTAAATTAAATTCCTAACGGCTATATATAAGATTCATCTACTAGGTATAAAATTCGTGGTGGAATTCAATAACCCAATATTCAATACAAATTTTTATGGCCTCTAATAAGCATACCGAATTTGAATTACATTCAACTATATAGGTATCTAGATTATCCTACAAGTGCACATGCTTCTCCTTCATCTATAACAAGGGATTTAAACTCCAAATTATTTTAATGATTAAAAAATCCATGCTTAAAGTTACTCTAATACATTACCAAGAATGACGACATTTTGAATTCAAACAAAAATTATTTCCACTAAGAATACACAATTAATGACATGCCTAGGTTCCCATTTTTATTTCCAGCTTATATAAGGAACTCAAAATATTAAAATAATAGGTAAGAAATGGCATGTATAATTATATGGGGTTAATAATTTGTGCATTTGTCTATTTCATCTCTAGGATATTCCTTCATATTAAAGTCTTAACAAACCTAAAAATACATATTTATAAGTCTACAGGTCATACATGTTACCTACATTGTAAATTGTATACACTTATTTTTTCACTTTACTAAATTTTGTTCTTCACATGAATAATTGGTGTATTAATGATGTCCTCAATGATACTTATATGAGTGGAGAGTAGCTATAAATATTTACATGCATCCTTCACATGTTACATTGGGCTAGTCAATAACGATACTTATGAGAGATATTTGATGTGTAGCCTATTTATACATTTTTTATTAGTTATTGCACCCCTTCACCAAATTTTCTAACCTCTATATGACATCAAATTATTGTGCTCTTATGATCATCCTCAAACATACTTTAAACAAACACATAACTTTTCCATTTTCCCTTTTATCATATATGAGTTCCCTCCATCTAGTTTGAATTTCGTCCTTGACCTCCCCATGCTTGCAATTATATGACTGAAAACATCCACCATGGTTGATACCATTGGGTGAGAATATTACCTTAGCTAATATAATAAACCATGGTTAGAGTCTTCAGGTTAAAAATTGTAAGAGAAGATGGTTCAAAATAGACTATTAATGATATCATTTGGTTATTTATACCCAACAATTGAACGCTCATTCCACATCATCATTCATCACTCATTTGTTAAATTGGTTCTCCAAAACCTTAACTTAAAGCTTAAAATGTTTTGAATATGTTTATATTAGTATTCTTTAGAGTTTAAAATTGGATCATTGGGTACTTAGGATCTTGAATCATGGAGCTGCACTTACCATGGTTTATCCAACCTTTAGAACCATTAGAGTCTTTAAGTAGAAGTGCATGTAGGTATTAATATATTCATTTTTGTTACCCCACATAAAATATCTCACAAAGGTGTTACTGACCTTTGGGAGAATTTAATGTGCCAATGATGTCTTCAAGTAGGAAAGTGTTTCTAACCTATCTTATTTTATTTCATTTCAAATTTTGATGCTTATCGATATGGTCATGCATATATTAGGATAGGGTAATATATATTTATCTATTAAATTAATTATCTATTGGTTCTTACCTTAAGACCTTATATGACCCCTGATCCTTACAACTATGGATTTTGTAACATCTTAAATCCCTTACTTTTGTTAAAACCTAGTTACAACCTTGTTATCATCAAATTACTATCGAGAGCTAGTTATTTTCCACTAACATATTCGAGATATAGGATTTATAACCCTATTGAGTGTGGAGTACCACCTTCCTATTTTCACATCTCTATCCACTTAAAATATAAGGTGTGCATATTTAGTGTGGAAACATTTATTATACTATTCTAAATTACCTATTTTATAAATAGAAAGATGATCTTTTATTATGCCAATTTTTATTTGCATATAGTCTAGTGAACATGATATGAATCTTACACTTTCTTTTGATTGAATCATCTTCATGTATTTAATAATTCCTAAATCATATGGCCATGTCATCACCTCTTAGGGATTCTCTAGCTAGCCTCAACCCACTTAGATTCTACATGGGATGATCCTTTCTCCCTCCCATGTCCACCATTGATTATAATCATTCATGGTGTAATTTTTATAATGTTAAGAATAAAAAACCATCCAATATAACATAGATGAATACCCATGATATGATCTTCCTATATTCAAAATATATTTGGAAAAAAATCCACAAGATGATATTTTCTTCTCTCCTCATCCCTCCATGGTTTAATATCTGCAAGATGATCTTCCCTTTTATGATCCATTTGAATATACCAACTTTCACCTTGATTTTAGTGATGATATATCATATTTTCACCCTCATGGCCACCCTTTATTGGAAAACAACAATTGTGTGCTTCAAAATTTTTCCAATTTCTTCTTCAACCATACAAAATAAAACATATCCGAAGGTATCAACCACTCAATATAAAAAAATTACCATTCTTAAAATTTACATCCATCTGACAACATCATCCACTTAGTAGAAAATCCCAATATTGTTCAAAAAATTTTAGACCCACCCAACTACATTAACCAACCTTATTGCATAATGGAAAATGTCATTTTGTTTCATTTTGTCTCAACTAAATACATTTTCCACCCTAATTCCATCATCATTGATGTCATATTATCTCGTTTTGTCTCAAATGACTGCATTGCCCACCCTAATTTTATCATTTATGATGCATTATTATTTCATTATATCTTAGATGATTTCCCTCGATTATATCATGATCGATGCTATATTAAATCATTTTGTCTTAATTTATTGCATTAATCACCTTGATTTTTCTATCATGGTTAATTCCATAGAAAATTTTGATTTTGATTACTTAATGTAATTATACATAATTTTTAAATTTATAACATCATATTTTATCTATATCCCCAAATTCAATCACCATTCTAATAATAAGTATGTGTATCTCACAACTAAAAATCATCTATCATGATCCATTACCTTAGATTTCATTACTTTTTGGGTCATCTCTTGATGCCCATCTTCCTATTTCATCACATATTAGGACATCTACGAATTTCATTTTGTTTATTTCATCACATTTTGGGAATCTAATGATGCCTCTCCTTCCCTAATTTTAAAATTTCAGACATTCCTTGATTCTTATATTTTTTTACACCCTTTTTAAAATTTTATATATGTTATGGAAATGCACAACAATAAAATAGGAATGTAATTTTTTTGATTAGGTAAAAGGAGATTTCAAAAGGCACCTTCAATTCTTATATTTTTTACACCCTTTTTAAAATTTTATATATGTTATGGAAATGCACAACAATAAAAAAGGAATGTAAGTTTTTTTTTATTAGATAAAAAGGAGATTTCAAAAGGCACCCTCAAACCTTTTATATAACACTGAAAGATAGAGAAAGAGAAACCCACATTCAACTAAACTAAGGACATGATAAAAAAACTTGATCTACCAAATGTAAATAACGACCAAAACCCCTAAGAAACCAACATATCCAACAACAAAACTATTTAAAATCCATAGGAGCAATGATCAAACCATCATAAGTCAATAAAAAAACTCACCAAACATAAGAGTGATTCATCCTAGTTACTCTATCACTCTATTGGTTCACCCTATTGTGTTTATATTTTCTCATGTTAATTGTGTTCTAACCTTTTTCCTTATTTTCATCTATTTCCTCATTTTCCTCGACACCATATGTTAATATGAAATACTCTCTATACAATGATGCTCCAAAAAGTCCAAAAACTTTAATACATTAGGGTGATAATTTTAGATTTCTTACCTCCTTTGGCCTTGATAGAAGATCTTTCGCTTCTCATTGGAAGCCACACAAAGTACAATTTCTATATTGCCATGGTTAGTACCGGAGGAATGCTAGATTCCATACCCATCTCAATCACCAAGTATTCATATTTCCAAAAACATTTTCCCTCATCGTGCTCACTCCCATATTCTAAGTTAGATTCCCCAATATTATTTATCACATCATCACCTATGTGATCGAACACCTTCATTATAAATTTCTTATTTGTTACCAACTCAACAGATCACGTAAATAATCCCACCAACATAACCTCCTCCCCAAGGGAAGGGTATGCTCTATCCAAAGCAATGATATGAATCCCCCAGTGGTATCAAGGGATCCAAAATAGGCTCAACATACCCAAACAAGGGAAACTTATCCACTTCAAACATTTTCCCAAAGGTGAGGTTAATGCAAAAACTAAAAAAAAAAGGCATAATCCTTTATACCATTATTCTTACATTCTTACATTAGAATCACACAACACCTAGATCTATATGTTGTTACTCCACATTTTTACAAATATAAGGAAACCTTCAGATTCAATATTTTACTCCCAAACACCATGTTTCAAGATAAGATGGGTGGAAGTAGGTAGAGGCAATCCCAATTCAACAAAGTGATGTAAAGTATTACAAAAATCATTCTTATGTGATCCATGGTAGTAGAATCAAAATCCATGAAATCAACCAACACCTTGATGATACCTAACAAAACATCCATTTCCTAGAACTCTAGAGGCAAGGTAGGTAACCTAACTTAGAAAGGCTAAGTCAAAGGAACATAATATTCTTAAAGGACCCCAAACATCCACCTAGTGAGGAAAATATAACATATCCATAAAACGCAGGACCCCTAAAGCACCTTGAAGAGACACTATTCTAGTACAAAAGAAAAAAATAGCCATTTGATAGGGCCACATGTCCAAATTTTCCATAGGATTCCATTTTATTTTAGCCAAAACTCTACAAAATAAATATTGGGCCAAGAAATAGAAAAGCTACCTGTAAATGCTGATCTATATATTTTCTAAGATCTATCGACAAGAACATCTAAAAGAATATAAGGGATGTCTCTAATATAATTAGGAGACAAGTAGAGAATATATATTTTTTTGAGTGCCAAAGAAATGATCAGCCCGAAAATAACATCACATGGAGGCACTAAACCTATGCCATGGTCCTCCTTAAATGCACGAGACACCTCGTATGACTAATTTGATGGCTCGGGTTTAGTTCCCTCCCATGGAACATTTCAAAAATCATCCTACCCAAGGAATAGGAATGTAAGATTTGTTATACGAGTCATTTTGACTAATTAACTTCCAAAATTAGTCATGTAATATCAAAAAAATATATTAATACCTAAAAATAGTGACGAAATTATGATATGAGATAAAATATAAAAGAGTATAGATGCACCTAACTATACAAAGTGATACAAGAGAGATATAAGTGCACTTAATAGAGAATTTGGTTGTAATAAACCTAAAGATGCTTCATTCTTGAGGCTTCCACTAGAAAATTCCATGGTATGAAAGCATTAAAATCTTATAAGATTGGATGCATGGCCTTGGACCAAAGTGCATAGTATTAAATCCACTTTGAGTGTGGTTATGTAACTTTTTGTGCCCTTCGATGGTCTAGAAAGGCACATCATTGTCAAACCCTAAGCTTCACACTATCTCGAAACCATATGAAATCAAATGAATCAAAATAAAACTAGAACCATGGGTGGGATACCCTATAATTAAGTTAGTGTTTATGTTGAAGTGTAATCCATACATGATGAACATTGTCAATACTTCTTAGAGGCCTCAAACCACATGTAGTTCTCCACCTAACATCTAAAATCTACATGAATGCAACTAGTTAGTAACTTGAACCACTTTGACCATGCTTGGGATTATTGTGGCCTTGCTCAAAAATTGAGTTGGGATATTTGGGTATTTGAAAATGAGAGAAGATGAACTTGACTGGTTGAGTGCTTCAGGACTGTAGTAGTGACTTCGTAATGGATGCACATAAAGTTTGTCAATATTTAGGGATACTTGAGTGCATTTGATATTAGTAGTTACAATAATATCTAATAATATTACTAAGTGATTTCTAAGCGAGTTAATGAGACGATGTTAACTTCTTTATATAGGGTTATATAGATAACTCATTATGATAAGGGCGACCCAAAAGGATAGAATGCCCAAAAAGAGATGATTGGTATGAAAGAAAGGTTAGAATATGTCATTCCAAGATTGTAGTAAGGTTGGCCAAGATCAAAAATTACATCTTGACCCTATTGTATGGTTTCGGATATGATTAGACTAAGTATAATTTGAAATTTATAGAAAGATAAATATAGGTTAAGTACCGATTTTATGTATTTATATTAAGAATGTGATGAAAAATTAGTGTGTATGAATAATCAAGTTAGGAGAGAGATAGTAATATTTTATGAGCGGGGACAAGATATGGATATTTATCTTAGCAAAGGAGCATAATCACAAACAATAGTGTCAAAAGGTAAATTTCCAAATTAGGGTGTCTACATTTGCGCCTATTTTAAGTATGAAATGAATATTACATAATTAAGGAATAGATACATCAGTGTGTAGACACACTTTTTCTTTTTCATAAATTTTGTTGTCTAGATGTGTTGGTGTTGGCATACTCAATGGTGAAACCTATAACACTCTCAACTTATGTAGTAGAAATTGAAACGTAGCTCAAATGTAAATGTATAATTTGAACTTGTACAAAGTGAAATAAAAGATAAGAAAAACATGGAAGGGATACACGTATTAATTTTTAGAGCAAAGAGATCCCATTCTTTGTTTGCACTTAGATATTTATAATTTATTTCTGAAATTTTTGAAGGATTTGGGGTGATGAGTACCAAATTTTCCTGAAAAAGAAACTAAATTATTGGGTGGATGTAAGCCAAAACCGACTAAAATATACAAATAAGAGAAGAGAGAGGTACCAAAGAATCATGTAAAGGAAGAATACTGTGTATAAAAGTTTTTAGTAAACTTAATATCACCCCCTTTGAAAGAGTATAGGAAAGACTACCAAAAATAACTTATCTACTTTGATACTTTCCATAACCCCATGGATCACATCATTGTAGATGGATATAGGAAAAATTTTGTATATACATACAAAAAGTATAAAATAGAATGGTTTCCCCATGCTCTCCTCATGTGCCACACAACTGAGTATGAGTGTGTAACATGCTGAAGTGATGATGGAGAAGGAGACCCATGCACATAAAACTCTATATTTTGTAACCACAAATGAGAACTTAAGTGGAGAAGGAATATTCATGCCTCCTATAAACTACTTATAACTATGTCAACTGAGCCTAAAATTGTATAAAAATTGTATATGTAGGTATAAATTTGAAACTATAAAAATTTAGTGAAACTAACCCCATGAAAGAAACATATAATAGGGTTAGGAATAACCATATGATCCTAACCATTACAAATAGTTTGAACCCATGGAATTTTGGGCCAACTTATGTATTTGGAGATATTTTTGAGGACTTGTACCTGTGTAAACCTATTCCTAAACATGGAAATATTCCTATAGGTATATATACCAATGAATTCCTCTCTTTTAAGGCATACATGAGAAAACATTTGAGTGAAAAAATAAAAATAATATATGGGTAACCATATATTGCATTTATGATAAGTTATAGGAGAATGTGAAATGATGAGGTGGTGGCAACCTTTGAGAACTTTTACATGAAAACAAGGTTACACATGGTGGAGACTATGATGTATAAAGAAAAAAACAACTATAACAAGAGAAATGAAAGCAAAAAGAGAAAATACAATATAAACAATTGATATCTGTTATAAAAACATAGAGACATAAGAGTAATCAAATGAGTAAAAATTAGTAATAACATTTAGAAAATATTCATATCAAGGCATAAAGCTATAAACATGAGACACCCACGGTTTCATAAGATAAATACAACACTTATGCCATGTCAAAGAGAAGCCATGTCATGCAAGAAAGGTTTATAGACACAAACATGGGGCACCCATGATGTAGATTAAAATAAAGGCACTCAAGACACATACAATGAAACATACAAGTTATAACATAAGCAAGTAGTAAACATGTTATAACAGAAAATGATATCAAAGAGTGATAAAAACATCATAAAAACTAGTAAATATGCACATAAATAAATTTATGTCAATATTGCAATAGAAACATGTGTTAGTCTTTTTATATCAAAAGATAACATGTACACCATATATGTAGTCCCATGTAATGAGGAATTAGAAAGGAGCTATAATGAAACAATAACACTTTTATAATGTGGAGGTATGCCCTCAAGGGAGGAATATAAGGAACCATGGTAGATCCTATTATCATGTAACATTTTGTATGTCCTACATGAAGAGTAATACACCTCATGAATACATATGTATAAGGATTATATAGAACGAATATGATATTTATAAAACTATTGATAAAAAAACATATGTAATGTAAAGTGATAATAAATCAAGCAATGTGTATAGGTCATGGTTTTGTATTTTTTCACATATGTGAATGCTTTTGTGTTTATATATATATATATATATATATATATAAGGAAAGGGGTAGCACAAGGGTGTGTATGTCATCAAGAATACCATTAAGGACAGGATCAATACCAATGGGCCTTGTGTTTACTTTAGTATATAGATTTATAAATTAAGGGCCATGTAACTGTCATGTTTCATGAAAATGGTGTAAATACTCTTAATTTTTATAATAAGGGCCTTGTGAAACCTTAACATGTGTCCAATGTGTCATATTAGTTATAATTAAGAAAACTATCATATACAATAATAGCCATATTGCTAAGGAGGAAAAGGTGATACTAAAATTATGTTCATTGATAATGCCACAAAAATATTGTAGCCAAGACTACCCAAAAGATAGAGATATAGCTTGAGGATCAAGAGTGACCCAAACCTTAGTTATGACAACCTGTAATCCAAATGAAATAAGGAACATAATAATACCTTGGAAATTAGTGGAAGGAGTGAGGAGGGGAATGATATCGATGGGGTAAGACCCAAGGTATATAAGGCCTCGTAAGTAAAAAAATTCTTATTGTCATTGTATTTAGTGGAACAAGTTTACAATATTGGCCATGAATGTACACAATTCTAGTAAAATTATTAAAGTAATTCCAATATTAGCCATGAATGCACACAATTCTAGTAAAATTATTAAAGTACAACCATGTAGCTAATGTTTTCATAATTAAAAAATGAGATCATGTTAGATGCAATGATTCCTTAGGAAGAATAATGATATAGCCATTCAACTTTAGTTTTCTGATTGTGATTAGTAAATCCTAAAATTGATCAATGTCATGCCCAAAAACATGATGAGTCACAAAATGGGCTACCAAAATTCCAAGAAAATTTTTCAGTAGATAAATGGTGATTAGAAGGAAAGGTAAGGATACCAAGGTCAAATAATATAGATAAATGTTTTTGTGGTGTGTCAAGATGGGAAACAACGGTGATTAAACTAATAAATGGTAAAATATCCAATATATTCACTACATGTTTTAGTGGATAAGGGATAAAAATGATAGAGATAACATGATCAGTATCATTTGTAGAAATAGTGTTAGGTGTAGTATCTTTGAGATGATAATACCTAGGGATAGTAGAAACAAAAAGAGGATGAAACATAGATGCACCTTAATCACTAGGATTGAAACTAAGCTTACATATGTGATCATCAATAAGTTTAATAGGATCATCATCAGTGTTGGAGGAATAATAATTAACATATTTTTTTATAATAGAGCTATCAAAAAGATTAGGAAGGATAGGTGGAGTGAAAGTAGTAGTAGAAGATGAATGAGGCACATGAGTAAGTGTATCTGTTGTTAGTGCAACCAATGAATGTGTAAGGATCATGAGAGTATAATTGTGGCTAGTTTTTCCAATAACATATGTAGGAAAATTATGTATATGATTTTTTTGCAAAGGATAATTTATAGTAGGAATTTATGGATTAGACATATAAAATTAGAAATATTTGAAAGGAAATGGGTCAAAATGTATAGTATGTTCATAAAAATTATGTGGGCATTTGACACATTGATAAAAAAGTATATTGGATGGAATGCATAACATGAATTCAAAGATGTATTAAGAGTAGATTATAATGAATATAATTTTCAATGATATAAAAGGTAGTACCTAACTTCTTAGGACAAATGAGAAGATCCAAGGTGATAGTTCCTAAAGTAGACTATGTATTACTATCAAATCCTTGTAGATTAACAATGGTTATATAAATTGTGTCAGAAGAATAGATAATGAGAGAGCTTGAGGGTGAATCAATCTTACAAAAATCATTTCATTTTCCATATCTTACAACATTATCCAAAACAACCATTAAACATACATATGCAATTATGATCTTATTAGGTGTGTATCATCCATCTATAAGTACACGAAACAAAGAAGAGAACACAATAACACCAAATGTAAGAGGGAAACCCTAAAGGGGAAGAAAAAACATTGAAACCTTTGGTAATATTACTCATAACAAAGGAATCATGTGAATATTACACATCACACAATATTTGTTTAGTGAGGCACCAACCCCACAAGGAGCATCAACCCCTAGTTTAGTAGGGAACCCACCCTACAAGGAGACTATAACCCCCTAAGATGATTAAGCACCCACCTAACCACATGAAGATGATGACAACTTAAGTATTGTTGCTTCTACAACATATTGTGATCACAAGTTCAACTCCTCTCTCTCAAAATATTCTCAAATTGCCCTCTCTCCTTCTTCACTCAAATCTGGTCCTTCATTTGCTGATTAGGTCACATGACCTTCAATACCTACTTCTAAACTCTTATCAAATCATAAAAATTCTTCTCACCTCTTCCCTTAAACCCTATATACTCTTCTTCAACCTTCTCTAACTCACTCACATCCCCATCATAATAACTAGGAAAACAAGTCATTACAACTCACTTATATACATGACACTTGATTAAAACAACCAAAATTTGAATAAGACCATTAATATTGGTCATATGTAAAATGAAAACATAACTAGAACCTTATATAAATAAATCCAATAAACCTCAAGGGTCAAAACATCTCAAAAAAACTCAAACTAGCACAAGGCATCTCAATTAGGCCTAAAACACAAGACTACTCCTCCAACAAATGTAATATGAACTACAAGGAACATAGAAGATTAATCATGCCACTAAAATCTCTACACAACTTAGAGACATCCTTTCAGCCTCATCTACAAGATCCATCAATTCTAGAACCTTGAACATCACCATGAATAACACCAAGAGGCAATCAACTCCATTAAGTCCATAAACACCTAAAAATCACTCAGTGAAGACCAAATGATTCGGCATGAAAAAACTCATCATCACAACACAAGTGACACATCAACATGAAATTATTGATGTCGATAACTCATGAGACACATTAGAACCTTGAATTCATAGAATAGGACCCAAAAATAACTCCAACACTTCTTAAATTGGCTTGAGGTCTTAAAACAAGTCTTCAAAATTGAGCTTGTTCACACTTATATATCTTCATCAAGGCACAAGTATAATATAAATGGGAATCTCATGAAGTCTTCTAATTTAAAAAACTCACTTCATTCACCAAATCAGTTCATAGGGCATCCAAAAAAACTAATCTTTGAAACCGCTTAATCAGCTAAAAGAACTCAAGAACCAGTCTTGAGGAATCTGATCTCAAACACCTCCATCATCACTTCCTAGATCAACCAAAATATGGAACAAATAAATAGAATCATGAAAAACATTCTTAGATACTAAAAATTATATGTCACTTGGAAAAAATCAACTAAGCACAATCATTTCATCATACCTTCTTGATAATCCTTATAGGCATAATTAGGCCATTAGGGATTGAGCAAGAAAGAAATTATCTAAATTAAACCAAGTCTTCAAACACATCATGTTAGACACCAACAAGATATACTACAACATGCCAATCTATGAAACTCATTTCAATCCATAAGACTAGGTTTTATCCCTTAAGGCCAAAAGTGGTAGGGCACCTTTAGAGATATGTTTCTCAAATTTTATTCACAAAACCTATATAAAAATTCTATGCACATATAGTACACCTCCCAAGGTATTGGGAACAATTCACTTCTTTTCATGAAACCTCCATCTCAGGTCCTAAAACTGTAAATCTCCATAAAACAAGGGTTTTTATCTACCTTACTAGAACAAATAGATCATAAGACCACCACAAAAATGACATTTGAGGAGTAATCTACATGTTCGAGTCATAATTTTTTTTTTTCCCAATCCATTTAGTGGCCATAAATATTAGTTTTACTCCATCACTTCACGACTATATTTTTAGACCTCCTTAGCTTATTAATGATTGTTCATAAATATGGGATAACCAAATAAACTCATTATTTTTACAAAACACTCTTGGATCAATGAAAAAATATCCCCCAAATCCTTAGTCTCCCATGTATAACCCACATGTGTGGGTGAGAAAATTAACTTCACCTATCGAGCTGGATTTTGCTCTCTAAGAGCTCAATATGACCAAAAATCACTTTTCTTACAACTCCTTCACTACCTTGACCTGAAATTTGAATTAGAGAACTATGATGACCTCCTCCATGCTTTCAAACTCTCATCCATGCTCAAATACACATTAAATTCTCTACATGCACTAAGACTTACCTGTGTCTTCATACCTTGTTCTCAAGAAATTTGTTTAAATGGATCTTAACATGCACTAAACCTATAAATAATGACCTGATATGCCTTCCAAAATTCATATGAAGTGTCAAAACACATGTTCCATGCTTAAAAATACTTCCCTACTCCATTTCTCATGCCACTATCTCATCATGCACGACCTAGGTCTAGGACTAGACCTAAAATGACTTGACTCAACAAAAATTCACATGAACTGACCATGATGACCTATTATAGACTCATTAACACCTCTTAGAAATAAATTTAACTATTCCAGGCCTCATTTAATTTTTTTTAACTCATGCCATAACCATATTAGCTTGCACCATTTTCAATACCATGTCAAAACACCATAACAACTACACCAAAACGAGACACTACCAATCAACCTTCATGCTTGAATATGAATGAAACCTCATGGGTACACCTATGACACCTAGACTCCATTTGAAATCAATGTGACACTTGAAATCAATGAAAACCATAGAAATAATTCCCAATAATATCCCCCTTTTTCATTAATGGAAATCACCTTCAAAAAAATTGATGGCAACCATGAATACAAAAACATACAAGACATATTTTTCATGTTTCCCAGCCTACTCCTCCCCTTTGACATATATGAAAAAGGATATATGACAACTTAACATGAAAAACAATGAAAATAATACAAATACAAAATTACTTGCTCTCCCTTGTACTATACTCTTCCATATTGAATTAAAAAACAATAAACGATCCTATGGACCAGTTCGTACTCTTGATGTCAAAACTTTTATGGTGGTCATGGAAATCACTCCCACTATCTTGATCTTCATAGCATTATGAATCTATCTATGAACATGACTTCTTTGTTCTTGAATAACAAACTCTCCCTTAGTTAATGCACACATTCACAATAACAAATGACCACGCATCACTTCATCCTCTTCAAATCACAAAATAGGGAAACACATAACTTGCCAAAACTAAAACTTCTTCATACATGTAACACACTAATATGCTCCCCTTGGGATGTTTCTCATGATTGTGCACAATCCTTCTTGACTGAAATAATCTCCCGCATAATAATTTTTTTGGGATCTACATTGAAGTATGCCACCATGATATGTGCTTGGCAAATATTGAGGTTTCAAACATGAGATAACACAAACCTATGCCAATGACACATATTCAAGAACCACAAATAGAATTGGGTATTTTCTTAACATAGATTGGTAACATGTTTAGAACCAAGAGCCATAAAACATTCCTTTAGACCATTTTCACAAATTTCTCCTTCCTACATGAGCATGCTAAGAACATGAAATATCATCTTATAGCTCCCCTCACAAGATATCATTACCCTCTACCTATCTATGTAAACAAAAGAGCACATACCTTGATTAAATGTCATAGAGACAGGTCATACCAGATACCATAGACTTGAAGAATCTTTTCTGTGTTTTCTCCCTTATTTTCATTATATCATAGATTTCTTGACCATATGAATAACTCCCCTACAATTATACTTGCAAACAACCATTACTTTTCCAAACTAGCCCTTGTTGACACCTTAGACACTATTTGAAGATATTATTCCTTTAAATGATTGTATGTTTACACTATAACTCTTAATTTTATTCATTCAAGATCCCTCTTTAATAAATAACACTTTCATAGCTGTTAGGAACCACTCTTTTGTCAACAAATCAGATCCTACAAGTTATATGCTCTAAAGTCACTTTGATGTACTCTTCTATCATCTATACTACTCAAGATATGATCAATACTCCATTCATTCTATGCTAAAAGTATTACTTATAAGATATAAGAATATCTCAAGGATTCATCATGCTTCTTTAGAAAAATATGCGACTCCAAGAATCATAATGGAGATACACCAAACGCCTTGATATCTTCAAAAAAACAAAATACCACTACTACAAACATTATGACTATCATTTCCCCCTAGAAAAAAAATTTCTTCATAATTCTTGAGATATCAAACATAGTAAGAATATCAAATACCGATCCTTTTAAAGCATCACCGAACCGTACCTTAAGATAACTTTTCTTGATTCTTGTGTAAGCACACACATACATAACTTCTTGGATGAATTAGTACAACCTCACTTATTTATTGTCAAAACACTTTCCCTTTCAATAAAAATCCACGTACTTGATGATCTCGATCAAATATTCTTTCATGTAGCCATCCTTTTGGTTTACTATAACACACCAAAATACTAAACAACATGTCTCATAGTCATCTTATAAATCCTTCATTATCCTGATATTGTCCCAGTTCAACTTAGACTTAGATAAACTTATTTTACTTAAATACACCATACTTGTCTTCAGATCTTGAAACATATTCAAGAATTTACCCTTGATTTCATCCTTAACCATATTATTTATGCACACACATAGATGGAAATATCAAAAATACTTTTCATAGTAACTTAACACCTTCATGATCCTCCCATAATTTTCTATTAGAGATCATTTCTTTAAGAATCATGCAAGGGGCACCACTCCTCATCACCATGGGACCCAATTTTTGGTTCTTCATGAAGAAAAATACTTTTCAAGCCTTCAAATACCCTTTATAATAATTTTACATATCCTTTATGCTCTATCTTCTATGTTATGATGTTGTCAACACTTTCATAGACTATCACATATCAATTTATAACCTTGTAAATCTAAATAATGTGCAACACCATTTGAATTACTCGAGACACTCCTTCTTGATAACATGAGGTACCTTAGAACAACTAGACCTTATATCAAACTTAACCTTTTGGACCAAGACACCATTACATATGACAATTATTGAATAATATTCATGAGAAAACATAATAGACCCTAACACAACAGACTCCTTATGAATGAAAAAATGAAGAAGTACCTTCTTGATGCATACAAAATCACCTACTAAAACCTAATATACTTTATGAAATCATTCAAAATAAGATGACACACTCTATAACCTAGGACTAACTCTAGGAATATTATTACAAATAAGAATGAAATGGCAAGCATACCTTTAGTACACATAATTTTTGACACAAACCCATACTTTATGAACAATCATAGATCATACCTTATGACCTTTGAAATTTTCCAAAGCATATATAAACTTCTCAAGTACTTGTGACTATATTGCATTTAAACACATATGATTTTCTTCAACTTTTGGCTTAGATTAAATTATAGAAAACATGCCTTTTTTATCTTTATGATAGGTCGTATTTGAGATTAAATGTCTTGACTTCCTCCTTATCACCCTTGTTTGAACTTAACCCTTATTTGAAAAATTTATTGGATCAAGTTTCATCCTTTGCATCTCTACCTTTGGATCATCCTTCTTATCTTGATATTCTCGATTAGGTACATTGATTGTCTTAACTATTTTGAGGTCTTCATTGGATTTTTTTGGCTTCTTTAGTTCATTCATAGGTATAGACCTTTTATGCACATCCTTTTGAACTGACTTCTTCTTTGAATAGTATGATTCTATCTAGATGGCTTACTAATATAAAACCTTACAGTATGACCTACATTCTAATAGTTCTAACACACCAATTTCTTCTTACCATTTGACTGATAAGAGCTGAAGTTCCAAATGCACTACATGGCCTTATGAAAATATTCACAACATGAATAACACTATCCTTTGAATAAACTTTCACCATTCCTGGAGGGTATTCTCTTGCAATCTCTAGCTCTATGTCCAAATTCATGAAAAATATAACAATAACCTCACGAAAGATCCATACCTCATTACATTTGTTTTTAAACAGAGTTATAATCCTTGATACTGTCCTCTTGATGTCCTTTATGTCTTCAAATCACTTAGACATGCCATGTAATCATAAAAATCTTCTCTAAGCTTTCATATGTATGGAACCTACTATATTTATGCTTCAAATCATATTTCATGTATTTCAACTCATCTTCATATCTGATACAATATTTTTCCCTAACTCTTAGGGTTTCTACTTAAGACTTAAGCTTGCATATTCTGTTACAAATATATTGTGACAATATTAATAAATTGTAATATTATTAATAATGAGTTAATACAACTCATATTAATAATATAGTTAATAGTTGTGTGTGAGTGAAGTTGTTGAATAAACAACTCACGTAGCTATTTTGTAGTGTGAGTGATCCTAGGGATGTCTGAGAGATTCATGGAGAGAGATATGAGGGATTGAAGATGAGTGTTGACTCCACCATTGTAGGAGATCAAACACTATAAATGTAAACTCTATCAATGTAATTGACATCCCGATGAATTTCTAAATTTGATATTATAATATTCGGTGTTTATTTCTTATTTTATTGTGTAGTTTTTATCATATTCATTCGTATTATTTTATTTTGAGGGATTCTATCACTAACCTATTTTTAGATTCTAATTATTTTATGGATTGATCATGATATACCTCCATATCATTGATTTGTTATTGCAATCCATAGAAAAAATACTCTACAATTTCATAATTCCTTGTTAAAACATTAGCTAATTTTTCCATTGTGCTTCAAAGATCTCCTTTAAGCTGTTAAAATTGCTTCAAAAGGACCTTTCTCTGATACCAATAGTTAAAATAAAAAATATTAGGGGTGAATCAGTCTTACAAAATAATATTTTCATTTTCCATAGCTTACAACATTATCCAAAATAACCATTCAACATTTATATGCAATTATGAGCTTATTAGGTGTGTATCATCCATCCACAAGTACATGAAACAAAGAAGAGAACCAAAGAACACCAGATGTAAGTGGGAAGCCATTAAGGGGAAGAAAACCCACTAAAACTTCTATTAATATTACTCATAACAAAGGATTCATGTGAATATTACACATCCCACAAGATTTTTTTACCGAGGTGCTAAACCCATAAGGAACACCAACCCCTAGTTTAGTAGGGAACCCACCATACAAGGAGGATACAATCCCATAAGATGACTAAGAA
Source organism: Taxus wallichiana var. yunnanensis (assembly GCA_018340775.1). NCBI lineage: Eukaryota > Viridiplantae > Streptophyta > Pinopsida > Cupressales > Taxaceae > Taxus > Taxus wallichiana. The sequence continues at coordinate 84,039,948 of CM031234.1, forward strand.
CCCACCTGGCCACCTAAAGATGATGACCACTTAAGTATTGTTGCTCATACAATAGATTGTGATGACAAGTTTAGCTACACTCTCTCAAAAAATTCTCAAACTATCCTCTCTCATTCTTCACTAAAATCTAGTCCTTCATTTGCTGATTAGGCCACATGACCTTTAATACCTACTCCTAAAATATTCTCAACTCATCACACCTCTTCTCATCTCTACCCTTGACACCTCTATACTCTTCTTCTACCTTCTCTAGCTCTCTCACATCCCCGTCATCACAACTAGTACAAATGAGTCATTACAACTCACTTATATACATGACACTTTATTATAGAAACAAAAATTTAGATAAGACCATTAAGTTATTTCACAAGAAACATTAAAAAATAATTAAAAACTCATATAAATCAGTGCAAGAGACCTCAAGGGTCGATAATAACTCAAACATCTCAAACTAGCACAAGACATCTAAATTAGGCCTAAAACATTAGCCTTGCGCTCCTCAAACGAATGAAATATGAACTCAAATGGAACATAAAATATTCATTGTGACTCATAAATATCTACACAATTTATTGAAATCCTTTCACCATCCTCTACAAGCTCCATCAACTATGGAACCTTCAACATCACCATGAAGAACATCGAGAAGCAAACAACTCCATCAAGGACTTTAGCACCTTAAAATCACTCTACAAGAACAAATTACTTGGCATGATCAAAATCATCATCATGACATAAGTGAAACATAAACATGAAGGTATTTATGTTAGATAACCCATAATACATATTATAACCTTCAAATCATGGCACAAGACCCCAAAATAACTCCTTCTCCAACACTTTGCTAAAATTGGCTTCAAGGTCTTAAAACCATGTCTTGAAAACTGATATGGTTCACACTTATAAAATATTTATCAAGGAAAAAATATCATATCACTAGGAATCCCATGAAGTCTTGTAACTAAAAATAATCACTTCATTCACCAAATCAGGTCATATGATATTTAAACAAACCAATCTCTTAAACTACTCAATTAGGCTATAAGAACTCAAGAACTAGTCTTGAGAGATATGATCTCAAACACCTACATAATAATTTACATGATCAACCAATGCATGAAACACATCATCAAGAACTAACAAACATATGCCACATGTAGAAAATCAACCAAGCACTGTTTCATGATACCTTCTTGATAATCCTAATAGGGCTAATTAGGACATTAGAGATTAAGAAAGAAAAAACCTATCAAGATTAAAAAAGTATTAAAACACATAATGTTAGACACCAAAAATATATCCATGACCAAAAACTACTTCTACAACATGTTAATCCATCAAACTCATTTCAAGCCACAAGACTAGGTTTTAGCCCTTAAGGCCAAAAGTGGTAGGGAACCTTTGGAGACTTGTTTCTAAAATTTACTCCAAAAACCTATTTGAAAATTTCCATGGAAATGCATTACACCTCCCAAGGTATTTTGAACAATTCACTTCTTTTCATGAAACATTCATCTCAGCCTTAAAACTACAATTCTCCACAAAACAAGGGTTTTTCTCTACCTTACAAGGATAACTAGATCATGAAACCATCGCCTAAATGATCTCTCGAGGAGTGCTCTACATGTATGAGTGATAACATTTTCTTTCCCAATCCATTTCCTGGACATACACATTAGTTTTCCTTCATCACTTTTCTACTAGGGTTTTAGACCTCCTTAGCTTGTTAATAATTGTTCATAAAGATGGGATGACCAAATTAACTCATTGTTTTTTTAAAACAATCTTATCTCAATGAAAAACATCACCAAAATTAGGATTCCATGTATAACTCACACGTGTGGGTGAACAAATGAACTTCACCTATCAAACTGGATTTTACTCTCTAGAGTTTGATATGACCAAAAGTAATTTTTCTTACAACTCCTTCACTACCTTGAACTAAAATTTGACCCAGAGAACTATGATAACCAAATACATGATTTCCAACTCTCATCCATTCTCAAATAAATCTGAAATTTTCCATGCACCAAGACTTACCTATGTCTTCATACCTTGTTCTTAAGAAACTTGCTTCAATGGACCTTGAACATGCACTAAACCTCTGAATACTAACCTTGGATGCATTCCAAACTTCGTATGTAGTTTCAAAACACACATACCATTCTCAAATAGGACTTACCTAATCCATTTATCATTCCACTATCTATTCCTACATGACTTGAGTCTAGGACTAGGCCTAGAATGACGTGACTAAACATAAACTTCACATGATATAACCATGATGACCTCTTACAGACTCATTAACACCTCTTAGACATTACTTTGACCATATTAGGCCTCATACAAACCTTTTTAACTAATATCATGAACATATTAGTCTTTACCATGCTTAAGACCATTCCAAAACACCATAACAACTACACAAAAACTAGACACTACTAATCAACCTTCATGCTTGACTATGAATGTCACCTCATGGAGACACCTATGACACATAGAATACATTTGACATCAATGTGAAACTTGACATCAATAAAAACCATAGACACAATTCCCAAAAAATTATGGTAGGATGAATAACCATTTATATAATTAGCGAATGAGATCATATATTTAATCTATAACTATTATCAATCAAGACTCATTTTCAATGAAAAAAATTGAAAGTGTGTAGCAATAAGAAGAGGTGACCATGTGTCATTAGGAGGATAATTATTTTCATGAAAAGTGATAACCTTATTAATGGCATTGAATGTATCCATGAGAGAAGTAAAGGTAGATGGATGAGTATCATTAGGAAATGTGAAAAATAAAAAACATCTTGTAAAATATATTTGTAAACACTTTTTGAAATAGATCTAAGAGTGATATCTTAGTAGATATATTATTTATTTGTTCCAATATATCATACCCTTTTGGGGGCACTAGCTTTAGCTAAAGGATATAGGTAGTGGAGGAAAAGGTGGGTTACCCCCAATTGGGCTTATTTAATCTTATTGTAATCGCATTAGCTATTAGAACTAGAGGAGTATTATTGAAGTGTGAAAGGTAGTATGTGATGAAAATAATGATATCATATTGTATATTAATATATGTAGGAGTTATATCAGTCATGTAACAAGAAAGGTTATTATAAGGGACCCCAACCATATGTGGAGTATGAACATGGACTTGGTTAGAGGGATAATAACCTATACTAACATAGGGAATGAACCATTGGGATTGAAGATAAGATAATAGAAAAAAGAGGTATAAACATGATATAAATTAACAAGATAAAAAGAAAAGGATATGATCATACCAAAGTGAACTAGGGTTTTAACAAAAAAATTCAATCAAGAGTTTCACCAAATATTAAGACCCTTTTCTCCTTTTATATATGTTGTGGAAATTCAAAACAATAAAAATTAATGTAGGGTTTGTTATTAGGGGTCATTACGATTAATTAAGTTCCAAAATTAATCATACATTATTAGAAAAATTAATTAATAATTACAACTAGTAATGAAAATATGCTATAACTCAAATATATAAGAGGACATATGCAATTAGCTATATAGAGTGATATAGAAGAGATTTGGGTACATTGACTAGATAATTAGAGTAGTGAACCTAAAGATGATTTGTTCCTAATACTACTACTATAAAACACCCGGTAAGAAACTATACAAATTTTTTTGGATTGATGATATGACCTTGGACCTGTTGTATAATATTGGATATTCTTAGAGTAGGGTTATATAACTTATTGCACCCTTTGGTGGTATACAACCGTGTGTCAATGTCAAAGCCTAAGTGTTTCATTATCCTGAAACCATCTAAAATCATATGAATTAACCTCAAACCCTAACCATTGGTGGATACCCCATAATAAGGTTAGTGTTTGGTTACAATGTAATCAATGTACCTCCTATTGGTACCTGATCTTACACCTCCTTAGGGATAGGAAACATCAAAAAGTATAATGAGGTGCTTTCGAATGGTAGACTTGGAAATTTATATCATTTATAGCCGGGAATTATTTTTGGAAAACTTATTGAGACCGGGATTTGGAGGGGTCGGGTGACACGTACAAAAGGAATGGCCAACCTTACTACTTTTGGTCCTGCTTATGACTAGGGTGAGAGGACTCGCTTTGTAACCTGAAAATGCAGAGGGGTGAATGGAGTCTTGGTTTCTTAATTCCCTCAAATTATGTAGGTTAGTCCTGGATGATCATGGCCAATGAATGCAACATTTAACTCTCACAAGTTGTCACACTAAATGGTGCATATGTCAATCCAATTGGACTCAGGTTACTCTAGATAGATAAGATGCATTGCTTTTGCATTCTTTTAATAAAATAACTTGGAATAAAAGGTTCCTTCTATTGGTGTTTATAAACCAAAACAACATAATGACTAATTGAAGGTCTATATTGTGTGATTAAAAACTATATGTATGCATGTAATTTTAGAGGTGGGTGATTATATGATAATGAATCTCCTAATTACACTTCTTTTTGTACTCAATAAAATAATACAACATCTTGGATGAGGACAAACACTTCATCAATTAATCACAATTTCAATTTAAAGGAATATTTGCATTCATTGATACTCAATTAGTGCAAAATTTCCACACAAACTTTAAAATACTTAGCACAAAGGCTTATGCAAATATTTCAATGAAGTATTTCTTACTTCTAATCTCATACACTTAATATTCACTCAAAAGCTTACAAAAATCCATCAACAAAATGATTTTAGTAAGGATTTTATAATTTTATTAAATATTGTAAAGTAAGTACTCACAACTAAATATTGGAAAAATAACCAAAAATTAACTACTAAAGATAGATTCAAAGTAATTCGTAGAAAGCAAGAAATATAAGAATACAACAAAAAATGTAACTCATTAACTAGATGTTTAACATACAGAGAACAAAATATATAAGCTAAGATCATAATCGACATATTTCATTTATATCTATCAAATTCTTGACAAGGGAACATGAAAACCAATGATCTCAATGTCTGTTAATGGCTATACATCAGTAACCATATTAACATCAAAATTTAAAGAGTAAAACCTTATAATGTATTTCTTAAAGAAATTTGTGCAATATCACAAAAAGATACTTCAAATTTTCCTATTTTTTCAAAAAAGCTTAATAAAAGCACCCCTTAGTATGAGGAAATAACCCGCATACCTTTGGAGAGCATTGGAGGAGGAGCGACTAGCGAGTGGGAGGAGGAGTTTTGAAAATTGATGGGTGGGAAACTGATGGCCGAGGAATTGTACCTAGATCCAAGGAGTCTGATGGAATTGTAGCAGATAGTGAGACCCGAGGACAAGATGCTAACAAGGAAAAGGAAACCCATAAAAAGGCATCGATTCATGGTCAAATCAAGTGAATAATGTAATCGCATCGAAATGCCTACAAGTTTTCCTTCAGTAGTCAAGGAGGCATCGAGATGTGTACTAGAAATCCCTAACTCCCTTTTAAATATATTATGTCAGAAAATTGATGAGGGAAATTTTGTAGGTAACCATACCAAAATTTTGTTTTGGTTCCCTGTTAAGGTCCCTCAACATTCAAATTGGCATAAAATCCCTTTTCGGAAAATCTAGTTTTTTGAACTTAGCCATTTTGGTCCTTTTTTGGTTAGGCACAGCTTTTATTCATGCAACATCAAATAAATTTGTGCCCCTTTCTATTCCTTTAGCGCACCCTTTGGAGTGTCGACATTCCAAATGTTGCACCATCCCATGATGCGCCTTTCAAACCTGCGCCAAGGTGCATGCGCCACCTTGTCGACATTAAAATTGTTGTGCCAAAGCGCTAAAAAGGTAATGTCGACAATCCCGAATCTGCGCCAATGGCGCAAATATTTTCATGTTGTCATCTGTTTTGGTGCGCCTTACAAAAATGTTGGTGGTGCATTTATTACACCTTTTGCTATAAATAGGTGCATCCAACCTGTCATTTTCATGATTGAAAAATGTGGAAAAAGGTTATTCCTCTGCATTTGTCAGCGCTCCTATCAGCCCCGTGTGTCACTTTTCATCGTATTCATGGACCCCACGTCATTTCTTCCAACTTATATATATTCCTGGTAAGTGGCCCTTGCTCTTCTTGTGTTGTTGTTGTGGGATTTTTGTGTTGTTTTTGAGAGGTTGTTGTTATTAAAAACAAATAAAATGAACCTAAGAAGTAATACAACCTCCAGCCCGTTCTTGAAAATCGACCCACCTTCAACCGGTTTTACCCTCCTTCCAGATCTGCTGGCCTGGAGGGCCTTGTCTCAAAATAATTTCCTAACCCTCTTTTCCTCTTTTCCCCTTGTCAAATTCTGGGTTGGAAGAGTTAAAGCCACAAAACCTGTCAAAAGAGGGAAAATCCTAAAAGTTATCAGGCCACGAATTTCCTTTGGTGCAAAATCCATCATTGTTACACTAGACACAGTCGCACCAAAGAGGCGCACTGACCCCATTTGCAACATGCCTCTTTCCCATGCCTTAGAAAATTCTTAAAAACCTAATACAGGAACAAGCGCAACTCCACCTACACCAACATCTGAATTTCATGCAGAATCTTCTGTGCCATGCTAAAAGCTATAACATTGGTGCACCTTAACTCAATGATGCACCATTTGAACCTACGCCCCTTAGCGCACCATAGATGATTTGCAACATGTACCCTATTTGCGCCAATGGCGCATCTTGTAGCCTTGCAACACCAAAATAATATGCGCCCATTTTAAAACCCTTTATATGGGGTAGGCGCACATACATTGACATCAACATCTGAGTGTTTTGTGTAATCTTTCTATGCCCTGTGCCCTTTTGTGCTATTTTCTTTCATGCAACACTCTCCAGTAGTGTGCCTTGCTTTTCTAATCCTGCAGCCTGCAATAGAATTGCGCCTTGCACCCAGAGGCTTGTAAATTGATAAGTTTTCATTCTATAAAGCTTTGATGGATAATTTAATAGCTAACATGGCTCTTCTCATGCGGGACTTCTCTACTTATTTTTGTAGATTAGTAGCTGAACTCAGATTCGTATGTCTTCATCAAGTAAGAAGCCAACCAAGTCTAAGGGTAAGGCCAAACTCACAGAAGAAGAAATGAAGTAAAAATACTAAAGGGTTAGGATGCTGAATCCCTTGCAGAGTGTGACCTAGACATTAGGGATTCAGAACTTGGTCATATTGATATGGAGGACTTCTGGGCCAGAACTAGGAAGGTCACATGTAGTCCATGGATGGAAAAATTGGTCGGTGGTGGTTTTCCTTTCACTTTGGGGATTCTCGTGAGCACAAGACACACAACGAATTTATGATGGTGGTGGCCCTTTGTTATAACAAGGACACAAGATGTGTCAAGAATGAGACGGGTGAGGTAATAATCAACCTCACCGATCAACACTTTGAAATCATGTTTGGTATCCCCCACCACCGGCATTTTGTGGTAATAAGCCAAGAAAACTGCATAAAAGAATGGGATGAGAATGAGGACAAATGCATGCAGCTTATGAATGAAGTATACCTGAAGAACAAGAAGGTGATAACCAGGTGGCCACAAGTTATTCATCGCAGAGACTTCTCAAAAGAGCTGAGTGACACCATCACCTTCCTAAGTAGGGTGTTTGGGCTTCTTTATTCCCATTACTTCCACAAATGGATGCTCAGATATCTAGAAACAATGAGCAAAAATGTTCCCGATCAACTTTTTTGAATGGACGGAGATCATCAAAGCACACTATCTATGAGTAGCTTCAACAACTCTTAACAAATAGGAGGTTCTACATGAAATCCTACATGGTATACACTTTTTCCTCGAAAGAGACTACCTAGCACTAAGTTGATGCGGGGTGTGGCCCCAAGTAAAAATATATGAGTATTATCTAGAGTTGAGACTGGAAAATAGCATCCCTTAATTCAACAAAATCAATGATGCCTTCTTCTACAACATCATCTAGCCTCTTGAGGCCCAATATGACTCACGGTTGGATGACCAAGAGTGTGGTTACTACCACAGAGAAGTGGGGGAATTATTTACACACTTCCCCACTTTCACCTATCTCGGGCCGCCAACTTCCTGGGGAGCCTACCAAGTTACCGAGGTATGCGGGACCTAAGTTGATCCTATTGGAGCTGTCCAGACAACTTATCACATACCACGAGAAGTGTCTAAAAAGAAAGAAGGGTAAAACTCCATTCCCCCTCACAGTGGGCAGGTACACCTACACTTCTCACACCAAAGCTCGGGAAATGTTTACGGAGATGGAATTGCTCAACTTGAAACACAATTTCTGGCAAGGCCGACCTTTGATCCTCACAATTACCTTCTAAGGGAAAATCTTGATCCGATTCACATCCCACAGATTGAGGATGTCTATATCGATCTGTATCATGAGGTTGAGCTCAGAAGAAAGGATCACTCCCACATGGCTCTGGCAGAAATCATCTAATATGGTGTGGCCATCGTCCTAAAAGGTTTCCAAATGACTGATCAAGAAGTTGATCAAGTCTATCTAGATATGGATGGGGACAATTGGCCATTTTCCAAGATTGATAGAACAAAGGCACCTCAAACTATTGAGGAAAGGGTTAAAGGCACTCTGCAACGCACAGAGCATTGGTGTAAGAAGAATGGCCTCATCTACCTTGGGGTAGACTTCACCACGTCTCCTTTGGGTGATGCACCTATTAGGCCGAAGCACTTGCCAAAAGGTAAAGGGAAAGACAAAGAGGGAGATCAAGCACTGCCGAGGAAAAAGCTCCCAAGAGTCCTCCTTCTCTTCCGCCAGGAGCGGGTAGTGAGCTGGTCTCCTTAGAAGAAGAAGTAGTTAGTGTTCCAATGGGCACATCCACTCAGGGTGTTGCCACTGTTGTAACCAATGAAGTTCCCACCATCCCATCTTTCACTCCTCCTTCCCCCCTCACGTATCTCAAGTAATCACTCCTTTGGTTGTGTCTTCTCCCCCATCTTCTATTGTTCCCCCTTCCTTTTCCTCCATCTTCTCTTCCCTCATGGATCTGTCCCCTAGCATTTCTTCTCTCATCTCTCAGATCCCTTCCACCCCCACGGTTTCCTCTCATACAGTGACTCCTACCCCTGTGAGTGTTGGAGGATCATCTTCTTTAAGAATTCCACCACCAAGCGTCTCATCACATTTCCCGAGTTCACTTTGTGGCTGCTCCTCCCACCTCCATTCCCTCTTCTCCCTCTGGTCCCACTCCCATAAGTCCAGAATGGATCTCCAAACACCTAAGCCAACATAAGAGGAAAGTCCCCATTGCACCTATGGACTTCTCTCGTCATCCCAAAAAAATGAGCTAAGAATCAAAAGCCAATAACCCGCTTCTATCGAGTGCTTCAGGTGAAAGGGTTATGGAGATCGCATACCCTGATCCCACAAAGGATAAAAAGGATCTGTCTCCTACATACTATACAATGACACGTCATCATGATGGGAACATCCTTGGAAAGACTACGGGAGAGGCCCTATCTATAATGGATTCCCTTTGCAAAAGCTTCGGAAGCAAAGGAAGAGAAGAGGATACTAAAGGAACAAAATAGACATCTTCTCAAGCCCTGAGAAAATGGGCGGTGCACCTCCCGCAACTACCACCAAACTCTTGAAGCCCTTAGTCAAAAAATATTAATGAGTATGCCAAGATTGGTGAGCAAGGTATGGTAGTATTCACCTGGATAGACTAGATCCTCAAGGATAGTGAGGAAGTAATTATAAAGTTCATAGAGATGTATCAAAATATTGTTCAGGATAATAAGGAACTCCGTGGCGATTGCATGACCTATCTTCAAAGATTTGGACCATGCCAGGTTACAACATGAGACATTCCAAAAGATGCTCGACTACCCAATCAATGATTTAGTAAAATTTGGCATCTTTGATCACCCAAGAGCACCCAAAAAAGTCCTTGCTGCTTTGGATTATCAGGTTGACCAGATGGAATTTGTCTTGGAGAAGATTGATAAAATCAAGGAGGAAGCCTTGGATGCGATGCATCAAATGGAGCAGATCATCCTAAGGATGTCCCCGGGCTTACTCACCCCATCATTCACCTTGAGGAAGGTAGATGACACTATTCATATCTTTAAGGAGATCGCATCGCAAGGGTTAGGGTCAGAAGCCACTTTTGACACAGAGTCTATCAACAACCTTCTGGCCTGCCGTGATTTTGTTGGATACCTGATGGAGGTAGGTAATGAATACTTCAAGCTCCCAGAGAGACTCAGAGATGAATGGGAGACTTGTGAGGTCATCGGTGATCACACCAAAGGTCCCACTCAGGATCAACTTCAACCGATGATTAGCAAGTTCATGGAGTATCGCGCTCAATTTCACATCTCCTCTCTTGAGTAGAAGCAAGATACTCCTTTCCAGCCATGGGATGATGATGAATAGGCTCCTTCCTCTTGGGATTGTTCCCATTTTTGTAAAGTATTTAAAAGTATGTTGGCACAAATGATGACATCATCCATGTTGCACCATGGGATGTTGTCATCCACCAAATTGCCCCAAAGTCAATAGTTGACTTTTAGATATTTTTGTAGATATTTTGTAATTAGTTATTGGTTCCTTTTTGCCTTCTTTCTCCTTCTCTTTCTATATATACTTGGATACTTGTTGTATTCAAGAGGAGGAACATTTTTTAGATGAAAAATAGAAGTGAGAAGGAAAAAGGCTTTGTACTTTTTGTAACAGAAAATATTAATACAAAAATTAAGACTTTGTGCTCAATGGATGTGTTATGTGTATTAGATCTTTCTTAAGTTAGATCTATGTTGCTTTTCTGTCAAATCTATCTCTACTTTTTTGTCATTTGTTCATCAGTATTGCTTTGTTCATTTATGCAAGTAGGTTTGGCTCTGTTTACTACCATCCCCAAAACATAAACCCTCTAACCTTTCTGCTTTGGAATTCATTTCTTTTCTCCCTTCGGATCTATCCCATCTCCATCCTTCCCTTCATTCCTTTCTATCCACAGTTGGAAATACCCCTACTGGGATGAGATCCCAAACCCCTGAAGGCAGAATATTATAGGACTTACGCAGATTCCTACTGGTAGAATAGCAATAAACTAGTTTTGCTTTGCTATCTCAAAGAGGGGCTATGCCCTACACACTGTTGGCTCGTCTATCCATAGATCTGCCCTCCCGACAGATTTTCGGACCAATAGTTTTTGGAAACTCCACTGGGATCAAACCAGATCTATGTGAGTGTTGTGAAATTAATAGATTTTAAGGTTGCTAAGGTAACTAAGAAAATAAATAAAATTTTAGAAATCACTACCTATTTGCAAATCTTAACTCTTTGCTTAAAATCTAAATTTTTGCAAAAGTAATCCAAACTGAAAATTTTCTTCAGAGATCCATAGATCTGGGATAATTAGAGATCTTTAGTTCACTGATTTTTACAAAAACCCATATATTTCCGTAGATCTGAGATTCTAACATTTTTACAAATAAATTCAAACCCTTGTAAAAATTCAACTCTAAGATCTGAAAATCAGCTTACTAAGTTAACCATCATTTTATCCTCGTTGATCTTCATCATTAAACTGCAATCAGTTTTCAAAAGAGGGATAAAATTAAATATTTAGAAAAGTACATGCTGCTGATTTTTGTCAAAAAATCAGAAAATCAGCAAGTATGACCAAAAAGAGTTTTAAAATCTGCTCTAAAAGTATTGCAGATCTAAAAGATACACTGGCGGGTGAACCATTTACCCGTAGTAGGAGAGCTCGTGGAGAATTTGATCCTATTTTTGATTTACTTCAAAGGAATAACTTCAGTATTACATCAACATGTTTCCCATTCTTTGAGTTCAATTGATCGGTTGGCTAGAAGTGCCTCACCCCATGAAAGATTCGATTTTCATTAGGAGCCTCTTCATCCCTTTGCAATGCTCTTTTCTCGGTGGAACCATGCTTCGGCTCGTGTCCTCTTTCTAGCTTTTCAAATGGCAGTACCATGGGGAAATGATATGGGCCCTCTTGCCTTGCCACATCCTGTTCACACACTCCCCCATGGAAATGACAAGAATTTCCCGAGATTTGATGGGAGTGGAAACCAAAGCATGGATTCACATATATCTGCATTCATTATGTCATGCAGCATCCTGGATGTGACCCATGAAGATGTGTCAGTATGCCTCTTTCTAGAGACCTTGCAAGGACCCGCAGCAGAGTGGTTCCAACATTTTCCGGTCGGATCTATCACCAGTTGGGCCACATTACGAACTGCAAATGAAGATAGGTATAAGCCTTCAGAAGACGTGTTTGCATTACTGTCAAAGATCACTCACCTGAAGAAGGAAGTCAATGAAACCATGTGCAATTTTATCACTCGTTTCAATTCACTAATTAACCGTGTGCCACCTACCATGCTGCCCACACCAAAATCAGAAGTGTTTCTTTGTGAATGCCATGAGCTCAAGAGTAAGTTTCTTACTCTTACAAGAACAAATCACCACCCTGGTTCTCACTCAAGATGCAGCCATTTGTATAGAGGAAAAATTGATTATATCTAGCAAGTTAAAATGAAAGTTGTCTAAACCTAAAGGTTTAACTCCTTCTCAGGCCACTTCATCAGATCCGGCATTCCAGAAGATGACAAACGACTTTCTCACGTTAAAGAAGCAATTAGCTCAATCTTCCCCTAACACTTCATACCGGGATATCCCACGAGAGAAATTTTACTTCCGAAAATTCCCCACGAAGGCCGCGTCTTTGCATTTTCCTCTGGCTGCCCCACGGTTGGCACTTGAGGCCCCTTCGGTCAATGCCCTGGTCGAGATCGAAGAAGAGGAGAAAATTTATGAAGAACCTTCATCGCAAGGTGAAGATGATCAAGATGTCGGTGAACCGACTGGCGACTCTACAATCGGGTATATGGAATTTGAAGATGAGGAATCTGATGAAGAAGAGGGTACCCAAGGGTATGTAAGTGGACAGTCATATGCTGTTTTCACCCGTTCCCAAGGAAAAGAAGAAGTTACTGCCAGATACAAAAAGAGAAGGTTGTGTCAAACACGCCTCCAACCATTACTAAAAGAGGTAATCCTCTTCCTGCTCAACCTCCTATTAAGCCTTTCACGAAGAAATATTTTCCTCCCATCTCTCCTCCAAATCAGCCTTCTTCTATTTCCATAAAGACTAGTAACCCTACCCTACCGCCGTGAAGTGAGGGACTCATTCCTTCGTCAATGCAACCCTTGGTCGCATTTGATATAATCGATCATGCTAAAAATACCAAGATTCAAATGTCTGAAGCTGAATATCTTCAGTCTAACCCTGAGTAGCTTGTAAGATTGATCGAATATATCTAAATCCAAGCTACCATACCCATTTATGTCTCCCCGAAAGGAATCCTTTCCACTCCTCCTATATATCGCATAAATGTTCCCTCAACTTTTGTGTCGAGCAAAATTAAACCTTTTTATCTCTCCCTCCTAATCAATGGTCACAAGCTAAGCAACTACATAATTGATTAAGGGCTTATGATAATTTCATGCCGGTAAAGGTCGCTCATACTTTGGGCCTCACTCTTACCATTCCTTTTGGTAGATGTTATTCCATGGAAACCAAACAGGTTCCATTGATTGGTCAGATCAAAGACGCACAGTTCACCTTTGCGGCGTTCCCAGAGAAAAGAGTAAAGATGACCATCCTCGTTGCTGATATCCCAGTGGCATACAAAATTCTACTAGGAAGAAGCTTTTACAGAGAGGTTGGTGGAGAGATTCATATGGATTGGTCCAAAGCCAGAATCCCCGTCAAGGGTGTAATGCAGACATTAGAGCCTGAATCGCAAAAGAAGTACTTGGTCACCAATTTTGATGACCCCAAAGCCCAAATTCTCTTTGAATCATCAGGGATGGGGAACTACTTCTTATCTACTAAGTCTGATAAAATGGATGTTCTCGTCCAAGAAGAGGACCTTAACAAGATATGGACACTACAGTTTGATGGCAGTTGTGTAACTAGCGGATGCGGTGCTGGGGCTGTGCTAATATCTCCTGAAGAGGAGATTTTTCCTCTCTCTTTCAAGTTGTAGTTTTTCAATACAAATAATACTGCTGAATATGAATCTTTGCTACTTGGCATGCAAGCTACAAAAGAAAGGGGAATTAAGAACCTAAAAGTATAGGGTGATGCCGAGCTGATCATAAATCAAGTGAAAAGAATATACCAAGTAAATAATGAAAGGCTCAGGCATTACCGTAATGTGGTATGGGACAATATTGAGGAATTTGACACTTTTTCAATAAAAGCCATCCCAAGAGCTTAGAATGACATGGGTGATTCATTGGCCGTCTCAGCGTCCCTCATGCTCCCTCACCCAGGGTTGAAGACAGACACATATACCATTGAGGTAGTCTTCTGCCCAAGCGTGCCAGACAATTCTCAGCACTGGCAGGTATTCAACGATGACAATCAGCTTATTGCCTTTCTAGAGAAATCAAATTTTTTTAGTGAACTTCATTTTGAAGGATCTACTTCTGCATGCTGTGAATCTCTTATTGATCAAGAAAATGAATCAAAAGAAGGCGACGGCATATGTCAACTCAAGAGAAATAAAATTATAAAAGGTTTAGTCTCTCTGGAATGATTGTTTGACAAACATGATCATTTTGTCAAGAAGAAGCGATAAGATGACCCTAACTCCTCTCTAGAAACCGAATCGTCAACTTGGGTACTATGGAACACCCACAGTTTGTGAACATTGGGAAGTGTTGCACACCCGAAGAAAAGTAGAAGTTTGTCAAATTGCTGAAGAAATATATGGATGTATTGGCATGGTCTTATGTCGATCTAAAGTATTTCAAGCCGAAGGACGTTCAACATGACATCCCATTGAAAAATGATGTCAAACCCTTTCACCAGAAATAAAGACACTACAATCCCAAGATCTCGGTACCATTTAGGTAGAAATACAGAATATGTTGGATGTTAGGATTATCTTTCCTATTCATCACAAAGTGCACAGGTATCAAATATCGTGCCCATACAAAATAAGAATGGTGAGATACACATATGCTTAGATTTTCGCAACTTTGAATCATGCGTCTTTGAAGGACTACCACCCGTTGCCCATAATGGATCGGGTTCTACAAGCAAGAATCGGTTTAGAGATGATGTCCATGCTTGATGGTTTTTCAGGCTATAATCAAATTGAGGTCTTGCTTGAAGACCAATTCAAAACAACGTTCACTACTCCCTGGGGCACATTTGCCTATAACAGGATGCCTTTTGGCTTGACCAATGCTGGTGCCACCTTTCAGTGAGAAATGGACTTCACATTCAAAGGTATGATGGGAAAGGTCATCGTAGTTTATTTAGATGACTTAACTATGTTCTCTAAACAACGAAATGATCATTGTGATCATTTGGAGCAAGTATTGATTAGATGCCGAGAACACGAGATTTCCCTAAATCTAAAAAAATTTGTTTTCGGGTCAGTGAAGGAAAGTTGTTGGGACATATTGTCAGTAAGGAAGGGACAAAGATAGATGTCAAAAGGGTTAAGGCTATTTAGAACCTTACGACCCACAAAGCAAGACCGGTGTTCATTCCTTCTTCGAAAAGTGAATTTTCTCAGATGCTTTGTTCGACTTTCTTTGAGAAGACTCGTCACATATCAAATATGATGAAAGGGTCACAAACTTTTTAATGGAGCGAAGAAGGAAAGACATCATTTGAGGATATAAAAGCCTTTGTTGCTCATGCACCAGTCCTGGCATGTCCCGACTTCTCCAAGGATTTTATCATGTATAGTTATGCATCCGAGCATACTTTATCGGCCATCATAATGCCAAAGAATCCGAGGCTGTTGAATCTCCAATCACATTCATGAGCTCTCCTCTCAAGCCTCATGAATTGAAGATATCTCAGTTGGAAAATCATGCCTTCGTCATTGTCAAAGCAGTCAAGAATTTCTGGTATTACATCCTAAAATCTCATACAGTGGTGTTGGTTCCTGACATGGCAGTCAAGTCAATCTTAACTCAACAAGAGTTAGGAAGCTTACGAGGGAATTGGATCACAAAGGTCCAAGAGTATGATCTAGACATAAAACCAACCAAGCTGGTAAGAGGCAAGGGCCTATGTCAGCTTATGGCTGAAAATAAAGAGTCAGAGATCCCTAAAGAGGAAGTTGATTGTATCTTGTGAGCGCATGATAAATTGAAGAAAGCAGATTCTCTACCTATGGTTCTATTTGTGGCCACCAGAAACAAGTGGTATTTTGATATCACTTTCTTTCTCACTTACGGTGAATGTCCAGCTCATCTAACTTCAAAGGAGAAGCGTACTGTAAAGCTCAGGGCAGCTAGATATGTCATATGGGATGACAGTTTATACAAACGTGGTATTGATGGCATCTTCTTGTGATGTGTTGACAAACCATAGTAGATAAAATTTCTAGAAAGATTTCATGATTCAACCTGCGGTGGTCACTTCTCCTCATCCATCACAACACACAAGATCATCTGAGCCATGTACTATTGGCCAATGCTATTTTGGGATACAGCCACCTGGGTAGTAAAATGTGAGCTCTGCCAACAATTTGTTGGCAAACCAAAATTGGTTTCTTTTCCCCTCAGGCCGGTCATTATTGATGAACCATTCAGGTAATGGGGAATTGACTTTATTGGAGTGCTCCATCCCCAATCAAGTGCCAGACATAGTTATGTCCTAACAACAATAGATTACTTCACTAAATGGGTGGAGGCCATACCTATTAAGAATGCCACCTCTGAAGTCATTTGCAACTTCATCAAAGAGAATATCATCATGAGGTTTGGCATCCCACACAAGGTTGTCACTGATAATGCTTCCAACTTCTCCTCACGGGAAGTTATCGGTTTTTGCTATGAATACGAAATAACCTTGGCCCATGCCTCAGATTATTACCCCCAGGAAATGGTCAAGCAAAATCCCAGTAATAAGAACCTAGTGACCATCGTACGGAAGCTATTCGATGAGAATCAGTGGTCTTGGCACAAGTCATTATATGACGCTTTGTGGGCAGACCGTATTACTCCAAAGAGGTCTCTCAACATGTCACCTTTTCAAGTATTATATGGAATTGATGCCGAGCTTCCCATTTATGCGGAACTTCCTGCTCTGCGCTTGGCATAAGCGATCGAAGATGAGACTTTCCAGAATTCTCTTGAAAAGAGGGTCATGTATCTAACATATATTGAAGAAAGGAGTGTAAGATTGGTCGACACGATCACCAAACATTAGAGTCAGGTCAAGAGACTATTCGATAAAAAGGCTAAGCATAAGGATTTCTAGATGGGGAATCTCGTCCTTTTTGGGACAAGCGAAGAGAGCCAAAGGACTTGCAGACGGAAAATTTGATTCTTTATGGAGAGGGCCTTTCAAGATCAAGCAACTAAATAGAGAGAATAGCTTCTATCTATCGTATCTGGATGGAACCGAGCTCCCGCTTCCCTATAGTGGGCAACATCTCAAAATATCCAGAAGTAGAGCTTGCTCTCTCCTTTGTACTGATTTGCTTTAGGTTGTGTGTTTGTTTTTGTGGTGTGTTTTCTTTTGTTGGTTGTTTTTTTCCTTTTTCATCACCCTTGTTTTTGACTCTGTAACCCAATGGATAGGCACATGTAGATCCGGGATTCTCTACCAATAAGCTTTTCTCAAAGATAGTCCCAAAGAGCCACTATTATCCCGTAAAGTTGTGAGGAAATTTTGTAGGTAACCATACCAAAATTTTGTTTTGGTTCCCTGTTAAGGTCCCTTAACATTCAGAATGACATAAAATCCCTTTTCGGAAAATCTAGTTTTTCAAACTTAGTCATTTTGGTCCTTTTTTGGTTGGGCTCAATTTTTATTCATGCAACATCAAATAAATTTGTGCCCCTTTCTATTCCTTTAGTGCACCCTTTGGAGTGTTGACATTCCAAATGTTGTGCCATCCCATGATGTGCCTTTCATGCGCCACCTTGTCAACATTAAAATTGTTGTGCCCCTGAATGGTGTACCAAAGCGCTAAAAAGGTAATGTTGACAGTCCCGAATCCGCGCCAATGGCGCAAATATTTTCATGTTGTCATCTATTTTGGTGCACCTTACAAAAATGTTGGTGGCACATTTATTACACCTTTTGCTATAAATAGGTGCATCCAACCTGTCATTTTCATGATTGAAAAAATGTGGAAAAAGGTTATTCCTCTGCATTTTTCAGCACTCCTGTCAGCCCCGTGTGTCACTTTTTGTCGTATTCGTGGACCCCACGTCATTTCTTCCAGCTTATATATTCCTGGTAAGTGGCCCTTGCTCTTCTTGTGTTGTTGTTGTGGGATTTTTGTGTTTTTTTAGAGGTTGTTATTAAAAAAAAGAAAATGAACCTAAGAAGTAATACAACCTCCAGCCCGTTCTTGAAATCGACCCACCTTGAACCATTTTTACCCTCCTTCCAGATCTGGCCTGGAGGGCCTTGTCTCAAAATTATTTCCTAACCCTCTTTTCCTCTTTTCCCCTCACTATGTCAAAATCTAGGTTGGAAGAGTTAAAGCGACAAAACTCACAAAAGAGGAAAATCCCTAAACAAATATCGTGCCATGACTTTCCTTTGCACAAACACCATCACTATTACACTAAACACAGTCACACTAAAGAGGTGCACCGACCCCATTTGTAACATGCCTCTTTCCCGTGCTTTAGAAAATTCTTAAAAACTTGATACTGAGGCTCAAGTACAACTCCACCTACACCAACATCCCAGAATGCCATGGAGACTCTTCCCGCGTCATGCCAAAATCTATAACACTAGCGCACTTTAACTCAATGATGCACCATTTGAACCTGCGCCCCTTAGTGCACCATAGTGATTTGCAACATGTACCCTATCTGCGCCAATGGCACATCCTGTAGCCTTGTAACACAAAAATAATCTGTGCCTAGTTTAAAACCCTTTATATGGCATAGGCACACATACATTGACATCAACATATGAGTGTTTTGTGTAATCTTTTTGTGCCCTTTTGCACTATTTTCTTTCATGCAACACTCTCCAAGCAAGGTGCCTTGCTTTTCTAATCCTACAACCTGTAATAGAATTGTGCCTTGCACCTAGGGGCTTGTAAATTGATAACTTTTCATTATGTAAAGCTTTGATGGACAATTTAACAGCTAACATGGCTCTTCTGCAAGTGGACTTCCTTGCTTCTTCTTGCAAATCAACGAGATGAACTCGATTCACACATGTATTCATCAAGTAAGAAGCCAACCGAGTCTATGGGTAAGGAAAAACTCATAGAAGAAGAAATGAAGTACAAATACCAAAGGGTCAGGATGCCTGAATCCCTTGCAGAATGTGACCTAGACATCAGGGATTCAAAACTTGGCCATATTGATATGGAGGACTTCTGGGCCAGAACCAGGAAGGTCACAAGCAGTCCATGGATTGACAAATTGGTTGGTAGTGGTTTGCATTTCACCGGGAATTCCCGTGAGTGCAGTAAACAATGATATTATGATGGTGGTGGGCCACTATTACAATAAGGACACAAGATGTGTCGAGAATGAGAAGGGTGAGTAATATCAACCTCATTACCCAACACATTGAAATCATGTTAGGTATCCCCCACCACTAGCACTTTGTGGCAATAAGCCAAGAAGACAACATAAAAGCATGAGATGAGAATGAGGACAAATGCATGCAGGCTTAAGAATGAAGTATACTTGAAGAACAAGAAGGCCGTAAGTTATTCATTGCAATGACTTCTCAGAAGAGCTGAGTGACACCATCACCTTCTTGAGTAGGGTGTTTGGGCTTCTTGATGCCCATTACTTCCACAAATGGATACTTAGATATCTGGAAACAATGAGCAAAAATGTTCTCGATCAACATTTTGAATGGGTGGAGATCATTAGCAACACTATCTCTGAGCAGCTTCAACAACTCTCAACAACTAGGAGGTTCTACATGAACTACTACGTGGTATATGCTTCTGCCTCTAGAAAGAGACTACCCAACACTAAGTTGAAGTGGGGTGTGGCCCCAAGTAAAAATATATGAGTATTATCCGAGTTGAGGCTGGAAAACATCATCCCTCAATTCAAAAAAATCAACGATGCCTTCTTCTATGGCATCATCGCCTCTTGAGGCCTAATATGACTCATGATCGGAAGACCAAGAGTGTGGTTACTACCACAGAGAAGTGGGGGGAGTTATTTATGCACTTCCCCACTTTCACCTATCTCAGAGCCACCAACTTCCTAGGGGAGCCTACCAAGTTACCGAGGTATGTGGGACCTAAGTTTATCCTATTGGAGCTAGCCGGACAACTTATCACATACCACGAGAAGTGTTTAAAAAGAAAGAAGGGTGGAACTCCAATCCCCCTCATAGTGGGTAGGTATAGCTACACTTCTTACACCAAATCTGGGAAATGTTTGTGGAGCCGGAATCACTCAACTCGAAACACAATTTCTGGTAATGCTGACCTTTGATCCTCGCAATTGCCTTCCAAGGAAAAGCTTGATCGATTCACATCCCACCATTGAGGATGTCTATATCAATCTGTATCATGAGTTCAAGATTAGAAGAAAGGATCACTCCTACACCCCGGTAGAAATCATCCAATATGGTGTGGTCATTGTCTCAAAAGGTTTCCAAATGACTGATCAAGAAGTTGATTAGGTCTATCTACATACAGATGGGGAAAATTAGCCATTTGCTGAGATTGATAAAACAAAGGCACCTCAAACCATTGAGGAAAGGGTTAAAGGAACTCTGCAGCACACGAGCATTGGTGCATGAAGAATGGCCTCATCTACCTTAGGGTAGACTTCACCATGTCTCCTTTAGGTGATGCACCCGCCAAGCCGAAGCACTTGCCAAAAGGTAAAGGGAAAGACAAAGAGGGAGAATCAAGCACTTCTTAGGAACAAGCTCCCAAGAGTCCTCCTTCCGTCACCTAGGAGCGGGTAGTGAGCCCGGTCTCCTAGAAGAAGAAGCGGTTAGTGTTCCAACGGCACATCCACTCGGGTGTTGCCACTACTAAACAAGAAGTGGGAACCAAAATTTAATCTAGAAAAAGAGAATATGAATTAGTCCCTTTCTAGATACACCTACCAAAATTTTCTTTATATTTTTGGTGTGAGGACATATTAAGAGGAATAGAAAACTCCTTGGGTTCATTTGTGCTATAGATAATGCGACACTAAACATGACTAGACTTGTTTGTGCTAGATTTTGCATTTACACTATCTCAAGCCAGGATATTCCTAATAGCATCAAGTTGAAGTCTAGATTAGGGATGTGGGAACAAAATATTGAAATGGAAATATCTCTATCAAAATGTTCTAAGTGCAATGGTTGGGGACATTCTTCCCAGAGCTGTAAGTACAAAAGTTATAAGATGTACTCTGTTGTCACCACGAATGAAGGAAAAGAATACAAGGGAAAAAGTATTATGTAAAGTGTAATAGATCATAGGAAGGTCTTATTCAAGAACCATCTTTGAAGGATACGAGCCTCTTAGAATCCAAGAAAGAGAGGAACCTTTGAAAAATCCAACTAAAATGGTACCGAAAAGGATGAAGATGGTTTTACTTTGGTAGTCAATAGAAGGAGATCCAAATCTCGGTCAATGTCTGATTCAAAGATCATAGAGAAAAGAAGGAACAACCAGCTAAATATTTCTCATTTTAAAGGAAGATCGAGCTATTTCCTTAAAGTAACAGGGGTTAGATCGAAAAAAAAAATATTCGGGCATGCAAATATGGAGAATGGAAACAAGGATGAACAACAACTTATAGATTTTTTCTAGAAGAAATAGTGGTGGAACATATCCAAACAATAACTAGACAAGAACAAGATGAAACAATTACTACTTCTATGGGAGAGAAGATAAGAGTAGGTGATTTGATCAACCTTTCAACATAAGAAATATTGAATGTCCAACAAATTCTAAGTAATGAATTAAAAGATAAGACATAGGAATTAGTGAAGGTTTCATCCGGAAAAAAGGGGGAATACTCTAAAACTACACATTCAAGGAAAGGAGAAGTGGCTTCATTAGCAAAAAGGGGATTCATCCAAAAAAACTCTATCTAGTAAAGGGAAAGACCCTGGGAGAAAATCCAATCAATGTGGAGAATCCTAACAATAAACAAGGCAAACCAAATAAATTTGAATCAAGAAAAATAACTACTCAAAAGGATATAGACTCAGGGAAACAAACCTGTTTGGACCAAAAGGTCTTTAGGAAAAATAAACCCAATCTTAGAAAATGAATTGCATCTCTTGGAATGGAAGAGGGCTTAATAACCCTACTAAATGGAGGGTACTTAGAGACTTGATAGAAGGAAAAAAGATAGATGTTTTAGCAGTTCAAGAAACCAAAATGAAAGATGAGAGTTTCCTAAACTCCTGTAATTTTTTTGGAAAAATTCTAAGGCATTTGTTGTTAGTTCAAATGGTGCCTCTAGAGGATAGTTTTTGTGTGGAATCCTACTATTTTTGAGGGAACTCTCTTATTGAAAAGAGATAATCATATGGCTATCATGATGAGAAATTTGGAAAATGGTAAAATATGGGTCCTTTCCAACATTTATGCTCCTACTCTTCACAAAGAAAGGAAAAATTATGGCAACATCTCCTAACTTTCAAATATCATATCACTAGCTCTGATTGGCTCATGATGGGTGAATTTAATACCCCTATTTATCCTTTAGAAAATAAATGGGGTTCCCAGGAGTATACTATCGGAATGGAGGATTTTAATGATTTTCTTCTAAATTCTTATCTTCTTGATATAGACCTAAAGGGCAGTAAATATACTTGGTCAAACAGAAGAGCGGGATCCCAACTTATTCAAGTGAGATTAGATAGGGTCTTGGCTTTAGAGGAATGGTTAAAACATGATATATCCCTCTTTTCTCTACCAAGGATAGGGTCAGATCATAACCCAATCCATTTGATGATTAAGGATCCTACCAAAAGGAAAACCCCCTTTCGTTTTGAAAAAAATGTGGCTTCATAGTGAGGAACTCAAAGAACTAGTCAACGAATGGTGGAGGTTTAAGGTCCAGGGAACAACGATATACAGATTAACCAAAAAATTGCAGAATGTTAAAATGAATCTTAAAAAATGGAACAAGAAGTGTTTCGGGAATATATTCTAGAAGAAAGTGGAACTTAAAACAGATTTACAAAACTTCCAAAGGTAGAGTGAAAGGAGTGAATATGAAGCAGATTTGGAAGACTATGAAAAGGAAATAATTCTTCTATTAGAATACCACAATATTTTAGCTAAGGAAGAATCCTTTTGGAGGAAAAAATCTAGAATTACTTGGCTCAAAGAGGGGGATAAAAACACTATATTCTTCCATCTGACCACCCTCAAGAGAAGAAGCTTCAATAGAATAAATAAAATCAGAAAAGGGGAAGGGAATCTCTTGGAAGAGAAGGAAGAAATAAAAGATGAAGCCATATCTTTTTTAAAAATTTCTAACTAATCAAAGTGTACCTAACTTGGCTAAGGAGAATGACTTCCTTAATTGCATTCCTTCCATGGTAACGAAATAAGATAACAAACTTATCTTAGTGATCCCTTCCATGGAGGAGGTTGAATTCATAGTTAAACATCTCAGTCCAGATAAGGTTCCGAGCCTAGATGGATTTCAGGCTTTCTTCTTCCAACATTTTGGGATATTATCAAAAAGGATGTTTACAAAGTGGTGGAAGAATTTTTCAGTCATAAGAAAATGCTTAAGGATATGAATTGTAATTTTCTAGCCCTTGTTCTAAAATGTGGTAATGCTATGGAATTTAAATACTTTAGGCCTATAAGTCTTTGTAACACTACTTACAAAATATGCACAAAAATCCTTTCTCTCCACTTACAATTGCTCCTTCCAACTATTATATCTGAACAACAAGGGGTGTTTTTTTGGGAAGAAAAATTCAAGATGGGATCATTAATATCAAAGAGATGATTCACTCAACAAAACTCAGCAAAAAGGATGCTATGATTCTCAAATTGGATATGGCCAAGGCCTATGACAGGGTCTCATGGAGTTTTCTTGATAAAATTCTCAACAAGTTTGGATTTGACTCCTCCTTTCAAATTTTAGTTAAGGCTTGTATATCCAATGCTTGGTTCTCCATTCTTATCAATGGGGCCCCATGTGGTTTCTTTCCCAGCTCATAAGGTTTGAGGTAAGGGGATCCACTATCCCCTTTTCTTTTTATAATCATGGCAGAATCTCTTAGTAGAAGACTCAATGTGGAAACTAGTAATGACACAATCAAAGGAATATCTTCGGCTAGGGGCATGGAAAGTGTGTGACATCATAATTTTTGTAGATGATATTATTTTTGTGGGGGAAACTTTAATTCTGAAAGCTAAGAAGTTTAAAAGGTTGTTAGATGATTACATGGAGGTTTTGGGATAGCTGGTGAACTATAGAAAAAACTCCATTTTTTCCTTAACACTATGGAAATTCGATGTAAGAAGATTGCTGAAATATTGGAATGTGACATCAAGCCCTTACCATCCTTTTATTTGGGTATGCCTCTTGGGGATAAGAGACCTCTTAGTGGAGAATGGAATTTTCTTATTGAAAGGTTTGAGAGGAAACTAGTTGGATGGAAAGCTAATCTTTATCACAAGTTGGGAAAATCACTCTCCTTAAAATCTCCCTACAAAGTCTTCCTGTGTATGTGATGTCCCTCTATCAACTCCCATTGAAAATTGTAGATAAACTTGAAAGGATTCAAAGACAATTTTTATGGAGTGGAAATGAAAGTAAAGATAGAATCCCATTGGTGGCATGGAAAATATTTTGTAAACCAAAAAGATGGGAGGTTTAGGACTTAGAGATTGGACTAAAATGAATAAATCCCTATTAGCCAAAATTGGATGGAGGATAATTAATGAAGATGGGGTGTGGACTATAATTTTAAGGAAAAAGTATTGGGAGGATGCTAATGACGAGAGATGGATTTTTAAACCGGCTTCCTTCAATGGGTCAAGTATATGGAAAGCTATTAATTGGGTGAAGGAACTTGTGGAAAAAGGAAACAAATGGAAAATAGGAAAAGGAAAAAAATATTTTTGGACTGACAAATGGGATGGTAACTTTAATCTTGAAGATACAATTCACCAAAATTTTAAGCCATTAGAAGAAAAATATGGGAGAAAAATAAACAATTATATTGCACCCACAGGAGCTTTCAAACTTGTAAGAGCTCTGAATTAGATAGGAAGGAGCTTAGAGAACACAAAAATATCCTTAATGAATTCCTAAAAAACCATGTGTCTTATAACAATGAGGAATAAGATAGAATAGTGTGGCACAAAGAACAAAATGGAATCTTCTCAGTCAAATCAACTTATGCTTTATTCTTTGAGGAGACAAGTGAGGAAGATCTATTAGCTGGCAAGATATGGAACAAAAATATCAGTCCCAAGGTTAATATTTTTAGCTTGGCTTACAGTGATAAATAAGATTCTTACAGTTGACAACCTTACTAAAAGAGGGTTTCATATGGTAAATAGATGTGCACTATGTGAAGAGAATTTGGAAATGGTAAATCATTTATTTTTGGACTTCTCTTTTCTTTTCAAATTCTATCTTCTATCCTTGGTTTTTTTTTGGTTAATTGGGTAAGCCCAAAGGAGGTTAAATCTTCTTGGACTCAATGGAGATGTCCATTCATAAGCCAAGGTCTAAAGAATATTTGGATTATGAGTCTTGGACATCTATGGTGGGAAGTTTGGAAAGAATAAAATCAAAGGATTTTCAAAGGTAAGAAACTTCCCAATAGGATGATTTTTAACAAATGCATACAAGCTGTTAGAAACAATTTCTCTATCCTAAAGAATAAAGATGTGGAAGTTGTGGAAAGAGAAAAAAACATCATCAAAAATTGGAACTTAACTTATGACCCCCAACCTAAGAAAAGTAATCCTAGAGAAGGGGTAAGATGGACTAATCCTAGAGAGGGTTTTATCAAACTAAATTTTGACGGAGCTACTAAAGGGAACCCTGGAAAGGCTGGAGGAGGAGGTGTGTTTTGTGATGCAAATGGTAAGTTTATCCTCACTTACTTCTTTAATTTGGGCCTATAAACTAATCATGTCGTTGAGGTAGCGACGATGTATTGGGGAGTCAAGCTTGCGGAAGAGAGAGGTTTTAAGTCCCTAATCGTGGAAGGGGACTCTTTGAATATCATCTCATGTATGAAGGGAAAAAACACAACTTCTCTATCTATTGAAGAATTTATTAAAAATGCAAAAAGGAAAATGTCTTCTTTCACTGAAATATCATTCCAACATATCTATCAGGAAGGAAATAGATTGGCAGATATATTTGCTAACAAGGGGTGGAAGCTATAGATTTTAATGTGGTTGATGAATCAACCAACCTGAAGCTAAAATAATTCATACTCTAAAAGGGGATTATGATCCCAATTCCATATCTTTTTAATGATGAATTATAAGGATGAGGTGGCCTCCAGGATGACATCTTTGGAAATGATGATTCTTAGACTCATGCCAAACATAACATCCAATCATCCCAAAGATTGGATTGAAAGGGAAAATATTTTCATTAATTTGAGCCATTCACACATATTTTGTAAAAGTGGCTACCTGAATAGACAATGGAATGATAATTTGCAGGATCACAATAGGAAGAAGGGCTACAAGGGCAATATGGGAGGAGATTTGGTGTGAATTGATCCTAACACGATCCCTGATATGTCGAAGGAAGCTTCTGAGTTGTTGGATAAGGCATGTTTGATGTACTTTTCTAAAATTTTTGATGGTTTTGATGAATATATTAGTGAGGAAGTGGCTAAAACTTGGAATGAAGGCCATGTTTGTGTCTGAAATTTCTCCTTCACTATATCTCCATAGTTTATTGCTAGAATGATAGGGCTTCCTTTGGAAGGAAGATGTATTTTCAAACCTAAGTCTGATTATATCTTGGAGATTGAAAACTTCATACAAGGTAAGGGTGCTCTTAAACAAATTCATAATGGTTATGCTAGGGAGGATTTTCCTTCACCATACGATGAAATAGCTTTGTTATTGATGTTGTACATAACCCTAGAAGGGTGTTACAAGGTTGTCTATGGGTATCATTTCCAAATGTTTAATCATGTTAGAAATGGAAGGCTCTACAACTTTCCAAATTATATGTATATTTCTCTAGCTAAATATATTGCGTAGGTTGGAAAAGGAACTTTTACCCATCCATTGCACCAAGGGATAATTAAAGCAATGTTGAAGTTGGGTACTCCTCTCATTGGGAAAAATGAAAATTTTGGGGCTAATTTGGTGAACCCTAGTTAAGAATATTTAGGGAAAAATGAGAATTCTGAAACTAAAATTGATATCACATGCATGGAGGAAGTGGGGAAATCAGTGGCCAAAAGGACTAGGTCAAGTTTGGCCAAAGAAAATGTTAAGAAGAAGAGCAAGGAGAGTGAGGCTTCGGGACCTCAAGAGAACATTGAAGTAAGCTCAGATTCTGGTGACCAGAAGGAGGATAATGTGAACTAGTTTAGCAATGGAGGTGGGAAAGAGGATGGGAAAGAGGTTCATGGAAACTTTGAGGGCCAAAATTCCCATAATATGGGAAGAAGCTATAGAAAACATGTAGGCTCTTAAAGTAGCACAAAATAATTTGTTTAAAGTTTAGGACTCAGCGGTCAAATCTAATGTTTTTGAAAGAGTTTGAAAATTACAGACTGGATACAGATATCAATAGACACAAAATTAGCATGGTGTCCATTGATTTGAGGGAGCTTCAGGAGAAGGTAGAAAAACTCACGACCATAGTCCTCAACGACCAATTAAAGAATGCTAATGAGAGATGTCTTTCTATGGAGCAAGAAATGTTGAAGATGAAGGAGATCATTCTATAGATTAGGGATGTCCACATTCTCAATGTTAAGAGCACCATTCACCATCTTAAACTCTTGGCAGAGATGATACACTCCATGGAAATAGCCAAGAAAATGGAAAAGGATGGAATTGGGCCTAAAGTGGAGATTGTTGAACCTGATTATCAGTATTGGAAGTCCACCATTGCCATCTTGGTCAATGAATGGAATGGTTGCATGCATATAATGGGAGATCTGATAAAAGAATGAATGGATTTTTCTCTTTTTAGTTGCAAGGACCCCTTTTTGTTTTGTTGTTAGTTCTCTGGCTCTTGTTGTTATTTTGGTATAGTTGGACATTAGTATGGATAGTATGATCACTAGCATGTAATTTTGTTTTTGGTCTTGTGGGGCTCCAATGGGTATACCCTTGGCCTCTCTTTTGTGTTGGATATTCATATTTTGTATGGGGTAGGGTCCCCTCAACCCTCTTTTTACTTATAATAAAAACTCTCATACTTATATAACTACTTGTTTAAATCCCCCTCCCCCAAAAAAAAAAATCGCAAGGGATCCTTTGAACTCTACTTTGTGCAATTCAAAATATTTCCAAAATTAAGGAAATATATTTAGTTCCTTCTTGCTTCGAGGCCGTATGAAGAAGAAAAAACATTGAGACACATGAAAGGAATGGAAAGGATATTCCTATGCTCTAACAAACTTTCATCCTCTAGAAAACTACATTCTGTTTGAGAAAATATTCATTTTCAAAATGTATCACCATGAGGGTGATTTTTTTATCTCTCCTTTATTTTTCTGGGTCCACCACGGTTGGATGATTTACTTGAACTACTTCCCATGATGTCCTTGTAAGCATAAATTTTTTCAATCATTCGTGCGATAATTTCCTCATTGGGATCCAAGTGATGGTGGAAAACTATTTCATGCTTCATACCCGTCATTAAGTTCTACAGAGATAATTATTTCTTTCTTTATCCTAAAAAATTATCAATTGTTGATTCAATTTGTGCCCATTTCTACATGGTAGATATATTGAAAACCCTTGGCTCCCTAGTTTACCTAAAGCATAATCCCTAAAAATCTAATTAAATTATCTGTAATCTCCATTCTGATATTTTCTCCACTATCCATCCCAATTAATTTTTCTATCAAAGAATGGAGGCCACCGATATACTCCATTATTTTTCCTCTTAACTCATCAATGATTTCAAAAGATTTCATCAGAATATCCACTCTTACTTTTGTAGCTTCGTATTATTCCTATTGATTTCCTACAAACTCAAGAGATACAATCCCTTCCTTAACAACCAAGTCATCACTTAAGTCCTTGATAGCTTCCATTTTGGAAGCATATCAATCCACATTAATTTCTTAGCTTCACATTTATTTGTTAGTGCCTTGGTTGTTTCTAATTTTTCAAAAATATGGGAATAACGTCTCATAGATTCCTTGATTATTTCTTCACCTCTGGTGACAAAATCATTTTCCCATTGGATGGTGGCCTCCCTCTTTCTCCCAAGTCACTCACTCACCTGATATCATTGTTGGTAATCTCAAGGATTTCAACCTACCCTTCTTTGTGAGTTATGGTCAATTTTCTAACCAAGTTGGATAATGATTCATTCTTGGCCTTCAAGTCCTTCTTGGTTTATTTGAACTCATAAATACTTTGGAAAAATCCTTCTCTGCCACATAAAATAATTTTTTCTTTCCTAATGAGATCTGAAGAATTGAAAATCGACAAGGATGCTTCTCCTCGGGTAAATCAATTTTGGGAATTGAAACTTCTATCAATCATTCTCCTTTCTTATTCATAGCCATCCTAGAAATAACTCTTGCATTTTTGGTGGTCTTGTTATATTGAAGACATCCAAAATTTGTAAATCATCATCATTCAACTATATCTCCACCTTTTTCTTCTTCGGGAGAGTACTATCTATCCAATCCCTTATGGGGGACTCATGTTCATTAAGTGATTGTAAAACTGGAGTTACATGGATGACTGCAAGGGATTTGAAAGATGAAGAAGGCATATACATAAATTTTGGAGTGTATATATTGGTTCTTCTTGAGTATCCGGTTCTATATGCCCAACTTTGATCCTTAATTTTATCCATAGACTTAGATTTGTCTCTTACCTCTTCAACTATGAGGGTTGTTGGTGTATGCTAGGAAAAATATACTACTAACAAGGAAGTAAAATACCAATAATCATACCTCCTCCTTCACGTTCCATAGCAAACCTCGAATGGGCTAGGAAACTTGGATTGAGCCCTGATTGTGTGATATGTAGGTGTTTTCTTCGAGACAGAGTAAGACCTTCCTGCAATAACGATCCTCTTACTTTGCACCGATGGGGAAAAGGATTATGAGGCTATTTGGGCATTAGGATGAGGCGTAATGATGTTCTTTTCTCAAAGTATGCAAGAACTTAGATATGGCATTCAATCTTATTCTCCGTGTCTTTAGAGGGGAGGGGTAAGGTTGTATTTATAGCTAGAGGGAGTGATTAACTTAGATTAATTTAAGTAATCATGGTTTGAAAATGTGGGCAAGATTAGGTGAGTGGTTTGAAAATGTGGGCAAGATTAGATGAGTGGGGGCCACGAAGAATGGGTGAAGATTTGAATTATATTTTTAATTCATAAGTGGAGGATTTTAGGTGAGTGGGGACCACGAAGGGTGGGTGAGGATTTGAATTTGAATTTTTAATTCAATAGTGGAAAAACATGGAGAATAATGACATGTGATGAGGATTGGGTTATTTTTTAGATTTTTGAAATGGATAATTAATCAAATTATATTTGATTAATTCGAAGTGTATTTTTGTGGGAAATGAGGAAGGGGAATTAATTGATTTAGGATAGATGTGAAATTGGGGTGTCTACATTTTCCCCTCTTTGGAAGGGTACTATGAAAGTAGTGTCCTTTCAAAGAAAGTAGACGGTATGGGGGAAGAATTCAATCTAATTTTTAAAAGATAGAGTGAATGTTTGCTGGGGAGAATAGAAAGTGGTGAGTGACGGATGTCATAGTATCCTCCAAGAAAAAATGTCATGAGAAGATGTGATTATGGATAGATGTGGTGATGCCCCCTCGAGAGGACTGACGAGAATGGAATATACGACAGAACTCTCGAAAAGAAGGGAAATGGATTTGGTGGAGAAGAGGATGATAATGGAGTGGAAGAGACTGGAATGACCGCACGACACAAATGGAGAAAGGATTCAATCGACCTTGAATGCTAGGTGTGAGGGTGTGTGGGAAAGAGAAAAGGGAAGGGATAGGATTGGGGGTTGATTATGAGAAGAGTAAGGGAAATAGGGGAGGGGAACAAAAGGAATGAAAGAAGTAGAAATAAGAGAGAGGGATGATAGGGGAAGAAGGGAATGATGAAGGAAAAACAAGGCAAAAACAAAAAAATGACAGAGTAGAGGGTGAAGGGGATAAAATAGAGAGATGTGCAAAATGAAGGAAGCAACAGAGATAGTAAAGAGGGATGCGTGGAAGTGAAAAAGTAGGAAACGGGAAAGGATAAATAAGAAGGAGAAAATGAGGTGGGAGTAGGGGGTGAAATAGAGGAAAATAGAAAGAGGACGAAAGAAGAAGTAGAACGGAGAAAAAAAAGAAACTATGAGGGCGAGAAAGTGTGAAAAGAGGAGAGAAAGGAAGAGAAACATATATAGAATGAATTAAAAGGTAGGGGTGGTAGAGAAAATGGGAAGTGGTCAAGAAACGTGAAAATTAGGGAGAAGAAAGGAAGATAGAACGAATACAAGGAATCGTGTCATTGTGAGGAAGACCAAGGCAAAGAATATGGAACAGATAGATGTATGGAGATGCATGTGGAGGGTGGTATGATAAAAAAGACAGGACAACGCGGAACAACCAGGTTATTGATGGGGAAGTAAGGAGGAAACATGATGGAAAAGGGGAAGAATATGATACGGGGAAGGGAAATAAGATGAGGGGTGGAAGAGAGAAGAGGAGAACAAAGAAAATGATGTAGAAGGAAGGGAATACGAAAAGGGGGAAATAAGTGGAAAGGAACAGTAGAAGGAATGTTCAAAGAAGAAAAAGGGGAGGAATGACATCGATTGGAAAAGATATGGAGATGTATGAAATGAGGATACTAGGATGACAGGAATATAGAAAAAGGATGTATGATGAAGACAGTAAAGATATTGAAGAGGGCAAAGAGGAGATGGAGAGATGGGTAAAAAGCGACAAGAAAGGGTGGGAGTGAGGGAAAAGAATAGGAGAGAAAAGAGAATGGGGGATAGAAGAGGTAATGCCAATGAGGGGACATTAGGGAAATCCCCTTGACAATGAGTGGTGGGGAAGGGTGAGAGAAAAAATGAAGAAAAGGAGAAAGTGAATGAGGACTAGAAAGGGAACGCAAATAAAGGGACGTTAGGGAAAACCCGTTGACAATGAGAGTGGTGGGCTTAGAGGAGGGGGAAGGAATGAAGGGAAAATATATAAGGTCTAAGGGAGTGAATGAGGTCGTGTGGAATGAGGATCGATAATTTTTAGGGAAAACACATTGACAATTATTAGCGTGGGAAGAGAAGATGATGACGAAATAATGATATAGGAGTGTTAACAATAATGGCGAATGTGTGTGTGGGTAGAAAAGTGGGGGTATTTGAGAAGATGAAGTGGAAAGAGTGAAGAAGATGGGAGGGATGAGTTGGGACTAAGTGAAAGTGAAAGAGAGGATGCGGGTGATGAGGATGAACGAGGTGAGGATGAAGAACCAAGACATGAAAATAATGAGAAGAAATGTTATGAAGGGTGATGGATTAAGAAGGGGAAAATGGGGGAAAAGAATGTGAATGTAGGTGGAAGAGATTAGTTGTATGTTGTAAGAGGATATGTGGAGAAAGGATAATGGTAGGAGGAAAAAGTGGGTAGTAGGAGATACAAGGTGGAAGAAGCGATCAACAAAGTGAACGAAGAAGGAGGCAGGGGAGAAGTTTACGATGACAAGTTAAGTGTAGGGATGACCCTGACATAAGATTGTCATGTAACGGAAGTGGTTAAGTAAGATTGCCATGTGAGAAAAACAGGAGATGACAAATGGTCAAGTGAGAAGTGGTGTTTGCAAGAATCGAAAATGAGGTGAAAGGATGTGATAATGGGGAATGCTGAGAAAAAATGAAGGGTGAAGGGTGGGTAGTGGCGGGGAAAGGCAAGGAGACGATCATCCTTAAGAGGGACTCTTAAGTGAGATCGCCATGCCAGTGAGTGGTTAAGTAAAATTGCTAAGCGAGAGGAGGGTGATAGTGATGGTAAAAATATGTGATGATGGGGAATGAAGAGGAAATATGGATGGTGAGATTGTAGAGTGATGGGCGAGTGTAAGATGACATGTCATGCTTAAGAGAATCTCTTAAGTAAGATCGTCATGCTGCTAGAGAGGTTTCGTAGGATCACCCAACCGACAGGGATGATATGCAAGGAGAAAGACAAGATGATATTGGGGATAGGGGTGGAATGGTAGGTTGAAGAAGATGATCATGACGAGAGGTGGGAGAAATAAGATGGGATGGGGGAAGGCCATAGGGTAGATCAACCTTAAGTGGAAGTCTTAAGTAAGATTTCCATGCGGCGAAATGGTTAAGTAAGATCACCAAGCTGAGGAAGAAGATGGATGATGTTAGAGTTGGTGGGAATAGGGTATGACAAAATGGACTGAAGGGGAACCCTCAAGTGAATTTTCCATACTACAAAAGCATGTAAGTAGGATGACCAGGCATAAGACGGATTTGGGGAAGGATGAGAAAAGAGTGAGTGGGGTATGCCTGAGTGGTATATGATATGAGATGAGGTGATAATAAGAAAAAAAGGAAACAAAGGAGTGTAACATGAATGGATGAAGGAATATATGTAGTGGAGGGTGGAGAGTGTGAGGGGAATCCTTAATTGGGATGCCCGTGTGGTGAGAGTAATGATGTGAGAATGGGAAGTAGAAGAGGTGGAATGGGAAGATGTGTTTGGTGGTGATGGTTGTTTGATGAGAGGGGAGGTGGTGAAGAAGCTTCTACAACGGGAAGATCTTAGGGAGAGGGTAAACCTCCACCGAGGATCCCATATAGAAGGGGTTATTAAGTAAGATTGTCAAGCGGGAAGCAAAAGGGGGAAAGGAAAGAATACAAATGGGTGAGAGGGGACAAGAATGGTGAGAAGGGTAATATGGGTATAAGCGGTGGAGGAGTAAAAATGAGGAGTGAGGATGAATGGATCAAATACATGGTGATCATGGTGGGGGAGAAGGAGCTGCTGGATAGTGAATGCTACTTGAGAAATATCGTCAAGTAGGATTCGCAAACTACAACGGTGATCAAGTAGGATTCCCAAACTGGAGAATGCATTAGTATGGGTGAATGGATGGGGTGCAAAGTAAGATGTTGATCATGCAGGAAGATACTCACGTGATGAAAAGCATCTTAATTTTAATATAGCACATAATAGGATGCATCGTGATATAAAAGATCAGGATGACTAGACTGTAATATGCATGATAGCATAGACAGGGGCCATCAAAAAGGTTTGATGCCCCAGTATGATATGTAAATGGAAGAGAGCATAGACAGAGGCCATCAAGAAAGTATGATGCCCCAGTACGACATGCAATCAGATAACATAAGAATATTAGAGAGAACACCAGGATACATAAAATCAAGATGCCCCTGTAATATATCAAGATGCAAGAAAGTAATTAATAATTTATAACTAATAATGCAACATAAGAACCAATAAACATATCCCTAACATGATCCACAAAGAGGATTAATCGAGATGTGCCTCCAAGTAGGGGCACGAGGACATAGTAAAATATTGGGTCATTGTTCCCAAACAAGGAAGCAATGAGAGCCAAATTTTCCCCAAGCGAGGATTCACGCAAGGAGAAGTGGTTTGAATTTGGTAGTCATAAGGTGATTAGATCATTCGTTGGGGATAATAGTTCAAAGGTTGAATTGTGTTGGTTATTTTGAGTTTTTTTTTTTTTTTTGTTTTAGTGATTTTGTCGATTTTTATTTTTTTTTTTTATTATATATATATATATATAGATTTTCTAATGTTTTTGGATTTTTGACGATTCTTGTTAATGGTTTTGGATTTTTGACAATTTTCAAATGTTTTTGGATTTTTAGATTTTTACACTGTTTTTAGATTTTTGACGATTTTCAAATATTTTTAGATTTTTGGATTTTTACATTGTTTTTGGATTTTTGACGATTTTCAAATGTTTTCAGATTTTTACATTGTGATTGGCAATTTATGGACCAGAGTGCAGACTTATTTTTGAGAGGTGATAAACATGGATATTATCCATATATACAGTGTTCCGTGTTGTAACTTATGCTTAGAATAACACAAATTCTCTTTCCATTGGCAGGATATGGTGGTGATGATATGATGAAAAGAATTCCAACTCCATTCTTGACTCCACACAACTAGTAAGATGTGTGGGCTCATCACCGAGAATCAAGAAGGACGCAGGAGGTAAATAATGAATATAGAGACAAATGCTAACAACAATCCTTTTGGGAAATTGTGACTTCATTCTTCATAATGGTACTGAACCAGTTTCAAAAATGGCTTTCACTTTATGAGTCACGTGCTAGACTTAGACAGTTATGTGGCCTATTGATTGGTAAGATATGAGGTTAAGGGATAGTTCTATCTTCACTTAGGCATCTAAATTACATGTTTGGGGATTCTATAATTTGTAAGCACTGTAAGATTTTATATTTTTGAAATGAATCCCTATCCCTTGCCCCATGCTACTAGTGAGAAGCAAGGGATCATCATCGAAGGAAAAATATAGGCGAGTGAATTCCCTTTTTGTCTTTTTTTTTTTTTTTGAATATTTTGTAATATTTTTATGCTTGTATGAGAATGACCCTCTATGCTTTGCCTCATGCCACTTGTAAGAGGCAAGGGTTTATCACCGAAGACAAGATGTAGACGAGTAAAGGCACCTTCCTCCATTCCCAGTCTCACACTACCAGGAAGAAGTGTGGGCTCAAAACCAAAGACTATGAAGGATGAAAGATGTGACAATGAATTATTCATAAGTTATTAAATTGATGGATTTTTTTATAATAGTGCTTTGTATTTGGGAAGAAACGTCTGCCCCCAATCTCAGCCCCACATGACTAGTAGGACGCGAGGGTTCAACACCGAAGACTGAGATGGATGACCAAACGAACTGGGTAACAAAGTTTAGAGCTTTGTTATGAAAGAGAGAATGTCTTTGAAGGGAATATATTACCATCAGTAAGCTTCTAGGTATGACCATAGAGGAAAGTGACTGAAAATGGAAGAAGTATGACACTCACAAACTTAATAGGATTTATATTAGCACTTGTCTCATGATGATAAATATGAAGATGTGATTTTGATAATGAAAATGTCTGCCAATGGAAATGAATAGATTTATTCAGAGATAAGCACGACATAAGGAACAATATACACGTTGTTGTTTTTCGAATATAAAGTGCTTTCAAGAATAGAATTTCTTTGAATGGAATGCATTCATGGGTTTTTCAAGGACTTGGCCTATGTTAATGGCCAATTTATAAGCTCCAAACCCAAAATTATCTATGATTTTGTTGGGCTCAAATTTGTCTTGTTTGTCTCGTTCTTTGGGTGTAATCTTTCGATTTTCTTTGAGAATGAAATCATTTACCTTAAATTTTCTAGGTTGGAATTTTTTATGGTAGCTATGCCATAGCCGATTGTGATATAATTGAAGATGATATAGGGCATTAATTCATTTTTCATCAAGAAGCTCGAGTTCATTAAGGCGTGAGTGTTGATAATAATATTTATTGATTACGTATTTGAAGGATATTATGAAGGATGGAAATTCAACATTGACATGTAAAATAGCTTCCCAACCATAAAAAAAAAAGAGAAGGGAGTGGATCGAGTAGGTGTGTGATAAGATGTGTGGTAAGCCCAAAGAGTGGGATAGATTTGGTTAAGCCAATAGCTTCCATGTGTGTTGACAATGATGATTTGTGTTATTTGGTTTGTTGCTTCTATTTGTCTATTAATTGATTGTTTTGAGGATAGATTCACGAATAAAGATGGAAAAGGTGGCGTAAAGATATTCTTTGGTATACGTACCTAGTAGAATGTATGCATGTAGAAGTCTTGATAGGTGAGAATCATTAGTGATGAGATTCCTGTAAGATCGATCGTTGAAAGCATGATGGACATGACAGGTTGCATTGTTGCAAGTGTCCAAATTCTATGTGGTTGTGTTTCAACAACAAGGTTAGAGATGTTAGGCATAGGAGCCAATATTGGAATAATAGAATCAAACTTAATGGTACCTGTTGATGGAACCTCTTCTGTAGTGTCTACAGTAATATCAAGGTTTGAAAGGGAGTCTTGAAATGAGGTCAAGGTCTCGTTAGATGTTGGAAGAATGTTGTCGCCCAAAACAGGTTCAATATATGTTTGGGTTAAAAGAGAGTCTTGAAATAAGTTCAAGTGCTCAGTAGATGTTGGAAGAATGTTGTTGTCCAAAACAGTTCAATGTATGTTTGGGCTGAAAGAAAGTCTTGAAATAAGTTCAAGTGCTTAGTAGATGTTGGAAGAATGTTGTCCAAAATAGGTTCAATGTATGTTTGAACTAATGGAAGAAAATTTGAAGAAGATATGGATTGGTTTGGAATTAGAGATTCTTGACCTTTGTCATTGTGATCTTGTGGAATTTTAGTATGTATAGGAGTTTCGACAGTAGTCAAATCTTCATTGAAAGTTGTGGTATTGGATGTGTCATTGGTTGCAAGAGCATTGTCATCAAGCTCTACAGAGATGACATCATCGTCAATTAAGTCTTGGACGTAATTCTTAAATCACACACATTTATCTGTGTGATGACCATCAATGTGATGAAAATCACAATATGTGTTAGGTTTGTACCAACATGGCTTAGATTCCCCTTCGACAAAGGGTTTTGTAATTAGATATCTTATCAGTTTAGCCTCTTTTAGTTGATGAAAAACACTAGAGAGAGTTTCTCCAAGGGGCGTAAACTAACGTTTGACTTTACGTGAAGTGATGTCTTTGTTAGGTTGTATAATTGGCGTCTTGGGTGATCGTTCACTGATTTGGGTAGCCATATGAGAGAGTTGTGTTTTCATCTTATTAATTTGTTCTAATAGCTCATTGCGTGACATTTTTGTGAATTCATCATGTTTGAAAGAGAGGGAGAAT
This sequence comes from Taxus wallichiana var. yunnanensis, assembly GCA_018340775.1. Lineage (NCBI taxonomy): Eukaryota > Viridiplantae > Streptophyta > Pinopsida > Cupressales > Taxaceae > Taxus > Taxus wallichiana. Next base: position 84,078,097 of record CM031234.1, read on the forward strand.
GAAGAAATGTGTGATGAAGAACTCAACCTATTGATTGTGATCTTTGTTTTCACTCAATCAAGTTTTAACAAGGCTATAAGGAGTAAGCTCAAACAAGCTACTTGGGATACAAGTGGGATATAACTCAAACAAGCTATGAAAAATATCTTGATTGGTTTGGATTAAACAAGCTTAGCAGATGAAAATGTAAGGAGTACACTCAAACAAGGTACTCAATATAAGTGGGATATAGCTCAAACAAGCTATGATGAATATGTTGATTGGTTTGGCTTAAACAAGCTCTAGATTTTTGATAGGAAGAGTAACTTAAACAAGTGACTCAACATAGTTGCGAACTCAAAATGAGCTTTGAAGGGATTTGTGTTGGATGGGATTTTGTTAAACTTGACAGTTGATGAAATAATGAGTGAACTCAAACAAGTCACCCAATGTCATTTTGATATAGCTTGAAACAAGCTATGAAGGATGTTTTGACAATTGACAATATGGAGAGTGAATGCTAGTCACTCAATATCATTGGATATGATATAGCCAAGACAAGCTATGAAAAATGTATTGTTGGATGAGGCAAGCTAATGAAATTGGTGTGATGGTTTGGTCTGTTTTTGTTAGATTGTTTGGATGTTTTTGCTTGGTATTGAATTGGTCGAGAACTAATTTTTTGTGGAATAAAAATAGGGTCTGAACTTTTACAATGAACACATTGATATTAGCCAAGTTTTATGATAAAACGATGCTAAACTATTTTTTTCAAATAGCAAGCAATCATGTGGATTCAATTGTTTTGGCTTATGAGCTAACTTCCTCAGGAATGATCATTGTTTCATGCAATCATACAAGTATGCTATGAAATGGTGGATGCAGGCTCTTATTACTCCAAGAAGATGTGTCCTCCAATATACCCTAGTCCTGATATACCTAATTCTGTACGGGGATAGAATTGGTACGGGGAGCCCTTAGAGCACTAGGGAGACTCACCAATTCTTACTTGCCTATTTCGGAGTGAATCACCACGTCCAAAACAGGTTTTGTGAAAAGGTGGAAGGTGATGGGGGGATGAATGTGTATGGTGTCCTTATAACTCCTTGAAGATTTACAGGGATGATGCCCATGCTTCGTTGTTACAGCTATTTAGGCATGACTCGCATGCACCGCATGACAACATTACCTGTAAGTGAAGAGCAAGGGTGAGGTAAATACCGAACGTTGTGATGAGACTAGGTCTCAAAGTGCAATGCAGATGTAAATGTTGTTGGTGTGTGGTAGTCAAGTCCACATCACCAGTGTAGCTTTGGTGGTGATGAAATCCACCTCGTCTACATGTAAAAACAATATGATAAAGTGATTAAATGTAGGGTTCTTTCCAACTTGAAATAAATCACTAGCAGAAAATAATTACGTACTTGAGCATACTTTTTTTTTGGTTTCAGAAATTTTCTTTGAATGGTGGTATTTTTGCGAGATTTTTGTTGTTTTTGTTTTTCTTTTGTTTTTGACAATATTCCAGCAATGCGGTTCTATAGAAAATAAATTAGTAGTTATCCTACAAATGAAATGTTAGAAAAGTGATCGTGGTTGTTTTTGATTTTCCAGATCGCTCAAAGATGCAGGAAAAGAGCATACACAACCAACGACCAAAAAATATTAAGAATATGAAAAAGGAAAATAATTATTAAAATGACAAATTGGAAAACAAAGCTAGAGGATCCTCCAATGTTAGAACAAGAAACTAAAAATTGTGATCATTTCGATTTTTCGAGATATCACTCAAGGCGCAAGAAAAGAGCATACGCAGATATCAATTGTAATAGTTTTTTTAAAAATGTTAATAATTATTACAATTAATCATGATTTTGAAATAGCGATAATGATTATTTTTACAAAAAAGAAAAAACGGCGATGAAAGAAGAGGGTGAAAACGTTACTGAGAAGTGTTGTCGTGGAAAATTGAAATGTAAAGCAAAAAATTAAAAGTTAAAAAAATTGTTGTGTAGAGCCCGAATGGCCTCACATTTCTAATTTCCAAGATCACTTTTGAAGTGCGAGGAAAGAGCATACGTATGAGGTTGTTACGTGAAATAAAATAAAAATAATAATTAAAAAAAAACTATAATTTTGTTGTTTTTTGTTAAAAATACAGGTGTTATAAGAAATGAAACAAAAAAATTTCTGTAAGTTTAAATCTAAAAATTATTTTTTCATTGCATAGATATTTTTGATACCTTTCTGTTAAAAAATAAATGAATTCATTCCGAGTTTGGGAGCAAAAGTTATGGCGTCCGGAAGATGGGCTACGGTAGCACTCTAAATGAAAATTTTGAACGTGAGAAAAAGTCCTGGAGTTGGTTTTTTTATTTTAAACGACTTCGTACTTTACGAGAAGCTAAAATTTTGACAGAAGGTTAAAAAGAACAATAAACAAAAAGAAAAAGCTAGATCAAAAATGATTGATTAAAATAAAAGAAAAAAATGATTAACTTCCTACAAAGCAGCTTATTTTAGTAAAAGTAAATAAATAAATGCATTTTCCGTTGGTTGTCCCATGACAATAAGATGATAAACTAATGGTTAGTTCATGTGTTTCTACAGATGACAAGTAAATAGTAAAATCAAAACTGGAACTAAACACCAAGCACCGAGGAGATCAAAGACATGATGAGCTTCAGAGTTTCATTATTGTTATAACCTGCAGATACACCACAAGACACCACACAACAAAAACATTACCCAAAGCATGAAGGTTAACTAAAGAATACCATAAGGAACAAAAAAGGAAATAATAATGAACAATAATAAACAAAGAATGATAAAACCACTAATTGAGAAATTAATGGTAACAGATCGAAAGTAACCTAAGGCGTCTTGTAATGTAAGCTATGAAAAATACACTATTAATAAGGAATTAAAATACCAATAATCATACCTCCTCCTTCACATTCCGTAGAAAACCTTAGAATGGGCTAGGAAACTTGGATTGAGCCCTAATTGTGTGATATGTAGGTGTTTTTCTTCAAGACGGAGCAAGACCTTCCTACAACAACGATCCTTTTACTTTGCACTGGATGGGAAAAAGGATTATGAGGCTATTTGGGCATTAGGACGAGGCGTAGGATGTTCTTTACTCAAAGGATGCAAGAACTTAGATATGGCATTCAAACTTATTCTCCATGTCTGTAGAGGGGGGGGTAAGGCTGTATTTATAGCCAGAGGGAGTGATTAACTTAGATTAATTTAAGTAATCATGGTTTGAAAATGTGGGCAAGATTAAGTGAGTGGTTTGAAAATGTGGGCAAGATTAGGTGAGTGGTTTGAAAATGTGGGCAAGATTAGATGAGTGGGGGCCACAAAGAATGGGTGAAGATTTGAATTATATTTTTAATTCATAAGTGGAGGATTTTAGGTGAGTGGGGACCACGAAGGGTGGGTGAGGATTTGAATTTGAATTTTTAATTCAATAGTGGAAAAACATGGAGAATAATGACATGTGATGAGGATTGGGTTATTTTTTAGATTTTTGAAATGGATAATTAATCAAATTATATTTGATTAATTCGAAGTGTATTCTTGTGGGAAATGAGGAAGGGGAATTAATTTATTTAGGATAGATGTGAAATTGGGGTGTCTATAGTTGGTCAAAAATTACTTTTATGTTTGTATTGATTCCTCACCCATTTTATTACTTGGGAGAAGATACAATCTCAAAAAGTTATTAGGGTATATCTTCAATTGAGGTGATCTCGAGCTTCAATAATTTTTGCAACTATCTCGGTCTGTTGAGGTATTGCTACAATTGTTACACCTAAACTTTCTCCATGTACTACATGTACCATAATACTTTTTGTGTGAGGATGTACTTCATGTTAAATAATTTTCTTTTCTCCTGCCACCACACTACTTGGAATTTTCTCTAGGGTGATCTTAGTATGCAGTTGTGGAAGATTCAAGACATCAGGCACAAAAGCATCCAAAATGGGTTATTCCTTGATGGAAAAATCTACTAGAGCCATTGGAACAACAAGGGTGTCATTACAGTACTTATTGCTCAATGAGAAAAGTTGGAGGAGATTGGGTGAGAGAAGATGAAAGGATAAGGACATGAAGAACTACCGACTGTTTAGTGCTCTATGCCTCCTTTAAATCAACCTACTTAGACACCTTATTTCACTTACTCTTTTGAAGGTGGAATTATTCCTCCTCTTATTCTTGTAGAGAAGTATTTGGTGATTGAAATTCATGAGGTGTTTTAGGAAAAAATTCTTCCTTAGGTTTCCTAGGAGTGGATTCCATCATTTTATCCTTTCCTTTGGATCCAAAAATAATGTTGGAACAACCTGCAAGGGGGTAACATGATTAACAGGGCCCTCAACCATACTTCCTTGAATAATTTCTCTAGTTCTTATTGTTGTTTGAGGACAGGAAGTTCCAATTCTACCATCTTGGGCACTTACATCATCCATTACGGAATCAATCTTCTGTCTCCATGAAATATCCCTAGTAGTATAGAATTTCTGATATGGGGAAGAAAATCATCAAGAAGCTTACTATCCCTATACTCCCTTAATATTGGGGTATTTTGGTAACTTACATCCACTCCCTTTGAGAATAACCACCTTAAGGAAAGTCGGATGATATTTGCAGTTTTTTCCTGGTTGTATTTTTCTCGTTAGCCTCCCAATTAACTGGTGGAAAAGGCTAAGAGGAAATATCATCCCGGATGTAATCTTCACTAATCACATTACCATCATCTTCTAACCCTTCAGAGGCTTGGATAACCCCAAAATCAATCATCTAGGACAATGTCATTCTTGAATGTTCTCTTCATCTAACTTCCCTTTCATCTTCACAATTCATCCAAAAATCCTCGTAATGAGGTTTATGCTCTATCTGAGTGGGTGCAACACTATGTAAAATATGATTTATATCATAATGTTTCCTTTCCTCAAATCTATCCAACATGCATATGTTCATTTCTCCTTCTAATGTTTTTTTTTCTAGATGTTTGGGAAAGTGTAATTCCTAATGATCATGGGGAACTTGATAGGGGATGTTATATGCTTGTTGGCAATGAACTGGTGTACTGATAACAATTTCTTGACCAATTCCATCAGTGCCCACTTGTCATTTACACACATGGGGAGAAATTAGGATTTCCCATCAAAATCATGACCCTGATATATGAATAGGTCATGAAATGGATAAAATAACACCCATATTAAGTAATAACTATATTGGCATCAGGGGAAAATATCTCAGTCTCTAGTCAAGGTGGTATAAACAAATTATGGGTGCAAAAAAGTGATTATAAATATTTATGTAATGCATTTCATAGTTTTCTAGCTTCAACTGATAGAAGACATCATACACCTTGGAGATGCTAAGATCACCATCCATTAGTAATTATGGAAAAACCCTATGAAAAGAAATTTTATAAACCAAGTAAGAAGTCATGAAAAATTATTCCATGCCAGCCTTTTCTCCTCTCACAATTTGAGAAAACCCCACCATTTGTTCATGAATGTGGTTATTTATTACCTTAGCCCAAGGGACTGGTAGGATATTTATAACAAGTTATCACATTAATTGCTCATGGATTCATGCATTAATGCCAAAGATCATGTTCGTGGGGAATTTTTTAATTCTCACCTTTTTTCTCTTGTCAAACTATTGTAATCTTTTCATTTCCTATCATCTCGTGTACCCCATTACACGATTCATCCGCATTAACGGGCATGTTATCATATGGTTAGTGCATTAATGAGACCCTTTTAGCTATTAACAGGATTTGGAAGAAGTTTTCAAAATGATCCTCAAACCACCTTTGTAACATACAAGATGCACTTCTTTCTCTATTCCCGTGTATGCAATATGTTTGGTTTATGGATATAAGTCATTGGACCTAGAGGTTGCATTTACCAATTGCATATATCAAGGTAGCATGAGACTTTGTTCCCTGAATTTTTTTCACACATTGCTTCATAAGGACTTCAGGCCCAGGAATCAACTTGTACCTTTATCCTCGTTATGTGATCATTTACCCATGACACTCTGATATGAACATAATTATTTATTACGGACTTCAGGTTCAAACCACACCCTTTGGCCATGAAAATTATATTATATTCATTAGCGATGCAAAATTCTTCAAAGCCATCTCAAGGAAAACAATTCTTGTGTCTCATTGTTTTTTCGGGAATTAGCTTGTACCTTTATCCTTATTATGTGCTCATTTACCCATGACACTCCGATCCGTAGACAATTATTTATTACAGACTTCGGGTTCAAACAACACCCTTTGGCCATGAAAATTCTATCGTATTCATTAGTGACACAAATCTTCAAATCCATCTTAGGAAAACAATTCTTGTGTCTCATTGTTTTTTCGGGAACAAAAAAATCTCGATCCTTGGGAATATAAGAAAGATTAAAAAAATTCTCTTTAGGGGATCCTCATTCAAAATCCAAATAAATCCCAAATGAGAAAATAAATCAAATTAGGTATGGATCAGGATCAATGACAGACTATACAAAAGTGCCTAGATTTAATAGGACCAAATATGAGTACTAACACCTCCTACATCAACGCTAATTTGAAGACACCTCAAACCAAACATATTTATCCACCTAAAATATAATATCTATATGAATGTAGATAGTTTGAAACTTGAAATCCTTTGAACATGCTTGATATGGTTGTGCTCTTGCTAATATATCGAGTTGTGATTTTTGGGTACTTGGAAACAAGGTAAGCTAAAAATCCTTGACCTATTTTAGTGCTTCAGGATTATAACAATGAATGCCCTAATGAAAGTGTATCAGATTTGTAAATATTTAAGGAGCCTTAAGTTCCTTTGGTTTTATTATTTTAATTGAGATCTCATAAGAGTTTTGAGTGATTTCTAGGTGAGTAAATAAGGTGATGTTAACTTTCTTATATAGGGTTTTGAAGGTAAATATTTCGACAAGGGAAACCTAGGAGGATAAAATGACCCCAAAAAGATGATTCTATTGAAATTAAAGTTAGAGGATGTGTTGGTTCAAGACTGTATAGGATAGAAAAGATTAAAAAGTACATCGTGACCCTTATGTATGGTTTTGAACAAGATGAAATTGAGTGCAATCTGAAATTTGTATCATGATAAATAGAGGTTAAGTACTGATTTTATGCATTTATGTTAAAAATGTGATGACCCATCAATGTGTAGTAACAAGAAATTTGGAAGAGAGACAATAAAATGTAGTGAGTGGGGATAAGATGTGGATATTTTTCTTATAAAATGAGTATAGTCACAACCAACGATTTAAAAAGGGTAAATTTCAAAATTTGAGTGTCTAAAACATTTAATTTATTATAATATTACTCACTTTCTACTTTTATCATTTTATTAACTTTTGGGAATCTTGCAATGCCTATTCTCACTGTCCTCTATCTTGGAGGCATCTTACGATGCCTTCCATATCTCACCATCTTATATTCCTACCAGAAACCTTATAATAATTTAATCGAAACAAATCCAACTCCAATAAATCTATGAATACAATCACCTAACTCTTCAATAACATACCCCACAAAGGGTATGCTATCTTTGTGTATTTAGATATACATGTCACATCACATATCATAATTACTTGCACTATCCTCTTATCACATATTTAAATATTATCTTATTTTACTCCACCATTTATCTATCCTTTCCTATATAAAAATTTATTTTCTTCTCTTGTTTTCCATAGATTGATATGTTTATCATGATTTTTCATTTGAGCATGGTTTTGAATATGGTTTATACACTAACATGGTACGACCATATTATGTTTCTTATTATATTACAATTTATATTTATACATTTATAATACATTTTATTTATCATTTTTGTAGGTTGATAGGTTAAGTTGAATACTTTTCTCCTAGTTAGTCCCTTATATATTTTATCATCATACATGTTTATGCCAATCAGTTAGGTGAGCCCTTGTCTCTTAGCTAGTCCCTTATATCCCTTATCATCTTACTTATATAGGATAATTAGTTAGGTTAAGCCATTTTATTTCAGTTACTCCCTTACATCCTATATTATTTTTAAAGGATGATTAGTTAGGTTGATCCCTAGTCTACTAGGTAATACCTTTCATCCTTTTATGACCCTACATTTTATAGGGTGATTAGTATAAAAATATCATCTACCTATTACCACTATATAAGCCTATAAACTTAGTTGATACCATTTATCATCTTGTACATTTCATCATTATCTTGCCCATAGGATTTCTAGTTTGATCATTACATTACATCTTATTTTACCCATTATTACTATTAGTTTAGTATATATTTTCCCCAACCAAAGTGCCATCTAATTGGGCTCATAAATTTAGTGATGTAGGAACATCATCATGTATACATTTTTTTTTGGTTTGAATTAGGTCTAGATGGAAATCTTAGGTGTTTTGGGATGGATCCTAGTCCATTTGGATCCTTTATGGCTTGTAATAATGTGATTTTGGAGTTTCCCTCCAAAACCACCATTTTGAATATTTAAATTCTATATGTTGTGTTTAGTGGTCTATATGTTAGTATGGAGGGTTGAAAATGATGTAAAAGGTGACTAAGGACCTCATGTTATAAATTTAAGGTGTCCTTCATCCATGAAGTGGGGTTAACTATGTTAGCTTAGTCTTACCTTGGTTTGAAAAACCTAATTCCAAGATGTAACTACCTATAGTCTTGGTCTAAAAGTGAAGTATTCGAATGAGGGAAGGAGTTAAGGTGGTAGAGGAGGTAGAATATCTGGTAGGGTTTGAAAATAAGAGCCTTGAAGGCTTGGAAAAGAAAATGTATCAATGAAGACATCAATGTGAAGAATTTCTCAAGAATGGGATTGTGAAAATGTGTTGATAATGTGTATGGTTCATGAATAATGATTTATAATTATTTTATTGAATATAATGAATACTATTATAGGTATAAGTTTAATGCACATGTCTAAGAAGAATGAAAAGGAGGAGTTTGAAGGTGTTTGAGACTATCAGGAAGCCATACTCACATAGGAACATTGACATTAATGAGTTATGGGGTAACAAGTTTGTATTGCATTAAATATTATGAATGATAAGAGTATGTAAGAGTTTAGATATGCAATGAAACATGTTTTCATATTCAAGAAAGATTATAGAGTCATAACCATGAATTTATTCATGTAAAAGAGTCAAAAGTGGTGAAACAATGTTGTCTAATCTTGTAAGGAATTGTGAACGAAGGTTTGTAATTATAAAAATGTCACAATGGTTTATCATGTTTGAAAGAGGTTGGAAAAGTTTAATAGGATCTTGTAGAGGTGTGTTAATCCTGAGAGAATATTTAAGACCTGTGAAAACAAAAATAATCTTAAAATACACCCTCTCAGTCTGCATACCCTGATCTAGGGTTTGAGGGTTAGAAAAACAATCATAATTTGAGTTCTATCAAGTGAAAAGGAATGAAATGTGTTAGGAAGGTGGTGTGAGGTATAAAAAGGTTATCAAAAAGTTTTAGAGAAAAATAATGAGTTTTGATAGGTCAAAAATGAGAATCTCAGTCTGACAGTGTATGCATGTAACTCAGTTTGAGGGTTTATGAAAGGAAAATGAACAAACTCTAAAAGTTAGCCTTTGAAACATGTTAGAATGTTTATAGTGGGATGGAAGATACCTATTTTAAGTGTAAACCTAGTTGAAATAAGGTTCCATAAGGTATTTTGAACATAAAACTTGAAATAACAGTCAGGAACTCTATTTTGTGTAAGAAATTGGTCATAAAATCTTATGAATCCGGTTAATGTAGGGATAACCTCTCAAAAATCATTAAAGAGGAAAGTTAATGATAATAATTATTTTTCAAGTAGAATGAGTTTTTGAAAGTTTATAAAAATCAATATATTAATTTATGTAGCTTTATGTCCTGTGATGAGTCCTTATGTAGGAAAAATTTCCAAAAACATTATATTTTTGTTTTATCAACTGGGTTCTTGTGAATATTGGGATGTAGGGTATTTATAATACTAAAAAGATATGTGTAAAATTTTACCAATAAATTCATAGGTGGGAGAAAGATATGATCAAAGTTTAGTTTTGAGATCCTGAGTAACCTAAAAGACTTAATTGCAAAGGTGATAAGTGAGTTCGGTAATTTTTGTGAAGATTTGGACTATTAAAATTGACAAGAAGCAAGAAATTGATAATGGGTATCTAGGAAAGTAGTCAATTTATTGGGATCACATGTGAGAGGTTCTAAACTATAATCTTATAGGAAAAACAAGGCTACAAGGATGGCTGATTTGAGAATAGTAGAAGGCAATTTGAAGGGATTACATTGAGAGTTAGGTTCTGAAAATTCTCAAGAATCTTAAAAGGATAAACGGTGTTCAAAAATACTTTCATTTTATTAGGATTCCTTGTGAAATGGTATACACTATAAAGTTTGCGCTTAAGAAGCGTTAATAACTCTTAACATGGTTATACATATGAATGAGTTGAAACAAGTCTTTAATGTTATAAACATATTTTTTGATGAATTAGAGCTAGTAACAAGTGTATGAAGCATTGAATCAATGGAAGTTATAATTCAAGACTTGCATGCTCTTTGAAGTGCTTGAGCTAGTACATGTTTTGATGTTCTTGGTATTGAAACTAACATTGCTTTTGTGAATAGAATTGGTCCACCACCCTCCTTTGCATCGTTAATAATATTTTAGACCCATTTTATATTAATTATTAATTCACATGGAGGAGGAAAAGTAAAATCCAAAATAAAAATTTAAAAGAAATATTATCACAAGAAAATCAATAACATGAAATTATAAAAAAATCAATAAAAAACACAAAAGACATGATATCATCATATTTGGAACATATATTATCATATTTAAAATCTCAAACTCCATAGTTTTCCTGTTATAGATCTTGAGGTCCTTTGGGGTGCAGGTGGGATTTTAATTGGGTAGGAGGTCTCATATCTATCATTCAGTTCCCCCGCCTTTTCATACTAGTACCTAATCATCGTTTCAAGAGTATGCTTAAATGATGTCTTAATGAATTGGGAAAACTTTATGGGGAGGTATGATACATATTTACTATCATAAATAATCATAGATAATATGGGACAATATTATACTTCACTATTTTTTCACCATGCATTCCTACATATTTGGGTTCATCTAATCCTTTATGTAGAGTAATTATAATCTTTCCCTCTATTTAACATGTCTCGATTTTGATAAAGAACCTTTTTTTGCCTTTATGGTTCCTGCTTTCTTGTCCCTTTTACATCATTACATCCCCTTTCAATAGAATAGATTCTAAGACTTTCCCATATTCTTTATATCATATTCTCGATCTATTTTTTAAATGTGTAAACATTGTGATAGAAATTAGGGTTTAAGGATATTCCCTTACTCCATCTCCACTTGAGTATATTATGCATCTCTTGGATTTCACAATTTTCTCTCTCAATCATTGATATATCCTCTCTTATCTTTCTCCAAGTTACCTTAAGTAAATTGAGTGTTCCATTCTACTAACATCCTATTTTGTAGGATTTTTGCGTAGTTGATATATTTTTCCCAACCAACACCTTACATATTTTACATTTCCTATCTAGTTAGTACGAAATTCTTATCCACACCTTTAAACCCCATTCCAACCCAACTGAAACTTGCTCACTCTTCCATCCTACCATGATCTACCCTATAGATTAGGGTTTATTTCTTATTTATTTAATTTATCTTCTAGTGTTTCTTTTCGGTTGTGTACTACTTGGGCTCACACAAAAGATCTTTCTACACCCTAGCAATTTACTATGTAGAAATAATTACAAGAAGGAAAATATACATGTAGGTAAGCCTTATTTGAGTCCATGCTTTAATTATTTTATGTTCTACACATATTTTTTATATTTTTATATTTAGGTAAAAGAAGATTTTGGCGGGGGCCTTGACCTGTTACAAAATGGATCTAGAATCCAGATGTTACAATGTATATTTCACGAAACAAAAAAACAAATATCAAACACAAATAGTATAAACAAAAAAAATAGCACAAAACAAAAAAAACCAACCGAACACACAAAAACATGAAAAAAGAAGGAAATGGACCAACCAACATCCAAGGACAATCATAAACTCAAAAACAAGGAATGTATTAACGTTTAAGTATCTGGGTGGATATTTTGATGAGATATTTAATCTGACTATCATATTCCTCTAGCTCCTTATTCGTCTCAAGATCCTTTCCTTTTTCCTTTGGTGCTTGATTTTTTAAGCTCCATAACCATTGTTTTTAAGAGCCCATTTTGAATGACCAAATTGTCCCCTATAAGGTTACATTTGTATTCAACGTTATTAATGTGGTCATTTAGACCATTCCAAAAATGTTATCGCTTTTTACAAATTGAATTTTGTTGAGATTTCCTTTCATATTACTAATATATATTTTTAAACTCGGTAATTTATTTCTCCCGATATTATAAAATGGAGGCCTTAGGTATAAATTTTCATTGTTTAAGTTTCTTTCCCAGGACTCATTAGGTAGTTATCTTCCTATCCTTCCATGGTATCTTGTTTAGTACTAGTCCCCTCGATGAGATTATATCTTGTGCTTCTCCTTAGCACACATGTGCTTGCCTCATGGGGAGGGGGTATCGAGGAGGGTTACTTGCTTGAGGATTTATAATTGGATTTGAAACACACATATATAAGAAGGATAAGAGCTTGATGCGAGATGGTATGCCCTTCTACCACACTGGACTTCCTTGACTGATATTTCAAGAGATAAAAGTATATAGAAAGGAAGACTCACCAAAGATTTTCTTCGAAGTGATCGAGAAAAATAAATCATAATTGTTAATCCTATGGTTTTTTGCCTCTAGCGTCAGGGTAGATGATGATGAAATTCACAACTTCATCATATGGGCTAGGCAAAGAAGTTCTTTGGATGCCTCCTAGAACTTGCATCGAGTCTCTCCCTCCCCTAATTTTTTTCTCTTTCTCAACCCTATTAATATTTTTTAGAAATTATCACATTACATGCTCATTCTAGTAACATGTGAGATTAACCCCTTTGAAATAGGGTGTCTCTCCCCTTTAAAAATGACAGATCTATCCTTCCATTCTTGCACAAGCTGTGAGGAGATATGAGGATCGTCACCTCTGATCCATTCGAGGAATGCATTGAATCTCCACACATTGATAATGTTCAAAATATTTTCATCCTCCTTTATTTTGAAATTGAAAGGGAGTTTGATTTTCTTCAGGTATCCCTCCATCTCTTTTCTTTCCTCTGTGAAAAATAGATCATTAACCTTACAGACAAATAAAGTAGTCTTGTTCCACCAAAAGTGCAGTTGTGAATCCAAATGTAGCTTCCACTTATGCCAAGAAATCTTGAAAAAATATGCCAACAACATCTCATCTCATTGAATCCAAATGCGTGAGAGGTGTTCAGGTGTAAAAGAATAATTATGCCAACAACATCTCATCTAGTAATTCAAATTTAACATCACACAATGAAGGTTCATGATATAAATCAAGTTTAAGAAGTGATTATTATTTTTAGGGGATCTCGGGGGTGTTTTTCCCTAATTGAAAACCTGATTCTAAGGATTATATTCCCATTCCTGACATTCCCCATCCTAACAGTAACATTAGGATTACATTTTTAAGCTCTTAAGGAAAAATTATAAGCTAAGAATTTATAAAATTCTAAAATAATATTAAGGTCCCCTTGAAGAGGGGGAAATGTGAATAAAACATCATAACTCTATCCACTTCTTAATTTTTCATGTCTAAAGACCTTCTAATGATAAGAGTAATTCCCATTCTAAAAATTGTTACCTTTAACCTTTGTAATTTGATGATCTTCCATGTGAAATTTTAGTACTCCCTAAATTATTTTATGGACCCTTTCTTGATTGCACTCTCTAACCTTAATGCATTCTAGGTGTTGTCTTTCATTTAAGATCTTGTATTTTTCTTGAACCCCTTAAGATACAAAGTTATCTCGCTTCCCTGTGCGATTTCCATCTCTGTTGTTTTTCATTTTTATTTTTTTCCGTATGGTTTTCCTCTGGTTTTTCCCCCTACATCATATTTTTAGGGGTTTCAGATGAAGAAGATTATTGTATCTTATGTTTCCATTTTATTGGTGTCACTACCACTTTGAATTGTTCCATATTTAGGGGTTCCTCCATATTTGGTCCTTGGTGTGTCTCTATTACCTATTCAACTATATCTTCTAAATTTTTCTCTCTTATGTCCTCCTCTTCTTGAGGGTTCTAAAACTGTTATTCCAATATCTTTGATATGTCATGCATATATTTCTATGTTTATTTTGTTTCCTCTTTATTCTCTACTTCTTTTTCCCTTCTTTTCATACATTTCTTTTTATAGTTCCTCCTTCTTTGTGTCTTTTTATTCTTTCTCTATGTGCGCTCCTATTTCTCTATGTCTTTTTCTTTAACCTTTATATGGAACATTTAGTTGGGTTTTTAAAGAATAATCACCTTCTTCCAATATGTCTTTCTCATGAGATCCAAGACATGCGAAAGGATTTTCATTGTTCATGAATTGATTCTCTTTAGGTTTTTTGCTGGTTTCTTGTCTATTGACTCTTTCTGTATTCCTCTTGTGTCTTTTCTTCATTATTCTTGTCATGCCACTCCATTATTTTTCTTATATGCCCTTCATATGTGGCTTTTTTGTATTGGTTCTATGTCTTAATTTACTACATTTTTGCATTTTTCTATGGACGTCTTGTATTGAAGAGTCTGCTTTCAAACTACATGTCTTGAAATGTATATGGATGACCTATGGTAATTATTTATCCAAATCCACTTTCACATAGATCCGGGTGAAGGAAATTCTTTTCTAGATTTGGTCATGCCATCGAAGGCTACCAAAGAGCCTAAGGATTTAGCTATTCTTATTAAAATATAATATTCCCACTACTCTAGAGGAAGCCCATGGATATTGACCCATATGGAAATTGAATTAATGTTTTCATTATCGTGTTTAAATCCCGAGTCCATATTCTTAAAAATAGCCCCATGTTTCTCAAGAACTAGGGAACTTCCACTAGAGATTTGGTGCAATGTTCCAGGTTGTTGAAGTGTGCTATGAAGAATCATTTTGTTAATAGAGAGATCTCGATGTTCCTTTTAGGCTGAACTTTCTACAAGCCCATCTCTTGATGATGTCCACATTAGGTCGTGGCCCATGGAACTTCTCAATCAATGATTCTTGGTTTCTATGAATAGATCTTTCTAAAAGCAAATCTGGAACATCAAAATGGCACTCATTCTTTGAAACCCTATGTGTGATTTGTGCTTTTGTGGATCCTTTTTAAAAGTGGGGATTTACATGGAGACTACCCCTACCCATGTGGGTCTGGGTACCTCTGTCTCCTATTGCCTGCTCCCATCTTTGTCTCCTACCTTTCACTTAGAGGAAGGATTTAAAAACATATTTTCTAAATTTTGATTTTAGCGTTTCATTTTATTTTTCCAAAGACCATCTCCTATACATTTTTTGTGACATATGATGATATTTAGGTGGGGCATATGTATATGGATACATTTTCATTTTATTATTATTTTTCTTCACATGCATCATTAGTGCATTAGATCCCCTTTATAAATGTATTCATGGATACTGTTAGGGGTGAGGATCAACTAAAAATGGTTACATGTATCCTTCATAGGTTTCATTGAGATGATAAAAAATGGTACTTATGAGAGAGCTTTGATGTGTAGCATGATTATACCAGATTTTCACATGTTCTAACACCCATTTATTCATATTTTATCTCCTTTCTATAATGCCACCTTATTATCCTCTTACGATCATCCTTACACCTACTTTTAACACACACATGCCTTTTCCATTTTACCGCTTTTATCCCTTATGAGTTCCCTCCACCCATTTTGAATTACTTCCTAACCTCCAAATTACCTAAATTTATCTATCTAAAGGCATCAAACATGGTCAATTCCATTTAGTGATAAAATTTCCTTATCCTATGACAATGACCATGTTTGATTCCATCATATTAACATTATATCACATCTTATGACATCAACCACACTCAAAATTGTTAACTAACATATAATAATAATGTCATCATATGGATATTCATACCCAAAAAGTGGGAAATCATTACAAATCATCATCCATCACTCATTCAATTTGTTGGAGATTTCCACCCTATCCTTAAAACTTAGAAGGTATTGAATTTTGTCATATTTGGTGTTCACACTTAGAGCATTGTGTACTTAGGATCCTTAAGCATTGGATGTGCACTTACCATAACCTATCTAATATTTGGAGTCACCAAAGTCTTCAAGTAGAAGTGTTCCTAGGTCTTCATATATTCATTTATGGTCCCCTAAATAAAATATCTCCTAAGGTCCTACTAACCCTAGGGGAAGTTGATGTGCCAATGGTGTATTCAAGTAGGTAAGTATTTATAACCTCTCTTGTCCTTTATTTCATTTTATATTTGGGTTCTTGTTGTAGTAGTCATGCATAAATTGGGATAATGTAGCAAAAAAATTGATTGCATTATTTATCTATCAATTCTAATATTACAACCTTATAGGACCATGATCCTTGCAAATCTTGCTTTTGTAACCTCTTGGATCACTTACTTTGATTACAACCTTATTCTCGCGAAATTAATTTTTATAAATAGTTAGATGCAACCAACCTATTCTATATATAGAATTTGAAACCTTATATTTACTTCTGAGAACTATTTATATGCAACTAACCTCTTCTATATCTAAGATTTGGAATCTTATATATCCTATAAAAATTATGGATTACCATTTTACTAGTTTCACATCCCTACCCACTTACAATATAAGTTGTGCATGTTTAGCATGACCAAATTTATTATTGTAGTACATATTATCCATTTTAGTGAGATAAAGAGGATATTTTATTGGTAAATTCTTTATTTACATACATAATTTACTAAATTATACTCATATAAATCTAAACAACCAGATTTCTTTAGAGAGAGTTTTTATTTAAATATGGAGTTGATGTTAAACATTATGAATAAGTAATGGAGTTATTCCTATAATATACCTAATATAACTTAAAGATACATTTTATAACAAAAATTATAACCGTACAAACAATTTATAATTCTTCCTATCATTACTATAAGACCCATAAGTTCATGAAAAGCGTCGAAGTGGAATAATTTGATAACCCAATTTCTTCCCAACTTCTAATATTTCTAATAAGAATAATTACAAGTTATCCTATCATTATTGATTATCCTTTCAATCTATTTACCTATATAATATCCCAAGAAATATGTTCTCTATTTTAGGTTCACAAAGTTCTTAATAAATATATAATACTACTTGTT
The DNA here is from genome assembly GCA_018340775.1 of Taxus wallichiana var. yunnanensis. Lineage (NCBI taxonomy): Eukaryota > Viridiplantae > Streptophyta > Pinopsida > Cupressales > Taxaceae > Taxus > Taxus wallichiana. Next base: position 84,095,497 of record CM031234.1, read on the forward strand.
TGACCATATTAGGATTTTCAATCTTTAATCCATTACAATTACTAGATTCAAATGAAAAAGGTTATCACATATTAGGTAGATGTCAAAATGTATAAAAATTGGTTTGACAAGTGAAATAGACAAGATCATCGCCATAGTTAATATTTATTCTCCCTTATGAGGGTTACAAAAAGACTATGAAAGATCCTTTTAATACTAAGTTATCTCCATTATGTAGAGAACCCTCATTTAGGGTAAAAATATTATTATGTGTATTGCATATACCTTTTATTCTTAATTAAATATGGTTATAGAAGTAATAGACTCTTCTCAATTCCTTCTTATCATAAATTTCATGACTTAGCTAGGTTTGTGAAGGTTATGGGTACCTATAATGTAAGACTTAACAATTATGTCCATATATAATGACTTGGGAATAATATAGGACTACTCTTATATCTGTTATTGAATTCAAATGTCTTTCTTTATTCTTGAATGAATTTTCAAGTAGGGATAAGAGGAAATAAAGACACATTATTAAAAAAATGAAATATTGAAATCAATTACCTGAAATTTCTCAAGGTAATCAAGGGCCAATATATTTTCCATACAATATTTTGGAAGAGGATGTTCATATATAGAGTATTATTATTGGTGATGCATGAGATCATATATGAATCAAATATAGATGATATGAATCACTATGCCTATTTATTGAATTAAATCATTCCAAAATATTTGATGTTGCAACACCTATTCAATTCTTATAATGATATTGAGTTATAGGAGTGGCTAGGAATTACATAAGAGTAAACCCATTATAAGTTGCTAGTAGGAGTGGAAAAATTAGTTCAAGGTATATATAAAGGAAACCCATATCAAGGTTTTTATTAGAAAGCATAGACTTTAACCTCTCAAAATCTAAGTCAAGATACACACCAATATGACCATGTTAAGGGTACTTCTAAGATTAGTTTCACTTCAATTATTTTAAAACCTTTTCTTGGGAGTTAATTGAAAAAATAACACCATTATTATGAATTCCCGTGAGAATTTATAATTTTCCAACCATAAGTTTATTAAGAAAAAAATTAATTATCCAAATTTTGAATCAATAAAATACTAAATGAGCAAGACCTATTTAAGGTTTTTTGTGATAAACATTTCAAACCCCCATCATAATTTTATTTCTATTTTAACATCAACCAATTTAAAAATACTATAGTGAATATACATTCAAATATCCTCCTCTATTATATAATTTATTTCAATTACTACAGGTTATGCTATAATTGCAAATAATAATAATTTTAACATACATAATGCTATAAAGTAATAAACTAATTTTACTACGACAAATAAGATTTCACGAAACTTGGAAGGGTGTATATTTGAAAATGATACAAATAATCTTATAGATTTAAAACCTAAATTTTGTTTCAATAAAAAACCTAGATTTAAATATAATTTTGAAAACAATAGATTATTAAGTAATGAATGTAACGTTGTGAAATGTTTGGCCATTGATTTATTTAGATTTGAGACAAGTTGTATTTTTTCGTAGTTTCACCCTCAAAACCTTAAATGAATATGAAAGCTCAGATGTTTGTAACCTGATGTTCCTTCTAATTATTTCCATGTTGTTTGTAACTCATACTATGCTGACCAAACTTATTCCTAGCCAACCTTACTATGATTGAATTATATTATTAGGAGACATTTTCCATTTTCAAAAATTAAATTTGGTGCCAAAATGCCCAAATTATTTTCCTCCCAAATAATTTCCAAGGATTTTTTTCCTCCTAATTTATTTTTCTCTCCATATTAATATGATTTAGAACCTTATTTCCCTCTACATAATTTTTTTCTTTAACACATTTTTGAAAATTAATTTTATTTAGATTATTATTTTTTGTTTAGTTAAAAAGGGCTACTACCTAGCTAATATATTAAGACAAAAATCTTGATGGAATCATGTATATATGATGGAAAACCATTGTGTTGAAGGTTTATAAGAGTTGGTAATAGGTCCCCACTCTCTAGATAGAGATGGAGATAGATATGTCCAGATCAAGTAGACCCATAAATTACTAAGGTTTATAAATGGTGGATAATACGATAGATCTATTGATTTGATTGTTCGTTCAGGTTCAACTAGAGAAGAATTTAAATAACGATATTAAAAAAAATTAAAATACCCTTATTTATTCTTTTTTTTTATGAAACAGAAGCCTATTTTTATTCTTTTTTTAGTTAGGGAATAAAAAATCCTGCGTAAGAACTTATTTTTATAGAAAAATTCTATAGATATATTAACATATTTAGATAATATATGCATATACATAGTATCATATAGTAGTTATAGATCCCCCCATTGGCCCCTTTCTCTCTATATATGGGGAATGAAAACCCTATATATAGAGAAGGGGAACCCTATATAGAATAGATATAACACCTATCTATCTATATATGAGGGATCATCCATAATATCCACCAGATAGATAAGATATAAAGAGAGGGGGAGAGGGGTCACCGACCATGTAATATAGAGTTAAGTATAGATATATCATATCTATAAGATCTATAGGGGAGCCCCTATCCAACCATATATATGGGATAGGGGAGCCATAAGATATATATCACGACCCTTTATACGCTATTATTGGATGATAGGTTTGTAGGAAGAGAGTCCTTGAGAGGAGATTCTCGGTATAAACCGAAGGGATAGTTGGGTATAGTTTTTATATATATATATATATATATATATATATATATATATATATATATATATATATATATATAATAGAAGGTCCAAAATAATTCATAGAAACCATAACTAATTATAATCTTCCTAAGTGATTCAGAAAGTAAGAAGGAGTCGAGTGTAAATCCCAAGCTTCCTACATATGGTAACTCGACTCATGCCATTTGAAAATTTCATCCCCAATCACCACTTTAAGAAGAGTTCAAGTTTGATCAATCCTATCAACCAAACTAAAAATATTATTAAAACTCGAATCACTCAAGAGTTCACGTGAAATAATCATTGATTAAAATATTTTTAACCCTTCTATATAAATAATTGGATAATAATATATTAAAATATAATGATTGGGAGTTAATACCAATTCCTAAGTTATCTAAATGATATTCCACTTCACTCCCACTTCACTTTACATGATTGATAAAAAAATGAGAATTGAGTCAAGATATCTTACAATCATGCACCATAGTGGCAAGTTGTGAATTGTCCATACTACCTTTTCTTAAGATATCCAAAAATTCTTGAGTCTCCCTCAATATTTATACTTGGTCCAATTACTTTCCAAAGAAATATTTAGGCCTCACCATTACAATTTGACCTCAACAAGGTTATTTATACACTTACTTGAGTGCATCACTTTGAAACTAAGAAGAAGAAAATCATTTTTCATTTTTAAAATTCCCCAGATCCTACTTGTTGGTGAAACAATTTATCGTAAGGACAAATTAGTGATTTTTAACCAATGCTATGGGAATAAGTCCCTCATCTTGGTAATGGGAGGCTCTTGTTATCTAATTTCACTACCTAGGTGAAATTTGATAACAAAAAAGCTTATTGTGATAATTAATTAATTGGAACACTTGTTAAGAAATGAAAAAACCCAACATTTTGTCTAAAATCATCTCCACTCACTGCATAGGCCCTTGAAACAAAAATAATCCTAAGTTTGGATAGAGTTTGAAAAAATTTCCTTTGGGTCCTAGCGAGATCATCAAGTCCATCACCAAGTTGTTTGACGATTCAATTTAGGTCAAGTAATGCATTAAGATCACACATTGAATCACCAAGTTGAATTCTGGCACCGAGAGATCCGAGATGTTACAATTCACAAGAAGGAGATGAGAATATTGAGCCCTTGAATTTTCCAATCATTGAGCCATAAGGAGGAAGATCGAGTCCTATAACCCAAAGCCAACTCTGAAGAAATCATCTTGAGCCGAACTATGCATTTGAAGAACCAAGTCGTCACAAATTAAAACTCATCATAATTCAAAGCCGAGATAATCGTGGAGTCCCGATGAGTTTCCATGAAATGCATGGTTTGAATCCTATTGAGATAAATTGACTCGATTTGCACTCATGGTGGACTCGGTTTAAGGGCCGATTGAATGGGGTAAGTCCTGACGGGATAAACGTAAAATTGGTCGGTAAGTCAACAAAGTAGGATCGAATGCGAGTGAGCTAAGGAGATGCAAATAACGAGCTCAAAATTCAGGGAAAAGTTTCGTCTCGGTGATCGATATGGCCCACAACGAGAAAAAGTGCCAAGATAGGATAGAGTTACATGGGGGTTGCCACGTGACCCCTCAAAGATAACATCATAGAGTTAAAGTGAAGAGGAGATGCTTTGGAGTTGCGTGGGGCCTTCATGCGGAGCTTGGCATAGGAGAAGGACTAGATTTCTGACTTTGAGGGAATTTGATCAATGCGGGAGTCTAGTGCATGGGATGACATGTTGGCGGTGTCACGAGGTGAGTGAAAATGGGAAATGTGGCACCAAGTTAGAGTAAATGAGGGGTTGGCATTGAAAATAGGAAGGATAACAATGCAAATTAATATCCAACTTGGTCGAGTTGGTTACTTATAAAACATTAAAACAAAAACCCCTCTCCTTTTAAAAAGAGCAAAGCAGTAGAAACTAATGATGGACCCACATGTTTTGAATGTAAAATCAATTATAAAGTATTGATAAATGGGAAATTTATTAAATTGTATTTTCCAAATAAAGATTTAATTGCAAGTCCTGTGGAATTGAAGAAAGGCTTATGAAACAAAACTTAGTTGTAATCACTCGAGAAGCCATAACTTAAGAAATTCTCAATTGAATCACACAAAATTGGTCTCATTGGAATCATGGCTCCAATATCAACACACAAAAGCCAATAAATTTAGGGAATGGTGAATATTTGATGGTGTATTTCATAGAAAATGAGCCCAGTTCTAAGATATAGTTGGAAAGTGGTTGGGAATGCATTAAATGAGAATGGGAAATCATTCTTTCACTACTGTAGGTCATGGGATAACATGGGAAGATTTTGCAAATAAATTTCCATCATTTTACATCTTTTATTGCAAATTTTAAGTGGTTAGAAAAGAAATTTCAAGATTACACTCCTCCCTCCTCATTCTATAAATTGTAATCTTGGGCTCATTTTGTAGAGGAGTTAGTCATTTTTTCCTTTATGCCCCTCTCTCTTTCTTCTCTGCTACTATTGAATGTGGAGCTTAGGCCTCATTTTCAATATTTTTAATGGCATTTTTCTTGCCTCTTGCCTATTGATGTTTTATTGTGCATATTTATTTGGAGAAATATATTGTGTTTTGTGATGTATTTTGTCCATCCTTTGCATGTTTTATTATCTCTACTTGCCTCTCTTCATTACAGGGTATATTGTGCATATTTCTGATGTTCATTACATTTTTTGAGAGTTGTGTTTAATGGGTTTAAGCGGTGTTCAATGGGAATATACCTTTGGCCTATCGTGAATTTTGTCCACCCTTTCCATTGCTCACCTTTCTCCATTTTAGGTAGTTGATCCGTGATTAACCACATCCTTTTCTGGTGTATCGCCACTTTTAGTGTGGGCTTTATTTTCATGCACTCTCTTTCCTTTCCCCCTTAGAATGTTAAATTAATATTAGATATTTATTCCTACTTTAATAGTAGCTTACGGCAGGTAGTTTAGGAGTAGGAGATAGACTTTCTATGGAGGTCTATCTCAAGCAAAAATTCCAACACTTGGAGATAGTACCCATGTTACACATATTATATCAAGTTCCCCACCTATAACTCATGAAATTTTGGGGTGATGTAATTTGATGATAATAGTTATGGAATGCACGCTAGGACCATTTTCAAGCATGTTACCACTTCACTTCATCAAGTTGATGTGCTCTTGGTGAAGGTTTCAGCTTTGAGGCACTTTCAAGTACATTTGGCAACTCCACTATTCTAGCAAACCCATCATCTCAGTTCTAGACCACCCTTTTCATTTTCCATTCATTTTCTCTCTTTCCATCCATTCTTATTTCCACATATCTTTCATCTTCTTCCATTCATGAAGTTGTGTAGTCATGGCTTCATTTCCATCATGGAACTCATACTTATAGTAGCAACAACAATACTAGCCATACCCACCTCCATATTCACAAGATTCATTCCCAGGTTACTATCAACCACTTCCAGATCTATACTACAATGAAGATCAATAGTGTGCATACTAGTATGAGCAAGATGCAAAATAATTTGGTTACCCGCCAAACTATCAAAGTTGTTGAAGAGTAGGGGTATGTAGATTTTGGAGACTACCTTGCACCTGGGGATGCTGAGCTACAACTAAAGATCCTAGGAATGGAGGCAAAGATGGTAAAAACTCGGGCTACATATCAATTGAAGGCACTCGGGATCATCTTCATGGCACCTTGCCCATGGGTTAGACCTATGTCATTTCACTTCATCCCACAACATAAGCTTACTTTCATAGTTGAGATGTTGCCACAACTTGAAGCATTGATCGAGGAGGTCAAGGCACATGAATCCAATGTTGGTCTATCTCGTCAATGGGAGACACATGCATTATCATCCTACAATATTATCCACGTTCCACAATCATTTCCATATCAACTCAAGCCTTAGTTCCCAAACTTCTTTCCCTGCTTCCTTAGTACAAATTCCCCTTCTCCATTTTCTAATCTTCCATCCCACCTAATTTTCTCTACCCTTTTCCTTTCCAAACCCAAGTCCCATCTATAAAAATAAGAAGCCATAATTTCCCCTCCACCACCTCAACTAATGAAAGCATCAGTTGAATCTCAACCCACCCCTCCTATTGCAATCCCAAATCCATTTTGGGAAGAACAGATCAGAAAATTAGGCAAGGAGGGAAACAAATTGAAGAGCCTAGCAAGGAAGAACTTGCAAGAAACTTGAAAGAGTGGGCTACAAGGTTCAATATTAAGAAAATTCCATTGATGACTAGGCCTTCACAAGAGGTTGGAGTTCAAGAACAAAAGATGAAAGCTAACTATCCAAAAGAACAAACATGGGAGGAAGATGAGGACCAATAATCTATTTGTTAAAAGTGTATTATGCATGAGGGCACTATCTTCTCACATTTTTCCAATCCATCACCAACTCCAAATCAGCAAGAGGAGGAGCATGTGCCAACCAAAAGGGAAAATCTCTTGAGTGAGCAAGAATTTTTGGAATGCAGTGACCCTCATTGTCCTGCATGCCTAGAGCTTGCTACACTATTGGAAGGTTGCATTGAGCCACAAAACCATTCAAATAAGTTGCACCCACCAACCATGGGGAGCCTCATGAAACATGGAGATGGGAAAATCAGATTTTGAATCCTTGAATGAAGAAGAGATCATATGAAGCTTCTTTCTTTCTTTTGATGGTGAATTTTAGATTCTTCTTCCATTACATATTTAAAAGAATATGATTTTGTGGAGGAGTTCAATCTCTCAAACTTTATGCTTGAGGAGGAGGAAGATGATGACAATAAGGTCAAATCAGTCATCATGAAAAAGGTAGTTTTAGAAGACACAAAGTTGTTTATAGAGGTAGAGAAACATTCAAATCAGCCTATAAGAAACCACCTTTCAGAGGGTCTGCAAGATAAATCCATTCATGGAGTTGAGATTCAAAGAGATGGGAAGATCATGAAGGTCATTCTGTTGGTTCCTAAGGCCACTTTCCAAATAAGGTATTTGGCCATCTTGGCACCAAAAACAAAGTTTCCACAAGTCATGGTCACTTTAGAGCATGAGGATGGTTGTTAATTTACTAAGGGTCAACTTCAGAATCTTCAACCAAATGCAGAAAAAATTGAGGAGGTATATGTGTTTGTTTGATACCTTGGAGAAATGGGATGTGTAGGGCATGTTTGTATTCCCACCATGTGATTGTGTTTCCAAAAAAGATCACGTGGCCACAATTTTTGAGGAAGGGTAGCTACTTCTCAAAACTTGTTATAGGTTTTGTTTAGTCCCCTTTTTCCTTGGTTAGTGTAGGGTAGGAATAGGTTTGTTTTCAACAGAATAAGTTCTTCTACACACTCCACATGTCTTATTTGAGGCATGTATGATTTTTTTCCTTGTACATATCTTTTGTTCATATTTCTCCAGATAATACAATGCATTGTCCCTCTAGTTATTGTTGCAGAGGAAAATCATGGTTGCATATAACAGTTATAAATTTCAAATCAAAACAAATACATAGCAACTAAAATTAGTAAAGGAAGGGATTTATGATCCTCTCCAAGAACTATGTAGCAAAAATATATGCCCATTCATGAAATCAAAAAATCAAACGATGATTTTACTCCAATTTTGTAATGTGCTCCACACTTGGAAGAAGATTAATTTGAGGCATCGGTTATAGTGTTCATCATTCAACTTCATGGATCCAAGTTGCTGGGAATGAGTGGAAATCAATTTAAAAAAATTCTACTCTCACAAAATAAATTTTAAGATTTTCTTATTAGAGTTGGAAAATGCAAACAACGGAGGGTAGTTTTAGAAGCAAGCAACGACATTCCAAGCATTTTGGGGTCATAGTTTTAAGAGTCTAGACTCCATCTATGATGATCATATAGACTCCATGCCCAATGGATTAATACAGCAGTGGTCATGTTCCATTAAAAAGGCTAATGCCCCTCATGAGTCACCAAAATGTTATCTAATATCACTCCACTCCCGCATGGTGAAATTTGATAACAAGCAAGCTTATTGTGATAATTAATTAATTGGCCCACTTGTTAAGAGATGGAAAAACCCAACATTTTGTAAGCCTGAAATCATCTCCACTCACTATATAGGCCCTTGAATCACAAAGAATCCTAAGTTTGGATAGACTTAAAAAAACCACCTGCTCTCGATGACATAGGTCCTAACAAGCTCATCAAGTCCATCACCGAGTTGTTCGACAATTCAATTCTCAGGTTAAGTCCACATGCATTGAGCTCACATGTTGAATCAACGAGTTGAATTATGGGCACTAAGAGATCCAGAGTCCATTTGTTATAATTCACATGAAGGAGTTGAGAATATCGAGCCCTTGATTTTCCCATCATCAAGCCATAAGGAGGAGGATCAATCCCTACAACCCAAAGCCAATTGGGAAAAAATATTGTTGATCTGAAATATGCATTTGAAGAACTAAGTCATCACAAATTACAACTCATCATAATTAAAAGCCGAGTTAATCATTGAGTCTTGATGAGTTCCATGGAATATACATTTGAATCCTTCAAATATGAATTGACTTGAGTTGCACTCATGGTGGACTCGGTGTTAAGGATGGTTGAATGGGGTAAGTCTAATAGGCTTAACATAAAAGTGGTTGAGAAATCAACAAAGTAGGATCGAACGTAGAGTGAGCTAAAAGATGTGAATTTTGAGCTTAAAAGTTGGTGTGAAGTTTCAGATCGGTGGTGGATGTGGCCCATAGTGAGAAAAAGATCTGAACTAGAATGGATTATTATAGGGGTTTCCACATGGCCCCTTAGTGTAACATAAAAATGTCAAAGGGAAGAGGATACCATGGAGTTGTGGGGCCTCCATGTGGAGCTCGGTACATGAGAAGGACTAGCTCACCGACTTCAAGGGAATTTGATCAATGTGGGAGTCTAATGCATGAGATGTCATGTTGGCGGGTGTCACGAGGTGAGTGAAAAAGGGAAATGTGGAACTATTTTTGAGTAAATGAGGGGTTGGCGTTGGAAATGGGTAGGCTGAAAATGCAAAGCAAGATCCATCTCGACCGAGATGGCTACTTATAAAACATTAAAACAAACATATCCCCCTCCTTTTTAAAAGATAAAAATGGTAGAAACTAATGATGGACCCACATATTTTGAATGAAAAATCAATTATAAAGATAAGAAAAGTAGTGGTAAAGGGTAAATTTATTAAATTGTCTTTTCCAGCCAAATATTTAATTATCAGTCCCGTGGAATTGAAGAAAGGCACTGTGAAACCAAAATTAGCTGCAATCACTCAGAAGCCATAACTTGAGAAATTCTCAATAGAATCATGCAAAATTGGTCTCGTTGGAATCATGGCTCTAAGAATGACACAAAAGCCAATAAATTTAGGGATTGATGAATATTTGATGGTGTATTTAGCAGAAAATGATCCCAATTCTAAGAGGTTGTTGGAAAGTGGTTGGGAATGCATTAAATGAGCATGAGAAATCATTCTTTCACTGTTGCAGGTCATGGGACAACATGTGAAGATTTTTCAAATCAATTTCCATAATTTCATCTTATTTATTGCAATTTGCAAGTGGTTAGAAAAGCAATTTTAGGATTACACTCCTCTCTCCTTCTCATTCTATAAATTGTAATCTTGGGCTCATTTTGTAGAGGAGTTAGTCATTTTTTCCTTTCTTCCCCCATCTCTTTCTTCTATGCTAGGGTTGAATGTGGAGCTTAGGCCTCCTTTCCAAGATTTTTAATGGCATTTTCCTTTCCTCTTTCCTACTGATGTTGTAATGTGCATATTTATTTGGAGTAATATAATGTGTTTTGTGATGCATTTTGTCCATCCTTTGCATGTTTTATTGTCTCTACTTTCCTCTCTTCATTACAGGGTATACTATGCATATTTATGATGTTCATTACAAGTTTTGAGATCTGTGTTTAATGGGTTTGAAGTGGTGTTATGTGTGAAATATACCTTTGGCCTATGGTGCATTTTGTCCACCCTTTCCATTGCTCACCTTTCTCCATTTCAGGCAGTTGGACTGTGATTGACCACATCCTTTTCTAGTGTATCACCACTCTTAGTGTAGGCTTTATTTTCATGCACTCTCTCCCCTTTCCCCTTGGAATGTTAGATTAGGATTAGATATTTATGCCTACATTGATAGTAGCTTGTCGTAGGTAGTTTAGGAGTAGGATTCAACCTTCTCTGGAGGTCTATCTCAAGTATCAATTCCCACACTTGGAGATAGAACCCATGTTACATCGATTATACCGAGTTCCCCACCTATAACTTAGGGAATTTGGGAGGGTGTTGTAATTTGGTGATAACAACTCCCATTTATTGAATGCATAAAAACAAATCAACAGTGGCTATAAAGTCGATGATTACACATGAATACTCCACTAAACATGTGGAAAATTTCTTCTAGTTAGTACAAGGAAGAATTTGATTAGATAAGGAGGTAGATGGGAGTAAATAATATAGTGAAGGGAGGTTAATTTTGTGAATAAGAACTTACAGATTTCACAACATTAACCATTTTAGATCTATATTCAATTAGAATAATTCAACCATGCAAACAATAATGAGACTAACAAATAAAAGACACAAAGTTATATTGATTCATTCATCAAAGGTACAAATCAATTTCTTGGTTGTTCAAGATCACCATGCTTACAAAGTTGAGTATGCAAGAAGTAGAGGAAACATAGACAAGAGGGAATAAAAGAAAGTAATATTTTTCTTGTATCTAGTAGAGAAAAATCTATCCACTAGAAAATCACAATTGACAACCCCTTGGAATGGAGAAGCCATTCCAATTTATAGATTTACAATATGACTTTTCATCTCCTCCCCACATGACCTTTCACCTTCTTATCACTTGTGACCTTTCATATTCCTAGGGAATGAAAGTGATAATTTTTCTTATTAATGAAAAAGAACTCTTACAATGTATAATTAAAGGTCACTTAAGTGAATAAGACAAAATAGTGAAAAAGTACACCCCTAATGAAGAATTAGAACATGGAGAGAGAAGGAAGGAGAGGGAGAGGATGATAATTATGAATATAAAGATGAAGCTTCCATCGATGAAGATCTAGAAATTGGAGAACATTGGGGAGATACTCTTGGAATGATTTCCTAACCTTTGAACTATTTGTGAAATGAGCCACCGTAAGTGCCACCTTGTCTACCCATGGGATAAAAATAAAACTCAAAGCATTGGTCCAAGTCTTGGGAAAAATTATAAGGGTCTTAAATTGGTTGAATCGGAATTTATGATCTCTTATATTAATAGATATTAAACCTATAATTTTCATAAGATATTCCAAAGTATATTCATTAAATAAGAAGGGATATCCTTCGCTCTTTTCTCGACCAAATCTCAAAAAGGCTTAAGGAGATTTTCCACGAGATGAATTTTCATTGAGTGGAGGTGACATGAGCTTCTATACATAGTTGTTGACACCTTCCAAGATCTAGGATGAATTATCTCCACAATAATAAATCTTTGATATAACATCATTTATCATGTCATATTTGACACTCATTGTGTGAGACAATATGGGAGATAAGTTTTTAGAGATGGAGGTGAATACATTTTGGATCACTAAATATTAAGAATCATGATTTATCATTTAAGATATTATTGGAAACACACTATATGAGTGGGATTTTTATTTATTAATATCCTCTCTGGTCACTTTCACTTTAGAAGAAGTGGTGAGTTCCAAATTCAAACAAAGGGAGAAATTATAGAAACAATGCTTTTCCTTTCTCGAGAATCCTTTCAACCTACTTATAGTTATCTCTCCTTTGTGTTATGTAAACTTGGGATTTACTGATCAAATTAGGGTCAAATATGCTAATGAGAGAGATGGCCTCTACGGAGAGGAGGTGGAACTGCATTAGGTTCTAAGAAGGATTACACATAGGCAATGAGAGTTCTCACATGCTCCTCCAATTGCTCCATTAATTATTTATACTCTTCATTTTGAGAAAATAAGTGGGCCAAAAACTCTTTGAATATATGTGCATCACCTTCATGTATTTCTTGAAGCAACGAGATTTGGGTCAACTCATAGTCATCTTGAGTCATCTCTTCCACAAGTTTTATAACTTTTGACCAGCAAACCTCCACATACTAGGTTCCATAGGACCCATTGAATAAACAAGAGGTTACTTGTGATTTATTTCTCTGTTTGGTCTTCATGAATTTTGAGATGGCCTCAAAATTAGGTGCTACAACATTCTCGAACCTTCCTTGACTCATTTTTAAATAGCTCCCGAATCCACAAGAAATTTTCTACTAGAGTAGACAAAATATCAGGAATGGGGGTACTTTTAGGTGCTTGATAGGGGATCCAAGATTACTCAATGTGGGATGATTCCAATTGTAATGAAGATATACTTAGATTTCGTTGGTGAAAATGAGATCGTGAATGATCAATTTTACCTTTTTCAAGAGGTTCAATGTGATATTCAATGGTATTATCCTTCTTGTGGGCATCCTAGGATGGAAATGTTTAGTGTTAGCTTCCTCCATAATCTTTCTCTTTAAATATTTTTCTAAGTGAGTGGAACCCATGGATTTTTAGATGCCCTTAGAGAGGAAGTGTGAGACACCTATGTAGATAGAGTGAGGAGACCACCAAAATTGATGAAAGTGATTCTCTTCATTTTGAACCATTTTCTTGATATTTTCATGTCCTCTCCTTAATATCATCTGATTCTCTGGTATTCCATAGGGTCAAAGGAAGGGGTGAATATTGCACTACTTGGTACTTGGGATTAAGAAAGTATGACCATCATATTTTATCCCCTCAATGAACCAATCAAATTTGAGATCCCTCATTTGGTCTACTATCATCTGCATATAGTCCCTTTTCCATACCTCAAAATCATTAGTGTAATTGGCCCAGTATTCTTCAATTTAGGGTGTATGGTGTAAACCTAGAAAGGTGAAGGTATTTAGATTTCTCCTGATATCAAAGTCAGACCTAGATGTGTAGGAGTAGAGACTGAGGGAAATAAAGGATGCTTCGATGTTCACTACATTTGTGACATTATTTCATGAATATATTCCCAAGGATATGGGAAATGAAACACCTTTCTTTTTGTTATTCTTACACTTGGCATAAACATGAGCCAATTATCTACATAACTCAAACATTATGATTTTTCATTCGGTAAATGTATAACCTTGTAAGGAGTGAGATCGTAACATGTGAATCTAATGTAGGTGAAGGTAGGGAACTAGATGAAGTGGATCCTATAATTTTCAATCAGTGCAATTTCTTAATAATATATCCTTCATTCCAGATTTCCCTCAAGGAGCTTGATAATGAACATGGTGAATGCATCATTCACCCTGACATAATGGGAATTGATCTCCTTATGAGTTAGTTGTGGATACTTATCATATGTAGGTGATTTTTGAGGCACATGGGGAGCTATGGAAAATACTTTGAATGGTATTGTGAATGTAAGGGCATACACTAGGTAATAAGTCATGATGAAGTTCTTAGTGGTGGAAACTGCAATAACAACCTATGGATGTTGTCACTGATGATTTTCCCCTAATCCACCACTTGGTTTCCTTTAGTAGCCACGAGGATGAACTGAGCCATCGAGTCTGTGAAATATTTCATTATTTATTTCCTCAAAAAATTTCTTAGTAGATTAATGGAATTATAATAGGCCTCATAAAATTCACTCCTTGACAAGTTCTTGGGAATATGTGAAGGCTTTCTTCCTTGTCTAAGATATAAATGGAGTACTAGGCCTTGCAAATATGAATAAGTCTTCACCCACTCCTATGAAGAAAATTCCTTGGTTATGATGACCATGTTGCTACTAGTGGGAATTTTCATACATTGAGAAATTCCATTCAATGTTAGAATTGTGCAGAGTAAGTTGTCATTTTCCTAATTGTTCTGAAATCAACATCATAGTGTTTTACACATGTCAGGTGTAGTTCATATCTATTAACAAATTATGGGTGACATCCTACCCTGAATAGTCATCTTAAGAATATTTTATCTTCCACTGGTTCATGAGGTCCACCAAGAATTCTATTTTCAAGTCTTCTAGGTCCATGTGGGTGACATCACTATCTCCCACACCACGAAATTCGGTGATCAAAGTATAAATTGTCTCCATACCTAAATAATTGAACTCCATTATGTAAAAAATAAGAAATATAAGTGGAATGTGATTTTACATGAGTGACTTGAGATCAATTGCAAGATTTTTATTTTTAGCAGTCCTATCTAGGACAACTATTTTTAGTAATTTTTCACAATTTTCACCTTCTGATGGTTTTTACTTGTTTAGAGTATCACAAACGATAAGAATTTTATGGTTTTGGAAAATTCATATATTTGGACATGAGAATAATTGAAAATTTAATATTTTTAAATGGATTTCTTCTGGGTTTTATATTGAAATGAAATTGGTCTCAAAATTTCAGGTTTTACTTTAAGACCTTTTTGCTCTAGTTTTTGAGGTTTTTCATTGGGCGAACTCCGTAGATGTGAAAATGAAACATCTTAGGATGAAATTTTCAAATGGAAACTATAAATTATATATATAATAAATGGAAATTATCTTACAGTCAGCTTGAAAACGCTTTTGAAAGGAGTTTTTGGTAAAGTTTGATTGAAATCAGGTGCACGGTTAGAGAGTTATGAACATTTTTCAGTTTTGGAGCATGGATGTTTGGAAAAAATTAGCAGAATGTATGATGAAAATGAATATTTTGGGAGGGAAACACAACCTAAATGATTAAAAATGAATAAGTTTTGTGAAAGGATGAGATTTAGTCATTTTACTTGTAAATTTTAACTCACCACTTGACTCGATAACTTAACCAAGGTTGGAAGATGGTTGACATGGAGTTACACAAGTGAAAAAGGTAAACAAGGGACACAAGAGACAAAAATTATGATTTTCACCAGGTAGTGACAAGTGATAACTTATGTTTCCTTATGACTCGGGTTTAGGGATTTGGAAATGGTCACCGGGAGCTAAAATTGGATTTTCTATGTACTAGGGCTGAATGGTTGGATGAGGGTCACAATTTTGTGGCCCCCTTATCCCCTTTACACCTAGTGTAATCCAAGGGGATAGAAAGGGTTATAAAATTTTCCATGGGGGTCTGGTCATGAAGAGGGGGCATGCAATTAAGTCACTTGTAAGTTCAAGTTGTTTTTAGGTATTCATGGTGTTCATATACATCCACTATGCTTCTTAGAGGTGTATTAGTTCATATGAAGCATTGGAGTGAGGGGGAGATGTATTGATTAGTGTATGTGTCTACCCCTAGATAATAAGGCATGGAATTTCATGTTCTCATATATGGTCTTATGAGTTCATATGGTTGTTCATGTGGCATTTTTCTAGGCCTCACCCTAGTGTCTCAAATGGAGTATGTCCGCATATACAAGTTAATGATTGCACCTTGTCATGGTCTATTGTCATTTTTAGTTGAATCAATTTATTCAAGAGTCTTATTGAAATATCATATGAAGGTTTTAGTTCTATGGAATTCAGCAAGTGAGTACTCTTGTTCTTTGTGTTTGAGTTTAGCTATGTTGGTTGAGTTTGTGGTATGTGGAGTTTCATGGTGACAAGTATGAGTCTAATGAGGTTTTATAAGGTATTATGATTTGTAAGGGCATGAATCAAGTATGTAACCTTGTTTGTGCTGTGTAAAGCTATGTAAATGTCTCAATAAGAAAGTTTTTGAGTGAGTTTTCTTTCAAAATCTCCTTCGTTATCCATCGGTGTGTCTCTGTCATCATAAGTGCATTAAGTCTTACGGATTAAAATTACTCGTGTGTATGGAGAGAATAGAATAAAGTCAAGTGTTTCAGTGTACTAATATGATTTATTGAGGATGTGTCACCAAATATTGACATGATCATTTCATAATCGTTATATGGTCTATGCTAGTATTTTTGAAGGTTCAAGTGCAAGTTGAGTTGAGTTCAGGTATCCAAATGTTGTTCTTGTTTCTCCATCAAGTCAAAGGGTGATATGAAGATTAAGTGATGTTATTTTAGTGTTGGAAATAAAGGTTAATTTCATGAGGGAAATACTTTTGCATTTTAGATGCTTCTCTGCAATGATTGGGCTTTGATAGTGCATTAAGAGTGGTATGGAAGTAATATTGGATATGAAAAGTGAAAATGGTGGATCCAGAAGCTAAAAATTTGTACAGAACATCTTGACAAGGAGATCTTTAGGATTCAAGTGTTATGAGGTCCTAATAATTTTTAAATTCTTTGGAATATTGACAGATTTCAGGATTGACACTACTAGTGATAAGAAGACTAATCGAGAAGGCGTATTTTGCAAACTAGGTATGTTATCTTTGGGATGAGTCTATAAGGCTTATGGAGAAACAAATATGGAAAAATGGGTTTCTAAAAATGGTATTTTTCTTCTGTGAAGATGGGTACTTTGAAAATTAGATGCATTTTTCATTGTCTCAAGGGCTAGTAGATTGTGAATGAGCATTTGATAAAGTATAGAAGGAAAAGTCAATCCGTTGATGTTTCTTGGAGCCTTTATGACTTGAGTAATATTGTAGAACTCTTGAAAAGTGTTAGATGGCCATAATAAGATGAAGTAATGTGAATATTGGCTATTTTTTCTTGAAAATCGATGGGTAGTAAATTGCTTTTCCATAGGCCTGTAGGTCTGTACTTGGTGTGAGAAGTTAGTTTATATCATCTTTGATTGTTTTGTGTCTCATGAAGAAAGTATATACACGAAAAGTTGTATATATGATTTGAAGTGTGCTAGATGGTCCATCTCAAGAGTGAAGAAGCTTATGTGGTCCTCATTCATGTCTTGAGCGAGGATTATAAATCTACAGTGTACATGATATATCCAAAGGTAGATCATGAACTTCCACAGTAATAAGTGTATTAAGATTTTCTTGATCCTATATAAAGGATATTTAAAAGTGTATGCTATCTCAGAAGCAAGCTACAATAGTGCATAATTGTATTGGTATGAAGAGAGTTCTTGATGTTTGAAATGCTCAAAGATAGTGAGTACAAGATTCAGTTCTACAATATTACAAAGGTGGTTCCACAAGTGAAAGGTATGTGTTAATATTATTTATGACATTTTGAGAAGCATTTAAAGTGGTCTAGAAGATATTGAAGTATATATCATTCATATATGTAAGGGAGTAACTTATGGATTATGCTATGCCTAGGAATGCTTATCCTTGCTCCATCAATACATCCTATAGGCCTATAGGTGTTGTTTTAAGTTTTATGACGATGTATCTAGGAATGATCAAGTGTCTTAAGTTATTTCTAAGGATGTTAAAGGTATTATATAGTGGATAATCTAACAAGTTGGTATTTTGAGTCATGGTTATGAAAAATTGATGGTTTAAGACCTCTATAGGTCTGATAGGGTGCTACAATGTAATATTAAGAACAAAATGATGCTTGGTGTGGTAATGGTGTATTAAAGATAGGGGGAGTGCATATGTTTACTTATTGATGTTATTTTTGGTGCTTTCATATGCTTGAAGAGTAAGGTTCCTAACAAAGTTGAAGATAGTTCTAGAGAATGATTTGTTTATTGACACAATTCCATAGTGATAAGAGACAATGAATCTCAAAGGCGTGAATAATGCCTAGGTATGCATAAATCCATTAATGTCGGGGAACATTTATGAGTAATTCTAGATTGATGTTATGGAGATCTTCAGAGTATATAAGGTATGTAATGGGTGTTTTCACCAAGGATATGTTGATTCTTATTCATGAATAATCTAATGTGACTATCAAGGATTGTGCAAGGATTTAAGAATGTGTTGAAGTGTTTGGCATCCATCCATGCCAAGTATCCAAGTTAAGAATCTTGTTTTTATGTTTGTATACTAGATATGGTGGTCTTGAGTCCAGGGGGAGTG
This sequence comes from Taxus wallichiana var. yunnanensis, assembly GCA_018340775.1. Taxonomy (NCBI): domain Eukaryota; kingdom Viridiplantae; phylum Streptophyta; class Pinopsida; order Cupressales; family Taxaceae; genus Taxus; species Taxus wallichiana. The sequence goes on from CM031234.1 coordinate 84,114,177, forward strand.
ATGATATGCCTTGTCATGATGTGAATGGTGCTTGGAAGCTTGAAAAAGTGTGTCTTAAAACCAATGAAGGGTCTATTCAAAGTGACCTAGGTTCTCAATGAAGGATGTTGTCTAGAAGCATGTGACTAAATCAAAATTTTGTGCCTATATAAGTAGAGTTGCCATAAGAATAAAGGTAAGGTAGAAAATTTTCATCTTGTGCATCATTGTTGGCATGCACTTGAGATGATCACTTTAGGTACAAGTTTGGTATAGTGGTTTATTGAAGGTGAAAACATATTTTTGTGAAAAATGGATACTTTTACTTACCTAAAAGGTGAAAGATAATGTTTTGGCTCAAAAAGATAAGATGATGACTTATTAATGATTTTTGGCAAGTCTAGATGGTGTATGTACTTGGTCCAAGGGGAGTATACTTGGTCCAAGGGGAGTATTGTGTCTATATACTTGAAAAGAAGATAAAATAGACTCTATGGAGCTGAGGAAGAAGAGGAACATATTGCTACAAGTATGCCTTTATCATTAATGTAAAAAGGGGGAGAGGTTCAAGTTGTTTTCCATTAGTGATAAAGGGTGAAATTTTTGGCATGATGCTACATAGATGTTTTCATCAATGAAAATTCATTAATGATAAAGTTAATGATGGAGTAGGGTCAATCTTGGTTGCATTGGTTGATTTAGTGAGGATTGTTTGTTCTTACAAGCCGATTCAGGTGACCTAGCTAGCCTAGGTGATGGTTCCTAGAGGTTGGAGCTTCTTAGTAGCTTGAGAAGTATGTTGAAATTATGTCGAGCATGATTAGAGAGTTATTGGGCACTCACATGAGCTTCAAGGTACACAATATAGGTTGGTGACCATGTTGCAGGTGTTCATTTAAAGAAGGTATGGATGTTAGATTGTATGAGGATGAGTTATGGAGCTATATGATCTCATGGATGTATGTAAAAGGTGTATTATTATGTACCAGGAATTTTATGACCTTTTTGAGTGTTTTTATGATGATTTATGATGATATTTCAGTTGACCCTAGCTTTTACAGTGTAAAACCCTAAGGTGTAGCTATGTAAGTCTCGTTGCTGGAAATATTGAGAGATTATTATGAAATTATGATGATTTTAGATGTTATTAGGATGTGTAATTATGTTGTGGGAAAAATTTCAGGTTTTCATGATGTGAAATTTGCAAGATATGTTAGTTTTGGTTAAACAGGGTCAAGAACAATGCTATTTCCAGCTCGAATTGAAACTTCTCATGCTCACCCTGAATTGTGTGATTTTCATGGGAACTTGTGGATTTCAGGGATTATTATACATTTATTTTATAATGTTTGAAAAAAATAATGATGAAATTTCATCATCATCTTTTTATGAACGAATGTTAAGAAGGTAAACCACTTCTTATGAGTTTGAAACCCTAACTTGAAAGCGGTTTGAGAGATTTTATTATTAAGTAGACATAATTAATTAATAGTGAATGGATGATTATTTTAACATGTAGAGGTATCCTTAATATTTACAGAATGGTATGGTAGAGGTTATGGTGATGAGTGGGCCCCACTCAAATAGGTCAATTTCTAAAGAAGTTCAGTTTGGGACAAGGTTGTCCAAAGGAGTTACAAACTAAATGACCATTGCGTAATTTATGTGAGTTTTAATTTATGAAAAATAATTTTCAGGTCATGGTAATGCTGAGAAATGGTCAAGTATGCTTCATTTAGGTTGATTGGTCAAAGGGTAGTTTTGGGGCAATCAAGATGGCTTTAGTAAAATGGACATCGCAAAAGCTATAGAGGGAGTTAGGAGGAAATAAAAGCTATGTTGGAAATATAATTCAAAGATATTTCCAGTTATATAATTTTTTTCTAATGATGATGAGTTTTGCTATCATTTCTAGGTCAATTTATGAGCAATAAGATGTTTTGTTATTCGGGACATAACTAGTTTCTACTGAAGATTGATTTTTTTGTGTGCATGAAATGGATTGGGTGATGCTTGATATCACATGAAATGTGTAGAGAGATTAATTGTACATCCAATGAATCAATTTTTAGGTCTTTAAATTTTCAGGAAGGGTGTTAGCAAATTTCATTTTGAAAACTACTTTTTAGACAAATTGATTTGGTGAAGGAAAAAGTTGATGTAGATTCAACCAAAGTGATGTTCTATGAAATGTAAATTGTTTAGAATTTTTATATAAGTTTTTAAATTTCCATAAAGTTTTCACATGTCATATTTGAGGTGTTATTTGATGATATTGAATCCAAAAGGTGAAGACAGGGTGCTGGAAACAAGTGTTTTATGAAGGCAATCAAGCACTGGGCCCATTAAATGAAATAATCTGATTGGTTCATGAAAATTGTGACCATTTATGATGTTTAAATTTAATTTTAAACATGTGTGGTTATTTTTAGAGCTTGGATAAAAATATTTTTGTGTTAGGATATTTTTGTCATTCTAATGCAAGGGTTTTGAGGATTTTTGGTGCATGGAAGAAGTGTTTTGGCTAGGCCAATCTATATGGGTCACTTGTAGCTATTATGAAAATTATATGGTATGTTATTAAGATGAATTTATATATATATATAAAATTGAGGGAAATTTTTTTGTTTTAATTTTAATTAAGAAGGATCTTATAAAAGCATAGTTTTGGGTGCTTTTGTGAACTAGTGTGGTGTGTGTGCAAGAAGTGTGACCTAGGTGTGGTTGATCTGTAGGGGTGTGAGTAGGATTTGAGATATGATCAAGTGAATTATAGTTTTATTAAGAAAATAAATCATGTGTTCAAGTGTTTTATACATTGAAAAGTGAAGAAAGTGCTAGTTTGTGCATGTTTGAAGACCTAGGGTTTGAGCAAGGGTTTGAAGGTGTTTGGAGCTGAATCTTGTGATTACCATTAGATGAGTCATTTTAGTATATAATCAGTTATATTTTAATCAAAACATTGTGTTATGTGTCATATTTATGTAAGTATCTTGTTGTGTGTAATATCAACAAGGGTTTAGGGTTGGTGCTCCTTGTGGGGTTGGTGCCTCACTAAAGAAATATCTTGTGATGTGTAATATTCACTTGAGTCTTTGTTGTGTGTAATATCAGAAAATTTTTCAATGGGTTTTCTTCCCTTGAGGGTTTCCCACTTATATCTTGTGTCTTGTGTTGATTCTCTTTCTCATGGTTTATAACATGTATGATATTTGATTGTATGCACACATTAATGGATGGTTAAGTGGTTGTGTTTTGAATAAGTAATTTGAAATATGATTTGATTTTGTAAGGAATGAATCAACCCTTATCAGTCTTTTTTTTCTTCCAATATAATATTCCTTTTAAAATTAGTCTTAAGTACATTCTCACCGTAATTAATTATTTCATGAAATGGACATAAGTAATTACTCTTAAAAGTTAAGTTACTTTTGAAGTAGTTACTTTCTTTGAGAATAATTTTTCTCTTAATTTGGATTAACTTAAACCATATTTGATAATGGACATAAATTCATTTCATAGTATTATCTTGAGTTTTTAACTTTATATTCTATCATATTGAGTATTTCTTCTAAGTATTATCCATGTAATGGGTAGGTTGAATTAAAAACAAAAATTTGATTTTTTATCATGAAAATAATAGTACGTGATAATAAAAATAACTAGAATTTAATTTTTTTATCCCTTAAGGATGATAGAAAATGGTCAAAGTGGGAATTATTTATCCCCTTTATATTATCTTATAGTTTTCAAGAAACTATTCCTATTGAGTTGCATATTTCATCGATTGACCGCCTTATAATACACCCCTATTTTTTTGATATGATACAACTAAGGTTAGATGAGATTTTGGCCTTGGATGATATGAGGTCACCACCTTATATAAATTGAAAATCCTAATGAAACACTTAAAAATTCTTCTACATTAAAGTCTCCACAATAACTTTGCAGGGTGGGTGATTTAGTCTAATGTTATGATAAATTAGATGAAGATCTAGGTAAACATCCCAAATTTGTTTCTTTGTGGATTGGTACTTATAAAATTGGTTCTATTTTTGGTAAAAGTGATTTTATTTTATAATATTTAGATAAAAATTGGTTACAATATTTATATATGGTCATCACCTAAATATTTTTATAAGTGAATATATTGTATATATATATTTTAACAATTTTGGTTGTGTAATTTTTTGTTGTTTATCCAATTAAAAATATTATCATGTTGTTTATTTTGTCTTTTAGATATCACAACTCATGTTTTAGTAAATATATTTTATCCAATTAAAAATATTATCATGTAAATGATATATTTTATTTTTCAAAGTTGGATATACTAATCATCACCATTATCACTTATTTCACTTGGATATAATATGTTGATATTATGTAATGCCCCTAATATGGTTGATATCTATGAGGGACTCTATATTTTGCAAATGTTGATATGTGATTATTTTCTCAAGACGGTACTGTTAAGAAATCATGTTTATCTGTAGATAATATGTTATTTGATAGAAATATATACCATTCAACCATGTTTATGCTGAATTGAAAATGAAGTATTTCATTCCTTCTTATGCTGAATGATTCATTACATGTGGAAATAAGAAATTGGTTAAGTTAAACTAGTTCATAAGTCTTTATTGCACTTGAACTTGTTCTTCAGTCTTCATAATCTTGATGCAAGATAGCTATACCTTGGATTGATTTCGTGATCCAAGGCATGCTTTCAATTTCATGACATTTTAGTCACCTTGAATGACTTGGAAATATTATGGGATCTCTAAACTCTGGTTGTCTTGGAGTCACGGGTGAAATCTGCTGCTCACGTGCTTCATATGTGATCTTCAAATGAAATTATGATTCTTCTTTTGGTAAGTTTTAAGTTACAATTTTTATCTATTGCTAAAGGAACCTAATTAATCTATGTTCCTAAGTTGTAAGCCTATCCTAAGTTACTAGGTTATTTTATTAATAAGGATGGTTTATTAAAAGGAGAAAACCTAGACTAAACTAATAAACTAACCTAAGGACCTAAGTTAGTTCCTAAACTAATGTTATGAACCTAACCTAAAACTTGGGCTAACCTAAGGGGTTGGATTGGATGACATGCAAAAGGATGGTTGGTGGCACTAACCTCTATGTATTTATGAGGAAATAAATGTGGTTTTAAACTCCTTGTTGTAGCCAAATTTGGTGAATGCATGAAAGATAATATGAGGTCGAGTTGACACCTCTGCTAAAGTGTTAGTTGCATGAAATTTTAAATTTGGTAATGGCTAAATACAAGTTGGTGGTGGCGGGAGATATGGAAGGACTGTCAATCCTGTTTGGCATTTATTATTCTTGGCAATTGTGAAAAAAACCACCTAGGAAGTAGGGAAGTTGGAAGGAAGAAGGGTTTTCAGTTTTGCATTATTCATTTGGTTTTTGTGAGCTTTTAGATTTGCATGTGGTTTTCATTTCAAACCTTCAGTTTGAATCCTTGCATGCTTATTTCACCTTGCATGGTAGTGTTGGTAATGGAAATATCACTGAGAAGCTATAAGGAGGAGAGAGAGGTTATAGAGCTGGTTGTTGGAGTTTTCATGTAAAATAATTGTTGTCGAGGCTCTTCTTGAAGATTTACAAAATAAATAAAAGACATGAGCTCTATCAGGAATGATAGGCCCTATCTCTTTAAGTCTTCTAATTTTATTTAAATGTCTTCATTAAAAGAACTCTACTCTTTTTGAAATCCTTTTGTTCTAATTTTGTGTTTTCTTATTCTTGCTTCAATGGTGTTTCGTCTCGTTTCTTTTAGATGCATGATAATTTTTGTGTTGTTGTATGAAATGAAGATTTTGGGCAATTGTGATTAACTTATTTGTAGTAGAACCTTCTTTGGAAAATTATGGATCTGGTTGTTCTTTGTTGAGTGATTATCTAGACTGTAAGATTGTTTATGCATTTATAAGTATCTTAGTTTTGATGGAATCTGAAGAGTCTTGCTTCGAATTTTCTCCTTATTGTTTTGTTTGGAAGACTAACTTGCAAGAAACTTTATTTGGTATTGATACCTATGTCTTGTGACTTAGATAATCTTGTGCTTTGCATTTGATCTACTTGTTGATGATGGATTTGAAGACCCATTATTTTTTGATTCAATTGGTTTTGTGATATTTTAAGGAAGTTTGTTAGTTATTCTGATATAATTATTTTGGGTTTTACCCCAAATGGAAAACTATTTGGGAATCTTTGTATTCTATGCATTGGGTCAGTTTTCTTGTTGATAATAATGGAACCAAATTTTTATCGACAAACATTCATGTCTGTAATTCCTTGAATCTTATGTTTTTACCATTCGAGTTGGAGTATAAGAATACTCACATTGAGCTTAAAACTACATCATCTTGAGCTTTGGTTATGTTGTTATATTTCATTTTTTATAACCCACTTCGGGCTTGTGGTTTCCTTGAACTTACTTGAGATCTCTTTTTTTAATCTTGGAAAGTTTGTTGGGATTGATAATTGTTGATGATATCTCTCTATTATTCTTGTTGGAAGACTGTAGTAACTTATTTGGTGATCATTTCTTGAACTTTGACTATTATTTTTTTTTTGATGGTCATTGAGTCTTCTTAGAGCTCAAACCCATTCTAGGTTACCCTGCAAAATGAGGAAACATTGGTTGTTTTTTTGAGTTTTATTTTAATGAAATGAAAGGTTTAGTGTTGAATGTGTGATATGGATAAACTATAAATTCTTCTTGTGAGGGAAGTATTGATCATCTTAGTGATTCTCTTTAATAATTGTTCCAACTTTTGAGTTTTGGGGTAATTAGAACTAGGTGGGTGTTTATCAACATTCATTCATTTTTTGAATTTATATTGTCTTGAACTTTGAGTTGTCATGACATCTTCATGACTAGGATACTATAGAATCTGAGTATGAATTCCTTGGGATGGTTGGTGTTTTGTGTTATCTGTTATTTGTTGTTTATTAATATTTGGGTCCTTCTTTATGATGAGTCCATCAGTTGGTTAAGATTTTGATCTATTATTAAGTTCGAATGGATAGTATGTCTTGACATTATCATTAGAATATATTATACTGTTAATAATATATAAGGGACTACTTAGTGTACTTGAAATAGTAGTATTGAGTTTTGTTTGGGTTGGAGTAAAGGCCTTTAAGAAACCTTTCTGATGTAGATGTTTTTGGAAATCCTGAATATTTGTTTTGTATTGATCACTTAGGATCCAACTCTGAAATAAGTTCAGGTTGTATGAAACTTTGATATGAGTTATGTTGGACTTGTTTTAATCCTTGTGGATAAACCTTCCTTACCTAGAATGTTGTGTCTTATTCTTGACTAATCTAATTTTAGACTCTGTGATGAGCCTGATTATAGTCATGATTGCTTGATGGAAGGAATAGATTTTTTTGGTTGATGATTTTCAGTTTCTATTAAGGTGTTAAATTGAAATAACAAAAAATATACTTACTCTGAAAGGTAGTTTGTATATCTTTGTTTTACTTCTTGAAAAGTTAGAATAGATTGAGTTAAGGAACTTAATTTGGAACTTGACTAGAAGATAAGATTTAGATTGGGAAATATGATTTTCTCCCTTCTTTACTATTGTTGTTTTGATTTCTAGCATGTTGTAATAAGTTCATAAAAATGTGGAGTTAGGATTAACTATGTTGATTTAATTAGTCCTTGCTTATACATTACTTATTGAATCTTTAATCTTATCTCTCTTTTTTGGTTTGTAATATTTTAGGAAAAGTATTTATGTTTATCTTGTTGTGTTTTTGAAATTTTTCATAAACAATAGGGTTCCTTTTTATGAAATAGTTAGATAAAAGCACAACGTTTTAATGTTATAGTTCTTATCATGCTCAATTAAATGAACTGACTCATACTAAAAATTTTGCAGATGGATTTCATAAAAGATGAAAGGAGAAAGACATATAGAAAGTTACATCTATTTTACTAAATAAATTGTCTCTTTATTTTGATGATTATGTAGCAACATTACTTGAGATGTAATTTTGTTAAAAAAGGAAGATGTAATAAAAATAGTTTATATTGTTGTTATGACACTTTGTAATCCTGAAATACTTTTGTAATCAATGAATGGATCACTCCCTTTTGATAAATAAATGGTTTGATGATTGTTGATTTCAACTTTATTGTGATACCTTCATTGGCATAAATTGGGATGTATTATTATGTAATATCTTTAATGAAGGGGAAAATAGGTATTTAAGTGTTATGGGATTTGGAAACTTAATAGTTCTTATATTTATAAGACTTTTGGTTTAAGGATCTGTAATATTAGTTGGTTCATTACTCATAAAAGAGATGCAACTAATAGTTGATACTCTTGAATAGATCCTTAAATAATGGAAAAGGGAATATGAATGAATTATATAGATATATATGTATGAATTCTTGATTGTATTTAAAACATATGTAATATGTTTTCATAATTGGACATTAGTCCTTGATAAAGGAAAAATGATATTTTCCTTGAATCAATCATAGAAACTTATTTGAAGATCTTGTTAAAGTGTTATGAATTTATTATGATAATGGTTGATTTAGTTCTTTCTTAGGAAAATTCTTTATAAAATGTTAAATGCTTAAAAGGGAACTAAAGGGGATTTAGAATTCATCTTTATGAAGTCTAAAATAAAGATATTTAATAAGCTTGTTTTAAGCTAAGGCTGAAATAAGAAAAGGTTTAATGAACACACCTTCATAACATTGAGATTAATCTTATCGTTATATGATATAAGTTGTTTCATTTAAAAAAACTAAACATGTATACAAAATGGTTAGGAGAGTAGGTTATATCTGCATACCTACTTCTCATGTAATTTCAACTTGTAACCTTACATAGGTTAAATGATGCTTAGTTGAATCTTAAAGCGTTATTATCATTAATCTTTAAGAAAAAGATTAAATGGGTTAATAAACTTGTAATCTTAAGTATGTTAGTCTAGTTGAGGAAACTCAGTTGGATGTTGAACACATCAACTACAACATAGTACCTTTGTAATGACAGAGTCATTACGAGGATACTATGATGTAGTTGTTATGTCTCAACACCCACTTAGTTTTTTAACTTGATTGACATAAGTGTAAGAATGGATCATGGTTCCATCCTAAACAGGGATAGAAACATGATCTAGTGTTGAGGTCAACTCATGTTGACTTAGGGTAACTAGACACACCCAATTGATGTAAGTTGATTGATTATGTCTATGTATCCTTAGTCACCATGAGTAGTCTTCCACACTAGTGCATGTTGCTTTCCCTTTTCTAGTGTGAAACCTTAAATCAAATTAAACTGACAAAAGTCAGGAAAGACCATCTAGATAATAGAACAAGTGTGGTGAGGGACATATTCCATTTGATGAGTATGTCCTTCTAGGAATGTAAACATGTTAAACATGTTTAGAAACTTTGGCCAAAGTATCGCAAGCTATTGGTTGTGTTGTCCTATGTCACCTAGTCTAAGATGTAAGATTTCGATGAATATCAGTAACATATATTTTAGATAGGCCTCTTAGACATAACACTTGGGTGCCCCTAAAAGGTAAAGGAACCAAGTATACCTAGTATACACATTATTGAGTTAACATGAGAGATCGGTTTAATACCGAGTCATGAAATGAGAGATCGGTGTTTCACCGAGTCATTTATAGTTGCATATGGTTTTTTATTATGAGATGGATTGAATTGGAATGTGTGTTCTAAATTGTATTAATTTAGAATAGAGAACATTATGTATGATAATTTTCCCTTTTTTCTAAAGTCTTAAAATGGGAATGTTACATCTTGGTATCAGAGCTGAAGGTTGTAGCTCTTAGACCTATTGAGTCCATATCTGATAAAAAATTGATTTTATTGTTAACAAAAATGGCTAGAACAAGGGGAAGTGCTGCAAATAACCCACCTCTAGGTAGAGAGGTAGTTAACACACAAAAACTTGACGAGATTCTTACTGCCATGTTGGACATAAGAGATCGTATGTATGTACTTGAACAAAAAGTAATGGGTAATGAAGAGGAAGAATATGCTAGTAATAAAAAATAGCCACCTCCTAGGGAAAATGCCAATATTGAAAATTTGGGCATTGACAATAACAATACAACATATAACAATGCTACAAATGCAAATGCAAATGTACCCAATCATCCTGAAAATAAAAAGGTGAGATTAGTAGTTGAACTCACAAATGACATAAAAGGATAAGTCCACCAAAGTTTGATGGCACTACACTCGGGGGATGGGGTTGAGAACTAAAGCTCAATGAAATGGAGAAGTACTTTGTAATAAGGAACTTCTCATAGGAAACTAAAGCAATATGGGGAGCTTATTAGCTTTCCCATGAGGCATCCTCCTGGTGGGACAATCGTAAGGCTAAACTGAACATTGATGAATCAAGCATCACTTGGGATCAATTTAAGAGTTATTTTAGGCAACGCTAGCTGCCACAACTCTATTATGATTAGAAGATGACTGAATTTTATAATTTAATTTAGGGAAAGTTAACTATAATAGAGTACTAGGAGAGGTTTACTAAACTTCTTAAGTACGTGCCTCAATATCAAATTGATGAGAATTTTAGGATATGTAAGTTTATTATGGGATTAAACCCTATCATAGGGGTGAGGTAGATGTTCACATCCCAACCACCATGGAAGGGGTTGTAGAAAAATCCATTCGACAAGAATAGAAATTAAAAGCAATTTCTTCCCATAAGGAAGAGAATAGAAAGAAAATTCCTAATTCTTCTTCATCTCTTACACCCAAAAAGGGGGCATGGAAAATTTTGGTACTAAAAATAAATTTGTAGCTGATAATAATAAGAAAATAACAACAAATAAACATGTTGCAAATGTATGAAACAACTTCGTAAAGAACAATAACAATGGACAAAAGTCCTATGGAGGACAAAAATAATAATTTTAGGGATGGAAATAAATTTAAACCAAAAAGAGCACCTATAGGGGTCTGTTACAACTATGAAAGGATCACTATGTAAATTAGTGCCCTCTAAGGAAAGATGACAACAATCAACAACATAAGATATATGTTGCGATAAAGATGATAAACAAGATATGCCTATAAAAGTTCCGTAAATTATTTGGTGTGCTTGCTTACTATAATTTTTGATATTGATCTACTTGAATGCTTTATTTCTAGTAAATTAGCTACAAAACTCAAAATAAAAAGATGGAATAATGCAAAAATATTGGACTATTCATTATGGAAATAATGTTATCCATACTTTTAGTAAATGTATTTTTGGAGAAGTCCTTGAATTACCTAGTTTTTCCACCAAGTAGATCTTTATGTTGTTCTCCTGGGTTCATATGATGTCATAATAGGTGTTAATCGGCTTGGTGATAAATAAAAGCAAGTTGATTGTTTTTAAAATCACATTAGTTATCTTGATGATCTGTAGAAAACAAAACATCCAAGGGGTAAAATGAGAAATTTAAGGTAGAAAATTGTCAACTATGTAACTTAAAAGGCCAAAAACAAAGACTACACTTTGTATGCAGTAAAAATTTCTGAAACAACTTTGAAGGGGATAGTGATTTCTTGGAAATTTTTCCACTATTAAGAGATTTCAATGATGTGTTTCTCGGAAGAACTACCTGGTCTTCCGCCTAAACGAGAGTTTGACTTCATGATTGAAATCAAACCGAACTGAGCCTATTTCTAAGGCACCTTACCGAATGACTACCATTGAATTGGTAGAGCTTAGGACACAATTACAACAACTATTTTCTAAGGGTTTGATAAGACCGAGAGTCTCAACATGGGAGCACTTTGATAAATTTTTTGAAAAATAAAGATGGAACACTTAGACTATGTATTGATTATAGGATGTTAAAAAAACAACAATATAAAATAGAAATCCACTTACAAGAATTGATGATCTGTTTTGATTAGATGTGTGGTGCATCAAGATATGCTAAGATATATATTCATTCTGGTATCATTAGTTAAGAATCTAAGATGAATATATTCATAAAACAACCTTTAGAACAAGGTACGAACATTATGAATTTATAGTTTTACCTTTTGGTTTGAAAAATGCACCTGCAAATTTTATGAATTTAATGAATAATATATTTCAAGAATACCTGACAAGTTTGTACTTATATTCTGGATGATATTCTTATCTATTCTAAAATCATAGATGAGCATCATGAGCATTTGAAAATAGTACTTGAAATCCTAATAAAAATAAGATTGTATGGTAAATTGTCCAAATGTTCTTTTTATAAAACAAAAATGCACTATTTAGGACATGCCATTAGTAGCGATGGAATAATAGTGGATCCATAAAAATTGTTTCCATAATCGAGTGGCCTACACCTAAGAATGTACATAAAGTCAAAAGCTTCATGGGGCTTGCTGGTTACTATAGAAAATTTGTTAAGGACTTTTAAAAATTCGTTGCTCTGATAACTTCATTACAAAATAAAGAAAAGAAGTTGCGTGGAGTGATAAATGTAAATCAATGTTTAAAACTCTTAAGGATCAATTAACATATGCACCTATTTTGGTCATATCGGATCCAAATGGAAACTTTACGGTAGTTATAGATTCTTTCGGTGAAGGACTCGAAGTATTCTGTTACAAAATGATCATGTTATAGCATATGAGAGAAGAAAAATCAAGTTACATGAGTTGAATTATTCTCCCCATGACCTAGAGCTTGTTTCCATAGCTCATTCACTTCAAGTATGGAGACATTATCTTTTAGGAAGACCTTTTAAATTAAAGACTGATCATCTTGGGCTGAAGTATATTTTCACTCAACCAAATTTGAATGCAAGACAATGAAGATGGTTAGAGTTTTTATCACAATATGATTTTGACATAAGTTCCATAAAAGGCAAAAAAAGAGTGGGCGGATGCACTAAGTCGTAGGAAACATATTTATGCACTTATGACTTTGAGAACTCAGTTTAAGGATGAGGTAAAAAGTGTCATGGAATTTTCTTTTTACTTTCAGTAGGTAAAAACAACACTTGATGTAGATCTAAATGACGTGAGATACAAAGGTTTTCACTTTGATAACGAAGAGATTTTGAGATATAAAAAATGGGTATATGTACCTTCGGGAAATGAGTTAAGGAAAAATTTAATGATGGAATTTCATAATTCACCTTACTAAGGAAATATTGGTATTACAAAAATTCTTACTAATGTAAAACAACAATATTTTTGGAAAGGGATGAAGAATAAACTAAATGATTTTGTTTCACACTTCCTGGAATGTCAGTGTGTTAAGGCTGAGCATATGCACCCAGCTGGTTTATTATATCCTCATAGCATACTACAATATAAGTGGTAAGTAATTAGCATGGATTTTGTTTAGGGGCTTCCTATGTCAAGAAATAAACATGATGTTATTCTAGTTCTTGTTTGTCATGCTCCGCCTAGGACACTAGAAACCATACCAAAGTGTCACTAAAAAAATTTGGGTAATTTTTTTTTTTGAAACTAAAATAATACTTATGTCTGCTTCACTGTTTCCCATTAATAATTAATTTATATTAATATAATTTACCCAAAATTAAATAATCACTAGCCCAATGATAATTTAATTATTTTATTCTATTAAGTTCACTAGGGTCACAAATAAAAGTCTACACCCCTTTATAACTTAATTAGTTTCCCCCTTTCTAATTAATTTTCCCACACACCCCTATTCATTTTATTTTTCATTCCCATAAAAAGTGCATGACTTAAAGAGTGTAGGATTGAATGAGAGCCCTAGGATAGATCAAATCTTGACCATTGATTTCAAATCTAACCCTAAAGTTGCCCTAAACATCTCTATGTTTTTCTTTTCTTTTCCATTCCTTTTCTCATTTTGTTTTGTTTTGTCATTTACAGGTGCAGGTTGAGGAGGAGCTTGAAAGTTTGTTTTCATGGAGTTTTGGATGATATCAATATTGTTCCTTTGCTTTCATGGAGTTTAGAATAATATCAATATTGTTTCCTTATTTATATATATATATATATATATATATATATATATATATATATATATATATATATATATCTATACATACATACACATACATATATACATTGTAATTTTTCTTACCCATGTATCTCGGGTTGTTGGGTATGTAAAATACCTTTTTTCTTCTTTTTTGTTGAAAGAGGCAAGATCGCCATATCCATATATATATATATATATATATATATATATATATATATATATATTATATATATATATATATATATATTTACAAACTCAGATAGCATTAAAAAAAAAAAATGATTTTTTTTTAATATAAAATGGGGGTTTGAAAATGGCAAGGTGGATAAGGTGGAAGGGAGGAGGATGCGTGGGGAGAAGGGAGTGGGCGGTGGAGCTGCGTAGGTTGGGGGAATGGCCTTGGAAAATGGGCGTAGGTTTGGGAAGGGTTAAACCCTCCCCTCATTCTTTCTTTTCTTTAATTAATATTCAAACTATACTATATGCCCCCTCCCCCCGCCCTCTCTTAATATTATTTGTCTTTTTTTCTAAAGCTAAAACTAGTTTACTAGTTTCACCATGACTTTTTGTAATATGTTTTTTTTTTTTTTTTTTTTAACTTTTGTAAAAGTACTTATATTATATTATATTATTTTTATGTATATAATAAAATAGGTATATAGTATTTTATATATATATATATATATATATATATATATATGATACAAATATTAATATACTATATTTTAATGCCTATTTTTAACACTATATAAATTCATATAAAAATACGTTTTTTTGCATAATGAATTTATATTTTTAAAATACAACTATGCTAAAAATATTTTACTACATTAATATTATATAATATGCTTAGAAATCTATAAGTACAAAAATAAAAGTTATGTTTGGAAAGGATATATATTTACTAGTTTATTCATCCTTAGTTCAGTATTTTAAAATAAAAAGAACTATTTTAGAAAACTGAAATTGGTTTGTGAAGGCCAAGCTCTTATTCCCAAAAAATTTCAACTATTTTAACTATGTAAAAAAATAAGTCTCTTATATTGGAGATAACAATTAGATTTCTTTTCCAATGCTCTAGCAAAATAATTAATTCAGATTTCTATCAAGAAGGATATTCAACAAGGAAATGTCATATTTTCATTTTAAACATTTGTCATACTATCACAACCATAAAAATAGCATTTTTAAATATCATGCAACAATCAATTCCTTTACTTGCAAAAGAGAATTCCACTTTAAAACATGATTTTTACAAGAGTAACTCTCAATCAAATCCTTGTGTTGCATTACCAAGTTTAAGACTTCTACAATATCCATCATACAAGAAAGTTTATGTTTCCATGAAACTTAGAATCACAATTTCCATAATTCCAACATACTTAGAATACTCAAGAAACCATATTACAAATTTCTTGCAAGATTGGAGAGAGGTTTCACAAAGCAAATGTGACTCAAGTCTACAAGAGATCCCATATACAAAAGGGGAGGATTTTTCAAGACAATGAAAACTTCCACATAGTCATATTTGTAAAGTTACAATAAAAATGAAGTCCATAAAATGGTGAAGGAGACAATGAGAATTCAAAAAAATTGGCAAGTGACTTCATATGTCCTCCACTAGCTTTCCAACTCCAAGAGTTTCCAAGGGACCAACATAAGGAGAAAAATCTTGTTTAACCACCCAACCTTTAGGCATCATCACATACCTTTCCAAGGTTGGAAGACGTGCTAGCCTCCCCAAGCCCATGGAAAAGAGGACTACTATCCACAACTTTACACAAGAGTGAGGGTGAACAACCAACATGACTTTCACATAAAAACAAGACCAATACTAAAACAAGACACCAATTTTGCAAAGATGAAAAAGAGGAGAAACCATGTTGTACCTCTAAAATGGGGAAGAGAAAAGAGGATTTCCCCAAAATTTGTAACCAACATTAGTTGTACAAAACAAAGATCTTCATGCCCTCCTTATTTCTAAAAATTCATTCTAAACCCTCCTTATTTCTCTACCCTTTCACCAATCCTTCTTGAAGGATTTTCAAACCCCAAAGGGGTTTCCTCACCAAGAATGGGGAAGGAGGTTCAAGCCATATGAACCACCTTCCCCACTTCAACCATTGAGGGGAGTAAATAAAATCTCACAAGGCTTTCCCATCAAGCCTATGAGGATTGAGAGGGAAAATCCATCTCTCTTCCCCCACAAACTCCAAAACTCCATCATGTCATATGATGGAGGGATAAAAATAAAGTAAAACAACAAAAAAAATCAACATGCAACAACACACATTTCCAAGTAAACAAAACTAACATCTAGTATGATGTAAAACCACAAATAAGCTCAAGAAGCCTACCTCCAAACAACTCTCCAAATTCAATCTCTTCCACTTCTTGACCCAAGCAAACTCTAGCTCCAAATCCACAAGACTCCCAAGTAAAAGCTCCAAAAAAAAGTTCTCTTCTTTTTCCATGAGGGAGAATTTGAAGAGGAGAAATAAAAATCCTAAAATGAGGGGGTGACATGTGTCACCCTCTCTTCCTTCAAGGTCAAAGATGCCAAAGATAAAAGAGAGAAAGGATAAAATGGCTTTTAGCCTTCATCTCCCAAAATATCCAAAATGATAACAAAACAAACTTGTGCAACTTTTAACAAAGCACACTAATCCATACCTCTTACATGTATGTGACCAAAGGAAGGAAAAATGGGAGGGAAAACTCCCTCTAAGCCTTTGAAATAAGCCCCCCTACTTATTAGGTAGGGTCCAAGGGCCCATTTTCATGCTAAGGGAACTCCCAAAATAAAAAGGGTCCCTAAAAATGCCTAAAATAGCCAAATTTAGGGTTTGGAACACTTAGGGAAAAGGGTAGAGGGTGTGGGGCCCACCCAAGGGTTCACATGTGACCCTAATCCCTTTTGATTAATTACATCATTATAAAAACTCAAAACTTAATGTAAGTGGGGCCATTAATTCCCCAAAACAAGTTTACAACACAACTAAACACCCTAAGCAAGATTAATATTACAAGACATATTACATTACAAATGAGGGTCACTCATGGTGCCCAAAACAATAAACTCTAATACTAAGGCCTCATACAATAAACATGGCTAGGACTTAGCCCCGTGGGCTGCTTGTGTAAAATTGTGTAGCTGGCCTGAATCCCACGTTCTCCTGTGACCTGTCACCTGCACACTCATTGCACACATTAACCGCACCTATCCGATAAAATGTGAATCAACTACTCAATAAGAAATCAATGAATTCTAAACTAGCATATCATCTTTCTGGAATAAAAAATGTGACAACATGCACAATTATACACAATTCACCATAAGTTAGACATAATGATAAAGTGACATATTTCCATAGAATCCAAACATGCAACTACACTAAACATTTAACGTATCTCAATTAGGTCTAAACAACATCGTCATAAGCTAATGTCCACAACATCAAATGAAAACTAACAACATGCTACTAAAGTCAAATTGGCACTACACGCCCAAATATGCATCCATGTCCAAGAAGGTCAAAATCATAACATATTGTCCAACATATATCAAATCCCTATCCAAACATGTCTATGAGGAAGGAAAACAACAGATATCTGAAGCTATAAAAATGTGGGCACTACATCCCCTCTCTAAAATTAGACTTCCTCCTAGAAGTCACAGGAAGAGATATGGATATGACCTCACGAGATATCGGGTTGTATCATGTGGTTGTTGGTCACAACAAGCATTTTCCACCAGTTCAAACTTGGTCAAGTACTAAGTGTTTCTCTTACTTAGATTAATTTAATTAAATGAATTTATATCTTCCAAGGAAATTGTTATCAACATCATAATTGGTCAAATCGCACACACGTAGTGTATGTCCAATGTCAAGGACACTTTAAGGTAACTGTATTATTATTATTATCTTTTACAAACATGTCTTATCAAATATAACATGGTTCAAGGTCAATTGTATTTTTCAATTAGGAGAATATTAATCAAGGAAAGTCGTAGCTTCCAAACCAATTCATCACGTCATTGTCTAACCTTCCTATAAGGGTCCAAATAAGAGGATTTACAACATAAGGTCTATATTTAAATGGGAAAAAATGATGGGTGGTCTAAGAGAACATAAATGTTGTTTTAAAAGGGGTTAACAAGTTTTGCATACTAGTTGCACACGACCCCACTTAAGGAAACTATCTAAGGTGACACAAATACCACACAATAAGAGAGAAAAAGTTTCCAAGTTTTGCATGGTTTCATCCCCTAGCTCATTATTACTTTAAATTTGAAAGAAAATTTTCACAGTCTCTCCAAAAGTGATTCTAGCATCTACATTATTCATTAAGGGAAGGTCGAAAATGTACATAATACCAAGCATATATAAAGGTGTTAACTTAATTTGACCATTATTTCTATGTTCACATAATGATAGAACCAATGCATTGTGGTTGAAATATATATAGCTAGTTACCATGTAAGGGTTGGTTGTCTAGTTTTTTTCCAAGTTTCATAACATGTACCGTTTTCTAGAACATCTCAATTCTGGTTCAAGGTTTGCTTTAAAATATCATAAATGATAATTGAATTTATTATTGTTTATAATTTTTATATAAGTCTCACTATGACAAAACATTTTTTTTTTTGAACTCCCTACAACCCAACAAAGCCACATTTAACTTAATGAAAACAATTAAAATTTAATTCCATAAGACATGAAAAGTTTTACTTATCTTTTATCATTTCTTAAATACTATAATAAAGCAAAAACATGAATGAGTTAGGAAAAACATGATCCATTTAAAGTGAATGTTTTTTGAACCTATCAAAATATTAGGCACTTATAATCTAGACAAAATACACTTTTCTATGGTTACCTTCCTCAAAGTACAAGAGATCAACACACATTTTCCTTTAAGGAAAAAAATAGTCTAATGTTCCTCAAGCGATGTAACTTATGTTAACTTTTACTTAACAATTATCTGGTTATAATTAGATCCATTGGGTTAAGCTAGAGATATCCTATATATACTCATTAATATATATATATCCATTTTATTTTTACCAAAAAGAACTTTAAATTTCACCACCCTATTGAGTGGTAACAGAAAATGGGGCCATGTTTTAAAAAGTAGCCCAAAACAATTCCAAATTTATTTGTCTTAACTAGTGTTTATACGAGTTATAAAGGGCGCCTTCAACCAAGGTAGGTGGAAATATTAGTTAATCATTATTCTTACTCATTATAATAAGGGTTTACATCATTTATCTTTTAATAAGTTACTAAGAGTTTTTAAATGTGAAGGAATTATTACGCATGAGTCTCCTAAGAGTCAAGTAGCCAAAGGCATATTAAAGTTGTGAGACCATAGTAACCTTCAATTATTCGTATTTCTCTCTCACCTAAAGATTATGAAAGACAACACAATGCCTAAGTTACTTACATAATACCAACCATTTAGCGTGTATTCCATATTATATGAATATCACACAACTTATGATTACCTCAATTTCAGATTTGAAGGAGTAACAATGATAACATTGTTGGCAATCAAGGTTGTTTAGTTATATAATCGATCAGTTTTCCCATTTGCACATAAAATTTCATGATTTTATTGTTGTTTATAAGCTATGAGTACCTAGATGTAGTTATAGATATATAATTTTATTTTTTTGGCTACAAAATATTTGCATTATTCACTATTGCACCATATTACTTGAAATTCCACGGTCACCACTAACATTGGTACACCATAACGCACAAGCAAGGGAGCAATCAGAACTAATTTATTTTATCTTATTTATGAGAGAGAGAGAGAGAGAGAGAGAGAGAGAGAGAGAGAGAGAGAGAGAGAGAGAGAGAGAGAGAGAGATTGTTGTTATTTTCACGTAATCAAAGTTCTTATATATCCACGTGTTAAGGTTAGAAAGAGGGTTATTCCATGATTTCTACTGTAAGTATTAGTGTTATAAACATGATTAACTCAGAACATTTTAATCAACTTGAGGAGGTTTAAAATCACACGTGTACTTACTAAGGTAAAAGTTTTAACCAAGTTACATTGCAACAAAACTTAGTAAGTGGTTATAGTATGAAAATAGGTTTATCGAGCTCAAGAAGGATTAAGATAATTAGATCATTTCCGAAGCTAACTCTAAATGTTATACCGATAGCTTTGATGAGAATTTTAAGTTGTGAAACTAGATTTGTTTTATAATAGCACAATGTGTTCTTACGTTACATGAAGAGGATAACTAGCTATGAAATATTATTTCGAGCAACACCATCAAAAAGGAGAGGCACTAACTTTCTTTCCCTTTATCATTTATTTTTTAGAGAGAGTTAGCAATTATTTTCATCCAATTATAATTAATTTTAAATCACAATTTTGAAACGGAAAACAACAAGGTCATAAGATCATTTGCTAAATTTCCTTATAAAAGGGTTATAAAACTAAGATTAGCAACATATACCATAGGAGTAGAAATTATTTCAAATTTCATAGTAGTGAAATATCAAAACGTGGAAGACTATTTTATCACCTGGGGTGGTTCTATGCAAGGTACAATTATTTAGTTTACACCCATACCGAAAGGGTTCATTCGATCTAAAGAGGTGCTTCTAACATGGCGGTTGTGATTCCTAAGAAACAAAGGATCACTAAACAAGAAGCAACCAACACAACGCCATAAACATATTCCTTATATCAAGATAACAATTCTACAATCCTATATTTTACCTACTACTTATTTACAACACCAACAACTAGCCCTTTTTCGATGTCCAAAAGAACCATCCTAACCAAGGCCGTTAGCAATAAAAATGACTTGTTGCACAAAATTTTATTTTGGGTCTTAGCATTCAACCTAGAACACGTAGCTTAAACAATAACCATATTGCAAACATGTTTCACCTTCCAAAGGTGTCCTAAGAAATCTATTTGTTTATTAAGACCTAATTTTCTTGTTCTACGATCTAGAGGAAATGGCTACAAAAGGATCCTACCAAGACATGTACCCAACACCCAAATGGTGAAACAAAGCTTCTAGTCAATTCTCTATTATACAGAGAGTCAAACAAGACGTACATTTCTAATTACTGGTGAATAGGTTTCATGGGAAGCACCTTCTCGAGCCAACTATTAGAGTTTTACTATTGCATTTCAACATATTTTTAGTGAAAATTGGTAAAAAATGGGCCTAGAAAATAACCGATACCAACTCGAAATGAGTTTTGATAGCTTGAATCTATTCTCCTATATATAGAGAACCCGACACAACTTACAAAATGAAAAACTAAACACTAACACTCTAGTTATGATCTTCTTTCCGAGCTAAATAATGTTATTGTCAAGTTTTGTGTTTTGAACAAAAACGTCTAGAGACCTCCTAAACACACTTGGAAAACTAATTCTCTATTCCTTTTTCTCGAATCTAATCATTGCGAGATGAAGGACATGGGGGAATGCTACAAGTTAAAATCAAAATTTTTAATTTCCTACTAACGCTCTCCACTTTACAAGTCCAAATCGAAACAATTTTACTCAAATTTTAAGTTGTCCCAAACAAAATGTGATTAAAAGAGCTCAAAAATGATTTTATCTATATGATCAAATGATTTTAAAAGTTGATGCGGCTTCCCATGACACTAGGGAACAAGATTATCCAAATCCATCACTACTATGGAGACCAAGAAGCCATTTTGCACGTTATCTAAACATGACATTTTCTTAAGTTTTACTGATTGTTTTAAACAAATTAGGTGATCAAAATGTGTGCTACCATCTATTGTCTTAGCAAACATTTTACTCCAAGCGGTTACTCGAGAGATAACTTTATCCATGGAACATAGTTTAGCGGAAAAAAAAATGTTTCTTTTTTAATTCTTATTATTATTATTATTTTAATTTTAATATCATTAAAACATTAATAACCAATTAAAAGTTCTACCCAGAGCGTCCACGTGTGCGAACCTTGCACTCGATACCAAATGTAATGCCCCGCCTCGGACACCGAAACCATATCAAAAGTGTCACTAAAAAAATTTGGGTAATTTTTTTTTTTTTTGAAACTAAAATAATACTAATGTCCGCTTTAACTTTTTCTCGTTAATAATTAATTTATCTTAATATAATTTACCCAAAATTAAATAATCACTAGACTAATGATAATTGAATTATTTTATTCTATTAAGTTCATTATGGTCACAAATAAAAGTCTACACCCCTTTATAACTTAATTAGTTTCTATTAAGATTTTCATCTAATTAACTTTCCCACACACCCCTATTCATTTTATTTTTCATTCCCATAAAAAAATGCATGACTTAAAAGTGTAGGATTGAATGAGAGCCCTAGGATAGATCAAATCTTGACCATTGATTTCAATCTAACCCTAAAGTTTCCCTAAACATCTCTATGTTTTTATTTTCTTTTCCATTCCTTTTCTCATTTTGTTTTGTTTTGTCATTTACAAAGCGGGTTGAGGAGGAGCTTGAAATTTTGATTTCATGGAGTTTTGGATGATATCGATATTGTTTCCTTATTTAATATATATATAGTAATTTTTCTTACCATGTATCTTAGGTTGTTGGGTATGTAAAATATTTTTTCTTTTTTTTTGAATATAGATATAATATATATGTGGCCGATATATATATATATATATATATATATAGATATATATATATATATATATATATATATATGTATATATATATATATATATATATATATAGGGATATATATATATATATATATATATATACATATATATATACAAATATATACATGCCCCATATATACATACATATATATATTTATATATATATATATATTATATATAATATATATATATATATATATATATATATATATATATATATATATATATATATATATATATATATATTACTCGGATGTCAATTAAAAAAATCTCATACAAAAACAACCGCATATTTTTTTTTAAAATATAAAATGGAGGTTTTGAAAATGGCTAGGGCGGATAAGGTAAAGGGAGGAGGATGCGTGGGGAGAAGGGAGTGGACGGTGGAGCTAGGTAGGTTGGGGGAATGGCCATGGAAAATGGTGTTTAAGCAGTTTGGGGAAAGGGTCAAACCCTCCCCTCATTCTTTCTTTTCTTTAATTAAAATTCAAACTATATTATATGCTCCTCCTCCTTTTTTTTATATTATTTGTCTTTTTTTTTTTTCTAAAGCTAAAACTAGTTTATTAGTTTAGGTACTGTGACTTTTTGTAATATGTTTTTTTTTAAATTTTTGTAAAAGTACTTATATTTATTATTTTATTTATATTATATATCGTAAATAGTATATATAATATATATATATATATATATATATATATATATATATATATATATATATAATATATATATTATTAATATATATTTTTATATATATATATATATTATACTATATTTTAATGCCTATTTTTAACACTATATAAATTCATATAAACTACGTTTTTTTGCATAATGAATTTATATTTTTAAAATACAACTATGCTTTTTGAATATTTTACTACGTTAATATTATCTAATATGACTTAGAAATTTATAAGTAGAAAAATGAAAGTTATATTTGGAAAGGATATATATTTACTAGTTTATTCATCCTTTGTTCAATATTTTAAAAGAAAAGAATTATTTTAGAAAACTTGAAATTGGTTTGTGAAGGCCAAGCTCTTATTCCCAACAAATTTATTATTTTAACTATGTAAAAAAATAAGTCTCTTATATTGGAGATAACAATTATATTTATTTTCCACTTACTCTAGCAAAATAATTAATTCAGATTTCTACCAAGAAGGATATTCAACAAGGAAATATCATATTTTCATTTTAAACATTTGTCATACTATCACAACCATAAAAATAGCATTTTTAAATATCATGCAACAAAAAATTCCTTTACTTGTAAAAGAGAATTCCACTTTAAATCATGATTTTTACAAAGAGTAACTCTCAATCAAATCCTTGTGTTGCATTACTAAGTTTTAGACTTCTACAATATCCATCATACAAGAAAGTTTATTTTCCATGAAAAACTGTAGAATCAAAATTTCCCTAATTCCAACATACATAGAATACTCAAAAACCATATTACAAATTTCTTTACAAGATTGGAGAGAGGTTTCACAAAGCAAATGTGACTCAAGTCTACAAGTAATTCCCATATACAAAAAGGGATTTTTTCAAGACAATGAAAACTTCCACATAGTCATATTTGTAAAGTTACAATAAAAATGAAGTCCATAAAATGGTGAAGGAGACAATGAGAATTCCAAATTGGCAAGTGACTTCATATGTCCTCCACTAGCTTTCCAACTCCAAAAGTTTCCAAAGGACCAACACAAGGAGAAAAAGCTTGTTTAACCACCCAACCTTTAGGCATCATTACATGCCTTTCCAAGGTTGGAAGACATGCTAGCCTCCCCCAAGCCCATGGGAAAGAGGACTACTATCCACAACTTTACACAAGAGTGAGGGTGAACAACCAACATTACTTTCACATAAAAACAAGACCAATACTAAAACAAGACACCAATTTTGCAAAGATGAAAAAGAGGAGAAACCATGTTCTACCTCTAAAATGGGGAAGAGAAAAGAGGAGTTCTCCAAAAGTTGTAACCAACATTAGTTGCACAAAACCAAGATCTCCATACCCTCCTTATTTCTCCAAATTCATTCTAAACCCTCCTTATTTCTCCACCCTTTCACCAATCCTTCTTGGAAGGATTTTCAAACCCCAAAGGGGTTTCCTCACCAAGAATGGGGAAGGAGGTTCAAGCCATATGAACCACCTTCCCCACCTCAACCATTTGAGGGGAGTAACTAAAATCCTACAAGGCTTGCCCATCAAGCCTATGAGGATTGAGAGGGAAAAATCCCTCTCTCTTCCCCCACAAACTCCAAAACTCCATCATGCCATATGATGGAGGAGAAAATAAGTAAACAATAAACAAAATCCACATGCAACAACAACATTTCCAAGTAAACAAACTAACATCTAGTATGACATAAAACCACAAATAAGCTCAAGAAGCCTACCTCCAAAAATCTCTCCAAATTCAATCTCTTCCACTTCTTGACCCAAGCAAACTCTAGCTCCAAAATCCACAAGCCTCCAAGTAAAAGCTCAAAAAAAAGTTCTCTTCTTTTCCCATGAGGGAGAATTTGAAGAGGAGCAAGCAAAAATCCTCACAAATGAGGGGGTGACATGTGTCACCCTCTCTTCCTCAAGGTCAAAGATGCCAAAGATAAAAGAGAGAAAGGATAAAATGGATTTTAGCCCTCATCTCCCAAAATACCCAAAATGATAACAAAACAAACTTGTGCAACTTTTAACAAAGCACACTAATCCATACCCCTTACATGGATGTGACCAAAGGAAGGAAAAATGGGAGGGAAAACTCCCTCTAAGCCTTGGAAATAAGCCCCCCTACCTATTAGGTAGGGTCCAAGGGCCCATTTTCATGCTAAGGGAACTCCCAAACTAAAAAGGGGTCCCTAAAAATGCCTAAAATAGCCCAATTTCGGGTTTGGCACACTTGGGCACAAGGGTAGAGGGTGTGGGGCCCACCCAAGGGTTCACATGTGACCCTAATCCCTTTTGATTAATTACATCATTATACAAACTCAAAACTTAATGTAAGTGGGGCTATTAATTCTCCAAAACAAGTTTACAACACAACTAAACACCCTAAGTAAGATTAATATTACAAGACATATTACATTACAAATGAGGGTCACTCATGGTGCCCAAAACAATAAACTCTAATACTAAGGCCTCATACAATAAACACGGCTAGGACTTAGCCCCGTGGGTTGCTTGTGTAAAGTTGTGTAGCTGGCCTGAATCCCACGTTCTCCTGTGACTTTTCACCTGCACACTCATTGCACACATTAACCGCACCTGTCCGATAAAATGTGAATCAACTACTCAATAAGAAATCAATGAATTCTAAACTAGCATATCATCTTCCTGGAATTGAAAATGTGACAACATGCACAATTATACACATAATTCACCATAAGTTAGACATAATGATAAAGTGACATATTTCCATAGAATCCAAACATGCAACTACACTAAACATTTAACGTATCTCAATAAGGTCTAAACAACATCGTCATAAGCTAATGTACACAACATCAAATAAAAACTAACAACATGCTACTAGAGTCAAATTGGCTATACGCCCAAATATGCATCCATGTCCAAGAAGGTCAAATCATAACATAATGTCCAACATATATCAAATCCCTATCCAAACATGTCTATGAGGAAGGAACACAACATATACTGAAGCTATAAAAATGTGGGCACGTTTGACAGGAATCCTAGAATGACATCTTGATTTTGACAAATGCTAAATGCAGCCTTAGGAATAAAATTGAATTTTAGCTCCACATACCATCCAGAAACAAATGGTAAAACTAAGAGTTAATAAGGTTTTGGAAGATATGTTACAAATGTACTTGCATGGATCAACAATACAAATGGGAAGAATACCTTCCTTTAGTTGAATTTTCTTACAATAATACATATCATGCCTCTTTGAAAATGACACCTTTCAAAGCATTGTACGGAAGGAAATGCAGAACTCCAATTAGTTGGGATAGCATTAAAGATAAAGAGGTAATTGGACCTGAAATCCTTATTAAAATGGAACATCAACTTAAAATGATTCGTGAATGATTAAAAGAAGCTGCAAATAGGTAGAAAAGTTATGCAGATTTGAAAAGGGTTGATAAGAAATTTAAACTTGGTGAAAAGGTCTTTTTATATGTTAAGGATAAAAAGAGCTCGCTAACCTTTGGAAAAACAACCAAACTATCACCTTATTATGTGGCACCTTTCAAGATTGTTTAAGTAATCAACCCTATAGCTTACCATTTAGCATTACCCCCTACTTTGTCACAAATGCATGATGTTTACCATATTTCTTTGCTTAAGAAATAGGTTTTAGATTTATCACATGTGTTAAATTTGGATTCCTTGCAGGTCCAAGACCCAAGAATAATCATGGTTAAACCAATAAGAGTGCTAGAAACTTACCAGTTGCACTTGCAAAATTGTGAAATTAGTTAATGCAAGGTTCAATGGGACCAGTTTAATGAAGAAAGTGCAACGTGAGAAAACCTTGAGGACATGCAAATTGCTTTTCCTCATTTATTTGAATAGAATTGGTTTTGATGATTGATAACAATAATAGACTTTGTTTTTAAGCTATCAATAATTCTACCAATTTTGGGTAGGTACTATATTTATTAGTACTTGAAATAACTATTTAAATGCTTTGTAATAAAATACAAAATTTGAATATCTCAAATCGTGTTTGTTTGTGAACTTATGGATTAAAGAACTATAAATATGATTATACTTCTTATTTAAAATGTGGACTAAGTTAATCATCAAGACGATGCTGATTTTTAGGGGGTATGTAATGCCACTAACATGGTTGATATCTATGAGGGCTTCCGTATTGAAAATTATAAATGTTGATATGTGATTCTTGTCTAAATACAATGTACTCTTGTGAACTAATAAATCATGTTTGCTGTAGATAATATGTTATCTGCTAGAAATAGATACCATTATGCCATGTTTATGTTGAATTGAAAATGAATTATTTCATTCCTTCTTATGTTGAATGATTCACTACATGTGGAAATAAGAAATTGGTTTAGTTTAAACTAGTTCATAAGTCTTTGTTGCACTTGAACTTGTGCTTCAGTCTTCATAATATCGGATGTAGGATAACTATACCTTAGATTAATTTTAGTGATCCAAGGCATGATTTCAATTTCATGACATTATGGTCATCTTGATCGAGGTAGACAGATTATGGGATATTTGAACTCTGGTTGTCTTGGAGTCATGGGTGAACTCTGTTTTTCACGTGCTTCATATGTGATATTCGAATGATATTATGATTCTTATTTTGGTAAGTTTTAAGTTACCATTCTTAGCTATTACTAAAGGAACCTAATTAATCTATGTTCCTAAGTTGTAAGCCTATCCTAAGTTACTAGGTTATTTTATTAATAAGGATGGTTTATTAAAAGGGGAAAACCTATACTAAACTAATAAATTAACCTAAGAACCTTAGTTAGTTCCAAAACTAATGTTATGAATCTAAACTAAAACTTGGGATAACCTAAGGGGATTGGATTGAATGTCATGCAAAAGGATGGTCGGTGGCACCAACCTCTATGTATTTATGAGGAAATAAATGTGGTTTTAAACTCCCTATTATAGCCAAATTTGAAAAATACATGAAATATAATATGAGGCCGAGTTTACACCTTTGCTAAAGTGTTAGTTTCATGAAATTCTAAATTTGAAAATGGCTAAATATCAATTCGAGGTGGTGGGAGATATGGAAGGACTATTAGTCATGCTTGAAATTTATTATTCTTGGAAATTGCAAAAAAACCACCTAGGAAGTAGGGGAAGTTGGAAGGAAGAAGGGTTTTTGGTTTTTCATTGTTCATTTGGTTTTTATGAGATTTTAGCTCTATATGTGGTTTTCATTTCAAACCTTTAGTTCAAATCCTTGCATGCTTATTTCACCTTGCATGACAGTGTTGGTAATGGAAATATCATTGAGAATCTATATGAAGAAGGAGAAGGAGGTTACAAAGTTGGTTGTTTAAGTTTTTGTGGAAAAGAATTGTTGTTGAGGCTCTGCTTGAATATTTACAGCAAGAAATAGAAGACAAGAGCTCTATCAGGCATGATAGGCCCTATCTCTTTAAGTCTTCTAATTTTATTTAATTGTCTTCATTAAAAGAAATCTGCTATTTTTGAAAGCATTTTGGTTATGATTCTATGTTTTCTTATTCCTTGCTTCAATGGTGTTTCGGCTCATTTCATTTAGATAAATGATAATTTTTATGTTGTTGTATTGAATACAAATTTTAGGCAGTTGTTATTAACTTATTTGTAGTAGAACCTTATTTGGATAAAGTATGGATCTGGGTTATTCTCTGTTGAGTGATTATATAGACTACAGATGGTTTATGCATCTATAAGTATCTTGGTTTTGATGGAATCTAAAGAGTCTTGCTTCAAATGTTCTCCTTATTGTTGTTTTTGGAAGACTAACTTATAGGAAACTTCGTTTGGTATTGAGACCTATGTCCGTGACTTAGATAATATTGTGATTTTTTTATATGCTTGTTGATGATGGCTTTGAATACCCATTGTTTATTTGATTGGTTTCGTGACTGTAATTTTAAGGAGTATACAATTTTTTAGTTCTATGATATAATTATTTTGGGTTTTACCCCTAATGGAAAACTATTTGGAATCTTTGTATTCTTCGTGTTGGGTCAGTTTTCTTGTTGATAATAATGGAACCCAACAATTTTGTTGACAAACATTCATGTCTGTACTTCCTTGAATCTTCTGTTGTTACCATTCGAGTTGGAGTATAAGAATACTCACCTTGAGCTTGAAACTACATCATCTTGAGCTTTGGTTTTGTTGCGTATATTTCATATTTTTATAACCCACTCTAGGCTTGTGGTTTCCTTGGCAGATCTCTTTTTGATCTTGGAAATTTTGTTGGGATTGATAATCTGTTGATGATATCTTTATGTTCTTCTTGTTGGATGACTGTAGTAACTTCTTTGGTGATCAGTTCTTAAACTTTGACTGTTATTTTTTTGTCATGTTCCCGAGTCTTCTTGAGCTCAAACCCATTACAGGTTACCCCGCAAAATGAGGAAAAATCACTTGTTTATTTTGAGTTTTATTTCGACTAAAACAAAAGGTTTAGTGTTGAAGGTGTGATCTGGAAAAACTACGACATATTCCTCGAGGAAGTATTTATCATCTTAGTGATTCTATATAGGAATTGTTCCAACTTTTGAGTTTTGGGGTAATTAGAACTAGGTGGCTGTTTATCGTATTTATTCCTTATTTGTAGTTTATATTGTCTTGAACTTTAAGTTTTCATGACATATTCATGACCAGGATCTTTGTAGAATCTGGAGTATGACTTCCTTGGGATGGTTGGTTTTTGTGTTATCTGTTATTTGTTGTTTCATTCATATTTGGATCCTTATGTATGATGAGTCCCATTAGCTAAGGTTAGATTGTGATCTTTTGTTAAGTTTGGAATGGAAAATATGTCCTGACATTATCATTAGAATATATTGTACTATTAATAATATATAAGGGACTACTTAGTGTACCTAAAACAATAGTATTGAGTTCTTTTTTGGATTAGAGTAAAGGCCTTTAAGAAAAATTTCTGATGTAGATGTTTTGGAAATCCTAATTTTTTTTTTGTATTGATCATGTAGGATCCGACTCTAAAATAAGTTCAAGTTGTAGGAAAATTTTCTATGAGCTATGTTGGACTTGTTTTAATCCTTGGTGGATAAACCTTGCTTACCTAGAATGTTGCATCTTATTCTTGACTAATCTAATTTTATACTTTGTGCTATTAGTTTTTTTAATCCTTGGTGGATAAACCTTCCTTACCTTGACTCTTGACTAATATAATTCTAGATCTCTAATATTAGTTGGTTCATTACTCATAAAATAGATGCAACTAATACTTGATATTCTTGAATAGATCCTTAAATAATGGAAAGGGAATATTAATGAATTATATAGATATATATGTATGAATTCTTGATTGTATTTAAAACATATGTAATTTGTTTTCATAATTGGACACTAGTCCTTGATAAAAGAAAAAGAATATTTTCCTTAAATCAAACATAGAAACTTATTTGAAGATCTTGTTAAAGTGTTATGAATTTATTATGATAATGGTTGATTTAGTTCTTTTTAGGCATATTTATTAAATCAAATGCAAATTATTAAAAGGGAACTAAAGGGGATTTAGAATTTATCTTTATGAAGTATAAAATAAATATATTTAATAAGATCGTTTTAAGCTAAGGCTGAAATAAGAAAAGGTTTAATGAACACACCTTCATAACATTGAGATTAATCTTGTTGTTATATGATATAAGTTGTTTCATTTAAAAAAACTTAAACATGTATACGAATGGTTAGAAGAGAAATTTATATCTGCATACCTAGTTCTCATGTAATTTCAACTTGTAACATTATACGATAAATGATGCTTAGTTGAATCTTAAAGTGTTGTTATCATTAATCTTTAAGACAATGATTAAATGGGTTAATAAAATTGTAATCTTAAGTATGTTAGTCTAGTTGAGGAAACTTAGTTGGATGTTGGAACACATAAACTGTAGCATAGTACCTTCGTAATGACATGATTCATTACGAGGATACTATGATGTAGTTGCTATGTCTTAACACCCCACTTAGTTTGTTTAACTTGATTGACATAAGTGTAAGACTGGATCACAATTCCATCCTAAACAGGGATAGAAACATGATCTAGTGTTGAGGTCAACTCATGTTTACTTAGGGTAACTAGACACACCCAATTGACATAAGTTTATTAATTAGGTCCATGTATCAATAGTCACTAGCAGTAGTCTTCCGCTTTAGTGCATGTTGCTGCCCTTATCTAGTGTGAAAAATTTAATCGATTGAACTAACGAATGAAGTCAGGAAAGACCACTCTAGATAACAAAATAAGTGTGGTGAGGGACATATTCCATTCGACAAGTATGTTGTCTAGGAATGTAAACATGTTAAAAAAATTTAGAAACTTTGGTCAAAGTATCATAAGTTGTTGGTTGCGTTGTCCTATGTCACCTAGTCTAAAATGTAGGTTTTTAGATGACTATCGATAACAAATATTTAGATAGGCCTCTTAGACAGAACAATCGGGCACCCCTAAAAAGTTAAAGGAACCAAGTATACCTAGTATACAAATTATTGAGTTAACATGATAGATTGATATTTCACCAAGTCATTTACAACTGCATATGGTTTTCTGTTATGAGAAGGATTGACATTGGAATGTGTGTTCCAAATTGTATTAATTTAGAACAGAGAACATTATGTATGATAATTTTTTTCTCCCTTGTTTCAAAATTCTTAAAATAGGAATGTTACATATTATTTTCTCTTAATACTCTCTTAACTCAGATTACCTAGATATTGAGAGGAAGAGAGAACAATGGATAATGAGGAATTTGAATTTAGGAACGAGCGGGAAAATGCTTTGCAGGCTAGGTTCCAGGGGATTTGAGTGTGAATCTTCTGACGAGATGAAAGATGTAGAATTTACAGAAGAAAGAGACAAGGAGGATACGCTTAAGGGGCCTGCAATCACATGGGCTAATATGGTTTCTAGCTAAAAACAAAGAGAGGTATATTCCTATAACCTTCAAACTTTGTGCAACTCAAATGAGTTATCTTTAGACATTCTAGATCGGATAGCGATTGTGTTTTTATTCAATAAACAACACCATCCCAGCTAAAATCCTAGGAAGCCACCCCAATATAGGTGAGTTTTAGAAATGGGAATGTTGGAAGTGGATGCCTAATGTATCCATGGATATAGTTTCCTATGTAAACTCTTTCTTCGTGGTCACCTTATCTATGGAATAAGAACTAACTAATATCATTTACGGTGTCCCATGGTTCATGGGTTGGGCCATGGTGTTGGTTCAAAAATGGTAACCGTGTTTCAACCCACTTGATTAAACTATCAAGGAATACCTAGTCAGGTCGGACTCTAGGTTTTCCACTGGAGCATTAGGACCTGGATATCATTAAGGGAATATTGAAATCCATTGGCTCCTTAGTAATTATTGACCTTGTTACCAATGAAAAATCATGACTTATTTTTTCTTGTTTTTGTGTCAATATGGTGTCAAACTAAGATCTCCCTCAGAGCATAAATATTAATTCCAAATAGGGAGTAGATGTCTAAAAACATGATTATGGGATTGCACATTTCATGTGTTTTTCTTGTTTTAGAGTGGGTCATAATGCCAAAATATACCCAAAATCCAAAGAAGAGGTAACCCTTAAGGCACAACTCAAAAAGAAAAAAGGGAACCCTAGGGAGGAGTCAAAGGGTAAAGGAATAATGAATCAAGGTGTGAGTGGACCATCTAAGATAGCTCCCACATGGATGAAAATTAAAAAAACATATTTTGTTAAGGAAAAAAGTTTATAATAGTTAGTTCCATTAATGGAGGAAGTTACAGCAAATGAAAATCAAGAAAAGGTCGGTGAAAAGGTAGTGAGAAAGAATCGGAAAATCTATATGAGATATTAGAAGTTTCCCCATTACGGAAGACACTATCATTGGATCCATTTTGATGGACACTAGGGATGCTAGCTTCTTTGCACAAAGACCCGAGGAAGGACCCCTGGAGACAAGTAACAAGTTTAACTTGTTGGATATCCACCTTGAGGATGTCACTACGATCAAGGAGGAATTACAACACATCCTGAAGACTAATAAAATTGAAGACATGATGGAAACCTCACTCCCGGAGTGTGAGCCTTTATCTCACACTTGTGATAACCTTTCTAAGGATATTGAATCCAAGAATTTTTCAGTAAGCACTATGGAAGGGGAGTATGAAGTAATCAAAGGGTTAAAATACCTTGTTTTGACTTAAGTGGAAGCAAAGAAAATCCCAAGACTATACCTAAAAGGAAATCTATTCCTAGAAAAAAATGAGATATAAAGAAGGCTAATGTTGGGGCCCAAAAATCCTCTCCAGGTAGACCATCAGAAAAAGAAAGATGTGAAAGAGCCTCCAGGAAGGAAATCATGGAAGGATGACAAAGACCCTTGGTGGTAAGCCAAATATCTATCTCTGATAAATAATTTTTTTCTTGGAATATACGGGGTTTAAATAACCCCAATAAACATAGGATTCTTACAGATATTAGGAATACCAAAAAACTAGATATATTGATGTTACAAGAAACCAAGATGAATCAGGATAGGATGGAAGATTTTTGTAAATTTTTTTGGAAAGAGGTTGGCTTCCACTTTCAAGCTTCAGATTGGAGCTTTGGGAGGCCTTCTTTGTATGTGGAATAAGAATGTGCTGGAGGGGTATCCTCTATTTAATAGTCAACATCATATAGCCATTTGCTTCACCATTATTAGTTTTAGTAAAAAAATTATACTCTCTAATGTCTATTCCCCCAACTCATCTACATGTAGATGTGTTCTTTGGGATGAAATAAAAGGATTCATAAATATGTTTAAAGAGCCGAGTGCGAGACACCTAAATTCGGTATCTCTACCTTTGTCTTCCCATGTGCACATATTTCACCATGGTCTTAGATAGACCCCCTTAACGTAAATAAATTCCCACCTATTATCGCATTACCTTTCATCCTTATTAATATATATTAATAAAAATGATTAATTAATCTTCATTGATTAATTAATTAATTAATATCCACTAGCTAACTAACCTAATCAACTTTCCTTTTAGGATGCTTTTATTCCAAATCTACATCCATATGATTTTCCTAGATTTTATCCTACCTATCTTTATCCCCTAACTACCCATGACACATCCCTAAACAACCTCTTCCCACCTAAAAGATTTAAAGCAGTTTTCCCATCCTTAAAAACCTGAAATCCCATAAAAAAACACAAAAGCAACCTTGTTGGGAGAGTTTCCCATAGTTAGTGAAAACCCAACCCAGTCACCATTTACCCTATAAGATTGAGTTCTTCCCTTTCTAAAAACAACACGCAAACATGTATCCATGAAAAAACCCTTAACTTTCTTGCATTCTGTGAATCCATCTTCGAGCCAGAGCATCTCAACAACTATGTCAACCTTCTTACAATCTTTGGAAGCTTGTTTTCATCACTCACGTGACTTTGGGAGGTTTACATTGATTTTTGTGCTATCTTACATTATTTCTACTATTATCTTGTTAGATCTAACATCTTCCAGTGTTCAACAATTTAGAGCTCCGTTATCATCACACTCTTCTAATCTTTTTCGCTTACAGTAATCCATTCTATCCATTTGTCTTTGGCCATGTTCTACTTTGATCTTGTTTCCGTCACCTAGCCTAAGTCGCCATCGACCCATCCTTATGTCATTATGTTTTCTATTTATAGATCCTTTCTCTATCTGTGTTTTGACTCTATCATCCCTCTCAGAATTCATATTTTCCTTCATGTATCTCTGTCACCTTTGAATCAATCCTATCTGCACTACAGTCACCATCGCCCCACTCTAGTCATCATTAAATTGGGCCCTATTCATTTACCACTCTACCTTAACCTCTATTTTCTACCACCCTTTGGTTTCTTTTGCCTCGATTCCCTTCTATAGGTCACTTCCAACATCTACAATATTCTACATCCAAACTTACATTCAAATCTCTGCAG
Organism: Taxus wallichiana var. yunnanensis; assembly: GCA_018340775.1. Taxonomy (NCBI): domain Eukaryota; kingdom Viridiplantae; phylum Streptophyta; class Pinopsida; order Cupressales; family Taxaceae; genus Taxus; species Taxus wallichiana. Next base: position 84,149,504 of record CM031234.1, read on the forward strand.
ATCTGCATAATTTACATTGTTGTCTAGATCCACTCGCCTAGGTCATTGTCGACCCATTAGGTAATTTATTTTAAGTTTATTTAGATTAGATCACTTATTTTCCATCTATTTCTATCATTCTTATATTTTTTTCTTTGTCATTTTTTGCATGCTATCAAATTATCTATCATTTACTTCACTTTCTCTTATCAAGTAAGGGTTGACATCCATGAAAGGAAGGTAAAAATTCTTGAGCCAATTTTTTTAGGCAGCCCCCGCATATATTATCTAATCCACCCCATTTTTAGTCATTCTTATTTACATGTTATATAATTATGGTGAGGATCAATTAATTTTACACCCGTTAATCCATATCACACATATGAAGTACCTTAAACCCTCCATTTTTTAAGTTTCTTAGATTTATTTAGTAACTAAAATCATTAATTTGAGTAGAAAAAAAAATAACAACATTCTGCATGCCTGTGTGGTACCACTCTTTAGGTGATCCTTTGAATTTTTTTGCTATTTTCTACTTCTTCTCTTCTTCTATTAACACCTAAACACAAGGCTTGATTTTTGCTTGCTCGTGTTGGGTTCATCCGCTTAGATCACTCTTCTCTTAAAGTTTAGATAAAAAGAAAAAGTGTTATCTAGGTATTCCTCATTTTCCCTATTTTCTCCTTTTACATCACAATTTCCCTTTCTTTTGTGTGTCCTCATTGAAAGATCACATCTAGATTTGGTTTAAAAAGAACCTTTCTTTTTTGTATCATTCTTGATCACATAGCTTAAGTAAAGGTTTAAATTGCTACATCTCACATTCTATCACACAACCAAAAATCATGCATCTAAATCACACATCTAAACATCATCCTAACAAGCGGACTAATTGTAATTTCATCACCCAATGAAAAGCCACCGTGTTGTTTTGGCCATGTTAGAAACTTTGTACTAAATCGTGCCTCACATACCTTTGGGTATATCGAGGACTCCCCAACCATAAAAACCTTAAACCAAACATATATTTCCTTCTCCTAGGTACCTTATTATCTATCCCTTGTTCTTTTTCACACTTTATAAATCAAAAACATAAAAAAATTGTTTGCTTGACTTGTCTTATCTAAAAATGGAATAAAACTTCACCTCAAATGGTTCTCAACAAAAATCTACCATGACCAAACCCTTGGCTACTTCTAGGCCTCCTTATAGCCCCATCCATGACTTCCTAATCCATATATTTTCTATCTCTCGATCACATCAAAAAAATATCCTATTCCGCCCCCATCACCTTGTACCATCCCCACTTCATCCGACATCACCATACCTATCCAACCTATTGACATTCTCACTCCTCATGTATCATATCTCTCCATCCAATATCAACCATCCTATCATGTTCCTACTTCCAAACATCCTACATCCCCCAACCTATGCAATCTTCACCACTCAACATCTTCAAACAACCCTTTCCTAACCCACCACCAACAAATCCGTCTTCACCAACCACACCATACAAATTTAACCCATTTTCAATCAACACCATACACCAAAAACCTCCCCCATATCTATGTCACCTACCCCCATCCTAGATATTGTGCCTACGGATCCTTCAAAAGTTATCCCCACATCAACCATATCCACAATTGCCCTACCAACCACCTTAACTTCTACCGCTTCTCTCACATCTACATCCAGTCCTACCCTTACCACATCCTCATTGGCCTTAACTGTGCCCACCTCTTCATCCACACCTATCTTACCCCAACTTACCATAACTATCCCATTATCCACATCTATCCCAAGCACACCCATCACTACACTTATATCTACCACATCAACAAATCCACCCATGTATACCTTGACATCATTATCACATATCTCCTTACCCATGCAAACATCACCTATTTCACCCCAATCTTCCACACCTAATTCCAAAACATCTACCATTCCCACATCTACATCTACTCTCACACCTTCTCAATCCACAAAAACATCCACAATGCCTCTTGAAACACCTAAGACAAACAAAAAGGCTTTCATACCTCTTCTAAAAACCCCTCATCTTTATACTAGCAAACCCGAAACCTACGCCATCTCCCTCTCACATAGACCTAATCAATCACATCATCCAAACACCTCTCTCTCTTTCCATATCCACACCTATCATTGATTCCACACCCACATCTACCTCATCCACTTCATTAGATTTGACCACCTTACCTACATCTATTCCACCTTTACCCATCATACCATCCTTAGAATCAATCTGGTTCCTCTTTCCATGCTTCTACCCACACCCACCACATCAACTATCATGACCACATATCCATCATCTCCCTCTTCTTCCACATCACTTTCATCATTCAAAGAATATTGGAGAGCACTTCAACTTGCAACAACTATAGGTGACCCTCCCCTCTCATCCACACAATCAGACCCTTCTACATCAGACCAATCCTCACCTTCCTTAGACCAAATCATGCAAAAATTACTTCCTCCATTGGCCATAACACAACCTTTAGATCCCCTGGTTGAAATTATTATTATTCCTACCAAGGGTACTCCTTAGAAATCTAAATCCAAGAACCTTGGCACCCTTCCACAATGATCCTTTATGTGCCCCACAGAAATATAGACATTCCTCCAACCAAGACCAGACCTACCTCATCTATTTTGGGGCCACATCCCTCCATCCTATGACCACCTCCTTCATCATAATCAATCAACCAATCCAAATCCAAATAGTTTGACTCCTTCCTAGGACCAACTCCTTCATAACAAACACTTCCACCTACCAATTACCCAAAATCATCCAACCCTTCTTTTAGATCATCACTGGTCACCATCAAAACTAAAACCAAAGCACCAAGACCTAGAAATAATTAACCCTCATCCAAGAAATTTACATCATATCACAAGATCTCTCTTAACACATTCATAAAATCCTATGCGGAAGTCCTTCAAAATTTTAACCAAATTTCAGCCATCACGCTTCTTCCGATCAAGGCCTTTAACCCAAATAGTCTGATTCCATTGTGGCTTGATCCACACCACATTTGTGATTACCATCTTACACCGGGTCATGACACTCAACATTGTAGGGCCGTTAATAATTTCATCCATAATATTATTGAGAGATACAACATCCTCAAAGATAGTCCTTCTCCATCTACCATCTCATTTATGACCAGTTCAACTCCCATTCCTACCACCCCATCAATAAGAGTCACTAGGTCTTCTCCTTCATCAACATCCCCCATTCTCACCACTCCTCCACATACCATTCCTCATAGAGAGGGATATCCCTTATTCATCGATATTGTTTTCCTTACTACACCACCCCTATGATCCCTAACCATCTATCACAAACATTCCTTTAAGAGATTTCGTTTCATCTCTTCCGACATCTACTAGCCCATCCACATCTCTCTCGTTGGGGAAAATCCCACCCTTCTTTTTGATCCTTTCACATCTTATTCCTTATCCATGCATCCTATCCCCATGGCTCTCTTAACGCTAGGGGGAATTCACTCTAGGATTGGCTGTTTCTAAATTATCTCCTTTCCATACCTCATATTTTTTCTATCTCAGCTCATCCATCTTATCATCTAATATATTCATCATCTCCTCCTCCTATGACCATCTTCATGGCCATTTCTATGTTCCCTTGGGAGAAATGGATATGTATAAAGTTCACCATTATGGCCATATAATCTCACCCTAAGATAACTTTAGTGACCATTACTTTCGTACTTGCGTATATTTTATAATCTTCATACAACTTATCTTAACCAAACTAAACCCAAATTTGTCTTGGCATCTTCATCTCCCATTTTCTCTTTGGGATTATCCAAATATCATCCACACTTCCATAAGAGGTAATGCATTTTCTCTCATGTACGGATGCGAAGCCATCCTTCCTCTTGAAGTTAAATTTTTTTCCTTTTGTGTGTCTCTTAATGACTTCATCTCTCATGAAGATTATTTCCAAGAGCGTCTAGAAAAACTTGAGTTGTTAGACAAACGTTACCTCCTTACTCTTTAACATCATCATGTTTACCAAGAGTGCATAAAGTGTGATTACAATAAGAACCTCAAATATCATGAATTTAATTTCGGTGACCTCATCCTTATAGAAAATCAAAATGTCACTACTTTAGAAAGGAGCCAACATGGAAAGTTTTCCCCAAACTAGATTATACCATACATTATCACACATAAGTATGGGTTAGGATCCTATCATTTGGCCTCCTCGATGGTAAACCATAAGTAAAACCTCTTAACACATTGCACTTGTGACCATTCCACTATTAGGAAATTACCGGTGAGTACTTAGTCATATCTTTATATTCATCCCTCCATCATTAGCCTCTTCCATCTTTTATTGTAATGATTTTGAACTATGTGGTCTACTATCACTTTCCTCTACACGACCTTAAATATAGGTACCATGGCTCTGCATGTAGCATTTTCCTTATGGATATGTTCTCCTTTCTTGGTGAGAATTATGTGATCATCACATCCATCACCCCCTTATTTGCCTATTGAAACCATGAAAAGGGCTAACAGGTTTCTCTTGTACATTCATTTCCCCCTCATATGTGGTCTACCTATCTATTCCCACCTCTTCCCCTTGTTAAAATCAAAATCCATGGATGCTCTTATCAAAATCAAAGCTATAAAAAATAGACTGCACCCTCGAAGGAAAACTGTTTAGAAATAAATAAAGTCAAACCAAATAAAATAAATAGACCGATTTCTCAAAGGACGAATATCATGTATATCATTATTTCCATCTATATCATATATATATAAAGTAGGCCAACATGATGGAAACTCTTTTGCATTATGGTATTGAAGGATTATCGTATTGACCAACCTTCCATTTTATTAGCATCCTAAGAAAGCTTCCCGTATTGATCAACTTTCTTCTAGAATACTTCCCACATTGACTAGTTTTCTCTTTCCCCTTCCCAAAGATGAGGAATAGATTTAAGGAACACCACTCATGGAAAAACCTCTTCCCACGTACAAGTTGCATAAAAAATTCCTCTGTCATGTTGACATTATGTTTATGAGTTCATTCCATCCTTATTTATCTCAAGATATTTGGTATAACTAATTATTGTTGGCTATATGCTAACATCATGTTTTGGTCGCATGTGCCTTGCGTTACCTAGATACCCTCTTGTTTACCTCCAATGTGATTGGAGACATATTTTCCTCATGTGCTCCTTGATATGATGTAGTATTGTTTGTACCCATGGGTCACCATCATTAAGTTGTATTTTATCCTAAACCTTCTTTTCACATCTATCTTTTATCCCTCCTTTAATACAAATATATCTACTCTTATCTTCTCTCTTTTATTATGAGCACATCCTTCTTTATCTATAATGCTTATCATAACCACATATTTCACATCTACTTATTTATTCTTACCTATTATATTTTTAATCATCACTCATCACATCTATTTTCAAATTACCCTTTTTCTTAACATCACATACTATCCATACATATACATTCATCATCATCAATAAAAAACATATTACTATCATCATTTACATCCAATATCATCATCTTTGTGTATCATCTATCGTACATTACAAACCAACCATCTAATCATACATTTATTTCACCATCATCATCAAATATCCACATCATGTCATCATAAATCAAATAATCAACATCACACAATGCACACATGCTAAACCATGAAAAAATCATATATATATATATATATATATATATATATATCATCAAAATAAAGTGTATCAATACATCATCGACCTCTAAGGGTTCTCTCTCAAAGTAGAGATATCAGTCAAACTAGTAAATTGTACATCAAAGAGTTTAAAATTTTCCCCTGGGAGACAAGTCCCTTTATATTTCTATCGGCCTATTCACCTCCACCTTGGACCTCTCCTCAATTTGGCCGAGCCACACTAATCGTGCTCCCGGATGGCATAGCTCTAGTTATTTCTCACCTCTGCAGATACTCCCAATATCATACTATCTTCATCAACTTATCGATCACGATCCCCTCATAATACTTATCCTATGCAACTAAGGATCTTTATCTATTTATTGAAATCATAACAGGAGGTTCCATCTCTCCTCCTCCTTGTGGTGTTTCCTGTCCACCACCAATAACCTTGAAAACTAGAATAGTAGCAAGATCTATAAAATGGACCCTATAGGCCTCCCTCTTCCTTTGGTACTGGTCCCAGTCCTATGTAACTACGTCCCTATGCTAGATCATAATATCTCTCTTAACTCTCATATGATCTAGCTCTGCATGTAATGGTCTTACCTTTGTAGGATATCCTCTATCCCCATCTCCACCACCTCATGGAGCTAACCCTACCTCAAATTCCATCTCCTCTATCTCCTCCTCTTCCTCATCTCCTCTCTCCCTAGTAATCCGAGCTACCCAAGCTGCGGTCAACCAATCAGAAAATCCCACTCTAACTCCTATGTCATCATCACCATCCTAAGGAATTGCTTCCTCCTCTAACGAGATCTAGCATGTCGAGCTGACTTGTATAGCTCCTCCCTCATATAAACAATAATATTTCTATGCAACATCTTTACAACTCCAAAATGTCATCACACTTGGTCAAATTGAATGACCTCAATCATCTCCAGTCGTGTCCCTTACTGACCACCTCATCATATCGGCTAACTCTCGTAACTACCCCATGCTAAGAAGGGAAATATTGGTATGGCTGCCATCTGGTTTGATCTATATCTAAATCTTTAAACTAATCCACATACCAGTCCACTCCTCTCCCCTATCTCCGAAGGCATGATTGGCCCTCCATCTCAAAAACCCCACTGCCATCTCTATATGGTCTCTAGTGACCCATGAAATCTCCAAAGTGGTCAAATCACCATAATGTGCTCTTAAGCCTAGTAGTGAAGCAAGAAGCCTACGTCTTATCCTAATATCCTTCCTACCATGTACATTGATAGCTCATGGTACACTTGAGCTAACAAGGAAGTCCTAAAAGAAAATATTGTCTGGTGATCCACTATGTATACAACCACATCAACTAGTTCCCATAGAAACCACGCTTCACCCGATTCCGGCAATGCATAACAAGATACGGCCATAATAACCAAGTAAATCAAATGGATGTAAGGTACACCTTCCTCATACCTCAGCTCATATGGAACACCCTTGAAGAGAATCTAATATGAGGTGCATCAACTCCAAATAGCCATGTCAATCTTGTGAATCTATCACCTATGATGGGGACTATACGCCCTGAATAGGTAATTGAAGGATGTGATACACATCCTTTAAGGTGATAGTCATCTCCCCGTCTTAAACTAGAAAGTACATGTCTATCTATCCCAACTCTCTACTAATGCGATCATCAATGTAACATTCACTTTTTGTCACTTCACATATAGGGATTTTTTAAATTCTTACTTTATGTATCTAATTTAAATACCCATATATTTAAATCCAACATAAACCTTAATGCAATCCATTTTTGATAACTATCATAAACCATGTGTAGTTGCATGAGAGTATACAAATCCTACTCAATCCCCCTCAACGCTCTTTACGAGCCAATACATCAAATGTATCATTTGGTATTCCCTTTTTAGGATATGATAATTAAGTGAATATATCTAAGTGTCTACCTAGGTTCCACCACTGAATTCCATAGGCATCTCTTAGATTAGATCATAGTGAAATCATGATAGTGTAATCAACAACTTACACTACTTTGTGCAAAGTTTTAGAGTCATGTATGCCATGCTCGGTTCCATGATGACACACTCATCATTGGGAACTTTTCATCTCACCTTAATCACTTATTTAGTTATATGGATCTGCAATGGTGTTGTAAACAACTACAAGTCTTGTACAAGGTACAAATATGGATTAACCTACAAGAGGATGTACCTCTATGTCATCCTATGATGCCTATGGGAAATTAAGTGTCTAAGTAATGGTTTGTATCATTAATAACCACTTCTCTTCCCATATCCATCTCAAATTAGCATCGGGTATGTATTCATGAGGTTCAATCTACCTTTGTAACTCTAACAAGGCTTGTACTTAATGCAATAACTTTCCACAATTCAGGGCTCTTGATGAGGAAACTTAGTACATCTGCTTTAAGCCATGGTATCCATATAGTGAAAACCATCATTATAGGGATATGAATGTGTAGCATATATAGTGAGTTGACTCGTCAAGAGGTCTTGTCTTAGAACATTATATCTTATTGATTAAAGGTATTTATTAAATCATGTCGGGTTAGCCTAAGTCTTACTGCAACACTTCCTCCTCAAATGAGTCATACCTAAGGTCCTATCTCTAGTTGATCCAAGGATATTTAATTCTCTAATATCGATTAATTACCTTATTAAATCTCATGCCAATAATATCCTTAAGTGGAGATCAAAATGATCTTTTATTTAAGTTCAGAATTACAGATTTAATTATGTCTTAAGCTTAATCAATTAAGCCTATGTTTCTTATTAATGCAGTTATGTATCATGCCACTAATTTAGTTATATCACTATAGGGAAGCATTAATATCAAGTCTATATATTTCACATTAATAGAGATGGTGCATTTACACATAGCTAAATGTGTAGGTATGAATCATACCTTTATCAAGTATCATATACTATTAATGTTAGTCAACATTTCATCATAATCACACAACTTTTCTTTATTTTTAGCTTAATTAAAAGTATTTTGTTGTTCATGATTTTATCAGGCCATTCACTATCATGTACAATAAACATCTAGTTTGTAAGTATGTATTTAAGTTTCATCACCTAAAAACTTATTCAACTTTATAAGTGTGCTACCTTCCTTTCCATTTAAGGACATACTGATCTTATGCATAAGTTCATAATGATTCCTTATAGTATATTCCTTATAAGGAACATAATATCATTTCCATATGAACTTAAAATTTCAATTTAACAACTTTAGATAAGGTTTAGTAACACTTCAATTAATAATCATTTATATCCTAAATGTATTCACTTAACATAACCTCATATAATTCCTAAGGTGATCCCAACTACTTACTTATCAGCGGGCATAAAGATAGACAATCTTATTACAAGATACCTTTCACCATATAAGTGCATACTATTCACAATCACTTGATGAATTTCATACATAAGATCCATATTTAAGCAACCCATTCATAACTTCATTTCCTTCATAATAGTATTCACACATATATGTTATGTAGCACTTTATTTGATTTATACTTATGCTTATTAGAACAATAGCTTATATACAAACTACCTATCTTCATTAAATGTAGAACTATAAATTCATCATTTTCCAATCAATCACTTCTCAATCAAGATATTGTAACAGGAATCAAACTTTATTACATTCTAGAAATAAGTATCAACTCATGTTTATAAGAATGATCATAATATTTCCTTTCAAATAATTTCATTAAATGGCCAAAGGGCCTTTCACATTTCCAAATAGAAGTAATTCAATTATGAATACCATAATCAGATATCCCATTTAACTTTATTCAATCAAAATAACAAAGGAAACTATATACATCCTCCTTCTTTCACGATGTCCCTCTACAAAATTTTTAGCATGTTTCATTGTTGGGCCCCTAAGATATTGGCGAAGTACAAAAGGGCACATAAGCTTGCAAGGCCTAGTTAAAGGAATGCACGTAAGGATAAAGTGTGTAGGGAAAGGTTTAAAGAAGGAGTTAAGGAATCTTGTGGCATGTGCATGGACATAACCAAGGGTTCACGACTTAGCCATTTTGGGTGTTTTGGCATAACACGTGAAAATCATGACCCGATTGCGCATGCAGAGTGGATAAGGTGCCATCCCGCGTAGGGGGCCCGGGAAGGAGCATGCCTATGGTAGAAGCTTCTAGAATCTCACCATGGTAAAAGTTGGAAAGTTCAAGCCTAGAGGAGCATGCCCGTATGGAGGAACACTTTCGGACACTTGGCATCGAGATCGAGGCATGGAGGATGAGTTGGCGGTCCATAAAGCCTATATATACAAGCACTTGCGAGAAGGAAAAATAAGAACCGGTCGGTGGGTGAGTGTGCAAAAATATTGCAAGAACTCTACTAGTTGGGTAGTGGTGTTTAGTGTAGACACCTATAATTATGCCCAAGCAATTTAAATACTTAAATTGCGCTAATTATCCCCTTTCTCACAAATTGATGACATATCATCAAAAGCGCTCACATTCCCTCTTGTTGTCATTAATTACAATATGCTAATTGATTAAGTCGCCTATCCAACTAACACCCTAATTAATGACCTTCCATTAATAAATCACCTCTTCTATCTAGATTAATTAATTATTATTAATTAATTAGTCTTCCCCTTCATTTAACTAATAAATCAATATTTAATTGATTTAATCCCTTTCTAATAGCCTAAATTGTACTAATATTCCTCTAATTGGCTTCTATAAGCTCACATCTACCTATTAGTTAATCACATTTGATTAATTAAAGCACCCCCCAACTCCCATGACTTGCTAAGCATAAATTAAACCCTTCTAAAGTAAGGTTACCTTTAATAAAGCAACCTTATCCATTCCTAATCATGTTTTACCTTTATCCCACATTCATGAGGATGTGTTGAATCCTTTATCCTTTGGGCTATATAAAGAGCCCTCCACCTACCTTTTTACTTACACCTAAACTCTTTGAGAAAGCAAATGCAAAGCATATAGCAAAATAGACTAAGAGCTTGCTTTTGTGTTCTCTTGAGAGTTCATCATCTTGAGGAGCTAAGCTTCCTATTCTAGCCTAAAGTGCTTGGGTCATATGGGAGGTGTCAAAAGGGTCTTGTAGCCCAATTTTGATAAGCCCCCATTCCTAGGTTCTTGGAGATATCAAGGACAACCAAATATTGATTGCCATGGAGCTTATTTAGGTCCATTTACTTGTTTGTTGGTAATCTAGAGAAGTAGAGATTTAAATACTATAGCATTGTTAATTCAAAGTTAATGCATTATGCTAGGTATTAATCTTGTTTATCTCTCATCTTTGATGGTGTTTAGATTTTGTCATTAGCTTTGTTATAGAACTATTTAGGTGTTAGTTCTCATTCATCTAACTTAGCTAAAAAGCACAAAACCATTGCACACATTTGGCATGCCCGGTGGGACACTTAGTCCCATGGCATTTTAGTTTAAATTTCATTGTTTTGGCTAACTTTTGATATGCACATGTAGTAATTAATTTCCATTTTTGGAGTTTTTGCTCATTTAATATGTGTCACTTCATGTTTATAGCCTTAATTTTAATGGGTCATTGCCATTTTAAAACTAACTTGTCAAAATTTAGAGTATTGTGAAGTTTTCGCATTTTTTTCCGTACTTTGGTTGTAGGTCTGGCACAGGCACAATTTTAGGGGCACAGACACAATTTTCGTGGTTTAGGCACATCTCTCTAGTGGCGCGGGCATGCATCTAAAATCTGTTAAAATCATTCATTACTGCCGACCACGGCGCATGCACACTAACCCTGACGCATCCACCCTAACCCGCGTGTAGGTGCACTAACCCAGACAAACACGTCATTTCATACTTTGTACCAACACTTTGCATTTTGAAACACATCAGAATAGTGCACATGCCCTAACCAGGGGCACATGTGGTTTTAGTGGTGCAGGTATACTTTTCTGGTAATATGGTTATTTTGTCTATTTTTCTCAGAGTAGTGCATATGTTGTTTTCGTGGTGCATACACCTCTCGGGTGGCACAGACATTTAATTGATCTAAAAAATCCACAGAGTGGCGCGGTGTTGTTTTAGTGGCACAGGCACTGTTTTAGGGTGCACACATCTCTTGGGTGGCATAGGTACACTGTGTGCCAAAAATAGCCTTTGGTGGCACATACGCCTAACTCGCGTGTAGGTGCTGAAAAAGGGTGCGCTTTTCCTTTTGCATTTTTTGACATTAACGTGTTGATGTGCTAACTTTCTTGCAGGTTTATCTAATCACATATTTGTCTTTGCAGGCTATTTTTACATGTTGGTATTTGATTAGATAATATTTTGCATTGTTTACTAACAGGATTGAGATCATGTATGCTCTTCCCTCACATCCCTTGGGGCGATCTTGGGAATCAGAAACGATTCTTAAAACATTTTTCCGCTTTAAGATTGTTAAGAGTATTTTAGTTAGAATTGGTCAATTTGGCATTTGTTGAATTAAAGTGTTGTTCCATTTGGTTATCTTTTGAGATTTGTGAAGACATCACATATGCTCTTCTCTTGTGTCCTTGGATGATCTAGAGAATCAAAAATGGTGCCTTCTCTTTTTAATGGAGAACTACTAATCATCGTCATATAGGACCAAAAAAATGCTTGTCGAAGAATGAAGGACTCGAAACAAAATTCAGAAAACTTCTAATACACGTGTTTCTTGTAGGTTGCCAAATGTTGTTCAAGCAAACCACATCTAATTAAAAAAGATAAAAAGAACAACATATTCAAAACACTGTATTGCAGGTTTTGGAAAAGGGTACGTCCCTCTCCGCTCAACTAGAACATAACTCCTTTGGTATAACACCTTAAGCTACAACAATGGGGGTGGTTCCAAGAATCCCAAAGTAGTCCACACAAGAGGGAACCTTGTGGATGAAAAAGAACTACCTACTTAACTAGTGATTCCTTTGTGAGATAGTGTTACCGGTTGTCCATGTGGTGACCCCAAAGGATAATACACGTAGACACACTAGTTACCTACTATTCTTGAAGGGGGTAAAGTAAAGCCAAGATACTCCCAAACTAGTCAGTGTGACTTTTTGGGTAAATCATGCTCACTTGAGGAAACTTTGTAACACCTAGGATGAGAGAACCACCTAGGAGAATATACTTTGGCCAGGAGCCCACTTTGACCATTCTAAAATAGTGTTGAGTTGTGAACCATATTGAGAAACATGTGATGCATTACTTTCACCTAGTTTTTACTTGCCTTAGGGCAAGGTGAAACTCTGCCGAAGTGAGGCTAGCATTTTTCGTCATTTTTGATTTATTTCCTTCACATTCTTTTGACACTTTGTTGATCAAAAGAGGTGTGATTACCTTTGTGTTGCCATTCAACTGTTTCTCTCACTTTTATGTTTGTTTACGCCCATCCATGTTTGCGGCTAGGTTAGTTAAACATCTAAAGTGAGTAGAGGAATTTTAATGTCATTGGTAGCCATTTTGATCTTGATGCCCATGTCAAGGTCGTCATTGTAGTTAGGCGTGGTTCATCACCATGGAATTCCTTAGAAGAGTTAGCTTGTTTGTTTCGTATCATTATAATTTTGATATTTATGTCTTGTTTCTTGTAAACTCGACATAAATACGTGTATTATCTTGATTCTGCTGCACACATTTTTAACTATTCCTAGCTATACTTTGAGATTTTTAGTTAGGTTATATTATTACCTCAATTTCAAAGAGTGCTAGACATTACCATTTGTGTGTTTTATATCAATAACACCTCAATATCAATACTTCACTTTCTCGCAAAGTGGGTTAACATATCTTGGTGATATTGTTGTGTCATTCGCAAATCATAATTGGCACTTTTTAAGATATAGGTCTTAATCAGATTTGAGCTCACTCGTCATATATCTTGATTGCGAGATCGCATTTGAATTCTTGTATTTACTTACGTTTTGTTCATTTCCTTGAACTTGACATAAGTGAAAACATCTTTTTGATCATCTCACGATGCAAATTAATTTGAAACTTAGTCTAGGAGATACTTCATTTACAAAGGTTTTAATACCAAACACTTGTATCATTGGTGATTTTATCACTCTATCACATTAGTATTCTCACACTGTTAATTTACTCTTAACACGTACATCTTGCATTTCACTTAGTGGTAGTCATTAAAATTTAAGCACATTTACAACTCACCCTAGTGAAACCTTCATGCAAATATGGCTCCCAAAACACATCTAGGGTTAAAAAAATAGACATATGAGGAACAATAGGTGAAAGCTTGGGAAACCTCTAACAGACAAGGGTCAAACCCATTCATTAGACATGACCTAGGACCATTGTATTCTGTAGAAAAGGAAACAAATGAAATGGTCAACCACGGTGAAAATGAATTAGAGTCACCAGCGTGGAATTTGATTTTGACCCTACTCTACTAGACGAGTTTCTTCTTAGAAACAAAGACAAAGTGTTGTCCTTGTTGTCGAATTAGGGGCCAAATTTCCCATTGAGAATGAACCAATACTACGGATGAAATGACACTACTTGAGGAAGAACGCCCCCATATCAATATGGAATATATTTTAACAGTGGGCATGCTTCCACTTCTATGTAGAAAATGATAAAGTGGTAGGGCATAGAATACTCCTCATCAAAATGCTATGAAGAAACAAAATAGAACTTGAGACAGAGGAAGGACCTCCACAAGACGAAGAAGAGGAACCTTTAGAAGAAGAGGCATGAAACCAAGCCACGATTATACAAAAATCATAACCTAAGTGTGAACTAGCTTTGCTTACTTACCATGTACTGATGCAGAAAGATGCAGCCAAGAAAATTCAAAATTTGAGGATGAAGGTTAAGATTAACAAACTTCATCGGGAAAAAAAGGAGAAGAAGACATAGGGTATGGAATATGTATGGGATGCAGACAAACTAGTTAGGCAATCTAATGTCTTCAATACGCACTAGTGGAATTTGTGAATCTAAGGCAAAGAAGGCCCTTCTAACTTGAACCTGGTGTGATAGATCGATCGGCAAGGATGACTGCTCGAAGGCTCCAATCAATATCGAGCTCTGGCGTGATTCGATCTATGGGTTGTGGAATACGTGGAAAATGACCTAGGATAGTTTCGTGTATGTCTCTAGATAAGGTCATATGGTGGATGGTAAATATAGTTGACTCTATGGACGATTCTCTGGCCTAGTCCAGAACTCTCTAGCTTTGTTAGCTGTTGTATCTAGTAAGGATAACTTGTTTGATGATAGGTGGAAGTGGAGTGGATCTGAATACTAGTGTGCGTAGGCCAGTGTCTATGTCTGATTGACTTACGGATTCGTTGGGTTGCGGGATTTGTGGATCGCAACCATAGACTCTTGGTTGTTGCGGTCCTGCTATGGTCATGTATGAATTAGTTCCTAATCCCTAACACCCAGTAATCGTATGCTTTCTCAGCCTCTATATTCAAAACAATAGCTGTGCGATCTTCTCAGAGTATCTCACAGGCGTTCTTGCAACCTGAATTCTTAGGCTGGTATCTATATCTGTAAGAGTGTCTCCTGCGTCTGGCTGTGGGACCAAAGGATCACAACCAAAGGTTTGTTCTCTTTCAACCCCTTCTACAGTCATATGGATGTTACCTAGGGTAATCTGTAGTTTGGTTGATTCGACCAAAACGTGTGTGCTTGGTCGTCTTCTATGTTTAATCCACTCAACTGGGAATTGATTTGTTGCAAGCTTACCATTGTTCGGAAGACTTGGATCCTAAGATTTTGATCTATATCAGTTATTGCTGTGATGAGATTGGGTTGGGGCACGATTGGCTCGAATACGTATTCTCTGGGCTCCCTAGGTCCCGTGATTGTCATACAAAAGTAACAATGTAAATTAACTACGGCAAAGTGAAATTTAACTACTTTGAATATATCTATAGCATATATGATTTCTCTATTTTTGTATTTTCTGATGAACTATTTGAATGAATCTAAAAGAGTAACTATTTTAACATATCTAGAATTTGACAATTAATCTAATGATGAAATTAAAACAAACAAGATAACCGAGTGTAGCTATTTGTCTGTGTAATTTGTGAATCTATTCTAAACAATGAAATAATTGACTTAATCTATTTGCAAGGCTCTCGATCCTACCTCAGAAGTGAGGAGTGAATCATAGTTTCTCAGAAACTATCAATCCCCATAGCTTCCCTGGCAATATCGAGAGTAGAATTGACTGAAATAAAGTGATTGGCTACTTTATTTGATATGTTTCTAACTAGAACTTTGAAAGCTAGAACCTGGATTCTGCAGAACAGTGGCGAATCCGATGGTGTGTGTGATCTTGTCCCCTCAGTGTGATCTCCTCGTTCCTTCGTGTTCACGTGGATCCAGAAAAGCATGTAATGCTAGCATCAACAGAAGTAGATATTGGGACAAAGGCAGCTCAAGATACAGACTGAATACAATGCGAGTAGGAGAGGGATAGCGCAAGAGTACAGAGCTTGGCTTATGCAATTCCTAGCGGGATTTATTGCGAGTCATGCAACATGAAACGTCCAAAACCTGAAACTATCCTGTTTGAAGAACAAAACCTGCAAACTTTAATGGCTTCCTATTGATAAACAAACTATCCTATTCCAATGGATTGGATGAAATAACAACAACACTTGCACAAGATGGATATGTGGCTTACTAACAGTAAAACAATGCTAACTAAGCATGCAATGAAAGAAACTAAGCACTCTAAGCAAAATGAAAACTAAATCTATTGCAAAGAGAAATCAGAGGCAAATTTGAGGGGCCATTTGCTTGAGCACAAGCCAACTATTTATAGCATTTGCATTTACCCAAGGTAAAAACCAAATAGAACTCTTAAACTATAAACAATGGCAAAACACTATTCCAGGGAACTAGAATCATAAATGCAAGCTTATGGCGGTGAAAGAAAGCTGGTAAAATGTTGAAATTACGTGAGTCATGTTAAAAGAGCTTTCTGGAAAATGCGTAAAGGACCACCACCCTGAGCAGGGTGGCGGTTACAGGACCGCCACCTGTTCAGGGCGGCGGTCACGAGACCGCCGCCCAGGCAGGGCGGCGGTTTCGTCACTGAAGAGAAAAGGCCAAGAAAAGAGGGGAAAAGGGAAAAACAAAGCATGTGGGGGCTAAGCGGGGCATGCGGGATGTTAACACACACTTGGAGATCTTTTCGGATCCCAAACACCTTGCGAGGAGACCTGTATCATCATTGGGGCACCTGTTACGTTATTTTGGCAATACAGTACCTTACAATTTTGGGTACGTACATATTGCCCCCTCGGAGAAGCGTTTTAGCCATGAAGAGGCGTAAAACGGTGGGTCCGAGTATGGCGGTCCCGAAATGGGAAGTTAAAGTTATACCTGATATGTCCATGTGTGTTGAAATGATGCCATCCAAAATTCCCGCTACCTGCAAAATGAAAAGAGAACTCAAGTGCAGATAGACACAATAGTTTGGAAAATAAACGCTAAAATAATAGGAAATGAGAATGTACCATTTGTGCGGGGATAAGAACTTACCTCCGTCGGCGCTCCAAACCTATGAAAAAGGCATTTAAAATGAATCAGGGTGCTATATATATGAAAGTGGGCCCATTTTCCTATTCATTTGCGTGAGTTGATTTGATTGATTTTGAGCTCTGGAACCCACGGTGATGGTTTCTTGCGTGAGTAGAGTCAAAACGTCCGTGACGGGATAGTGATCATGCCTCCACGAGCGGAACATCGACCCGCGAGATCACAGGTTAGTTTTCTTCAATTTATCCCTTTTACCCCCTTAATTTTGAAATGCTAAAATCTTTGTCGTGGGGGGGTAATTTTTGAAAATGTTAGTGTTAAAAGGTTCATCTAGGGGGCGCTCTTGGGTAGGCCTTGTTTTAGTTAAAATGGTCTTGTTTTGTCATTTTTTGGGCTTTTTAGGTTTAAAAACCCGCGTGGGTTTTCGACCACCGACCCTCCATGACCGCCCTGCCTGCCCAGGGCGGCGGTTACACGACCGCCGCCTTTATTCGGGCGGCGGTTACATGACCACCACCCTTAAGGCGGTGGTTACAAAACCGCCTCTCTGCTCAGGGCGGCGGTTTCACACAGAATGCCAAAAGAACATCTGTTTGAGATTGTTTTTGCATTTTTAGCATTTCTACATGTGCTTTCATGATTTTTCCAGTATTATTCGGATGCTAACTTGCTCTGTTTTGTGTGTTTTTGGGTGTATGCAGGTGAGAGAGGAGTATATCCGGTGGAGCCGAGAGAGGGAGTGTGACTGGCTCCCAGGAGTATTGGATGCCCTTTCACAGGATGAGGAGGACACTCTTCAGAGGGCCGGGATACTACGCATCTCACGCGTGCCCCATGTTACACCATCCAGTCACATTCTTTGTGACCTATTCTCATATTGGGATGCTGATCGGAACACCTTCCGATTACAGGGTCCGCGGTGAGTGGACTATTACTTTGGAGGATGTCTATCGCATTCTGGGGGTCCCGATTATTGGGAGATGTCTCACCCTTGAGACAGCAGGTTCGCGGGCCCAGATAGCACAGTGGGCCACATACATGGGAGATGCAGTCATCTCCACGGGGTCGAAGAAGGGGGTTAGAGTTTGATCCATTCCTAGTTTTCCCATCCCCTTACTTCGCCAGGCCATCATGGGGATCCTTGCCTCGAGACTGATCGGGGACAAGGGAGGAGATACATTGTTATACTGTTGGTCCCCCATTATTACACAGATAGAGGGACATGGCCGGATATATGCAGGGAGAAGACATACTTGGGACCACCTACCATGATTTATACAGGGTAGTCCATTTACAGGGGCAATCCTTGAGCCACCCGACCCTAGTCATGAGTTGGGTCTATGAGCACTTCATCCCCTACGGCAGAGGTGTAGAGGTGGCAGATCCCGGCTGTGAGGGCAGCCAGATGGACAGATATGTCGGTGCTCTGAGCACCTCATCAGCCAGTTGCTTCTCTAACTACTGCCGACATGGAGGCCACACCATATCAGACTATGGCAGGTATATGGGGCGAGGAGGCTCTTACTTTGATCTCCTGCTCCACCACAGGGCAGCTTATTGATAGAGTGGGGCGAGTGGAGATGCACCCCTTTGGCCGAGTTCCTCAGCAGTTTGGCCTACCCTATATGGGTATGCTTCCCCAGTAGCACCAGTATATAGATCAGTCCGAGAGGCCAGAGGGGGGCCTAGAGGCCGGGGTTGGATAGTGGTTACTCTTGGCATTCCTATTGCGGCCGGGAGGGTAGAGTACGTGCGTGCGGAGGAGAGCCGGTGCACCTCAGGCACCCTTGCTTCAGATTGCCGTGGGTCCTGCCCATAGCAGCGATGACCCCATTGAGGTAGACTCTGAGTCGAGGAGTTTACGGGGGAGAGAGAGGAGGAGGAGGCAGGAGGATAGTGATCTGAGTGGCATGACACTCGGGATATCATGCGGCGAGAGGGCGAGCGAGAGTGCGAGAGAGTGACTCTAGTTTCAGAGGAGCCACTCTCCCAGGGCCATGGTGGGGAGGATGAGTCCATTGTGGGCGCTACATTGCTCCAGTCACAGGAGCAGCCCTCGGTCGGCGGTGGCATCCGTGGCGGTGCTGATCCTATAGATCCATCCTGGAGGCCTAGTGATCCGAGTAAGTTACCCTCTCTCCTTTTAATGTTTGTTTTTAGTTAGGATCTCCTTAGTTGCTATCTCTCCTTTTATTTTATCTTGTATTTCTAATCTCTTGTTTGGTTTCTAATTTGTTTTCTCCTTTGTTTTGCGAGACGATGATGAGTGGCGGGACTTGATTCGCGGGGTATGTGCGATACCACTGATGATCCCCATGGAGAGGACCCATGCGAGAGTTATCCAGTGGATCTTTGGGAGCCCTCGGCGGTGGTAGACACACTGACGTCTTTTCCCCAGTCTGGCATGTGGCCAGGATGGTATCGACTCTCGTACGGAGCTAGCGGGGTATAGGACGGCCGAGCGCTTGATGAGGAGCCATTCTCGTGGTGAGACTGCGGCTGCCCCTCGGGATCTGAGCCCTCCGTGCACTCAGAGCGCCGGCGTAGCCGAGTCCTAGGCGTGGGCGTGCGCCTTCAGAGGGGTCTCGTAGGGATTGAGAAGCCATTGGCTCTCCTAGATTTTGTATGATACATTCTTTTGTATATCCGGGCTCTTTGAGCATTTTGACCATGCTTAGTGCATGATGGCATTGTACAGAAACGTTGATCATTTATATATATATATATATATATATATTTTTTGATCAAACCTTTGGCATTTATGGCTCTGCTTCTTTTCTAGTTTCCTCATGTAGATTATGATGTTTATACTTGTATGCTTTTTTTTTGAATGTATGCAATGGAGAACAAATGATGCAAATGTTTATTTTCCTTTTGTATTTCATGATGCTGATATATGATAATGTAGATATAATGTGATTTTGAATCTTAGTTTCTTTAAGCAATTTTTGATACTTCATATTTGTTTTGGCAAAGTGATGAAGATAAACCGGTATGATGAGCAGATAAACCTGCCCCTACCCCCAACTCCACGCAACTAGTAAGATGCGAGGGCTCATCACCGAGAGTTGGGAAGGGCGCAAGTTATGAGATGTGTTGAAATGATATTGATGAAAGATAGACAAAGCTTTGGCGGAACCAAATTAGGATACCACAAGCCCACTCCACTCGAGTGACTTCATAGTTTTGGATGCAACTTGCTTTGCGGTTTATCCAGACTTAGATCCTTAGATGGCCACATAGTAGACAAAATCTGGGTTTTAGGATTTTGAACTCTTTTGGAATTTTGGACATCTGATTCATTTGTTTTTGACTCAAAGACTTCGAGATTTGAATTGTTTGCTTATGACCTTTTGCATTTGTTTGTCAAGAGGACCCCCTACACTTTGCCCCATGCTACTAGTAAGAAGCGTGGGTTTATCACCGTGGGCAAAGCATAGGCGAGTAAGGGCATTTCCATCCTTTCCCAACCCTACGTCACTAGTAAGAGACGCAAGCTCATCACCAAAGGTTGGTGGGGCAAGGAAATGTGTAAAATTAAAATTTTCTATTTTGATCAATATTTGACTTGTTTTCTTGAGTAAAATGTCAGTATGTGCTTATTTCCAAAGAGATATATATGGGATAGATGTGACACCATGAAGCTTCTAGAATAGACCATAGGCAAGACACCTATCCTAAGAAGAAACCAAAAGTGAGAATAAACCTGCAGATCTTGGCATGGTTACTGTTAAGACTTTGTCATATCTAGCTTTACTTGATAAAATGATTCCGAGATAATTTGATGATATCATGAAAATGGAGAGGTATGATTAGAGTGTTTATGCCAACAACATCATGAGTTTGTAATGAATTGCTTTGAGAACAAAATTCCTTGATCACAATTTGTGTACGAAACAAGCGGACAAAATGATCTTAATCTATATGAAGATGCAATGTAAATGTAATTATAAATAGTGCTAGTTGCTTACGCGTAGAACCACTTGAGGTGTAGGGAATTGACCGTTTCACCAAATTCCTCACCTTCCAGCGTACATAAGAGGTATGCACCATTTCCATAGTCCTTCATGACTCGGTATGGGCCCAACCATTTAGGCGGAACTTCCTTCCTTCGCCGGTCTTCTTGTCGATCCGGTTGTCTAGCCTTAGAACTAGATCACCTTCATATATGTCGCGTTCATAGACTTTCTTGTTATACTGCCGGCACATCCGGTCAGCATAGGCTCTGTGTTGTTTATTCAACATCTAACCTAGCTTCATCTAGGCTTTCTAGTTGGGAGAGACGTGCTTCTCTGTAAGCGTCTTCATCCAGAATCCCTTGTAATGAAATACGGAGACTGGGTATTTCAACCTCAAGTGGGAGAACTGCCTCTGCCCCGAATACTAGTGAGAAAGGAGTTGCTCCCATTGGTGTTCTTATTGAGGTTCGGTGGGCCCATAAGGCCGGATATAACTTCAAGTGCCAATCTCGTTTGTTTTCTTTCACCGTTTTAAGGAGAATGGCTTTTAGTGTTTTATTTGTCACTTCAGCCTGTCCGTTGGCTTGCGGGTAATACAAGGAAGCCGTATGATGGCTTATTTTAAATTTATTACACAATTCGTGAACTTCGTCATTCTTAAAAGAAGTTCCATTATCTGAGATAATGATTTGCGGGATACCATACCTGCAAATGATTTGGTTCAAAATGAACTTGGCGATTACAGAACCCGGTACAGTAGTAAGAGGCATAGCCTCTACCCACTTGGTAAAATATTCGGTGGCCGTGATTATAAAATTATGGCCATCTATAGATGAGGGAGAGAATTTCCCTATTAAATCTAGGCCCCATGTAGAAAAGGGCCATGGAGTCGCGATTGGTTGTAGAGTTTGTGCCGGCATGTGGATCTCATGGGAGAACTCTTGGCACTTATGACACCTGCGTACAAACTCTACTGCGTCGTGTTCTAGAGTGGGCCAGAAATAGCCCATTCGATGTATTTTACGAGTGGTGGCATGGCCACCGAAGTGGCCTCCACACATTCCACTGTGAGATTCATGGAGAATTTTCTTGGATTCTTCTGTGTCGACACATCTTAGAAGCATTCCATCGAATGCTTTCCGATAGAGCACTTGCTCTATAATGACGTATTTTGCTACGATAATGCGTAGCCACCTTCTGTGTTGTGGTGTAGCCCCTTCTGGATACGTATGGTCCATGATATAATTAATGATATCAGTGTACCAGGGACACTCAGAGATAGGAGGTCTGGTTTCAATGTAGTATACGCACTCATCTGGAAAATCCAGATCTACTAGATCACCTCCATCTAATGGGTTATCAGCTAACCAATCCATGATGATTTGTCCCTTAATGGATTTCTGATTTACAAATGTTAATTCGAATTCTCCCATTAAGGTTATAAAACGTCCAACCTTCTTAGACAAGGACCCTTGCGTGAGAAAAGTTCGTAAATGGTCTGTTTTTACCATGACCCTTGTTTCTTGATTTAGCATATAATGTCTTAAGCGTTTGGTTGCAAAGACTATGGCGAGGCATTCTCATTCTACTTGTGTATAACGTGTTTCATAGTCGAGCAACGTTCGGCTAATGAAATAAATCACACGTTCTCTCTTGTCATCATCTTCTTGAGCCAACATACAGGCTAGCGAGACATTGGTAGCTCGTGAGTATAAAATTAACAGGTGATCTAGCTTAGGTGGCATTAGCGTAGGTGGTGATAACAAGAAAACTTAACTGCGTCAAAAGCTTCATTGCAATCTTTAGTCCAATCAATGCTATAATCTTTCTTGAGTAAATTGTTGATTGGATGAATGGCGAAACTTAAGTCTGGGATGAATCTCCGGATTGCACCAAGCTTTCAGAAATGACCTGATTCCAGATTCATCCGAAGGTGGGACCATTTCGAGGACAGCCCAAATTTTGGTTGGGTCAACATCTATCCCTCGTGATGATATGATGTAACCTAGGAGCTTCCCTCCTGTTACACCAAAGACGCATTTTTTTGGATTTAGCGTGACTCCGTATTCTATCAGACGTGAAAGAATGATGCGGAGTATTTCCGGATGGTCACAACACTTCTTGGCCTTAGCCAACAAGTCATCTACGTAGGATTCCACAATTTTATGAATTAGATCGTGAAATATATATGTCATAGCTTGCTGGTATGTAGCACCAGCATTCTTGAGACCGAATGGCATAACAACGTAGCAATAAGTTCCCCAAGGAGTTATAAACGTGGTTTTAGCTTGATCTTGTTCAGATATTCTGATTTGATTGTATCCCGAGAATCCATCCATGAGAGACAAAAGTTCAAATCCAGTTGTTGCATCAACAATGACGTCAATGGATGGTAATGGGAAGTCATCTTTAGGACACGCTTTGTTAATGTCTCGGAAGTCTATGCAGATGCGTATCTTTCCATTTTTTTGAGAACGGGAATGATATTAGATACCCATTGAGAGTAATCGACTGGTTTGATGAATCCTACTTGGAGGAGTTTCATTACCTCCTCTTTTACCATGAGAGCTACCTTGGGTTTCATGGGTCTTGATTTTTGTTTAATTGGTTTTGCATCTGATTTAGTGATGAGGTTGTGCACCACAATGTGGGGTGCAAACCTCTGTCATTTCCTTATAATTAAATGCAAAAGCCTTCTGATGTTCTTTGAGGATCCGAGTGTGTATTTCTACTTCTAATGGAGTTAACGAGGATCCTAACTTCAATATCCTTGGTTCATCTTCCGTTCCGATGTTAACATCAATTGTTTCTTCGATTAAAGAGGCATTACCTTCTTCAAACTCAGGTGGGGCTGGAGGTAAGTCCAAATCGTCCCCATTTTCTACTGTGTTTATGCTAGGCTCCATTTGCGAGGGAAGCTCCATCATGGGATTTCCGAAGTAGGAAGATGAATGTGGGATTAAGGACAAATCTATCATATGATAGGAGAGATGTAATGCCGCATAGGTGTTTAAGTAATTCAGAGTGGCCATATCACTATCAATGTGGTCTAGGATAGTAGATTTGTTTTCATTTTCGTTTAAAAGAGAATTTGTCATTGTTTTTATCAATGGTTCATCACGAAGGGATACTTATGAAATGGGTATCCTCTAACTTCTTGTTTGGAGTAAAACGTGATGCTTGAAGTTGCTTTATTGAATCAGCGAGAAGATTTTTCTCTGCGGGATTGCTTCAATTGATATGAAGTCAAACTCCTTGCTTAAATTCAACACAGCTGTTTTGTAAAGCTGTAAGTGCTCGGCTTTGGTTTCATATATCTCAGAGACTTGGTTTGCTACCAATTGTGAGTCTCCTAAGACTCTGATGTTATCAACACCGATTCTCTTAGCTAAGATGAGGCCAAGGAGGAGGGCTTCGTACTCAGCGCCATTGTTTGTGCATTCAAAATTTAGTTTAAAGGCAAAATGGTAGGACTTTCCCTTCAGGGGAAGTAAAGATTACACCTGCCCCCGCTCCATAATGACATCTAGCCCCATCAAAATGGAGAGTCCAATATTTAGGTGGGAGTATAGATGTTGGGATATTTGTTGTGTTAACATCTTCTACTTCTACCATGCAGAGATCTCTGCTTGGGAGAGAACCGACACCCAGGGAATATCCCACGCCTACAGAATCAAATGGTAAGAACATTGGTAGATCTTGTTCTATTAATTCAACGATTTTTGCAGTAGTTCCTAATGATACTTGTTTCTACAGTGTTAGCCTCATCTTTGGGGGTTGGGGTTGCCTTGGCTAGGCTCATAGTTTCAAGATCTGTCGTAGGTACCAACTTTTCTTTTGGTTTTGCGTCGGTAGGTTTATTAAGTTGGTTTGTTGGGAGTTCAAACTCTGAGTGCACACCTGGTCTTTTCTTTAAGTCAGCTAGGTGTACATCGAATGGTTTTGGATCACCTTTGGCTACAAATATCTTTCCTAAGTGTAAAAACCTTACTTCTTGAAATAGCGTAGAAGGGATTGCCTTCATGCGGTGTATCCATGGTCGTAGAGGATCATATTATAGTTAGTTTCCTGATCTATAATATAAAACTCGGTCAAGATGGTTTTGGGTCCTAAGGTGACCGGTAATATTATAGTTCCAACCGAGGTGGCTTTAAGACTATCATAGCCCCTTAGTGTGTTTTGAGTTGTGGAACAATTGGTTTCTCCATACCCTAGCTTTTGAAGGAAAGAGAAGGGGACTATGTTAACTACCGCCCCATCATCTATCATTGCACACTTTACATAGTTGTTATAAACCCATACTTGCAAATGTAAGGCTGGATCACCTCGACGTGCGATCTCAGCATCTGTCGGCATTTTGTTTATCTCGAATATGAATTCGACATCCCTATCCGCCTGCCCTGGAGGATGAACATCGAAGTCTATATGATTTACCTGTGTTTCAGGAGGTGGAGTGATGTTAATTAAATGGCCCAAACCTAATGCCTCTAAAAGAGCAGCCACATGAGGGGAATTTTTAATAAATCCAAAAAGGAGATGTGCGAGAAGGTTTTTGTTAGGTCGTTAATTAAATCATAGGCACCCACAGGTTTTACTACGATTTGTTGGATGTTATCCATCTCGGCGGTAGGTGGCTTGGACTTGGCTGAGAGAAATACTCTCGTGTCCTTGTTACAACTTCGATGGGTAGTTCGGCGTCTAACTCCACTAAACCGACTACCTTAGGCCATGGCTGACTTCCTAGTTGTGGCGCAACTAATGGATTTAGCGAGGTTGAGGCTTCATGATCATTGTTTCCTGTTATTACACTCTTGTTTGTCCCAGTTAGATTTAGCTTATTGTTATCGTGATTTGGGAGTGGATCATTGAAGATTTTGAGGGGTGCATTTTGAGGAGAAACTACCCCTGAAAAGGTATTTGATGCTGGTGACGTAGGATCTGCCAAGAACATATCCATGAAAAGTTGTCTTTGTTCATCTGGCAAGCGTTGCATGAATTTATTGTAGTCACGGCACGTTCTAGTGTCATGGCCCCAATTTTGTGGAAACCACAATACAAATTAGGATTGTAATTCCTAGTTTGTTGGTTTGGTGCGTATTGTGGCCCAAAATTTTGATCAAACCGTTGTCTATTAGGATTAAAATTTTGCGTTTGTTGTCTTTGGTTTGAATTCTGGTTTTGGTATCTAGTTGAATTTTGGCTTGGACCCTGTGTGGGATTTCACCGTTTGTTGTTGTTGTTGTTGTTGTGGATGGTTAAAATCCACTGTATTGATTATCGGGGTAAAGTTGTTGTTTCGTTGGTTGTTTATTTGTGATGGAGTATTGACAATATTTACCTTCTTAGGCTGGTCGGTTACTCCATCTGTTGTTACACCCCGATTTTTATTAAGGATTTTAGGTCCTTGATTGACGTTCGTGGTAGTAGGATAAGTTGTAGTGTTCTGGTTGGAGGTGACTAACCTCCCATTTTCTCCATATGTTTTGCGACCACTATCAATTGTTGCTTGATCTATTCGAAGAGCACTCTCAAGTACTTCATCGTAAGTTCTTAATGGGAACTTCTGGACTTCTTCCTTCACCTCTCTGCTAAGAGAATGAAGGAATAAATCACATAGTTCCATTTGATCCATGTTTGGAGCACTTGCCGAAGAATAAAGAACTATACGCCACCTTTGGATGAAATGGGTGACAGATTCATTGTGTTCTTGCTTGATGTGTAAGAATTCCCTGATTCCTGTCCTTAATAATTTGTTCATGTCAAAGGCCTTGATGAATTCTGACACGAGCTGCTTGAATGAATGGATGGAAGCCTCAGGTATTCTATAATACCAATCGAGAGCGATGCCTTCCAAGGTTTTTGGGAATATCTTAGCAACAACCCCATCCCATGGGAGTAGTTCTCGAATGGCTATAGCGTAAGCTTTGATATGTGCATTTGGATCTCCCTCACCTTTGTATTTGGGCAAGTCGGGAAGAGGTCTTGGAAGCATGATGCTTCGTATGGTGAAATCTAAGGGTTCTTTCAAATATTCTGAATAAGTCCCTATCGCATAGGTTTCGACCATTGATGGTGCTTGCTGAGGGAGCGGAGGTGGAATGGGTTGTTGATATGGCGTAGCGTATGCATTGGTAGGGGCATAAGGAAACACTGTGTTTGAGAAACATGCTATGGGAGAGGAGAACATATCCCCTTGTGGTGATTTGGAGTACATGTTTAAGTATGACGGGGTATTGTCCAGGAATGGATTGTTTTGTACTAGACCGGGAGGAACAACGTTAGAGATGGTGGGTCTAGTTGGCGTTTGTTGTGAATACTGAGGAGTCATGCCTAACGTGCCTACTCCTGTGAGGAGGTCTACTTGGCTAGGATGGTGTGGAGGATTAGAATTTCCTGTTTGTATGAATTGAGAATGGTGATTTGCTTGAGCAAGTTCTAACCCTCTCACTTTTTCTACTAACGTTGAAATGACTTCATTTGGTGAAGTCACGGTGTTTTTCCGTAGTGGCGTTTGTTGTATATCATGGTGTTGTATAGGCATGTGATATCCTGTATGAACTGATCATGCCCTGCTGCCAAGTTTCCCCGAGGGCATTTCCTATATGTAGTGGCATGGAGGTATTTTCTTGAAAAGAGACCTCGGGTTGTGTTTGTAAACCTCCTATAGGTGGGTACATACTTCGAGAACGTTGGTCGTTCCTGGCATAACGTACCAAATGTTCATCGTCTAAACCTCGGTATGAGTCTGATTGTCTACTAATTTGTGGTCTAAGCAGCACCTGAGGAGATGAACCAGATTCTCCGGTGAACGTCATGTTATTCGAGCCTGAAGGCTCTGTTTGTTGCGTTTGAGCGAGCTGATCTAACTCCTCAGTTTGAAAAGATGAGTTATATCTGATCCTTGGAGTTTGTGTTGACAACTGGTTGGTTGAGTAGTTATCACCCCATACTGAGAGTGAGGGTGATGATTGTCTATTTTGTTGGGCGTAGTATGCCTCGAGGCCCAGAGGGGCTGCCATATGCATCGAATCCTGACATATTCGGGGTATATGAATACCCGCAGAATAATGGGAAGGAGCGAAGGTGATGGTGAAAGCTAATGAGGTAGTAAAGATGAAAGAATCATTTTTAATTTGAAAGAACTAGTAGAAATCTGACTCCAGACTAGAAAGTAGAAAGTTCACGTCGGGTTCACCAATTTTGTACGATGGAAAAGTGACAAGCGAGCATGGGAATCTACAAGTAACTCTTCCTCGCACCCGACCTCCCGAGGTCATGCCGAGATAGCCGGTGGGGATGGAATATGTATGGGATGCAGACAAACTAGTTAGGCAATCTAATGTCTTCAATACGCACTAGTGGAATTTGTGAATCTAAGGCAAAGAAGGCCCTCTAACTTGAACTGGTGTGATAGATCGATCGGCGAGGATGATGACTGCTCGAAGGCTCCATCAATATCGAGCTCTGGCGTGATTCGATCTATGGGTTGTGGAATACGTGGAAAATGACCTAGGATAGTTTTGTGTATGTCTCCGAGATAAGGTCATATGGTGGATGGTAAATATAGTTGACTCTATGGATGATTCTCTGGCCTAGTCCAGAACTCTCTAGCTTTGTTAGCTGTTGTATCTAGTAAGGATAACTGTTCGATGATGATAGGTGGAAGTGGAGTGGATCTGAATACTAGTGTGCGTAGGCCAGTGTCTATGTCTGATTGACTTACGGATTCGTTGGGTTGCGGGATTTGTGGATCATAACCATAGACTCTTGGTTGTTGTGGTCCTACTATGGTCATGCGTAGAGTTAGTTCCTAATCCCTAACACCCAGTAATCGTATGCTTTCTCAGCCTCTATATTTAAAATCTAATAAGCTGTGATCTTCTCGAGTATCCTCACGGGCGTTCTTGCAACTGAATTCTTAGGCTGGTATCTATATCTATAAGAGTGTGTCTCTGCGTCTGCATTGTGGGGACCAAAGGATCACAACCAAAGGTTTGTTCTCTTTCAACCCCTTCTACAGTCATATGGATGTTACCTAGGGTAATCTATAGTTTGGTTGATTCGACCAAAATGTGTGCGCTTGGTCGTCTTCTATGTTTAATCCACTCAACTGGGAATTGATTTGTTGCAAGCTTACCATTGTTCGGAAGACTTGGATCCTAAGATTTTGATCTATATCAGTTATTGCTTGTGATGAGATTGGGCTGGGGCACGATTGGCTCGAATACGTATTCTCTGGGCTCCCTAGGTCCCGTGATTGTCATACAAAAGTAATAATGTAAAATAACTACGTGCAAAATGAAATTTAACTACTTTGAATATATCTATAGCATATATGATTTCTCTATTTTTGTGTTTTCTGATGAACTTTATGAATGAATTTAAAAGAGTAGCTATTTAATATATCTAGAATTTGACAATTAATCTAATGAAAAAATTAAAACAAACAAGATAACCGAGTGTAGCTATTTGTCTGTGCAATTTGAATCTATTCTAAACAATGAAATAATTGACTTAATCTATTTGCAAGGCTCTCGATCCTACCTCAGAAGTGAGGAGTGAATCATAGTTTCTCAGAAACTATCAATCCCCATAGCTTCCCTGGCAATATCGAGAGTAGAATTGACTGAAATAAAGTGATTGGCTACTTTATTTGATATGTTTCTAACTAGAACTTTGAAAGCTAGAACCTGGATTCTGCAGAATAGTGGTGAATCCGATGGTGTGTGTGATCTTGTCCCCTCAGTGTGATCTCCTCGTTCCTTCGTGTTCACGTGGATCCAGAAAAGCGTGTAATGCTAGCATCAACATAAAGTAGATATTGGGACAAAGGCAGCTCAAGATACAGACCGAATACAATGCGAGTAGGAGAGGGATAGCGCAAGAGTACAGAGCTTGGCTTATGCAATTCCTAGCGGGATTTATTGCGAGTCATGCAACATGAAACGTCCAGAACCTGAAACTATCCTGTTTGAAGAACAAAACCTGCAACTTTAATGGCTTCCTATTGAAAACAGACTATCCTATTCCAATGGATTGGATGAAATAACAACAACACTTGCACAAGATGGATATGTGGCTTACTAACAGTAAAACAATGCTAACTAAGCATGCAATGAAAGAAACTAAGCATTCTAAGCAAAATGAAAACTAAATCTATTGCAAAGAGAAATCAGAGGCAAATTTGAGGGGCCATTTGCTTGAGCACAAGCCAACTATTTATAGCATTTGCATTTACCCAAGGTAAAAACCAAATAGAACTCTTAAACTATAAACAATGGCAAAACACTATTCCAGGGAACCAGAATCATAAATGCAAGCTTATGGCGGTGAAAGAAAGCTGGTAAAACGTTGAAATTATGTGAGTCGTGTTAAAAGAGCTTTGCGTAAAGGACGGAAAATCACCGTAAAGGACCACCACCCGAAGCGGGGCGGTCACACGGGACGCCCAAAGCACACGTTCGGGGCGGGGTCACGAGACCCGCCCCGCCTTGCGGGGGGGCGGCGGGTTTCATCATCTTTTTTCCCAAGAAGAAAAAGGCCAAGAAAAAGGGGGAAAAGGGAAAAAAAACAGCATGCGGGCTAAGCGGGGCATGCGGGATGTTAACACACACTTGGAGATTCACCTCTCTCAATAAACCGTTGTCAGTCATACTAAAACAGTTGGATGTGGCCCACATGATGACCTATCCTACAACACAACCATTTGATGACAACGCTCCTAAACCTTCATGGTATAAGGAGCATGAATATTGTGAAATGCATCACGTTAAAGGTAATAAAATAGACAAATGTCTATGACTTCACCACTATATTCAAGACCTCATTGACAATAGGGAGATAGAGGTGGATAACCCTGGAAAAACAAAACACCTAACGATAAAATGGGGATTTATAAAGAACCATTCCCCAAGCATGATAAGTCAGAAAATACAAAGACGGATCGGGGAGAGTCATCCCAAACTTATAAAGCTGTAAATTACTTGTATACCAAGAGAGATAACAATCATTACGATTCACTTATTAGATTTATTTTCTCCCCTGCTGACCGTGTCAACACTATCCGGATTAAGGGAAAGGACTATGCTGCTGCTGCAAGAATAAGGTGTGCCTGCCTCGTAATTCCAGAACCCTCTCCATCAACCCCGCATACTAGTAAGTATAACCTTTTAGAACAACTCGAGAAGACGTCTGCTAATATTTTGATCTTATATCTTCTCAAGATATCCAATGTGCATAAGGACATTCTGTACCAAACTCTTCAGGGGGGAGTGCCTTTAGAAGTTGATCTTGCACACCTTCAAGCTGCGGTGGCAAATATTGCACCAAGTGAGCATCTCACTTTCAACCATAGGGAGATCCCTACCAAGAATCCCACACATAATCTTCCCTTGTACATTGAGGTAGTTGTCACCCGTAGGAAAATCAAATGGGTGCTTGTGGATAATGGATCGGGATTGAACATCTGCACGCTTAAGTTGGTCAAACAATTGGGACATACAGAGGAAGATCTTGAGTCCCATATTATCACTATCACCACATACGACAACGTGGAAAGGGAATCAACAGGTACCATCACACTACCTATGGAAGTAGGCCCCACTTGTCATCAGATGAAGTTTCACATCCTAGATTTGGAACTTCCATATAATATGCTTCTAGGCTGACCATGGATTCATGCCATGTAGGTCGTGCCATCAATGTTTCATCAATGCATCAAGTTGAAGCATGAGGGACATACAATAACAATACCAGGAGATTCAGATCCCTTTTCTCATTATAGAGCTCTCAATAGCTTTGCATGAAAGGGTACATATGCATGTCCCTCTACAGATATAGTGGTTCCTCTTTAGTTTGAGGCTATGGAATCCCATGTGGATTCGATTCACTTAGTTCTTGCACTCATGGGGCATCTACTTCAACCTATCCATTTGATTCATGGGAGATGAAAATCCTAGAATATGGTTGTGGGGAGTATAATGTATAACAAGTGCTCTTAATCTCTAACCTCTCACTTTGTCACTCAAAACTAGAGGTCGACCTAACTACCACTTCAAGAGACCTAGAGAGGAACACACTATTGGGTCATTCCTACCATGAGGCTTATTAGGCGAGGAGAAATTACTTGATCCACCTACTGACTTGGGTCCCCGAGGACACTCAACCATCTTGTTATCAAACCCCGGAATATGAAAATCTAGCGGAATGATGTACTCCATGGGCTACAAAGGCCTAGGATGTGGGAAGAATGAACAAGGACAAAGAGAACCGTCCCTCTTCCACATTTCAAAACAGAAAGATACAACATCGGGATCCGTCCTTATGGAGTGCACCCCAATGATCAAGATGTGACTTGTTCTCGAGTGTGAGGATAGCTCGATTACCTGAGACAGGATATGGATTCCCATTATAGCCAATATGAGGATTTGGCCTCCATGAACCTTTTCATGAATAATTTTGTCCCCGACCATAACCCCCATCAAACCCTTGACCTTGTATACCCTTCCCTTGTTGAATGGGACCAACAACGTCACATGCCACTAGATTTATTCAAGAACAACAAGGCTATTGCGAGTTCATGGGCATAAGGGATACAATTCCCATTGGAGATCACAAGAAAGTTTTCTTTATTGAATTAGACACTGTGCCTACTTTGGTGAGGAGGTTAAACTTCATGGTCAACAAAATTTAAAGAAAAGTGAGGGAAAAATTTCTATAGAAAAGCCTCGGAAAAAATCAAATTCCAAGTCACACAGTGAAAACCTCTTTGAGGCACTAGCCGACAAATAAATAATAAAATCAAAGGACAAACAAAGTGACCATGCCAAGGATGAAAATCTCGTGGAGACATCCTTGGACGAAGATCTCAACCTTCCTCCCGATCTTACGCGTATGGATGATTTATCAAAATTTTTAGTTGAAGAAACCATTGATGTCAACATTGGTACCGAAGAAGACCCCAAGATAGTAAAATTGGGGGCATCACTCTTATCTCGAGAACAAAAGACGTTCACTATGTTGTTGCGAGAGTTAATTAATGTGTTTGCATGGTCTTACAAAGAC
Organism: Taxus wallichiana var. yunnanensis; assembly: GCA_018340775.1. Lineage (NCBI taxonomy): Eukaryota > Viridiplantae > Streptophyta > Pinopsida > Cupressales > Taxaceae > Taxus > Taxus wallichiana. The sequence goes on from CM031234.1 coordinate 84,182,778, forward strand.
TTGTCCAACCTAGATCCAATTTTGGTCGTGCACAACCTAGTCATGTACGTAGATGCCAAGCCTATCAAATAGAATCTCCAAAAGATGCATCCAAGAGTGGCCTTGTTGGTTAAGGAAGATTTGGAAAGATTGCTTGCAGAAGGATTCATCAGACCAATTGACTATTCTGAATGGATATCGAACATTGTTCCTATCTAGAAGAAACCTGTTGGTATCTGAATCTACACGGATTTTAGGGACATCAATAAAGATTTCCCTAAAGATGTTTTTCCCCTACCCACCATTGATATGATTGTTGAATCAATAGCAAGATACAAAATTCTATCACTCATGGATGGCTTTTTGGGTTATAATCGATTAAAATCGCGAGGACCAACAAAAAACAACTTTCACAACTCCTTGGGGCACCTTCTATTATCAGGTGATGCCATTTGGCATTAAGAATGCAGGAGCAACTTATCAGTGGGCCATGACAGTAATATTTCATGATATGATTCATGACATCATGGAAGACTACATAGACGACATCCTGGGAAATTCCAAAACAAGAGAGGATCATCCAATCATTTTATGACATATCTTTGAATGCCTGCGTGAATACAAAGTCAGGTTGAATCCCAAGAAGTGTGTCTTTGGGGTGCTATCTAGGAAACTATTGGGCTTCATTGTGTCAAGATGAGGTATTGAGGTAGACCCTGCTAAAGTGTCTGCCATCACTGAAATGCCTCCACCTGAGAATATCAAGCAATTGCGTAGCTTACAGGGGAAAATTCAAGCCATTCGCCGCTTTATCTCCCAGCTTGTAGATAAATGTCACTCATTCACTCATTTTCTTAAGAAGGACATTGCTTTCATCTGGGGACCCGAACAACAACAAGCCTTTTCTTTTCTTAAATAGTACCTGGCTAATCCACCTGTCCTCATGCCTCCTACTCTGGGAGAACCACTTTTTCTCTATATTTTTGCTACACAATACACTATTGGTGCACTACTCACCAAATATGACCTTATCCACAAAGAGAAAGTGGTGTACTATCTGAGTCGCACCCTCATTGCCTATGAAATTAATTATCCTCGATTGAAAATGCTTTCTTGGCCGTTGTTTTAACCTTTTAGAAACTTCGCTATTACTGCTGAATACTAAGACCAAGCTCATATCCAAGGTCAACCCACTTAAGTATTTTTTCTCCAAACCCACCCTCACGGGTAGAATGGCTATTTGGATCATAATAATTAGTGAGTTTGATATAGAATTTGTCCATCAAAAATCATTTAAAGGACAATTACTTGTAGACCAGCTAGTGGAAACACCTTTGCAAAGCACATAACCTTTGAGTTTGGATCTGCGGATGCATCTTTGCTCTACATTAAAGAATCTGTCATCATATGACAGATACATTTTTATGGATCTTTTACATTTCATGGTTCAGTGCATGAGTGCTCCTTATTACTCTTTCGGTGATCCTATACCACGGCTTTCCACCTAGCCTTCCCTTGCACGAATAACACTACAGAGTATGAAGCATTTATTACAAGGATGAAGCTAGCCATCAAGTGGAATATTCATCATGTTAAGTTCATAGGTGATTCATATTTAATCATTAAACATGTTAATGATGAGTATAAAGTTAAGGATGACAAGCTCATACCTTACAAAAAGTTAGTGGAAACTCTAAAGGAGTATTTTGTGTGCATCACCTTTGAGAAAATCCCAAGAGCGCAGAACAAATCAGTGGATGCCATGGAAACAGTGGGATCTATGCTTCGTATTCCACCAGGGAACAATTATATGCCTTTCTTTGTAGAAAACCTACGCCTACCCACGTATGACATGCCAGAATATTTCCTGGCTTGTGAGGTTGTTGGTCCCCATTCTCCATGGTATGAACCCATTTTCACCTATCTTAAGGACATAATATTCCCTCCTGATATCACCCGCTTTGAAAAGCAAATCCTAATTCACCAAATAACCCATTACACCCTTTTATGAGGTACACTTTATCATCATGGCTATGACAGAATCTATTACGCTATCTGGATGTGACCGAGTCAATCCGGTGCAATCAAGGAAGTGCACGAAGGGGTATTCTAAGCACATACCAATGGCATGGTCTTAGCTAAGAAATTTTGAGAGTAGGTTATTATTGGCCTACCATGGAAACCGATTATTACAATTACGTTAGAAAATGTGTGCTTTGCTAAAAGTATGAAAATTTCATCCATGCTCCATCACAACCATTATGCACCAATCACTACCCCATGGCCATTCTCCAAGTGGGGACTCAATTTAATAGGGAAACTTACTCCTACCTCATTTGATGGTCATACACATATCATCACAGCTACAGAATATTTTACAAAATGGGTGGAGGCCATCCCTTTAACCTATGTCATAGGAGCATAGATTTCTAAATTCATCATGAATCACATTATTTGCCGATATGGTATTTCGACAACCATTGTTACAGATAATGGGAAGTCATTTAAGAAAAAAACTATGAAAGGTCTTTTCTAACAGTTCCAAATTAGATTGAAATGGTCCACACCATATTACCCTCAGGGTAATGGACAAGCTGAGGCAAAAAACAAGCCTTTGGTCAGGATAATGGAGAAGATGATCAGCAAAACAAGTTGAAACTGACACCTACAAATCCATCCGGCCCTTTGGGCCTATCGAACATCCATTTGAACCCCTATAGGTGTGACACCATATTCCTTAGTGTTCAAGACAAAATATATCATCCCCTTAGAGATTGAACTTCCGTCCCTGAGGATCTCTCTTTGAGACTATCTGGATAAGGATGAAGATTATCAAGTGGCAAGACTGGCTGAGTTGGAGCTACTAGATGAGAGATGCATTCATGCCCTTAATCACCTGAAGGTGTATCAACATAGAGTCTCCAGAAATTACAACAAGAGAATCATCCCTTGTTATTTTGAGGTTGGTGATTTGGTTATGAAGGAGAACCAGTTCAACACCAGAGCAGAGCGAGAAAAGAAAGGGAAGTTTGAACCACATTGGTTAGGACCCTATGTCATAGTTTCCAAGTACGACACTGGGGCATACAAATTGGCTCACCCCAATGGTGATGAGCTCTGGGAGCCCATGAACACCATGCATCTTAACAAGTTTTATGCTTGAACATGGTGCAAAAATCAAAAATACAAAAACATAAAAAAAAAATCAGAAAAAGAAAAGGAGAAAACAGGTCGTCCACTAGTGAAAACCACACAATTGTGGCACTTTGGATAGGTCCTTGGGTGAAAAATGATTTCTAGCACCTTGGGAGGATTCATTGTTCACAAGTATCCTATCTTATAAGGGTAGTTGTCTTTGGCCTGGACTTGGTTATGCCTTCGAGTTTCCTTGTGTACACCATCTTGTCCATCCTTGATCTGGCTTTGCCTTCTTCTATTCATCTGTGAGGGACGTGGTCTTTCATTATTTCCCATCTTACGCTAGGGGAAACTCAATGAATTCACCTTCTTGTTCATAAGCATGTGGCTTTTGCCCTTGTATATTCCCCACCTAATGCTTGGGGGCATCAATGCTTTCTTGGTTACTGCACATCACTTTGGAAAACAAAAACAATTAAAAACACAAAAACAATAGAATATTGTTCCGAGAAAAACACAAAAACAATAGAAAATTGTTTTGACAAAACACAAAAACAATAGAAAATTGTTTCACAAAAACCTAAACAATAGAAAATCGATGCATGAAAACATATCTTACAAAAACATGTACTTGCATTATCTTGTTTCCTTGCTTTGCTTGTTTCTTGTATAGTGTTTTGAGTGCTTGCTTTTGGGTTGTTTGTTGCTTGGGTGTACATTTGTCATAGTTCATCTTTTCTTGCTTAGATTAGATTCATTCTTACTTGTGCATATTGCGGTGTGTCTTGACATGCTATTGAACCTTGGGAAATCATGATGTAATGTGTTCATTCATTATGTTCTTTCTTGAGCATTTGGTTGTGTTTTTACTTGTTAATAAGATAGGATGAATCATGATGTATTGCATTAATTCCTAGTGTTCTTTGTTAGTATTTGATTGTGTTTCTTACATGTGCTCTGCTTTTGTTATCACTCACATCACATTAACATCACTATCATCACATCTAGCATCATCATACATCATATATAAACAAAAAGCTAAGTTTTACATCATGCATGTATGCTAAGCTAATCATCACGTATCGTATCATCAATGGGGGTAAAAGGGGTTACGCATAATAAAAAATATATCCCCCGCACCAATATCATCATATCATCCCGTCCATATACATCAAAATGACACATACGAAATACATTTGATATCATCTAAGGATCTATCATCTAAACATCCAAAGCACATGTATACATCAAACATTGAAATCAGATACATATAATGTACGAAATCAGATAACATCATCACATTGTCCATAAGTGCTGAATTAAACAAACGCAACATGCAATGAGAATCAACATATAGTAATTTCTGAAAAGGGGTATTTCACATCATAGAATTATGCCCACTCGTGTCACATGCATCAGAATACAAAGACAATAAAATAACATCATAACAACATCCATAAGTGTTGAATCAAGAAAAATAACATGCATCGAATCCAATGCAGGCAACAAGCCCGCTCAAGATACTAAACACGATTCATGTCCCGTCATCAATTAGTTCCCCATGAGTTTAAAGGCAAATCAAAAACCATCTATATACATGTATCAAAAAACAAAGATATATCTCATAATCATGTGAATCTGAGCCAAAACAAAGTACTCCTCATATATATATGCATATGTGTCAAGTATACATCTGTATCAAAAATGGATACATACAAATATGTGCTCTATATCAAAAATGCCTTCAGCTGAGGCGTACAACAAGGATACATAAAAAATGTCTGTATACATACATACAATGTCCTGATCAGTGCTCAATACAAATACATCAGCGATACACAATGCCATCAAAAAGGGGCATGTATATGAAAGAATCAAGCCTTCATCATGAGGCATCATAAAAAATACATGTCTATAATCATTGTACATCAAAATCAGCCTTCATAAGAGGCATACATACAAAAGAATCTATATAATACAAAAGTGGCTATCAACCATAGCTCTCGCCCTCATCGGGGCTCCAAGGTCTGTCCTCTGGATGCCAAAACTCTAAAGGATGGGCTAGCACTGGTCTCACCGGTTGCTCTGGTAGGGGCCGTCCTCACCGATCTGGTGGATGCCCAAACCTCCGTGAACAAGATCCTGATGCACTCGATCCTAATAAATGTGGAAATTTCACTCTCTACTCAGGCGGCACCACTTTGTAATATGTTGTCCTTTAAAACAGTTCCTCACCACCAAACCTAGTGGCATCACGAATCAGATCTGCATCTCCCGAGGTGAGTCTTGCTGAAGGGCGATGTCCCGCTCACTGTAACCCACCAGTCCGCCTCGGTCTATCTAGAGGTGGCAACCTCTCGATTCCTCTTTGTGGTCATCACCTGTAGCTCGGTGCGGGCTTGGTCCCTCTGTGCTACTACTACCTGATAACGAGTATGCACGTGGTCTCTCTGTGCCACGACCATGCGCGCCTATGACTGGGGCCCGATGTAGGAGACTCAGTTCTGTGCCCCCTGTGTAGATATCTCTAGGACTGGCTCCGCCATGCTACTCTATCATCTCTTAGCCTAGACGAGCCCGAGCGTGATCCCGCCTTGAAGTAACGTAATAATATGGGCTCGGGTCTTGTCCCACTCTACTATAGGTCATGTCACACACTAGCCTTGAGCCTCGTCTCTCTCTACTCTAGCCATGTATCTCTCAAGCTATGAGCATGTTGCACCTGTGCATGTGCTATGGTTATCTCGCACCACTTGGCTATGAGGCTATATGTGCCTCGGGGACCGGTCTCTGCGGTGCTCTGGAAAAATGGCCCTACTCAAAACCTGCCTCGGGGTGTAGACATGGCTGCCTCAGTACTTAGGCCCTATGGCCTCGGTCCCTGTGCCTGTGTGGCACCCTGTCCATCATGAGGGATCCCATCAAAAGTATCCTTGAGGTTTGGCCCCAATGCTACTGTTGTAGCCCTATGCTTTGACCCATCCCATACCTCCACGGTGGTAAAATGCCTGCTACCCAAGCTACCTCTGGAATAGTAAGTCGCTAGGGTAATACTGTAGCATACCACACTACATAATTAGCTGTGGTCCCCAAATCTCTAATCTATTGTAATGGGTGTAATTCTGGGGACCACCATAAGAAAGCGCCTGGCTCAGGGCTGCTACAATCCGAGGCCCTATAGTCTTCCTCTCAGAGTCCCTACGAGCATGCCAGATATCTGGCTGCGGGACACCCTATACTCGGCCTAGCTGCCAGTTGCCAAAACCTATCAACACGATATAGCTCCATGATGTAGCTGTGGCTGCCAATAAGAAAGTGCTCCACCAAGCACATGCTAAGCTCTGTGGCATCCTCTCACCCCTTGGAAGTGTCTATATGGACACCAAATGACGTCTATCGCTGCTTTAACTCATCAAACTCCCACCTATATCTGAATAGGCTACCAAGGTGACCATGGATGTCTCCACCAATTACAATCCAAGCCATATATGATGGTTCCTCGGGATCTCAAACTCGGAATGGGCCAATAGGGCTTCCAATAACTATATGATCCCATGACCATATACTCAGAATAATGATGCCAACCCCATGGTCTTTTGACCGTGGTATGTGATGAGATGTAAATCTCAGTATAAGTGGGCCAGTATACACTGCCCCCAACAATACCTCTCACCACTATAAATACCATGAACTAGTGGTAGCAATCCTCTCGGGAATGAAGTCCCTATCTTATCAGTGAGTACGAACCCACTGATAAGTGCCATGATATAGAGTGGCCTCCTATGTAATGTCGGGTCGGAGATACAATCATGTAAGGCCACAGTCATCCTGTCATGGGGGATGTCATTAACACCAAATAAGGCACTGCACGCTGCTCTAATTAGACCTACATCTGTACTATACTCAATCAATGTACCCATCATGGGCACACGCGTAGAATCCACCACACATCCTCTATGGTCACTATCATCTCACCTGTGGGTAGTCTAAAGAAATGAATCTTGCTATGCCATTGCTTGGTAAGTGCGATCGGGAGGCTATGATCTAGTACAATCGATGGCATCTAAGACACGGGGCCTAGCCCCACTACCTCGATAATATGGCCATTTTCGGTGGTCATGTCGGTGCATACTACCCTCTAACTCGGTAATTCAAGAGTGATGCTCTCACGTTTGCAATCTTTGGTAGTCATCTTTGCAAAATAACCCGCCACTTGTTAGTTTTTAACATTTCCTCTAAAAATCTATCTCATTTTTAGGGTTCACCCAAAAATCCTAAAAATTCTTTTAAGTGTCACATTTTTGCTAGGGTGCCTATGTGCCCTTTTTGGCATGTACGCCATGTTTCTAGCACTTGTGCTTGCGTGCATGTTTTTACTAGTGCGTGCACCCTCTACCGAGCACCTGCACACCCTTTTTGGCATGTGAGCCACCTAATTAGTACTTGCGCATGCATATGTGCGCTTCTACCTATGTGTGCTTGACTATCCATGCATGTACCATGATTTTAGCGTGTGCAACCTTTTCCCAGTGTGTGCACATACATGCACATGTGCTCATGTGTGTGTGTGTGCGCACGCGTGTGTGTGAGATTTTTGACTACACATGTGCATGCATAGACCTGGAATCTACGGCATCAAACAGATGCCTACGCCCCCAAAATGGTGCATACGTGTCCTATCCCACACCTGCACCTAAGCGCAGCCGTGCCTACATGTTTTCTACACCTAAATGCCCTAATTAATGCATTAATGACAAAATTTTACAGACAAGGTTGCGATACTCACAAATGGGCCCTTGTCCGCGTGCCTTTGTACCCCCGATTGTGTCGGCATGCCTTAAACAGGTCTCGTGCGATCACTATCTCTCCCGAGTGTCAAAGTCTCATGGTAAGTTTTCTAAACCGAGTAGTTAAAATGAATCGATAGTGATGTTTTTACCCCCATGTGGGGTATATTAACCTATTTTTCACCATTCGGAAGGTTGGGAAACCCGTTTCGATCACCATTTTCTCCTCTGTTTCATTTTTCTGTGGAATAATTATTTTTCTCTTCTTTTTCACCGTATTGGGGAATTTTTTGTCGATACCCCTTTCTTCTCCCCTGGACAATTTTATTGCTCCCTGGTGATTTTTCTTCTTCTTCACACTCTCGTAAATAATTATTTTTTCTTAATTTTTCCACTTAACAAGGACATTATTTGTCATTTGTTTCTCATTTCTTCCTCTAGGGCACTTTACTGTCGCCCCCTAGGCCCTTCACTTTCTTCTTTTACTTTCTTCTATGGTTTGGAAAGCAAAAATCGCCATGGTTTATATAAAGCAAAATATATATATATAAAAATATATATATATATATATATATATATCAAAAACCCAAAAACAAGGCAAAATTTTCCAAAAAATCCTAAAAAGTAAAAAACCCTACAAAATGGTAACTTGCTTGTTACGGCTGAAACTTGTGTCTTATGCATGGTATTTTCTCCATATCATGTTGGTTTGTCTCACATCTTCCCTGATTAATATGACTTGCAGATCACCGGATTCACAATCATTCACAAAGCTAGCTACTTACTTTGTCTCAGTACTCTAGGGCACTTTCGTTGCTAGGTGTTGTTTCATTATGCACAAATGCTTTTCATGGACCCCATGTCCATTGTCATTTCCCCTTACATGTATCCTTGCTTGGGGCATCATTTTTAACCCTTGTCATCAATCATGAACTTGTGGATCTCTTCAGCACTGATAACAAAACATTTGTGCAACTGTCTTGATCATTTTTGGGTTGGATATGTGTGTTCATACTTGTTTTCCCCGTTATATGAGCTTGTTTTCCTTCTCGTATTGCATTGCATTATTGTATGTTGCGTGGAGTTGGTACTTTCAACAATGGACAATTATTCGTAGTATGGATTTTCATGTCATTCTACCTTTGTCGTATGCTTATATTTTTCATAAGGACCGATGATGTAGTTCCTATGGCAATATGATGACATCAAATTTGTTCCAAATAAACAATGGCTAGAGGCTAAGCTCTTCTCTCCCCTCTTCCTTATTTCTTCTACACCACTTCCCTTTTCACCCCTAATTTTCTCTCTCATTGGGGCATCCTGCCTCTTCCCCATTCTTCTATCTATATCTCACCTTTTTCGATCATTGATCAACTTCTTCCATCACCCCATCGACACTCAAGGGGGAATCTCTCCCTCCTACTAATTTTTCTTCTATCCCTTCAAAATCTCTTCCATCTACTATCTTTGAAGTGGCATCACTTATGCCACCCCAAAGAGGGGAAAATGTAGACACCTATAATTACGCCCAAGCAATTTAAATACTTAAATTGCGCTAATTATCCCCTTTCTACAAATTGATGACATATCGTCAAAAACACTCACATTCCATCTTCTTATCAATAATTAATTACAATACACTAATTGATTAAGTCGTCATCCAACTAACACCCTAATTAACAACCTCCCATTAATAAATCACCTCTTCTATCTAGATTAATTAATTATTATTAATTAATTAGTCTTCCCCTTCATTTAACTAATAAATCAATATTTAATTGATTTAATCCCTTTCTAATAGCCTAAATTGTACTAATATTCCTCTAATTGGCTTCTATAAGCTCACATCTACCTATTAGTTAATCACATTTGATTAATTAAAGCACCCCCAACTCCCATGACTTGCTAAGCCTAAATTAAACCCTTCTAAAGTAAGGTTACCTTTAATAAAGCAACCTTATCCATTCCTAATCATGTTTTACCTTTATCCCACATTCATGAGGATATGTTGAATCATTTATCCTTTGGGCTATATAAAGAGCCCTCCACCTACCTTTTTACTTACACCTAAACTCTTTGAGAAAGAAAATGCAAAGCATATAGCAAAATAGACTATGAGCTTGCTTTTGTGTTCTCTTGAGAGTTCATCATCTTGAGGAGCTGAAATTCCTATTCTAGCCTAAAGTCTTCGGTCATATGGGAGGTGTCAAAAGGGTCTTGTAGCCCAATTTTGATAAGCCCCCATTCCTAGGTTCTTGGAGATATCAAGGACAACCAAATATTTAGATTTTGTCATTAGCTTTGTTATAGAACTATTTAGGTGTTATTTCTCATTCATCTAACTTAGCTAAAAAGCACAAAACCATTGCACACATTTAGGAAAGGATGTATCAAGGGTATGGGGTTATAAAATTATTTTGTGAGCCTAGTCATATGAGTCCAGATATAATGCATGACTGTAGTCTGCTTCTCTGTAACATTTTGTAATGGCTCCATGAATGTAATGAGGTTACCAGTTTACAATGAATATGAACATTGATGATTCTAATGCATACATCTTTCTTAGAATTCTTTTGCATTTATGTTTATAATTAAGTATGAGTGCTTGTACAACTTCTTTCTATTTTGGTATAAGTTATTCAATATGTTAAGCATTTTCTATCTAGAATGACTGCAAGGATCTAGAATCCATTCTGAGCTCTATGATGCTTGTATGTTTTACTCCTTTCAAAACCCTTGAACATGGATCATAGATGATGTTTCCCACTAAACTCACATAAAAGAGAGACTTAGCTCCCGCACGTGTGCCTCGGTGAGTGCCCAACACCACTGGTGATAGGTCGGTGCACATGGGGTTCCTTTCTTTTGTGATAAGGGTAAAAATGACTACATCTTGGTTCCATTTCCAGGACCTATTTTCAAAGTTGTAGTGGGAAATGACATACATCATGATCTAGGTAATGAGTAATGATAGAAAGTTTAACTTTGAAAAATGTTGAATCATGGTTCAAGATCACGAAGGATGAATTTGCTCGAGATATTCAAGACTTTGGACTGAGTTTGATGCACGTAAATGGGTAGAAGAGAACCTCTACCATGATGTATATGATTTTTGTTGTTGTTTCCCAGTAGAGCTATATGAATGGCTCTCAGCGTATGCATCTAGATCAAGCTGGTATTCTAGATCATGTGCGTGGACCTAAGAAGATTACTAGAGGCTGCAGGATGTAGATCGCGTGGAATAATGCTATGGATCATTGGTGGGAAGGTGTGTTGGATAGATACACCACAGGAGTGCACTTTCCACATATTCTTGCCCGAGAAGTTGCTGATTTTTACTTTCTGTGGAATCCTAGAGGATCATTTCTATGTGTTATCCCTCTAGCAATGAAGATCTTGGTTGTTACTTTGGGTTTAGAGGCATTTCCAATGGCCGGCTAAACCATTCGAGTCTTTGGGAAAGGGAGCTAGGGTGAAGGAAGATGGCAGATATATGATGGAGAAGGAAAGAGAAGAGAGATGGCTCAAGTATAGTGAAGCACATGAAAGGGAGATTGCTAGATGACGTGAGGCTTTGTAAGTGTGATGGATCTATGGAGATAGATGTTACGGGAAGGAGTTGAGGTTCACGTAAAGGACATGGAACTTGAGTAGTTTGTGCTACCCCATCTTGGCAAGTGCGTAAGAGATACCCCTTCATCTTCTGATGAGAGTTACTCACATGGAGAAAGAAGAGTTGTTGGCACGTATCTGAACCCACCCAGTGACCAAACCATGGTGCTTGGTTTTCTAGAACAAGGAAGGAGTATCATTGACCCAATTGGAATTAGTGGAAGTGACAGATCTACGGTTAGGAGGTACAATTGTTTAGTCCCCATTTCTATGGCTACACATATCCCAGTATTTGGAGGATTCTTTGGACAAGGAGCAAGTATACAAGCCTTCGGTCTCATATCTAGGAGTGGCACAGGTACAATAGTGGTAGTGGGGCATTATCACAGACCATCGGCACATAGTTCAATGGAACCTTGGGGACACTTGGCACAACTATGATAGGACCCGGTGGTTCGGTGGGTCATGAGGGATAGGACCTGGTGGACCTAGTGGGTTTGGTGGATTTGGTGGCTTAAGAGGCACAGGAGCGGGTGAGACTGGTGGATCCAGTAGCGGAGGGAACACTAGGGGAAACCAAGGCTCTAGATTAGGAGGACAAGGGCCCCAGCCACCCCATGAGGTCTTATTTGAGATGTCATTACACTTTCCAGATTACAAAGGTATTGAGGATTCCTTAGAGTATGTTCACAAGTGTGAGATTATATGGTGTGCAAAGGGGATCATAACCTCGGAGTGGAAGGCTAGTCAATTTGCAATAATGTTTTAGGGGCACACACATAGCTGGTATAAGAAATATGACCCCCATCAAATGGTGGTGGATTACACTGCTTTATAGAACACCTTCTTAGAAAAATTCCACATCCTTGAGTTTGAATAGAAGAGCATCAACACCCAGAAGAAAATTCAATAGGGAATGGAAGAGAGTGTGCGGGAGTATGATGCACATTTTAAAACTCTCTTATCTAAGTTATCATATGATATTGACAATTCACAACATGCTCGGTGGTTTTTAGGGGATTGATCACCCCTTTTAGAAGGGCCTTATCGCATAAAACGTTTACATACCCGCGCTAAGCATTGGAAGTCGCTCTATGTGCCGAAACTGTTGGTAGTGTTGATACTAGAGTTAGCCCATTCTTGGAGGCTCAAATTGCTGTTATGGCTAAGCAGATGGAGAAATTTTCCACAAACTCATCCCATGAGACTCGCAGTGGTTTATGGTGCACAAATTGTGAATTATAGGGGTATGCCAAGGGTATTTTTCCCCGAGAGGGTAGTATGCACCATGATAGTAGACTGTGAAATTTTTCATGGGGACCATGATGCAAGTAGATTCCCTTTGTTACAGCATGCAATCTAGAAGAATGTGTCTTTCTACTATAAAATTTACACTTCTACAACCCATGATACTAATGATTGTAGGCTCATTGATCAAATCCATGAGGTCATTGATCATGGGGTATGCCAAACCAACATTGCCAGTAGTTCTAAAGGGGATGATCGCCGCTATGAGGAGCACGTAGATGGTGGCACGCATGGAAGGGGATTTCATAGAGGATTTCTTGATCATGGTAACCATGAAAGGAGGAAGGATTGAGTTACCGTGTGGAACCTATTTTAATTGTGGGTCTACAGAACATTATAAATGGGAGTGCTAGACCTATTGCGGTGCTCTCATGGTGCGGAAAGATGTAAAAGTATGAGGAATTCTGGAGTTTTTTGAGCACATGAATTAGTAGCAATAGAAAGATAAGGGCACCTAATGGTAAGCATCAAGAATACAAACACACAATGGATGTCGCGGGTGACATGTGATGCAGAGTTTAGAACCTGTTTTAGTAACAACAAGAGCAGAGGCTACGTGCGCAAAGGAAATACCAAGGTAGAGGACCCTAGTTTGAAGAGAGGAATTAGTTCATGGGAAGTAACTTAGGACCCCGCACATCAAAAGGAAGTATATCAAGATACCATGGATGTCATTCGGAGTTTACAAGGAGAAATCCAGTGCCTAAAGGAGCAGTCTAGGAGGGAGGAGCAAAGGAGAAAGGTTGAGGCGCCAAAGGATGACTTGGATGAGGTCAAGGAAGTATGTAAAATGCTAAGGAAAGAGAATTTTATTTTTTTACTAGGATCATGGTTGAGGGATAAGGTACCACGTGCTAGAGAAGAGCGTGAGAGAAAGATCCTACATGTAAACCTTCCCCCTCACAGCCTTGACTATGACAAAAAGATCACATCGGATGTAGTTGTAGATGGATGACTCCTTAGTAATATCCTCATTGACACAGGCACGGAGGTCAATGTTCTCACATTGGATGCTTGGCATTAGATGGGAAGACCTGCATTATAACCATCTTTGAATGTGTTGTATATGGAAAAAAAAATGAAGGTGATTCCCATTGGTGTCTTAAGGGATGTAACTATCACTATCCAGGAGCTAAGTTTATTGGGGACTTTGAATTCTTGGCACTCGCCAAGGCAAACAATTTCCTAGCACTAATTGGGTGCCCATGGTGTTACAAGAAAATGCTTGACCTTCAGTTCAACAAGGGGTACATTAGTTTTGAAAATAAGGAGGAGCGGGTTATTATACCCTTGGTTGATGGGAAGTCAACACCCTATACTAGAACCTTTGGGGAAGAAGTCCTAGACATGATATATGTGCACTCAATCAGGGATCCAGAGATAATCCATCCTACCGATGGAGTTATCTAGTTTGAGGATGCTCAGTCAGTAAGTGACACCACCAACCTAGCATGTGATAATTGGGTGCATGGGACTTATGAATTGATTGGATGATAGTTGAGAGGATTGGTAACAAAAGTAACAAAGGCACGTATGGTCCGGCACCTAGGAGGAAAAAAATTACCTAAGTATTCAGGAGGGGCCTTCCCTGAGATCTTTTTATAGGAGATGGAAGCTCAGTGGAAGGAGGAGAAGGAATGAAGAGGGATGTTAAGTTATTTCCTACTCAGCATAGTGACATGGTGGTGGGCTACACATCAAGAGAGCCTTTTAGAATGGCATGAGGTGAGAATTGCTCTCTCTATCAAGTTTTCTAGAAGCAACATACCCACCACCATCAAGGACTACCATGGTAAGGAACCCGCCTCTTTCCACATCCAAGCTTGTGAGAAGGTCTAGAGAGAAGGCACAAAAGATTTTCCACCATCCCTTTGGGTGCACAAGTTGTATTCTACACTATAGGGTTGCACGTACACATGGTACATACATTCTGAGACACGCCGCCAAATAAGAAACTGGAAAGAGCTAGCAAATGACCTCATTCAAATGTTTGAGTATTGAAGTACCAAGCCATCATTTGATAAGGAATTACAATTTGTTATGTGCCTTACCATGGGGGATAGTGCCATGACAGAAGATAGGCTGTTGGAACTACTAGGTGGACCAGGTTTGGAGGTGCACTTTGAAGAAGAAGTAGAAGAAGCAAAAGAGATCTAGCTTGAGCATGCATGCTTGGAAAAGGAGAAAGGGAAATTAGTATATGTTATTGATGGGGAGGAAGTAGAGAGCCTGGATGTTAACCATTATGTGGGGACACACAAAGTAGTGGACAATGCTAATGCTCATGCGCACCTACCATGAGCCTTTAAAGACAAATAAGGTTAACATTGGCTTAGAAGAAGAACCTAAGGAAGCTATCATTAGAGATTACTGGTTGGAGAAGGAATTCTCTAAGATCATAGATCTTTTGCATGAATTTGAGGATTTATTCCCACGTGGGTACCATGAGCTCAAAGGCATCCACCATTCCTTAGGGGAGATGAGAATAAAGGCAAGGAGGGGCATGCCCAATCGGGAAGAGACCCTACCGGATGAATCCCAATTTACGTGTAAAGGTAAAGGAAGAGATAGACAAAATGATAGCTTCTAGAATCATTGAAGCTATGGAAGAATCAGAATGGATAAGTTTGATGGTGATAATCATTAAGAATGATGGTGGGTTAGGATATGCGTGTATTATAGGGAGTTGAACGCGGTTTGTGTCATCGATCCTTTTTCAACCCCCTTAATCAAAGAAATTTTAGAGGGAGCCTCTGGGTGCAAAATCTATTCCTTTACAAATGGATTTTTGGGGTACCACCAAGTCCAAATTGCAAAGGAAGGCCAAGAGAAGATAACTTTCTTCACTGAATGGGGAATTTTTGCATACATGGTCATGCCCTTTGGGTTGAAGAATGCGCCTACTATTTTTTTGTGTATATTGGTTCAAGAGTTCTAGGACTTCATCCACAAATTCCTTCAAGTTTATCTAGATGATTGGACAATGTATGGGCTAGTGAAAGACCACTGTGATAATTTGAGGCTGATGTTTGAGAGATGTTGGCAGTTAAGGATATCTCTCAACATTAAAAAGTGTGTCTTTACTACACCCTTTGGGAATTTATTGGGGCACATCATATGTAAGGAGGGCTTGCTAGTAGATCCTACCAAGGTTACAATTATTGTGGGATTGGGGGAACCTACTAGCCAAAGTGCAGTGTGTGGATTTCTTGGGCATACGGGTTATTACAGAAAATTCATCAAGGGGTGTGCCTCTAGAAGAACTTCTCGGACACAAACATGCCTTCCACCGGGGAGATGCGCATAGAAGAAATTTGACATATTAAAGGATAGGCTTTTCACCATGCCTATATTACATTTTTCCTCTTGTGATAAACCCTTCCATGTTCATTTAGATGCCTCAGGAACCGTCATTGGAGCAGTGCTTACACAACCAGGTGAAGGAATTGTTGATCATCCTCTATGTTTTGCAAGCAGGAAGTTGACCCCAGTAGAGTAGAATTACACCATGACTGAGCATGAAGCATTGTCAATGATATGTATGCTTTTTAAGTTCAAACAATATCTTCTTACGAAACACCCTTTATAGTCTAAAAGCGACCACATAATGTTAACGTACTTAGTGAACAAGCCCATTCTACAAGGGCACATATGTTGGTGGGTGCTATTATTTCAAGAGTTTGAGTTTACAGTAGTTGTGAAGCTTGGAAAAAGTAATTTTGGACCTAATCATCTATCAAGGATTGATTCAGGGGAGGATGCGTAGAGTATTAAAGAGGCTATGCCAAATGTGCAACTATTTAGGTTGCGGCGCGTACCCTTAGACTTGGAGGAGATTACGGTATTCCTAAAAGAAGGTGTGGCACCGAAAGGGATGAAGGCATTAGAAAGAAAGAAATAAGCTATATGTGTCATGACCTACATGTTAATAAGTGGGTACTTATACAAGTTAGGGCATGATGAAGTTTTGTGCAAATGTGTACTAGAGCATGAGTGCCTCGCCATCATAGAGGAAGCACACGGAGGAAGTGCAGGTGGACATTATGTAGGTGATGCCACCGCGCGTAAGATTTTAATGGCAAGATTATGGTGGGAAACTCTATATAAGGATTACAAAGACTATTGTAAAGTGTGTGACCATTGTCAGTGCATTGGCAAGCTAGGAAAGAGAGATGAAATGCCTTTGCACCCTATCCCTAGCATTGAAACTTTTGAGAAATGGGCAATAGACTTTGTAGGCCCTATTGCACTAGCAACACGTAGGACTAGATCACGCTATGTAATCACTTGCATAGATTATTTGACAAGGTGGGTAGAGGCAGCTCCAACTAAAGATTGCACAACAGCCACAATGGTAAGATTTTTGTGGGAGAACATTATCACAAGGTATGGATGCCCTTTAAGTTTAACTAGCGATAGGGGTACAGATTTCTTAAATGAGACCATGAGGATCCTGTTAGTAGAATTCATGGTAGCTCATCACAAGAATACCCCTCATCACCCTCAAGCAAATAGAACCACATAAGCATTTAAAAAAATATTGATTCATACCTTGACCAAAATTTGTGATGTCGAAGACAAGATTGGTATGAAAAGGTATCAGCCATATTATTGGCTTACAGGATAACTTATAAAAGGTTGAACAAAGCCACACTATTTCAATTTGTGTTTGGCATAGACACCATTACTCGCGATTGAATTCATGTTACCTTCTCTCGTGAATAGCATGTGTAGGAGGGTTAGATGATGAGTAAGCGTTGGAAGAAATAATTGATGAAATGATGAAGATGGATGAAAGATGACCACTCACTAGGTGGAGCGAAAACAACAAAAAAGAAAAAAAAAAAGCATAGCATCATCGCCACATCGAAACACTAAGTTTGAGGTTGGGAAGATGGTATTACTATATGATTCTAATTTTTTGTTCCATCCTGGAATTGAAGGTCCTTTGCTTAGGTCCCTATAAAATCTCGTACATCCTTGATTTAGGCGTGTTCCAATTACAAGCATTGGATGGAATGAAATTTCCTGGACACTTCAATGGGAGTAGGTTGAAACCCTACAATCAATAAGTCTTCTTGGTGTTTGTAAATAAGGTAGTTTTACCGCTTAATTTAGAATTTCCTTTATGTATTTATTTTATTGTGTTTTTCTTTTCGTGTTGTTGTTTTGTTTTACACCTTGGGCACCGGTAACCCTTATTACTCTTTGAGGATTTTTGAGTGCGTAGAGGACCGCACATCATTTTAGTGTGGGGTGGAGTAATGTGAAGGAGAGCATGGGTAAAGTACCAAGGAAGTTGTGTTGAAAATCCCAGTTGAATGGCCCTGTTGAAAGAGGTGCATGGAAAGAAAAGATGGAAAAGGATGATTGGTGTCAAGATAAGGCTACTCTCAGATCCCACGTACAAAGGAAGAAAAAGTGCATAAGCAACATGAGGTAGGTGAGAGAAAAAATTAGGATAGAAGAAGTACCTTCGGTGCCGGTAATCCATGCGCAAGAGTCTCTTGTCTAGATGGATTGATTACACGTAGGAGGTTAGAAGATTACCCGCAGGGTCGGGCATGTGAGTCAAAGCGTTAAAGTCGACTTTGTTTGAAAAAAATGCATTAAATGTAAAAAGTATGGTGGTAGGTGAAGTAGCATTTAATTTTTAAAAATGGAAAAACTATAAATAGAGGGTCAAGGAACTTCATTATTCACTTTGTGTACAAGGAGAAAGAAGCACTTTTACATTTTACAAACTAGGGCTTCCAAAAATTGATCCGTGTGAAGAAAAATTTAAAGAGATTGAGTGTGGGTGATTAGTGTGGATCTAGGGAACCAGAAAAGAGGATTTCATGGGCGTAAAGAGTTATGAGAAGACATCATCTTATGAAAGGATTATCCCAGCTAGGGTTTGAAGAACTAGGGCACGGGTTTAAGGAATTTTCTTCACAAATTTGAGATCTAAGGTGGGAAAGAGTGGAAGAATAGAGTTACACAAAGTGATTAAAGTAAGAAGTGAACCTAGACAATGGCACCCAAGAAACCAGTTAGCACACCCAAGAAGGGAAAGGGAAAGGGAAAACAACAAGAAACTGATGCACATACAAACGAAGAGTGGTATGTAGAAATGCAGTACCCAGATGGAGTAATGCTAGGGAAGGAGTGGGAGTCCCATCTAAGGAACATGTTTGTAAATGACTATAATCATCATATGAGCACGATCAAGAAGGAGATGGTGCTGGAGCTAGTGCACCCAACAAATAGAAGGACACCAGAGGGCTTGCCCATCTATAATGATGACGTGAAGGTCAAGTTGGAAAAGGTAGGGTTATTGCAACTCTTTGAGTTTCCTTACTTGGAAGCCTGAGCACCTCTATCAATGGCTGATGTCATGCATGCATGAGGACTACTTCCATTTTGTGGGGCACAAGATGTGCATTACCCCTCAACTCATCTCACATTTCATAGGCCTCATCTGTGAAGGAGATAGTTTGGAAGATGACCTAGGTAATAAAGAGGCAATTAAGGAGACTATCGCTGCCTACATGTACAAAAGGGGTCAAGATATTATGATATCACAGACATCAAGGACCCAATAATGAAAATGGCTACGCATCTGGTGACCAAGTTAAATGGCCAGGAGAGATGGACCCAGGTCAATAAGCCATGGTTACATGTTTGCAAGAAAATCTCAGAGGGCACCATCTACAACTTGTCTGCATTCATCGTGGATGAGATTGTAAGTCTGCGAAGGAAGGAGATAGGATCCTATTTGGTAATGTCCTACTGACAATTATTTTTTCAGAGATTGGAGTACCTGATGCATTAGACAAATTCATATGGGAGTACCTAGTTGAGGACCCTTCACTTGCAAAAATATTTGAAAAATACGCATGTGACTCCATGAAAACTGTGCACAAGGTGCACCTGGAGAAATGGTATACACACCTAAGGAACACATTCGAGGAAGAATGGAGGATTCCCAAACAACTACCAACGGCCACCAAAGGAGAAGTAGAATTTGTTGTGTACCAACATTTCTACCTAGGTAGGTTCAAACTGATGGATGAAACATGGAGTACATGGTGCAAGCTCCCCTTTTCCTTCACAACTCAATACTTCCAAGCGGGAGTAAACAGTTTAAAGATTCCAAGAAGCTGAAACTGGACCTTGGTAATCTGGACCGAGAGCATAGGGAAATGTGTAAAGGGTTGGTCTACCCTAGAAAGTGTGCATACATGGAAAGGTACATATCGCATGAGGTGCAGATGACAAGGCCCATGACTCTACCCATTACAGGAGGATCCACGACACACGTGTACCTCTGCATAAGGCCCAAATCAGAGAAGGGCACATATTTGGAAAATAAGGTATCTATGCTTGAGGATCCAACTGGTAGGAAGAAACCCGTACCCAAGTAGGTGGAAAAGGAGCTAGAGAGGAAAATACCAAGTGTTGGGGAAACACAGGTAATAGGCTCCCCTAGGAAAAGTGCTAGGACAAGCATGTATTTGTGCAAGAAGAGGCCCTTAGTCAAGGAAAAGACTCCAGAGCTAGAAAAGCCATCAGTAAGGAGTCCTCAGGAGAAGAAGAAATAGAGTCACCTACACCAATCCTTAGTTAGGAAGAAGTAGAGGCTAGAAGAGGAGACCACCTCGAAGATACTGGAAGTTTAGACAAGCACATAGGTGAAGAAGAAGATAGTGAAGAAGAGGTTAGTGGGGAAGATGAGCCAGAAAAGGAACAAGGGCCACCTGTTTTCAACATACATGATTCAGATGAAGAAGGCGGAGAAGAGGAGTAGGGGTTCCTCTTCATGCAACACAAGGATATCTAGGAAGGGAGAGGCACCTAAGACATGAGAAGTGAGCGAAGATGTCGCACGGACATATAAATCCCCAAGCCTTATGATGGAACAAGGAACCAAGGTGCCGGGGAGAGAAGAAACAAAGGCTATTGAGACCTTGGAGGATAAGAAGTTGGAACATAGTCTTTGAGTCGGTGTTAGACAAAGAAAAGAAGGAGAGTGCGGAAAGGGACTACGACAGGCGCTAGAATCCCCATTTTAAATATAAGTATTCCTAAGGGCATGTGCACGGGAGGAAGGTGTGCAGGGGAGGAGAGGCCAGGGATGGGTTACATTGATGACCCCAACAAAGTGTTTTACACATGGTTCCAAAGCATGATTCTCGAAGAGCTCGTAGCCATGTCATCTTTTGACAAGGAGGCTACATACCCGTGGATGAGGAAGATGCTCTCATGGGAAATTGAGTCCCATCTTGATGAACTGAAATTTGAGGTAAGCCACGGGGAAATAATAACATTTCTAGGGCCAACAGAAGACAACCCCATGGTGAATGCTCAACAACTCTCAGATGAACAATTGTGTAACGCATTGAACAAGGTCTCTATTGAAATCGAGGCTAGACTCTTCGGGTGGAACAATAGAATCAAATATCTGGAGGAGGACCTGAAGAAGAAAGAGGAAGAACTAGCTGCAAGGGCCAAGGAGCTTAGTCAAGAGAAACTAATCAATGCCCAGTTGTAGCGTGAGCTAAAATATGAGAAGGCCAAGGTGGGCATGGTATACAAGAAGGTGGAGGCTATAAATAATGTTATAGTATTGAAGCATCCAGACCTAGCACCCTCTGCGCAGAAGTATGGATCTACTTTAGGATGCCTAGAGGATTTAACAAGAGTCCTCACCATGGAAAGGCAGCCGTTAGCCTTGGAATCTGTAGAAGAAGTGGCCACACGCTTGGAGAAGGAAGATAAATTGAAGGTCATGGCATTTGTAGCAGAGTACAACAAGGTTCTTGTTGATATAAAATTTACTTCCCAGACTACTGAGGCCGCATATGAAAATTGTGCAGACAAAGACAAAGTGGTAGGCATCTTGGTTGCCACTCATGAAGCAAAACTCAAGGAGTTCTAGGAAAATAATAAAGGGAATAGGGTAGAAAGGGAAAAATCCTTACCAAGGTCAAAAGAAAATATAAATCCATTGAAGCCTTAAGGGGTTCAATTAAAAACTAGTTGAAGGAACTGTACCTAGATTACGTGGAGAATGGATGTCTTTGGATGATGTGGGAAAAGAGTTAGAGAAAATTTCCAACACCATAAGCACACGAGGAAATGGGATACATTTTGATGAGGTGAGCACCCTAGTTGGTGACCTCTGTCAGAAAGTGCAAAATGAAGTTGATGCCTGGAACAAGTTGAAGCGCACTGCAAAAGGATTTTCCTAGCCTTTTGCAGTGATTCCATCATTTCCCATTCTTTTTCCATATTCTTTCATCCCCTTATTCTTATCCCACGGTGTAAGTCCACCATATTCTTTCCTTTCTCTGGAGAAGTGTTCCCATGGACGGAGAACATGCATAGTGTGGGGTAATGTTGGGCCCCTAAGATATTGGCTAAGTACAAAAGGGCGCATAAGTGCGCAAGGCCTAGTTGAAGGAACACGTGCAAGGATAAAGCACGCAGGAAGGGTTTAGAGAAGGCTTTAAGGAAGCCTGTGGCATGTGTGTGGATAAAACCAAGGGTTCGGGACTTAGCCATTTTGGGCATTTTGGTAGAACACGTGAAAAGCATGACCCGACTATGCATGCAGAGTGGATAAGGTGTCATCCTAGCGACAAGGTGGCCCAGGAAGGAGCATGCTTGCGGTAGAAGCTTCTAGAAGCTCATCATGGTAAAAGGTGGAAATCTCAAGCCTAGAGGAGCATGCCCACATGGAGGACCACATTCAGACACTTGGCATCTGATCTGAGGCCATTGGAGGATGATTTGGCAGTCTAGAAATCCTATATATACAAGCACCTGCAGAAGGAAAAATAAGAATTAGTTAGTGGACGAGAGCTCAGTAGAAATCTTTGCAAGAACTCTGCTAGTTGGGTAGTGGTGTTTAGGGAAGGATGTATCGAGGGTATGGGGTTATAAATTTCTTTTGTGAGCCTAGTCATATGAGTCCAGATATAATGCATGACTATGGTCTACTTCTCTGTAACATTTTGTAATGGCTCCATGAATGTAATGAGGTTACTAGTTTACAATGAATATGAACATTGATGATTCTAATGCATACATCTTTCTCATAATTCTTTTGCATTTATGTTTATAATTAAGTATGAGTTCTTGTACAAATTCTTTCTATTTTGGTATAAGTTATTCAATATGTTAAGCATTTTCTGTCTAGAATGACTGCAAGGATCTAGAAGCCGTTCTAAGCTCTATGATGCTTGTATGTTTTACTCCTTTCAAAACCCTTGAACATGGATCATAGATGATGTTTCCCACTAAAATCACATAAAATAGAGACTCGGCTCCCGCGCGTGCCTCGGTGAGCACCCAACGCCGTTGGGTGATAGGTTAGTGTGCATGGGGTTCCTTTCTTTTGTGATAAGGGTAAAAATGACTACATCAGTTCACATGAATTGAGCATGATAAGCGCTAACTCTTCACAAACAACATGATCCACTTAATAATTTCATAAAAAGAACTATACTTTTTAATGAAATCATATTAAGGTTCCAAGAAGTAAACAATTCTTTCTTAAGCATGCTAAGAACAATCAAGATAAATGAAACCATAAAATAAGTCAATTTTAGTCATACACTTTGTCACAATTATTCTGTCACTAATAATTTCAGTCACTTAAGGTACAACATGAACATGTGAATCAATATTATTCACAAAACAAAAGTACAAGAGTAACATGATTTCAGTCATGCAATCCCATACTTGCATGCCTGAAATCATTTACTCAACAATTTAATAATCATACTTAACTAAGTATCACATTCAACAATGGTAATCAATAAATGTCATAGTCCACTAAAGAAAGTTAATATCCATAAGTTATAGTCTTATAACCCTATATTTTTATGACAGTAACTAATGTATTATCTATCTAGTTTAAAAAACTTATACTTAACAAACCATCAAGCCACTCCATGTTCATTATAACAATCAAGAGAATTCAAAAACATTTCTTAGCAAAACCGTCAGTGGAATTCAAAACATCACCCTATGTTCAGTTTAGGACTAATCAATAATGTCAAGAATACTTAATAAAATAGTAAGATATTCAAGTGTTAAACCTTAAGGAAGCGAGATAAGATCATATCATCATGATAATCAACAATCAATCAAAGATTAAATACTTACAATAAGCTACATAGTCAACTCTTACACCGACTATGTAAGTTATTATGAATAGAGAATTCATTTGAACATATCCAAGCTTTATTGAAATAGAAAACATGAATCAACAACATGGTGATGTTATCAAACATATCTAGACCTCTCAAACACTACAAGAATCTCACTATCCCTAAGAGGATGAATACAAATGATGTCATATATAGAGGGAAGTCAAGATAACATGATGGACATTAATCCTTTAAGTCCAACTAGTCATTCATTTTCCTATAAATTGTCTCTTATAAAGTTGAAATGAAAATGATCCATTATTCCATAGTGATTCAAAGACTACACTAGAATACTAATATTATCTCTTATTCCATCCCACTGAATAAGGTTTAGAGAATACCAAATCCATTAATGGCACAGTCTACTGAAATTGATAGGGTACAGTTCAAATGTCAAGGAATCATCATAACCCCTAAGGGAATTGGATTATAGTTTAATATGAGTAACAAATTTAAGTTTAAAGGTGGACTATAATACTACACGATCCTACATGGATCTAGACTAAATCCTAACACCAGCCAAATTCTGAAATGTTATGACCTCTAATGGGTTTTGAATATAAATCAAGTCTTACACTCTCCAACTAAAATCACAGATTATGGTCAACAAGACCAATCTAAAGCCTATACAATATCAATTAATTATGCAAAGGAAACAATCTCACCTAGCTTGTTTCAAACCCAAAATCCAAGAGACTATCTATCTTAGTCAAAAATAATTCACAATCATACTTAATAATCCATAATCGATTACCCAAAATATAAACCAGTTTTAGATAATATTAACAAAGACAATGAAGCAATCATCAAGACTTATGGGATCAGTTCATGTCAACTTCCTTAATCCATCATGTAACTATCTAACAATTAGTTCACTCATAGTCTTTGATATGCATTAAAGCTACAACACATTATTTACATGCATGAAGTGAAATAATTAACCAGTTTATCACATTCAAGTGCTTAAGGATCTCTCAAATCAATTAGAGCCAAATAGAATAGCTCAAATGTTAAGATAAAAAAGTAGTCCCCCTTAAAGGAAACTATTCATCACTTCCATGAACAAAAGGTTCTAAATACTTAAAAAAATTAGGAGAACGACTAAGAAATCAAAGTTGGTTTAGGATGAACTATATTACAAGGAAAGTCACAAAAGATCGGGATTTTTAGTTGTAAGTCGAATTTTCTTTTGAACCCATCATGATTTCATTTATTAGAAACATCAAAGTTTTTTGTAAAATCACCATAACAATGGCCAATCTAACTGTGCCTTCTAAATATTATAAAATTAAACAAGCTATTCATAGGAGCACATCAACTTCCCAGATCTTTAAGAGGGCTACAATTAAAATAGATGTGTTTGAGTGTACAATCGAGTTGGGCTTCTATATCATAACACCCAAAACTCAAAAACACAATATTCCCACAACCTCTATTAAACCCTACCAGAGTCAAATATGACCAAAAATAATGATGAGAAAATATAGAGGTAATAACGAATAAACATAAAGGTGTCGAACTAATCATAAATACCCTACCGAACAATCAATTGAAGCTTTAGATTTCAAGGAAAAACACAATAGTTTGTTGATAGATCAAAACACCCTATTGAGTTGTCAAATATGGATTAGGAATTTAATCCTAAAGATATTTACTAAAAGATGACCATTTAGAAGGGAATAAGTAAAAAGATTGTGCCAAAATGGAACTGCCTTTGATCTATGATGGGCTTGGGACACCACTTAGATACCTAGTTAAAGATCCAGAGTGTCAATAATGGACCTAAAATAGAACATTCAAACCAGTTTATTTTCCCTAGTAGTGGTTTCTAATAAACTCATACCTGGTCGACTAAATATAAAATCAATGCAACCAAATCGATAAATCAATAATTAACAAGAATAGACTATTTAAAGATAATCAACACAAGCTACACCAGTTTAACGAATACCCAGAAATAGATAGTCATTCCAAAACATAACCACACAAATAACCGAGTATTATTGCTATCATGAAACTCTTACATATAACCCAGAAGAGATGGGTTTCATTCAAACAAGTTTGATTGCATTACAAAGTACCAAACATGACTATAATAGGTATTCATCATTCCCAATAATAACTCGGCATTACTAAACCCGAGCCATTTGAGTTATAGTCACAAAACACATCCAAATTCATGAAATTTATTATTCCTCCTCAATAATTATTCATAGTCATGCCTAAAAAACTAGTAATTTATTTTAAGACAACATGCATACCGATTCAACAATATTTCCTACTCAATAGATAATAAATGATTAACTCAAATACACAAAACCAAAACTTAAGTATGTAATTTCATTCAAGAGAAGTGTTTTTTTGTGAAATAATTAAATTGGGCAATATATTATAACGAGTTAGGGCATATCATCCCGTGATGCTAATCCTTTCCTTCCTTGATAAGTTCCCAAGCTTCTTCTGAAAATCACAAATCTTGAATTTGATTCCTTCATCCAACAAAAACATAACATTATTCACAATATTTACTTTGAATCTGGAAGACACACTACTTCCCATTGACTCAAAATTTCTTACAATATGAAACATCTCAAAATAACCTATTCCATTTTACTTGGCATGCAGAGCTTAAGAGAAAATCTGCAATAGAATGAAACAACCTCAAACCACCTTATTTCCTCGAACCAACCTTGCATTTCTAGAGATTGGTGGTAGTAATTTAATTTTATTTAGTGCATGTGTATAGTGCCTCTTTCTTGCCAAAGGTGGTGGTGCTTACCTATTAAAGTAGCATTTAATTCACCAAGTACCCATATGGGTTGGTGTCATTTTCATATCCATATTCTAACCTTCTAATACCATGTCACCCATGGTTAGGTACTATGTTTAGAACTTAGGATCTTTTAAATAGGTTTAGGATCCCCTTAAAGGAATGCATCAACCTTAGATTAGGTTAATAATGTTTAATTAAATACATTTGGATATAGTTAGGCTCCTTAGTTCTTATTCATAACCTAAGGTTAGTTTAGCTTAATCCTTCAATACATCAAGATAACATAATATTATAAACCAAATCAGTATGTAATCTAGAACTATAATGATGGTAGAGTATAAGCTATATGGGTAACAATATGCGAGCTTAAATTTTTTTAATCATGATCATACAATAAGTTAGAAAGCATTAAGATCCCAATTCTAATTTACCTAATTAGGATTAAATAATAAAAATGATCATGGAGAATTCCTTGGATCACTGAAATTGATCCAAGGTATTATCCCTTATCAAATCTTTTACAATAGAGTCCTAGGACATGATTAATGATAATGAAACTTAAATAACTTAACCGGTTACACGATAACTCCGATGTCGTAATCTAGATGAGATCCCTAATGAAGTAAAAATCCAGTTAAGTTCATACGACTGATAAATCCACATAGGTACATATTTGCCCAAAACATGATCAAAACCAAATTCATGAACAAAAAATTGATATCATTTAAGCAAACAGGACCAAACAATTCCAAAGAGCATATCAGTTTAGATTCTAAATAAAACATCTTTTAGAACACACATTCCATGTCAATCAATCTCATAACAGATAACCATATGGAGCTGTAACGAATCGATAATTTATCAATATCTCATTCCATGACTCAGTTACCAACCGATATCTAATGATTTTCTTAAAGTATAGAATACTTTATGTATACTACGTATACTTGGTTTTCCTACCCTATTCTGGGTACTAAGTGATCATGTTTAAAGAACCTATCTGAATATTTGTTACCAATATTCATTTGACATCACGTTTCTTTAAACTAGGTGACATATGACAACACAACCAACAACTTGTGATACTTTGGCCAAATATTTTCAACATATTGTTCATGTTACTATTCCTAGATGACATATACTCATCATTTGAATATGTCCTTCACCTCACTCTTATGTTATCTAGAATGGTCTTTATTGACTACCATCAGTCCACTTGCCCAAGGTTTGACCCTAGCCTAGGTTAGAAACATAATTTGTTATAGGAAGATGCTCACGATGACTTAGGGTATATGGGCATACTCGATCGACCTAAGTCAACCAAATGTGCCAAGGTACCTGAGTCATAGAAAGCTACTCCCTATCCTAAACATGCTACTAACTTGACCTAGAGAGAAACTAAGTTCAAGTCCAGATGTGTGTAGATCTAGATGAACAAATACGGAAGGGTGTTGCCACATGTCAACTACAACACTGTATCCTCGAGAAGCCCTTGGTCTTCTCAAAGGTATAGTCCTACAGTTGGTGTGTGCCAACATCCGTTAGAACTAATTCATCACAATGTACATACCCCTTGGTGGTCATTAATTCATAATTAAATTTGGATTAAGATTCAGATTACAATAACCATGCCTAACCCTAATTCCAACATTCATTAAGTTCTTTATCCATAATTAATCTAATTTGATATTAAGAACTTCATTAACTCATGCTTGCATTGATGTTCATTAACATGGCCTAAAGCAATTATCCCAAAAATAGGGCAACAAACATCAAAAATGGTTAATTTTTAATGTAACCTAGTTGTCCAAAGAAGGTGTATCATTCACCTAGATTCAGCTAGTGTTTACTTTTATAAACAAAGCACAAAGATTAAATATCATAACCACCATTCCATTTATTTTTCATTCTTTTGAGAGAGGAAGATTCTTCCTCTACATGGTTAGATGTTAGGGTTAACATAACCTTTTTATCATTCTTTACTCATATAGTTTAATTGTATGACCAATGCATATTTCATTATTAAACTATAGTTGTGTAGTTAGAGAATGACATCTTTTGCAATTTAACAAGTTTCATTATAGTAAGGGAGATTTTACTATCCCCTTAATCCAACTTATTAATTGATAACAACAATAGTATACAAATAGATATAAAGAATATCGATAAGATATCACTACTATTTCCTTCATATAAAGTACAAGAGAATTTACACCACAAATTGGAGTCAGTCTCCAAACCTTTCAATTCATCATGATAAAATATACATTTACAAGACTATGCATTTTAGACATACTGCATGTCGATCAACATTAAGATCATAAAAGAACATCACTTTTCTTTTCCAATACAACTCAAGAATGAATCAAATTCTTTCATAAGATCCAAAATTAAATAAGCTTATGCATCATAAAAGTTTTTCCTTCTTTTATCACTTACGAAGTCCATCTACAAAAATTTCTAGCATGGGTCAGTTCATGAACTGAGCATGATAAGCACTAAGCATTAAAATGAAGTGCATTCCACTAATTGTTCCATTAAAACAACTCTGCTTTAATGAAACAATTAATATATCATACAAATAAGCATAAGTAATAACAACCAGAAAAGAAGTACAAATAATGAGTCTAAATTCACTTTTTAAGAAAAGAGCATAATATAATCAGCTACATCTGCATGATAACATATAGTTTAATTGACCCAATCAATTACTTTTAAACAAAAAACAGATCTTGTCATCCAATTGTTTCATAATTCTATCTGAATAGAAATACAATATTTATCTTTACTATGTAGCAAAAGAAGTTATTTACAACATAGCTCATATTAGGATGATTCATCCTACAACTTAAGCAAAAAGAAGAAGAATCAATACATATTATCCCCATTCACTAATCATCTGAAAGATAGAAAAAGGATTCGAAACACACATAACTACTTCAGTTCAAGGATAACAATATAAGGATTCAACATTAAAGAGACAACATCTAAAAAGAATCCCAAATCAATCCAAGAAGGGATAGAGAATCAAAACAGTCTACCTGCAAGTCTTAACTAACTTCTACATGTTAGAAGATATCATTCAAAGTTCTAAAACCAGACGTTCCACAAATCAAAGCAAGACTCACACAAGAGTTTAATCTCTTCTCGTGTCCATCCAAGGAGGATTCATAATAAGATAAAGTGCAAAAAGAGAAATCCTTCCATTAACAAATCCAAATGGAGTATGACTCAATCAAACAAAGTAGTCGGTCAAAACATTATTACACTTTCTCTTCTATAGAACCGACTTATTTGTTCTCTTTCCACATCATTACAACAAATGACTTAGTACAAAGTAGACTAAACAATCCACAAGGAAATTTCATCTCAAAAGAGTGGTTTCTCACTATTTCCTACAAGACAGAAAGACATAAAAGCCGAACCCAAGAAGTCAAGCAGGTCTAAGAGAACAATCACTCTACAACCAAGAAGAGAGTCATGCTACAGAGAAGTTTGATCAAGTGAACTTATCTTACAAAAGTTAAAGGATCTCAAATAGAAAATATCCAATCAAGAATTCATTTCATTTAGACTATCAAATGAATTCCCATTTCTATTTCAACTCAGAAGTTCTTTTACTAGTTTCCCAAAAGAGAACACAAAATCAACACATAGCTTATAGAAAGCAACACTTCTAGTTTCCCTAAGGATTCAAACTTTATTGAACAAAAAATCAATACTGACCTGGTTCACCTATTCCACTTTATTTAAACACAAGTTTGAATAGAAAGGAGTACACAGTACCGTCCCAAGGTGAAAGAAAACAAAATACTGTCCACAAGAGAAATCCATTCTTTTCTCCTTTTAAAGACCAAAAATTCATCCAAATGAATCTATAAGAGGGTACTAAAACTCAACAACAATATTAAGCTTAAGCAAAGGTCTCCAAAATACTCACAAACTCAAAAGTAACTGAAATCCCAACACAAGGACTTAAACAACTCAATACAAAAGAACATATAGTTCGTGATCCAAGTAAGAACAATTATACGTAACAATCCCGAACCAGAGGTAATAAATCCTTCCATACAAGATTCAACACAAGAGAATTCAACTCATCTTTCTTTTAAAACCCAGAAATCAATTAAAAGGATCTAAAAGAGAGTAAGAAAACCCAATACACATTAAGTCAAGCAAGGTCCCAACGTTACCTCAAACTTGATTGAAACATATTTCACAACAAAAAGACTTGCACAACTCCATCTATAAAGATTGCGACAGAGAAGGTATTCGTTCCAAACATCGATCACAAGAAGGAGTATGCATACTATATTTCCATAAACTTCAAAAACCATTAATGACTTGTTTCAAATGAGCTCTATTTCAAACCAAAGAGAAAATAATAGTACAATATCAAACCAAAGGTTCCTTAGTCCCACAACAAGATACAGTTCCCTAAAAGGTCCATTAACCTTCAAACAAAATAGTCAAGCCTTCAACAAGACATGGGTTTTCTCAGAGCAGAGGAGAGAAGAATATCCTCCATATTTACACACCCTTACAAGTTCAAAGAAGGTGGTACAGTCTCAAAAATAGAAGTACCACAACCATTCCAAACTCAAGAAGCTTCAAGGAGAAGATCTCAAAAGAGATTACCATATCAACTCAAACCAAAACTATTCTCTCAAGCATTTTCGAGCAGATAGTCCCATATATGAGTTCTAAGCAACTCAAAACCTTGAATATGAGTAAAATGCAAAGCTCAGAATACAAGTACAAAACCATACACAATGCTTCAATGCAATTTCAAACACACAAGCTTAGAATATGAGTTCAATACTAAACTCAAAGCCACAAAGATGATTTCAAAGAAGAAATAAGTCTCATTTACAGGTTCAGAACACCCAAGCTTTGAATACGAGCATGGAATGAAACACAAAGCTTAAAATATGAGTTTGAAACAACACACAAAGCTTTGAATGCAAGTTTAGAACAACACAAGCCTCCAATACAAGTTTAGTACTAACACAATGCTTAGCATGCAAGTTCAGAACCAAACACCATACTCGAATACAAGTTCCATGTACCTATCACCATCAAACTTATCAGAGAGAGAGAGAGAGAGAGAGTTTCCAAATGTAAACATTATCATGTAATGGATTCATATCCAAAAATCATAGAGATTCATACAACCAAGAAAGTAAATAACTAGACAAAACATGCAAACATTTATCTCATGAGAGAAGAATTGTTTTAATGAATCATTTAGAAGAAAGCAAGAAATCTTAATGGGTAGAGCCTATCATGCCTGATAGTGCTTCTTCCAATTCGAAGGAGACTTCCAGTGAGCTTCCAACTCTTTTTCTCCTCCATGAAAGATCAACAACCAAACATATTTTCTTCCAATGCCTCATATACTTTCCTTGGATCGAAAATAGACCAGAGAAACCAAAAATAGCCACAAAGTAAAATTCAAACTATTGGTTCAAAGAACCAGATAGCTCCATG
Source organism: Taxus wallichiana var. yunnanensis (assembly GCA_018340775.1). Lineage (NCBI taxonomy): Eukaryota > Viridiplantae > Streptophyta > Pinopsida > Cupressales > Taxaceae > Taxus > Taxus wallichiana. The sequence continues at coordinate 84,215,066 of CM031234.1, forward strand.
CAGAGAAAAAATCACAATGCATGCAAGATCAAACAACCTCCAAAAAATCCTCCTTCCTTGTTTCCAAGATGGTTTACACACAAAAACGAGGTTCATTAATGCAATTACTCCCAAATCTCCCACCTATCTCTCCTTGCCACCACCGCCTCCTAAAACTGGTGAATGTTATTTCCACTTCAACATGCATTTCTAACTTTAGTGAAGCCTCCACGTATGCTTCCACTAAATTTTACTTTCCTTTTCCAAAACTAGTTGTACCTCCATTCATTTAACCAAATCAAATCAAATAAATGCCATTGGAACCATCACCATAATGCCATGTGACCCTAGGTTCCCTTTCAATAGTTTAGGATAGATTTCCCAAAACTTAGGTTATAACCTTAGGTTTAGTCAAAATCATTTCATAAGTAATTTCCACCTTAGGTTAGATCAAATTCACAACCATATAGTATTAGGTATTAGGTTAAAATAGCCTAGCATTACCTTAGTAATTTCTCCCTTATTCATTTAGCATAAGAACTTAGGTTAGGATGCCATCCCAAAAAAATAGAATAAGAAGCTTAGGTTAGATTGCAACCCAAATAAGTAGATATAGCTAGGAAGTAGGTGCATTTACCTAGTTTAGAATACCATTAGGATAATCCTTTAGGTTTAGGATTTAGATTCCCTTCATAGTCATGAAGCAAGACTTTATTTTGCTTACGCCATTAAATGTCTTAAAGAGATCAATCCCAAAGATCCAAGCACAATCATACAACCGAATGAAGGCACGTTCATACAAGACCAAAGAATTTGTAACATACAAAGTTCAGTCCGCTATGTCTCTCACACCTATGAATGTCAATTTTACCATTCAGTCCGGTAAGGAGATTTAAAACATTCCTTGGATCACTGGAATTGATCCAAGGATGAGTCAGTTAAAAGAGATAAGTTTGCAACTCTCAAAACTAGATTGTAACTCACCTACAAGAAGTGAAAATGGATTCTTGCAAGCCATATCATTTCAGTCTAATGAATCCAAGAGCAGAAATGATTTATCCATAACAAGCATGATTTTCAACAATCAAGGAAACACACCTCATTCAAGAAAATCACATGCCAATGCTTGTAATGCAAAAGAGAAATATAATTGTTTGTCAAAGGTGTTACATACTTCCCTCCTAAAAAGAATCATCATCCCGATGATTATCTTATTTTTGACCATTGCATTAAGGATAATCAATTTATTCACTTTCTTAACATATGTTTGCAACAATATCAGAATTTAAAGTTCCAGAAATCAACATTCACATAGCTATTTATTTAAAAATAAATAGTTATCTGCCCAAAATTGGTAGACTTATTGACATATAAAGATAAAATCACAAATTTTTATCAGTCATCATAGTCAATTCTGATCAAATAAATATGGAAAAGTAGTTTTCATATCTTCCAGATTTTCCCAGGTTGCACTTTCTTCATTAAACTGGTCCCACTGGACCTTACATTGACTTATTTCATGATTTCTTAAATGCAACTGGTGAGTTTCCAGCACTTGTATGGGTTTAACCATGATTATTCCTGGGTCTTGGACCTGACAAGGAATTCCAATTTAACACATGTGATAAATCTGAAACATATTTCTTAAGCAAAGAAATATGGAAAACATCATGCATTCATGACAAAGTAGGAGGTAATGCTAAATGGTAAGCTACAAGGTTGATTACTTCAACTATCTCAAAGGGTCCCACATAACGAGGTGATAACTTGGTAGCCTTGCCAAAAGTTATAGAGCTCTTTTTCGTTTAACCGAAGAAAGACCTTCTCACCAAGTTCAAATTTCCTATCAACCCACTTTAAATCAGCATAACTCTTTTTCCTATCTGCTGCTTCTTTCAAGCATTCACGAATCATTTTAACTTGTTGTTCCATTTCCATAAGGATTTTAGGTCCAATTACCTCTCTATCCTCAATGTTGTCCCAACTAATAGGGGTTCTACATTTTCTTCCGTATAATGCTTCAAAAGGTGCCATCTTAAGAGAGGCATGATATGTGTTATTATAAGAAAACTCAACTAGTGGAAGGTACTCTTCCCACTTATACTGCTGATCCATACAATACATTCGTAACATATCCTCTAAAACTTGATTAACTCTTTCATCTATCCATCCATTTTCTAGATGATACGTAGAACTGAAATTCAGCTTAGTTCCTAGAGCTGCATTAAGTGTTTTCCAAAACCTTGACATCATTCTAGGATCTCTATCAGATATGATTAATTCAGGTACTCCATGTAATCTGAAAATTTCATGTACAAATCTCTTAGCCAATATAAGAGAATCATCCTTCAGATTACCAACAATAAAATGTGCTACCTTTGTTAGTTTATCAACAACTACCAAAATAACATCATGTTTATTTCTTGACATAGGCAACCCTTGTACAAAATCCATGCTTATTACTTTCCATTTGTACTTTGCGGTATGCTATGAGGATACAATAAACCGGATAGGTGCATATGTTTAGCTTTAACACATTGACATTCAAGGAATGTGTCACAAAATCAATAACATCCTTTTTCATCCCCTTCCAGAAATATTGTTGTCTTATATCAGCAAGCATCTTTGTAATACCAGGGTGTCCAAAAAAAGGTGAATTGTGAAATTCTTCTAGCAATTTCTTTCTTAAATCATTTAGTGAAGGTATGTATACTTTGTTTTCAAATCTTAAGATTCCTTCATTGTCAAAATGAAAACCTTTATACCTCACATCATTTGGATCTGCAACAAGCGCTATTTTTACTTGTTGAAAGTAAGAATCAGATTCCATAACACTTTTTACTTCATCCTTAAACTGAGTTCTCAATGTTATAAGAGCATAAATGTGCTTCCTATGACTTAGAGCATCAACCACTCTATTTTCTTTACCTTTGATGTAATTGATGTCAAAATCATATTGAGACAAAAACTCTAACCATCTTCATTGTCTTGCATTTAGATTTGGCTGAGTGAAAATATACTTAAGCCCAAGATGATCAGTTTTTAATTCAAAAGGTTTACCAAGTAGGTAATGCCTCCAAACTTGTAGTGCATGAACAATGGCAGCAAGATCTAAATCATGTGGAGCATAATTCAACTCATGTAACTTTAGTTTTCTACTTTCGTAAGCTATGACATGATCATTTTGTAACAAAATACCTCCTAGACCTTCCCCAGATGCATCTGTTACAATAGTGAAGTCTCCATTAGGATCTGGTACAACTAGAATAGGTGTTGAAGTTAACTGTTCCTTCAAAGTTCTAATGCAGATTCACATTTCTCATTCCAAACAAACTTCTTATCCTTTTTCTGTAATGAAGTTATTGGTGCAGCCACCTTAGAAAAATCTTTTACAAATTTTCTATAGTAACCAACAAGTCCCATGAAGCTTCTAACTTCATGTACATTCTTTGGTGCAGCCACTCAGTTATAGCTACAATTTTAGAAGGATCTACAAAATTCCATTCTTACTTATTACATGTCCCAAATAGTGCACTTTTGTGTCATAGAAAGAACATTTAGATAGCTTACCATATAACCGTCTCTTTCTCAAAATTTCCAAAACTATCTTCAAATGCTCATGGTGTTCCTCAATACTTTTAGAATATATGAGAATGTCATCCAAGAATACAAGCACAAATTTGTCCAAGTATTCTTGAAATATATTATTCATTAAATTCATAAAAGTTTGTAGTGCATTTGTTAATCCAAAAGGTAAAACCGTGAACTCATAATGTCCATACCTTGTTTTGAAAGTTGTTTTATGAATGTCCTCATCCTTAATCCATAATTGATGATATCCAGATCAAGATCTATCTTAGAATATACCGATGCTCCATGCATCTGATCAAATAGATCATCAATTCTAGGGAGTGGGTATCTATTCTTGATTGTTTCTTTGTTTAACATTCTATAATCAATGCACAATCTAAGTGTTCCATCTTTCTTTTTCACAAAAATTACTGGTGCTCCCCAAGGTGAAACACTCGGTCTAATCAAACCTTTAGAAAAATTTCTTGCAATTGAGCCTTAAGCTCTACTAATTCTATAGTAGTCATTCGATATGGTGCCTTAGAAATAGGCTTTAGTTCCAGGCTTGATTTCAATTGTGAAGTCAAATTCCCTTTTGGGTGGAAGACTTGTAACTCTTCCAAAACACGTCACTTTGAAGTTTCATAACAACGGATATCATTCCATGACATCATGTTCTCTTTAGCTTATTTCTGTAATCTTTACTACATATAAGGTACAACCTTTATTTTTGGCCTTTTTAAGTTGCATAGTGACAATTTTCTAACCAAAATCTCATGTTTCACACCTAAATCTCTATTGTTTTTTCTACAGATCATCTAAACAACTAATATGTTTTTCAAAATAGTCCACTTTTTCCTTATGTTCAGCTAACCAATTAACACCTATGATTACATCATAAGACCCCAAAGGTGCAACATAAAGATCAACTTCTGTGGAAAAACTAGGTAAGTCAAGGACTGCTCCAAAAAGACACATACTAACTATATGAACAACATTGTTTCCATAATGTACAGTCCATGTTTTATCCATGTTTCCATCTTTTCTTTTTAGTTTTGATGCTAATTTACTAGAAATAAAACATTCAGTAGCTCTAGTATCAAAAAGAATAGTTATAGGTATGCCAAATAACTTACCCAAACCTCTATGGGTGTGGCCTATTTTTCAGCCTTTGCTTGTCAGATACTGCAACATGTATCTTGTGCTACTGATTACGATCATCCTTTTTCAAAGGACATTGATTTGCGTAATGATCTTTTCCATAGTTATAATAGCCTCCTACAGTCCCTTTCTAGGCTCGGATTTATTTCCAGCCCTAGAATTATCATTCTGACCTCCATAGGACTTCTGTCCATTATTATTATTCTTGACAAAGTTGTTCCATGCATTACCAACAGACTTATTTGTTGCTGCTTTCTTACTTATTATCAGCTGAAAACTTACTTTTCATTCCAAATTTCTTCCATGGTCCTTTCTTAGGTGCAAGAGATGATGAAGAGGAGTTGGGGACTTTCTTCCTTACTTCCTCCTTATGAGCAGAAATTGCCTTCAATTTCTGTTCCTGCCTTATGGATTTTTCAACAACCCCTTCCATCGTGGTTGGGCTGTGAACATCCACCTCTCCTCCTATAATGGGATTCAATCCCATGATGAATTTCCATATCTTGAACTTCTCATCAGTTTGATACTGAGGTACATACTTAAGGAGTTTAGTAAACCACTCCCAATACTCAATTATAATTAGCTTTCCTTGAGCTAAGTTCTAGAATTCAGTCATTTTCTGATCATAATAAAGTTGTGGCAGCCAACATTTCCTAAAGTAACCTTTAAATTGATCCCAAGTGATATTAGTTTCATCAATATTTAACTCATCCTTACGGTTGTCCCACCATGAAGATGCCTCATGGGAAAGCTGATATGCTCCCCATATCACCTTTGTTTCTTCTTGAGAAATTCCTTATTGCAAAGTACTTCTCCATTTCATTGAGCCAATTCTCAGCTCCATCTCCTAATGTGGTGCCATCAAACTTGGGTGGACTTATCCTTTTTATATCATTAGTGAGTTCAGTTGCTATTAGCCTAGCCTTTTTTTGTTCTCGGGTGATCAAGTATGTTCACATTGTTATTATCAACACCTAAATTGGCATTGTCATCAGGAGGTGGCTGATTATTATTACCAAGCATCTTCTTCCTCCTCATTTCCCATTACTTGTTGTTCAAGTATAGCCAAATGATCCCTTGTCCAATAGGGAAAAGGATCTCATCGAGTTTTTGGGTAGTTGTTGCTCTCCTTCCTCAGGTGGAGGATTATTTGCAACATTTCCTCTTGTTCTAACCATTTTCTATTAACAAGAAAATTTAAGTTTCATCAGATTATGGACACAATAGGTCCAAGAGCTGCAACCTTTAGCTCTGATACCAAGATGTAACATTCCCATTTTAAGACTTTAGAAACAAGGGATTTTTTTTTAAACACAATGTTTTCTATTTCTAAATAAAACATCATTTAGAACACACATTCCATGCCAATCAATCTCATAACAGATAACCATATGCAGTTGTAATGACTCGGTAATTTACCGATCTCTCATTCCATGACTCGATTTACTAACCGATCTCTCATGTTTGTCTTAAAGTATAGAATACTTTATGTATACTACGTATACTTGGTTTTCCTACCCTATTCCAGTACTGAGTGATCTGTTTAAAGAACCTATCTAAATATTTGTTACCAATATTCATCTGACATCATGTTTCTTTAAACTAGGTGACATAGGACAATGCAACCACAGCTTGTGATACTTTGGCCAAATATTTTCAACATACTTGTTCATGTTACTATTCCTAGATGACATACTCATCATTTTGGAATACATCCTTCACCTCACTCTTCTATTATCTAGAATGGTCTTTACTAACTACCATCAGTCCACTTGCCCAAGGTTTGACCCTAGCCCAGGTTAGCAACATAATTTGTTATAGGAAGATGCTCACGATGACTTAGGGTATATGGGCATACTCGATCGACCTAAGTCAACCGAATGTGCCAAGGTACCCTGAGTCATAGAAAAGCTACTCCCTATCCTAAACATGCTACTAACTTGACCTAGAGAGAAACTAAGTTCAAGTCCAGATGTGTGTAGATCTAGATGAACAAATACGGAAGGGTGTTTCCACATGTCAACTGACAACACTATATCCTCGAGAAGCCCTTGGTCTTCTCGAAGGTATAGTCCTATAGTTGGCATGTGCCAACATCCATTAGAACTGATTCATCATGATGTACATACCCCTTGGTGGTCATTAATTCATAATTTAAATTGGATTAAGATTCAGATTACAACAACCATGCCTAACCCTAATTCCAACATTCATTAAGTTCTTTATCCATAATTAATCTGATTTGATATTAAGAACTTCATTAACTCATGCTTGCATTGATGTTCATTAACGTGGCCTAACAAGTAGTTATCCCAAAAAGGGCAGCAAAAACATCAAAAATGGTTAATTTTTAATGTAACCTAGTTGTCCAAAGAAGGTGTATCATTCACCTAGATTTAGCTAGTGTTTACTTTTATAAATGAAGCACAAGGATTAAAGATCATAACCACCATTCCATTTATTTTTCATTCTTTTGAGAGAGGAAGAGTCTTCCTCTACATGGTTAGATGTTAGGGTTAACATAACCTTTTTATCATTCTTTACTCATATAGTTTAATTGTATGACCAATGCATATTTCATTATTAAACTATAGTTGTGTAGTTAGAGAATGACATCTTTTGTAATTTAACAAGTTTCATTATAGTAAGGGAGATTGTACTATCCCCTTAATCCAACTTATTAATTGATAACAACAATAGTATACAAATAGATATAAAGAATATCGACAAGATATCACTACTATTTCCATCATATAAAGTACAAGAGAATTTACACAAAAAATTGGAGTCAGTCTCCAAACCTTTCAATTCATCATGATAAAATATACATTTACAAGACTATGCATTTTAGACATACTGTATGTCGATCAACATTAAGATCATAAAAGAACATCACTTTTCTTTTCCAATACAACTCAAGAATGAATCAAAATTCTTTACATAAGATCCATAATTAAATAAGCCTATGCATCATAAAAAAATTTTTTCCTTCTTTTATCACTTACGAAGTCCATCTACAAAAATTGCTAGCATGGGTCAGTTCATGAACTGAGCATGATAAGCACTAAGCATTAAAATGAAGTGCATTCCACTAATTGTTCCATTAAAACAACTCTTCTTTAATGAAACAATTAATATATCATACAAATAAGCATAAGTAATAACAACTAGAAAAGAAGTACAAATAATGAGTCTAATTCACTTTTAAGAAAAGAGCATAATATAATCAACTACATCTACATGATAACATATAGTTTAATTGACCCAATCAATTACTTTTAAAAAAACAACAGATCTTGTCATCCAATTGTTTCATAATTCTATCTGAATAGAAATACAATATTTATCTTTACTATGTATAAAAAAATTATTTACAACATAGCTCATATTAGGATGATTCATCCTACAACTTAAGCAAAAAGAAGAAGAATCAATACATACTATCCCCCATTCACTAATCGTCTGAAAGACAAAAATAGGATCAGAACACACATAACTACTTCAGTTCAAGGATAACAATATAAGGATTCAACATTAAAGAGACAACATCTAAACAAGAATCCCAAATCAATCCAAGAAGGGATAGAGAATCAAAACAGTCTACCTACAAGTCTTAACTAACTTCTACATGTTAGAAGATATCATTCAAAGTTCTGAAACCAGACGTTCCACAAATCAAAGCAAGACTCACACAAGTTTAATCTCTTCTCATGTCCATCCAAGGAGGATTCATAATAAGATAAAGTGTAAAAAGAGAAATCCTTCCATTAACAAATCCAAATGGAGTATGACTCAGTCAAACAAAGCAGTCGGTCAAAACATTGCTTACACTTTACTCTTCTATAGAATCGACTCAACTTGTTCTCTTTCCACATCATTACAACAAATGACTTAGTACAAAGTAGACTAAACAATCCACAAGGAAATTTCCATCTCAGAAGAGTGGTTTCTCACTATTTCCTACAAGACAAAAGGACAAAAAGCCAAACCCAAGAAGTTGAGCAGGTCTAAGAGAACAATCACTCTACAACCAAGAAGAGAGTCATGCTACATAGAAAAGTTTGATCAAGTGAACTTATCTTACAAAAGTTAAAGGATCTCAAATAGAAAATATCCAATCAAGAATTCATTTCATTTAGACTATCAAATGAATTCCCATCTCTATTTCAAACTCGAAGTTCTTTTACTAGTTTCCCAAAAGAGAACACAAAATCAACACACAACTTATAGACAACAACACTTCTAGTTTCCCCTAAGGATTCAAACTTTATTGAACAACAAAATAAATACTAGACTGGTTCACCTATTCCACTTTATTTAAACACAAGTTTGAATAGAAAGGAGTACACAGTACCATCCCAAGGCTAAAGAAAAAAAATACTGTCCACAAGAGAAATCCATTCTTTTCTCCTTTTAAAGACCATAAATTCATCCAAATGAATCTATAAGAGGGTACTAAAACTCAACAACAATATTAAGCTTAAGCAAGGTCTCCAAAATACTCACGAACTCAAAGTAACTAAAATCCCAACACAAGGACTTAAACAACTCAAAACAAAAGAACATAAAGTTCATGATCCAAGTAAGAACAATTATACGTAACAATCCCAAACCAGAGGTAATAAATCCTTCCATACAAGATTCAATACATGAGAGTATTCAACTCATCTTTCTTTTAAAACCCAGAAATCAATTAAAAGGATCTGAAAGAGAGTAAGAAAACCCAATACACATTAAGTCAAGAAAGGTCCCAACATTACCTCAAACTTGATTGAAACAAAATTCACAACAAAAAGACTTGCACAACTCCATCTATAAAGATTGTGACAAAGAAGGTATTCATTCCAAACATCAATCACAAGAAGGAGTATGCATACTACATTTCCATAAACTTCAAAAACCATTAACGACTATTTCAAATGCTCTATTTCAACCCAAAGAGAAAATAATAGTACAATATCAACCAGAGGTTCCTTAGTCCCACAACAAGATATAGTTCCCTAAAAGGTCCATTAACCTTCAAAAAAATAATCAAGCCTTCAACAAGATGGGGTTTTCTCAGAGCAGAGGAGAGAAGAATATCCTCCATATTTACACACCCTTACAAGTTCAAAGAAGGTGGTATAGTCTCAAAAACAAAAGTACCACAACCATTCCAAACTCAAGAAGCTTCAAGGAGAAGATCTCAAAAGAGATTACCATATCAACTCAAACCAAAACTATTCTCTCAAGCATTTTCGAGCAGACAGTCCCATATATGAGTTCTAAGTGACTCAAAACCTTGAATACAAGTAAAATGTAAAGCTCATAATACAAGTACAGAACCATACACAATTCTTCAATGCAAGTTCAGAACACACAAGCTTAGAATATGAGTTTAGTACTAAACTCAAAGCCACGAAGATGAGTTCAAAGAAGACACAAGTCTCATTTATAGGTTCAGAACACCCAAGCTTCGAATACGAGCTTAGAATGAAACACAAAGCTTAAAATACGAGTTTGAATAACACAAATATTTGAAAGCAAGTTCAAAACAACACAAGCCTCCAATACAAGTTCAGTACTAATACAATGCTTAGCATGCAATTTTAGAACCAAACACCATACTCGAATACAAGTTCCATGTACCTATCACCATCAAACTTGCATAGAGAGAGAGAGTTTCCAAATGTAAACATTATCATGCAATGGATTCATATCCAAAAATCACAGAGATTCATACAACCAAGAAAGTAAATAACCAGAAAAAACATGCAAACATTTATCTCATGAGAGCAAAATTGTTTTAATGAATCATTTAGAAGAAAGAAAGAAATCTTAATGGGTAGAGCCTATCATGCCTGATAGTGCTTCGCCAATTTGAAGGAGACTTCCAACCAAGCTTCCAACTCTTTTTCTCCTCCATGAAAGATCAACAACCAAACATATTTTCTTCCAATGCCTCATATACTTTCCTTGGATCAAAATAGACCAGAGAAACCAAAAATAGCCACAAAGTAAAAGTTGAACTATTGGTTCGAAGAACCAGATAGCTCCATGCAGAGAAAAAATCACAATGCATGCAAGATCAAACAACCTCCAAAAAATCCACCTTCCTTGTTTCCAAGATGGTTTGCACATGCAAAAAACAAGGTTCATTAATGTAATTACTCCCAAATCTCCCACCTATCTCTCCTTGCCACCACCTCCTAAAATGGTGAATGCTTATTTCCACTTTAGCATGCATTTCCAACTTTAGTGAAGCCTCCACGTATGCTTCCACTAAAGTTTACTTGCCTTTTCCAAAAATTTGTACCTCCATTCATTTAACCAAATCAAATCAAATAAATGCCATTGGAACCATCACCATAATGCCATGTGACCCTAGGTTCCCTTTCAATAGTTTAGGATAGATTTCCCAAAACTTAGGTTATAACCTTAGGTTTAGTCAAAATCATTTCATAAGTAATTTCCACCTTAGGTTAGATCAAATTCACAACCATATAGTATTAGGTATTAGGTTAAAATAGCCTAGCATTACCTTAGTAATTTCTCCCTTATTCATTTAGCACAAGAACTTAGGTTAGGACACCATCCCAACAAAATAGAATAAGAAGCTTAGGTTAGATTGCAACCCAAATAAGTAGATATAGCTAGGAAGTAGGTGCATTTACCTAGTTTAGGATACCATTAGGATAATCCTTTAGGTTTAGGATTTAGATCCCTTCATAGTCATGAAGCAGAATTTATTTTTCTTATGCCATTAAATTTCCTGAAGAGATCAATCCCAAAGATCCAAGCACAATCATACAACCGAATGAAGGCACGTTCATACAAGACCAAATAATTTGTAACATATAAAAGTTCAGTCCACTACATCTCTCCACCTATGAATGTCAATTTTACCATTCAGTCCGGTAAGGAGATTTAAAACATTCCTTGGATCACTAGAATTGATCCAAGGATGAGTCAATTAAAAGAGATAAGTTTGTAACTCTCAAAACTAGATTGCAACTTACCTACAAGAAGATAAAATGGATTCTTGCAAGCCATATCATTTTATTCCAATGAATCCAAGAGCAAAAATGATTTATCCATAACAAGCATGATTTTTAACAATCAAGGAAACACACCTCATTAATGCCGACCCATGTGTGGTCGACATGTTTAGGGGTCGATCGACATGCCTAAGGGCCCATTGAAGTTGACTGTCTTGATCACTAGCGACCCCCCCTGACGTCATCCATTTTTTATAAAAAATGTAAACATAAATAAATAAAACATAAATTAAACTAAAAACAAGTTTTTGATTTGTTACTCACCATCCTCCATATCCTCTAGCATTCCCTTGTTCTTGAAAATTCTCCATTCCTCAATTTTCTCTTTAATCTCTTTGATCTCTCTCATTAATTACACATTTGAAAATGAACATTGTTGGCTGAGTTCGGGCTTATATAGGTGACAAAACCTAGTCACCGTCAATCCCCTTAGGTTTCCATAAATCGTCCTTAGTCACCATTGAATTTCCTTGGTAGCCCTTGTTTTGGCTTTTAATTTCCCTTTTGTGACTATACTGTATGAAAATAGACATGTGACTTTCAACACCACTCGACTTCCGAGGTCATGCTGAGGTAGCCGATATGGAAATGTGGATGGCTAAATGATAACGAAAATGGTATGGAAAATTTATCAAGGCAATACAATGTCTTTGACTTGCAATAATAAGATCTACTCATCAAGCGCAATGAAAGCCTCTCTAACCTAGATGGGTTGGATGGATGGATTGAAAAGATGGAAACATGAAGACTCCAATCAATATCAAGCTTTGTAGAGATCCTTTCTACCGGTTTTAGAATTCATGGGAAACCAATGGGAGCCTTGTAAATATGTCTAGATAGGGTCACATAATGAGAAAAGGAGGATAAGTTTCATGAAATCATATCCGGTTAGCAAGAGTAGTCCAAAATACGAGGGCTCAGTGAGCTTCCTCATTTAGGATGTTCAATTGTGATATGATGTCAGGTGGTAATGGTGATGTGCAGAAAACCAACGTGCATTGACTTGTGTCGATATCAGTGAGTAATTCAGGTGCATTTGGTTATGGGACTCGGGATCGCTCATCGTATGTTATTTTTGTTGGGGTCCTTGTATGGTCATGTGAATATCTAAACCCTATTTCCGGGGAAGTCTTGAACTCGTACGCCTTATCAACCACGATGTTTAAAATGTTTAATCTGTTGGAACTTTTTAGTGTATTGATTCGGTGTTCTAAGGACAAGAAGATGAATTCCGTATCTATATCCATGAGTAACTCAAGACCATTTAGTTGTGGTACCCATGGATCACTTCCATATGTACGTTCTGTTTGGGACCGTTGATGGTCATGAATTGAAAATATATAATCTAATTAAACAAATAACAACTAATCTAATTGAATTGAAACTATTCTATGTTTTTTTGGTATTTTACAAGATATAAGTGCAATAAAACAATTAAAAGTTGTTAATCTAATGAAATAAATACTTTTTTCCTTTTCTAGATTTTAAGAAGAAATTGGGAAATAAAATCTTCTAATCTAATTTAACAAATCTAAAACAAATAAACAACTAGATGTAGTTGTTTATCTGTGTAGAAGAAATATATTATATTTTAAATGATGAAAGCTTTACTCTAAAATATGGATGTAAATATAACTTCCCACTTTGTCTTAGAAGTAGTGGAAGAAATTAAAGCTTATCGAAGATTTTCTTCCTGTGACTTCCCGACATTAGTCAAGAAGACTTCTATTGAGTTTTTCCTATTTGAATTGAGCTATTATGATTATTTAATAATTACAATAATGGAAATACTTTTATCTACTCTATTTGATATAAATGTATACGTATGATTTAGAAATAACAATTTGACGCAATGAGAAAATCAATACCAAATACAACCTGTAAGCATAGAGTAATGGAAAATCTATTTGTTTTGTTCTCATCCCCTCATTTTTTATTTTTATTCTCCTGTGTTCACGTGAGTCCAAGTGATTAGGAATGTAGTAAAGCAGCAAAGTGATAAGGTGCTCGAGCATTGGTAGCTTGATGGTAGTGTGGTAGCAGTGCAGGTGGAAGAGAGATAACATAAGTGAATAAATCTTGGTTATACAATTTTAAGCAAGAATGTGGTAACTCAATAATGAAAGAATACACAAAAATGATCTTCAGAAATTTTCTTGATAAAAAGCAATCAATTTATAGAAGGTTTGTTGGGATGTGACATACAACACTTGATAGCCATGGGGTGTCACATCGACAATGAAGAGGAATTTTAAACTATCAATCACAATCAATTACAAATTACAAGTGAAGAGGAGAATGCCACAAAGCAATCAAGCTTGAAATAATCTAAAACGATAAGAAACATGCGTTCAAATGAAGTTAAGTGAAACAACACACATCTTAAATAACATTTGAAGATTCTAGAAAATGTGCATAGGACTGTGCCCACTGTGCAAGGTGGTGATTACATTACCATCACCCTAATCGGGTGACGGTTACAAAACTATCACCCAAACAGGCGGTGGTTTTGACACTAAAGGTTAAAAATGGCTAAAAATAAGAAGGAAGCTAATAAAAATCATGTAAAGGCTAAGTAAGGCATACCAGGATACAAATATAATATGTAAAGAGGTTTAGGATCTCGAGCACCTTTGGAAAAGACATGAATAATCATTGGGGATCCTTTTGTAATTGTTTTTTGACAATGTAGCACACACAATTTCAGGTGCATCATATTTCCCCCTCGGAGAAGTGTTTTAACCATGAAGAAGAATAAAACATAGAGTCCGAGTATGACATTCCCAAAATGGGGAGTTAGAAGCTATGCTTGACATGTCCATGTGTCAAAATGTCACCATCCAAGCTCCAGTTACCTGTAAGATGAAAGAAAGACTCAAGTGCAGATAGATATGATATCGAAAAATAAACACTAAATAAAAACAACAAGAGGACTTACCATTCATGTGGGGATAGGAATATACCTATGCTAACACTCCATCCATGTGGACACATACTCTCAAAACGGGGTTAAAACAAAACATATATATATATTTTCACATATCTTATTGGTGATTTTTGAGCTCTGGGCCCATGGTGACTGTTTCAAGCGAGATTATAGCCAAAACAACTAGTGTGAAGTCATGATCATGCCTCTGAGACCAAGAGATCTAGTGGCATGCTCAAAGGTTAGTATTTTAAAGTTGTTTATTTGAAACCTAAATATGTAAAATGTTGGAAATATTTACCTAGGGGTTATTTTTGAAATTTCTTGTTTTAAAATGAGCCCTAGGGGGTAACACATGTGGTTCAGTCTTTTGTTTTTCTAAAAACGAGTTATTTTTGCCTTTTTAAAATTTTGGGTCAAAAGGGGTGTGTCATACATTCCTGATAGGACCACCACCCTGCCTTGCAGGGTGGCGATTATAGGACCGCAACTCTGTTAAGGGAGGTGGTTATAAGACCACCACCACGGGTAGGTGACAGATCATTAAACCGCCACTCTGCATAAGGTAGTGGTCTTGTAATTGTTAAGACAATGACCTAGTTAACCAAGTTTAAACTATTTTTTTTGCATTTTAGATTGTTTTACAATGTTTTTGATGAGCTTTCCTATCAAATTATGTTACTGAATCACTCTTTTTTCTTGTTTGGTGGATTCGAAGGAGGAGGAATAAATCCATTAGAGCCAAGAGAGAGAGTATGACTGGCTCCCATCTATCCTTGATCGATTGACCTAGGTGAGACAAACTTGTTACTTTGGGTAGGGATATGAAGGATTGCATGTTTCCACACATTACACTGCTAGTCATATATTGTGCAATATTTTCTCTTATTGGGATGCATACTGAACATTATTTAGTTTCCAGGTGTTATAGGAGAGTGGACCATCACTCTTGAGGATGTGTATAGGATACTTGGACTTCCTATACTTGGGAGACGTTTGAATCTTGAGACTGCAGGGTCTATAACCAGAGCTAGGAAGTGGGCCACTTATATGGGAGATGATGGGGTGCCATCGGGCACCAAGGTGGGTATGTGGCTCCATTCTATTGCCTCTACTCCTATCCCTACTCTCCGTAAGGCCATCATGGGTATTTTGGCTATGAGTTGATAGGGGATAATAGCGGGGACAAGTTATTGTATTTTTGGTCCCCGATTATTATACTGATTGAGAAACATGGGTGAATTTTTTTTTCTGGGAGCAAATATCTTAGGGACCACATACCATGATTTTTATAGGGTGGTGAGGTTACAAGGATAGTCTTTGAGCCATCCCACATTGGTGATGAGTTGGGTGTATGAGAGGATCATCCCCTATCAGAGGGGAGTTAGGAAATAGGACACGGGGGTTGCTTTAGGGCCACAATATGGATTACCATGTTAGTTCTTAGAGTGCCACATCAGCCAATGGCCACCTTGACTATAGCTGATTTCATTGCTACACCCTACCAAGATATGGCTGGAGTATGGGATCGGATTGGACAACCGTGACAACTTGTGATACCACTAGATAGTTAGTGGATAGATCACGAAGGGTGGAGATTCGCCCATTTGATAGAGTACCTCAACATTTTGGTTTGGCCTATATTGATGTTCTTCCTCCCATGGTAGTTGTATACAGGAGCATTAGGGAGGGTCAAGGTGGCCCTTGGGGTGACCATGGTTGGATTATCATGACACCAAGGGTTCCTATTGTAGTTAGATGGGTTGTATGTGTTTGACGAGCACCTTCTCCCACACCCCTCCTTCAGATTGAGGTTGCACCCAATCACAATGCGGAGGAGTAGGTACTTATTGATATAGAATATGAGACTGAGGCATATATGTGGGAGGAGACCGGGTGAGGAGACTAAGGAGGAGATAGGTGAGGATACATGAGAGAAGTTAGGTGGGGAGACTCATGCAGAGGAGGAGGAGGAGAGTGACCCAGAGTGGAAGGTCACTAAGGAAACGTCTATGGCAAAGATGGAGGACGTGACCCTAGTTTTTGAGGAGCCACCTCCTCATGAGGAAGGTGGGGATGAGGATTCGATCATGGGGAATAACATTTCTTTAGAAGTGGTGGTGGTGCCTAGAGGAGCACCACCACCACTAGTTGCACTGATTGATCCCACATGGATTCCTAGATATATGAGTAATTATATACTCTTCTCTCAACCTTGTCAGCTAGAAATTTTAATGAATAAACATTGTGTTTCTCTTTATTTTTATGGTTTTCTATCTCGCTATTTTTGTTTTTGTTTTACACCCACTATTGATGGCTAGTGATATTTTATTTGTAGGATCTACATTGATACATTGCTGCTCCCTATGGGGAAGACTAGAGCAGAGCTGTTGGAGGATGTGGGACAACCTTTGTAGGTTGGCCACCACACCGACATTTTTTGCCCCTTTGGAAGGTGAAAGAGATCCTTCTTTCTCATAACATGAGGACTGTGGGGTATGAGGTGGCTAGGAGATTGGCAAGGAGTATATATTCATGTAGTGAGACCATGATTAATGGTCATTATCACGGTCACTCTCACCACTTAGTGTACTCACAATGTTGGAGCCACAACAGAGTCCTAGTCATGGCCGTACACCATCTTAGGGATCCCACAGTGCGATAGGCCATTGAGCCTTTATTACTTTGTTGCCATTTTGTGAGGTGTATATATGATTTTTTTCATGCTCATTGTGAGCATTTTGACCACACCTAGTGTGTGATGGCATTGTACATAAACTATGATTTACCATGATATATGAAGATGTCTATTTTTTTGGTTTGGCTATCCTTTGTACTAGAGTTGACTTCTTTTGTGGTTTGCTTCGCACATGTACTCTAGATGTTTAGAATTTCCAATTTTATATGCTTTTCAAAATGTATGCAATGGATAATGAATGCTAACAAAATGATTCCTTTTTGTTATTTTGTAATGTTGATATGTGATGATTATGTAGACATAATGTAATACTTGAACTTAATCTTTTGAAGTAATGTTTGGTACCTCATTTTGTTTTGGCAATATGTGGTGAATAATGATATGATAATAAAATTAACTTTCTCCACTCCTAACCCTACACAACCATTAAGATGTGAGGGCTCAACACTAAGATCCAAGAGGTACATGAATTGTATGGTTTTGATAGAGATGGAAATGGTGAGAGAAAGATAATATTTTGACATAAACCCAATTAGGAACCTACAACTTAACTCTGCATACAATTTACTACACAACCTAGAATGTGATTTCTTGTAATTTTATCTAGAATTAGATCTGTAGATGGCCTCTTGATTGAAAAAATCTGGTTTTAATGTTTTAACTCTCTTTTGGAACATATACATAAAATTCACTTTTCTTGGGATTTTAAGATTTTCAAAGCACTTTTTATTGAATGAAATTGATTTTAACTTACCAATTTATTTGCAAAGACCTCCTACACCTTTCCCCATACTACTAGTAGGAAGCATGGGTTATCACTAAGGATAAGGCATAGGTGAGTAAGGGTACTTCCCTCCTTTCCCAACGTCATGTGACTAGTAAGAGGAATGAGATCAACAATGAAGGTTGATGGGGAAAGGAAGTGTGTAAATGAAAATTTGTGTTGATTTTAACTTGACATATCTAATTTTTAATTTTTTAATTTAAGTTGTTCTTTTCGGAGGGAGAGCTTTCCCCTAGCCTCAACCCCACACAACCAATAGGATGCAAGGGCTCATCACCGAAGGCTGAGATAGGTGAGAAAGAAATCTGGGTAAAAATATTTAGATTTTTTTTCTACCAAATATGCTCTTTGGGAAAGATGTGACATCAAGAAGCTTCTAAAAGCTGACTATGAGAAAAGACAACTATGCTAGAAGAAAGCTTTAGGTAAAACCAAGTATGCAAGCCTTAGTAGGATTAGTGTCAAAATTTCATCTTGTCTTGTTGAGCTTGAAGAAGTGATAAGAGATGTTGATGATAATATTATGAATGTTTGAAGAGGTATGATTCAAATAATTGCCAATGTTTTTCGAAGTTTTTGAAAGTTATTTGAAAATAAGTTCCTTGATTACTAAATTCACAGAATGAGCTAACAAATGATAATGCAATGAGAATGTAATAATATACATATGGAAATATGGATGGATCATGTGTAGTATATCTTTAGGTGAAGAGAGGTAATGGATATGGGCCATGGTGTAGCAATTGGTTGCTGATCCACAGGCATGTATGTGGATCTCGTGAGATAACTCTTGAAACTTGCGCACATACTCTACTACATCATGTTATAATGTAGTCCAAAAATAACCCATTTGATGCATGTTTCTAGTGGTGGCATGACCTCCGAAGTGACCTCCACATTCTCCACTATGGGATTCATAGAGGGTCTTTTCAGATTCTTCCTCATCAACACATCTTAGCAACATTCTCGTTGAAGGCTCTATGGTAGATAAATTATTGTATGATTACATATTTGGTGTCTATGACATGTAGCCATCTTATTTGTTGTGAGGTTTCCCCTTTAGGATATGCGTGGTGCACAATAAATTTAAAGATATTAGAATACCATGGGCATGCAAAAATGGGAGGCTTGGTTTCGACATAATATATGCATTCGACAGGAAAATATAAGTTAACTAGATCACTTCCATTTAATGGGTTGTTAGCTAACCAGTTTGCGATGATTTTTCTTTTGACAGAATTTTGGTTAAAAACTATCATTTAGAACTCACCCATTAGAGTCATGAAACATCCATATTTCTTAGATAAGGACTATTGTGTAAGAAACGTTCGTAAGTGATCTGACAATGACCCTCATTTATTGGTTAAGCATGTAATGTCTTGATTGCTTTGTTTCGAATACTATAGCAAGGCACTTTTTCTCTTCCTACATATAACATGTATCATAGTTGAGCAACATACGACTCGATAAAGTAGATTGCACACTCTCATTTGTCATCATCTTCTTGAGCTAGCATACAAGATAATGAGAAATCCATAGCCCGTGAATATAAAATGAGAGGGTGGTCCAATTTGGGAGGCATGAGCATGGGAGGTGATAATAGGAATCATTTAATAAATTGTTTATAGGATGCATTACGAACGTCAAATCAAGAATGAAACCTTAGATTGCATTGAGATTTTAGAGAAAGGACCTAATGCCCAATTCTTTTGATGGTGGAACCATTTCCATCACTGCTCAAATTTTGGAAGGATCTAGATCAATCCCTCGTGAAGAGATGATGTATCCTAGTAACTTCCCTCCATTCAAAATGAACATGCATTTTTATAGATTTAGCATAACATCGTATTCGATTAGACGAGAGAGGATGATGTGAAGCACTTCAAGGTGATTGCGGTGTTTCTTGGCCTTATCCATGAGATTTTCAATGTAATATTCCATAATCTTATGAATGAGATCATGGAATATGTAAGTAATTGTGTGCTAGTAAGTGGCACCAACATTCTTGAGACCAAATGACATGACTACATAATAATAGGTTCCCCAAGGAGTGATAAATGTGGTCTTTGTTTGATCTTCCTCGAGATCCTGATTTGATTGTACCCAGAAAATCCATCCATAAGGGACAACAAATCGTAACTAGATGTTGCGTCAATGATGACATCAATGGATGGCAATGGGAAATAATCCTTAGGACATGCTTTGTTGATATCTTGAAATTCGATGTAGATAAGAATTTTCCCATTCTTTTTAAGAACGAGGATGATGTTGGACATGCACATTGAGTAATCAACAAGTTTAATGAACCCCACATGTAGGATTTTCATCACTTCCTCTTTGACCATTAGCACTACCTTTCATTTCATTGGTCTGGATTTTTTCTTGATGGGATTATCATTAGACTTGGTCACTAGGTTGAGAATTTCCAAATGTGGAGGAATTCTTGTCTTTTCTTTGTATTAAAACACAAGATATTTTGAACAATATTTAAGGATTTTTGTGTGTATCTCCACTTCTTCAGAATTAGCAAAGAACCTAACTTCAAAATTTTGGGTCTTCCTCCATCCCGATGTTAATGTCGATCATCCCTTTGATCAAAGAGGCATTACCCTATTCAAACTCAGGTAGGGCCAGAGGTAATTCCAATTCCCCTTCCTCTTCTATTTCAAAACTTCAAGGCCTTTTGAGGAGGAAGGGTCCATCGTGTGATCTCTAAAATAGGAGGAAGAGTGAGGAACAAGAGAAAATCCTCTCTTATGATGCATGAGATGTAAATATATGTAAGCGTTAAGGTATCCTAAGATAGCCTCATCATTTTCTACATAATCTAGAGTGGCAGGTTCATTCTCAGCCTCAACATACACCAAGATTGGGCTTGTTGGCACTTTGTGTACTAAGGGTTCTGCACGGACCAAAAGTGAAGCTAGTTTCTTCTAACTCTCTACTTAGATAGAAGCGAGAAGAAGAGGTAGCTATGGAATCTACAAGAAGGTTTTATTCTCATGGGATGAATTCAAAACCTTTTGTCAAATTAAGCACCGTAGTTTTGTAGAGTTGTAGGTGTTCTACCCTAGTCTCATATACTTCTGAAACTTGATTGGTGACTAGTTACTGAATTACCCAAAATCTAATGCTAATATGAGACCAAAAAGGAGATGCTCGTATTCTACACCATTATTTATGCATTTGAAATACAATTTGAAGGGAAAAGGCATGACATTCCCCTCCACAGAAGTGAGGATCATATCTGCCCATCTTTGAAGTGGAACTTTACTTCGTCAAAGTGAAGAGTCCAAAAATTGATTGGGAAGATTGATGTTGGATCATTCTTTGTATGCTATTCCTTTGATTCGACACTTCAACCATAAAAATCCCATTAGGTGGAAGAGATACGAGTTCAAAAGCATGTCCTATGCCCATGGAATAAAATGCAAGGAGAATAGGTAAATAATTCTCTAATGCTAATATGAGACCAAAAAGGAGATGCTCGTATTCTACACCATTATTTATGCATTTGAAATACAATTTGAAGGGAAAAGGCATGACATTCCCCTCCACGAAGTGAGGATCATATCTGCTTTGATCTTTGAAGTGGAACTTTACTTCGTCAAAGTGAAGAGTCCAAAATTGATTGGGAAGATTGATGTTGGATCATTCTTTGTATGCTATTCCTTTGATTCGACACTTCAACCATAAAAATCCCATTAGGCTGGAAGAGATACGAGTTCAAAAGCATGTCCTATGCCCATGGAATAAAATGCAAGGAGAATAGGTAAATAATTCTCTAATGCTAATATGAGACCAAAAGGAGATGCTCGTATTCTACACCATTATTTATGCATTTGAAATACAATTTGAAGGGAAAAGGCATGACATTCCCCTCCACGAAGTGAGGATCATATCTCCCGAAGTTTGAAGTGGAACTTTACTTCGTCAAAGTGAAGAGTCCAAAAATTTATTGGGAAGATTGATGTTGGATCATTCTTTGTATGCTATTCCTTTGATTCTGACACTTCAACCATAAAAATCCCATTAGCTGGAAGAGATACGAGTTCAAAAGCATGTCCTATGCCCATGGAATAAAATGCAAGGAGAATAGGTAAATAATTCTCCAACATATTGACAATATTTGATGTGGTTTCTTTTGACCACGACAATCATTTCTTCCTAAACCACAAGAATCCCTTGATCAAACTAGTGGTTCATAATTTTGTTGCAATAATTTGTTTTGTTTTAGGTATTAATCTAGTTGGTTTGATTAAATAGTTTGCAGGGATCTCATACTCAGAATGCACCCCTGGTTTATTCTTCATATTAGCTAGGTATATGTCAAAGGGCTTTGGGTCACCTTGTGCAATGAAGACCTTCCCCAAGTGTAGGAATCTTACTTCTTGAAACAAAGTGGAGGGAATCAAATTCATGTGATGTATCCAAGGATAGTCGAGGATCATATTATAGTTGGTTTCCTATTCTATAATATAAAAATCAGTGAGAACCATCTTGGGTCCCAGGGTAACTAGAAGCACAATGGTTCCAATTTATGTCACCTTGAGGCTATCATAACCTATCGGCGCATTTCTCATTGAAGAGCAGTTGGTTTCTCCATAACCTAAATTTTAGATAAAAGAAAAAGAGAAAATGTTATCTATTGCCTCATCATCAATCATCACGCACCTTACATAGTTATTGTAGATTCAAACCTATATATATAGATTCGAGTCACCTCTACGTTCTATTTTAATGTCTATGGGAATCTTACTAATGTCGAATACAAATCTGACATCTCTTTCTGGCTTCCCAAGAGGATAGACATCAAAGTATATATGGTTTATCTACACCTCCAAAGGAGGAGTGACATTGATCAAATGTCCAAGACCCAATGCTTCCAATAAAGTAAATATATGAGTAGGGAAGTTCTTCAACAAGTCCAAGAATGAGATGTGAGAAAAGGTCTTTGTTAGGTCATTGATGAAGTCATAAGCCCCTACCAGATTTGCAAGCATCTCACGAATATAATATGATATAGACAAGTAAATTGGAATGGGTTGTGAAGAGTAGTCTCTAGTTCTAGTGGCAATATTTATTTGGGGCTTAGTCTCTATCTCTACAAGATCCACTATCTTAGTTTGTTGATGTCCATCCAATAGATAGAGGCGCCACTAATTGTTTTAATGAAGTCAAAGCTTCATGATAGTTGTTTCCCACCGGGATACCCTTGTTTGATCCGTTGGGTTCCAGCTTACCATTTTGGGATGTGTTGGGAGGGGATTGTTAAAGATTATGAGTGGTGTATTTTGGGGGAATCAGGCCCCATATAAGCTTTTTTATTTAGTGTTATAGCATTTTTTGAAAACATGTCAACAAAGAGTTGTCTTTGGTCTTTGGGTAAGTGATGTAGGAAATTGTTACAATCCTGGTAGGTTATGGAGTCATGTCCTTAGACCCTATGAAAGCCACAATATAGGTCGGGATCGTAATCTTGAGGACTTTTGTTTGAATGTTTATGTAGTCTAAAGTTATTATTATTCAACTACTGGTTATTATAGTTGAAATTTGGAGGTCATTGCCCTTGATTTAGATATTGGCTCAAGTACCCATTTGGGTATTGGTTGGGGCCATGGGCCTGAATTTATTGTTGTTTTTGTTTGGGTGGAGGATGATTGAAGTCCACCGCATTGATCATGGGAGAAAAATTGTTACTCCTTTGATTGTTACCATTATTGTTGTTGTTAGCGTTATTTATACTCGGGGTATTAACAACATTGGGCTTCTTTGTTTGATTGGTAACACCGTCGGTTGTAACACCATGATTTTTGTTGAGGACCTTAGGTCCTTGGTTGTTATTTGTATTATTAGGGTAACTTGAATTACCCTGATTAAGAGTGATCAATCTCCTGTTAGAGCCGTAGGTCTTGCAACCACTATCTATTACTACTTGATCTATATGGAGAGAACCCTCTAACACCTCTTCATAACTCCTAAGTGGGAACTTCTAGACCTCCTCCTTCATTTCCCAGTTAAGAGAATGGAGGAATAGGTCACGAGATCTATCTAATCCATGTTAGGAGTGTTTCTTTGAAGAATATAGGACTTTCCATCATCTCTGAATGAAATGTGTGGCAAAATCGTTGTGCTCTTGTTTTATGTGGAGGAATTCCCTTATTCCTATCCTTAACAATTTGTTCATGTCAAAAGATTTAATAAAATCATAAACCAGTTTTTTAAAGGAATGTATCAAATCCTTTGGTATCCTATAATATCGGTCGATAGTAATACATTCTAAATTCTTAGGGAAGATCTTTGTAATGACTGCATCCCATGGGAGAAAATCTCGAATGGAAGTTACATATGCCTTAATGTGCACATTTGGATCTCCCTCCCCTTTAAATTTTGGAAGGTCTGGAAGAGGCCTTGGGAGCATGAAAATCTATATGGTGAATTCAAGGGTCTCCTTGAGATATTCAGATTAGGTCCCTACTACATAAGACTCGACCATTAATGATCCTTGTTGGGGAGGTGGAGGCGGAATTGGATGTTGATATGGTGTAACATATACATTTGTTGGGGCATAGTGACTCCGTGTGGCTGACCATATGGGCCAAGGTAAGAGTATATTTCCCCATATGGTGACTTAGAATACATGTGTATGTAGGGGGAACACTACTTTGGTATGTATTTAGAGGAAAAATCCAAGGAATGTTACATTTCCAGTTGGGATGGAGTTTGAGAACACACTTCCAATTGTTTCTTGTTGTGGATATCTCATGCACACGACATGGGGGCATGCCCGAGGTGCACGCCCAATGAGAAGATTATTGGAGCTAGGAACTCCCATGTAAACTGGAGGATTCGGCATAGTAGGAAATTGGCCATATTTCTACGAATGGTGTAGAATATTCCCTTGCCCAACAATAGATGAATCATGAGTATCTTGGGCCGTTCTAATACTCTAACTTTGTCCACCAATATCAAGATAACCTCACTTGATGATGGCACGATGTTTTGTTTTAGAATACGATATTGAACCTTGTTAGGTGAAAAAGGCATGTGTATACACCAATATTGGGTCAAAATCCCTTGGTCCCTCGACAAAATAACCAACTCAAACACACTCACCAAACCATGGCCCCTTTCACCCCACTCTAATATTAATTTAATTAAATTAATTCATGATCTCATAATATCTATTATTTAAAATTTCCTAATTGGATAATTCCCACCATCCACCTCACCTATACACCTCATCTAGCCACCTCACCCTAAGACCTATTCTCAATATGTTGTTATAACTAACTAAGACCTACCTAAACCCTAAAAATAAAAGCCTACATTCCCTCTAACCACATTCCCGCCCATTATAAAGGAAGATTCCTTTATAATATGTGGAGTAAAATGAATGAGATCTAAGAAAATCAAGAGGATCTGCTCGGTTTATTAAACCTAGGAGATCTCACCCTAACCGACACCGGTTACCCGAAACTATGCTAGTCAACCTAGAACCATCGTAAGTTACCATTTAATCCCCAAAACAACCTTATTTCTGGGTTGGCACATTTTTGAGAGAAAAAAGGATGAAACCAGAGTTGTATGTAAGTGGAACCAGAATTCATACATGCATCAGAGCATCTACAGCCAACACCAGAAGCAATCATAGAGCCACCTACATTCACGGGAGCATCCGGGAAGCACCATCACCACACCAAAGCTCCATCCATCTGACCAACTGCCATTACTAACTAGACATCAAGCTCATACAATAGTAAGTGTTTTGTTAACCAACACTTGTCCATTGTCATTTTAGTAGACTCTTTTACTTTTGTTATTAGTTTCTACTTGCATTACCATTCACCCATCATTTTCCTTCATACAAACTTGATCAAGATTTCACCCATACCCTACTTGATAACTATCCCCGAGAACACCTAAGACTGATGTGGACCTTTTCATTGCCCTTTCCATTTCCATTTAGCTTCATATCTATCACCCCATCTAGTTTTTATTAAGTTTCCTGTACCCGACCATACCGATGTCGGTTACCCACAACCGTCACCAGTTAACCTAAACTGACACCGGTCATACCAGCATCGACATCAGTCTCTATGTTTTTACCCTAAGACCAATAACGGATCTTAAAACCTCTATCAAATACACAAAACAACCTAGAACTAGACCTTGACCAGGTTCCATGTCGACAGAGATCTTGACCTTCAAATTCAATCATAGCTTAGCTTGTTGTGAATGAATTTGCTTATTGTAGTCGAATGAGATACCTAAATCATTTTAAATACAGTAGGATTTCCTTTATTATTAACATTGAGTTGTTTTAAATAGTGGATTGATAGCCATCTAGGGAGTATCACACTTCCCGGATCTAGCATACTGCTAGGTAGTCCACTACATATACTATTTAACTTTTATTTGGTGGTCTTGTTTTCTATTTCAAGTAGTTCCTCCTAGCCAAAAGGAATCTCTCATGATCAGTTGTGGATCAAGAATTCATATGCGCATAACAACCTACAACCAATATTTTAATATTTATTCCTCCTATCCCTCTACCCTTATTTGTTTCATCGATATTCAAAGAAATGCTCTAGAATGAGGTGAAACATTTTGGCACGCCCGGTGGGACCCATTCGGGGTTCTTTGCATTTCTTCATTTCTAGGTGAAAATTTACATGTTTGTTTCCTTTCTAAAAGGTTCTCACATTAAAATTTCTCCCATGGAATCTTCTCTTCTTCTATTGTCTAAGAGCAATTGTATTTTGGTGCTTTAAAACGAACATTTCTTTCCTTTCATTGGTATCGCATTAGTGAAAGAGCATCCCTTCTCCTATTCATCCTTTTGTGTCATCGAATTCAATATTTCGATTTGGGTTTAAAAATCATTTCAGTTCATTCTACTTTTCTGCATTAGCTCACATTAACTGAGGGAAACCTATATGCTGGAAGTCATTCCCAGCTTGATGGTTGACAAATGAATCGTAGAAAGCACATCTTCTCTCTCTCTCTCTCTATCTTACCAAACTGCACAAATTCAAAAATATACACATTCTTAAATGACATATTTCACAGGAATGCTCACAATGATCGTAGTGATCAAAGGATTGGTAGGTACGCCCACTCGTTACTTCATCAAGTCATACTTTAGAAGATGATGCCTTTACCATAATATACTTGAAACCTCTCCCTTTAGATATCTTTCTTCGTAGGAAACCTTCCTCACCAAAAATTCTAATCTAAAGTTCATGAGTCAATTCTTAATAACATAAGTGAACAAACATAATAGAAAAAGCACTTTTAGGATCATATTTTTCTTAGTGTTTCTGCTTGGCTTGCGTTTTGAGGTGAGAGGACACATTCTTCATCTTTTCATTTCTCCTTGCATGCTCCTCATCATAGTTGGTGTATTCCAGCTTCATCTGAGTGTGCCTAGACCCTATTTTTATCATTCTCAGAATTTTGGGTCTGATTTTGCATTTGATTTTAACTCACAACCACATTTTCTTCATCTCTATTTCAAATTCACAGTAATCAGTGTCGGTCCAACGACCATCATCGGTTACCATTTGATGTCATCGGTTTTACACAACCAACGTCGGTTTATTTGTTCTTTTGGTTAACCTACCCAAAAGGACACCTTCTTCACCTTCTTTGCTATTCAGATTCTCTGTCACTCTCATCATATTCATTATCCTGAAAAAATTCATCAATATTATCTACTTAGTAGATTGTTAGCCTTTGCCTTGTCTTGACAAATTGTCCATTTTCCACAGTGACCGACCACGGTTACCTATGACCGGCGTCGGTTTACCCTAACCGGCATTGGTTAGCCTGTTCAAATTTCCAGCTGACATTTTATACCAAATCCACCTACCACCACCTATTTTTCCTATCTTCGTTGTATTTCTGTGTCATTTACAGAAAGTAGTCCTACCACATCACTACTTGTCTACATGGTGTTGATGCATAGCCAGGTAAAAATGCCTCATATTCCATGCTAGTTGTCAACCATTCCCACCTAGCCCTTCGCCACCTTCTATTTTATCACCCATAGATCTTACCCAACCTATCACTATCACTACAAGGGACGAGGAGTTCGCACGACTCCTTGACCAGAACCATGTTGCCTTACAGTTCTATCTTTCACACTCATCCACTCGAGATGCCTCAGGTCAGTTGATATATGACATGCCCATATCTATCCTCCCGAAACTCGATCCTACTACTCTAGCCTCTGCTAGCTCCGCACTACCCACATCTACCTTGCCCCAATTGTTTTGCAGCTAGGCCCTATACCTGCTATGACCGCCACATCTGCCACATCTATTGCACCTGCTACATCCACTATACCTTCACCAACCACCTAGAACATAACCTCATCCACACCTATTGTCTCACATATACCCATAGCTACACAACCACCCCTAGTGTCGGTGACCCCTACCCCTTTTCAAAACATTATCCTTTCTATTCCACAGTCCTTAGCCCCCATTGCTACTAGGGTCACCATGACCCTTCCACCTCCATATACGTACTATTAGTAGCCTCCTGTTTCATCTATCATTCATTCTAGGTATGTACCCCCTATTTCACTCCCTCCTTCTCAATCCACCTATATGGCATTGCCATATACTGGAATTCCACCTCCATCATATGTCCAACACCAACCCTCGTACACTACAGAGGTACCCATCCATCACAACCTACCAATGACCTAATCAAGTTAATGATGGACAAGATGCAGACATTGGAGGCATCGGTTTCTGGCACACGTAACTCTCTCACCTACGATGAGATTTGTAATGAGCCCATCCACCCATCCATTCCTATTCATCCATATCCCGTACATTAGGAAATGCCTAAATTTAACCACTTCAACAACAAAGAGGACCTACAACAACATTTGTAGTCTTTCAAACATGGGTGTTATCTTATTTCCCATGATGATGCTTTACTTCTGAGGACCTTTCCCATGTCTCTGACCGGGCCCGCATTAGATTGGTATAGTGGGTTGCCTAGACATTCTATCTTCTCATTTAATTAGGTAGCCCAAGCCTTCTTAGATCACTTCTCCATCAATGTTGTTAATAAGGTTACCATGACTGACCTCTACTCTACGTGTCAATATGATGACGAATCTATCGCAGATTGTGTCATTCATTAGCGTAACCTGATTAATCAACTCATGTTCCAATTACCACAAACCAAACTCATAGATATCTTCATGCGGGCTTGTGCTAGACATATCTCACCAACCCTATAGGTGCAGAATTTCCAAACCTTCGATGAGGCATTCACCATGGCACAAAAGCTAGAGATTCGGGCCATTGAAGAAAAGAAAATTCAACTACGCAATAAAAATTCAACATTTAAGTCAAATGATATCTCTTCTTCTTCAAAACCAAAAATAATTATTCAAAAGCCAAGGGAACCACTAATGTAGTGGTACTCAAGGCCGACCATATTCATACCTTAAATCAGGCTAACCCCTCATCTAATCTCTCATCCGTCTAGAGTTTTCAATTCAAATGAGAACAACGGAAATACACCCCAATTGGGGAGCCTTATTCTTATGTCTTAGAAAATCTCATTAAAGATGGGGCCATCACTCTTCCTCCCGTAAAACCACACACTAGTTTTGATATTGCTCACCCCACACCTGTGTGGTACAAAGAGCATGAATTCTATAACTATCATCGAGTAAATTGTCATAGTGACGACAATTGCATCACTTTCAAGAACATTGTCCAGGAAATGCTTGAGAAAGGCAAGTTAACATTGGATAATCCAAATGCACCTTCCAATCAAAACCTACACATATTTAAGAAACCATTTCTTAATCATGCCCCTTCTTTTGATCAAAATTGAGATACCTCAAACTCATGATAGCAATACTCGTGAGGTCCATGTTATTTTTAGTGACGCACTTTTGATTGCTTCCCGATTACCTCGTATTCCTTCCATAGAGGAAATCCTAGCCCGAATTCCTCCACCTACACTTGAACCCACTTCACCTATTTCTCCACCCACAGCGGAATACCCTTCGTCTCCTCCCTCACCTGTAAGAGAGCCTTCTATTAACATCGAGACCATTTCACCTTTGGCTTCTCCACCTAGAGAGTCGTCACCCGTGGTACCTCTCTGAACCTCGAAGATGCTTTTTATCTCCTCCACCCACAGAGGAACACCCGTCATCTCCTCCACCTATCAAATATCCCTTAGAAATGTCTTTTGCCTCTAGGTGACCATTCTCCATCAGTTACCCAAGATCCTGTGGACTTACTTTTGGCTCTCTTACCCACAGAAGTTGAAGCTAGAAAATTCCCCATTTCTAAGACACATTTTATGGGAATCACCATTAGATCCTCATCAACCTCACCCACTGCAGTTCCATTCTCATGCTTAGCCAACCACTTAGATTATGTGGATAGAGCCTTACTTTGGGGGCATCTTCTGCTTCCTATCTCAACACAAATGCAGATGTCACTCACTGATACCTCCACTATCTACCCAAAAATATTTTGGCCAACCAAACCACACACAACCACAACTATTAAAAATTATCCCACGATACCACTCATGGCTAAACTCACACCTCTACCCATAACTCAACATGCTTCGCATCCAAACCCACACCTACATCATCTTCCTTGCCTAAACCTATTACTACCTTAGGGATCATCCCAATGGCCACCTTACTCATCGCCCATCAAATTAGATTTAGCCACATCCTCAAAAGCTAACAATAAACTTAATCCAGCCCCAAAATAGAAGAACCAATCCCTAGATCTCATACCCCAACCTCACCGATCACACCTTCATCACCTTCACTCCTTATGTCCATCTTAGGACCTCACCCTTCTAGCCCAGGCTAAGAAACCTTCACCCACTAGTAAACTAAAAATGCAGCAGCCCATTCCTCCATCACAAACCTCTAATATACCCAAGCACCCGACATGACTTCCGCCCACACCTGTAACATTTTTACCACCCATACCATCAATACCATCGATAACTTCTTCACTACCCACGACACTTCAATCTCTTTCCCTCACACCTCCTACATGACCCACACCATCTACCTTCACAACACCTTAGTTATCCTTATGGGTAACTTGCCCTCTTCCACCATCCACTTTTCCCTCTATATCTTGTGCGCCCATATCACCTTTACCCAAGAAGGTGTAACCTAAAGACAAAAATCTGCTACCCTCCACTAAGGTAGTAAACCAACCATACCCCTACCCAAGCAGACATGACCAACACCTAAGACCACACCAACACCTAAAACCATAGCACAACCCACTCCCCCTCTTGCAAATACCCTTCCTATATAGTCAGCTACACCTACACCCAAACCCACCTTCACTTCTCATTGTGATCCACTAGTGGGATCCTATGCCAAAATATTAACCAACCTCCTTGAAACTTCTGTCATCACATTACCACGTCTCAGACCTTATGACCTACTCAAACCCAAACCAAAGGGGTTTGATGACAAAAAAATTTGCACCTACCATCGTGTGCCAAGGCATGATGTAGATAACTACAAGGATTTGAAAACCACTTTGATCTAATTGTGTCCTCCGAATAAAATTTTGATGATGATGACCTTCTCGATGAGGACCCCATTTCGCCAGCACCCATTTCCACAGTTCTTCCCTCATTTCCTACTCAATGACCAAGACCTCCACCTCCACAACTCTTAGAGCCACCCCCAAGATTCAAAATTAACATGGTTTACATTAGAGAACTTGCCAAACCTCCACCCAAATGTCGGTGTTCCCAGCTCATCTCACAAGGTTCCTTCCCGCCACTCAAATTTTCCCCTTCTTGTTGCTATACCTTTCATGGCTCACCTACTTCACCTACCTCTCCACCTCAAATCAACATGATCCACATTGCTACCCATGCTTAGAAGGACAAAGGAAAGGAAAAGGAAACTAACCCACCAACCAACCCTATACCCAACATACCATCTACACCCACACCTAAAGTCACTATCCGTGGCCCCACATATCCTATTTCTAATGGGGTTACACATCACGTGATGCTCAAACAATTACACCAATCCCCCTCAAAATGTTCCTATATGACCTCATCCAAACCTCGAGAATCCCATCATCAAGCTCTCATGGAGGTCCTTCAATCTATTGAGGTCTTACCCAATGATCCTACACCCGTAGCCTCCATTATTACACCCCATCATGTAGCCTCTCTCACCAAATTATCATCTTCTTCTACACCTTCACCTACTCACCAAGTAGCCACACTCAACTTCTCGGATGAAGAGATCACACCGCACCAAACCGATGACCCAGATCCATCTCTTTTCATCTCTGTCCATATTGATAATATCCATGTATGACATGTTATGATTGATGGGGGTGCTAGCATTAATATCATCTCCTCCCATGCATTCGACCAAATGCGCATACCTAACAATTACATGCATAAACATCTCGTCATGTTGTGTTCATTCAATGACGCTATCACTTCCACACTTGGCACCATCATCCTCCATGTCCGTGTGGGCCCTCTTACTAGTTCTAGAGTTATTTTACATCTTGGATGGGAATTCCAATATAATATTTTTCTTGGTATACCCTAGATTCATGTTATGGGTTATGTTCCTTCCACTTTACATCGTTGTGTGAATTTTGAGTATGAAGGACATGCCTATACCATTCTAGCTAACCCATCACCTTTCAAAACTTACAACATGCTTTACCAACCCAATTATGTACTTATACCCATTAAAGCATCTACCTCCATGACCACTGCCTCTTCACCTACACCTCCACTCACCAGTGCCACCGCTACCTCACCCACACCTACATCCTTCGTTCCTATCACTGCCTCAACCTCCACGGCCAAACCATCAAGCTCCCAATAAGATGGCTCCACCTCTCGAGTCAGCCTCTAACACATTGTCCATCCCAACTACCCATATATTGACCACCGATCCCTTAGAAGGCATTTTTCAATGCCTCACTCTAGGGGAGTATTGCCTATATAATGTCAACACATTCCTTACTCCACAAGAGTATGGAAGTATTCACCAATACCCATGCTATGATCACCGCATAGGGGAGTGCCTCCTTTATGGTCCTCTCCACCTTCATACCAATATAACCTATGGGGACTTGATACGACCACTTATACACCTGAACCACCATCACAAACCCGCCCATTTTCTACCAACCTCCAGTCACTCACCAATCACCATTTCACCCACACCTTCCTGCACCGATGTGTGTGGAAGGGTTTTGGTTTTAGATTTTACGAGCAAGGCTACCATACTATTATTTCACGTACTACCCACAAACATAATGATCATAGTGGTATCACTTTGATTGAACCACCTACGAAGAAGGCCCACATTAAACTCATTGAGGACATCTGCCATTCTCCACCTTCTTCACCCACTCCATATTCTTCACCACCATCACCACCTTCACCGACAGAGTTGATGGATCCGGAATCCATTCCTCCTAAAAAAATTTTTTCATAAACACCATTTCCTTGGGGCCTCTAACTTATCAACGCTAGGCGAGGATCCCTCATCTCTCCCCTTCTTGTATCCCGAAATGATCGATGACAATACAACTTTGATTAACAACATTTAATGTCGGGATGATGAATCTATACCCACCTACCTTGGTGTAGAAGACTCATATATTCATCGGTCGTTACAATCTGAGACGCAAACCATGTTGAATGAATTGACTATTGAGATCAACATTCATACTTAGGATGACCCACACATTCTAAAGATTAGACAATCTTTAGATCTTCTTAACAGGAAGCCATCACTTCTTTTCCCAAAACCATAAACACACTTTCACTTGGTCTTACATAGATATGCCTAGTATTGACCCCACCATAGTGGTCCACAATATCGTAACCATTCCCGAGGCAAAACCCATAAAACAAAAACTAAGGAAAATGCACCCTCGCATTGCTCTTTTGGTCAAAGAAGAACTTTAGGGCCTTCTTTCCATTTCCTTCATCTTACCCATTGATTATCCTACATGGATTTCTAACATTTTCCCTATCACTAAGGTGACAGGGGGACTCCAAATTTACACAAATTTCCGTGACCTCAACCTAGCTTGCCGAAAAGATGACTTTCCTCTACTTGGCATTGACTAGTTGGCTGACCTTATCGCTGGTCACGAGATTCTATCACTCATGGATAGCTTCTCGGGTTATAACCAAATCTTGCTTTCCCAGGAGGATACAAAAATAACCGCATTCATCACCACTTGGGGACCTTCGCTATCGAGTCATGCCTTTTGGCCTTAAAAATGCTTTGGTGCCACATATCGGCGAGCTATGAATTACATCTTCCATGACATCATGCATCATATATTATAAGATTACATGGAAAAACTCCTTGCCAAATCCAAACACTACTCCGAGCACCTCACCATCCTAAAAACCATCTTTGACCACCTCATTAAATATTACATTCGCCTTGACCCAACAAGTGTGTCTTTGCGGTTCTCTCGGAAAAAATATTGGGATTTATCATCTCCTTATGTGGAATATAGGTTGACCCTAGTAAATTCAAGGCCATTCTTGAAATGCCTCCGCCCACTAATCTTAGGTAACTCCATAGCCTGCAAGGTAACTTGTAGTCTATTCGCTATTTCATTTCACAATGGTCAAATTGGTGTCAACCCTTTCATCATCTTCTTAAGAAGGATGTCTCCTTTAAATGGGATGATGACTACCATAAATCTTTTGAAGCCTTAAAACAATACCTTCTCCAACCACCCGTACTCATTCCACCTAAAGACAATCAACCCTTCTACCTATACATCTCTACTACCAATCACTCCTTGGGGGCCATGCTTGCTCATCGCGATGAACAACACAGGGAGCAGGCGGTTTATTACATAAGCCATACTCTTTTAGACTATGAAACTTGATACACCCATGCCAAAAAAAAATTATTAGCCTTATTTTTCATTACCACAAAACTCTGCCATTACCTACTCAACCACAAAACCTATGTTGTGACCAACACGACCCCTTACACTTCATGTACACCAAACCTTACCAAAATCAATGAGCTGCACACTAGCTCATGCTTCTGGCCGACCTCGACCTTGAATTCACCCATCAAAAGTCCATCAAGGGCCAAGATATCACTGAAAAATTGGTCGACACACCTATTTAGGGGGCCACCCTTTAACTTTGACTTTCCGGATGAGTCAATTACTACCCTTTCCACTGGACAAACCCGCTTACCAAATGACACTCTTCTTGATGGTTCCAAGTGTCGGCGTGGAGGTGAGGTTGGTGTTATCCTCATTCCACTTGATGGTCAAACCATGTCTTTATATTTCAAACTTGATTTTGATTGTACAAACAATATTTCCAAATATGAAGCACTTGTATTAGGTCTCCAAGCTGCCTATGCCTTAGATGTTAAATCAATCAACATCTTTGGTGATTCTCAATTGGTCATAAACTAAGTCAATGGTATATACCAATTTCATAATGAGATACTTCAAAAGTATAAACATCATGTGGACATAATTTTGACCACCTTCAACTGTTACACCCTTCAAACCGTCCCACGTTCAACCAACAAATTTGTAGATACCATGGCCTACTTGGCTTCTCAAATACCCACTTCACCTACCGATTCTAAAATCTTTGTCACTGTATAAAGACTCTAATCACCCTCTTATTTACCTTGTGAAATTTACTCTATCAAAACCGCTACTCCCGACCCGAGTGACCTTTGGTATAAACAATACTCAGACTACCTTTCCCTTTCCATCTTGCCTCCCGACCTCACTCGTAATGGACAACATGCCTTTCTTAAAAAGGTATCTCATTACATCATTATGGGTGGCCTCCTCTATAAGTGTGGCTTCGATGGTATTCTCTTACAATGCCTTACGAGTTATGAAATTACTTATACCATTAAGGAATTTCATGATGGCATATGTGGAGGTCACTTTAGTGGCCTTGCTATTGCTAAGCATATTCTTCATCTAGGTTATTACTAGCCAACCCTTAACCATGATTGTTGCTATTAAGTTAAGCATTATGTAAAATTCCAACAACATGCTAATCTTCATCATATACCCACTCATGCTCTACAAGTCTCCCATGAGCTTTGGACATTCTCTTAATGGGGTTTGGATCTTGTAGGAGAAATCAATCCCCATTCTTCCCAATGTCATCAATGGATCATCACCGCTACCAAATATTACACCAAATGGGTTGAAGCCATACCTCTCATCTCCATGAAATTTGAGAAAATATGATGTGAGTTCATCAATCATCACATCATTTTTTGATTTGGTGTCCCTCACCACCTCATCACTAATAATGGAAAATAATTCAAAAATAAAACCTTACAAAAACTTTGTGTCTCCTTCGATATTCAACTCATTTTCTCATCACCTTATTACCCACAAATTAACGGCCAAGCCGAATCCACTAATAAAACCTTGAACAAAATTCTCATGAAATTGGTTAACGATACTAGGAAGGACTGGCATACACACATTCCTTTCACCCTATGGGCATACTGTACTAGTATTCGCACTTCCACTGCTGCCACACCTTTTTATCTAGTCTATGGTATAGAGGTTGTTTTTGCCTCTTGAAGTCCAGATTCCATCACTTCATATTTCTCTTCATGACATGCTCAATGATGATGAATTTCACCAGTCTGTTTAGCACAACTTGAGTTATTAGACAAATTCCGTCTTAATGCTCTTGACCATCTTCAAGTTTACCAAAACGTATCGAACGTGCCTATGATAAACGTGTCCATAAACGAGCCTTCCAAGTCGGTGACCTTGTCTTGAAAGAAAATCAACATGTAATCAAAAAGAAAAAAGTAAATGGGTCAAATTTGATCCTAATTAGCTTGGAACATACCTTGTGACTCATACTTATGGATCGGGTGCTTATCACTTATCTTCACTCGATGGTAAACCTGAATTTGAGCCCCTTAATGCCTTGCATCTTCAACCATTCTACTATTGAATTTCAGTCCTACCTCACCTTCTACCTCTTTTCATGCTCATCCCTTGAGTGCTTTTTACTTCCCTCCTTTCACTATGCTACCCCAATGATTAAACAAGAATCATGTGTGTACCCATCACTCTTTTATCTTCTCTTAAATATGTGTACCATGGCACTACACATGGCATGATTCTCATGGATACTTTTTGTCTGCTTTCAGATGAGATCCCATGGTCGTTTCACCTTTCTTTCTAAACAAGAATCCAATTCTTCACCTTAGTCTTGTCCATGATGTAAAATCCTTACATGGGATCCAAATCCTTGAGTCAAACTTCCAATAAAAGATGACTCCCTCAAAAGGACATCTTTCTCTCTACATCTCTACTATAAATAGACTACTCCCTTGAAGGAAAGCTATGTAAAGCTGCTTCAAAAAAAAAGAATATGAAGCTTCTCACATTGATCAGCTTCGTGAAGACCTCAAGGAGTTAATTTCCTCATCCCATATAGACTTCCCACCTTGATCAGTCTATCCCAAATACAAGTCAAATAGAAAACTTTTTCATCATGGACTTGTTCATTGTGATCTTGGATCTCTTGCCAAAAGGCATGCTACCAAATACCATATAAACTAACCACTTTTCACCCTCTCACCATTCACATTTTCATTCCCTACCACCTCAAGGGACCTACTAGAACTGTGACATTTGGTGATCATGTGACTACTCTTCACCTTTAGAATAATCAATCATGTAATGTCTTCAGGGTCTTACATTCACTAGCCTATCTAAGGTATGATCCAACTATTACGATCCTTTCCAATTAGGTGGCTCTCTTGCCTCCTCTTATCTTTTAACTTCTTCATTACGTGATTGATCATCTCATACAGGACTAGCCCCTCAATGCTTATCTCTGGGAAATTTTCCTCTTTCACCATAATCAACTTAATATAACCCGTACCTATTTGCCAACAATTCAACCACGTCTAAACCAAAACCTAAACTCAATCATGCCTATAAACTACCAACTCATTCTCATACCTCCTCTCATTTTTTCCTATCTTACGGGATCACTACATCACACTGAGGTCTCTTTTCGCTAGGACTATGTAGGTAGCACTCTGAGGGCATGAGGCCCTTGGAGGTTATCTCGACCACTCTCTACCCTAACCAATTCCTTCCCCCATTCCTAGTCACATTCTACCCTAGTTAGTTTCCTTTTTATATCAATAATTGGAAATTAAACCAAAAAAACAACACTTACTTCACATCTTTACCATCATCACTCATGCATTCATTTCATTATGTTTGCCATTTCTTTACCATTATCATGCATTTTACTACATAACAACTTAAAGTGACCCACATCATCATTAATTGCACCAATTAATGAATTAAACACTCAACCAACCTCAATCCAACCATACCTCAATTAACCTCAATTCAACCATACCTAAACCAACCTAAAATTCATCATACCTAAGTCCACCTGACTCCATCCATGCCTATGACCTGACTCAATCCATGCCTATGACCTGACTCCATCCATGCCTACAACCTGACTCCATCCATGCCTATGACCTGAATCAATCCATACCTGTGACCTGACTCAATCCATGCCTACGACCCTGACTCTATCATACTTAATTCACCTATTTTTCATCACATACACAAATAATAATGAAAAGTACAACAAACACACCATCTATAGTATAAATATCATCATCTATAAACCATAACATTTGTGTACACATACATATGTACACCAATACAAATGAATACATATTATATGGATATATCTTTTTATATACCCATGTCGACATGACCAATGTCAGGTTTAAACTAAACCAACTTTGGTCCTATGCCCTCACTCACCGTGGTCGGTTATACCAAGACCGGCATTGGTCAAATCGTCTGCCCCCATAAACCATGATTGAATTATCTTGACCATCCCCGGTTATGTATGACCGGCATCGGTTACATGTCATATTTTTTCCAATTCCCCATTGTTGTCCCCACTTACCCAACCTAACCACTGTTTGACCTTACCTATCCTCATTTCACCCAACCTCCATGCCTACCTTACATATACTTGTCCTTAATTGCATTTTGGGACTTGTTATTTTTCCTATACCTCGACCCCACCCATGCCATGACCTAGTTACTTAGGCCGAGGGACATTGCTAGTGACTGTGACCTCATGTGATTGTTATACATTGTGGCACGGTTACACTGTGTTGATAGACATACCGACTTGACGTTACCTTGCCTCTTGTTGTGACCATTTATCCTTACCCAACCCTTGGTGTACCGGAACATACCTAAATGTTCCTGCACTTTTTGACCCTTTGCGTCATGTTTCCTGACCATATCCTATACCTTGGATTCCATAATCACCTAAACCTTGTTTGGATAAACCTATCAACCTTAGATAATGTAGAGTTTGCATGCTCTTCAACCTGGTATTGTGTTGTAGTTTATACATGTGTGTGCATTTGATTGTTACTACCTTTGACCCTGACCCATTACCTGGATTACCTGATTAGACCATTTCCCCTTTTTAACCCCATTTCCCACCTTTCTCTTCATCACATTCACCTTTTATCAAACCACTCACCGATTCTTCTTTCTGCCTCATTAGTTCTTGGTTTGAGAGGGATCACCTTCACCCACAAATGGGGAAACCACATCTTATTTTTGTCAGCGTCACTTACCAATACAAGCTACACAAAAAAAAGGGAAAAATGTAGACACCAAAATTGGGTCACACTCCCCTTGGTCCCTCGACAAAATAACCAGCTTGAACACACTCACCTAACCATGTCCTATTTCACCCCACTCTAATATTAATTTAATTAATTTAATTAAATGAATTCATGATCTCATAATAGCTATTATTTAAAATATCCTAATTGGATAATGCCCACCATCCACCTCACCTATATACCTCATCTAGCCACCTCACCCTAAGACCTATTATTAGTATGTTTCCATAACTAACTAAGACCTACCTAAACCCCAAAAATAAAAGCCTACATTCCCTCTAACCACATTCCCACCCATTAGAAAGGAATCTTCCATTCTAATCCGTGGAAGAAAATGAACGAGATCTAAGAAAATCAAGAGGATCTGCTTAGTTTAGTAAACCTAGGAAATCTCACCCTAACCGATGTCGGTTACCTAAACCACTACCGATCAACCCGGAACTATTGGCAGTTACCATTTAATCCCCAAAATAACCTTATTTCAGGGTTGGCACATTTTGAGATAAAAAGGATGAAACTAGAGTTGCATGCAAGTGGAACCAACATTTGCACGAGGCATTAAAGCATCTACAACCAACACCAAAAGTAATCATAGATCCACCTACATTCACGGGAGCATCCGGGAAGTGCCATCACCACACTAAATCTCCATCCATCTGACCAACTATCATTGCCAACCAGACATCAAGCTCATACAATAGTAAGTGTTTTGTTAACCAACACTTGTCCATTGTCATTTTAGTAGACTCTTTTACTTCATTATTAGTTTCTACTTGCATTCCCATTCACCCATCATTTTCCTTCATACAAAATTGATCAATATTTCACCCATACCATTAAACTACCCATACCCTACTGATAACTATCCCTGAGCACACCTAAGACCCACACGGACCTCACCATTGCCCTTTCCATTTCCATTTAGCCTCATATCTGTCACCCCACCAAGTTTTTATTAAGTTTCCTGTATCCCAACCATACGACACGGTTACCCACAACCATCACCGGTTAACCTAAACCGACACCGGTCATACCAAACCGATGTCGGTCTCTATGTTTTTACCCTCAGACCAAGAACAGAGCTTAAAACCTCTACTAAATACCCAAAATAGCCTAGAACCAGACCACGACCGGTTCAAGCATCGCGAGAGATCTTGACCTTCAAATTTAAGCATAGCTTAGCCTGTTGTGAATGAATTTTCTTATTGTAGTCAAATGAGATACCTAAATCATTTTAACTACAGTAGGATTTTCTTTATTGTTAACATTGAGTTGTTTTAAATAGTGGATTGACAACCATCTAGGGAGTATCACACTTCCCGGATCTAGCATACACTAGGCAGTCCACTGCATATATTGTTTAACTTTTATTTGGTGGTCTTGTTTTCTATTTCAGGTAGTTCCTCCTAGCCAAAAGGAAGCTCTCACGATTAGTTGTGGATCAAGAATTCATACGTGTGCAACAACCTACAACTAGCATTTTAATAGGTATTCCTCCTAGCCCTCTACCCTTATCTGTTTCATCGATATTCAAAGAAACGCTCTAGAATGAGATGAAACAACATGTGATATCCTACTATAAATTGTTCATTGTTTTTCCACCCCTCATTAGCAACATTTTCTACTATAGGAGGGGTAGTGGTGTTGTTCTGAAGTAAGACATCTACATGTCCTTGCACCCTATCTAAAGGTTGAATCATGTTTTGGAAGCATTTTTTACTTCCTACATAACGTACTAAGTACTCCCCATCTAATAATGGGAGTTAATCATACTGCATACTAATTTGTGATCTGAACAAAACATGAGGAGATGAGCTTGAATCTCTGGTAAAATTCATATTATTAGAGCTTAAAATTTTAGGTTGTTGTGTTTGTGTAAGTTGATCGATTTCCTTGATCCTAACCGAGGAGCCATTGTTGGTCCCCTGAGGAGGAGGAGTTTGAGAGGCAT
The DNA here is from genome assembly GCA_018340775.1 of Taxus wallichiana var. yunnanensis. Taxonomy (NCBI): domain Eukaryota; kingdom Viridiplantae; phylum Streptophyta; class Pinopsida; order Cupressales; family Taxaceae; genus Taxus; species Taxus wallichiana. The sequence continues at coordinate 84,256,935 of CM031234.1, forward strand.
GAAGATGGGTTGAGTAGTTTTCTGCCTAAGCAGATAATGAGGGTGAATTTTTTTGTCTACCCACCTGATAGTAGTATTCCTCTAGACCCAAAATGGGTTGATTGTATCCATCTTGTCTTGACATATTCGGGGGTATATGAATACCCACAAGAAAATTTGAGAGAGGGAATGTGAATGAGATAAATGGAAATGAAAAGAGACTAGCTCTTCACATCGGGTTCACCAATTTTACAAATGAAAATAGACATGTGACCTTGATCACACTCAACTCCTCGAGGAAGCTGATGTGGAAATGTGGATGTATAAATGATAGTGGAAATGGTATGGAAAATTTATCAAGGAAATAGAATGTCTTCGATTCATAATAATGGGATCTACTCGTCAAGTGCAATGAAATCCTTTATAACTTGGATAGGTAAAATGGATGAATCAGAAAGGATGGAAACATAGAGGCCGTAGTTAATATCAAGCTTAGAAAAGATCATTTTTATCGGTTGCGTAATTCATCGAAACTAATGGGATCCTCGTAAATATGTCCATAAAGGGTCATGGAATGAGTGAAGTAGGATAATTTTTAGGAAATCAAATTTGGTTGGTGGGAGTGGTCCAAAATGTGAGGGCTTGGTGAGCTTCCTCATTTAGAATGTTCAATTGTGATATGATGTCGGTGGTAATGGTGATGTGCGGAAAACCAAACTTGCGCATCTTTTTGATATCAATGAGTAATTTAGGCACATTTTGTTGTGGGACTCTAGGATTGCTACCATATGTTCTTGGTTGTTGGGGTCCTTGTATGGTCATGTGAATATCTAAAACCTATTGCTAGGGGTAGTTCGAAATCATAGGCATTATCAAATTGTGATGTTTAAAATGTTTAATTGTTGGATTTTCTTGGTGTATCGAGTTGGTGTTCTAAGGACAAGAAGATGTAGTTATGTATCTATATCCATGAGCAACTTGGGACTGATTGGTTGTGGTGTTCGTGGATCACTTCCATATGTACATTCTTGTTTGGGACCGTTGATGGTCATGAATTGAAAATATATAATCTAAGGATGCAAATAACAACTAATCTAATTAAATTGAAACTATTCTATGTTTTTGGTATTTTGCAAGATATAAGTGCAATAAAACAATTAAAATATGTTAATCTAATGAAATAATTTTTTTTTTCTTTTTTTTTAGATTTTAAGAAGAAATTGGGAACTAAAATATTCTAATCTAATTTAACAAATCTAAAACAAATAAACAACCGAGATATAGTTGTTTATCTATGCAGAAGAAATATATTCTATTTTAAATGATGAAAGCTTTACTTTAAACTATGGATGTAAATCTAACTTCCCACTTTGTCTCGAAGCAATGGAATAAATAAAATATTCTCAAAAGATTTTCTTCCTGCCAAATTCCCTAACAATAAAGAAGACTTCTATTGAGGATTTCCTATATGAATTGATCTACTGTGATTATTGAATAATTACAATAATGGAAATTCTTCTTTTCTACTCTATTTGATATAAATGTATGCATATGATTCAGAAATAACAATTTGAAGCAATGAGAAAACCAATATCAAATCCAACCTGGAAGCATAGAGTAATGGAAAATCTAGTTGTTTTGTTCTTTTCCCCCTCAACGTGTCTTTTTGATTCTCATGTGTTCACATGATTCTAAGGGATTGGGAATGTAGTAAAGCAGTAGTGAGAAGGTGCTAGAGCAATGGTAGCTTGATGGCGGTGTGGCAGCGGTGCGGGTGGAAGAGAGATAACACAAGTGAACAGATCTTGGATATGTGACTTCTAGAAATAATGTGGCAACTCAACAATACAAGAATACCCAAAAATGATCTTCACCATTTTCTTGAGAAGAAGCGATCAATTTATAGAAGGTTGGATGGGCTATGCAATAAAAAACTTGGCAACCATGGGGTGACACATCAACAATGAAGAGGGAGTTTGAACTATCAATCACAATTAGTTAAAAATTACAAGTGAAGAGGAGAGTGCCACAAGACAATCAAGCTTGAAATCAGCTAAAATGGGTAAGAAACGTGTGTTCAAAGTAAATTTAAGTGAAACAACACATGTTTTAAATCAATTTGGAATATTATGGAAAATGTGCACATGACCACCGATCTACACAAAGTGGAAATTACAGGACCACCACCCTTATTAGGGCAGTAGTTACAAAACCACCACCCTACCTGGGTGGCGAATACAAAACCACCACCTAGGTAGGGCGATGGTTTTTACACTAAAGGTCAAAAAAGCCTAAAAATAAGTAGGAAGATAAGAAAACTCACGAAAATGCTAAGTCATACTAGGCTACAAATATAAGCTGCAAGGAGGTTTAGGAGCTTGAACACCTTTGGAAAGGATATGAATCATCATTGGGGACCTTTTTGTAACCGTTTTCCGACAATGTAGCATGTTTAATTTTAGGTGTGTATAGTGAACTCTCCTAGGATATTCTCTCAAAGTCCACTTTTGTGGCCATTTATATTCTCCATTTAGGGATTTTTATTTCAATATTTTGAATCATCCCCTTATCATCTCGAATTCCACATTTGTGGCCATATTTATTTTTCCTCCAAGCATTTAATTCAACATTCATTCTATCCATTTTTACTCTCGAAGTCCACATTTTTGGCCATATTTATTTTTCCTCCGGGGATTTAATTCCGGACTCATTCTATCCCTTTCTCCTCTCTAAGTCCACATTTTTGCGATATTTATTTTTCTTTGGGCATTTAATTCAACATTCACTCTATCCATTTCTACTCTTGAAGTCCACCTTTGTGGCCATACCTATTTTCCCCTTTGGGAATTTTTATTTCACAATTATATCCAACCCGCACTCAAATTTAACCTTGTGGCCATATTTATTCCCCCTTGGGGAATATTATTTCACCACCATTTCACTTTTCCCTCTAGGATATTTTTCATGTCCTATACTGGGGCACCATTATTTTCATCCCCGTTCCTTGTGGATACATACCATTTTGCTTGATTCCTCATGTATGAAGGATTTCAAATTATTTTCACATTTACTTGTGCAAGGTTCAATTTTTTTCTTATGACCCATTGGTAATCCCGGATCGCATCCATTTGAGAGGTTCTCATTGGATTATCTCCATTTTGTACTAATTTTTTCCCACTCACTAGTCCATACAACATTGCTGCCATATCCATTGAGACCACCATGTGTCCCCTACCCATATGATATCAAAGTCACCACCATAGTTTTTATTGTTATTGCGATCCTTTTTCTTGGGGCATCTTGCCTTGCATTATCCTTTTACCCATTTTTCTTCACCCACCCGCCCTTCATCATCTACCTTTTTCAAATGCATCATCAATTTCCCGTGGCATTATCGATCCCTCGTTTGAGGGGGATCTCATCATAAAACTTCCATCACTCCTCATCATACTCTTTTTCTCTCACCATTTTTATCTCATGGATTGCTAGCGCAAACAACTCAAAAAAGGGGCAAATGTAGACACCTAAATTTGGTATCTCTACCCTTGTCTAGCATGCGTGCACATATTTCACCATGGTCCTAGCTAGACCCCCATTAATTTAATTCATCCCCCTTAATTTAACTAAAATACCACCTATCATCCCATCACCTTTAATCCTTATTAATCCTTATTAATACTTATTAATCTTTATTAATAAACATTGATTAATTAATATTCATTAATTAATATCCACTATTTAAATAACCCTAATCAACTTTCCTTGTAGGATGTTTTTATTCAAAATATACATCCCTACGCCTTTTATAGATTTTATCCTTCCTATATTTATCTCCTAACTACCTATGACACATTCCTAAAAACCTCTTCCCTCCTACAAGATTTAAAACGCTTTTCCCATCCTTAAAAAAACCCAAAATACTGACAAAAACACAAAATCAACCCCATCGGGAAAGTTTCCCCATAGTCGAAAATGATCCATCCCATTCATCTTTGACCTTATAAGACTGAGTTCTTCCCTATCCAAAAATTACACACAAACACATATGCGCGAAAAAAACTCAACTTTCTTACATTATGCGAATCCATCCTCAAACCAGAGCATATCAAGGCTATGCCAACCTTCTTACAATCTTTGGAAGCTTGTTTTCATAACTCACATGACTTTAGGAGGTTTACATTATTTTTGTGCTATCTTATGTTATTTATACTATTATCTTGTTAGATCTAACATCTTGCAGGTTCAACAACATTCAAATATCCATTATCAGCCTTCTCTTCCATCATTTTATCTAGTAGGTCATCTATTCCATCCAATTGTCTCTAGCCTTATTCTACTCTCGATATATTTGGCATCACCCAAACCAGTGGTCGTCATCGACCAGGTCTTCTATCACTGTGTTTTCTATCTCTAGATCCTTTCTATGTCTATGTTTTGACTCTACCATCCCTCTCAAACTTCATATTTTCCATTCTACTTCTCTGTCAAATTGAATCAATCTTGTCTGCATTGCAATCACCATCACTCCACTTTAGTTATCATTGACCCAGGCCCTATTTGTCAACTAATCTACCTAAACCTCTTTTTCTACCACCCTTTGATTTCTTTTGCCTCGCATTCCCTTATACGGGTCACTTCCAAAGCATCTACAAAGCTTCTGCTACATCCATTTTACATTCAGATCTATGTAGATCTACATAATTTACATTGTTGTCTAGATCCACTCACCTAGATTTCCATCGACTAGCCTCTGTGTAGTCTGGTCACCATTAAACCAACCGGGTAATATTATTTCAAGTTTATTTATATTAGATCACTTTGCTTTTCTAGCTATTTATGTCATTTTTAGATTCCATTCTTTATCATTTTCTTGCATGCTATCATATTATCTATCATTTACTTCACTTTCTCTTATCAAATGGGGGTTGACATCTACGAAAGGAAGGTAACACTTCTTGGAGTCAACTTTGTCGGGAAGCCCCCACATATATTATCTAATCCATCCCCTTTTTAGTCTATTTTATTTTTAGGTTATGCGATTGCGAAAGATTAATTAATTTTACACCCATTCATCCATATCACACATTTGAGGTACCTTAAACCCTCCATTTTCTAAGTTGTTTAGCTTTCTTTAGTAGTTAACATCATTAATTTGAATCAAATGAGAAAACTATAACAACACTAAGTTGGATCATAAGTGGTGATTTCAATACACTTCGATCCCCTTGAAAAAGAAATGTGATGTTAATTTCTATATGGAGGGTAAGAAAGATTTAGTCAACTTCATTAGTTGGAATGGTTTGTTGGATCTTGTGCTTAGTGGACCTAAATATACCTAGACCAATAGATGAAGTGGGGATGATCTTATCCAAATCAGATTGGATCATTTCTTGGTAAATTATCAATGGATATAGGAGAAAAATACTCTCTTTCCTCTTTGTCTCGTATAGGGTCTGATCATAATCCAATCATTCTTAACCATGGTGAAATGGGGAAAAATAAAGGAATACCCTTTAGGTTTTAAAATATGTGGACTATTCATCCGGACCTAGAAAAAATGATCAATGAATGGTGGAATATAGAAACTAGAGGAAACAACATGTTCCAAGTGACAACTAAATTAAAGAATATAAAATCAAAGATAAAAAAATGGAACAAAGACACTTTTGGCAATATTTTCTTATAAAAAGTAAATTTTTTGAGGAAATCCGTGAGCTAAAAGATATAATGGAATAAGGATACTGAGTCATGTAGAAAAAGAAAAGGAAAAGTTCTCTTATATGAATTTCACACTATTTTATGCAAGGAAGAAATTTACTTTGGAAGAAAAAGTCCAAAATAAATTGGCTTAAAGAGGGTGACCAAAATAAAAATTATTTCACATTTCAAATACTATTAAATAAAATAAAGGGAGGATACAAGAAATAAGAAAACAAGATGGTGACATGTTGACAGAGGTTATGGATATCTCAAATACCATTCCTTCTGCAAATTTTTTTCTAAAGGTAAACCTCCACAGGGAACACAATCTCAAAAACTCTAAATATTTTTATCCTATCACCGGATATGAGGAAAATAAAGAGCTGATTGCCATCCCTTTGGAGGAAGAAATCAAATCCATTATCTTTAAAATGGAAGGGGATAAAACCCCTAGACTGGATGGATTCCCTACTTTTTATTCCATCTTTATTGGGATATTGTGGAATGAGGTGGTTGAAGCTGTTCAGGCTATCTTCGATCCAGATGATTATTAAGTAAGTCAACCATAATTTTACATCCCTCTTTTTGAAGAAACTAGGTGCCAAATATTTGGGAGATTTTAGACCAATAATTATTTGTAATACTATGTATAAAATTATTTTGAAAATAATGGCTTTTAGGATGAGGGAGGTTCTAAGCAATTTTATCTCCCCAAATCAAGGTTCCTTTTTCTAGGAAGACAAATTATTGACAACATCATTTCCATCCATGAAATGATCCATTCGGTGGAGAAATCTAACAAAGAGGATATGATTGTTAAACTAGATATGTAAAAATCCTATGATCATATCTCATGGAATTTTATGATCCTCCTCTTGCATAAATTGGGTTTTCATCCACACTTTATCAAAATGATCCAAGCTTGTACCTCTTCTCCTATATTTTTAGTCATTATTAATGGTAAGCCTAAAGGTTTCTTCAACTCGGAAAGGGGTCTAAGGAAAGGGGAACCTCTTTCCCCTTTCCTATACATCATTGGTGGCGAGTCCTTGAGCATGTTGTGTTCAAAATCTCAAAATGAAGGTAGAATTAAAGGAGTAAGGGTTGTTAATGGTGTGGCTAACTAGAGCCTTCAATTTTTTTGGATGAATTGGTGATTATTGGGTAGGTGATAGTTTAGTAGGATCATTATTTCAAGAACATCACTATATAGTATGAAGAAATATCAGGTCAGCAAGTGAATTTATGTAAGAGTTTCTATTTCTTCATCAATGTTAATGGTGATCAGCAAATTGGGTTAGCCAATATCATGGAGTCTAATATTAAATATTTTTCCAGAAAAGTACTTGGGTATGCCTCTTTGTGGGAGAAAAATGGAAGAAGGGGGATGGAATAAAATTATTGAGAGGTTCCACAAAAAATTAGCATCTTGGAAAGGATCATTGTTGTCACAAGATGGAAAATAACATCTCCTTAAAATATATCTGTAGGGAGTTTTTGTCTACATAATGTCGATAGTTGTCATCCCTACGAAATTCAAGAAAACCATTGAGAGTATTCAAAAGAGATTCTTATGGTCAGGTTTGGAGGACAAGACAAGAATACCATTTATTTCTGGGATAAGGTCACTAGACCTAAGGATGTGGGGTATTGGATTGAAGAACCTTCAGTTCATGAATCATGCCTTACTTGAAAAAGTTGGATGGAGAATGAAAAAGAATAAGGTACTTGTACATATATATTGAAGGATACATATTTACGAAATGTTGGCATCACTTTTGTTTTTTCCCTAATTAGGAGCTCCCAAAAGGCTCGATTTTTAGGGAAAACCTTAGTCAAGCTAGGAAGATGTTGGTTAAGGGGTCTAAATGGAATCTTAGGGACAAAAAAAAGATTAAATTTTGGGATGATCCTTGGATCAGGGATAAATCCCTCAAAATGGAGGAGCCATGGTGCTACTTAAGCCATTTCTACATCCTTGAATATGGTGAGATGGTGTGTAACTACTAGAATGAGGAGAGAAGTTGGGTTTAGATTTTACCACCCCCAAACTATACAGGGCCTCAAAATCCTTTTGAAGCTTTAAATTAGGATATAAGGAATTTCATATAACTCATAGAATATATCATGATGAATTGATATTGAGGGACATGGAATTAGGAAATTATGAGGTTAAATCTGGTTACCTTTTGAATTTTGAGCATTTAGAACCTAATGGTTATTGGAAGAAGATCTGGAATAAATAAATTATCCCTAAAATAAAATTCTTCTTCTAGGAAGTAGTTTAGAAAAATATATTAAAAGTGGAAAAAATCATAAAGAAAGGTATGCTTATTATAAATAGATGCAACTTTTACAAACAATATGATGAAACTACCAATAATCTCTTCCTGGAATGTACTTTTTCTTTTTTGGTATTCTCTACTATCCTTGACCTTTTCGGGATACAATTGGTCCTACAGGATGTTTCCCATCTTTTGAAACAATGGTTTTCAATTTTCATCATGACTTCACAAAATAGGTATGGAAATGTGCTCTACCTCATATTCTCTGGGGCATTTGGTTGGAGAGAAACAACTATTTTTTTGTAATCAATCATCCAATATTAAAAAGATTGTTGGGATAATTGGCCAAACTCTAAAGGAAAATTCACAGATCATTAAAAACAAATCCTCAAAGATATTTCCTTCCTTGGAAAGATCCATTTTGAATGGTTTGAATCTCAACCCCATAAGTAGGGATAAAAACAAAAATATGAGTATTAATAAAAATTGTACTAAGTGGAACTGCCTTCTTGAAGGTAACTTCAAATTGAAATTTGATGGATTTGTAAAACCAATGGAGGGGCTTCTTGGGGAGGAGGTCTAATTTGAGATCATTTAGGGGAATGTATAAGGGCCTATGTGGGGCCTTTGGGAAATCACTCAAATAATTACTCGAGGAAATGGCTATGTTATGGGGTATTGAACAATGAATATCAAATATCTTGTCATAAAAGGTGATTCTCTATGTGTTGTCAAAGCCCTTAAAAATTAAGGACCATTGGCTGGAGATTAAATAACATCATTATGGAGGCTAATATTTTGTTAACATCATTTGAGAAAGTGGATATTTATCACATTTATAGGTTAGGAAATAAACCTGTAAATGGTTTGGCCAATTATGGGAACATGGTAGAAAAAGTGACGTGGCAAGGTGATCTAATACCATGGACAAATATTTTAAAACTAGTTAATGATGACAAGACCTTGTAGGATTTAGAGTGATGGTTTCCAGGTTTCATGTGTCTCGTATCGTAGGAAGGACCATTATCTCTCGGGAAGGGAAATGAAACATCCATTTTTGTGCTTGGTTTTTCATTGCAGGTGTGTGGCTTCACTCTTCCCTATCCAAAAATTTGTAGTGTGATTGACTCAGAATGGGTGGTGACAAATTTAGAATGGTACCGACCACCTACCTTCATATTAAGAATTATTCCACCTAGTGGAGGATTTTGTGAAGGGTTTATTTTTGAATTACATCAAACGCCTCAAAGGTAATGAACTTCAACTCGCATTTGATTTTGGTAATTATTAGAAGGAAGGGATTTTTAATTTGAGGGGGTGGAGATTTTTATCACTGAGGATTCCATTGTTGATACCATAGGATTATCCTTGGAGGGCCTCAAAATCTTCAAGGATAAAACCAGGCGTAAGCACAAAATCACCACTTTTTTTCCCTAATGAGAGAATTCTTATGTATGACAATGGTATTGCTAGAATTTTTCTTCCAGATCAATGGGTGGATGTTTGTAGGGTGGTAATGAAATACCTTACCCTAGAAGGAAAGTTTAGGAAAATATTCTCCTACCACCTCTCTATTCTCAACTATCTAAGAATAAATCAAGCCATGAGCTTACCCTATTTTCTATTGAGGTACCTTTCTACTTTTATATATGATTTCAAAATGAAAAGTTATATGCACCCCTATATTAGGTTTTAAATCTATTACTATTCCAAAATGGTAAACCATTAATCCCCACTTAACATGTGACTTCTAGTGAGGATGAATCGACAATGAAACCCTTTACTGTGGCCATGAAACATTTTTAAAAATGTAGGGTGTAGGAAAACATAGATGACATTGCTGATATTCTTTGCAATCTGAAACATGGTGACAAGGAAAGGGGGAACGATCTTCCATTTAAGATAGATATCGAAATTTAGTTGATTGGGAGGCTAGATTGTTTAGGTGCAATCCACGGTGGATATCATCCTCCTTGTACACAAAAACCTTGTCTAGGAAGTCAAGGACTACTATTATAAAATTGAGGTCTAGAATAAAGAATTGGAGGTGAGTGCAAAATTTATCATCCAAGAACAAAGGATATCCATTACGAAGGACCAAATTTCCAACACCAAAGCTAAGGGGGTAAGGAGAATATGAATCTTGTGTTGAGTAGCTAGGAGGACAAAGAGTCTACAAAAACTAACATAAAAGAAAACAAAAATAATATTATAAAAAGGGTTATTATAAAGTTGCAAGAGTTAAGGAAAATGTCCCAAGCATTAGGACCCAAAGTAGAGATCCCCACAGAAAAGTAAAATGAAGGCTAACCTTTGGCTACCCTGTTGGTAATGTATTGTGCTGGTTTACTTAACTATCTTAACTATGGCTTATGTTTTTGTATTATTGTAAAACAATTATGATATCAATGTGTAGGCCTTTCTTTGGTCATGCCTCGCTCGGGATACTGTACACACCCAAAATTTCATGTGCTACATTGTCAAAAAACGATTCAAAAGTCCTCTATGATGATTCAGGTCCTTTTAAGAAGGTGTTTGAGCTCCAAAGGCCATTCACAGTGTATATTTGTTGCCTAGACATCTTCACTTAGCCTTCCCACATTTTTTCTAGATTTTTGACTCTTTACTATGCATGTTTTGGCATTTAGTGTTAGGGATGCCACCTGCTTGGGTGGTGGTGGTTTGAAACCACCACCAAAAATAGGGTGGCGGTCTTGAAACCACCACCCTGCACAGGGAGGCGATCCTCAAACTTCAACCCTACGTAGGGTATAGTCTTGTCCACTTTTTCCAGATTCCATCATGTGTGTTTTAACATGGGATGGTTCACTTAATTTCATTATTAGCATGCATCCGTGAGCCAAATTTTCTAAATATAGATTTGATTGTTTGGTTCTCCTTCCTCCTTCTATTTTTAAATAGATTTAATTAGTTAAAACTTCCTATTCTTTCCTTGCACATGAAGGTACATCCCATCCTCAATTCCTATATATTCCATTCTTGTATTTAAGTAAAATTCTGTGAATTTTATGTATCTTGTATATTATCTTTGCCACAATCCTATTGGGAATTGCATATCCAAACTCTATTCACTTGTGCTATATCTCTTCTACTTGCATTACAACCTGAATACCTTCAATCTGCCATTGCTCAAGCACTTTATCATGTTGCTTCCTTTGGATTCCCAATTCCTTGTACTCATATGGACACACGAGAGATAGAAAGGACAAGGCGGGGGAAAAATCACTACACAACTAGATTTACCTCTGTTCTGTGAACTCCAAGTTGGATTTGTTGTTTTATTTCCTTCATTCTTGAAATTTATCATTGTTACATCATATCAAATAGAGTAGAAATCAATTCCTTTCATTTTCAAGTAATTAGTTAATTTCTAAGAGGGTTTAAATCATTAACAACATCTCCCAGGTGACGGATCCTCTTCTTCCCATCCCTATGGATCTGAAGGAGAGAATATATGTAGGAGGTTGTCTACACATCATAGATCATTTGGAAAAGTTCTTGTTTTAAGTTAGTTTAGTTTTAATACACTCAGCATAGGTGAATAACCACACCGGTTATTTTTCTTGTTTAGTTTTAGTGTAGAGATATTTTAATTATTTATAATATAAGCAAACTGTCATTTATGATTGTAATATTTCAGTTTTTGATTTGTTTAGATTAGTTTCCTTTCAGCTAGTAGCATAGATTGTTAGTTTCAACTTAGTTAATTTGAACACTTCAAACTATATCAACACTTAGATCCAAGTTATGCAAACAAACCATAGGGAATTTATGTTTCCCATTTATAGCCTCTAAATCTCACCTTCGCCAATTCAGGCTACTGGAGATTACACTACTAGATCTTAGTCAATGATCCTCCTATAGTTATCCACACACATTCAAACATCGGCTTCTCTAACATGACCTCAAGGGTCAATTGTGGTTGAAGGTTGCATGTCAATTTTCATCTGTCAGAGATACCTTTTTGTCAAACTTGTTTGACACGGAACCATTTTGTGTCTTTTGGTGGACCATCTTCTACTTGGATTATTTTTGTAAAGGGTTTTGGTCCCTTCAAAACCAAATCTTTCTTACCTTATCTAAAAATAATAATCATCGCTATTTATGCTTAAATGTGAATAAGGTGAAACTATCAACTATGGAAACACCTTTCTAGCTTATACATCTCAATATTGTCATTTCTCCACTCATGCTAAGCTATACTCTCATCCATTTCTTATTAAAATAAGGAGGTATCTACTATCCACACATAGGAATTTAAGGAACAATGTACCTACATTTTACCATTGAATGAATTTAATTTTAATTATTTGTGAAATAATCCTTCCCTTTAATAAAATAATTTTGCATGGTCACAAATATTATCCCAAAATTCTTTACTCCAAAAAATTCATGCTTTAAAAATTTTAAACTTTCCATCTTGTATGAGCCTAGTCACATTTATTTGGCGGGGATAATTCTTACCTGATGAAAATTACATTTTTCATAAATATATAAGGAAACTTGGTATCTCATATTAATTTTTGATGGAATTAATTTCATACTTTGGATGTTTATCAAAATGACAATGTTTTAGTCTTAAAGTGTTTGTATTTTTAACTTGTTGTCAAATCTTGATGGCATTAACGTAATGCGACATTGCATTTGTTTGGCCTCTTCATGGTGATTAGTAAAGACACATGTTCTTGTCACATTATCTTTTTATTCCATACTATGACATGGTGATGTGGTTTTATGGTGATTAGCATTTTTATTTATTTGATAAGTTATAAGGTGGTTAGGTTTAGGTTTTTAATAGAGAGGGAAATATTTAATGAAACCTTATAAAAGTGATTGTGTCCATAGGATATCACATAAGATATTGTTTTATTACCATTATTAATGGTACTGATATTGTTTAGGAAATATAATTGCTTTACAAAGTTGGAGAAGTATTGACATGGGCATTTTGAGTAGTCATTAAAGTTATACGAGTTGTATTTGGTAAAATATTTTTCTAGTAACAAATAAACATGATTTTCATGCCCTAAACATCCAAAATTTTAATATTTTTGAGATTAATTCAATCATAAGATTGAATCAAGTAGTCTTGTTTCATTTTTTGTTTTGTTTTTCTCTACCGCCTTTGGTTCAAATTGGTTGGATTATTTGGTTTAGCTCATTGGTTTCATTGTTTTCTCATCTTTTTCTCAAAGTGGTTTCAATTGAATTCATTGTGGAAGTTTTTTTATTGCTATGAACTATTTACCATGTATGGTATACTCAAAATGAGTGTGTTTTGGTGATATCAATGAATTCTATTCATTTTGTAAAATCTCTACAATGTGTTGTTTTGGTATGATATTTGCATGTTTGTTGTTTGATGATATACTTATCATTTTGAAATGAATAATGTTATATAAGGAAATTTTTAATTAATTTTAGATATTTATTTACTCCCATTTTGAGTCTGTCATAATATTTTGAATATACTTCTTAATCATTGTTTTCATGTTCATTTTGAAATCATTACCTATAATGGCACTCAAGTTTTGTGGAATTTTTTTGTTAAATGGAATGAATTTTTTTGCATGATCAAAATGGGTATATGTACATGTGTGTGTATATACATACATACATGTGTGTGTATCAACAATATTCTTTAAGTTTAAGTGTTTTGAAAGGAAATATGTATAGGCCCTTATTAAGTTATAAATGTTTAGTTCTCCTTTCGGGAATTTGAAAATATTAAGGCACCAACATTTTTCCCAAATAGACAGAGTTTTAAGGATATGATGTATATTCTAGAGGTCACATTCAGGTATGTGCAGGTTATGGTAATAAAATAAGTGTTTTCATTTTGAATGGAAATAAAACTACTATGATTATGTAGTTTTGAAACACAAGAAACTCGTTAAAAATCCTTTTTCAACATGTCATGATGATTTTTGGTAATTTATGCGAGCTTTTGAATTGATTTTGTTAATGGGTATTGTATTTATTGGTTATGAAGATAGAAAAATCTTTGTTTTTATGGAAAGACATGTCATCTATTTTCAAAATCAGCTGGCTATGAATTTATTTTGGATAGTTTTCATGGTGTTTGATTTGGAAAAATGGTATATCACAACTTGAAGGCCTCGACAATAGATATTTTTGTGGTCGGTTTGTTAAAAAAATAATTTTGGGATAATTGTATTCATACAAATATTTTGTAAAAGGGTTTCATTTCCTTATGTGTACAAATTATAGTGTTTATTTGGTGATTTGATGCTCCAAGTTACTTTTCATTCATGTTTGAACATATAGTGACACATTTTAGTTATTACCTTGATTTTATAATGGGACTTTTGACAATGTCAACAATAAGCATTTTTCACCTAATATTGTTATGAAAAATCTAAAATTTGTAAATTTCATTTGTTTTTCATCTCGTTTTAAATCATGAAACATGGTATAGGCCATTTAAGGGTGGTGATAATTTTGAATGTAAAACTTGGTTAAATCCTCATATTTTGTGGTGAAATTTCATGACTGAAAATTTTCTCCACTATGTTTCTCTTGTAATTTTAGTCTCCAAATGATGATTTTGGTTTCATAAGGAATCCTTTTTTGGTTCATTGTAAACTTTAGAATAAACAGATAAAATTTATTTTTCGAAGATAAAATCCTAGATTGAGAACAAAAAATTGTGTTTTCAACTAATAAGATCTTGATGAAAATTTGTCATGTCAAGCTACATATTGTCCAAATGGTGGAATCTAGGATATGTTTCTTTTAATTGCATGAAAAGTTTCTCCAAATATGGATATATCCTTTATGGAAGTGAAAGTAAAGGTTTATTGTGAAAAGGGATTTCATTTGAAACATCCTTTAATCATATGAAAATAATTTGCAATTGATTATTATTTTTTTGTTACCATATTACCAAAATATATGCATTTTGATTTTGAAAATCAAGTTTCCACTATTTATATGAAGTTCATCAATGATAACACAACATTATATATCGATAAGAATGTTAACATTATAATTTTTCTATGAAATATGAGAAAAGCTACAATATCTCAAAACATACACATTTTATATTTGTCTTATTATGGGATTCATTTTAAAAATTGGAGTTATAAGCATAAAGTGTGTTTGTTTATCGAAAAATATTGATTTTGCTGCCAATGAAATACAATAAAGTTTTGGAAATTAATAAATCTTCAAGTTTCACAATGAAAATAGTATTCTTGTTTTGATTGATCATTCTAGAGCATGATATTTGAGTACAAGGTATTTTTTATTTTTCTCTTCATATTCATATTAAAGGTTGTTTGAAACATGGTTTTGGTTACTATAAGGATGATTAGTGATCATTTGGAGTCTTTATGATGATTATTTTGTATCATTTTCAGCATGTCAGGTTGGCATCAAGATATTTCTTCCTAAAAAAATTAGGACCTATGAGAGAATGGTGTCAAAGTAAAAATATTAGGAATTGACAAAATATTAGAGGTTCAACCTCTCGAGGATGAAGAGGATTTGGAATATTCATGATGACCATTCCTTTTAAGGAGTAAATAAACCTGATAATAATTGAGGAATGTATGTATAAATTCATGTTGATGTATGTGAACCTAAATTATGGTATATTTTTACCATGATTGATCAAACTCATACATTTACCCCTCCTCACAAACACAAAGTTAATGCACCATGCATGGGTCAAACTATTCATAATGACAATCCTCCTATTTATAAACACTCTCATTTAATTTTTTTGCACTCATATCCTATAGATCTTTTGGTTGCACAAGATGTTGTTCATGGTTCATGTCCATTTCAGAATACTAAAAATATTTACTTCAAGCCTCAACACTTATAATATTCATATGCGTCTTACACATTCAAATTCATATGCATATCCCAACACTCCACTTGATAATCCAAAACTTTCCACCAAGCATGTTAGGTCCTATTTAAAAATCCAACTTGTCATTTGAGCCCTAAAGCATGTAAAAATTGTGATTTAGGATGACGTGGGAAACATTTCACATATAAAATTGTACAAAATTAATTATGAATATATAGAGTGTGAAAATAATAAGAACATCACTTTTTCAATCTTACACAAAATGAGAATTGGGAAGGAGCTTTCTATTTTAATTTATGTTTTGGGATGTATGATTTTAGTGGCATAATTTGATATTTTTAGATATGGATAGTTGACTTTTTCAAAATCATTTATACAACGCACATGATTCTATAGAAAATCTTGATTTTGATAAAATATGATTCCACGATATGATGATATTTAATGATGAAAAAATGCTAACAGAGATATTGATGAGATGTAAATTTTGATATAGTGTGTTATTTGACTCTATTTAGGGCTATAAATGGATTTTATGATCATGTACTTATGATTGATATGATTCAGTTTTAATATTGTGTTGATTGATGTTAAATGCTAAGGTTTTTGTTGATATATGTTTATATCATGCAGATGTGCTAAATGGATATTCTAGTTTGTGATTAAATTTATGTTTTCCTTAGTATTGTTAATAATGTGGTCCACGACCCTCTTTTAATTCATTCATATTAAGTGTCATATAAATTAATATTTATTTCATAATTCCTTTTAAATAAAGGATCCTATCATTTAATAGTAGTTTCTATTCAATAAGTTATAACCTAACATAATGTTTGTAGATTTATTTATTTTCTTTAAAGAATATTTATTTTTAAAAATAAGTTAGTTATTAACTAATTGTCAAGGAAAATGTTATTAAAGGAACTAGAGGATATGGAATAAAAAGAATAAATAAAGCTACCTAGATAGACTATAGTCAATTTTCATTTGATTTTAAATCAATGTTACATTTTTGAGATTGGTTTTGTATATATACATCTTCATTGACACTTTAGGTTAGTGAAAGAATAATGTTTGGGATGGAAAATGTATATCCACTTTTATATTATAATATTTCTAATTATCTTAAATTATTTATATCTTCTAACTTGAATGGACTATATTTATTTGCTTGGGAAATTCACTACTTTTTATTAGTTAGTAGATTTATCAAGTTGTACACGATCATCTAGATCTTGTTAATTTTTGTAGGTATTTGTTTGACTAAAAAGTCATGGTGTTTGGTAAGAATGATCACATGTATAGTGTGTATACATGTATTTATAAATCTATACATTGTTTTACTTTATAATACTATCAATAAAATCCATATTTTTATTTGAAACAATAAAATATAGCATGTGTTGATCAAATATTTGTTATTATGTTTTATTAAGTTTATGAGAATTCATGACATTGACGATGAAAAAAATTAGGATGATTTAAAGGATCACTTTTAATATTGATTCTATATACAATATTAAACTCCTTATTTTTTATTTGAGATTATCCAACTACATTCATCTATATGTTTCATATACTCAGGTAAATAACAACATAGTTCAAATACTTTATTATCCTTATACCCTTAAGAGGTCACGTATTCAATAGGCTTCACTCTATGAGAGAGGATTGATAAAATTTTAGATTAAATTTGTTGAATTTATTTAATTTTTATATTTATTTTCTTTTCCTTTATGTTTATTTATAATTGATTCAATTAATTGTAATTTGCCATAATCTTGTTAGGTTTCCTAAGTTTATGTATTCATCTACAACCTAAAAAATTAAACCGCCCTCCACATGTTTATGTTTCCTTAATTTCATTATGATTAAACTATACTAATTCCACGTTAACCTTGGAAATAGGGTGAAGGTTTGATTATTTGACAATAAAATTTACATTGTCAACAAATTTGGTGAATTTTTGGTGTCTTTCTTATTATTTATTTTTGAATCACTTTTTATGTGTAGTTTTCTCTCACTATCTGTGGATAGTTATCATTTTTACTTATTTCCATTACGATAAATGGTCTTGAACATGTTCAACATCTAAATATCTCATTAGATATTGAATTTTTTTACCTTGTGCTTAATTTGAAATTTATTATGATCTTACAAACTTCATTAAGTTTGAATAAGAAATCCTTGAATAATTTACTCAATATGTTGAAGTTTTTGAATAATAATAAGAAAAATTCTTAATTATTGAATTAAAATTATTTCTCAAACTCAAACACAATAAGATATTGCAAAGTTAAACAATAATGTATGAGAAGAGAAATAAAAATATTTAGAGATACCCCATATCATCAAACCTCATTTTTGGACCCCTCTAATGAGGACATGATCTTGAAAGATCTTTTCTAAATAATGTCAATTTTTGCTCCCGTGTCATGATTTTCTTCTTATCATATAATATATTATTTCAATGGGATGTTTAGGTGAAGGAAATGTCAATAATAATGAAAATATAGATCCAAGAAATCAGAATTATATCCGAATATTTGAAATAATAGGAATAAAGATGATATGACAAATGAAGAAGATATTGCACCTAATGATGATAATTTCAATCCTTGAATAAGAAATAATCGTATTGACGTGGGTAGAAACCATCCTAAGTTACCTTATTTGAAAGGTATTGAAATTACTAAGTTTTTAGTGAGCTTTGACGAGTCATGGGAAGAAAATATGTATGATTTTAAATTAATCTATATTATTTTAGGTATCACTTTGATTAGAGAGTTTTTCTCGATCTCTTTTTCCCAAACCATGAAAGACAAAGCATAGAAATAATTTATTATTATTCCTCCTAGATAAATATAACACTCGAATTAAATAAAGGAATAGCTATCACAACTTTTTAGGAAAGATAAAGATGAATATGAATGGGTTAAATATATATCTAATATTTCTATTTATCTAGGAGAGATTCTTTACCAATTTTTAGTGTGTTTCAAAAGAACATGATAGAAGGTTCTTGTAGATATTAGACCTCCAAAATGTTTATTTGAGTAATTTAATACTATGTATTACGTTCAAAATATTGTATGGCCTTATAAGACAAATATATAACCAATTTTGATGAAACTATTAAGTTTTATTTAGCATATAGAAAGAATATCAAGAATGTGGGTTATAAAATAAAGGATGAACTTGTGTATCTACTAAAATTTATGATATACTCAGTACCATACAAACATTATGAAATGAGATGGTTTGCATAAAGAAAATATTAATTGACTAAATGACATCATATTCATCTAAGAGTTCTGAAAATGTAATAAAAGGACGAAATGAAAAGAAAGTTAATGATGATGATATTAACATGTGTAGTTGTGATAAAAATATATAGCAAAACCTATGTATTACAAATTACTAGTAAATAATACAATCAAAAGGATTAAACTACTAGTCCTGGTATGAATTAATATTATCCTAAAAGAAGCTATGAAATCAAAGATAAATATTGTTGGTTGGAAATTTAGTCCTTGAAGACAATAAATTGTTTAGGGCACAACAATACCTCCTCATTATGGGGAGGCTCCTTATTTCACCAAAAATTTGAGAATCTAAATATATACAAATATACAAACTAACTACTCTAAATGAGGATATTGATGCATGTGAATGATTCCATATTCTCAATACAGAAGACAAACAAGGAATAGGGTTTTGAGGAAGAAACAACAACTTATACAAGAAATAAGTATGAATTAGGGAAACAAAGTTCAAGATAAATAATTTATCAAGGATAAAAGTACCCTCCTTGGTTGTGCAATATTACCCACTATTGTAAGGAAATAAGTGAAGAAGGCAGCACTTTCAGATACAAAGAATGTAGATTTATACCTTACTGATGCATGCAAAAGAGCTTAAGAACATGTGAGTCAATATATATGAAAACCCATATAATATAAATTCAAATAGACACAAAGTTATTCACATCATATTCTATAGATTGAACACAAAGTTTTAGAATTCACATATATTAAACAATCACATTCACAGATTGTAGGAAAAGAAAGTAGGAAGAACACAGATGAGAGGGAAAGAAGTCTTCTTTTGTATTGATCAAAATTTTGTATTTACATTCAGGAGCACCAATATCCAACCCCTTTAAAAACTAGATATAAGACTTATATAGATTGAGGGAGGATGTAACTACCTTTCTAACTAATTACTTTTTTAATTAAGTGCTAAACACTTAATTAGTCAATTACATAAGTTGGATTTATTTTACAATTTTATTTTCAAAATAATAAAGCCAACTTCAAAACATAACAATTAGATATATAACAGAATTATGAACTAGGAGAAGAAGGAACATTGAAAAGAGGCACATTTGCAACCTTCATCTTGAGGAATTGAATCTGAATCTAGTCACACTATCATAAATCTCCATATAATGGGGAATAATGGTGTTAAACATGGTAGAAAACCAAATTTTGAGAGAGTAATCCATCTCCTTTGCTATTACAACATTTTTTAGTAGGCCTTTGGTGGCTTCCACAACTACATTGTGTAACTCGGAGAGCTCTTCCATTTTATCCTTGTTGACTGAGTCTACTTTGAACAAATCTTCCTTTATCAATGAGTTGAATTTTACTTTGACTTCATCAACTGAGTTTCTCTCCATAGAATTATCTCATGTAGAATTGGCAAATGAGAGCTTGTAGATGAGTAAAAGATTTTTTTATTTCAGTGATTCGCCCTTTTTGTACCATGTTTTTCAATTCAACTACAACTTCTTCAAGGACTCGATCCTCCATTCAACACTATAGACCCATTTCTTGGATAGGTTGTTTTTAGAATCATCAAAAATATTATGAGACAGTAAAATCTTCTCATTTGTGGTACTCATGATTATAAGATCTTGAATACTATCTAGATCTAGATCTTAAGTTCTTTTCAATAGTGCTAATTTTTGTATTAAATTGATCTTGTGCTAAAGAGATATTATCATAAATTTTATATGCTTTATAAATGAAACCCAAACAAGAAATCAATATTATTTATACCTAAGATTCAACATATTTTTCAATTTTTGCATGTTTATGAAACTCTACAACAGGATTTTAGCATTGATTCCAGTAGTGGTAGAAGTAGATGGAATTGTGGAGATATGAGTAGGATCAAGCAAAATTTTATCTGATGAGAAAATAGACTTAATGAAACTAGAGAGCACTTGCACCTACTTGTTAAGATACTCATGAGTCTATTTTCCTTTTTCTACCCTCTCAATGACCTTTGAAATCGTTTCTTTGAGATTATACACTTATCCTATAGGATTAGACTCTCTAATTGGAATCCTTGTTAGCTCCAAGTCTGAAATTGATATCTCCTTTTCATCCTTGTCTCCCTTTGGCTTGGAAATTTCTAGAAATTGCTGTCCTTTAGCATATGAGACCAAACGAGAGGTTGTCTTAGCTTTCTTGGGAGGAGGAGGAGTTGTGCTAAGTAAAGAAGCTATTGCATCAAATCAAAGTAAAATAATTTGTGAAGAATCCTTCCTTTTCCTACTATTAGTTATGGGCTAAACCCATGTGAATGAATCAATAGAAGGTGGAAATAGATGAGGTTTCAATACAAGAAAATTGGGAGGACCAAGAGGTTGAGAAATGGAAGCCTCAAGAATAGTAACCTCAATAGAAGAATAAGATGGTATCCTGACTTCAAGCTTGTGTCTTGAGGCATTGGCTTTTCCTTTATCTAGCTCTATGATTTCTACTTCATCTTCCTCATCACCTTCTTCCTCTTCATCATTATTTTCTTGTTCCTCATCCTCTTGTTTTGATTCATATTTTTTCTCCTTAGCTATTTTCACCTCTTCCTCAAAAGGTTGTGGCACTAGATCAGAAGTAGGAACAACTTCATCATTTGTTTCATGAATATTTTCTTACTCCACATCTTTTGTAGGTATTTCCTCATTATTTGCTACTTCTTTTTCCTTATATTTCTTTACATATAGCTTGTTTTCTGAATCCAAGGGTGAGGAAGAAGGAGTCAATTATGTTGGAACTTATTTATGATAAGTATAATAGTTTTGGTGTGAGGAAGAGGATTCTTGAGAGGAATGTTGCTTCATAATTTCCCGTATTCCTTCATTCTTATATTGAACCATTTCCTTGTCTTTGATAACACATGATCATTAAATTCAATAGGATCGTCTCTTTCTTTCTAGGACCATCCAATGGTTGGTATGGGAATGTGTTGAATGGTTTTGATATACTCCATAGAATATAGACCATAATCATCATCTTCTAGGCCTTCAATAACATGTTATAGGTTGATATTCTTGAACCCAAAATATATTTTACTTACTTCATACTCATCTGCACAATCTTCCTAGTAGTCCTCAAATGTGGGAATATGATAGTAATTCATTCTCAAATGTTTGGATATGAAACCCTTACTATCAAATGATGACCTCTTTTGATAAGTATGAAACTTGAATTCAGTGATTGTTCTTTCTACATTTTGTGCATCTAAAGAAGATTTGCATGTGTAGTTTCCCAATGAGATAGGAAACTGAATACCAATGATTTTATTGTCCCTACAAGTTCTATGCAACATATCCAATTGTTTGCAAACCTCCATAAGAACCATTGTCATTACAATACATTGGAAATTTGTTGGGCACACCTTCAAAAACAGCTATCCTGATATATGAGAATTTTCTAAATTGGATGAAGAGGTTTCCACAGTAGAGATATCTTATCTTGCCTCTATAAATACTCTCTAATATATATTTCCTTCCAATAATATGAATATGAACATTGTGAAGGCATCATTGACTCTCATGTGATGAATTTACTATTTTCATAAGTAACTTTGAGGGTAGAACTCATACACTGGTGCATTCTTCTTATCATCCTGTGGTGATAACCCTACCCATACCCTATAGTAGGTGCAATGGTGTACATTAGGTAGGATGTCATATAGAAATTTTTTCTTTGTTGCAAATTTACCAATTGTTCACTCAGGTTCTCACAAATGATCTCCCCCAATTTCAGTCTTTGTTTGTCCTCAAAGATGAGATTTATACAAACACACATCCAATACTAAAATTCATTTGTGAGAGGCATGCCTATCATTCTTGAAAGTATAGTAATCATTTCTAAAAATTATTCATTAAAATATGACCTATAGAGGACCTTAGGCAACTTGGAACCTCCCCTTTTTTGAGTTTTGAGCCAAGACTTGGCTATCATTGTTTGTACCTATCTTTGTCTTGATCAAAGAGATTTTGAGCCTGATATTGGGTCAAGGTATTGTTATCAAAGGTGGGGATTCCTAAATCTGAATTTATAACTTTCATCAATATTGGCAATTATTTATCCTTGTGGATCTTTTGTTTCTTTTGTTTGGGGGTCAAAACTTGAAGCAAAAGCTAGGCGGTTCAGTACATTAGACAGAGAGGGAAATTCGAAACATAAGAAATTCCACTATTTTTAATGCATTGGAAAATCATGGTGGGAGTATCTTTAGAAATGAAATCCCAGAAATCATCTAAATTCATGTGCCTGACATCATTGTCTCTAATATTGGGCACAAAGGTTTGAAGGGAAGAAATATGCTCATATCCTCCATACTGGAACTTCATTGTGGAGGTGTGGGAGAAAACTCAAGGAGAATGGAGGATCAACAATGGTTTTCTAGAGGTATTTGAAGGAGAGGATCAAAAAAAATTACCACCAAATTAGACCAAGAGGGCATGAAATCACTCACCTTCAATATGGAAAGGACAACACCTCCACAACGGTTCCAATGTAATTTGAATTTTTGAAATTGGAAAAAATTGAGCAAGATGTGGAAAAAAATGTCTTTTAGGGCACAAGGATGGAAAATAAAATGGATAGTGAAAATATTGGGTTGAAATGGTGAAAAATGACTAAGTTTCAAGCTTTATAACAACAAAAATTGAAATGGGGTCATTTTACTTTAAAAAGGCAATGTGGAGACAAATAGGCTCTTAGGAACTTTGTAATCAATTTCCTTTTGTTATACGTAGATAAAACAAGGGTTTATGGAACTTGACAGATTCCATATAATGCGAGAAAATGCGAGAGTGTGTGGAATAGAAATTATGAAGGAACAAGTTCCTTGAGTTATGAATATTTCTAAAACATCCAAAATATAAATAGGATCAATGGATTGTGGGAGATATGGGATTGACAGGGAATGAAGGTTCAAGAGGAACTAGTTCCATGTGACTTGATAATCTTCGCATAACTATGAATCACAAATCTTTCGGACTAAAGAGAAATGCGGGGAACCATGAAGTGCAAGGAAAAAAGGCTTAGATGGAACAATATCCTTGAGTTCCAATGATTTATGATTTTTTCACAATCAAAGAAAAAATGTAGTGTGATAAAAGGGGTGTGTAAGGAACTAAGGCCCGATAGGAACAATTTCCTCAATTTCTAAAGATTTCTACAAAAGTCACGAAGAAGGGTAAATGATGGAATCTAGAAAGATAGTGTTGTGTGGAGAATAAAGTAATTCGGATAACAAATATTTGCGGGAAATAAGGGCCCCGATGGAACTAGTTCCATCAGAGTTAAAACAACAACACAACATTGACACTAGATGCATTGTGGGTAAGAATAGAATGTGAGGAACAAGAGGAAAGGAGGAATTGTTCCTCTTGTTCCACCAAAGTCCACAGGAGCCAAAACTCTCAATATGTCCCAAAATGACTCAAAATAAACTAACTATTGGTCTTTTCAAACTCATCATACTTCAACAAGGGAAAATACATCAAGACAAGGGGTCACTTAGCCAAAAAAACATTTTTTTTTAAATGCACATTTTTGGGTGGGTGACAATAGTTGGCTCTTTCTAGGGCTTGACTTGACTTGACACATAATGAAATCAAGACAAAGGAAATAAAATCAGAATCTCAGGGTTACCATGACTATTTTATATATGCATTGAGCACATATATACAGAGAAAAACCAAAAAAAGGAAACATAGACACATAACACATACCAAAACCAAGGCTACACAAGACTATATACAAAACTATATACAAAGGACTGATATCCACCTATGATTTGAATAACTTCAGATATTGGCCACTATATGGAAATGGAAGGGAAGTTCCATCCATATAGCTCAAATAATAAGAATTCTCACTAGCAAAGTGTCAAATTTTAAAAGAACCAAGACAGAGTGAGTCAAACTTACCATGACTTCCACAAGGTTCACGCCTTTTAGAGTAGGACAACATATCCAATTTGAAAGTCTTGAGACTTGGTATTTTTTTCAAAAAAATTCTTGAATATTTGGTGATGTGTAGAGATTATAACCATAACTTGTAGCCTTTTTCATCTAGCTTCTACAGGAACATAATTCTCTTCTCCATAGCATATTTGAACTATTCATCTTCAATGGCTTTGGTAAGATGCAAGGATTCCATTTTGTATACCAATTGAAATGGATACATCCCAATAGATATTTTTTATTATGTTAGCCCAAAGAGCATCATATAACTTCTTGTGTTAGTTTCTTTGTGACTCATCCACTAATTTCTTGATAATGGTTACCATGTTCTTATTATTTAACTTGATCTGTCCATTTCCTTATGGATAATAGTTTGAATAATGTGCAAGTGAAATCCCATACCCATAAAAAATATCAATAAGCTCATGATAAGATAATTTAGGGGCATTATCTATCACAATCTTTTTGGGACCCCAAATCTAACCAATATGTTTTCCTTGATAAAATCATAAATAACTTCAGAAGTGGTTCTTTTGATTGGAATTGCTTCAACCCACTTTGTAAAGTAATCAGTGACATTTAGAACATGAGTGTGACTTGCACTTGAATTTTGATTGATACTTTTGATAAAATATATCCCCCATTACTGGAAAGGCTCTTCAATAACCACTAGTTATAGAGGTAAGGTGGTCAACTTTGGTATGCCAACCTAATTCCGACATGCTTCACATTTTGAAACCCACTTTATTGTGTCCTTGAAAAAAATTTGGCTAGTAGTACCATGCATGGAGAATCTTGTGAGTTGTTACTGAGGAAGAAAAATGGCCTCCACAGCCTGATCATGAAAATCTCTCAGTAACCTCTTTTGTTGTTCCTTGTCCACACATCTAAGGAAACATTCATCAAATCCTTTCTTAAACAGAGAATGATCCAAAAGTATATATTGTGCAGCTCTAATTTTTATGTCTCTCTTTTCTTGAGCACTTTGAGATGTGATGAACATTCTCCGTATGTAAGAAAATGAGAAATATTGGAATACCACTCATCAGTTGAACTTAAGAAAAGTATAGTGGGAATCTCAACAGTTTTTTTTCTCTCGAATTACTTTTTGAACCTTCAACAATCAATTGACATAAAACTTTACCCCAAACAATATTTATTGGCTTGATGTCAACATCATACTCCTAGAATTTGGCCACCCAATTACCTCATTTTGATCCAAATTCTTATTCAAGTAAGGATGGAATTTATTGTGGTATCGTACAAAAACAATGCAATGTGAGTTCAGAATATAGAAAAGAAATTGTTTCACCTCCTTTACCACAAGCATGCTTCTCCAGGGGGAGTACTTTAACTCATTATATTTCAACACACAACTTATGAATGCAATGGGAACTTCACACCCCTAAAAGTTATTTTGGACTAGGATAACACACAAAGTATGCTCGGAGGCATATCAAGTAGATTATGAAATCATTATCAAAATATAGGCAAGATAGAATATGTTTCCTAACAATATCTCTTTTATATTATCAAATGTGTTATTTCCTTCAGCCTCTAATGAAAATACTACTTTTCATTCATCATTTGGGCTATGTTTATCTTGTTAATTCAAAAAAATCAAGAATACGTCTTCTAAGAAAATTGATCTTGTTAAAGAAGGAGTGGACATCCTTGTTTCTCATAAGAAGATATACCTTCTGGATGGCCTGCACTCACTCTAGATCAATCTTAATACCATCCTTTGACATGATGTACTTGAGAAAATTTCCTACGCTTACACCAGAGATATATTTATATGGATTTATTCAAATGACATGATCTCTCGCACTATTGAAGAACCGACTTTGAGCTGCTAGAAATGATCTTCTCTCTTCTTGGACTAGACAATAAGATCATCCAAGTAAATCACTATGCACTTGTTCTTCATATATCCAAAGAAAAAATCCATTGCTCTCTGAAAATTTGTACCTGCGTTGATTAAGCCAAAAGGAATCCTTCGATAAGAAAATGTTCCCCAGGGAGTTGTGAAGGAATTTTTGTGTCGATATTACACATCCACTTCAATATAGTTATATATCAAAACCCATAACGAAAAGATAATATCTCACAACTAGTCACAACTTGTAGGATATGGTTCATCATAGGAAGTTGGTAATGTCTTTGAGGGAGGTATAGTTCATATTTCTAATGTCAAAAAAAATATGAATTTCTCAATTTTCTTCCTCATAGGAACAATATTGAAAACCCAAGCTAGATGATGGATAGGAAATATTATCTTGGCATTTAGCAACTTTTGAATCTCTTGATAAATAGTGCTTGCGATTTTGGATTGTATTGTATTTTCTTTTGGAGAAATGGTTGAATTCTTGGTTTCACGGGAATGTAGTGCTACATTTCCCTTGGATTGAAGGTTTTTAACTCATAATAGGAGTAGGCCAACACATCTATGTATCTTTTCAATAATTCAATCATCTTTCTTCTTTCTTCACCAGAACAACATTTTCCTATGTTGACAAATTTTGGCTCCTCATACTTCCTAGTTTGATCTTTTCATCTTCTGATGTATGAATGGTATCTTGTGAAAAATTTCTTTTTATATATCTTTCGTGCTTATCAAAAAAATATTTTAGGCTCATAGGGCCTCTAGGTATCTTGTTACCTTTGAGTTTGATGCATCCATCTTGATCATATTCTTCTTCAACTCCTTCCTCAAGAATCAGAAGAGGTAGTAGATTCATGATATCCAGCCTCACTTCCTTTAAAATACAATTGGCTGAAATTGTCTTTTAATTCAAGAAAGGAAATAAAGTGTTGGTCATCATTAAATAATTTCCAATTGTCGGCATTATCGAACAATGGGTCTAAATATAATCTCCACAAGAAACTTGTCTTGACTAAAATTTGGAAGAGGGATGAGTAGGGACCCATAAAATGCTAGAGTGTCTACTCTAGGTTGTTTAATCTTGAAATAACATTGATTGAAAATTCATCTAAAAATTCTATAGAATCCCATACCTTGTTATGGTAGTTCTTGATTATTTCATTCTTCACCTGAAATTCCCCTGGACTTGCTTGACAATGAGCTCAACATCTCCCATTGCACGGAAGTTCTTTATCCCCATATCCTTTATTGTTGCTAGGCCGAGAAGAAGGGCCTCATACTCAATAGTATTGTTGGTATTGGAAAATTGAATTTTATAGGAGAATGGGTGAAGTTTTCCATTAGGTGACACCAACATGATCCTTTCTCTAGAACCCTTTAAGTAAAAACTCCCATCAAACTCGAGAGTCCATATTTCATTAGGATCTTCTTGAAAAACCTTGGGAGTTTTGATTTCAGACTCAAACATCACCATATAGTTTCCATGACCCATGTCTTCATACAAAATTTGTGCCTTAGGGTCATCTGTCTTCTAGACAATATATTCATCTTTTATTTCTAGAAAAATTTTCATCTCTTTTGACTGGAATCAATGAGTGAGACTAGTCCATTTGAATTTCACCTCCAAATTCTTTACAAAATTTTCTTCTCAAAATCATACCATATGACAAAGGTATGTCAACAATGATGATAGTGGCTTTGAATCATTTCTTAGGAAAGAAACAAAATCCACTAGGGAATCCTTTATCCTTCCAATCATGGGTACTTCCGTGGTATCCATTGAATAGAAAGAACCAAAATTCCAAGTCATGGTGAGACAAAGTGCATGAAATTTTTTTATAGGAATCACATTATCTCGATGCTCTAGAGTTAATAACATAGCTACTAAGTTTATGGCCAACTATTTTTTTTTTTTTTATTAAGGGTAAATAGTTTTGAAGGGACTATACCCTGTATACAAAAAGGCTCAAAAGCCAGATATCAAAATAGGTAGAAACAACTCAAAAAGAGAAAAACAACCAACACCAAAGGGCTCAACAACTAGATAAGACAACATAGTAATAAAATAGGATCAAGACGTACAGTGATCCGAAAAGTAGCAGAAGAGACAAAAAACTAACAAGATATTGGTCATCTCAGCCAAAAAACAACACCAAAACTGCTAGTCAACAGCAACTTCACGGCCAAGAAACAATAATAGAGTGCTGCTTCACTTGATAGTCCGATCAATCTTGGCTTTTATTGTTTGAAGCGAGACAAATAATGCAATGGCGGTGGCCTAGGAAGGGTCTTTCAGATCCGCCTGAGAAATTGCAATATCTCTTTTATCCTTGGAGCCCCAAATGTCCTTAGTAATCCCACTGAGACTGCAGATACTACGAACGTGTTGTTCGATGAAATTGTAAATACTTTTAAGGGAAGAGAGGATACAGTCATTACGTCCTTTTGTGTTTCCAAGTCTGCCATCCAGAGATTGAAGCATTTCCAAGTTTGTCGGTTTATGGCCAGCTATTAACAATGTTACGTAGAAATATTTTATTTTACCGGATGTGGAAGGTGTGGAATCCATTAGGTTTTGTAGAGATGGAGACTTGGGGGTAGGAAAGAGACCTTTAGAATACACGTAAGACTAACTAGGCTTGGCATTGACAAATTTTACCACTTCGGAAAAGGCCTTAGGGTGAGTCTAATAAAATTCATCTTCAGAGATATGAATTTTAGTCTTTTTTATATGATCAATAATATCAAAAGACCACTGAAGATGATGGATCTAATTAAGAAACAACAAAAACACACAGAAAATTGATTAATTATTCATTATATTGTTGCACAATACAATTGGCTAATATATAGCCAATACAATAGGAGAACTACTTCCTAGAAAATAGGAAGTCAAACAAACAACTTACCCGTTTATAATTTACGGGTATAAACAAATAATAAGAATATATTGTTGTTGTAACAATATATTCTATTAATCATACAATCATAAGTTATAAGATTTACCAAATGGTAAATCACCCAAACAAATAATAACCATGTAAATATTAATTTTCCTAACATTCCCCTTAATGTTTACATGGTAGCAAAATAACTTTCACACTTCCTCTGCATCCTGCCGCCGTGTTTGCTCATGATTTTGGTACAACACTTGAACTGAAGGTAGAATAAGGAACACATCAAATTCTTATTGACCATGTAGTGTGGGGATCACATCTGATCCGATGAGGATGGGAATGCACTTAGGAATCATTTTCTTATCAACTAGTCACTCTAGGGAACAAATCTGACCTAAAAGTGTGGGAACTCAAGAAGGAACACACCTGAGCATCCTTCAATGGTTTTCCATAGGCTAACCAAAAACCTAGGTCTAAACAGGAACGCATCAGACTATTCAACCTCTTCAAGACTCATGATGTTGAATTTCATTATGTTATCCATTCTTCACTATGTTCTATCATTGGGGAATTATGTATGAATAACCACATACTAGTGAAAAGGAATGAACTTTTGTTCTTATTTTTCACACCACACTAAAAACCACACCAAACTGAAATTCTAAATCAAACACACTTTGCATGCTAAAAAAGGCACACCACAGACACACACGTTCCACCAAAGAAATGAATTGGCCTTGTTGTTGGCGATTGATGAGAGTTCATTGGTTTTCCTCCAGCCTTTGATGCCTCCATCCTATAATGTATGATGGTGCTACATCAACAAAATGTGATCATATTGCTCAATTATTTCCACATTGTGATTATTCTTTTCTTCTCTCCCGCAATGTGAAACACTTTATTTTTTGGATGTCGGGTAACACTGAAAATGTGTCCGTAAGATTTTTTTTTTTACAATATTTATAACATTAAATCTTGACACCATGATACAAAACACCTAAAAATAATTTAAACAATACAAATTTCACAATAAAAATACTTGACTTTAATGAGAATAAGACTTTACTTTTGATAAATACTTTCAAGTTTTATGAGGACACTTTAATTCGGACTCAAATTCAACTAGATGGACTTTGGAGTATAGGACAAAAATAATGATAATATAACAAAATGGAACCAAAAACTCTTGTAACTTTTACTATTGATAGTAAAATGACACAACTTTATACTTTTGACGAAAAGACTAAAATTTGCATACTTTAACAATCCCGACCACAAACATAATTATTATCCTTTACATAAACTTGTAAAACATTTGAAATAAAACTAGAAACAACTTAGTAGACCTATTAATTTTCTTAAGGACCACTATCAATACAAAATAAACTTAAATGAAGTTTGAGATTATTGGACACAAGACTCAAAGCCTCTAATATATCATTAAGAGATATATATTAAATGGAATTTTTATAAATATATTTTCACCTTTACGCGCTCTCACCGGGAGGAATTCAACTTCGTATTAGCTGTAGCATGTAAATATTTTTAAATGAATCTGTATTTGTAAACTTTTACAAAGACAAGTTAACACACCTCTTTGTATTTAAAGTCGATTATATGACTTCAAAGGTAAACATGGATTTTACATTCGTTCCAATGTATAGAAACTATTTCCACAGTTGTCGGATATCATACAAATACCTTGCAAATCAATCATGCAACCGGTTGAATGGAAGATGAGTGATAGGGATTTCAACTAAATCTGCATGAAGGCAATAACACATGTAGCTATCTAATCCATAAAATCCTAACAGAACTGGAAATGGCAGAGGATTCAGATATTTGATGTATATGAAGATAGTGTTAACCAAGATCCGATGCACATGGATTGACAATAGCTATTGAGAAGACTCGATTAGAGTCCAAGGGTCAATCTCGAGAGCTGATCATTGGTGTATAACTTGATGCAAAGTATTCAAATAAAAAGTTATCACAAGTGATACATCTATAACTTATATGCTATGTAGGAGTATGCCTCCTCGATTATTATGCAATTACTTTGAATTCTAGAAATTAGATAATGGTATGAAATGGATCCAATGCATGAGGTAAACACATATGCCAACGCTATCAAGGAAAAATTCTCAGATAAGCTCTTAGTTGTAGGGTACAAAGCGTCCCAGAATGACGTCTCCACAACTTAATGAAACATTTAATTGCAGTGATGAATTGCAATATTCGAATTAGCGATATCATGTAAATGCCTCAAGTGTGTGAGATCATTTGTCAGATTTGGAAAGTTAGCTTCTTTATAGAACAATGCGATGACAACCATCAACACCCTAATTCTTCTAGTACGCAATGTAAATGGATCTGCAGAAATGAAACCACAATACAATTACCATGCATAGGGAAATGAAGAACATAAGGCTGCCCCAATTAAATCAATTATATTGCCATTACATGGATCGATACCAAATAATGAAGCAAAAATAGACTCACACATGAAACTTGATTAATTCTTCATTATATTGCTGCACAATACAATTGGCTAATATATATCTAGTACAATAGGATAACTACTTCTTAGAAAATAGGAAGTCAAACAAACAACTTACCTGTTTATAATTTACGGGTATAAAAAAATAATAAGAATATATATTTTTTGTAACAATATATTCTATTAATCATAAATTCATAAGTTATAAGATTTACCAAATGGTAAATCACCCAAAAAAATAATAACCATGTAAATATTAATTTTCCTAACATGATCTTCTTAGATAGAAACAATAGGAGCTTTAGGCTCATTAGCTTTGGGGGATGAAGGTTTTTAGACACAAGTGTGGGGGTTAATACTTTAGGCATAAAATAAGGAGTATTAGGTGATGAAACAACAATTAATTTCTTAGCGATTGTAGGAATAGGTTCTCCTCTTCTTAACCACTAGGATGACAACTAGGGATTCTTTAAATTTATCCTTCTTTGCAGGCTACAAACATTATTTCTTCTTGCTCAATTGATCTTTGGTCATGAAAACATATGATTCACTATTCATATCAGCAACTATATCATCATAATCATCAATGTCGACTTATAGATGAGATAATTAATATGAGAATCATCTGCTTCATCTTGACCTCTTCAATTTCCTCTTCTACTTCTTCAATCTCCTCTGCTGCTACCTCTTCCTCAACTTATTTCACTTCACATGTTGCATTGAGTGTAACCTTCATAGGGGAGATTCAATGGCTAAATTTGATTGGGTAACAAGTAGATGGTTCCTCAGCTAGAAATTTCTTCTCGAGATGTCCTTTAATGGCATATTCTCGAGCAAGTTGTTTTTGATAGCAATCATGTCATTTGTTATCTTTTGAACCAATTGGTCGAGTTTGATGAACCTAAAGTGGAAT
Organism: Taxus wallichiana var. yunnanensis; assembly: GCA_018340775.1. Lineage (NCBI taxonomy): Eukaryota > Viridiplantae > Streptophyta > Pinopsida > Cupressales > Taxaceae > Taxus > Taxus wallichiana. Next base: position 84,290,226 of record CM031234.1, read on the forward strand.
ATTTTACCTTAGGTGGTTCCTTTCTCAATTTACTTGACATAATTAGGTCATCTTCTACATTGATAGCTAGAGTTTGATCTTCTTCCATAGTGTCAAGATAATCTCTTCTCAATGTGTAACTCACTTCCAAAAATTGAGTGTTGATAAAGAAACATTTCAGATTCTATACAATAGGACAGTGTAGCAGCTGGAATTTTATAAACCAACCTATTAAACTTGGCTATGAACTCCCACATCGGATCATAAGGATCCTTCTTCATTGAGGAAGTTGTGAAAAAGTGTATGAGAATATTCCGCGCAGGCTTGAACCGTGATTCAAAATGAGTTTGCATGGTATTCTATTTAGTGATAGTACCAAGCGGAAGATGGTAGAACCATTATACAAAATTGTCTTTTAGATTATCAATGAATAGTCGATAGACATGTCCTCATGCTCAACTCCAAGAATCCCACATGAAACAATGAAAGATATAATATGTTCATATGGATGCTCTTTTCCATCACCTCTGAATTTGGGAAAATTCTTCCAATTCCCCTTAAGAAAATCATGCAGAGGTTGTGCAAGGGCTAGGGGTATAACTTCCTGGCCCTAAGATACTTTGTAGCCATTGTGGGAAAAAAACCTCCAACGGGATAACAACATCGATGAGAACTAAATTTTGAGTAGTAGCACTTGCGTGAGAATACAAACCAACACTTCCTTTGGTAGGAAGCATGCTTGCTGACCTTTTTCTTTTTCCTTTAATCTCCAGAGATAACTGGAATCCTTGTTGTTGCTGCGGTTGGAAATCATGATCTTCTATACCTCGAGATTTATTTCCTCATGTATATCTTTGTTCATCTAGTGTGTTGAAATTTCCGGATTATTCTGTGGGAATCATGATGCGTGCCCCATGGTGGGAGCCAATAAAATTTTGATTGGAAATTTAGTTATTGAAGATAATCAATAGTTCAGGGGAGAATAGTCCCTCCTCTTTATGGGGAGGCTCCTTAATTTCACCAAAAACTTAAGAATCTAAATATATATAAATATTCGGGATAACTAATCTAAATGAGGATATTGATGCATGTGAATGATTCCATATTCTCAATACAAAAGAAAAACAAGGGATATGGTTTTGAGGAAGAAAAAACAACTTATACAAGTAAGAAGTATGAATTAGGGAAACAAAATTTAGGCTAACTCATTTATAAAGGATATAAGTACCCTCCTTGGTTGTGAAAGATTGCGCACTACTGTAAGTAAATAAGTGAAGAAGGAAACACTTTCATATACTAAGAATGTAGATTTATACCTTATTGATGGATGAAAAGAGATTAAGAACATGTGAGTCAATATATGAATTCCCATATAATATAAATGTAGATAAACACAAATTTCTTCACATCACATTCTATGGATTGAACACAAAGTTCCAAATTTCACATATATCAAACAATAACATTCATAGATTGCAGGAAAAAAAAATAGGAAGAACACAAATGAGAGAGAAATAAGTCTTCTTCTATGTTGATCAAAATTATGTATTTACATTCGGAGAACCAATATCCAACCCCTTTACAAATGAGAGAAAATTATTATATAGACCGAGGGGAGGATGTAACTACATTTCTAATTAATTTCCATTTAATCGATTGCTAAAAAAATAATTATTCAATTACATAAGTTGGCTTTATTTTATAATTTTATTTTTAAAACAATAAATCTATCTTCAAAACATAATAATTAGATAGAAGAGAATTATGAACTAGGAGAAGAAGGAACATTGGAAAGAGGCACAATTGGAACCTTCATCTTGAGAAATTGAATCCTGAATCTAGTCATAGTATCAAAAATATCCATACTCTTGGGAATAATGGTGTTAGTCATGTAAGACAACCAACTTCTGGGAGATTACTCCATCTCCTTTTATATTCGACCATTCTATAGCAGGCCTTTGGTTGCTTCCAAAACTACATTATGTAACTTGGAGAGTTCTTCCATTTTATCCTTGTTGAATGAGTTTTCTTTGAAAAAATATTCCTTTATCAATGAGTTAAACTTTTCTTTGACTTCATCAATTGAGTTTATCTCCACATAATTATCTTTGTAGAACTGGTAAGGGAGAGATTGCGGATCAACAAAGATTTTTGATTTTAATGATTCACCATTTTACACCATGTTTTTCAATTCAACTACAATTTATTCAAGTAATTTGATCCTCCACTCAACACTATAGACATATTTATTGGATACACTATTTTTTAGAATCATCAAAAATCTTACGAGACAAAAAAATATTCTCATTTGTGGTACTCATTATTATAAGATCTTGAATGCTATCTAATCAAATATCTATTTCTTTGTCAATAACACAAATTGTTACATTGAATTGATATTGTACTCAAGATATATTATCCTACATTCTATATGCTTCATTAATAAAAAACAAACCAAAAATCAACATTCCTTATACCAAAGCTTCAAAATTTTCCAAATGTTGCATGTTTATGAAATTCTACAATAGTTTTAACATCAATTCCATACGTGGAAGTTGTAGGTGGAAGTGTGGAGATAGGAGTAGGATCAAAGGGAATTTTATTTGATGAGAAAACAAATTTAACGACACTAGAGAGCACTTGCACATGTTCCTTAAGCTACTCTTGAGTTTGTTTTCCTTTTTCTAACCTCTCAATGAACTTTGAAACAATTTATTTGATATTATACACTTCTCCTTGATGTAGTGCATAACATTATTTCAATAAATATCACAATGGAAAATTGATTATAATTCTCAAAACATTGATATTCCTCATAAATACCCACTTTTCTTAAGCTTGAACACACCTAAATTAGCCAACTCTTAGCCTTAAACTCCAAATTTGAATTCTTAAATCATTGTAAATATTACTACATGTCATTCAAATCTCAATCATCCAATAAATTGAATATTTACCACAAGGAATCAATAAACACCATATTTGTCAAACTGTCCTTTGGGGATTTTTCTTAAGGTTTCTACTGGTGATCTCAAGGATGGAACAAACTACACTTTCCCAATTCAAGCTAAATGCTTCTCCTGAAACCCTTTAGTCTATTTGACGTGTGTGAAATTTTTTATGGGATCTTATTTTACAAATTCTCTCTTCATTCACTGTTTCTAGCTCTCTGCACTAGGTCTCTTCATTGTTTTGACACTAGCTACCAAATTATTAAGTACTATGAAATCTATAGAAATAAATAAGTTCCACATTATTCTAAACCATAGAGGAAAAGGTGTCTAGATTCTTATTTCAAAATTATAAGGTGGATCCTCTTGAAAAAATTACTTTAATCCCTATTTTATCCTATTTAGATAGGTTTCTATGACTATGAATTCACCATGACACTAGAATATTACTCACTTTGAGGTGATATAATTAACCTTCCACCTTCCCAAGAACTCTCATAGTCTTCAAATTCTCGGATAGATCTAATCTTGCAAGTTTCAAGTGAAATATTCCTTTCACAAACTATCCACCAATGTAAGAATTGTATTCATGCTTCTCAATTAGCACTTACAGGTTTCCTTGAGCCACTAGTATGCAAAGAAGAGTTGACAAGAATGATAAACCCTAATATTTCACTTGAATGTTTCTATAAAAATAAATAACTTCCTTGTAAATGGCTTTACTTGCTTAAAAACTATCAAATTTAATTCACCGAAAATAATTTATTTTGGTCTAAGTCTTTCTAGGACACTTGAAGAACCTCATGAAAGAGGCACATACAAAATTTGAAGTATTTTTATTGGTTTTTTGTTGAGATATCCAAGTATTTTTCTACAAAACCCTAGCACGAGGGTTTACTGATTAGAGAAAGTCCAAGAGGACAAAATAATGATTTTCTCATTGTGTAATCACTCTCAACACTCTTATAGGTTTCATTAGGATTGTAAGAGCCTACATAAACCATGAATTTACTTGTCAACTCATGAATATTACTTTAATTCATAGAAATTGAATTCATGCCTAAAAATTTATCAAGGAAATGTATAATAATCCTCACAAAACTATCAAACAAGAACTAGTTCAACTGTCTAATGTGTATACACAAGAAAAAATGGCTTCTTCTTCCTGAAATATTCTTCCTCTATCCTTGACCATTCGAATGATGAATGGAAAGTAGTTACAAATAGGTATTTATACTACCAAAAGTTGGTTCCCTTTGAATAGGGCGGGTTCGGACCTTTAAAATCATACAAATTTACCTTTATTTCAACACTTAAAGCTTAGTCCTAGACTAGAGCTTAGGAATTTTCATGTCCTAAGCCATAGACTCACTTTTTTCCCTTCATAGAACTTGTCAACCACTTGACATTGCCTAAGTGACCTCAAGAGAAGACTAACAACTTCTAAACAAACCAAAAATGGTCTCCAAATTTGAATTTTTCCTTTTGGAGGGAAAGTACCATTTTTCAAATTTTGAAAAGGCCAAAGACCACACTAACACATCTAATAGAATCATAAGAACTTATTCACCCTAAGAATTTAACTTGAAACCAAAATTTTATGATATCTTTTCATATTTACAAAGAAGGAGATGATGTTATTGCATCACTCCCTCAGGAGTGGATTCTCCAAGTGGGATCCTTGTTAGCTCCAATTCTGAAATTGATAAATCCTTTTCATCCTTTTATCCCTTTGGTTTGGAAATTTAAAGAAATTACTTCCCTTTAACATCTGAGACCAAACAAAAGGTTTTATTATATTTCTTAGGAGGAGGAGGAGTTGTGCCAAGGAAAGAAGCCACCACATCAAATCTAAGAACAAAAATATGTGAAGAATCCTTCCTTTTCCTATTGTCAATCATGGGCTAAACCCATGTGAATGAATCAAAGGAAGGTGGAGCTAGAGGAGGTTTCAATGTAAGGACATTGGGAGGAAAAATAGGTTGAGCAGTGGAAACCTCAAGAGTAGGAACCTCAATATAAGAAGAAGATGGTCTCCTGACTTCAATCTTGGGTCTTAAGGCACTAGATTTTCCTATATATAGCTCTATGATTTCTACTTCATCTTCCTTATCTTAACCTTCCTCATCACCTTCTTCCTCTTATTCTTCCTCTTCATCATTATTTTCTTGTTCCTTACCCTGTTGTTCTCGATTCATATTTTTCTCCTTAATTTTTTTCACCTCTTCCTTAGAAGGCTATGGCACTTGATCATAAGTAGGAACAACTTCATAAGTTTTTTTAAGGAATATTTTCTTGCTCCACGTCTTCCTTAGGTATTTCCTCTTTCTTCTCTACCTCTTTTTCTTTATATTTCATTGCATATACCTTGGTTGTTGAATCTAAAGGTGAGGAAGAAAGAGTTAATTGTGATTGAAATGATTTATGAGAAGTGGAAGCTTCTTAGTGAGAGGTGGAGGATTCTCGAGAGGAATATTGGTTCATGATTTCTATGTATTCCTTCATTCTTCTATTAAACCAATTCCTTGTCCTCAACAAAACATGATTATTAAATTCAAAGTAAGATCATCTCTTTCTTTCTGAGATGGGTAATGGTTGGTATGGGCATGTGTTTAATGGTTATGATATATTCCATAGAATAAAGATCACAATAATCATCTTCTAGGCCTTCAAGAACATGGTACATGTTGATATTATTTATGTTGTAGTGAAAGCCTCCCAAAATATCATTTCCTTACTTCAAAATCATCTCTGCAATCTTCCCAGTAGTCCTCAAATTTGGGAATATGATAGTAAGTCATTATAAAATGTTTGGAGATGAAAACCTTACTATGAAAGGAGGACCTCTTATGATAATTATGAAACTTGAACTTAGAGATTGTTCTTTCTACAATTTGTGCATCCAAATCAAACTTGCATGTGTAGTTTCCCAACGAGATAGGAAACTGAATACAAGTGATTTTCTTGTCCCTAAAATTGCTATGCAACATATCCAATTGTAAGAAAACCTGCACAAGAAATAATTTATCATCATAATTCATTGGAAATTTTTTTGGAACACCCTCACAACTAGCTATCATGATGTATGAGAATTTTCTGAATTGGATGAAGAGTTTGCCATTGGTAGATATCTTTTGTCTTGCCTCTATAGAGACTCTCTCATCTATATTTCCTTCCAATAATATGACTATGAAAATTTTGTAGGCATCATCGACTCTCGTGTGATGAATTTACTATTTTCATAAGTAAGATGAGGGTAGAACTCATACACTAGTGCATTCTTCTTATCATCATGTGGTGATAACCCTACCCATACCTTGTAGGCTGCAATGGTGTACATTAGGTAGGATGTCATATAGAATTTTTTTCTTTGTTGCAAATTTACCAATTATTCACTCAGTTCTCACAAATGATCTCCCCAATTCAAAGTATTTATTTTTCCTCAAAGATGAGATTGATATACACACACATCCAATACTGAAATTCATTTGTGGAAGGCATGCCCATAGATCTTGCAAGATAGGTAATCATGTATGATAATTATTCTTTGAAATTTGACCAGGTAAAGGAGCTTAGGAAACCTAGAACCTCCCTCTTTTTGAGTTTTGAGCCAAGACTCGGCTATCATTTTCCTGTACCTATATTTATATTGATTAAAGAGATTTTGAGCCTGAGCACGGGTCAAGGTATTGGAGTTATCAAAGGTAGTGATTCCTAAAGATGCATTTATATAACTAACATCAAGCTTGGAAATTATTTTTCCTTATGGGTCTTTGATTTATTTTGTTTGGGGGTCAAAACTTGAAGCACAATCTAAGATAATGCACTATATTGGACATAGAGGGGAAATCTAGTAGCATATGCAATTCCCTTGTTTTTAATGCATTGGGAAATCATAGTGGGAGTATATTTAGAAATGAGAACCCATAAATCATCTAAATTCATGTTCTTGACATCATTATCTCCAATATTGGGAACAAAGGTTTTATGGGAGGAAATATGATCATATCCTCTATACTTTGAAACTTCATTATGAAGGCGTGGGAGAAAACTCAAGGAGAATGGAGGCTCAACAATGGTTTTCTAGAGGTATTTGAAGGAGAGGATAAAAACAAAAAGTACCACCAAATTAAACTAATAGGGCATGAAATAACTCACCTTCATTATGGAAAAGACAACACCTCCACAACGGTTCCAATGTAATTTGAATTTTTTAAATTGGAAAAAAAATTGAGCAAGATATGGACAAAAATGTATTTTAGGGCACAAGGACAGAAATCATAGTGGACAGGGAAAATATGGAGTTGCAATGGTGAAAAATGTCTAATTTTTTAGTTTTATAACAGTGAAAATAAAAATTATGGTAACTTTACTCAAAACAGTGTAATGCGAAGACCAATAGGCTCTTGGGAACTTTTTAATAAATTTCCTTTTGTTATGCGGATAAAATGGGGGTTGATGGAACTTGAGGGACCGCATATAGTGCGGGAAATTAGGAGTGCAGGGAACAAAAAAATCCTAAAGGAACAATTTCCTTGGGTTATGAACATTGCCAAAACATCTTTGGTACAAAGAGGTTCAATGAATTGTGGGATATATGGGATTACAGAAAATGAAGGTTCAAGGGGAACTAGTTCTATGTAACTTCACAATCTCCACATAACTATGAAAAAATCTTGTAGAAAAAGAGAAATGTAGGGAACCGTGAGGTGCGGGAAAAAAGAGTTAGACGAAATAATTTCCTTGAGTTCCAATGATTTCTGATTTTTCCATAATCAAAGGAAAAAAAATAGTACGAGAAAAAGGGGTGTACGGGGAACTAAAGCCCAATAGGAAAAAATTTCTCAAGTTCTAAATATTTCCGTAAAGTATGTGAAGAAGGGTAAATGATGGAATTTAGAAAGGAAATGTTGCATGGGAACAAAGAAATGTGGAGAAAAAATATTTACGAGGAACAAAGGGCCCGATGAAACTAGTTCCATAAGGAGTTAAAACAACTAGACAACACTAACAATGAATTCATTGTGGGTAACACAATGATGCGGGGATAAGGAGGAATGGAGGAACTATTCTTCTTGTTCCACCAAAGTCTGTAGAAGCTGAAAAACACTCAAAATGTCCCAAAATGACTCAAAATAAACTAACTCTTGGAATTTTCAAACTCTTCAGACTTTAACAAGGGAAAATATATCAAGACAAGGGGTCACTTAGCCAAAAATTCAAAAAAATTGAAAATTACAATTTTTTGGTGGGTGTTGATAAATCTCATGATTATGAAAATTCTAAAATTATCCTAATGCTTCTAGTACAAGTAACTAAGGTAATTCTAACCTTATACCCACTAGATTTAATAACTCTCAATATCAACCATATAGAGTGTTAAGAATTTGTGGTTAGTGCTCACATTTTTATATTTATATTTTTGTGGGATAATTTAATGAGTTATGAGGTTTTTATAAACAACCTAAATATATAGTTTTTATATTAACGAGTTGTTAAAACAACTTGTTTATTATTGTGAGTTGTTTCCTAAATTTTAGGAACAAATTCACCTATAAAATGTAAAGATCCCGTATGGAATAATATCCAAAATTATTTCTATGTAAATTTTTGCTGCACCTTCAACTTGCATCAAAACAAGGTTATGGAGCCGAGATTTATTGTACGGGGTGAATCCATTGTTTCTTTCTTGCCTTGGTGGATGAAAAATATAATTTATGGGAAGTTTTTTGTGATATGGTTTAAATTTATAAGTCTTCCATATCTCCACATATTTTTCAAACTGTTGGACTATTATTTTATTATGTGGAGGCTTGAACTCAATTTTCAATAGGATTAAATATATTTCACATTTAATCTTGCATGTTCATTGAAATTTCATAGATCTGTAGAATTTTTCTAAGTAGATGTCTACATATTTGGCTGGTGTAATTGTAGTATTAAATATTATATGGAAACTAAATGTATTAGCCATTGATTATCTCAGTTCTTGATATGATTATGGCTTGGAGAAATTTGACCAAGATCTTATACGCATCTGCAAGTGTCTGCATTGACTTTGCATTCTGTTGTGATTCACATCCATCCTGCATTTGATTTGATCATAACTCATTTCTTTACATTGAATTGTGACTCTATTCTTTGTATCTATGCATAGATTGCAACGTTGGATTGGGAATATTCCTTTTAGCTAAGGGTGTGTAACAATTCTAAGTTATATTGTTGGGCGTGGATTATCTTTGTGAATCCAAATCAGCTCATTAGAGATCATTTGACCTTGACAAATGTTGACACTTCCAACTGTCAACACCCATCTATTTTATGTTGACATTTCATCAATGGTTGTGAAAACCAAAACAAATGTTTCCCGTATTTCCTATGCATTCATTCATACCTATGTTTCTTTAAAGGTACCACATAAAATTAGTCGAATTCATGTTAAATACGTTTTGAAAATTGAAATCAGTTTTGTATAATTGTGAAAAATTATTTGTAGTCTTGTTTATAGAGTCAATAAGTAGTGTATGATACTAGTCTAATTTTTGTGAAGTCCCAAAATTACTTAGAGGTGTGATGTTTAAAATAAAACAAGTGTCCATGTATCAAAGTATTAAATAAAAAAATTAATTAAATATTACTTTATGAGTTTAAGTTTTTAGTAAATGTCATTATTACATCTAGGTTATATAGTCATAATGTCATCAATTTAAATAGTCAAGTAGTTAGTCTATGAAAATGTTGTCGAAGTTAAGTGTGATAAAATTCAAATGTAGTTTTTGTAAAGATTCAACCACTATAAAATTACGAAAAATAAAAATAAAATCTTACAGACGCATTTTTAGTGTAACCCGGCGTCCGTAATTGAGCTTCATGATCAAATCTAGTTGAATTCACATCTTCAAACCGGAGGAAAGAGGCATCAAAGGTTGGAGGTTGATCAATGACCTCTTGTCAGTCACTAATAAAGGGGTTGCATTTAAATTATGGTGGATTTTTTGTGTGAGTATTTGATTTCAGTTTTTACAATATGTTTCTTTTCAGTGTTCTTGTTTTGTGTGGTTCTGGATGCTAGAAAAAGAGTTGTGTTGGAGCGTAGATGACTGTTAGTGATCCTATGACTGATGTGATCCTCTAACTACCATACTTCATTGGAATATGGTCTGCTTGTGAATACATTCACTTGCAATGGTGACCATGTGCAACAAGATCTAACTAGCAAGATCATGTCGATTTATGTCTTCGATATATGTGTTTGGAAATTTCACATTGTGGGGGAACATGACACCAATGTTCCATTTCCATTATGTGCCTAAAATGACTAAATTAAAAGGAATCTTCCAATGTGCAGTGGTAGTTTCCTATGTTGTTTGAGATCAAGTGGCATCAATCGACATGAGTGGCTACAAATAAGAACATTGCGATTCTTAGAGGTGGTAATGTGAAATATTTCTTGTATATATTCTATTGTTCTAGTTTTGTAATAAGCAAGTTGTGATTCCTATATACTTCCCTGATGTACAAACATAGTGGCAAACAAAAGCACCAGAGTAATTCAGTTCATTGATCTTGAAAGGGTTTGTGGGAGGATCTAGAAAACCACCCAAGGTAGATAGTTGATGGGGCTTGTTCACGTCAAGGTTTGTGGTAAGCATGTTTAAAACCATACAAGGAGATATCCTTTCTTTTGATCAAGATCATGAGTCACATTGTAGGACATGTTTCACATGGGTGATCATATCACACTTGAAAGTGTGTATGTTTTTCTACCATGTTCGCACTAAAGGGGGAATGCTAGGAATTTATTGTTATTTCTCATGTTTTTCATGCTTATATTTGTGTGGGATAATTTAATGAGTTATGATGTTGTTATAAAAACCTACATATATAGTTTTTATATTAACGAGTTGTTAAAACAACTCATTTATTGTTGTGAGTTGTTTCCTAAATTTTAGGAACAACTTCACCTATAAAATGTAAAGATCCCATATGGAATAATATATAGAATTATTGCTATGTAAATCTACTACTGCACCTTCATAGAGAAATAAATTATCCTAAACCAAATTTTTATGAGGATTATGACATTTTAGTTGATATGAAAAAAATTTAAAATTTAAATATGTGGGATGATATGGAATTATGACATAGGTGACTCCTTACTACAAATCCACATGCTAAAATGCAAAATAAATGTTATAGATTTATATTTATTTTAAAATGCCTTAATGAAATCTACATGAATATGCTCTCTATAGAGTTCACAACTCTCTCATGTAGCTTTTATAGACTCTAGATGATTATCCTAAGGACCTAACCTCAACTAGTTTCCTCTATTTATCTCTAATGGACTACATTCACTTATCCACTTTTCAACTATATTTTTCCCTTTTATTAAACATTCAACCCCAAAATGGTGAACTCACTTTCCTTTTATAGGAACACATTTCCTATTACTCTCTCACCCTTGAATTTCCTTTGGCAAGATAGATCCTTTTAGATGATTCTTTCCTTTTCCACTAGTAATGAATCATTAAATGTTCTAAGCTAATTTCTCTAACTACTTGCATCCATGTTTGGGCCACATTAGTCTGGTAATTGGGATTTTTTTGTCCATTATGTATAATTATCCACCTTTTATCAGGTTCTTTCAGTCATTTTCCTAACACACCATGTTGATTTCTAGTTCATTTGTGCACTCCTTTTCACACAATCCTTTGTGACACCATTTCTAAGTTCTTCCACCCACTCACGCTTTTGAGCCACACCTTTACCTATTTTCTCACACCATATTGCATTCTAGTCCTTCTTAAAACATTTGTGCACCTCCTTCACAATCCATATCATTGTACAATTCATTCACTCATCTTCCTGGATGTTGATTCTTCCCTTATCTTTTCTTCTCTACAAAATATTGAGTTCCTCACTCTTGTGTAAGCCTCTCCATAATCCCACATAGTATTGGGAACCTTCTCCTACAATGTAATACATTATCCAATATCCATCTATTGTACAAATCCTCTATGCACTTCCATGCAATCACATCTTCACTTCTTTACATTTCTTTTATTTATTAGTCATGCCTTATATCCTCATGTGTACCCATGTTTATCCAAAAATTGTGTAGGATTACCTTGAACTTGGGATGATCTTGCATCAAACACTTGAGGTAATTAAAACTAAAGTTTCATCTCAAGTAGGCTAAGTGAGTGATATATCCACTCTTAATACTATTAGAATGGATAGTCCCAAATTCTTCATCCAATAAGCCTATTTATGGCCTTCTTTCTTCTTCTTGTGCATCTTCCAATCCTTTACCACCTCTTTGGGACCCTTTTGCCTTTGTCTCATGCATTTTTGTGAGCCTTTTCTAACCATGAACCATACACCTCCTCCTAAGTTTTGTCTTTATTTCATCCCTTGTGAGTATTTATTTTCCATTGACCGTCCACTTCCACCAAAAGTATTCAAGAAATTTTTTCATCATTGTCCATGTCTTTTGTAGGATTCTACCAGCTATGCATTCATATTTTTGCACTTTCTTTATTCTATGCCTTATTCCTTCATCCCCTTATATTATTCATGGGATCTTCTTGTACATTTTCTCATCTTCTTATTTTTTCCACTTGTCACCCTTTTTACATGACCTCTTATCCTTGTGCACTTATAAGTTGTGCCACTCCTTGCGCAAACCTACTCTATGTGTTATCTTCTACTGTACATATTCTTCCTCTTGTGAATCCATCAGTTTGCACACTTGTAGGATTGGGTCCGACATAGACCATCCTCCTCCCATTTTCCTTTCCTTCTACCTTTTCCCTTCTTTCTTCGGACTATCACCCATCACATATTTCCTCGGTGCATTCTTCTCCTTTTCACCCATCTCCCCTGCAAACCCCTTATGACTTTTGTTTTATGTCTTCTTCACCATCTTCACCCTTTTGGTGAACTATTCCCATTCCACACTCTCTCCTCCTATAACTGTGTTTTTTTCCATGCATGATAATCCTCTTATGGCTTCAGTCCACTTTTCTCCTCCTCCTTGAGGCAAGTTCATTTTATGCACACATCCTCCTTGTGAAATTCCTCATCACCTTTTCCTTCAAGATATATCTAGATCTCTTTCTCTTCCATTTATCTCCTTACACTCAACCCCTTGCAAAATTATTATATAGCCTCCTCTACGTGGCTAATTTTCCTATTGCCTTTGGGGTAACTTCTTCTCCTTTTTGGTGCATCCTTCTTATAAAACACTCTCCTTCATGCCTTAGCTTTAGGATAAAATATTATTTATTCACCATTCATTCTTCATTGGTTGATACAAGACACATATTCTTTCCTCTTAGCAAGTCAATATTTCCCGCCACTTTTCTTCTTCTTCACTACTTCACTTGCACCTCATTGTGAAAAAATTCTAAAACTTCTTCCACATGTTTCTCTTATTATGAGCTGTCCGATTCTCCTTGGTTTCCTATGGGAAAATTCTCCACTTTTGTGTAGTTTTACTTCTATACTCCTACTAGCTTTTTTTTCTTATGTGTATGCTCCTTGAGATATTCATGGATCTCTTCCTTCTTTGGCGCGCTTTGTTGCACACATACTCCCATAACCTCTTCCTAAGATGGCTCCTTCGTTTACTTTGAGGAAACTATATATTCTTCATGTAATTCCTTATTTTGGATTCTCTCTTCCTCTACTACATTCCATGCTACTCGCTTCTCCTCTTCCATGAGATCTCTACAAATCTCCCTTTTCCTTGGTGCACTCTTTATTGAATACATTCTCATAATCTCTTATGTGAATTTCTATGATTCATTTTCATTTGAGGAAGTTTTGTCATCCTCCATTTCTCTATAATGGTACTCCCATTACCACACGAAACTTCACCTATGCACTCCTTTACCTCTACTAGGTTTCCACCTCTACACACATAGATGAACACTCCTCTCATAATTCTTCAAATCCACACAATTCTCGCCATTATTTATTAATAGTGTAAAAATAGAACATTAAGTCACTTCCTTCCACATGCTCTTAGTATTCTTTACCATCTTTTCCCCATCTTCCCCTTTTTCTCCCATGCAATATCTACACACACTATAATTAGGTTGAAATGTACTCACTTGCATTTCTTCTCTTCTTGTGTTATATTCTTCGTTCACTCCTAGGTGAAAATCTTGTAAATATATATGATTTAATCAAATAAAAAATAAAAAATGCACAATAAAATAATAAAACCAGAGATATTGTAATTCATTTGGGACAAATTCCCAATGGAGAGATTACATATAAATAGCTCAATGAACTCCTATAAGTAAGGAGTCAAGGCTAATCTCTAAGTCCTCTCAATATCCCAAATATATCTCAACTATGAGTTGTGCATTACAACTGTTTTACACACTCATATATTATTTTATAATTATTAAAAACCTATTACTACCAAATAACCCAAACCACTCCTAAGTGTTCACACTATGAACAATATTTCTGTAATAGTCACCCCTTAGTGTGAACATGGGGAAAGCTATCTCTTGTACCCGCTCATGATCTATAAAGAAATGAAGGTTTTCAATGAGTACCAACAACTCAAACAATATGAGGTTTTCAAAGAGAACCTCCCACTCCGAAAATTGTTTTCTAGTGGAACCAACCACTACATAGCAGCGTACATTATTTTGCTCACATCATTGTTTCTAACTTAGAGGGATTACAAAATAGAAATTATGCTCACGCAGGAGCTTTGAATAGGAATATTACTTCTATTCATTATTACAATGGAAAGCAAACACACCACACAACTGAAACAAAAGGTCACCAATACAATGAAGCAATCTCTTTGTTGGTGAATAACAAGAGATGCCAATTTTCCTCCATCCTCCATCAGGAACTACTTAGTATAGGTAGTCATCTTCATCCTCATTCTGTTCAGGTTCATCTTCTTCTTCATTCTCTGACTCTTCTTTAACAATTGTATTAGCTTCATCCATTTTTATCTTTCCTTTTATGATGTCCTTGGCACAAGTAATACAAAAAGAAGATTTATGTCCTTTTTCTTACAAAAAAATCATTCTAGTTCCTTTTTGTTTTTGAAAAATTAGTATGCTTCCTTTTAATATAAAGAGCGCTTTCTTCCTCAATATCTTTTTTATTCTTTTTTCTTCAGCTAGTAATGCATAAATCATACCTTCAAGTGAATGAGAAGGCATTTGACCAAGAGTAAAAACTACATTACTGTATTTTGGAGGTAAACTATTTAATAAAATATATTTTGCATCTTCTTCATCTACCTGAGCACTTACTTCTGTCAGTTGTCTTAGAAGATATCTAAGATCGTTAATATGACTTGACATAGTTGCACCCTCATTCATTTTCAACTTGAATAACTGCAACTTAAGTGAGAATTTAGCATTCATAGCCTTTGCACCAAATTTCTTACTTAGCAAATCCCATATATCTTTAGACTTTTTTCTAAGTCTATATAATGCAACTCAGTATCTGATAAAGCAAGCCCAATAATGGATTTTGCTTTGTCATCCCTGGTTTTCCATTCAAGAAATTTTACAACATCTGTTGGTTCTGGTTCTTTTCCACTCACAATTCCCCAAAGGTTCTTGTTCATTAATTACATTTGTATTTTCACCTTCCATGTGTGAAAATTTAATCCATTGAATTTATCTAATGGAATTTCCATAATAGGTGTCGAACTCAGTCGAAAATGCACCCTTACAATAAACTTTAAACACTGAAAGTAAAATTTTCTGACATATTTTCCAAAAAAGGAAAAAATAATTTTTTTCCAGCAATAGAAAACATAGGATCAATGTGTAGAGATCGAAAAAATACAATTTTTTTAAAAAAATGGCACATTAATCTGAGTTACCAACTGAAAGTTATGAAAATTTTAAGTTATAACTCCAACATCTTCCCGAACCCTTTCCAACTTCTATTTTTTTCATTTGTGTCCAAAAAGGAAAGAAACACAATACCTCTGTTACTATGGATCTGGATATTGAAAGAAGTTGCATCGCAGCCAAGTATGTATTTGCACGAGTGAAGCCTCACCGCTATTGGTAGAAAAACACACAGGTCATAGATTTGACTCCAATGAAACACACAGGTCATAGATTTGACTCCAATGAAACATGCAGGTCACAGACTTGACTCCAATGAAACAAATTTGATCCAGATCTAAACACCTCATAAATTCCTATAGGTTATCATTGCGGTCTAACCTGCTCAGATACCAAATCTTGTAAATATCTATGATTTAATCAAATAAAAAACAAAACATTGCACAATAAAATAATAAAACCAGAGATATTGTAATTCATTCGGGACAAACTCCCAATGGAGAGATTACATATAAATAGCTCGGTGAAATCCTATAAGTAAGGAGTCAAGGTTAATCTCTAAGTCCTCTCGGTATCCCGATATCTCTCAACTATGAGTTATGCATTACAAATGTTTTAGACACTCATATATTATTTTATAATTATTAAAAACCTATTATCCATATTCCATATTATCCCTTCACCTTTTACGTAAATCCCGAGATGGAATTCTCTACTATTATACATACCACACCATTGGTTTCACACACATTCTCAACCTTCATATCCTTTGTGAATTATCATGTCGATTTGGTACTCTGCATCTTTTACTCTCAATGGGGAAAAATGAAATGCCTTCTTATCCTTGCAAAATTTTACACTATTCGGTATACCATCAAATATCATCCCTTTTCATATTAAATAACCTCCCTAAAAGGACATGACATGCGTTTATCAATAGGATTTCACACATCACCCAATCATTAAATCTCTTGATCTTCATATATACCTCACATTTCTTATGCATAATTTCCTCCTAAACTTGCACTCAACTAGGTCAATATGTAAGGGTTGGGATGCCTCTTATATTACAACCACAACTTTTGCACTATCTCCTTTATAAAGAGATTATAAGTGCTCCCACTATCAACCACCACTAGGAAACACTTTCCCTTGATATTGCACCTTGTGTAAAATATTTTTTCCTCTCCTCTCATGCATAAACCTCGGATATTTGTAGTTCATGGCCATATATTTCATCCTCTTAAAAACTTCACACTTGACCATTCTCCTTCCATGTGTTCTTTACGCACTTGCTTATACTATGCTATCCATCTCCTCTTTGTGATTTGGTGCATTGGATTACGTGTTTCCCTCTCTCTCCACACAAATAGAAACATCTTTAGAGCACACCAATATAATTTTTCCAAGAGACTTATTTTCTAATATTTATTTTCTTACACACTTTGCTCAGACAATTCCCACGTAATATATCTTGTTGCATCATCGACTATTCACCGAGTATTATCATCCCTCACACATCACTCATGTTTTCCCCATATGACTCAAATTATCACACCACTAAATAATCTTTGAGTCATCCATGGATTTATTGCACATTGTTGGAAGTATGTCTCATTTTTTTGTCATTGATGTCAAGACCATTGATGTCATAGTGATCTAGGTGATCTAGGTATGTTGGCTAGGTGATCTAGGCATGTTGGCTAGGTAATCTAAGGGTCTTCAAAGGTGATATGAAGGTAAAAAAGGTCCATTAAGTAATTGATATGTGTTAATGTGTCTAAAACATGTCCACATGGTATAGTCATGAAGTGTATGAGTCAAGTCAAGTCTTTCTAGGTCTTGGTCTAGTGCAAATGCATGGTGTAAATCAAGAAAACATGAGAATTCACTCAAACCAAAGTAGTTAAAGAAATTTTAGATCACCATGAGGTAGAAAAATAGGCACATAAAGAGATATAAGAGATAAAAACATGTTCATCTTCGACTAAAACAGTCGGTTGTGAGCTTTCTTAAGCCAATCCATAAACAAACAAGGTGTGAAATGTTGACCCAAGGTGTGATTATAAAAAAATGGTGTGAGCGTAAAATGATGATATTTTGTGTTTAAAATTCCTCATAGGTAATTATTAAAGTGTTTTAGGCACTTTTATATGTCAACATAGTTCAAAAACTAAAAAACAGAGACCAAAGGGCACCTAGATGAGATGGGATGGAAAGATGCAAGATGAAAAAAGAAAAATATCACTTGGAAGTGTTACAAAGATGTGTCCTTAAGGTTTGAGAAAAAAATTTAGAATCTGAGGATGAATATTTTGTAAGTTGTGCAAGTTTTTCCAAAACTGGGTTTTTCAAAGTATGCAAATTAAGCACCAAACTTCTTAGCAGTCAAGAGAAATTGTGGAGCATCATTAGGATAATTCATAAGAGAAAAAATGGATTAAATTGGGATAAAATTATGGTGCAAAAATTATTTTGGTGATTGGTTGAGTATTTTAGAATTTTTATCCATTTTTGTGAGCATGTTTATAACCCTCCAAACCCCAGTTTGGACTAGTTTTGGAAAATTAAGTTGGGTATATGTCTTAAATAAATTATTTTACTTATGAACATATTTTAACATGTAGAATAATCCTCAGGGGAACATTTTAATGATGTTTTGATTTCATGATGCTTGGTGGGCCCCACTTTGAAAAATAAGTGTTTTGTGAAACTTTCAGTGTACAGAGAAAATTACAAAGGAACCCCTACTCAAATTTGAGGTGGATTATTTTGGTAGTATGTTAGTTATTTTAATTAATTATTATTGATTATTATTTTGGATTAATGTGAAAATATAGATATAGTTTCGATCTTAGACCGAGAAGGCTAAACATGCAAAAACTAGTCTTTGTTTTGGAAGGATAACTATGTTTTTATCCATAAATATATGCAAGTGAAAGTTACCGAGTGAATTATATGTATAATTTTAATTTTTTAATGAGTTTATATGATTTTAAATAATCATTTGAAGTTCTAGACATCTCAAACACAAAACTAGTTTTTGGAGCTCAAACGTAGTCGATCTCGCCTCTAAGATGCAAATTTTTTTCATGCTAATATCCATGAGCTGAAAATTTATGGTAAGATTAAAATTTTAAAAATATCAATACCTTTCCATAAAAGGTATGGTAGGCCCCATGAAGTGATTCTTAGAAAAATTTATTCCTATTTTTGGGAAGACTAGTTTTTGTGTCTTCAAGACTAGCCAAACCAGTTACAGAGATCCAATCTTTTGGAAGCCTTATGCCATGAATTGGAGAAGTATGAGAAGTTTATGAGATATTAGAATTCATGATATTTCCATTTATAGGTTACTTTCCTCATGATTAAGATATTTTAGGTATGTATTAGCTCAATTCTTGAAGACCAAATTCAAAGATGCTGAAACTAGCCAGGAAAGTCTTGCAAAGTGGCGTTTATTAATGTGTTAAGTCTTGAGTTGGATCTTTATGGTAAATTTTTATGAAATTATACATCCTAAGATTCATTTTTATATATTACTTGGGTCATGAAGATGAGTGAAAGTGGTATAGTTAGATGGTTTTTCAGGATTGTGTTTGTAGAAGTTGATTTAAGCACCTATGAGCCTAAATGAATTTCTTCGCTGATGTGAAAAGTTTATAAGCATACAAGATAATTATTTTTCTTGGTGGGAATATGTACCACATGAATAAAAATATGGAATACTTGTGGAAAATCTAGATAGGTAGAAGAAAAAATATGATATCTTTTGAGAAGAAGACAAAATCTGATCCCAATTCGAATTCAAGACTAGGAAGTTGAAGAGTCAAGTGGAAAATGAAGTGTAAGAGTCATATTCATGAAGGTTTTTCTCTTTATAATGGTGTTCCACATTTAGGTGAGGTGAATTTAAAAAAACCCTTTTATCTTCTTTTGAAGAAAACTTTTTATGCAAAGAAAAACCCTTCAAGTCTCTTTTAGGTTAGTAGTTGGTTGGAGTTTCATGAAGAGGATGTGAGTGAAGAAAAAATGGTGAAGTATCAGTTGGTTGTGATCTGATTTGAAGATTTTTAATCTGATTTTAATACCAATAAATAAGGTTTCTAAATATATTTTTTGTTCATGATATGTATGTGTTTCTTGATGAACTTTATCTAATTGTGATCAAGTATCAGTGTATGTGATTCATGAGGGTGTATGTTTATTGTTTGAAGTATAATAGAGAAAGTTTTAATAAGGACCAATTCACCCCCCCTCTATTTCCCTTGTCATTTCTAAAAAAATTCTATATTGTTCACCATCCCTCCTTAATTACCATTTCTGTGAGATCCATAACATTTTTGAAAATATTCTTCATACAATTTTGGCCATACACCTTTGATCTCCACCATTATCTCCTCTAGCATTCTCACCAATTTTAGATCTACTTCACCTCATCTTGTTTCCTTTAAATATTTCTCTACTGCACTCTAATACATTCTTTTTCATTCTCTTTCCACCTTTATCAAAGAGAATAAATTGACTTTATTAGATACCTCATGTTTTGTGTTCTTCCATATTTTCACTTTAATCACTCATAGGAATGTATCTTCCTCTAATACCACTTGATGTCAGGGAATACCTTCTATATAGAAACACAAGGTACTTTAAAATTAAAAATTATATTTCTATTTATTTCTAAAGTCATCTACATGAAACTGGTCTCTATGGATCTCAAAACTCTCTTCTCATGGATATTTTACAAACTCTAGGTGATTCTCCTAAGTACATAACCTTGAATGGTTTGCTCTATTGATATCTAATGGCCTACATAAACTTATACAAAATTTAGTTATATTTTCCCCTTTTAAAAAACCTTCATCCCCCAAAATGGTTAACTCACTCTCCTTTTTTAGGAATGCATTTCTCATTTCTATTTCCTCCTTAAATTTCCTTTGGCTACATGGATCCTTCTAGATGCTTCCTGCCTTTCCCACTTAGAATAAATAATTAAATGTTCTGAGATAATTATCCACCTACTTGCATATATTTTTGTTTCATGTCAATTTTTTAGTTTGGATTTGTTTCCCATTACATCCAATTATCTTCCCTTTGTCAAGTTTTTTCGATCGCTTTCCTAAAATGTCCTATCATCTTCTAGGTCTTTTATGCACTCCTTTTCATAAAATCCCTTTACCGCACCATTTTTATTTCTTTCATGCACTCATGGTTTTTATCCATGCCTTTACCTCTTTTCTCATTCCTTACTACCTTTTGGGATTTCTCAAAACATTTGTGTGCCTCCTTTTTAAATCCATAGAATTGTGCAATCCCTTCACTTATCTTCCCATGTGCTACTTCTTCCATTATCTCTTATTCTTTTAAAAACTCTAAAGCACTACTCATATCCATGACTCTCCATATTTCCATGCACTATTATGCACCTTCTTCTATGAATCACTCTACATACACTGAATTTTACTCTATCCATCTATTACGTAAATCCTCTACGTACTTTTATACAATCACTTTTCACTTCATTTTGAGTCATTTCTTCATTCTTGATGCCTTCCATCCTTTCACACACTAACACTTAGCAAAAATTGTGCAATGTTACCTTGAACCTGGGATTATCATACAACAAATTACCTAGACAATTTGATAAATTTATGATATCATTAAAAAACAATAAATGACCATAAAAACACCATTGGTATATAGGAAAAAAATTAAGAAAATGGCCAGAAATTATCAACTAATATGAAAACCATCATGATGATTACATTTATCCATTTTATTTTTGTCAAAATTAGAGATAAGATTGTCCATAAGTTTATTCTTGATATAGGTGCTTCAAATAACATAATGCCTAAATTCATTTCTAATCAAATAAACATTCCCTATCAAAATGATAACTATAAGCTAATTGGTTTCAAATCAAATCAAATTAGATGTTGTAGTAAACATCATGACATTGTCATATAAAAGAGTAATATTCTTTGGTAATGTGCATGTTTTGAATATTATTACTAAATATTTTATGTTATTAGATAGAGATTGGTCACATTTTATATGAGCATATGCGGTAAAAATGCAACTTAGGTGTCAATAAACATTGAAGTTGATTTATTTTAAAGATAAATTAGTTCAAGTACTAGCATTGAATCAAAACCTCTAGCTATTTCTTTGGATGATATATGTATAAGTAATTACAATATCATGAACATAGAGAAATACATTTGATAATGATGATTAATTGTATGATACATCTATTCCCAAGTGTGAAATGTGGACCATGTATTGTGACGGATCTTGTTCCCAGATATGAATTATGCCGATTTTTGTCGTGTCTTCCATGAGTAAGGTGTTCGGATATAATATTTACCTACCCTTAAAAGTGATGAATAATATTTATAAAATTGAAGCTTTATGTTTGGGTTTAGAGAAATCTATTGAGTTATAATTCTTACAAGTTTTTAGTGAATTTGATTTGATTATATACCAAGTTATAAAAATATATAAAAGCAATTAAACACACATGCATATAGATACTAAAATTATATGGTATATTATTGATAAGTCTAATGATTTTAATATATCTTACATCCTTCATGATAAAATCCTAAACTAGATAAACTTTTTATTTTTTATTTTGATCCTAGAGTTGTGGACATTCCTACTAATTGTACTCTCATTGAACTATTTAGGCTGAAAATGATTAATTTGACTACTAATTTTCCAATATTTTAATGTGATGAACATATTTATTGTTTTATGAAGAAATTATTCTTTTATCATGATGGCTATGTGTTAAAATGTGGTGATTATTTACAACTTTTTGGAAATAATTTTCCCATTATAATTTTTTAATCTCAATTCAATGTTTTCCCAAATTATTAGTCTTAAATTTCTATAACTAAAGATAACCCTAGATGGTTTCTCAAAGAGATCATTCCCATAAATCATGGTATTGAGAAATATCTAAAGTATGTTTAAATCGGGATGAATTTTACTAAAGGTGGAAAGATTACCGTACGCACCCAAAAATGTAGGTACTATACTACTGGAAAGAGGTTACGGAAATCCCAATGATGATTTAGATCTCTTCACAAGGTGTTCAGAATCCAAAAAATATCACCAAGTGTACATTTACATCGTAGAAAGCCTTGTCTATCTTCCACATGCTTTGTTATGTCCTCTGCCCCATTTTCCTTGCATTTTGGTCCTTAAGTTACAGGATCGCCGCCACGACTAGGCAAGAGTCTCGTGACCACCACCTAGGACAGGGTGGCGGTTTTGTAACCACCGCCTGTACAGGTGGTGGTCCTGTGCACATTTTCTAGAATGTTCCGACGATTTTGTCAAACATAAAAATTCAAATTTCACCTACATTCCTCAACCACTAAAGCTTGCATTTAAGTTTTGGTTTGCACAGTAAATAGTGTTTTCCTTTGTTTAATATTAGAAGAGTTCAATTTAGATTTACCCTCTGTAAATCCAAATTCTATAAATACCAAACTTGCTTTCAAGAAAATGGCCCTCTCCTTTGTGTTTGATTATCCAGCTTTGTTTGAAGTTCTTATATGAGTTTCATTAGTTTTATATTTTACATGAATTATCAACCTCTCCTTTCTCGCTTTAGAGATAATTTGATCTTCTTGCTTTCATCTTACTTCATTGATGTCCCATACAATCAGCTTTAACATAAGGTAGTTTCAATTTTAGATTAGAATCCATTTAGAGTTGTAGGTTTTGTTTTGTCACAAGAGATAGATCCCAGAATTCTTGCATATTTGTGTTGTATCCCATGAATAAATCCTGCTAGGAATTACATAGTCAAGCTTTGTTCACCTACACTATCCCTCTCTTACTTGCATTATATTCGGTCTACATCCAAAGCTGCCATTTTTCGAGTATCTTCTTCTACTGACGCTATCACATACACACTTTTATAGATTCACGAGAACATGAAGGAATGAGGAGATCACATTGAGGGGGAAATTCATGACATAAATTGATTTACCACTATTCATAAACTCCAGTGTTTGAGCTATCAAAGTTGTAGTTACAATATATCAAATAGAGTAGCAAATTATTTCATTTCGATTAAAGCTCGCTTTGATATTGCTAGGGAAGCTGTGGGGAATGATAGTTTCTCAGAAACTATGATTCATTCCTCACTTCTGAGGTAGGATTGGCAGTCTTTCAATTAAACTAGTTAGTTATTTAAATATTTAGGATAAATTCACAACTACACAAGCAAATAGCTATTCCAGGCTACCTTGCTTATTTTAATTTTGTCACTAGATTAATTTTCCATTATCTAAATATATTAGAATAGCTGCTCTTTTAATTTTGTTTAAAAACACATCATTGAAAAGTACAAAAATAAACAAAATATAAGCATAGTGTAGATATATATTTCATATTTAGTTTACTTGTTTCTGTTAAAAGTGAATCATCTTTTGCATGACAATTACGGGACCCAGAGAGCCTAGGGAATATGTTTTGGAACCAATAGTACCTCAACCAAATCTCTTCACAATGTTAACATATATAGATCAAGGGCTTACAATTCAGGTCTTTAAAATGACAATAAATCCACAGAAATTAGTGAACAACTGAGGAAATTGAATATTGAAGACAACAAAGCATACACATTTTGGTTGAGTCAAACCAACTATAGATTGCCTTGATAGGATATCCGCATGACCATACAAGAACCAGAAAGAGAACAAATATTTGGCTATGATCCATTAGTTCCATAGCTAGATGCAGGAGACCTTCTCATCGACATAGATACAGGGTTGCTTATACAAGTTGCCAAAACATCCGTAAGATATTATGAGAAGATCGTACATGAACTTGGAACTAAACATAGAAGCTGAAAAGGCTTATGACCATTGGATAGTCGGAAGAAGAGATTGATTCTTCACATGACCATAATAGGTTCACAACAACCATGAACTCATGGTTGTGATCCCCAGGTCCCACAACCCAACGGGCCTGAGAGTCAATTAAGTATTGACATCAGCGGTTACAAATGATGGTATTTAGATCCTCACCACTCCCTGCTAGATATCATAATGCAATTTTCCGTATTAAACATAGAAGCCAATCAATCCAACATTTTCTGGGCTAGACCAGAAAACCACCCATAGTTTATTATAAATCCACTACACCTCCCATTACCACTTTCCATGACCTTGTCTAGAAATATACACGAAGCACCTATAGGAAACTTTCCACGTATCCAACAACCAATAGATAGGATCTTGGCAGAGCTTGACATTGATTGGAGCCTCCGAGCAACTATTATATCTAAACAATCCATTGCACCAATTCAGCTTAGGAGAGCTTTCTTTGCCTTATATTTACAAATTCCATTGTTGCGTGTTGAGGACATAAGATTTCCCACTAGTTTTTCTATATCCACATATATTCCATTTCCATCGGCTGTCTCGGCACGACCTCGGGAGGTTGAGTATGAAGAAGAGCTACTTGTATATTCTCATGCTCGCATGTCACTTTTCTATCGTACAATTACTTTATTGATATTTTTATAAATTTCATTGATTTTTACATGGTCTTAAAAATATCTAAAAGGATATGATAATGAGATAATAAAACACGACATCCTTATTAAACATGGTATAAAACCTATTCAATAAAAACTAGATGAGTTGGCCCTTTATTGGTAGACACCATTAGTAAAGAGCTAGAAAAATACTTGATTATGGTGTCATTTTTATTGTAAGATATTCTAATCGAGTAGATAACATTGTTCTTGTTCACAAAAATAACAACGATATTTACTTATGTATTGATTTACAATATCTTAATAGAGTAAGTGTCAATAATA
Source organism: Taxus wallichiana var. yunnanensis (assembly GCA_018340775.1). Lineage (NCBI taxonomy): Eukaryota > Viridiplantae > Streptophyta > Pinopsida > Cupressales > Taxaceae > Taxus > Taxus wallichiana. Next base: position 84,315,848 of record CM031234.1, read on the forward strand.
ACTTTTAATTTCCTCATATTTATTATATTTTACAACATGTCATCAAATCTAAAATGATATCTTTATTGGATGGATTTATAGGTTACAACCAAATTTTTCTCACCTAGATTACAGGCATAAAAACACATTCCTAACATGAAGAGGTAAGTGTAAGAAATAATTACAAGACCAATTACTAAAATATCGAATCATAAGTAAACAAATTGTGACGAAGATTAATGGAAACATAAAACATACCATAAAAGAGATGAAACAATATTTTTCAAGTGAGGAAATTGATATACTAGAAGATCACCAGATGTATTATTAAAATATGTCCCAAATCATTTTCAAGATAACACAATGTGCGAGATAAGTTCTTTGAGGAAAGAATAAAAATGGAGAGAGAATAAAATTTGGAGAAAAACTAAAATAACCCTTAATATACTCTCTAAAAGAATATATTGAACATGTGAAGAAGTTTCCCAAAAATCTTTAAATAGAGTGAGGGGAGAATAAGGAGTCATAAATTAACTCCAAATATTACATTATCCAACCTTCCAAGTGTGAGCATAATGTCATTATTTCCCATGAAGGGAAGGGATTTGGTGCAATATTCCTTATAACGAGGAATATCTCTAATAATAAAAATAAGTGTATTAATAATTCACATGATATTAATAATACACAATATTGGGATATTTAATATACCCAAATAAATATTAAATTATAACACTTCCCCTTAAGATTTATTTGGGGTTTACAAAAATGAGAACAACCTAAACATATAAGGGAGGTGTCACTACACAATACTCCCCTTGATGAAAACTTCCTTCAAGATTAAAAATATAATTTATAAATATTTTTATTGGAGAAAAATAAATAAGGGTGTTGATTTATTTAAGAAACTTTCAAAGTTGGAGGTGAAATCATAAAAAAATTCCCATTAATTCTCTTTGAATAAGGTCAGCCCTCTTTAAAATAATCACCAACAAAAGGAAGATGGTGTGAAAAAATCCACCTAACATGTAAAACACAATAAAATTACACCAATTTTTTAGTTTAAAAATGTTATTTTATAAAAACTAAGATCCACACACATTTATTGTAATAAAATTAGATCTATTAAAAGATATAAGGAGAAAAAGACAACTTCCAAAATAAAGTGTTAATCCTATTATAGATAGTGCATAGTTAAAAATAAATTGTTTATAATAAAAAGATACTATATGGAAATCCTACATTTAAAAGATTTATGAATCACCATGAAGGGTAAAAGGTAATACAAGATTTTTCCAACAATTTTTTTATAAAAATCTTTAATAAACTGTAAATCGTCCAAAAACAACATTTATCCTGAAAAATTACAATAAAACAATTAAACACAAAAACAAGAAATACATATTTGTAGCCTTGTATCAAAAAGTCCAAATAATTAAGGAATAATATATATATATATATATATATATATATATATATATATATACATAACACACACACACACATATACATAACATATATATATATATATATATATATATATTTTTAGCTTTACAAAATGATAAAATACAATGCATATACTAACCAAGGAAATTAGAGAAGCATGGAGTTTTTTCTTTAAAACTAGATTTATTACATATTTTGCTTGAATAATTATAAAAATGAACACCATTTTCCTTTGAAGATACGAAAAATTAGGGATCCATATTTGTTTAAATTTGTGTTTACAGGGTTTAATTATTTTATGATAATGAAACAAATCATGATTTTTTCTACCAAACATTTTACAAGGATCTAGTTTTCAACATATATAAATATCACGCCAATCTCTACCAAAATGTTCAAATTCGTTAACATTTTAAACCACGTTAGTATCATAAGAAATATTATATTGAATGAAAAGTGAATGTATTATCTTATATTTCCAACCATAAAGATCTTCCCAAAATCCCATTAATGATATCCACATCCTCTCGACATTTTCATATTTGTGATCATTGATCCCATAAACTTGTTTGAATATTAAGATGACATGTGGAAATATTTTCCACATTGAATTTAATTAAATGAAATGTCATTTTATCATTGGCCCATCCTTATTCATTTCATGCATGGCACAACAATTTTTTTACTTCTAATGAGTTGCGGAATAGTGCCACTTGTCCATTCTTCTAAGTTGCCAAGGATAGTAGAATAATTAGTAGTTTTGTAAAAAATGAGAAACTATCAAATGTAAGGTTAAAAATTTTCCCTCTCCACATGATACCTCCATATTACACCATGTTTTTGTTAGTGCAAAATCACAGCACCCCCAAATGAGTTATGGATCTTCTTTTCTAAGGCAATGTCATTTGGTGTGATTGCACAACATTGAGCTTTCCCAAAGTGTAGGACCTTTGCAAATGGGGAAAGCTCTCCAAAGAGGGCTAGTTCCTCTTCCTAAAATACATGCCACAATCTATTCCAGTGTAGGAAAGCTAATCCTAAACCTAATCTAACTTCCCGAGGAGACACAGAGAGGGAGAAAAGCGGGAAAAACAGAGCCTACACTAAAACGGTGATACACTAGAGAAGGAAAATTCTGATCATCTATCAAAAATGCCATAGAACAAGAAGAGGTGAGCAATGGAAGGATGAACAAGTGCATCACATACCAAAGATGGATTTCACACAAAAATGTTACAAAACTCCATGAACACAACTCCAAAACTGTAGTGAAATAAGAAAACGTGGGTAAATTTTATTTGAAACTTCAACCACTAACAAGATCCATTTAATTGGCCTGAAAAATGATGGGTTCCCATGAAAAATCCCATACTTCAAAGTAAATTTCTTCGCATAGTGAGAAAGAGGCCCATACTTTATTAATTTTGGTTGTTAGGGTCATTTTCTGCAACTTTTCCATGTAAAATACATTTTCTCGATTTTCTCCCATGAATCACCATCAAAATTTAAAATTTAAGAGTCCATCGTGTAGATAATTTCAACATATTTATGTTGATATAAAGATCAAGAAAATCCAAGCTCTGGATCAAAAGATATGCCTTTCTGAATATTTAGGGCAAAAATGACAAATTTAGCGCAAAATTCGGGTCGGGGAAAACTTGAACTTTTTCCCTCTTTTTTCAAATTGGGAAAAATTCCCAAAAATTATTCATGCCCCGCTTCTCCACTGACATGTGGCACCCTCTGGTTCGGTCGCGGGCTCAAAACAACATTTTGCCTCTTTGCACAAAATTGGGAAAATTTCCCAAAATTCTCCACCGGTCCACCACTCCGCAACATGTGTCGGCTTCGATCTGCTGCAAAGATGCGGTTCCATTTTTTACCTTTATGCTCTTAACCACTTTGAATTTTTTTTCCAAATCCTCTTGATGCCCCAACTCCTGCTCTGACTTGGACACTTGGTATCTTTTGTTTAGCTCAAGGGGATGCGCTCCTATTTTTTCCTTTGATAAACTTTGACAAAAAGCTGAAAACTTAAAGTCCTTCCGCCCCTTTACTCCACCCTAACACATGGCGCACCCCGACTAGGCGCATGCCTCAAAATATATTTTCCTCTGTGGGATTTTGGGCCAAAATTTTCCCTTGAATTTTTAGCCAAAAGGCTAAGTGCCAAAAATTTCTAGCGGGTCCACCTTGGCAAATTTTCCCTCCAAACTCCGTCGAGTAATAACTTGAAAAATACAAGGAGTTAGGAGGACTTCCTTACCTTTCTAGAAAGGTGAAAGAATTATCTATCTAATGAAGTAATACCTAGAAAATTTTGAGTGCCTTGGTTAATGTGAGTGTCTTATCTATTATGCCTTCATGATAGAAATATAATTTGTAACATTCCAAACACCACGAAACTGCCAACTATGAAATCAGTAAAAATTCTCCACCTTGAGGTGCTATCGTATGTCACCATGCATCCCTCCCATCAGGCCTCGAGAGATGGAATTTCAATCAAAAACATTTTTAAATTACAAAACTACCAATTTCTAGACTACAAAGATGCTTCTTCATCCAACTACTACCGGATCGTGCCACGTGTTACTTACCATTGCACTTCAAATATGGGAGTGCAAGTTGCAATCTTGTAACAATGCCGAAGTTACAAAATACACAATTATGAAATTAATTTATACCTTGTATCATTTTTTATTCTTTAAAAATTATATTTTCTAGGCCTCAAGGATGAATTTTTAAGTTGCATATCCACATCAATTTTGAATTTGGAGAAAAGTCAACAAATGAAGGAATATTCATGAGATATTCATCTTTTGGGGATTTAACTTGTAAATGTAGTTAAAAACTTGTAAATAATGCAAAGTTACTTTTAAGGCCTGTGTACCCATAGATGCTTTGAATATTTCTTTTGTCACACCTTGGGGTTGAAATTGTAGGTTGCAAACTTATAAAACTCGTAAATTTACTGAATTGTAGAAAACTCAATCCCAAAAGAAAGGAGCCTTATTATGAAGGATTGATCATAAAACCAAGGCCATAGAAACATCTCCCACACCCCTCAAACCAGAAAACCATCAAATCAATAAGAAACATAGGAAGTATTAAGGCATTAGAAAAAAACAAATAGTTAATCAAAATAGTGGCATGGTTTAATAAAGTTGAATCTCAAGGGACAATGAACATCTTGAGATATCATAGAGCTAATGAAATATGAAATACATACCAAAATTCATGGGGAGGGATGCAAAATGTTCCATCATTTCTAACATGATCAAATCAAGCACCAACATTGTCTCTTACTTGGTGATGGGAACCCCAAGCGGGTGTCACAAGAACCACATAAACACTTGTGGATGAAGTAGAACAAATTCCTAATCTATTGGGTAAGGAGTTATATAACAACACACTTGGTTATTTTTAATTTATAATACCATGAGTTCAAGATCGACAAAAATTGATCACAAAGGACCAAAAGGGAATATAAAATAAACAAAACAAAACTATACCTTGTACATCTTTACATGGTGACACATAACTAATCCAAAAAGTGCTTAAGATGTTTTCTGTTGACATGTAGATCAAATAATTATCCATAAAAATATATTAAGAAGAATGTGTTTCTCTAATTATGATATCAATGGAATAGGTACCCATCCATAATTCATCAAAATTTCTATGTTTTCCTTTATCTTTATGTCTATTATCCCATAGTAGGACCAAATCACCAACATGGAAATGCCTTGGAGTGAATTTCTTATCAAATATCTTCTTAAGTTTTTCTTTGAATCTAATGTGTCTCTGATGAGATTATCTCATGATCTCATAAAGCTCAATAATTTGGTTGATCCTTACAACATAAGGATCAACTCCTCTTTATCTCCCAACAGTTGCATGAACTAATAGGCTAAAAATTGAAAATGGAGAGGTAGGACTTCTTAGACACTATATATCAATTTAAATGGGATTTTTCTAGTGTAACCCTTCTATATAACCCTATCACCCCACAAGGTAAATTTAATTTTCTCTCCCTGATTTCTCTTGTTAACTTCCAATGTTCTTCTGAGTATTTTGAGAAATTTCTTGTTACTTGATTAAGATTTCCCATTCCCTTGAGGGTTGTAATTGGAAGCATATATGAGGATTATTTCATAATCATTACACATGGTTGCTAAGGGTTTATCTATAAAGATCATGGAATTGTTAGCAACCAATTTGGTAGGGACACCAAATCTACAAATGATGTGGTTTAAGAGAAAATCCATGACCACCTAATGGGTTTCATTCTTTGTGGGGATTACTTCAACCCACTTAGTGAAGTATTCATTTGCCACCAAGATGCAATTTTATCCAATACTATAAGTATATGGAATTTCAACAATAAAATTTGACCCCCATTATCTAAAGGGAGCCTTAACTGAAAAAATATGCAAGGGGAGATATCTAGAATATTTTATCCTGCTAGAAAAGTATTGGTAGTATTCAAAATTTCTCACCAATTAAGAAACATCTTTAAAAAGGGATGGCCACCAATATCCTGATCTCAAGATCTTATGAGAAATCACTTTAGCAACATAATTCCCACCTCATATTCCAATATGAAACTCATTGATTAATTTAGGAGCTTCATCCTGAATTTTACATCTCAATTGGACCCCTTTAGGATTATTCCAAGCCAAACCAAGGTCTGTTAGGATGTATTTTTGGGACACTAAATTTAATGTACTTCTTTGATTCTTGTCTAAGACAGAGGAAGAAAATAAAATTTTGTAAATAATAAACTATTTCCTTGTACCAAATAGATGCACTTATGTTTTCATGAGGGTTTCTCAATTCATAATAAATCTTATGCACTTCAACCACCTAAAAATTGTTTCTATCATTAAATATGCTAAACCAAGGCCTCTCACCAACTTGGTGGTCTATATTTCCATGTCATACTCTTGGATTTTGTTGACCCACACACAAATTTTTCTTGATATATCCATCGTGTAAAGATGTACTTGACCATGGTGTGTGGCATGTAGTCAATGATCCTTGAGCTCATAATGTAAGGCATGAATATATCACTGGATTTTACCAAAGCACAAACACTTAATTTTCCATGATTGTATATTTCAATTAAGATTTTAAATTCAAATCTTTACAAGGCCTTGCTAAAAATGCAATAGGTTTTTCATGGCCTTCATCATCCTTTTGAAAAAAATGAAGCAACAATAAATTTATATGTAAAGGATAAAATCTAAAACTCCTTCTATAGCTAGGACTATCCAATACATGAGTAGTATTTAATGCATATTTTACTCCTTTAAATGCTTGTATTGCCTCATCTCCCCATTTGATATCTTGATCCTTCTTCAACATGCTTGTGATGGGTAGAGTGATATCAACAAAATTGGATATGAACCTCCTCACAAAATTGATTTGACCAAAGAAGGATTGTATACCTTTCTTGGATTGGGGGATATGTACTTTATCAATTACCTCTACCCTTTTAGGGTCAATCATAACTCCTTATTGAGACATAATGTGTCCTAATAACGTTTCATTTTGCACACCAATGTGACATTTTCTTGGATACAACAACATAACAAATTCTCTACACCTAATCAATTTTTTTCAAAGTGGTTCAAGTTTTCACCTCTCTTTTTAGAAAATACCATTATATCATCTTCATAAACCACAATAAAATCATTTATTAATCTAGAAAATGTAACATCCATCACTCTATGAAATGTAACTACAACATCCATTAGTCCAAAAATAATTCTTACATAAAGATAGGTTCCCCAGGGAATGGAGAAAGCAATCTTATATTGTTCTAATTCCTTAACCACCACTTGATTGTACCCTTAGAAACCACCTAACTTTGAAAACATTTCTGACCATATTACCTTTTACAATAGGTTATCCATGTTTAGTAAAGGGTATTTATCCATCAATGAGGATTTGTTCAAATTTCAAAAATCCATGAACAATCCGATGTCCCCATTTTTCTTCCTAACTGGGACTAGATTAGCAACCCATGAAGAGTACCTTGTAGGGTGTACGATACCTCCATATTTGAGATTATTGAGATCCTCCTACACTTTAGTTGCATGTATGGGGTTTATTGGCCTTTGATGTTTCTTGAAAGGATTGGTATGAGGCTCTAAGGGTATCACATGTTAAAATAAATCCTCTCTATAAGCCTTCAACTCATAATAATATCAAGCCAAAAATCCCAATATTTATTTAATAGTTTGGTATAGGCATGTTTTTCATCTACAATTAAGTGTCTTCCCAATGAAAAATTTATTGGATCTTGGAAAGTATCTAAGTTACATTCGATTACATATCTTGGTGTGTGGATATACTTGTTCATAATTTTTCCAGCCCTATAAAAATTGGATTCAAGAATGACTAGCCCTCTTGGGATGGTGTTATTTTTCAGTTGAATCACCTCCTTCCCAAATAAGGTATCTTTTCCATCACACACTTCTATCATAGGCTCAAGATCAATCAATTGATTAGAAAATTCATCTTTGTAACCTAGGAATTTGATGATGTGGGAATCATCATCAAACACTTTCCAATGTTGAATGTTGTCAGGTATGGAAGGCCTAATAAAAATTTAAACTTAAAAATTGTAGTAAGGGAATGTAATATGATTATCATACTAAGAAACTAACACTGCTAACCGACCATCTTCTACATTTTGACTCCTTTCATGGTACTCAATATTAAATGAATAAAATGGCTTAATCAAGTCCCAAAACGTATTATTGTATTGATTTAACCTCTAATTTTTGGTTGCATATAGTATTCAAATATGATTTAAAACTAACTTATAGTCACCTCTTGTAATTAGGTATTTTATTCCATGCCTCCAAGAAATCCTCAAGCCAAGTAAGAGTGCCTCATATTCAACAATGTTGTTTGTGCACTCAAAACATAACTTGAAAGAAAAATTGAAGGATCCTTGGCCAAGGGAAGCCAACACTACACATGCTCCATTTCCAACACTAGAACATTCTCTATAAAAAAACATGGTTTAAGTAGTAAAGGGTTTTTCCAACTATGTTTAAAAATCAAGGCACTAATCATCAAAATAAGCATTACCCACAAAATTATCCAAATCCACATCCGTGTATAACACTTTATATAATGCATTAATATGGTCTTTAATTGAGTGCAATAACTTGTACTCCCTATGTAATTTTACTAATTTTACTTCTTGAGGAATATTACCATAATAAATATCCATCTGCACACTCCCTCGCACACTTTGTACCCATTTCCTTGATAGTAACATTCCCCATTTTGCTTTGGGAAATCCACAACAATTTCATTCATTATCAAGTACTTACCTAGGTGAGATGCTAGATGCAAAACTAATAATTTGACACATCCAACAACAAACACTTCTCTTAAATCCATAACATATCATATTCCATAAGTATATGTTATCTTTATACCCAAATCATTCATAAATACTAATGACATTATATTGTAGAGCGTGCACGAGTCAAACACACAATTTTTCAAGAGCCAACCATTCACAATCAATGTGGTGAAAAGGGGTCCACATCCAATTGAATTTATACCAGAGATGTTCCCAAATAGACTTCAGGAAGGTTGAATGACCCCTATGGATATTTAAACTCATTTTAAATAATAATGAGAGGGGTTTCTTTGTTTCCAATGATATCTTCCTTAGTAATAACACTCTCATTGAATCCCAAAAAATCAAATGCCCTTCTTTTATGCTCAAGAATTATGAGTAGTTTGACCAAAGCAATGATTATATTTAATTGGATTATGATACGAGACATGTCACATACATTGTACTTAGGCGGGGTGTATTAGAAGGGAGAGTGACTATTTTATTAGATGTTAAAAATTCTTTTAAAGTATAAAAATGGGATATATACTTGGAATTGGATCAATAACATGACTTTTAGAGGACATAATCCTCTTGGGAGAACCCTTGAAGAAATTGGTCAAAATTGGAATCTTGAATTTAGAAGATGGGGAGAGCTCCTTTACTTATCTACTCCTCGAGATTATATTCCTTTTCTGATAAAAAAATGTAACATTCCCATTTTAAGACTTTAGAAACTAGGGAATTTTTTTAATTATAAATATAATTTTCACTATTCTAAATAAAGAATTATTTAGAACAAACATTCCATGCCAATCAAATTCAAATAGATAACCATATGCAATCTGTAATGACTCGGTGATCCACCAATCTATTCATTCCATAACTCGGTAAGCTACCAATCTATTTATGTTATCTTATGTATTGAATACATATCGTATACTTTGTATACTTGGTTTTCCTACCCTACACCGGGTACTGAGTGATCTATTTAAAGAACATAATTGAATATCTGTTACCAATATTCATCTAATATCATGTTGTTTTAAACTTGGTGACATAGTACAATGCAACCAGCAACTTGTGATACTTTGGCCAAAGATTTACAATGTACTGTGTATGTCACTATTCCTAGATGTCATACTTGTCATATTGGAATACGTCCTTCACCCCACTCCTCTATTATCATGATTGGTCTTTATTGACTACCGTTAGTTCACTTGTCCCAATTTTAACCCTAGCCCTAGATAGAAATATAACTTATTATAGGAAGACACTCACAATGGCTTAGGATAAATGGGAATACTCGGTTGACCTAAGTCAATCGTATGTGCCAAGGTACCTTGAGGCATTAGAAGCTAATTCCTATCCTAAATTTTCTCCTATCCTGACCTAGAGAGAAACTAAGTTCAAGTCCGAGTTCTTATTGTGTGTAGATGTGGATGATCAATACAGAAGGGTGATGCCACATGTCAACTACAACATTGTATTCTTGATAAGGCCCAAGTCTTCTTGAAAGTACATCCCTGTAATTGGCGTGTGCCAACATCCTACAGAAACTACCTCATCGAGATGAACATACCCCAAGGAGATTGTTAATACATTGTTAATTTCGATTATGTCTTGATTATAGCAACCTCTGTTAAACCCTAATCCAACACTCAATAAATTCTTTCCTGAATTTGCTTCATTTAGTCCATGAAGAACTTTGTTAAAATTATGGTTTCTTTTAATGTTCATTTTCTCGTTAAACCGATAATTAACCAAAATAGGACATCGTTATCATAAGTTTCATTTAAAATGTACCTTAAATTTTAGGAAGGTTTAACGTTCGTATATATCCAGTTAAAGTAGACTTCATATAAAATGTAGTCTAATAATTAGAAATCATATCTCCAAACCTTATAGGTTTATATTCAATTAAGAGAGAGAAAGAGTCTTTCTCTATATGATTAAGTATTAGGGTATATCATTCCCAATATCCCTAGTTCATACTCCATGTTCACCATGTAACACATTATTATGCTAAACTGTTTAGATAAAACACATCATATTATGCAACTCAACAAGTTGCTTCATTATAGGGGAAATTGAACTAATTCCCATTATCCATTTATCAAAGATAACAAGATAAGCATAACATAATATAAATAATATCAACAAGATGGAACTTTCATCTTATTTATAAAAGTACGAGATAATATTCACAACCCATGCAAATAAAACACAACTCACAATTCATCATTACAACTTATAAAATGTACATGACTATGCTCTTTAGGCAACTGCATAACAATAGCCCTTATTCTATAAGTATACAACTTTTCTTTACAATACAATAAAAGAATGAATCAAATTCTTTACCAAGAATTATACATATATCACCAATGCTTCATATAAGTTTTTCCTTCTTTTACCACTTAAGTCATCCATCTGCAAAAATATCTAGCATGGGTCAATTCAATGAACTGATCATGATAAGCACTAATCATTAAAATGAAGTGCATTCCACTAATTGTTTCATTAAAGAAACATTGCTTTAATGAGATAATTAAATCATCATACAATCAGCATAAGTGATAACAAATAGAAAGGAAGTTCATTAATAAATCTAGATCAACTTTAAAGAGAAAAGTAGAATATAATAAACAATATCTTCCTAAGATCTTAAAGTTCTATTAATTCTATCAATGGCTTATAAACAACAATATATCTTGCCATCCCATTGTCTCACAATTCTATCCTAATAGAATACCACGATTATCTTTTCTAAGAGACAAAATAAATGTATACAACATGGTTCCTTCAAGGATGATTCATCTAAATCATAAGTAAGGAATAAAAAGAACCATTATATACCCTACCCAAACCTATAACATCAGAAAAATAGACCAAATTATAACATGAATTACCTGTTCCTTTCCGGGATAACAATATTGCACATTCATCATTAGAATATACATCAAACATAATTACATAACCAAACAAGAAGGTACGTAAAAAATTAGAACAGTCCATCTACAATTCCAATTCCAACTATTCATGTTAGAAGTTATCAATCAAATATCAAAAACAATGTTCACAAACAAAGAAGCCCCGAGGAGGAGTTAATCTCTACTCATTTTCTTCACAAAAGATAAATAATACAAGAGACAAACCTACTCTTTTCCATAAAAACTAGGCAAGACTAGTTAACAACAGTCAAACCCATAAGTATAAGTTTACTTATCATTAGAACCCTCTTGGCTACTAGTTCTCTAAATTATTTTATCAATGGTTCAAACAAGGTAGACCAACAGGTCAAGAGAAATAACAATCTATGAAGAGATTTGAGTACAAAAATTTCAAACAATGAGCATATCCAATGATAGAATGATGGTAACTAAAATAAGAAGAGAACGAATGATAAATCATATCATTTATACTGAACAAGAAGTTCCAATTTCAAGCTAATTCGGGATGAAAGCACACTGCAAAACTCCGAATCAATATATCATTCACAAAAGAATACATATATATATTTTCTTTCTCAAAGAGAAGACAAGGTTTATTCACTGTTTGATCAAGAATATCATCCCAAAAAATAAACGTTAAGGTTCATAATTACCCATGAACCTAAGATTGAAGTCTTACAAAGGCTTCACCAATTAATTCAAAAAGTAAACAATTCGTGACTCAAAGGAATCAAACTCAATAAAGCGCACAGAGAAGGAATCCTTGCTAATTATTTCAGTGTCCAAGGTAATAATCCAAATCTTCCACAAGACCTATATTTATTTAAAGAGACAAAATAGAGAGAAAGAACTAGAAATGTTTCAGTCAGAATATGTCTCAATCATAATTCCCAAGCAATAGGAACAAAATTCAAAACATAACCCTCACGTCCACAAAATCATGACAGAGGTGACTTGGCTTCAACAAAACAGCCAACCTAGAACATGGGTTTCTCCAAGATAGAGGGGAAAGAACATCCCATTCTATTCTCACACAAAACCATCTCAAGGGCATCATTACAATCATAAAACTGAAGTTCTAAGTTTCTAAATCCAGACGTTTAAAGTGCCAAATCTCAAAGATATTTTTAAATGACTCAAACAAGTTCGCACACAATTCCCTAGTGAGTATTCGCTCTAGTAAAGAGTTATAACTTAAAAATTACTAAAAGAATAACCCAATACAAAATACCAGGATAGATTCAAATGAATCAACCCAAATACAAGTCCATAACACTCAAGTGTTAAACAAAAGTAAGATATGAACCCGAGATTCGAACAAAACCATTCAAAACTACACTAAAAAAATATGTATAGTGCTAAAAATTAACTCCAAGCAACAATTTAACAAAGCATGCATTTTCCAAACACTTTGGTTGTAAGCGGATCGAAGCTCCAACGTGGGTCTACGTCCAAAAGGAAAACAAAACCTAGGATCAAATAAAAATAGAACTCAAGTTTCCCTTAAGCTTAGATCCATATATTTTCATGACAATCAGTCCAAAACACCTTAACTTCGAATACAAGCTCAAGAGAAAAAAATATATATATACAAAACACATTCTAATACCATTTTTATTTGCATACAAGGTCATGAAACTAGCACAAAAAGTCAATTTCCAAAACAATAATATTTTGCTAAGGATTCAAATCAAACACACAAGGATCCATAAAACCTAGCAAGAAAAATAACCAGACAGGCAAGCAAACAAGAATCTCATGAGAGCAGAGTTGATCTAATGAATCATTTACAAGAACACAAATAATTTTAATAGTTAGAGCCTATCATGCTTGATAGTGATTCCACCAAATTGAAGGAGACTTCCAGCCAAGCTTCCAACTCTTTTTCTCCTCTAAGACAGATCAAAAATCAAATATCTCTTCCTCCTTCACCTCAAATACTTTCCTTTGATCAAAAATAGGCCAAAGAAACAAAAAATAGCTTTGTAGTGAAGGTTGAATTGCTGGTTCGAAGAACCGGCTAGCTCCATGTAGAGAAAAATCCACCATGCAAGAAAAACCAAATGATCTCCTACAAACCCGCCTCCTAAGTTTCCAAGACAGTTTACACGTGAAGACCGAGGCTCATAAATTCCATTCAATCCCAAAATTCCCAATTATCTTTCCTTACCACTACCTTCTAAATCTGGTGAATGCCAATTCAACACAAAAATACAATTCCATCTATTAGTGGAGCGTCCACGTAGGCCTCCACCAAGTCCACAGTGCTCTGCCAAATCTGCAATACTTCTTCATTTAAACCCATTTCAAATCGTTTAAATGTCATTGGAAACATTTCCCTTATGTCATGTGACCCCTTTAGGTTCCCTTTAGTTTAGGTTAGATTCAAATATAACTTAGGTTAATTTAATAATTACCAACATAGGTCTTAGAACATTAGCCATTATAATTCCCACTTTATGTTAGGTTCAAATCATAACCCTTTAGTATTAGGTAGTAGCTATAATAGCTTAGTATCCTCTTAGTAACTCTTCCCTTATTTTCTTAGCATAAAACTTAGGTTAGGATGCCAACCCCACAATTAGAATAAGAGGCTCGAGTTAGAACAAAATTCCAATAAATAAACATAGCTATAACATAGTTGTTCTTACCTAGCTTAGGTTACGCTTAGGATAGTCCTTAGATTTTTAGGACTCAAACCTCTTCTCAAATAATTTATTTTTGCTTACGTCCTTAATGTCATACTAAGATCAATCACCAAATATTTGGGCACAAACATACAAATGAATGAAAACACGTTGCAACAAGACCAAGAATTAATATTATGCAAAATTCGGTCTTCTATGTTCCTTAAAATACTTGAATTCCAATTTTACCATTCGATCTATGAAGAAGACTTGAAACATTCCTTGGATCACCGAAATTGATCCAAGGATGAGTCAAAAGAAGAAATAAGTCTGCAACTCTTAAAACTAGATTGTAGCTCATCTTTTTGAAGTGAAAATGAATTCTTGACAACCATATAATTTCAGTCTAATGATTTTTAAGAATAGAAAAGATTTATCCTTATCAAGCATGATCTTCAACAATCAAAAGAACACATCTTTATCTAGAAAATCACATGTCAACACTTGAATGCAAAATAGGAATATATCAGTTTTCAAGGGTGTTACATGCTTCCCTCCTAAAAGAATCATTGTCCCAATGATTATCTCATTTTTAACAGATTGCATCAAGGAAAAATCATCTTATTCACTTTTCTTACTGTATGTCAAAAACATATCAGCATTAATTAAGTTCCAGAAATCAGCATTATATAGCTATTTATTCAAAATAAATAAATATCTACCCAAAACTGACATACTTATTGTATTACAAAGATAAAATCACACGTTTTTATCAATCAATAGAATCAATCCTGTTCAAATAGATATGGAAATGCAGTTTTCATATCCTCAAGGTTTTCCCAAGTTGTACTTTCTTCATTAAACTAGTCCCATTAGACCTTGCATTAACTTATCTCACAATTTCTCAAATGCAACTGGTGAGTTTCAAGCAATCGTATGGGTTTAACCATGATTATTCCTAAGTCCAGGACCTACAAGGAATTCCAATTTAACACATGTGATAAATTTGAAATGTATTTCTTAAGCAAAGAAATATGGAAAACATCATGCATTCATGACAAAGCAGGAGGTAATGTTAAACGATAAGCTACAGGGTTGATTACTTCAACTATCTCAAAAGGTCCCACATAACGAGGTGATAACTTGGCAGCCTTGCCAAAAGTTATAGAACTCTTTTTCGGTTTAACCCAGAGAAAGATTTTCTCACCAAGTTCAAATTTCCTATCAACCCTCTTTAAGTTAGCATAACTCTTTTACCTATCTACTGCTTCTTTCAAGCATTCACGATTCAATTTAATTTGTTGTTTCATTTCGGTAAGAATTTCAGGTCCAATTACCTCTATATCCTCTATGCTATCCCAACTAACGGGGTTCTGTATTATCTTTCGTATAATGCCTCGAAAGATGTCATCTTAAGAGAAACATGATATGAATTATTGTATGTGAATTAAACTAATGGAAGGTACTCTTCCCACTTATACTGTGATCCACGTAATACATTTGTAACATATCTTCAAAAACTTGATTTACTCTTTCAATCTGTCCATCTATTTTTGGATGATACGCAGAACTGAAATTCAGCTTAGTTCCTAGAGCTCAATTTAGTGTTTGCCAAAATCTTGACGTCATTCTAGGATCTCTATCCAAAATGATTAACTCAGGTACTCCATGTAATCTGAAAATTTTGTGTACAAATATTTTTTCCAAAATAGGAGAATCATCCTTCAAATTCCCAGCAATAAAATGTGCTACCTTTTCTAGTTTATCCACAATTAATAAAATAACATCATTTTTATTTCTCAACATAGGTAACCCTTGTACAAAATCCATGCTTATTACTTGTAATTTGTACTGCGGTATGCTATGAGGATACAACAAACCGGATGGGTGCATATGTTCCACCTTAACATGTTGACATTCAAGGCAATGTGTCACAAAGTCTATAACATATTTTTCATTCCTTTCTAGAAATATTGCTATTTTATATCGGAAGAATTTTTGTAATGCCAGGGTGTCCAGAAAAAGGTGAATTATGAAATTATACTAACAATTTCTTTCTCAAATCATTTAGAAAAGGTAAATAGACTCTGTTTTCAAATCGTAAGATTCCTTCTTTATCAAAGTGAAAACCTTTATACCTCAAATCATTCAAATTTGCAGAAAGCGCTGCTTTTACTTGCTGAAAGTAAGAGTCAGATTCCATAACACTTTTTACTTCATCCTTAAACTGAGTTCTTAATGTTATAAGAGAATAAATGTTCTTCCTATGACTTAGAGTATCAACCACTCTATTTTCTTTACCCTTTATATAACTGATGTCAAAATCATATTGAGACAAAAATCTAACCACCTTCATTGTCTTGCATTAAGATTTGGCTGAGTGAAGATATAATTTAGTCCAAGGTGATCAGTTTTCAATTCAAAATGCTTACAAGCGGTAATGTCTCCAAACTTGTAGTGCATGAACAATGGCAAAGCAAGCTCTAAATCATGTGGAACATAATTCAACTTGTGTAACTTTATTTTTCTACTTTCATAAGCTATGACATGACCATTTTGTAGCAAAATACCTCCTAGACCTTCACCTGATGCATTAGTTACCACCATAAAATCTCCATTAGGATATGGTACTGCAAGTATAGGTGCTGAAGTTAACTATTCCTTCAAGGTTTTGAATGCAGTTTCACATTTCTCACTCCAAACAAACTTTTTATCCTTCTTTTGTAAGGAAGTTATTGGTGCAGCTATCTTAGAAAAATCTTTTACAAATTTCCTATAGTAACCAGCAAGTCCCATGAAGCTTCTAACTTCATGTACATTCTTAGGTGCAGGCCACTCTGTTATAGCTACAATTTTTGAAGGATCTACAACAATTCCATTCTTACTTATTACATTTCCCAAATAGTTTATTTTTGTGTCATAGAAAGAACATTTAGACAGCTTACCAAATAGCCATGTCTTTCTTAATATTCCCAAAACTATCTTCAAATGCTCATGATGTTCCTCAATACTTTTTGAATATATGAGAATGTCGTCCAAGAATACAAGCACAAAATTTTCCAAGTATTCTTGAAAGATATTATTCATTAAATTCATAAATTTTGTAGGTGCATTAGTTAATCCAAAAGGTAAAACCGTAAACTCATAATGTCCATACCTTGTTCTAAAAGTTGTTTTATGAATATCCTCATCCTTAATTCGCAATTGATGATATCCAGATTGAAGATCTATCTTGGAATATACCGATGCTCCACACATCTAATCAAATAAATCATCAATCCTAGGGAGTGGGTATCTATTCTTGATTGTTGCCTTGTTTAACATTCTATAATCAATGCACAATCTAAGTGTTTCATCTTTATTTTTCACAAAAATTACAAGTGCTCCCCAAGGTGAAACACTTGGTCTAATCAAACCTTGAGACAAAAGTTCATGCAACTGAGCCTTAAGCTCTAATAATTCTATATTAGTCATTTGATACGGTGCTTTAGAAATAGGTTCAGTTCCAGGCTTGATCTCAATCGTGAAATCAAATTCCCTTTTGGGTAGAAAACCTGGCAATTCTTCGGAAATACGTCATCAAGTCTTGTAACATTGGATATCATTCCATAATATTGTTGTCTCTTCTATTGATTCAGTAATTTTTACAACATACAAGGTACATCCTTTATTTTTTTCCTTTTTAAGTTATATAGCCGACAATTTTCTAACGAAATCTCACGTTTCACACCTTGAATATCTGTTCTTTTCTATAGGTCATCTAAACAACTATTATGTTTCTCAAAACAATCCACTTTAGCCTTATGTTTTGCTAACCAATGAACACCTATGATTACACTTCTTGTTGATGTCATATCAAACCAGGGGTGTGTCTAAAGCTATATGCAACAAGAGTACTTTAAGCTGATCTAGTAGTTGATTGTAACTATTTTTATATTTTAGGGGATCTCTTTAATGTCTTAAGGACTTCTTGGTAAAACCTTATTCAAATCAAACTATGAAAACTTGCTGAAAATAAAACACACTGAAAGCTTGCTTTGAAAAAACACATGCAAAAAGGAAACACACTTGCTTTGGAAAATAAACACACTTGCTTTTGGAAAATAAACACACTTGCTTTTGAAATAAACACTCAATTAAAATGCTTGAAAACAATTTGAAATATAAAGATTTATCTAAACACTGCGGAACAAGTATAATATACGAGAAATTAACTGAAAGAACTAAAGCAATACAAAATTAACAGATCTAAGCTATTTGTTGAAGAAATATAAATACCAAATAAATGAATATCCTGGTCCTTGGGGAGTGGGCCCTTGCTCCTCCTTGAATCAGGATTTTAACAACTCAAAATTCTCTCAAATCAGAATGGCTATTTTATTGATGAAAACATTCAGTATTACAAAATGTACTTGGATCTGGATACTTAATCTATTTCTTTTCTCTATTCTATATCTCTCTCTAATCTCTATCTATTCTATCTAATGCAGGTCTTGCTTTTATATACATTTTACAATCACAGTTGTCTCAATGATTATGATGAAATCAAATCATGCCCAGAATAGATGTTGAGTCGGATGGTGGTTGATCAGATAGTTGTAGGATAACTCTTCCTGATCTACGTTCAGAAATCTTCTCATCCTTCATGATTGTAGATGTAAAATTTCCGGATGTGGTTTAAAATAGATAACTCCCATCGGTTCGGAACTTTGGAGAAGTTCCAGAACCATAGGAAATTGTTAAGAACCAAAACTGTGAGAGTTCTAGAGTTGTCACTAGGAGTTCGGAACTAAGTCCAAAAATTCTGGAACTAAATTATGGAGTTCTGGAACTAAGTCTAAAAGTTCGAAACTAAATGATAAATGATGACTGTGTGATGGAGTTCCAGAACTAGCTTGGAAGTTCTAGAACTAAGTTGTGTAGGATCAGATGCTATAAAAAACATACTGAATGCCACCTACTTCATTTCCTCGACTGATTAGACCTACTTTATTACAAAACTAAATTTAAACACACACTATGTTAGGAATTTTAGAGTTTTTAACATTAGGATCACAATCAATCAAAAGACAGATAGTTACATCCTAACTCATATCAGATCAACTAAAAGTCACACAATGCAATCAAACTTAATCAAAAGGAGAGTATGATGAGATCATATATTATACATTAATCAGACATATACTGGCCTCATCATTTCCCCCAAACTTACTTGTTTGTAAGTCCCTTTACAAACTCATTCTTCAAAAGTGGGATCATATGTTCTGCATTCCATTTGATTGCTCAGATCAAATGGCTGAAACTAAATTTTCCAATGCTTAAGCTCAGATGTACTGTACCCAACTCCTTTTTTATTTTCCTCTCCCACTTTTCAAATTCAGCAGGGTCTTGAGGTTCTCTTTTTTCTACCAGGAGACATGGGGGTGAGAAGTAGAGGTGGCCTTGTTCGCATTCCCATCCATATTTGGTTGTAGGTTTCATTGACTTGGGGAATTATTGTGCATAATGCTTTGGCCCTCTCTAAACTCCATATCAGATTTGTAGGGGAAATTACTTCCCTTCTTTTCAAAGCAACAGTAAGGAGTTCCCACCTTTTTGAGCATCCTTCATAAATATCTTCAAATTTTTCCTCCTCATAGGAGGTGAAGGCATCAATACTCTTTTGCAGAATAGCAGGGTAATGTGTCTTGAATCTCTTATCAAAGGCATGAGTTCTAAAATGTGTGAGGAAGGTAGAAGGTTTACCATAATGAGCTCTCATGCAGAGGCCTGTTGAGCTGGCTTTCAATAAAAATTCAGATTCTCTTTCCTTCCATGCAATTTGGTTTTGCAAAAGAGAGACAAATGCATTGAGCTGGCTCTCCCCTACATATAAGTTAATCATAAATCCTATGTTTTTCTGTAGCATATAATTGCAAAGATAAAATTCACACAGGAGATTTTTTTATTCAGGGCTTGGATAGAGAGTAAGCTGCCATGAATTTAGATTCATCTTGTAGTTCATGTGGAAGCCCACATGCAATTCTTGACAACTTCCAGTGAATGAACTTGCTCTTCCAAAAACACACTATATGTAGGAGAAGGTCTCCTGCAGGAAAGCAATTTCTCACTCATAATACAGACCATATGAATTTTGGCAAGACATTTATATTTATTTCCTTCCTCCTTATAAAATTTTCTTCCCATTCCTTTCTTTGCCTTCATCTCTTCCTCCATCTTGGTCTTTAATTCCTCATTTGATGTTTTGGCTTCTCTGAGCTCTCTGCAAATATCATCCCATTGTTGTTTTAGTGGAAAATAGGTCAACTCAGTTTGTGCAGAGGTTGTGGACACAACACTCTATTTTTGGAAGTCTGGAACTCTTCCTCTTTTTCTATCATTTGCTTCTTGGTTGCTGATAATTCCTCAGTTCTTGGCTGCAAGATGAGTTGTTAGCTCATTAATGAGCATTTCCCTTTGTTCCAATTTAAGTTTGAGGAAGTCCAATTCCTCATCTTTTTCTCTGATAATAAGCTCTCTCTAGAAAAACAAGCCTTGTTTAACTTTAACTGTCTTTCCTTCTTCCTCTGAAATTATTTGAGGAGTTTGGCATTCTTCCTCTATTAAAGGAAATTTTCCTTTTCTTATCCTAGATGCCAACTCTTCTTCTTCATGTGGCACTGCTGAAGGTTCAGCCAACTCTTGAAAATCTTGATCATCAAATCTCTCTTCTCCTCTGTCCATTTCAACATGACTTGGCTCAGGTGGAGTCATGGCCATGCTTGCCCAAAATGTCAGCAGCTTCCTCTTCCATCCTTTCTTGCTCACTCCTTACTTCTGGAGTTCCCCTTGACCTCTTATGACTTTTTCTTATCTAGGGAAGTTCAACATGCCCAATAGTGAATTTCCCTCTAGAACTTCTTCTTACTATTCTTTTTGGTTCTTGTGTGGGTGAGCTATCACCATCAGAGATAGATATTGGTTCTTCAAAGCTTTGTGGAAGAAGGAATTTCCTTCACAGGTACAGAAGGCTCTGTT
This sequence comes from Taxus wallichiana var. yunnanensis, assembly GCA_018340775.1. Taxonomy (NCBI): domain Eukaryota; kingdom Viridiplantae; phylum Streptophyta; class Pinopsida; order Cupressales; family Taxaceae; genus Taxus; species Taxus wallichiana. The sequence continues at coordinate 84,337,237 of CM031234.1, forward strand.
GTTTTTATCTTCCTCACCGACCTTCTTTTCCTTGGTATGTTTTCTCTTTCCATTTCCCTCTGTCCTTCTACAGGGCATCAATTTCTAGATTAGTTGAAGGAGAGAATGGGGCTGGAATTGTCCTTCTGATAATATTAGGGTTTTTCTTGAACTTGCCAAGAAACTTGTCCCAAATTTCTTCTCCATTCTTTTTGACAGGAAAAATGGTGTTGGCATATCAAGTGAATTAGACCATGATGTCTAATTGTTCCAACACCCCAGGAATATCTCTGAGCCATGGTCTGAATGGAATAAAAAAGAAACCCTGGGAGGTTTATTATGTATTCAGGCTTGGTGGCTCCATACTTCAGATATATGAGCATTTTTAAGACTTCTTTTCCCACAGACCCAAACTGACCATCACAAGTTAAATATTTTACTATCCAAAATGCTACCCTATCAAAGGGTTTGGGAAAACTAGCCCTTCTGACCCCTTTTATGATTTTCTTTGTATTATAGATATACTGGGGTTCAACTTCTTCTTCTTGCAGCAAGACTTCTACCAGTTCTTTCAAAGTCCCCTTTACAGGTTGTGGGACATGAACAATGGGTACTCCAGACACATTACTTACAATATTTACAGAAAAAGGAATAAAGACATTTCTTACTTTTGTTCTAGACTGTTCTAGATTTATGAAAATTCTCTTACCAATTCATCATTATGCCTTGAAAATTTCTTCAGGAATTCAAGCCATCCTGCATGCTCAAAGATGGATGCTACTTCTTCATCTGCAGCAGCTGGGAATCATCCTCTGGTTCTGATTTCTTCTTAATCCCCATATCGGCTTGAGTTATCTCTCCTTGATTTTGTGTGAATTGGTTGTAGGCCTTCTTCTTAGCTGTGGAACTAATGGCTTGGCTGTGGAACCTCTATTTTTAGCTGTGGAACCTTAGTTCTTAGCTACGGAACTCTGAATTCTCTGTTCTTTCTTTGCGGAATACAAACTCAATTCACTTTGCTCCTTCCTCAAGATATTTCTACAATCTTTATCTCACTTGATGTTTGCAATAATGATTACTAATGATAACCATGCCACCACTTATTCCATCCAAATCAATATCATGATTACACACTTGTAATCATAATGTATAAATAGATGACTCATCATACCTACTTTTAAATTAAGTCACATCACACATGCAAACATTTAATCAACCCTAAATAAGTTAAAAGACATAATTACCATCCTTGATGATGTAAGCCTTTTGCTATGATGACTCATCATTCCTACAAGTGGAACAAAACATGATTAGATAAGACAATTGGAATTCAAAAGAATTCCTTTATTTGAACTAGCCAAAAAGAGGTCAACCACCATTTGCTGGTTTTCAATTGACCTTGAGAGAATTTTTTTTTTTTTTTTTTTTTTTTTTTTTTTTTTTTTTTTTTTTTTTTTTTTTTGGGAAGAAGATGCCATTTTTGGTTTTCATCTTCTTCCCTTTATTCTGGATCTATCATCTGATTATTTGATCATTTTGGAAGAACTAGGTTCTTCCATATGATCAAATTCTTTGTCTGCTTCAATCTTCCTCAAAAATTCATTCTTAGTGGGAGGCTTCCTATAGAGTTTCAGCCTATGTCCATTGACCAAGAGTGTTCTGTTGCTTGCCATCAATGGGAAGTAACTGAATAGAACCATTGTCAAAAATCTGATCAATCTGATAAGGTCCCAACCATCTGGTTCTCAATTTTCCCTTGAACTATTGGTACTTAGAGTCAAATAGTAATGCCCAGTCTCCTACTTTGAATTGTCCTTTTCTTGATATGTATGTCATGTCATTGCTTCCTTTTCTCTTGAATCATCTCTGTCTTGTTGAAGTGCTTCCAACCTTAATTCATCCAACTCATTGAGTTGAAGGATTCTTTCTTTTTGAGCTACATTTAATTCAATTCCCACCTTCACTGTTGTCCTCAATGTCTGAAGTTCAAATTCTATAGGCAACAAGGGATTTTTCCCATAGACTAATTCATATGGTGAAAACCCTGTTGTAGTTTTCCAAGTTGTATTATACACCCAGACAACTTCAGGTAGTCTCTTTACCCAATCTTTTCTCCCAGCTTCAACTGTTTTGGTAAGGATGTTCTCCAATTCTCTGTTTGTTACTTCAGCTTGTCCATTTGACTATGGATGGTAAGGAGATGACTTCCTATGATTGATTTGGTAATACCTTGTGAAATCTTGGATCATATTAGACATGAATTGTGGTCCCTGATCTGAAACTATGCTCCTTGGTGCTCCAAACTTGATCATAATTTTGTTCCAAAGGAAATCAACAACTGCTTCCTCAGTGGCATTTGTCAATGCCTACACTTCTACCCATTTTGTCACATAGTCAGTACATACAAGAATATATTCCTTCCCTTGTGAAGGAGGATTAAAGGGACCAAAAAAATCCAATCCCCATCTCTCAAATGGTTCAACCACAACTTGAGGCTGAAGAGGCATTTCATTGGTGAAAGTTGGTTGTCCCATCCTTTGACAAGGATCACACCTCTTGATATATCTTTTCACATCCTTGTATAGAGATGGCCAATAATAACCAGTGCCAAGTATCTTATGAGTTGTTCTTTTTACTGAATAGTGTCCTCCACTTGGTTCATCATGACATGCTCTGAGGATGTCAAAGATTTCATCCTCTCTTACACACCTGCAAGAAGACAAAATCAGGACCACACTTAAATAGAATTCCATTTAACCATTTGAATTGTGCACTGGTTTTAATTAACTTCTTTATTTGTTTCTTAGTGAAAGAAGGAGGGAACTTCCCTGTTGCAAGATAATTTTCCATATCAGCAAACCATGGTGTACTTGCTGAGATTGCAAATAGTTGTTCATCTGAAAGTTATCCTTGACTGGATCTTGTTCCCCTGTGGTGGTTAGTCTTGACAAAAAAATCAGCTACCACATTAGATTTACCTGGATTGTCCACAATGGTAATATCAAATTCTTGCAAAAGTAATAACCATCTAATGACTCTTCCTCCAACCACTTGGTTTGTTCATTAAATACTTAATTGTTGAATGATCTGTGTATGTAAAATATCTTGTACCTATAATATAATGTCTAATTTATTGATTGCATAAATTACAACAAGAAATTCCTTTTCGGTGGTGGTGTAATTCTTTTCGTGGGAGTAAGATTCTTGTTAAGATAGTAAATGGCATACATCTTTCCTTCTTCATCTTTTTGTCCCAATACTTTGCACCAATGGAATAATTTGAGGCATCTGTTTGGATATGAAATGGATTTTCCCAATTAGGACCTCTCAATATTGGGGCCTGATTAATTTGTTTTTAATTTCTTCAAAAGCATGCTGGCACTTTTCATCCCAAAGAAATTCACAGTCCTTGGTTAGCAAATTAAACATGGGGGCAGCAATTTTTTCTTGAAATATTTTATAAAGCATCTATAGTACCCAACATGTCCTAGAAATGATTTGATATCTGTGGGAGTCTGAGGGATAGGTAAATCTGAAATGATCCTAATTTTGTTTTGATCCACCTGAATTCCTTTTTGTGAAATATGGTGTCCTAATACAATTCCCTCATCCACCATCATCAAACATTTTTCATCACTAAGAGACAGGTTGTGTTGTTCACATCTTGTTAACACTCTGTCCAAATTTCTCAAAGCATCTTCAAATGTATCTCCATGTATAGTGAAGTCATCCATATATACTTCAACACAATCATTTGTTAGATCAACAAAAGATTGCAAGTACAACTCTCTGGAAAGTTGCAGGAGCATTGCATAAACCAAATGGTAACACTCTATAGGAAAAGGTTCCCCATGGACATGTAAATGTAGTTTTGTCCTGATCCTCAGTAGCAACTCTGATCTGATTATACCCACTAAAGCCATCCAAGAAAGAAAAGTATTGTTTACCTGAAAGGTTATCTAGGACTTGATCTATGAATGGTAAGGGAAAATAATCTCTCATTGTGGCTTTGTTTAGTTCCCTATAGTCAACACATATTCTCCATTTTCCATTCTTTTTGGGAACAATTACAAGAGGAGATACCCACTTGGCTATCTGAGATAGGGTAGATGAAACCTACTTGTAATAGTTTTTCAATTTCTTGTTTGACTATATCCCTTAAAGTTGGGTTAATCCTTCTTTGAGGCTGCCTAACTTGGTTTAGTGTTTTCAGTATAGATGTGATGAGTGTAGATACTTGGATGAATCCCCTTCATATCTTTGTAATCCCAAGAAAAAAGCTTTAGTATGATTTTTTAGAACATCAAACAATTTAGCTTCTTCATCCTCCTTCAACCAACTATTGATGTTTAAAGTTTTACCTGGTTGAATTTCAACATGTTTGGTTCCAATATGTGATGAACTGATTTGTGGAAAGGGTTTCATTAAAGTATTTAATGGACATGCATGTGGTAACAACATATGGTATGTAGCAACATCTCCAAAAGTTCCTTGAGACAGAATACTTGGAAAAAGGACAGTAATGAGAATTATGATACTTATCTCTTTGCAGGCCAAATTCCTCATCACTGCTACTTTCCAAAAATTCTTCACCACTTCCTGATGTACTTGAAACTAAAGCTACTGATTCATCCTCTCCCCATGAGAAATCTCATTCCTCTGGAGTGAAATCATTTTCAATCAAAGAGAACTGTTGTTGTCGTGGTTTTGGAACTAACTGTAGTGGTCGGAACTATTCCGTATGTTCCGGAACTAAGTTCATGGGTTCCGAAACTAAGTTCACGGGTTCTGAAACTAAGTTCATGGGTTCCATAACTAAGTTCATGGGTTCGAACTATTTTTGATTACACTGAAGACAACAGGTTCTCATCCAATGGTGGATTAATCATCTCTTCTACTTCTCTTACATGATCCTGCAATGTGATCATAGCCAAAGAAGACAAATTTTTCTTATTAGTTTTAGGAGAATCAACCCACAATTGTTCATGATTATCAGTAAAAGGTTGTGTGGTAGGATATAAGGAAATTTGTTTAGAGTTCTTACCATTCAAGATTGTCATATCACATGACCTGCAATCTATCAAAGCAAAGCAATATAGCTAACCATGGTCATGGTCTACCCAAAATAATGGGATAACCCAATGTTTTACCTTTTGGCTGCAATATAAGAAAGTCAACTGGATATTCCCATGACTCTACCATCACCACCACATCTTCAATAATTCCTTCTGGTTTTGCTACAGACTGATCTTCATCTACAATATGGTATTAGTAGGTTGTATACCCATTAATGGTAATGTTTTCAGAGTATCCACTATCATTACATTGATAGCAACTCCCAAATCTATCAAAACATTATGTACATCCTTATTTCCTATAGAGACAGAAATAACAAGACTTCCAGGATCTCCATATTTGGGAAGTAATAGTTTTCCTGCTAATAAATCAACAAGTTTCCCATCTACTTTGATAGTCTTGGGATACTGTCTCTTTCTTCCAGGATTTTTCATGCATAACATTTTGATCAATTTGTTCAATTCTAGGAATATCTTTAATTGCTTGTAATAATGTGGTATTTCAATATTCAATTTCCTTAATTCCTGAACTACAATTCAGACTCCTTGATTTCTATATCTTCTTTGAATCTCTCAGGAAATGGAGTCTCAGTAGTGTTGTTATCTGGCTCCTTTTCTTTTCTTTCTATATCCTCTTTTGGAACAACAATACTAGGGTTCTCATTTTCTTCTGTCATTTTAGTGATTATAAGGGGTGGATTGTTAATGATTTTCCCAGATCTAGTTTGAATATCCTTACAATCCATAGCATGTAAATCAACTGATTTTTTAGGTTTTGTTCCATAAACAGGAGTTGTTTGTTTGTTTCTAGGGGTTTCTTACTGGTTGTGTTGGCATTTGTGTTTGGACTACATTCTCAGTTTGTGAATTATGTGCAGGGGATCCCATGATGGCATGTTGATTCTGATTTGGATATGTTCTTCCTTGGGAATAATTAGGGTTCCATCTAGGTTGTGACCAAGCATAAGGATTTCCTTGACCAGCCCATGGTTGTTGATGTCCTGAGCATACCAGGCTTGATTTTCCCAATCTTGAGGGTTCCAAGTTGGTTGAGGTACCCAAGGTGGTTGTCCCCAATTTTTGGTACTTCTGAGTAGCCCATGGCATTGTCCATGGATTAGGAGCTGATCTTGGCATAAACTACCCTTGGTTAGGTTGTCTCTAAACAAAATTCAATTCTTCAGTTGTAGATGAGGCACTGGTTTGTTTAAGCTGATTTTTAATGACAGAAGTAAAGAACAAACATCAGTATCATGTTCTTTAGATTCACAGATAAGACACATTTCTATTTTATCCAAAGGACAATCTCTTAATGCATGCTTCTTCCTACATCTAGGACAATACATAGCCAATGGTTCAATTTTGGAATTTTCTTTAGCTTGTAATCCATCCATAGTAGAGGTTAATTGCACTAAAATGTCTGTTTTAAAGTTTTCTAACTCATCCATTAGTTTGTTCATATCTGGATTCAAATTTTTTGATTTTCCTTTTCTAGGTCCACCTCTTGTTACGGAATAGCTTCTACAAATCTCTTTAATTCCATTCATTCTTATCGATCAATGTCTCCCCCTCTATCAAGTTAAGGGCTTCTCTAGATTCATCATCCAAACCTTTGAGAAAAATGGTTTTACTTAATTCCTCTGTAAGCACAAATCCACATCTTTTGCTAATAAAAAGAGGAATCTGTCTAAATAGTCTTCTATGTTTTCATCCTCTTCCTGCTTGATTTTGAAGAATTCTTCCTTCCTATTTCTCCCTCTGCTAATAATCTTGGTATTTATCTAGGAAGGTAGTCTCCATTTGTGCCCAAGTGCTAATAGAGTTGGATGTTAATCCCATGAACCACCTCATTGTTGCATCCTTCAAAGTGGATGGAAACAACTTGAGTTTTTGATTATCTATTTTATAATCATAGGTCTGACATAGCACCTTGAATTCAAATAGAAATTGGTCAGGATCTTCAGATGACATCCCTCTGAAAGTGGGTAAATGTGTAGGTGAGATATTTTTCATTGATGTGTCATCATCTCCCAATTGGATTGGATAGGTAAAGGTCCTATCAGGTACTCCCTCAACTTCTCGTGCCATTTCAAAAATATTTTCTGAAGTTTCCTCCCAATCAATGTGGTAAGTTGTATGCTTTGGGGAAGGTGAAAAATCAGGAGTAGGAGGTTGACTACTCAATTGAGAATCAAAACTTACCCTCAATGGATCTTGGGTAATAAGCCTTCTCCTAAAAGTTCTACTCCCTTCAGGTGACTGATCTAAGAATTCCAAAAATGGCAATTTTGTTTCTTGTCTGACAGGGGATGGTGGTGCCTCCAATTCTTGATCAATTTCCTTACTTTGACTAGAGGATGTTATGAATTCTTGTGAAGATTTTTTTGGAAGGAATCTACCCTGTGAGTCTCTTGGTCTACTCATATATTTTGTGATATAGTAGGGAAGATTCTTCAACTACTAGATGTATGTTTTTTTGCTCTTGCTAACACTTAATTAGAAAATTCCAACTGGTGTTCCCCGAGAAATGGCACCAAAAATGATGGGTGTCATCATTCCCTTCATTTAATCAACTTCTTGTTGATGTCATATCAAACCAGGGGTGTGTCTAAAGCTATATGCAACAAGAGTACTTTAACTGATCTAGTAGTTGACTGTAACTATTTTTATATTTTCTAGGGGATCTCTTTAATGTCTTAAGGACTTCTTGGTAAAACCTTATTCAAATCAAACTATGAAAACTTGCTTGAAAATAAAACACACTTGAAAGCTTGCTTGAAAGGAAACACACCATGCAAAAAGGAAACACACTTGTTGTTGGAAAATAAACACACTTGCTTTTGAAAGTAAACACTCAATTAAAATGCTTGAAAACAATTGCAAGAAATATAAAGATTTATCTAAACACTGCAAGAACAAGTATACAATAGAATTTAACTGAAAGAACTAAAGCAATACAAAATTAACAGATCTAAGCTATTTGTTGAAGAAATATAAATACCAAATAAATGAATATCCTGGTCCTTGGGGAGTGGGCCCTTGCTCCTCCTTGAATCAGGATTTTAACAACTCAGAATTCTCTCAAATCAGAATGGCTATTTTATTGATGAAAACATTCAGTATTACAAAAATGTATTGGATCTGGATACTTAATCTATTTCTTTCTTCTATTCTATATCTCTAATATTTATTTCTATCTAATGCAGGTCTACTTTTATATACATTTTACAATCACTAGTTGTCTCAATGATTCTGATGAAATCAAATCATGCCCAGAATAGATGTTGAGTCGGATGGTGGTTGATCAGATAGTTGTAGGATAACTCTTCCTGGATCTGCGTTTAGAAATCTTCTCATCCTTCATGATTGTAGATGTAAAATTTCTAGGATGTGGTTTAAAATAGATAACTCCCATCGGTTCCGGAACTTTGGAGAAGTTCCAAACCATAGGAAATTGTTAAGAACCAAAACTGTGAGAGTTCGGAGAGTGTCCCTAGGAGTTCGGAACTAAGTCCAAAATTCTAGAAACTAAATTAGGAGTTTTGAAACTAAGTCCAAAAAGTTTCGAAACTAAATGATGACTATGTGATGGAGTTCTGGAACTAGCTTGGAAGTTCGAAACTAAGCTGTGTAGGATCAGATGCTATCAAAAACATATTGAATGCCACTACTATTTCCTCGATGATTAGACCTTTATTACAAAACTAATTTAAACACACACTATGTTAGGAATTTTAGAGTTTTAACATTAGGATCACAATCATCAAAAGAAGATATTTACATCCTAACTCATACATCCTAACTCATATCAGATCAACTAAAAGTCACACAATGCAATCAAACTTAATCAAAAGGAGAGTATGATGATATATCAACAACCTCTTCCATTGTGGTTGGGCTATGAACATCCACCTCTCCCCTATAACAGATTCAATCCCATGATGAATTTCTATATCCCGAAATTCTCATAAGTTTGGTCTTGAGCCACATACTTAAGGAGTTTTGTAAATCACTCCCGATGTCCGATTCTGATTAGCTTTCCTTGAGCTAAGTTCGGAATTCATCATTTTCTGATCATAGTAGATTTGTGGCAGCCATCATTGCCTAAAGTAACCTTTAAATTGGTCCCATGTGATATTAGCTTCATCAATGTTTAACTCAGCCTTACGGATGTCCCACCATGAAGATGCTTCATGAGAAAGATGATATGTTCCCCATATCACCTTTGTTTCTTCTGAGAAATTCCTTATTGTAAAGTATTTCTCCATTTCATTGAGCCAATTCTCATCTCCATTTCCTAATGTGGTGTCATCAAACTTGGGTGGACTTATCCTTTTTATGTCATTAGTGAGTTCAGCTGCTAGCCTAGCCTTTTTGTTCTCAGTGAATGAATTATGTTAACATTGTTATTATCAACACCCACATTGCTGTTGTCCCCTCGGAGGTGGCTGATTATTGTTATCATCTTCTTCTTCCTCATCATTACCCATTACTTGTTGTTCAAGTACAACCAAATTATCTCTTGTGTCCAACAAGGAAGCAAGGATCTCATCGAATTTCTAGGCAGTTGTTGCTCCTTCCTTAGGTGGAGGGTTATTTGTAACATTTCCTCTTGTTCTCACCATTTTCTGTTACAATAAAATTTAAGTTTCATCAGATTATGGACACAATAGGTCCAAGAGCTACAACCTTCAGCTTTGATACCAAGATGTAACATTCCCATTTTAAGACTTTAGAAACAAGGAATTTTTTTATATAAATATAATGTTCACTATTCTAAATAAAGCATTATTTAGAACAAACATTCCATGCCAATTGAATTCAAATAGATAACCATATGCAGCTATAATGACTTGGTGATCCACCGATCTATTCATTCCATAACTCGGTAAGCTATCGATCTATTTATGTTATCTTATGTATTGAATACATATCGTATACTTCATATACTTGGTTTTCCTACCCTACACCGGGTACTAAGTGATCTGTTTAAAGAACATATTTGAATATCTATTACCAATATTCATCTAATATCATGTTGTTTTAAACTTGGTGACATAGGACAATGTAACTAGCAGCTTGTGATACTTTTCCCAAATATTTACAACATACTATGTATGTCACTATTCCTAGACGACATACTCATGATATTGGAATACGTCCTAAACCCCACTCATCTGTTATCAAGATTGGTCTTTACTTACTACCGTCATCCACTTGTCTCGGGTTTAACCCTAGCCCTAGATAGAAACATTACTTATCATAGGAAGATGATCAAAATGGCTTACGGTAAATGGGCATACTCGGTTTACCTAAGTCAATCGTATGTGTCAAGGTACCCTGGGCTATTGGAAGCTAATTCCTATCCTAAATATGCTCTTATCCTGACCTAGAGAGAAACTAAGTTCAAGTCTGAGTTCTTATTGTGTGTAGATCTGGATGATCAATGCGGAAGGGTGATGCCACATGTCAACTACAACATTGTATTCTTGAGAAGACCCAAGTCTTCTCAAAAGTACAACCCTACAGTTGGCATGTGCCAACATCCTACAGAAACTACCTCATCGAGATGTACATACCCTAAGGAGATTGTTAATACGTTGTTAATTTGGATTATGTCTTGATTATAACAACCCTGCTAAACCCTAATCCAACACTCAATAATTTATTTCCTAAATTTGTTTCATTTAGTCCATGAATAAATTCGTTAAACTTATGGTTTCTTTTAATGTTCGTTTTCTCAGTTAAACCGAAATTAACCAAAATAGGACAACATTATCATAAGTTTCATTTAAAATGTACCTTAACTTTTATGAAGGTTTAACGTCCGTATATATCCAATTAAAGTAGACTTCATATAAAATGTAGTCTAATAATTAGTAATCATATCTCTAAACCTTTTAGGTTTATAGTCAATTTAGAGAGAGAGAAAGAGTTTTTCTCTATATGATTAAGTATTAGGGTATATCATTCCCAATATCCCTAGTTCATACTCCATGTTCACCATGTAACACATTATTATGTTAAATTTTTAAGATAAAACACATCATATTATGCAAATCAATAAGTTGCTTCATTATAGGGTAAATTGAACTAATTCCCATTAGCCATTTATCAAAGATAACAAGATAAGCATAACATAATATAAAGAATATCAACAAGATGGAACTTTCATCTTATTTATAAAAGTACGAGATAATATTCACAACCCATGCAAATAAAATACAACTCACAATTAATCATTACAACTTATAAAATTTACATGACTATGCTCTTTAGGCAACCGCATAACAATAGCCCTTATTTTATAAGTATACAATTTTTCTTTACAATACAAAAAATAATGAGTCGAATTCTTTACTAAGAATTATACATATATCACCAATGCTTCATATAAGTTTTTACCTTCTTTTACCACTTAAGTCATCCATCTAAAAATTATCTAGCACGGTTCGGTTCAATGAACCGAGCATGATAAGTAATCATTAAAACAAAGTGTATCCCACTAATTGTTTCATTAAAGCAACACCGCTTTAATGAGATAATTAAATCATCATACAATCGGTATAAGTGATAAAAAATAGAAGGAAGTTCATTAATAAATCCAGATCAACTTTAAAGAGAAGAGAAGAATATAATAAACAATATCTGCCTAAGATCTCAAGTTCTATTAATTCTATCAATGGCTTGTAAACAATAATATATCTTGTCATCCCATTGTCTCACAATTCTATCCTAATAGAATACCACGATTATCTTTTCTAAGAGACAAAATAAATGTATACAGATGGTTCCTTTAAGGATGATTCATCTAAATCATAAGTAAGGAATAAAAAGAACCATTATATACCCTACCCAAACCTATAACATTAGAAAAATAGACCAGATTATAACATGAGTTACCTGTTCCTTTCGGGATAACAATATTGCACATTCATCATTAGAATATACATCAAACAAAATTCCATAACCAAACAAGAAGGTATAGAAAATCAGAATAGTCCATCTATAATTCCAATTCCAACTCTTCATGTTAGAAGTTATCAATCAAATATCAAACAACAATGTTCACAAACAAAACAGCCCTGAAGAGGAGTTAGTCTCTACTCATGTTCTTCACAAAAGATAAAGAATACAAGAGACAAAACTACTCTTTTCCATAAAAACTAGGCAAGACTAGTCAACAACAGTCAAACCCATAAGCATAGGTTTACTTATCAACAAAACCCTCTTAGAGACTAGTTCTCTACATTATTTTATCAATGGTTCGAACTAGCTAGACCAAAAGGTCAAGAGAAATAACCATCTCGAAAGAGATTCGAGTATAGAAAATTTCAAACAACGAGCATATCCAGGGACAGAAGGATGGTAACTAAAATAAGAAGAGAACCAATGATAAATCGTATCATTTCAACTGAAAAAGAAGTTCTAGTTTCAAATTAATTCAGCCGAAAGCACAATGCAGACCTAATCAATATATCATTCACAAAAGAATGCATATATATATATATTCTTTCTCAAAGAGAAGACAAGTTTTATTCACTATTTCAATCAAGAATAGCATCCCAAAATAATAAATGTTAAGGTTCATAATTACCCACGAACCTAAGATTGAAGTCTTACAAAGGCTTCACCAATTAATACAAAAAGTAAACAATTCGTGATTCAAAGGAATCAAACTCAATAAAACTGGACAGAGAAGGAATCCTTGCTAATTATTTTAGTGTCCAAGGTAATAATCCAAATCTTCTACAAGACCTATATTTATTTAAAGAGACAAAATAGAGAGAAGAACTAGAAATGTTTCAGTCAGAAGATGTCTTGATCATAATTCCCAAGCAATAGGAACAAAATTCAAAACATAACCCTCACGTCCACAAAATTATGACAGAGGTGACTTGGCTTCAACAAAACAGCCAACCCAGAACACGGGTTTCTCTAAGACAGAGGGGAAATAACATCCTATTCTATTCTCTCACAAAACCATCTCAAGGGAGTCAATACAATCATAGAACTGAAGTTCTATGTTTCTAAAGCCAGACGTTTAAAGTTCCAAATCTCAAAGAGATTTTTAAACGACTCAAACAAGTTCCCACATAGTTCCCTGGTGAGTATTCGCTCAAGTAAAGAGTTATAACTTAGTCATTAATAAAAGAATAACCCAATATAAAATACCAGGACATATTTGAATGAATTGACCCAAATACGAGTCCATAACACTTAAGTGTTAAACAAAAGTACAGAGACGAACCTGAGATTCAAACACAAACATTCAAAACTACACTAACAAAATAATGCGTGTACAGTGCTAAAAATGAACTCCAAGAAACAGTTCAACAAAGCATGAGTTTTCCAAACACTGGTTCTAAGTAAAGTGAAGCTCCAACATGGGTCTACGTCTAAAAGGAAAATGCAACCCAGAATCAAATAAAAATAGAACTCAAGTTTCCCTTAAGCTCAGATCCATATATTTTCGTGACAGTCAGTCCAAAACACCTTAACTTCGAATAAAAGCTAAAGAGAGGAAAAAGATATAAAGAATGAGTTCTAATACCATTTTTAATTGCATGCGGGTTGTAAAACTAGCACAGAAAGCTAATTTCCAAAACAATACTATTTTGCCAAGGATTAAAATCAAACACACTAGGATCCATAAAACCCAACAAGAAAAATAACCGGATCGGAAAGAAAACAATAATATCACGAGAGTAGAGTTGTTCTAATGAATAATTTAGAAGAACACAGAATTTTAATAGTTAGAGCCCATGATTCCTGATAGTTCTTCCACCAAATTGAAGGAGACTTCCAAACAGCTTCCAACTCTTTTTCTCCTCCAAGATAGATCAAAATCTAACATCTCTTCCTCCTTCAAATACTTTCATCCGATCAAAAATAGGCTGAAGAAACCAAAAATAGCTTTGAAGTGAAGGTTAAACTACTAGTTCAAGAACTAGTTAGCTCCATGTAGAGCAAAATCTGCCATGCAAGAAAAACCAAATGACCTCCTACAAACCCACCTCGTAAGTTTCTAAGATGGTTTGGACATGAAGACCGAGGCTCATAAATGCCATTCAATCCAAAATTCCCACTTATCTTTCCTTGCCACCACATCCTAAATCTGGCGAATGCCAATTCAACACAAAAATACAATTCCATCTATTAGTGGCGCTTTCACGTAGGCATCCTCTAAGTCCACTTTGGCCCTCTACCAAATATGGTAGTACTTCTTCATTTAAATCCCTTTAAAATCATTTAAATGCCATTGGAACCATCACCCTTATGGCATGTGACCCTTTATATTCCCTTTAGTTTAGGTTAGATTCAAATAGAACTTATGTTAATTTAACAATTACAAACATAGGTCTTAGAACATTAGCCATTAGAATTCCCACCTTAGGTTAGGTTCGAATAACAACCCTTTAGTATTAGGTAGTATATAAAATAACTTAGTATCCTCTTAGTAACTCTTCCTTATTTTCTTATCATAACGCTTAGGTTAGGATGCGAACCCCACAATTAGAATAAGAGGCTTAGGTTAGAACAAAATTCCAATAAATAAACATAGCTAGAACATAGCTTTGTTTCTTACCTAGCTTAGGTTACTTTGTTAGGATAGTCCTTAGATTTTGAGGACTCTGAACCTATCCTCAAAGAATTAAATTTTTCTTAAGTCCTTAATGTCCTACCAAGATCAATCACTAAGGATCTGGGCACAAACATACAACTGAACAAAAACACGTTGCAACAAGACCAAGAATTAGTATCATGTAAAATTTAGTCTTCTATGTTCCTTAAACTACTGAATGTAAATTTTACCATTCATTCTATGAAGAAGACTTGAAACATTCCTTGGATCACTGAAATTGATCCAAGGATGAGTTAGAAGAAGAAATAAGTTTGTAACTCTTAAAACTAGATCACAGCTCATCTTTACGAAGTGAAAATGAATTCTTGACAACCATATAATTTCAGTCTAATGATTTTTAAGAACAGAAAATATTTATCCTTATCAAGCATGATCTTTAACAGTCAAAAGAACACATCTTTATCCAAAAATCACATGTCAACACTTGAATGCAAAAGAGGAATATATCAGGTTGTCGAGTGTGTTACAAAAAAATCATTTATCAATAACTCCATGTCCTCCTTAGAAGGATTTCCCATCACACTTCTTTATCATTATAGCTCTTAGATACTAAAAATTATGATTGGGTAGTTCAAAATAATGAGCCATATCAATCTCAACATTAAATTTAAGAGGACTATTACACATGCCCAAAAATTATCTATTGTCCTAGCACATAGGATATCGGAGAGGTAGTACCTTGTTTGAAGTTCACTTGATGATCAAGCACACATGCATCATCAAAGTATGATCCAATAGAATCATCAACTAAGGTAGGTTTTTAGAGGGATCATGAGCAATTACACATATATCACACTAGTCAATGATGTGTTCTTCTTCAACTACTATAACTTTCCCCTAATACATCCTGGAACTCATCTATTTTCTCTAAATGCATGTTACCTATAATTCTGAGATATATGTCTCTTTCTTATATCATCATTTATATGACTTTCTCTAAAATTATTCTAATTTTTATTTTGATTTTGATTATGAGTGCCAAAGGATAATTGTTTCTAGATAATTAGGTTTACTTGTTTGTTGTTTCTTAGGATTGGAAATTTTTACCTCTTTCATTTTTGGAGGTTTACCAAAAACTTTGATATTATTTTCAATTTGGATTGCCCTTTTCTATACTTATACCTCAAATAATATCATTCCTTTTTGTCAAATGCATCAAAGTATTTGATTAAAGAAGATTCATCACCGGGTTTTAAATTAGTTAGTCTCGCTAAAGTCTTGTTGAATATTGTATTAAACTCATATACACACTCATTGTAGACACAAAATCATGCACTTTAGACATTATCTACTCTTGGTCTCATACTACTACTCATATGGTATTTGAGTGAAGAAAATACTAATTAACCCCATATTTTGGCCATTTTACTTTACTTTCATCACTATCGACCTTCAACACATACTTTACGAGTATTATTTAATCATTGCGCTAGTACGGGGGTGCCTAGAGGTTCCCTAGTCCCATCAGGGTGACCTAATCCTTTTTCCACTTTCCCACCACTTTTGGGGCAATTTCTAGTTGTTTGAGAATTCTATATTTACATTGGTCGGCCTCTTCTTCTGAGTTAATTACAAAATTAGAACAAGAGAAACATATAAATATAAAGTTATGAGACCATAATGAGGGACCAAACACTAAGCACTAATATCATCACCTAAGGTTTCATCCATCAAAGGCTACATTTCCATCCATCTAGCTCCATTACAAGGAACAAGGCTAGTTCATCTGCATCACACTGCACATGAGGGGAATTTATTCTCTTCCATCCATTATTTTATTACATCTCTACACATAGTTATTACTCGCCACTTTCAAAAAGTGTGACTAGAACAAGAACACCTAGGGAATGATTGCAGACATAAGAACATAGAACTACATTGGGTTTGAGATGTAGTGCAGTGATTAGTTCATAAGTCCACCATTATGGCCGTTGAGGATAGTATGACCCCTTCATATGCATTTTTATTTTTTAGGGGTTTAATGTTTGTCTTAGGGTTTTTTAGGTCTCATCTTCATTTGTGATTTTCAATGACATATCATGCAGTCCAATGAAGCTAGTGCAAAAAGAAGAGAACACAAAATATCACTTAGCGATACCTTCGAGGAGGTTTACGAGCTTTTTCACATACCAGGACACCCATATCTCAAACTAGAACACCCATAGGCATGTATGTACCTATTTAGGTGTCCCAGGTTTTAGATTGCCCAAATATACACTTTTAAAAACCTCAACACAATTATTTCCTCCTCTTGTTTCTCCACCATCTCTACGACACACTCCAACATGCTCCTCGAATCAATTGATTTATCTCTAACTATATTTGCACTCTAGCGTTTTACATATCTACTTTCTTAGTTGCTTGCATCATTTATCCTTATTTTGTTAGCTCTTATTTACTTTGGTGTACTTATATTAACTTCTAAAAATCTCATTTTAGTTAATCATTTTGGTGAACTTGTACTCCATCTTCACACCTATAGGATCCTCACTCTTTGTCATCCTAGAGTCTAGTCATCATGAATATCTCAATTACTGATTATTTTCTTGCGCATCCTGATGTAAGGTATAGAGTCCAACATCTTCTAGCTACTACCCACATTCGTGCTGATATGCATCCTAACTCAGTATATCAAAATTTTGTAGATGCATTTTCTCAACACTTATCATTCAAATCTAATCTTCCCGCTGATTTAAACACTTTTGATAATGACCCACCCTTGCATATTATGATTCACATTCTCAATATGGGTATTAAGTGCACTTTAATTGATAATGGATATGAACTTAATTTATGTCCTATGTCATTCCTTGAAAAGTTAGGTATTTTTGCTTGTGATGTTAGTCCATCATCCCTCTCACTTCGTGCATATGATGGTTCTGTTCATCCATGTGTTGGTCACATTACATTACCTATTACTATAGGACCTAAAACTATCAACATGATATTCTTTATCATTGATTTCCCAATATCTTACAATTTTTTACTTGGTAGACCATGGATTCATGTCATGCAATCCATTGCTTCTATATACATCATTGTGTCAAATTCATACATGAAGGTATTGAATATACTATACTTCGTGACTGTGATGCATTCCAATATTGTGACTGAGATCCTAATACTACCCTTCCTATTCCACACACTAATACTACAAATGACCCTCAACCAATGGATGAACTACCTCATTTTCCACCACTTGAAGGTGCCATTTGTGTGATAGATGTAGTCTCTTCTACACCACCTACTACTACTACTACTATTGTTGTTGTTGCTGTTGCTGCTTCTCTGCTGCTGCTACTACTACCACCACCACCACCACCACCACCACCACCACCACCACCACCACCACCACTACTACTACCACTACTACTACTACTACTACTACTACTATGATTCCTTATAAATGGCCTATCTAGTTTATGGACATTGCTCTATCTCCTACACCTTCAAAAGTACCACCTCCGCTAGCATGCCCACATTTTACTTGCAAATTTTTCATGAATAAATCATATTAGGAACATATTCCATTTGATCCTACTTGCAATGACGCTATATGCACCCGAGTTTATGGATTGATTAGGATTTTATTTTGAGGAGCTTTATCCTGCACCATACACTCCTCATCTTTATTATGGGTTTCTTTTCATCATGACCGCTTATGGCATCCGTATCTTTCACCTTACAATATTTCTCACATGTGATCTTTGATATGCTCCACTTACATTAGGAAATCATGGCTTGAGTACATTGGGGGCACTCTTGATCCTGATCATATAGACATTTCTATTCCCATGCCTTTTGGACATGTCTTTATTTGCAATAGTTCCTTTCTAGGATATACACAAAATCTCACTTGATGTTATGCACATGGTTGTTCAATTCCTCAGTTCACTAACGAGGAATATCCCATGGGTATGTACAACTTACACCTCAGTGGCTCATTACGTGATCAACCAGACACTATTGCTTATCAAGTAATTAATGATTATCCATATAAATTTGACCTTGAAACTGACGATCTCTTAGATAATATTACCTAATGGATTCTTCATCTTCCATATTCGAGGGCATAACATCCAAAAATCCCCCATATTAATATTAGTGCATCTCTCATTTTTTCACTCTCATATCATAAGGACATTCATCCACACCACACATGATTCGACCATTTCTCGATGACACACTCTTGTGTTTCAGTTCACACTTGACTTTTGAGGGATACGTACTACACATGAATCCCACAAACTGCACATACTACACATTGTGTCTCTTTACAAATATTATAATTCATGTCACATTTTTGCATCTTACTTACCCTACATCTTTAGTTTTTTGACATTTGTACATCTATACATCATACATACTCTACACACTATATTAGTATTCATCACATATGTGTCACACTCCTATTGTTTACGAGTCTAGCATCATATACTAGTCATCCTACATACTACATAACACACACTCCCATATTATTACTCTATCTACACATCACATGGTCGTCTCTTATCATAACACATACTACATCATATTCTACACCTTTCGCAATCACTACCCTATGGCATACTCTAATTCCTCTATCTATACTCAAATGTTGAGGGTTTACCAATCAAATGGACCTTATCACACACACATGTTCATTAATTGATCTTCTATCATGTGATATTACTAGGCTAGTGAAATATGCTACAGGATAAATGGTTACCTATTTCTTTCATCTTGTAGAGGTACACACTTTAGGCTATATCACCACTCCTATTCGTCTCATCGTGATATATAAGATTTGGGATATATCATCACGTGTTCATATCTAGGATGCATATCATCACACATACATACTCATCACACTACATTAGACACAACACACAACTCAACCATTTCTTAATGACGTAATATTTTTTTCGGTTCATTCTTGAATGCTGAGGGGGAATACTAAACAACCTCACTACATACAAATCTATTCACTTGGGGTACACAGCTCCTACCATTCCATCCATCCAAAAAATTTGCATATCAAGGTTACTTTTACTCTTACTTACATTTTCTTTTTATGATCACTTATTGAACATGCTAGCTAGATATCTTATATGGAATTATATTTACCATACACACATGCATGTTCATGTCCATTTCTAGTTGTGATTTTAAATACATGTCTCTCACACACAATAGGGATGCTCGTCTCTTACCACTCCTACAACGATCGCTAGGGGAATCCAAATTCATCTCTTACAGGTGTTATTGTTTCATTTTGTACTTAGCACTCTACATTACTTGCTTATACACACTTTTTACATATGGGTTATCTTTATAACATGTTAATGGGTGCTTCATGTGTAACATTTTTTTGCATGACTATTTGCTTTTATAGTTATCATTATTTGTACATTCTTGTTTTGTTTGCTATTGTATGTGGCCTTTCCCTTTGTTTGGTGTGCATACTTGTTTGTTTGTATACGACAATTATGGCCTTGTGTGTCTTGTGACATCGTGAGTGATGTACCATGTTTAAAACCCACTTTGGCGGTCTATAATTGTCTTCTTTCATGTTTACTTGCATTCTAGCTTATACATTGTTTGTGTAACGTACACTTGTCTTTTATATGAATGCTTATTTGTACTAACACTTGTTTCTAGCCACTTATTTTTGTGTGCCTTGGTTTCTACCAAGTGAATTCCCTTACCCTTGTAGCACACATTTTATGCATCTAGTCCTCTTTTGGGGCCACATTCTCCTATCAATGATGTCGCATGCACCCCCAAAGAGGGGGAATCATTTGGGGTTTTACATACTACACAACGCTTCTACACCGGTACAATTCAATTTAGTTTCCACCATTGGCATTATGGGTTATACAACGAGTGGGTTTAGACTAGTCTACGAACCCCATATACAATAGATTTTATAGGATAGGTTGTCCTTAGAATTCTAGGGAATAGTTATAGGTTGGAGGATACAACGGATTTCCTCCCTACACTACTTCGTCTAGTGGCGTCGGATCTACCAAGAAATACAAAGATCTCTTAACTCATTATTTATGGAAGTAGTTACAAGTTGGAGAATAATTTAAATTTCTCACTACACTTCTTTGGCCAGGGTGCCATGAGATCACCCAAAAAACTTACAATACAAGATATCTTTTCTACACCCTTTCTCTCATCACGGATCAAAGTGCACATGTTTATTTTACTTCTTACTATATAAATGTGTCTTTTACATGCATTTTTGACATATATACATGTGTATTTGAATACTTGATTGTCTTCTCCTTACATGTCTAACTGTATGAGAAGAAAACAGTCAACAATGATAACAACAACATTAACAACAATATTTTGTAGCAGTACACACCTCATACTAACATGCATGTACATCACACACATTGGAAACTACAAACATGTTTCCACCCTAGGTCCACTCTCACCAATTTTTCACACTTTTGCATGTTTAGTTTACATGCTTCGCTATTTTCTTAGTCCATGCTTTGTCTAGTCCATTGACGTGCTTTCTACATCATTATACATGGACATCAAGTACTTATCTCTATCTACTTTATGTTACCGAGCATTTGTCTCACCAACATAAAGTGGGGGAAAATGTAGACACAAAATAATACACTTTAGATATTATTTAGTCCCAAAGTATCATACTATTATTCATATGGTTTTTGAGTGAAGAAAGTACTAATTAACCCCCATTTGTTTTCCATTTTACTTTGCTTTTTTCATCAACTGTAGAACTTCTACACATACTTGCCCATTCTATTTTTGTCATTTTATGTCATTTTATCCTTAACTAGGGAACCCAGGCTAGTACTAGGGTGCCCACAAGTGCCCTGGTACTAGTCGAGGTTACCTGATCCTCTTTCCACTTTCCTCCGCTTTTCAAACACTTTCTAGCCATTTGAGAATTCTATATTTTTGGTGGTCGGCCTCTTCGGGGTTAATTATGAAATTAGAACAAGAGAACCATATAAATATAAAGTTATGAGACCATAATGAGGGACAAAAAACTAATCACTACTATCATCACCTAAGGTTGCATCCATTAAAGTCTACATTTTTCATCCATCTAGCTCCATCACAAGGAAAAAGACTAGTTCATCGCATCACACTGCATATGAGGGAATTTTATTCTATTCCATCCACCATTTTATTACATTTTTACACATAGTTATTTCTTGCTACTTTCACAAAGTGTGACTGACACAAGAGCACCTAGGGCATGATTGCACACACAAGAACATAGAACTACATCAGGCACGAGATGAAGTGCAATGACCATTAGTAAGTCCACCATTGTGGCCACCGATGATGATGATGACCCCTTCATATGTATTTTTATTTTTAGGTTTTGATTCTTGTCTTGGGGTTTTGCAGGTCTCATCTTCATTTCTGATTTCTAGCAACATATTTTACATTCCATCAAATCTAGTATGAAAACAATCGAACACAGGTGATCACTTAGTGACACATCAGAGGAGGTTTATAAAGATTTTTCATAGACCAGAGCGCCCATATCTCAGACTAGGGTGCCCACAGGTGAAACCGTGCCTATCCAGGTGTCCTAGTCTACTCAAATTTCCCATAGCTACACTTTTTGGATCTCGTCACAGTTGTTTCCTCATCCTATTTCTCCATCCCTCTCTGCGACATGGTCCCGCAAGGTCATCAAATCAGCTGAGTTCTCTCTAACACTCTTTTTACTCCAAGTTTTTACATATCTACTTTCTTAGTTGTTTGGGTCATTTCTCCTTATTTGGTTAGCTCTTATTTACTATTGTACTTCTTAAATTAACTTCTAAAATCCTCATTTTAGTTAATCACTCATTAGGATTTTTATTTTTATTTTCAAATTTAGATAAGAGGAACCTGGGTCAGTCCTATCACCATATTGTATTCTAAATGCATTACTCATTTCTTCCCAAAATAAATTGACCCATGAGACAATGCATTAAACCATTCTCTTACATCTTCTTCCGAGTGTGTACAAACAAATTCAAACAAACATCCTCATATTCCATTTCATAATCATCCATAATATTTTAAAATATCTTCAGATGTTGATCACCACTAATAACATTATTTCCTTGAAATTTGGGTAACCTATCTCTAACCTCATTATGCACCTCATTTGGAGGTTTTATTTAGTTAGTTGATTGGTTATACACGAATAGTGGTCGTTAAAACTCTCACGCATTTAGTGATATTGGTTTTGGATCCCTTATTATTCGGTGAGTGAAATTCTTATTTTATGCTAGTTACAAACAATAATACAAATTAAGTTTTATTAAATTGATTGTATTTAAAGCCATTCCTTCATTTGATATCAAAGCTAGAGAGACTGATCTAATTTTTCTAGTCTTGTTCATAGTTTTCGAGCCAAGTAATGAATACCATGTGCTTAATCTCACATTTAATATAACATTTTTTTATTAACAAGAAGAGGATTTGTGTAGACCACGAGAAATCCTACTATCATTTGTGTACATTAGATATATATCAACAAAAGAAAAATCTGTTTTTGAGTGCAACTCCTTTGTAACTGTTTGTGGCTGTATAAATTAAAATCTCCATTGGCGGATCAACCACACTTTGGTGTTTGCATTATTTATAGTTAGCACTAAAAATTTCTAGTGGCTCTAAACCGAGACTATTCATTGTTGTTCTAAGATCTATTTTTCAACTCACTTGACACGAGTTAATTTTCCTTGGGGATTTAGAAACCCAATGATTAATAATGGTGGTTTATTGGTTTTGGTATCCTCTTAAACCCTATATTCTATCTATTAGCATAATTTTATTTGAATCTGCTTTCTGACTCCATAGATCTTGGAAAACTATTTAAAAATATTGATGGGATCGGTTTTCAAGACAACTCAAGACTTAATTTGTCTAAATTATCTTTATATCTAGTATTCTTTAGTAGTGAAGATCTGTAGGGTCATCTTGGGATAGGGGAGCCAAATATATGCCAAGTATGAGCTTGGAATTTGAAGCGATTTACATTTAATAAATATATAGAATTCGAGTAGCCACCTTTAACATGCCTAGATCATGCCTTATTTGTGGCCTCTTCCCAATGCTATGCCATTAATAATTCAAATTATTCCATAACCTCCTCTACCTCCTACAAATTTCCTATTTTTTCCCCTTTATTTAGGGTTATATTCTATTGCAATTTCACTTTTGTCTTTCCATAATTTTTTTAATCTGGTCTAGCTTACATTTTTATATATTTGTATTGATTTAGTGAAGTATTTAAATATTACTTTTAATATTATTATTTTATTATGTTGATCACATTATTAAGTCTTGTGTAATTCATTCCCATAAGTCTCTGTGTAAGTAATTCTAAGACATATCTAAATTATATTGACTTAAAGAAATCTTCCAAATAGATTTGGGACATGCTAAACAAACTCTTTGGTTCATAAAATGGTAATGCGAGAGATAACAATGAAGCAGAACTTGTTTAGGTTAAATATGGAAGAAGGAGGAGATATAGTTTCTCACATCAACAAGTTTCACTCTCTTATAACATAACTAGCAGGAATAAATGAAGCCATTAAAAATGATGCAAAATTAATACTATTAAATAACATGTAAAACCGTATGTCAAACATAGTGTTCATTTTTAAAAAGCTGAATCCAAATCTGAAAATATCATATCTACATTGCTTGAAGAGGGAAATAAGAACAAAGCTTCAGACTCAGATAAAGAGAAACTATTGTCTATAATGACTAATCCCATCACTTTTTATTATAATTCTAATCATGTGAAGGATAAAGGTACATGTTTTAATTATAAAAATTAAGGGTGTGTGACAAGAACATGATCTCCTTGATAAAAATATGACTAATATGGAAATGGAAATTGGAGAAACTGATGAAGAGGAAGATTATGAGAAAGACTCAAACAATCAGAGTGATGAAATTTTTTTATATTAAGGTGTGTGAGTGTAATATTTCTCCTCCATATTCACATCAAATGAGGAATGTTTTTAGCGTGAATATTATGTAGTGATAAATAAATAACAACTTACATAAGTTTTTATTTATTTGGTTGTTTAGTTATACGTGAATAGTGGTGGTTAAAACCACTCATGTATTTAGGGATTTTGGTTTGTGGATTCCCTATTATTTAGGAGAGTGAAATTCTAATTTATTTGTTGGTTGCAAATAATAATATAACTTATGTTTTATTAAATTTATTACATTTGAAGCCCCACCTTCAATCCAGGCATAACCTCAAAATTGATAGGTCTAGAGGCATTACTAATGAAAGGAGAATGGGAGGATGATGATCCATATTGATATGAAATGGGTTTTCAGAAAGATGATCATATGGGTTTCAAATAGGTAGTCTATGAACTAAGTGAGTAGGGTCATTGTTATGAGGAATTATCATAGGAACAACTTCAAAACAAAAGGCTCTATCCTCACTTGTGAAAAAATAGACAGGCTCAAGGAATCTTCTAGAAAATTTGGGCATAATTGTTGAAACAAAGAAATTAAGTATTCAGGGATATTTGGTTTAAAACTATCAGAATAACTGGAATAATCTTCAATCAAGGGGGACTCACCAAACTCATAAGGATGAATGCCCTTACCTTTTGAACTCTAACCTCTTCTAGGATTCCAAACTTTCTTCCTTCTTTTTGGTAAGGTGTTTAACTCGGGAAGAAGTTTATTAACATGCACTTGATTTGAATGATGATATTATTCCTTCCATATTTGTGAATGAGGAACACCAACAAGATATAATAAATAATATATCATTTTTCCGACCTAGAACTCGGGATGGAATCACCATTAGATATTTCACTCTAGAAATAATAAATAAACCTTGAAATGAATGGAATATTATTATATAAACATTAAAAAATGATACTTGATAAACCTTTGGAAAAACCAGGTGCATCAAACAAGTATTATAGACATTTTAAAACTAAGAAAACACCGGATGAATAAACATCTCTAAAACCCAATACTCAAATATCCAAAAAGTCACCCGATAATGGTGTTATTGATGAATAAGTAGATCAAGTATGAACCATTTAACTCAAAACATTTGACAAGAAAATATAAGGAAACTTATTATAAACAAGGAACTAATAAATCTTGGCATGAAACTCAATATTTCCCTATAATGACACCAAAATTGGATATTTTGACAAACATATCTGATTTCAAGAACACCATTGATTCATAAAATTTGGAGAATTATTGATAAAAACCTTGTCAAATTATACAAAAACCCAGACAATAGTATTTGAGAAAAACTAAGACAAATAATTCCCGAAAATGGTTCCGAGAGGCATGTTGGTTCCTAATATAACACCCCATACAAGGAAAATAGTAAGGATGAAGGAAATTAGAAAAATAAACATGTGTATACATTGTTTTGTAGCCATGTATGGACCTATCTATCTCTATTAACCATGCCTTATGGGAATGACAGGAGGCACATAAATAAGGATTTGGTTAGTGTCATACTAATTTACGGATCTACGAACTAAGGTGAGAGAACCTAAAGGGTGTATTGAAAGAGAGGGAGATATTAAGTTTCAAACCCTCATACTTACTGTAACCTTAATCGAGTTCAAAGGCAACCACTAAATTCAATGCTCATTCAAAATAATGGTCACATAAGCATTGAAGATATTTGATACATCAAACACAAGCCACTGAAGACAGATAAAATTTGATCAAAATCATCATCTTTGAATAAATTTTATACAACTTGGGATATGATGATGATGGGGTGTCGAACTTCCCAAATCATGGAAAACACACTTGAAATATGTGGGATAGGTGTAATTTTCAAGATGAAACATGTAAAATAAGAAAAGGTAATGTGATTTTCATGGGTATTATGGGGATATTACTTAGTTAAATGAAGTGGGGTGGTCAATCTGTTGGGGAGAACTATAAGTGTTCACCATTCTAGGTTATTGTTTCGAAATGAGAGACAAAATCAAGAGAGAATAAACTTTAAAGGTGTATTTGTATTCATTGATACCAAATGTGTGCAAACCCTACCACATAACCTCTGAATCTTCAACAAAAACACTTATGCATAAAATTTTAATAAATGTTTTATTGCATTAATTCATAACACTCAAGATCTTTAAGTAGTCACATCCTAAGTAATATTGTAGAAAAGAGTTATAAACTAAATAAAAATTTCCAAGTAACACTACATCAAAATGTTTATTTAACAAAATATTCTATATAATAACTAGAAATCTAACTCCATCATATTTCATTGATTTAAACATGTGTAAGATTACACTAAAAGTCATATTCATCAACTATGTTCTCATTTACATTCTAGGATGCTATAATAAAACATGGAAAATAGTTTTGTACACTTTAATTTGGACAAGGGAGACATACCAAATTCTCTCAATTCCTTTTAATGACTATATAATGTAATCACCTTAGTAAAAATCAAAAATAGAACCAAAACCCCTAGAATGAAGACATTCCTTCATTCTTATACAAAATTTCCTAAAAGGGAATATACCTATATAACCCCAAGAAGCCCTTGAAAGCTAAAAAATGTGGGTTGATAATCCTTGATCCATACAAATGAATGGGAGGGCCATTTAAACTAAAACAATTCCATCTTGGTGTGTCAGGTTGGAATGGTTTTGGATCATGATTGATCATGTGGATAAGTAGAGAATATTAATTTTACAAATAAACTCATTTTTGTCACTTTCTACCATGTCACCATCATACATGCATTTCCAAGGAGTGTTTGTTACCCATTTCCATAATTTGATTTGATTATGTCATTTGGAAGAATGATGAATACTAAATAATACAAAATGAGGATGAAGAAAAAAAATGAAGAAAGAGTTCAAGAAGGTTAGATATCGATGTGTTCAACCTATTCCTTATTTTTGAGTTTATTCTGTATGAATTAAGGTGTTTAAACACCCCCAAAATGGGGTATTTATCTAGCCCTACATGATAGAGAAAGATTATTTCCTGTTTATATAAGAGACTATACATTTCAATAGAAATAGCTTCCTTCTCGTTGACTCTCTTGACCATTGATTGAGAATTTGTAGGGCATATTCTATTAGGTTTGAGACATTATTATATAAACCTAAGATCCTATCCTTACTTACCAAGTCTAGTTAGAGATATGGCTATTTATTGGGGTTTCTATTCTCTAGGAGATGGATTTTTCTCTCTTAAGGTCAAATTTTGCAAAGTATTGGTTCATTGTGGTTCCATTTGGGGTTTATGCTAAGGTGGTTATAGATGTACAACCATTAGAAATATTTGAGAGCATGTGTATATTTATCCCTTGTTTCCTTTTGTAATGAATACAAAAGATAATACTTCCATACATATGTTTGTTATTTCTTATTGATATTAGATCTAAAAATGATGAAACCTTCGTAATCTTTTATTTTGTTAGGATAAAATATAATTATTATTCTAATTAATTATGCATTGCATATTAATAAATTTATTATTTATTATTTATTGGTTATATGGTTATATTTAATTATAACCATCTTATTGTTTGTATTTGAACAATACATGAGCTGTTATATTGTTTTAATAATATAATTATTTGATTTTATTTTTATGCTTCCCGGATGTAATATTGGAAGCTTATGTATTTAGGAATATGGTTACACTTGTGTAACTCTGTTTACTATTTGCATTCATTTGTTCAATACCTATAAGTATTGCAGCTCATTCATATGTAAATGGTTGATTGAGATTAATAAATTTAATCAGGCTCCCACCCTATTTCTCAATCTACATTTGGTACCAAAGTGAGAATCTGGCCTGTGAAGCAGCAAAGGGTTGAAGAGAGGTTGCAGTAGGAAGAGAAGAGTCTTGGAGAAGAATTTGCTTTTCAAGAGAGCCTGTGTTGCCTCCAAAACTTCCCAGACATCCCAACATCTCCACGACCCCCTCTTCCATTCCAGGTGTTTGGAATGTAGTTTTTTTTGCACGCACTTTGTGCACCCAACACCAGGAAAAAATTGTTGCAAGTATACAATTTTTTTAAAAAAATTAATTTTATCCCCATTAGGGGTTTTATCTCTAATATTAGAGAAGTATTTAGAGCAGTCTACTATCAAATTTGGAGGTGTTTCTACCCAATTCCTAGCAATTTGTTTGTTTATTTGGCCAAGCCCATACCAAGGGCATCAAGCAATGGTGAGTTATATTGTTGGCTGAGCCATCCACCGACCCTGCACAAAGTTGAAAAGACCAAGTTGGATATATTGCATTGCTCGTTGACCGAGCTATTCTCCATCGGGTTTGTTAGACGACCTTCATTCAACACTCTCGAACCGGATCCTCTCCAAACGTGTAGATCACTGGTTACACCAAGCATTATACTCATTGCTCCAAATGATTCTGCTGAAATCGACAGGTCTATGTTATTGTTTTTTATTGGCACGTGAGGGCTTTATACCACCAACAACAAAAGGACCTCTCATCCCGCTATTTTCCTCGGTGACCCCTGCAATAAAAATAACAAACCTGCACAAAAAGCAAAATAGTGAGGTCAAATACAGTGATCAAGCATCACTCAACACGTTGAAGAAAATTAAAAACAAGAGCGTCTCATTCAAATCAAGAAAATCAAAATCAAAAGGAGATAAAAATGTTTCAAGATCCATTTTTGGTAAAAGAAACCCTAATCCGCATTGCCACACATGCAGCTCCATGTGCAGCCTCAACCACGTCGCATTTTGCAAGGTTAGTCATTTTTTGAATGTTTTAAATACAAGTTTGTTCATTTCATACTCCAAGCGCACATAGTGCCAAGTTGGATAATTGGAAGTGGCTTAGGAGTAGGAGGTGCATGGTTCGAATCACACCAAAAACACAAGTTTTTCAATTTTGAAATTTGGCGGAAAACTTAGTGGAACCACTAAATTTAGTAGAAAATTCAAATTTAGTTATAACTAACTAAATTTAGCGGGAAATCCCTAACTTAGGGTATTTTTTTCCCATTCAGCATGTTTCTTCATTCCTAGGACAATTTTTGCTAAAGGAGGCCTATCTAAAAATTGCATTTTCAGCTATATTTTTGCAATTTTTTGGCATAGTGGGTCATTTTCAGCTCCAGAGACCACCAGGGCCTACAAAAAAAAATTTTTTTTCCTGCCATTCAATTTTTTCCAGATTTTTGAATGTAATTGCATGATGTAATATATTATACTAATTTACAGGTTTCCATAAGTCAATTGTAAACTTTGTAACTCGCTCGAAACTACTAGAATTGTAATAAAAATAGTAAAAATTGGTTCTGAAACACTCATAAGATCCTAGATCTCATTCGTAGTGTTCAATATATATGGTGCCTCTGGGAAGTGCTTATGGGTAAATTCATCATGAATACTACTGCACTTAATGCCTAATATAGATGTAACAACGTCATCTAGGCATCGACCCTTTAAATCGACGAGGAGTAATAAGGTCACAATGCACACACTATGAGCCATCCCATCCTTCTATGAATGATTGCACGACATAAATCCGGACTAAGAAATTATCCAAGTATATAGCGAAGTTATGCTCACGTATGATAATATTTCTTTGAGCCGGTGTGAAAAATCACAAAACCCCTTTCGATACTATCTTGGTACCACGTATTGAATTCTTTCACTATGTTAACACCTCTTTCACATACTATCAGGTATATAGAAAGCATGAGATTCTTCCATGTAATTCTTGGTATATTGGAAGGGCGTGTATATAGAAAGGTTTGGTATATCGATGATGGTATATAGATTGGGAGACCTTATACCTGAGTAATAAGAGCCAAACCCTACATCAGTTGATCTCTGCAAAATGGGCACCAATGCCCCCAATTTTTCTTCCAGATTAGAAATTACTTAGAGGGAACAACTATGCTGCATGGAAGACAAAAATCAAGACACAACTTGAGTTTGAAGAAATCTAGCATGTTGTGACTGGTACTCTGACTAGATCAACAACTGATACAACACAACAAAGGTAGTTTGATAGAGAAGATCAGAAAGCCAAACTCATAATCTTGTTTGGAGTTTCTGATGATGTGCAATCCCACATTTGAGATGCCACAATAGCCAAAGAAGCATGGGATAATTTGATCACAGTATACAAGGCCAAGAACAAGAATGTTATATTGAATTTGCAGAGTCAGTTACACACATTAAAGTTCAAATAGAATGAGAAAATCGAAGCTTTCTTAAGAAGAGTTGTAGAGTTGAGGGCTTCACTTCTAGCCCTGGGAGAAGCGGTCTCAGATGATGCTCTCATTCCCATTGTTCAAGAGCACTCCCCTCTTCTTACCACATTTTTGTTACAACACTAAATGTGTCAAATATGACCATTAGTTTTTACAAATTGGTAAACCTACTATAACAAGAGGAAGAAATGCACAATAAGTATGATGAAGAAGAGAAGGAAATCTCTTCACATCAAAAATGGAAAGGAAAAGGTAAAGGAAAACATAATTCCTATCAAAATTCCCAAAATCAAAATCAAAATCAAGGGGACAGACAACAGAAGAAGCAATGTCCTATCTGCAAAAGAGGACATGACCTAAAATATTGTTGGTATAATACTTACAAGAAAGGTTCATCTAGCAACTCTGGACCTCAACAACAACAATCTTACAAGGGACATTCTAACCACAATCACGGGAAGAAAAAGGGGAACTGGAAAAGAAGACCCCATCAGCAAGGAAATATTGTTGAGCAATAAGAATAGTCAGATAATGAAGACTACTTGTTCACTACTCAATCAAGTGAACCATCCATGTCATCTAGTGATGTTTGGTATGTTGATTCGGGGGCCACTTGACACATGACCAGCCACAGAGACTAGTTTATTTCAATGAGGGACACGCCATCAAAAAATCATGTTTCGTTGGGAGATGATTCTTCATATACAATTCAAGGGATTGGGAACATTTCTCTACCCCTTGGTTCACACAATTGTAGACTTTCAGATGTCTTATATGTCCTTAGGTTGATAAAGAATCTTCTTTCAATCAGTCAAATCCTTGATCACAATCTAAAAATTGACTTTGATAGTCATTCCGGCAAGAAAACATGTTTGATTCAAGATAAATCATGAAGCTCGAAAATATTTGAAAAAAATCCTCTAATGTGGGACGCATGTTCCAGTTTGATTTTTTCCATAAAGATGATCAGACACTTGTGGCTAAGAAATATACCTCAACACAATTTTGGCATTGAAGACTTGGTCATGTATGTTTCAAGTATCTTGAGACACTTTTTCAGCATAATATGGTACATGGGCTACCATCTCTTTAGAAGGATACAGATAAGTGTCCTCACTACCTAGCAGGAAAACAACACAAAGCTTTGTTCCAGAAGAGTACATTTCAAGCTCATGGAAAACTTGACTTGGTTCATACCGATATTTGTGGTCTGATGTAACCAAGTCATTATGGGTTCCAGTACTTCATGCTTTGTGTTGATGACTACTCAAGAAAAATGTGGATTTTTTGTCTTCGCAAGAAAAGTGAAGCTTTTGAAACTTTCAATAAGTTCAAAGTAGCAGTTGAGAATGAAATTGGTCATCACATCAGAACTCTCCACTCAGATCAAGGGGGAATTCACCGATGTGAGTTCATAGACTACCTAAAAAGTCATGGGATTCGTAGACAAATGCCTCCTCCACACACACCGTAATAAAATGGTGTTGTTGAGAGAAGAAATCATACTATCATGGAAATGGTGTGATGCATGATTGATGACTCTGGACTTGTAAAGACATTCTGGGTAGAAGCAACAAAGACAATAGTGTATTTGTTGATCGAGTGCCCATAGTTGCTCTTGATGGAGTAACACCACAAGAAGCATGGTCAAAGTGGAAACCATCTATTACACACCTTAGAGTATTCGGTGCAAAGAAAGCATGCACATAACCAAGTAGAAAAGAAAGAAAGCTGGACATAAAGTCACATAAACTCGTCTTCATTGGGTATAGTGAAGACAATATTTGGTACAAATTGATGGATCCTAAGACCATAAAAGTCTACACCAGCAGAGATGTTGAGTTTTTAAGAAGAAGGAAGAAAAGTCTCCTCCTTGGACTCACATGAGTAGATGTAGATTTTTCACCATTGTAAAAATTTAAATTGATGTTCCCACATATGAGGAAAGTTATGATGGGAATAATGGTGTTGATCAAATAGAACCACGGACCACGGAACAGTTCAACGTATGCCCAAGTGGTGTACTAGTACATTATGAGATACAAGAATGGATGCTCCACCGGATACATCCACCCTTGGACCATGAACTTGTAGTAAAGAAAGAGAATAGTTAACTTTGTGTTGATGAGTAGAGTTATTGAATCTAATGATCCCTCTTGATCCTAGGAAGCCCTATAGTCAAAATCTTGGAAAGATGCCATGGATTCTCGAATATCATGCAATGATGAAGAATAACACTTGGCAACTTGTCAATATTTCACCAGAAAGAAACCCATTGGATGTAGATGGATATTTAATACAAAGTACAAAGTAGATGGGATAGTGGAAAAGTATAAAGAGAGACTAGTAGTAAAGGGGTATGCACAAAAAGAAGGCATAGACTATGAGGAGACATTTGCTCCCATAGCTAAGATCAAAACAATTAGATTGATCTTTGTTGTAGCTACATAGTTTGGTTGGAAATTCCATCAAATGGATGTAAAAATTTCCTTCCTAAATGGATATTTACAAGAAGAATTCTACATGACTCAACCTGAGGGATATGTAGTACCTGGTCAAGAAGCAAAGGTATGCAGACTCAGGAAATCTCTATATGGCCTCAAATAGGCACCTCGGGCATGGTACATCAAGATTGATGAGCATCTTGTATAACATGGATTTGTTAGAAATGCATACAATCCAAATATTTACCTCAAAAAGAAAGGGGGGGAGATTTTGATTGTTGTTGTCTATGTCGATGATCTAGTCATCACTAGCAGTTCAGTGAAGATGATCAATGCAATGAAGAAAGATATTAATCGATTGTTCGACATGACAGATCTCAGGCTAATGCATTATTGTCTTGGATTGGAAGTATGGCAGAAAGAGAATCACATATTTGTTTCTCAGATGAAATATACTAAGACAACGCTCAAGAAATTCAGGATGATGGATTGCACACCAATTGCTACACCTATAGAGAACAGATTACATTTATCTCATTTAGATCCATCTCTTGAGGTAAATACCACTCTCTATCGGTAGTTGATTGGGAGTCTCATTTACCTAACCTACACTAGACCAAATATCAACTTTACAGTGAGCTATCTATCCAGATTCATGTAGGAACCCAAAGTTTGGAATTGGAAAGAAGAAAGGTGCATTTTGAGATATCTCAAAGGATCGGTGGATCTTGGTCTAGAATAAAGAAGAATGGTAACTTCTTCTTGACTGGATATTTGGATTCATATCATGTAGGAAATATTGATGATAGAAAATCCACTTCAGGATTTGATTTTTATGGGATCTGGACCAATATCATGAGGAAGCAAGAAATGAAACTTTTCTTCTTGCTCTTCCACAAAATCCTAGTATCATTCTACAAGGGAAGTTGTCATGAAATGATTTGGCTACGTCGCATACTAAAAGGACTTGGAATACCATAGGACAAACTGACCACCATGTATGTTGACAATGAAGATTTTCTCAAACTTTTTTGCAATCCTATTTTTCATGAGAGAACAAAGCACATTGACGTACAAGTTCATTTCATATGCGAACATGTGTTGAAACACAACATCCAAATTCAATTTTTTCCAACAATTGAACAAAAGTAGATATTTTCACGAAGTCACTTGTACGTGTCAAAAAGATTAGAGATCTATGTGTTCAACCTCTTAATTATTTTTGAGTTTATTCCTGTATGCATTAAGGTGTTCAAACACCCCCAAAATGGGGTATTTATCTAGCCACATGATAGAGAAAGATTATTTCCTATTTATATAAGAGACTGTACATTTCAACGAAATAGCTTTCTTCCCCTTGACTCTCCCCATTGATTGACCATTTGTAGGGCATATTATATTAGGTTTGAGACATTATTATATAAACCTGAGAGCATGTCCTTACTTACCAGGTCTAGTTAGAGCTATGGCTATTTATTGGGGTTTTTATTCTCTGGGAGCTGGATTTTTCTCTTACGGGTCAAATTATACAAAGTATTGGTTCATTATGATTCTATTTGGGGTTTATGATAAGGTGGTTATAGATGTAAAACCATTAGAAATATTTGAGAGCATATGCTTATTTATCCCTTGTTTCCTTTTATAATGAATACAAAAGATAATACCTCCATACATATGTTTGTTATTTCTTATTGATATTAGATCTAAAAATGATGAAACATTTGTTCTCCTTTGTAATTTTATTTATCATGTTGAAAAACTATAGGGAAGAATTTTATAGTGATTTCTTAATTTGGGTATTGAAGGAATGTTGTTTTGTAGTGCATACTTTACAACATTTTCTTCAATTATAAATTCCTTTTGCAATTTTTTTGGGAATGAACATCTATTATCTTAGGGTGTCCTTTTATTTTAGGGATTTGACATGGTGAATACATGAAATTCTATTCTCAGGTGTCTAATACCTAGACAAGGAAAACAATGAGGATTAATGAAAGGAGTAAATATAGACCTATTTATATGCCATTTTGTAGCCATCGATGGATCTATTCATCTATATTAACCATGCCTTATGGGAATGAAAGGGAGGCACGTGATTAAGGATTTGGCTATTGTCATACTACTTTATGGATCTACTTAAAAAGGTGAGAGAACCTGAATGGTGGCTTCAAATAGAGAGGGAGATATTATATATCAAACCCTCAGACTTGTTGGAACCTCGATATGATATTAAATGCAAACAATAAATGTAATTCTAATTCAAAAGAGTGGTCACATAAGAATTTCAAGAATTTGATACATCGATACAAGCCACTGAATATTTATAAAATATGATCACAATCACTATCTTGAAATAAATTGTTGACAATTATGATATGATGATGACGAGATGATGAACTTCACAAATCATGGAAAAAGCACATGAAATATTTGAGATAGGTGCAATTCAAAAGCAAAAAAATGTAAAATAATCAAAGGTAATGTGATTTGTAGGGGTAATATGGGAATAATACTTAATTAAATGAAGTGGGGTGATGGATTTGATGGGGAGAAGTATCAATTCTCACCATTCCAATTTGGTGTTTCCAGAATGTAGAGAGAAAAAAATAAATATAGAATAACCTTCAAATAGGAATTTGCATTCATTGATAAAAAAATTATGCAAGCACTACCACATAACCTCTAAATCTTTAGCATAAACACTTATTCATAAATCTTCAATAAAATGTTTATTGCATCAATTCATAACACCCAAGATACACTCAAGGAATGTAAGTAGTCACCTCTTAAGTAATATTACAATTAGAATTTTAAAACTAAATAAACATTGTAAAGTAACACTACAACACAATATTTATTCAATAACCAATTCTATGCAATAACCAGAAATAACTCCTTCATATTTCATTGATTCAACAAGCATAATATTACATCAAAAGTCATATTCATCAACTATGTTCTCATTTACGTTAAAATGGTTTTTACACTTCAATTTGGACAAGGGAGACATACATAATTCTCTCAATGCCTGCTAATGACTATATAATGTAATCACCTTAGTAAAAACCCAAAACTAGAACCGAGAACCCCTAGAATATAAACATGCCTTCAATCTTCTACAAAATTTCCCTCAAAGGGAATATACCCTAATTCCCCCAAGAAGCCCTTGAAAGATAGAAAATGTGGGATGATAATCCTTGATTAGTGAAAATTAATGTGAGGGCCATTCCAATTGAAAAGATTACATCTTAATGTGCCAATTTGGAAGGGATTTTTATCATGATTGATCCCATGGATAAGTAGAGAATATTAATTATGCAAAAAAATCCTTGTTGTCTCTTTCTAACTTTCACACCATCATGCATGCAGTTATAAGGATATTTTTTTACCCATTGCCATCATTTGATTTGATTCTTTCACTTGGAAGACTAATGAATAGAAAATAATAAAGAATGAGGATGAAGAATAAAAAAGGAAGAAAGTGTTTTAGAAGTGTGGAGATATATTTGTTCACCCTCTACCTTCTTTTCATGTTTATTATTTTATGTATCAAGGCATTCAAACATCCCCATAATGTGGTATTCATCTGGCCCCACATGATAGAGAAAGATTGTTTCCTATTTATATGAGAGACTATCAATTTCTACATAAATAGATATATTCCTCTTGAATCTCTTGGCTAATTTATTTATGCAACTCTCCAAATGAGATTCTAACTATCTTACAACATTTTGTCATGCAATTTCAATTATATTTTCTACATCTGCATTTCATGGAGTGTATACACTGTGAGGCGAATAATTTCCTTAATTTTTGACATCTACATATTCTCCTTCTTTCTTCCTCATTTTTGGAGTTGGCTTATGCAACCCACAAAGTATTCATTCTCAATCTAATAGCTATTTTGTACTCATATTATCTTTCTTGGTAGTTTGAGGGAACTATTCCTTCATATTCAACCACCTCATCATCCATGGGAGAGATGGCATCAACTTTAGGCAACACAACATCGCAATACTCCATCTCTTCTTGATATTTTTTAATTAATGATTTACTTTCCTCCATTTTTTATAGATAAAAGTTTTGGAAAGGCTCTAAGGGCCATATACAAAATATATTATAATGTGAACCCATCAACAACACAAAAACCATCTATCAAAAAAACAGCCCAAAGACAAAATCCATCTCGATTCAAGGAGACATTGACTCAACAACAGAGTTGCAGAAACCAAAACAAAAGTAACTAGCCTAACTAGACCAAAGACCACCGGATACGGAGACTGCATCAGGTTAACAAAGGAGTCCTGAAAATCTCCTCAGGTACATTTAGCCCATGTCCTTGAACTAGGGTCTATAGAGATGTCTTGATCAAACCCCCATTTTCATACTCGAGTACTCGACAACATACATTATTTTCTTCCCTTTTCCCGATGCCACCATCTCCTGAAGCACATCAACCCTACTACTTAGCATCACTAGCTCAGCCCCATGCCACTGTGCCCCGTGAATTAATATTTTATTTTCCACCTTAAGCCACTTCACCACATCCTCCAGACTATCAATTTTATTAGCTAGAAATATCACAAACACATTGGTTTCAGTATGCCCCTCATCATTACTTGTTTCCTTACTCTGACCCACAAGAAATTGAAGGGCCTCCACCACATCCAAATCCTTCCTATCTCTATCCTTTAAAGCCATAAGCTTACCCCTATCAGCCAAACTAACATGATCCTCCCAATCATCCCCAAAATTGATAGAAACATATTTAGAAGGAATATGGGAACCAAATTTAAAGAGTAACAGGATTAAACCTTGATGCAATGGCACATCCACCATTTTAGCCTTGAAATCCTTCACCGATAAACTCAGGGAATTGAATAAGTAAAAGGGAATACTAACCTTCTTATTCCTTCAAAAATGATTTAACATAATGAAGTGTTGGGTGTGGAGTTTCCTATATTTTCCATCAAGAGTAATATACTTCATAATGTTAAAACAAACCTCAGGCCACCGCCATGGCAGAGAATTATGAGCAATCCCATCCTCCATGTGTACAATATTTTCATCCACACTCAAGAAGTTAAAAACCTCTTCCTGAAACCTCTTCCTATCTTTGAAAACCTTGCAACCAGTACACTCCATATCAGTCACTTTACCTATAAAATATTCTCGAGACCAAAAAACTAACACCATGCATAACAACAACCCCATTCTTCTAGGCATGTGTAAAGTCCTTGGAAATATTTTCATCAAATCCCTGAAGTCTCTGAAAGAAATGTGCCACACCTCCATTTTGAAAGATATCCCATATCATTGAATCCCTTTCCAGAGCAGTGCAAGAAGATGGTTCCACCCTAACACGATTTCCACCCATAATGGTAAAACCAGAAACACACCCAACAATAACCAGACAGAGTAAAAAATTGACTATAAAATTCCCAACCCGGAAATAAATAAATAGAAGCCCACACAATTGGAAATGATGAAAAGGATTACACGAATCCACCTCTCACACTTAACATTAAAATCCCTCATCTTTCTGTATAAAGGAAAAACTTAGTATCCAATGGTAAGTCCATCTCATTAAGCCATACATGCTCATGATGGGCTCAAACTCCCACACTTTCTAATGAGTCAAAGCACTAGCATTAGCTTCCCAAAAAACATGTGTGACACCAATCTCCTCAAATTTTGATACCAAATTCCTAACTTCTTCCATGATGGGGTTTATATTAATATGATGCTTTAATTTCCTTGTATAGCTTTGATAATATACAAAGAATTCCCCTCCACAATGTCTATTAGCCCATCTTAGACCATAAAGAGCTGCAAATTCCTCTGCATAATTACTAGTTTTATTACCAATGGGAACAACATAAGCCATAACTAAGGAGCCCCTATCATTTCTAATAATACCTCCAACACCAGCCAACCCCAAACTACTCTTAGTAGCTCCATCAAAATTTAACTTCAACCAACCACTCCTTGGTTTTTCCCACTTCACATTATGCCTGTCATTATTCTTTATCACCAAATCTTGTTGGACACAATTACCATACCCCAAAGCTTTAATAATCTCCCTTTCCACACTTGATACCTCCTTAACTTCCTTAAATCTAATAATAGATAGGTTACTACTCAAAGCTCCCAATATCAAATTCCCCACCCTTTCCAAGGATTTTTGAGTTTCCTTGAAAATTATATGATTTCTTTCAAGCCAAATACCCCACAAGAAATGAGGTAGCACCAATTTCTAGGATTTTTTCAAACACTTAGAGATAAAAGGGCCCTTCCATTGATCATACCATTCAACAAGATTTTTTGAAGCACCCACGAAACCTTAAAAACCAAGAATTTTAGAGCTCACTTTTGAGCATAGGGGCATTGAAGAAACAAATGTTGAATAGTTTCATTATTTGATTTGCATAAAATGCACCTATTTGGAATCATCATACCTTTAACCTGTAGATTATCAATTGTAAGAATTTTATTTTGTATGACATGCCATAAAAATAAATTCACCTTAGGAATGAGATTCTTATCCCATAACGATCTCCACCATAAATTTGGTTGTGGACCATTACAGACAATTTCATAACCAGATTTCACTGAGTACTCCCCATGCTTAGTTCCAGCCCATATACGAACATCCAGTTTATGCCTTAAAGGGATAAAAACACCTCCTAGATTGATATTAATATTTTGGAGAGCCTCCTTAATGTCTTCTTCCTCTCCCTCCCATTGAAGAGATCTCTAGGTCCAACCTCCATCCAACCTAATCCAATAGTCCCTCAAAAGGCTGCCCACGAAGATATAAAGTAGTTTGCAACATTTCTCCATATCATTTGATTTATCAAAGGTTCCTCATTAATCCACCTTACCATCCCCTATTTCCCATTTACTTCCTTTTATCAAAATCCCTACATTTAGTCAACCCATTCTAGAAACAGGAACCTTGTGGAAGGATATCATCTGACATAAAATCAGCTTGCTCACCAAACAAATATTTGGCTTTAAGGATCTTAGCCCACAAACCATCCTCATGCTGAAGCCTCCATCCCACTTTAGCCATTAAAGCCCTATTCATACATTTTAAATCCTTCAAACCCAAACCACCTACCTTTTTTCCAAAGTGACCCTATCCCAGGCCACAAGGGGAATTCTATCCTTTGATTCAATACCCAACCAAATAAATCTCCTCTAGATCTGAGTAATCACCAT
This sequence comes from Taxus wallichiana var. yunnanensis, assembly GCA_018340775.1. Lineage (NCBI taxonomy): Eukaryota > Viridiplantae > Streptophyta > Pinopsida > Cupressales > Taxaceae > Taxus > Taxus wallichiana. Next base: position 84,377,833 of record CM031234.1, read on the forward strand.
TCTTATCTTAGCGGCATTTTAAATATAGACATAAGATAAACAGTAGACTTTGTAAGGAGCTCTGAAGAAGCTGAATTTTTCCTACCTGTGAAAGTAAGGTCCCCTTCCAAGTAACAAGTTTCTTCTAAAATCTACTAACAAGAGCATTCCAACTCTCAAGACCCATCCTTCCTTTAAACAAAGGCATACCCAAGTAAGAACCAGGTAGAGAGGTGATTGGACATTCCAACACAACAACAATTCTATTATGAACTTCAACATCCACATTCAAGAAAATTATAGAGCTTTTCTAAAAGTTAACTAACTGGCTAGTAACTTCCTCAAAGTCTTGAAGAATACTCTTAAAGGCCATTGCCTCAGAAATAGTAGCTTTGCCCAATAAAAAAGTATCATCAACAAATTGTTGCAACGTTATAGGATCTAGCCTATTAGATATAACAAGACCATGGAGACTCCTCTTGTCTCTATGGGCAACACAAATTCTACTCAAATTCTCTGCCACAATGATATAGAGAAAGGGAGACAAAGGATCCCCTTGCCTCAGACCCCTTCCTGAAGAAAAATAACCTTTAGACTTACCATTAACAAGGATAGAATACTTAGGAGTAGTTACACATTCCATGATCAACTTTATAAAGTGTTCATGAATTCCCAACCGATGCAAAATGATACTTAGAAATCTCCATGAAATCCTATCATAGGCTTTATTCATGTCCAATTTTACTAACATAGCTTCCCTCTTAGAAACATCCATTGAGTGAATAGTTTCATGAATTGTAATAACACTATCCAAAATTTGTCTACCTTCAACAAAAGCTCCTAGTTTGGGGAAATAAAAGCATTCAACAAATCCTTAATCCTGAAGGAGATTATCTTTGTTATTATTTTGTAAACAATATTGCAAAGGCTAATAGGTCTAAATTCAGTAACCTTACTAGCACCAAGAATATTTGGCATGAGGGTTATAAAAGTATTGTTAACTTCTTTCAGTAGTTTTCCATTTCTAAAAATTCTTGGACAGCTTCCTCCACATCCTTATGCACAATATCCCAGAACTCCTAAAAGAAAAAGGCAGAGAACCCATATGGTCCTAAAGACTTATCTCCTTCAATATCAAACACAACCTCCTTAACCTCCTGAGTAGAGGGAATTTTCACTAACTCTGCATTCTCCTACTGAGTAATAACAGGTTGAAAAAGATCCACAATTTTACTCTCTTTAAGAAGATCCGGTTGTCCTCCCTCCGATAACAAATCCCTAAAAACTTATGAATTCACTTGATATCTCAGCCTGATTTTTCAATTTTACACCTCTTCTATCCTCTATCTCCAAAATGGAATTCCTCTGTTTATGGATAGAGGAAAATAGAAAAGAAAGAAATTGTATTCCTATCCCCCTCCTTTAACCACAAATATCTTGAGTTCTGTTTCCAATAGGATTCTTCTTTGGCTTCTAAGTTATGAAACTCCACCAGTAACCCTCTTTCTTTATTCTTGATTTCTTGATCATAGTGCCCACTCTCAATAACTTCCTCAATATTTTTAAATCCTCAACAACTTTTTCTTTTTGGGAAAAAATATTCCCAAAAACTTCCTTATTCCATATTTTCATTCTAGCCTTAACATTCTTTAGCTTGAACATAAGTTTGAACATAGCTTTACCTCTAACTTGAATTCACCAGCATGAATGAATCTCCTCCCTCAACAATGGATGATGTAACCACATTCTAAAGAACCTAAAAGGTCTCCCAACAACAGCTAAACCACTATTAGATTGAAAACAAATGGGACTATGATCAGACCCAATTCTGGGCAGAACAGAGAGAGAACCATCAAGGACAGAGAACCAACTTGTATTAATAAGAAACCTATCCAGTTTAATCTGGATAAGCTCCTCTCCCATCCTTCTATTAGACCAAGTAAAGTTCCCACCTCTTAACTCCATATCCATCAAATTGCAATTGGAAATGAAGTCCGCCAGATCTGCCATACTATCACTAAACATATTTGACCCACCTTTCTTTTCACCAGGACTAAGAGGAGTATTAAAATCCCCTCCAATCATCCAATCCAACTCCTTATAATTTGAATGGAACTGCATAATCTCTGCCCATAACTTCCATCTATCACACACTAAATTAGGAGCATATATATTAGAACATATCCAAACCAAACCATTTTCCTTTTCCAAAAACAAAACAACAAGGTGATGAGATGAATTACAAATAACCAATCCTTCCCTGTCTTTTGAAAGCCATAAAGTAACAATCCTTCTAAAGATCCTGACAGTAAGACACATTACATTTCTGCATCAAACCACAACTTATGCTTTATGTCACATTTTATAAAAACACATGTGCTAGAAATTTTGTTGATATAATAAACAAAAATGTCTTTTTACCTTATCCTTCTCCAAAGATTTTGGGACCAAAATCTCCTCTTCTACTTCCTCCTTACTAAATTGACCCTCATCTTAAAATAGTTTTGTTAAAATATTCTTATCCTGACTATCGCTGAAAAAGTGGTCTACAACTGGGTTTGGAGAGGGCTGCTCATTCTTATCCCGTTCTTCACTTAGATCTGGTTTTGGAAGTATTTCCTCCAAAGTGGGTTGTTGATGTCCTATTTCAATCTATTGAAGAACAGGTTCTTCCACTTCAAGAACACTAAAATTAAATTTTGTTGAGGATGAACCTAGTTTATTTTCCACTTCCTTCTCTTTTTCTCCCAAACAGTCTGTAGTTGTTTCTTTCCTTTCTTGACCTCTTTACATTGCCTCTGTTCATGCCCCATCTTCCAACATTTCTAAAAAAATAGCGGAGAAGCCTCATATTCAATTTTTTGATTCCACACCCCAAACTTCAATTCCAATTCAATTTCCTTTTGCAGAATAGTCCCAATTTGGACATTAACACAAAACCGTGCATACATTAACCTTGTTCATGCCCTAGTAACCGGATCAAAAATTACCAATGATCCAATCACATTGGCAATAGCCTTTAGAATTTCCTCCTCCCAAAACTCCATAGGAAGCCCAAGAAGTTTGACCCAAATAGGAAGCTCATCTGGTGTTTCATTATAGGGATCAAAGCCAGGGCTCCACTTCTGAACCAACAAACTGGATCTCCCCAAAAACCAAGGACCTCCTAAGAGGATGTTTTTACAATCTTCACCATTGGAAAGATTTATTATGAAAAACCCATTAACATAAGAAGTTATTTCCATAGATCCTTTTGGTCTCCACTTCCTTTGTGCCCATTCCTTGAACCATTCTACATTTGGTCGAGACCCATAAAACTTTCCAACCAGGGAGTACTCCATCCTAGATCTAGCTTTCTCAGCCAAAACATTCGAAATAGCCAAACTCAAAAGACCATTCTTATCAATAGCTTGAATAGTCATACCTATCAATTGAGGCCCAATACCTCTAGGATGACCCAAAATATTATCATCCCAAGAAGGAGAACATAATACATTACCATTATCAAGCCGAGGAAATGGGTCCCCTATCTATGACGTCTTGATCTAGGGGTCACCAGTGTCCTGTGATAGTTCCCGCCCATTAGGTTTTTGAAATCCTCCTCCTCACTCCCGCTCCCAATCCATCTATGTCATATGTAATAATTTCTTCCATTTTATTAGATACCTAGCTATATGATTCAATTACTTCTCTAAGGACTTGGATGCCTCTTCTTAGAACTATTCTTCCTATTTCTTGGTGGCCTCCGCCTTCTCTTCAAATAATCAATATTTTTTTATAATTTCATGGGTGAGAGAAATGAAAATTTCTTGGCTTTACATGGGAGATTGCAACCATTTCTATGCATAAGTTGACAAGATGTAAACTTTTTCCCTTTACTATTTCTTGGTTTTTTTGTCCTTATCCATATTTTGGAAAATACCTCCCATTACTATCGTAACTTCATGTTTGATCCCTTCCATCATTGTATTCCCCAATGGAAATTTGGTAATATGGTAATCTAAATGGGAATCTTCATCACTTAAGAAATTATTTTTTGGGGTGGAAACTTCCACAAACCTTCCTCTTTGAGGACCCACCATTATTATTGATAGACTATTTTCCTTATTTTGTGTTTTATATGATTTTAAAGAGATGTTGGTATATAGGTGAGCTTATTCTACCTAAATTATCACTTTTATTTTACTTGGGAGTGCTTCTCCCAACCATAATTCACATAAAGTGATGAATTCCCCTTGTTTTTGTTAGTGGGATGTACTTATTACAATCATAATTTCTTATTATGTGTGAGGTCAGTGTCATGAACCTGAATTTGTGAAATTTCCACACTTTTAGTTAATTGTGCCTGGAGTTCCTCCCCGTTTTCCCCTTTATATTTTAGTTATTATCCTAATTTAGTTGAAGGGTGTGGGGAACTTGTATCTTCTGGTTCAACAATTTCAATCCTAAGCCCTCCTCGTTGGATGGAGAAGACTCCTTGATTGGCTCAATATATTTTTCTTCTTGGTCTTAAGCCTCTATTTCTATAACATATTTTAGAACTTCATGAGCTGTAAGTTATTTTTCCACCATTTCTAGAAAATGATTGAAGAGGATCAATGGTTTTTGGTTGTTCAACCTTCATCAATAGAACCTCTTCCCCACTTGGTTCCTCTATTCATGTCAATTTTGTTTCTCTATGGTGGATTTTTGAGGTGATAATGGGATTCCTCCCTTCTCTTATATTGATTTAACTTGAGGAGATGCATCCTGGACATCCTTTGGGTAAAGGTTATCTCCAACATCTTGACCCGTGCTATGCGAAAAATCGTGAATAATTGTTCATGTGATGGAATCTATAGTTATTGCCCCATAATTATAACTGATGAAACTTGTTCTTGATGAGTTAGGACTGAGATAGGGGATTATTATGATAATAGAGGCGGGTAGTATCAAATACCTCAGGATCCTTTAAAACTTGAGAAAATATCTTAAGTTCTGGGGCAACTTCTTGTATGGGTGCACTTACAATTGTTTTGATAACATGTGTTATCACCTTTTCCCTTTTTACCCTCACAATGTGCTTGGTTATTAGTTCCTCCTTTAATTAATCAAGGATGGGTTTTAATGTTGGACACACCCTTGGTTACTTTTGTGAAACATTTCCCCTCATCCTCTTTCCTTTTCTAGGTGATCTCTAGAGCAGAGGATGATGCACCTACTTGGGATTTCCTACGAGTAACAACTAATTTAGGAACTGAAGTGGTATGGGAAAAAAACTTGGATTGGAATGGCATGAGTAATGGGGGCATCCTTCTTTGCATTCTTCAATATCTTCTCATAATTTTGTGTTAATTCATACATAGAGGTCTTAGTGTTACTTATGGCAAGACGCAACTCCTCCACTACTTTTTTTAGGTTTTCCCTCTCATGGAAATATATGGATATTTTCCCTTTAATGGATCCAAAATTGTTTCTCTCTTCATAAAAGTTGGAACCACATCCTTGAATGCACAAGTGGCTTTGTACTCCTTCAAAAATGTAATTTTTGTAGGGATAATTCAATTCCTTTTCCAATCAAGCCTAAGAGAGATTTATCTTAACGACATGAGTTATCCTCTCATGCAATTATATTAGATCTTGCACAATCTAATAAAAATGTGAAATTAGTTGGGTTACAAATTTATTATCTATATAGTACTTTCTCACCAGTTTTTATCATCCGCCAAACCCTCGGGACAAATACAACCACGAAATTAATGACCCGAGAGAGGGTCATTCTAGAAAAATCCCCAAGTCTATCCTCTTCTTCATCACTTCATTCTAGCGAGTAGTCCTCATTATGAGTTTGATTCTGATATCTATCACCTAGGGCACCTTAAACTATCCATTTTATATCATAATTAGGTTTATCCTAGAACTTATCTATGATAAATCCATTCATTTAAACTTATAGCAGCCTTTGATTTAACCACTATGGGGCATGTGTATCTCCCAATAATGATTGAGAAATTGACATTGGTTTTATGCTTCCATGCAATGAGCTTATGTAAATCCATAATTTTTCTTGAAAATTAAAGTAGTGCCCAATTATCATCCAGTACATGGGAAACATATATGGCATACCACAAATCCACTTACCATGATGTAGTCAAGAATCTTAATTTGATGACATAACATTTATATTTAATGATTACATATTTGGACTTGGATGACATCCTATATTTCTCCCATTTAGGCTTGAATAGAAAAAGGTCGTGGAAAAGAAGGAATCATGAACTAATTCAAAATTATACCTTTTATTCTTCATGTTGAGTTATGGGTATACATCATATACCTTGTATTGATAAAAAAATCCATGGATTTTACCAATCTGGAGAATTACTTGTGGCATGAAATGTTGTAAAATAGGTACAAATTGATATAGAATTCACATTTTTTTAGACCCTCGTTGAATGTATACCGAACTTTTGATAATTTGTAGATGGGTGGAGTCGCTTAAAAACTCCCCTAATGGATATGTACTTTTTGATTGAGAATGAGTTGAATGAAACTAAACATCCAATCATGATAATGATATGTAAACTCATTCCCCACAATCCTATTCAAGAGGGTGATGATGTATCCAATCTCCTAAATGAAGTTAGCTTTGATCAACCTCTTGGGGATTCAAGTGGTAGAGATTATTTTCTTCTCAAGCCATTAATTTTTTAATACTTTGGAATACTTGGCACTTTTTTCAGTCCAAAACTTATCTACCTTTTCAACTGTAATGTCTACCACTTCATCAAAATCTAGGATTCCCAACATTTCGTGCAAAGCATGCATAGTTAGGGATAATACCACAACACCACTCCCACCTCTAAATTCCCTCTTTGTTGGGTTATTATTCTCTACACAATCCCATACCAACTCGGTGTAGTGAGATGAGGGGGAAATGTAGCTACTAAGGCAATGAGAATTCTGTCAAATTTTTCCTTAATTTTATTCCTATCACTATATGAAACCTATAGAGGAAATCATCCAAATCCACATTACCTAGGTTTTTATCGGTTATCTTATCTAAGTTAGAAATAAGGTTGGATGAGAATGGGCCACAAGTCAATTGGATCTTCATTTTGATAGGGTAAAAGGGTAGATAAATTACTTCAAGGAATGGACCGATAAAACTAAGGACACACAAGAACTTCCTTACTTGCTCGACATAGTATCATAATACTATGTAGAAAGGAAATGCCATGTTAAATAACTTACCCACACACCAAGGTAGTTACAACTCCTTTTTGAACAATATGAGCCTTCAAATTTCATTGAAGCCTTGAACATGACCTTTGCATAACTTAATTTCATAAACTAGGGTTTTTTCTAGTTATAGGACTCCAGAGTACTAAAAATTCAAAATTTGAATGCAAAGTGCAAGAACTATCCTAAATTTTCAACCATAAAGCTCTTCACAAGCTACCATTAATGGCAACCATATCCTCTTGAATATTTCAGATTTTTGATCATTAATCTCGTAATCTTATTTTAATATGAGCCTTACATTTGGAAAGATGTTCCAGTGTTTGATTTACTAAAATGAAATTTCATTTTCTATTTAGACCAGTCCTTTAATATTTCATACATGGATGAAAAACTTTTTACTTCTCATGAGTTTTAAAATAGTTTCATGTGTCCATTCTTCTGGGCTAGTGGGGATAGAAGAATAGTTATCAATTCTCAGAAAAATTTTGAAACTATCAACCGCAAGGGTGAAACATTTCTCTCACCACATAATGCCTCCATATTACTCCATGTGTCTTCTATCTGTGCCTTCGGCAATAGAAATATAGTTTGCAACATTGTAAAAATTGTGAAACTACTAACTATGGAAATGTAAAATGCTTCAGATTGAGGTGCCAACATATCTCACCATGCGTCATTCCATCCAAATTGGATATGGAAGCATAGTAAAAACATTGTAAAAATTACAAAACTACCACTTACAAACTACAAAGATGTTCCCTTATCCAACTGCTAGCATATCATGCCATGTGTCCTTTACCATCACACTTTGGAGATGGGATTGCAACTTAAAGTCTTAATAATTTGAAGTTACAAACTACACAATTGTAAAATTAATTTATACTTTGTATCATTTGAGATTCTCTCAATTTTCTTTTTTAAGGCCTCGAAGATGAATTTACAAGTTACACATCCACATAAAATTTTAATTTGTAGAAAATTTAAAAATGAAGGAATATTCACAGATTTTATTCTTTTGGGGCTCATACTTATAACGTAGTTCACAACCTTGCAAATAAATAAAAGTTTCTCGTAAGGCCCATATATGCCTAGATGTTTTGAATATTCCTTTTTTCGCACCTCAGGGGTGAAATTATAGGTTACAAACTTACATAAATTAAAACTTGTAGAATAGTAGATAACTCAATCCCCAAAAAGAGGCCTTATTCCTAAGGATTGATCATACAACCAATGTCGTAAAAACATTTCCCATGCCCCTCAAACTTGTAAACCATAAAATCAACAAGAAATATAGGAATTATTAAGGCATTAACAAAAATGAACAATTGATCATGATAGTGGTATGGTTTAATCAACTTAAAGATCGGGGAAATCGAACATCTTCAAAGTGATCGTAGAGTCGACAAAATAGGTAAGATATATCAACATTCACGAGGAGGAATACAAAACATATCATGATTTTTGATAGGATCAAATTAAGAACCAACATATTTGATATTATGTAATAAATAATTATAAGATCAACTAATAAAATATTGAATCATAAGTAAATAAAATGTAATGAAATTATAAAACATACAAAAAAAGATTTGAGACAAGATTTTTCAAGTGGGGAAACTAATACATTGGAAGAAACCCCATGTATGATTGAAATATAGACCAAAACATTTACAAGATATTGTAATGTACAAAAAGTTGTTTTAACAAAGAATAAAAATGGATAAATATTAAAATAAGCCTTAAGAAACTTTCTAAAAGAAGAGATTTAACAAGTGAAGAAGTGTCCCAAACACTCTTGAAATAGAGTGAAGATAGAATAAGGATTTATAAAGTAATTCTAACAATTACATTAGCCAATCTTCCAAGTGTGTACCTAGTGTCACTAATTCCCATGAAATTAAGGTAATTGGTTATGAAGTGGAAAAGGAGTTACATTGGAAATATAACCCCAATATTCCTTATAATAAGGAATACCTCTAATAAAAAAAAAATTGAAGGATACATGCCACCTCACATTATCTATATTATGTGAATTAATAATTCACATAATATTAGTAATACAAAATATTTGGATAGTTAATATACCCAAACAAATATTAGACTCTAATAATATATTTACTTTTAAGAAAATGACCTTTATCCCGATTAACGCTGGTGTAAATTTTTAAAGAGAAATGCATATCAGTTTTGATGGCCTAATTTAGGTTATTATTGAATTTTACCTTTATGATTTGAGTGTCCATTCTAAAAGTTTAAGAATCATGTTGGTCATATAAAATAAATTTTTATTTGATATAGAAAACATGGTGTTTCATTAAATGCAAAGAAATATGTTTTTGATCTAACTGAAGCTAAAATTTTGGGACATATCATCTCTAAACATGACATTTCAATCGAACCAGATCATGTAAAATGAATTAAGTAATCATCCAAAAGATCATTATAACTTTCATTCTTTCTTTAGAAAAATAAATTTTGTGCATAAATTTATTTCTAAGTTTCCTAACATTTCTACATCTCTAAACATTTTTTTGAAAAATATAACTCCTTGTGGGATCAGGATTTTGATCTGTTTTTAAAAAATTAAAGATGTCATTGCCAAGGCTCTAGTTTTTGTTAAATATGACCTCAAAAATATTTTATTTTGTATATAAATGCTACATATAATTTTCTTGGTGTTGTTGTTACTCAATATACAGATAATAAAGATGAGAGATCAATTTCTTATTTTAGCCAAATACTCAAAAATATTGAAATCAAGTATTTTAGAAATTGATTTTTTTAATTTTTCACTTATTTTATCTCTAAGGAGATTAAAAAATTGATAATGGGAAATAAATTCACCTTCTCTCTAATTTGCATGCATTAGTGTATATTTTTAAATAATCTATCATTAATGAAAGGTTATCCAAATGGATCTTTAATATTCAATAGTTTTAACTTGAATTTGATATCACTAACATAATCATAGGAAATGAGTTAGAAAAGAAATTATAAAAAAAAAAATTCAAATTTTGAATTGGGCATATTTTACGTAGATAATGACATTCAAGAAAAACCTTGTTTTCAAACAATCAAACGATCTAAACTAGTAAAATTTTTAAGGTGGGTTTATATATGCAAGATTAGGTATTTTTCTTTTCTCATGATGGTTTTTACCATGATCTAGTTTTATATTTTAGAAATTATACATGTCCCGATAATTTGGATAAAAATAAGCATAGATCTTTAAGGTTTCAATATTTTAATTTCGTGTTTCTAAAATAATATTACAACCTCATTTTGAGAAACTGATATATGATTCCCTATTTTCTTAGGATTTTGAATCTTTCAATATCTCTTTTTGGAGAAAGATCTTCTAACCATTTTCGTAGACTACATTAGATATTTTTGAGGTTTTTACATTTCACATTCAGCTATAGGGATGTTTTGGTTTATTTCAAGGTGATGATAGTCATTTTGGGATGGTTCAATATTTTTGGAGTGTTCATAGTCAGATGTGGGAGATATGAAGGCCTCACATTACCTTAGACTACCACATAGTTCACCAAAGTCACACTCAACACTTTCTCATGCTCAAACATGATGCCCCCTTATTATTTTACACTTGGAGAATTATCCCACATTTGTTGAGACAAGAGGATCAATAAAGTTTCTATAAAAATATTAAAATGTTAAGTGAAGAAAATACTCAACATTTTATTAATTGAAAAAATTTAATAAATAAAAGGGGGAATAATGATAAAGTTTATGGTTCTGCCACATGATGAAATACATGAAGATAAAAGGTTAGGAAGGTTGAGATGAGAGTAAAGTGAAAATTCATTAATCCATGGAAGAAAAACCCTAGATCCTAAACTAGAGCTCAAACATGACACTAATCATGGGGAGTTAGATGTCGTAGTTGATAGAGTAAAGTGTTGGGAATTATGTCTATGTTTTTTTCATTTAGGTCAAATGGAGGCAAAGGCGCATAGGTGTGTGTATGAGGTGTCATCCAAAAAAGATCATGAAGGTTGATTGGTAGTGTTCTATTTTGTTCATGTTGCATGATTCAAGCTAGTTTGGTCATGGTGTGTGCTCCAAAGGTACTTAAAGGCTGTTATGGTGTCTTTCATGTCTAAGAATATGTTTCGTAGGTATAATGAGTTCCACAAGATGTTGACAAGTTCAGTCCATGAAATTCATATGGTGATACAATCCTAATTAGGCCTAATCCTAGTCCTAGAGTATGCATATGGTGTGGTAGCATGAAAAATGAAGTAGTTCGGACCAATAGAAGTATGTCATGAGTTATTTAACATGTCATAGAATGTTAAGATGGTGTAACATGTAAAAATCTAGTGTATGATGAATGCACAAGGTCCTTTGAAACAAAAGTAATGAAGACAAGACATGAATACATTGGTAAATCATGGTATCTAGAGATTTTCAGGTATGTGCAGACATGAATGATCATTGGGATAGTTGAAGGATTTTTTTGTAACGCCATGTAAAAAAATTCAGGTCAAAAGGATGAAGAAAAAGAAAGATAAGTCATTTCTAGTCATATTGAGCTCTCAAAAATGCAAATTCTTGCTCGATGAGACAAGTTATAAAGATCACCCACATGTGTGTGATATGTATGTGAGTATGAGATATTAGGGATGTTATGGAGTTGAACCAATAAGGTATATAAGGAAGAATGATATCAAATGGACATTGGACATTTATGAACCATCTTTAAGAAGCTGAATAGGTCAAAACCCTTCCCAAAACCCTAGGTTCATAGCAATAGGACATAAATGAAGTTTATGGACATGAAATGGATTGAGAAATATGATATGATTACTTATGGATGTAGAGTAATATTTAGGATCTTGTTTCTGTAAATTTCATGTTCTAATCTATGTCTTGGCAATATGAAGAAAAGCTCTAGTTTTGTGGAGATTTTCTTTTTCGTAGGTGAGTTGAAGGTTTCATGAAATGAAAAAAATCAGTCCGTAAATCTTGGTATTTATCCTATATGTACATAAAAATATATAGATGGTTCTATGGATAAATTTTATGAAACATGTCTTCCAAGTTTCGCTGCCGCTTATGGGCTAGAGGGTGCAAAGATCTAGTCATGTGATATGAAGAAGTGTGTGGTGTTTTACATGGTGTAACGTGGATATTTGATAATGGTTATCTTATTGAAATAATATCTGATTTTTTTGAGTTCTTGGTTTTATCTTGAAATATGCATTTTTTTGAGATTTAATGGCTTACACTACCCTATTAGGCCTATCAAGAAGCTTGATGAATCGAGTGTCCATGTGAGATATTCTTCAAGTGACATATGGATTTTTGTTCTTAGAGGTGTTTTTCAGTCCTAAATGAAGTGTTCCATGTTTTGGTTATTACTGAAGTGATGTTTTAGGAGTTGTAGGTTGAATTACTAATGACATTTTATTGAGTTCTAGAAGCGAGTTTGAGCAATTCCAAATATTGAAGTGTTTGGAAGCCTTGTGCCCTAATTTGGATGTTTCCACGAGTTGTCCCAATTATCTAAAATTGATAAATATCCATTGATGTTTCATTTGTGTCACGATATGAGTTTTGATATACTTGAGTTATTCACTTTTTGAGGATGAAAATTAGGTGTTTAAGACCTAATTGAAGGTGATTGCAAATTGGTGTGTTGCATGATGAAGTTAGTTGGTGCAGAGTTGCTTGAGATTATTGGTGGTACCGAGAGGTTCTAGTTAACTTGTGTGGAGCTGATGGATCCTTGGTGAAGCTTATATGTGCATTTGAGATTCAAATTCTAACTGTTGGAGGAGATGTCAAGTTTTAGGCCTATTTGAGAAGCCTTGTTCAAGTTTGATTATGTTTGGACTATGCCAACCTACTTGGTCCTAATAAGTGATTTATATGATGTTGTGGAATGTATTTTCATGTTATTATGACCAAAATTAATGGTCTTGGCTAACCTAAGGTGTTTGTATCAAGAGTCATGTATAAAGGTAAGAGTTATTTGCTTATTTGGGCAAGTTGAGTGAAGAGATATACGATCGACCTAAAGGAGGTGAAGGAAGGGGCTAGAGGATCTAAGACAGAGTTGAGAAGAGGAATGAAGAGTTGATAAGAGTTTAGGAGTATGTTTTGATTCCACTATACCTAATCAACATATGAAGATGTAATTTTGAGCGAAGAAGGAGAGAAATCTAGTGAAGAAGGTTTTGGGTGAGAGGAGCCTACAAATTGATCACAATCAATTTTTAGAGAGACAATACTTAGGTGATATTCATATTTAGGTGGCTGAGTTTTTTCTTAGTCATCTTATGGGTTTATAGCCTCCTTTTTGGGGCTGGTGTCTCACTAAACTAGGGGTTAGTGATCCTTGTAGGGTTGGTTCTCCTTATGAAGTTAGTGTTTCACTAAATTTCCTTTGTGTTGTGTAATATATAAAAAGGTTCGGTGAGGTTTTATTTTCCTTGAGAGTTTCCCACTTTATATCTTGTGTTCATGTGTACCCTCTTGATTTATGTTTTTATGGATGCTTGTTACACACTTATTAAGCTCACATTGATTATGCATATTGAATTGATGTTTTGAATGATGTATGCAAACTAAGGTAAATTAAATAAAACATTTTGGAAGATTGGTTCACCCCCACGTGTATTTTTCTTCTAACAATTTATATCGAGTAAGGTCCTTATGAAACAAGTCTAACATCTTATAGGAGATCCTTGAAGCACATCAATGGGAAAATCATTTGATGTTAAAACAAGATTGATGTGTCTAAGAAATAAGAATTTTGTTTCAAATTCCTTGATATATATTTTGTAAGATCAGATCAATTTTATAGAGGTTGAGCATGATTAGGCCATCAAAGTAGTGGAATATCAAGTTGAATCTATTAAATGAAACAAAAAAGAATGTAACAATCTCAAGTCTTAATTAGAAGCCCTAAAACCAAAAGAATAATATTGCCTTAGGTATGAAGTTGAGTTGAGATCCCTAAAATTAGATCTGAAACAAGAATTTAGCATGTTGAAGACATATGAAAGGTTGGAAAAGAGTTCTAAGGCTCTAAATGATATATTGAACAATCAGAGGTCACCTAATGACAAAACAGGCCTAGGTTTCAAAGGAGATAACTTGAAGAGTTGTGTAGATGAAAAAGAAGGACCAAGTGCCTATGAATACATGAATGAGACCAATAATAAAAATTCAAATAGGTCTAACCTTATTAGATAACCAAATGCAATGAGGTATGGTTACTCTTTCAATGGTTATTGTTATACATGCAATGATTTTTTCATAGAGATAGCGATTGAAAAGACATTTCTCAAGGGATAGGTATGCATTTAATTATGAAATATATTTCAAATTTCATTGTTATTGATGTTTTGAATATGGTCCTAAAGCTATGGTTTGCAGTTGGAACCTAAAATCTTATCAGTCAAAAGGTAAGAAGAATGTTGTGTGCTATAATTGTTAGAATATTGGTCATATAGCAATATTTTGTCTTGATAGGTCATCTAGATAGAATAAGAATAATCAAGAAAGGAGAAAAGTCAAAAGGATGTACACCTAAACTTTTGAACCTATGAATGAAGATAAAGATCCAAAATTAGTCAAGTAAGAGCTTTAAATAGTCAAGATTATCAAGGAATCTAATCATGAAGATCAATTTAAGGAGGATTATTCACGGGTAGTGTAAAATAACATGGAGTTTTATCCTGTCAAATAAGTGTCAATTTCAAGCATGAAGCCAAATATTGCAAAAAGGATGAAAAGGAGGAAGTCAAGAAAATTGAGACCAAATATGACTAGTTAAGAAGACAAAAAGAGGAAGAAAAAAAGGAGTATGTTGTCATCAAGTATGAAAATTCAACTAAGAATTAAAGAAGGAAGAAGGACATGAAGGTTCGAGACTCTCTTGAGGATTGCATATTGTTGTAGTGTCCTAAAAAGCATGGGGTGTCTTCATTATGCTTCATGAAGGAATTCATTAGCTAGAGAAGTAATGAAGGTATGTTGTGATCTAAATCAGCTCATATAAGGTATTATTAGTAAATTTATTCTATCTTATGCTAACGGTGTTGTGTCTTGATGAGTATGAAGTTTTTTAAGGAGTATAAATCAGTCTTTAGTTACTAGGAAGGTTTGAGATGGCTGTAGGGTTAATTAGAGAAGCAAGTTTTAGTGGCCTAATCTAAACATATTACTCAAAATTCATGAAAATTTGGTCCATCACTCTAAAATAGAGGCGTGTCATGTTGGTGATCATTCATGGCTTCATATGAATCAAGATGACATGCTTGTACCATGTATAATTCATGAGGGGTATCTGCTTCAGGTCTAGAGAGAGAGTGTAATACGTTTCAAAGAAGGTATATGTTGTTTAAAGATTTTGAAATGGTATTGAAAGTCTTGGTAGAAGGTTTGAATCATTATAAGATATGAAGGAAAAATGTGATGAATCTATTTCAAGCGATCTAGGATTTTGAGGCTTGGCAGAATACATGATTGTAGGTTATAATAGTGGAAAATGTTTTTAGTTGTATTTGAGTTTACATTCTGAGATACCCGGGTTTAAGATGAATTTGAGAAAGATATAGTAATGACTATGTTGAGTATGGTTTATTGAGGAATTTTAGATGTTCTAAGACATTGATGTCCAAGGACTAAGTCTAGATTGCAAGAAGGCGTGTGTTGCACGGTGTATGGCTCAAGAAAATTTCTTGGAGACCTTTATGTAAGGGTGATAGGTGTTTTATTTTCTTAGAGGTATATAAATATATCATATGGATATAGAAAAGTTTGAAAGAAGATAATTATGGTACATGTACTATTGGAGACCTCATGAAGACCATTAAATGCTCAAGGATTGAGAATCGGTATTGTGTTGCTCATGTTAGATAACTCAAAAGAACATATGTGAAGATTCATATAGAAGAGGCTCTTTCATTTTATGATGACTTCATTAGAACATCAAATGTATGAAGGAATGTTATAGAGGAAATGCATTTCAAGGAGTTTACACTCAAAATGAATAAGAATAATTTTGTCATAAAGGTATGTGATTCAATAAAATCTAGATATTTTATTTAAAATATGAATGAAAATATCTGTTGTAAATGATATACAATGAAATATAAATTCTAAACAATTTATTTAAGTTCAATTATGAAAGGAAATAAGAGGGTTAAGGTACTTATCTTAATTTCTCTTATCCCTCAGTGATTCTAGATAGGAAAATGTTATGAAACAAAAGCACAAAACATCACAATGAACCATAGAAACATTCAATAGAGGTGGAACTAGATGGAATGGGGCACGTGTGGGTGCACTAGGCCTATTCATGGGTGTCTGGTTTTGCATAAAAGGTCAAAACCTGGTTCCAATAAGGTCTTTAGGGCTTCACACTTGGATCATCGAGGTACCTATACACCTGCAAACAAATATCCTCCTACAAAACCCTAAAAAGACATCAAATCCTAAAAAATAAATATGTAAAATGAGGGACCATATTTTCCTCGGTTATCACAATGGTGAACTTATGACTGATCATTACACTACATCTCAAACCCAATGTAGTTTTGTGTGCTTGTGTGTGTAATAGTGCTCCTAGGTCTTCCTCATGCCAATGATGCCAAAATAATGGGTGGTAGCTAGATAAAATGCAAATGTGTGGATGGAATAGAATGAATTCCCCTTCCTATGCAGTTTGTATGCATAAAAAAGTGCCCAAATCTAGTCCCTTGATCTATGTAGATAGTTATCCCTTGATAATAATTGTGTACCCATATAATGGTGTATATGTTGTTTTTATATAGGGATCTCTTGCTTGAATTTTGACACTAATGACCAAACATTATGAATAGTACCTCGAGATATGAGACGGAAAAAGAAAAAACCAACCTCAAATGTGAAAAATAAGACCAAATATAAAGAGGACATGGTTTCCCGTGATGGACAAGAATGCCTAGAACTATTTTCCATCCCTGGGCACTAGTGTCCAAGGACAAGTGACAAAAATGAGTGAAGACTGATAGACATGGATCCTTGTGACTTGACCATAGGCTGTGAGTACGAGTGATAGGTGTGAGAGATAAAATTAATAAATACCAACAAGACAAGTGGATGGAATATGGAATGGGTCATTAGTGAATATTTTTCTTATGCAAGATCCATATATAAAACAACATACTTGGCGGTATAGTAAATAGTAGTAAGTGCGTGATTTTGTGTCTACATTATGCCATTATCTATGAAATCTTGAAAGGTGTGATGAGTATTTGATTTTTTCTGAAGACTAATAGATAGATATTTAGGATGAAGTAAAATATAGGTTGATATGAGCTTTATTATTGCAAAAATTGCTCCAAGTGTTATATGTTGGTGTTAAGGTCTTCCCGAGGTATGTATAGTCATGAAGGTATCTTATATCTATAAAAGGAGTCTACTTTTTTAGATTCTAATATTATTTGGGTGACCTATTTTGGTCTATATCTATGTTAGAATTTTTTTGTGAGTTAACTATCCCAACTATATTGAATAGGTTGATATTTCTTTGTGGGCCATATATGAGTTTGGATGCTATTAGGCCTAATGAGCATGGTGATATAAGACATCTATGATGTGTTCTAAGGTCTATTTTAGTCAATGCAAGTTAGAAAGAGCATGAAGGTTGTACATTCTCATATTTTGTGTTAATTATATCAAGAGCATTAGTCCAGGGGGAGAACTAATAGTTTGAAGGTATTGAATGGAATAGGTGTTTTTGTATCAATATTTTCAAAAGTGATGGACACAAATCATAAAATTCATGAAGAATTATTTAATTATGGTTGTTATGGATTAAATATTAAAGGATGAAATTTATACAAGTATAAGTTGGTTCATTAGGTCTGAATTAAGACATGATGTGCATCAACTCGGGGGAGACAATTAAGCTTTAAGAAGACTCGAGTTGTGAGGAGGTAACTTATAAATATAGGTGCTTTGAGAAGGTGTGTTTTATCATTAATAAGTTTATACAAAAGTATTGAAGTTATTATAATGGTTTAGAATGGCTTGAGGATATAAAATATATCTTAGATGTATCATAGAAGGTATAAACTTGAGTAAGGGGTCGAAGTATTTATCTCCCAAGGGGGTCTACACCATGACTACCAAAAGTGATAAGAAGAGGAATGTAGTAGGAAATATGTTTTTAGCATGTAAATATGAGAAGAAGTTCTCACCCTCTACGATTTGTGGTCAAATATGTTAAAAACTAGTTTTGAACAAGAAATATGCCTCAAAAGGAGATGTGAAGTATGGACAGTGGTACTCACGAGTTTGTTAATTTTCTCAAAAATTCATGATTGTCTAGGGGAGCTTGAAAAAGTGCAACGAAGAATGATGAAGGTACATGTTTTCATAAAATATTTCATGACAAACTAAGTTGAATCTTAGGTTTCAAAATCCTATGGGCAATCCAAGAAGGTTTGTAGATTCAAATACATTGAAGGTATTATATATTTAGTTAATATTTCTCTAAGACATTGTAAGGTAAGTTGTGATGGTACAATAATTGTAGTGAGTTCATTATATATTATTTCTAAAATCTGTAGGAAGGAAGCATCATATCAGGAGGATACTTGCATATGATTTGAAATTAGGTCCTTAGATCATTTGTATTAGTTGTTGTCAATATTGTGAGTACATACCAAGAAGGAGTAAGTAAGTGTTTATGAATTGTTGTTAGTATGTGTATGTCAAGTTTTCATAGTATCCTTTATCCTTAGATGTTAAAGGGGGAGAGTGTGCTCAGAAACATGAAAAGAGGTCTGAAGGTGCTTGCTAGGATGGTTACCATCAATATTTCTGAAGGTGGTTTCCATTAATGAAAAAGGGGAAGATTTTTGGGAATTTTTTCTATGTTTTTTTCATTGATGACAAGTGACATTAATTTCAAAGGGAGTTATAGGTGGCATGGGTGTGTGTATGAGGTGTCACCCCATGAAAGATCACGAAGGTTGTTTGGTAGTGTCATATTTTGGTCATGTTGCATAACGTATTGGTGCATGGTTCAAGCTAGTTTGGTCATGGTGTGTGTTCCAAAGGTGGTTCAAGGTTGTTATGGTGTCTTGCATGTCTAATAAGATGTGTCAGAGGTATATTTAGGTCCACAAGATGTTGAAAAGGTCAGTCCATAAAATTCACGTGGTGATATAAGCCTAGTTAAGCATGGAAAACTAATAGAATAATGTAAGGAGTGATTTGACATGGTATAAAATGTGATTATGGTGTAATAGGTCAAAAATTAGGTGTATGATGCATGTACAAGGTCCTTTGAAGTAAGAACAATGAAGACAAGTCATGAATACATTGATAAGTCATGGTTTCTAGAGATTTTCAAGTGTGTGAAGACATGCATGAGCATTGAGATAGTTGAAGGAGGTTTTTATAGTGTTGTGGGATAAACTTCAGGTCAAGAGGATAAAGAAAAAGTAAGATAAGTCATTTTTAGTCATATTGAGCTCTCAAAAATACAAATCCCAACTCCACAAGAAATTTGTTATGCTCACCCACACGTGTGTGCTATGCATGGGAGTATGGGGGATGTTATGGAATGGAACCAAGAAGGAATACCAAGAATAATGAGATCAAATGGACATTATACATTTAAGAACCATAATTAAGAAGTAGAGCAAGTCAAAACCCTTCCCAAGACCCTATGTTCAAAGGAATATGAATTAAATGAAGTGTATGTGCATGAAATGGATTAATAAATATGATATGATTACTTAGGGATGTATAGGACTCTTCAGGGCTCATGTTGGTGGCAATTTCATGTTCCAAATGTCTTGGAAATTTGAAGAAAACCCTAATTCTGTGGAGATTTTTCATTTTAGAGTTGATTTGATGGTTTCATAAAATGAAAAAAAGTGTTACAAAAATATTGGGATGTCTCCTATATGTCCATGAAAATATATAATCACATTCTATTGATAAATTTGATGAAATAGGTCTTTTTAGTTTCCCTACCGCTTGAAGGCTAGAAGGTGCAAAACTAGTCATGAGGTATGAAGAAGTGTGTGGTGTTTTATATAGTGTAACAAGGATATTTAAGAATAATTAGCTTCTTAACATATTATATGATTTTTTTGATTGTTTGGTTTTATCTAGAGTGATGTATTTTGGTTTGAACTCTAACGGCTTAGAATTCCCTATTAGGCATGTCAAGAAGCTTGTTGAATCAAGTGTGCAAGCGAGATATTATTCAAGTGAAATATGGATGTTAGTGCTTAGAGGTGTTTTTCAAGTCATTTATGAAGTTTTCCATTATGAGGTTATTTCTGGAAATTATTTTTAAGGAGTTGGAGGTTGACTTACTCAATACATGGTCTTGAGTCCTAGAATATAGTTTGAGCAATTCCATAGATTTAAGTGTTTGTAAGCCTTGTGCCCTGATTTGGATATTGCTATGAATTGTTATAGTTAGATAAATTTTATAAATTTCCATTGATGTGTCATTTGTGCCATGAAGATGAGTTTTTCTATGCTGATTTGTTCTCTTTTTTAGGCTGAAAATTAGGTTATTAAGACCTAATTGAAGGTGATTGCAAAGTAGTGTGTTCCATGATGAAGCTAGCTAGTGCAACGTTTCATGAGCTTGTTGGTGGTATTGAGAGGTTGTGGTTGAATTGTGTGGACCTAATGGAGCCTTGGTGAAGCTTATATGTGCATTTGAGATTCAAATTCTAACCTTTGGATCAAATGTCAAGTTTTATGCTTATTTGAGAAGCCTTGTGCAAGTTTGTGTATGTTTGGACTATGTTGACCTATTTGGTCCTTATATGTTATTTATATGATGTTTTCGAATGTATTTTCATGTTAGTATGAAAAACCTTAATGGTCTTGGATGACCTAATGTGTTTGTATCAAGATTCATCTATAAAGGTAAGAGTTATTGATTATTTGGGAAAGTTGAATGAAGAGATATATGAGTGAGCTAAAGGAGATTAAAAAAGGGGGTAAGAGGGATCTAAAGAAGAGATATAATGCTTATTTCACTAAACATGGACATATTTTAGTAAATATGGACTCCAATATTTCTAGTATTAAAAGAAATCCATCTCTGTTTTTGCGTATATTGATACCATTTTTATATACTTGATTCCATTATTACTATTATTGGAATCCATTAATAACATGATATTGGATTCCAATATTTTCATTATTCTAGTTCCAATTTCACCATTATTGGATTCAAATTTTGATATTATTGGATTCTAATATCGCTATTATTGGATTCCAATTTAGCTATTATTAGATTCCAATAGCGTTATTATTGGATTTCAATTTCACCACTATTGTAATCCAATTTATAGATCCTAATTTTTGGATTTTAGTTTCGCTATTTTAGGATTTATATTTTGTGATTATTTGATCCCCCACATAAGCCTAATAGTAGTTATCTTGCACAATCATATATGTTGCTAACCTACATAAGCACATTGACCACTAACTTACATGATGAAAGCACATGCTAGGTGAAATAATCCTAGCGGTATCAAAGTTACATCTGCCTTGTGGCCACTAAGTTACATTTTCCTTGTGGCCACTAAGTTACATAAGCCTTGCAGCCTCTAAGTTACATAAATGGATGATAAGACTAGTGGCCATTATCTTACATAAGCATAAAGGTTTTTAACTTACATAATCCTAGTGGTCGCTATCTTATATAAGTATATAGGTTGTTAACTTACATAAGCTTCCGATGGACGCTAATTTACACAAGAGTAGATTCATATAGGTGATATAATCCTAGCAAATGAAAGTTACACCAATCTACCAAGAATAAAATATCATAATCCTACCCACCGCTAAGCTACATAATCCTAGCAATGCGTTAAGTTACATAATCCTAGGTGCCACAAAGTTACATCAGCCTAGGGGTTAAATTTGACAACCACCTATGCCTGTCAAAAATAAATCATATGACAAAGTAATTTTACAATATTGCCCTTTAAAAAATACAAAATAATAGTTATTTAAATACTTCAAATTTATATTTATTTAATATTTTATGTATATTATATATTGATATAATTTTTATATAAATCTATATAAAAATTACAGGTGATATTGTAAATATGCAAGTTACGTGTGATAAAGTCAACTAATTTTATGCTTTTCCATTCTGTAAATCATAAAGAACAACAAAGAGTTAAGAATTACGTTAAACAAGTTATTTTGAAGAAATGGATTTGAAAATGTATTTCCATAGGAAATCAATTCCTTTGAGAAAATTACATTGAAAATTACATAAGCATTGATCCCTCACAAGGGTATTAATTATTGTTCTTGAATTTTTGCAAGGTATTGTTGGATAGCTTCATGACCCCGATTTAGTATTTTAATTTGATTTCCTTTCCATATTTTTCTTAGACTCCATGCCCAGATGATGTTGTCTATATCAATATCTGATGTGTCCCTTGATTTTTGCCACCATTTCCTTTTCTTTAAGCATTCCTGGTACCTTTATTTTTGTATTTCCTTTTCCTATGGGTTCCCACTAGTGTACCCTTATCTTTTGAGCCTTTTTGTGAACATCATGTATTAGTATTAGTTATTCCTTTCCCATATATATATAGGTACATTATCATCAGCTGGTCTTACTAGTATCATCTGATCAACATTCACATCCACTACTAGGTTGAATTCCTCTCGAGGTCTATCAAAAATAGGCCCAACATATATATCCTTATTTGAAAGGAAATTTTGACTATAGTAGCTATCCATGTCAAGACGTGGTGCACCCACTATCTGATCATACATTGTGCTATCCTAAATTGTTTTTGGCTAAAAAAATCTCTCCTCATCATGCTACAATTGAAAAAGGGATTCTCTAGGGCACATAGAACATTTTTCCAATATGCAATATTTGGAACCCAATATGCTTCTCCACCATCAGTTGAAATATTTTCCCAATGTTTGATGTATTCCTGAATGCCTCTCTACATGTCTTCCATCTTTTTAGTGATTTTAAGGGTGCCAATGGAGGATCCCCTTCAAGCAAGAAAGGTTTCCCATCCATTGTTTTCTAGATCTTAATTGAGTGTGACCAATCGACTCCATGATTGATTCTTTGAACTCCATGATGGGAATGTTGTCTATGACATGGAATTTAAACATATTTGGTTTATTGATACCCATGATATTGTGGTTACCATATAGTAGGTTTGGTTCCAAAAAGGCCTTAAATTCATAGACTTCCTTGATAAGGTATGAAGTGAATGTGTTGGACTCCTCTTGGAATTTTATGCAAGTGTCCATTATTTGTGGCAAAGATAATGTATCCAATTTGCACAATGTTGTTGATAATCAGTTGAATCTCCCATCTATTATTCATGCGTACATGACCCAATGAAAGTAAAATCATATACAAAGTGTGTTGAAAACCATTCTAGTCATTAGTATGGATGCAAATGCAAACACTCTGTAATTTTTGTTGTCACTTTCTGCATTATCTAGTTACAAGTAGAGAATTGGTGGTTGTTTTCTAAATGAAATTGAACATCTGCACAGTATTAGTTTTATGAGCACCCTCATTTTTCTTATTATATTCCTTGCACTTGTTACATGAATCATTTTGTAATAGTGCATCACCTAATGGGTGTTTTGACATCCCACTATTATATAAAAATTACCATTCGGATATGTAAGTGGTTCTTCTAGCTTCCGGATACATAGTGCAAATGATGTTATTGTGAATTTTTATCCTCACTCAACAAAAGGAGACCAACACTCCTCAAAACCCCCATTTTGTGTGCATGTGTCAGCATACCAATTAAGGTGACCAAGATAATAATAGCATTGCTTATTGATTTTTATTTTTTATCCATCCTTGGTATTATTGTTTTCATTTTGTCCATTTTGTCATGCACAATTCTCAAATAGATATTAGGATTTTTTTATTGCACTCTATGTTGATCTATTTGTGCCATTTTTTTAGACATGAGGTTATCACACGTTTGTTCTTAAGCTCTATACACTTGTGACATTTGGTGAAGAAGTTGTTCTTAGTGATTAAAACATGGGAGAAATGTTCTTTCCATATTTTTATGAGATTGTATTGTGACATTGGAGGAAGTTCCAATAGTGAACGGCCCTCGTTACAAGTTTTTAGTATGTAAGAAAAATATAACATGCGGGTAATAGTCTCATTGTCACTTTAGTAACTTCTTATCCCACCGAATGAGACATATGTAAGGATATCTAATAATTCTTTTCCACCATTTTGGATATCAATGCAATAGGTGTGGTAGTTATTGGCATTTGTTTTTTCTCTATATTTCCATTTATTTCCCTCTCTTCCATCAATAAAAGATTTTCGGATCCATAATAGGTGTTTTTTAGGACTCCATGACATCTGTACCATGCATTCTAACATACATCCCTTCCACATAAATTCAATTTATCTATAGTATGTTCTAAAGTTTGACCTTGATCACAACTAATAGCATTTGTGGTGAATGTATTAAGTACAAATTTTTTTATGGAAGGTTCATTCATACCTAGAGTTAAATTCCAACTATGATTGAAAGCACTTAGAGATAGATTAGAGAGACATCCTTCCTTGCAGCAAGGTTTTTTCTCAACTTTAGACAAAAATTGTTCTCTTGTTTTTCATCATTTTCCCTTTCCTTTGGTGTACTAGATGGAGTAGAATTTACCTTTTGGAATTTACAGACATTCTAAGGTCTTTTTATCAAGTTTTCATTACTACTAAATATGGAGTATTCATATGAATTCGGGTATACCACTTGAGGAAATGGATCTTCAAATGCACTCCACATTTTTATTGGTAACTCTTCTAGAATTTATTTTAGCCTTACTTCCATAACAGAACCATCTTGATGGGACAACTAGCTGACATGCCATTGGATGAGATATCCTTATGATATGGAGAAACCCTTGCAAAAAGGCCTAATTAATTTATCAACATGCACCCCAAATGTATTGCCATATAATTTTTAAAGTGCACCATGTCTCCTTCACAAACATTTGTAATTGTTTCTTCTACAACAAATTTGTGTTATTTTGAAAAAATGTATCAAATTTGTAGTAACCCCTTGAACTTCAAATTGAATTCAATGTTTGATGTGGTGGTTGTTTATTAGAGTTAAAAACTTCCATTCACACGAAGTGCAGTTCTTGTTTCTAGATAAACTAGGTTTTTGATTGGCTAGGAAACTTCGTTGTTGCATTGTAGACTTAGATAACAATCATTGCATGTAGTTATAATATTTTCCACAAAATACCAAACTGTGTGGGTCCCAAAACTACTCCTGAAATCACATGTTGTTCTTATACTAGGGATATAAACCCTTTAGCTATGTCACCTTCTTTCTGATCACACCTATGTTTTAACACCATATAGGTTGTAGCAAATCTATCCTTGTCTTTAGGAGTTGTGAAACAATGGGTATCACTATTAGAATTCAAACTCATATCCTTGATAAATGTATCCTTTGAGTCACTTCTCATGTTGTTTTGAATACCATCACCCCCACATGTGAAACATTTGAAATCACATGCCTAATCATTTGCTTCCTTTCCCATGGGATAAAGTATCCATTATTTTCAATTTCTTCCAGGGTTTCACAATCATCAATTGTGTATGGTAGTATTTCTCTACCATTAAATAAAATACTTATTAAATCGAATGAATATGATATACCCCGCATCTCTATAATGGAGTGTATCTTTGGATGGATAAACTAGTCCCTCCGCAACTTTCACACCTTTGGATAGTAAATCCACATGTGCTCCATATTCAAAAATAGAGTTCATTTTCAATTGTATCCAAAAATAAAAAGAGAAAATTAGTACTAAGGACACTTAAATATTTAACATTAGTATGGAGAATTGAAATCACAATGAGAAAATAAAAATATACATCTTATATGAACATCTTTAAAACCTCATTTAATCCAAATATTTGAACATATAAAAAATTGTATTACACCCTTAGATCCCACTATTGTGTGTATAATTTTATCCATAAAACACATAGTGTAGGGGAAAGGAGCCAATGATCATGAATCTTAATGTAGGAGGTTGTTAGAGTTACTTAACTATCATTTATTTAAATACCCTTTAAAAGATTAAGATTTTTATAATGCACACATTTTCTTTTGTGCATTTAAATTTTGTTGAAAAATTATTTCTAAGGGATTTAAAATAGGTACTTTTTCATTATAAAGAAAATTAATATTGGCCCTTACTTGTGAATAAAATCACCTTTTCGGGACAATTGATGTGTCACCTTTTTATTGGTTGATTTATACATGTGACTTGATTTTACTTGTGTTACTTGCTACCTTTTTTCTAAATTTTTAGTATAAAAGTTACAAATGTTGACTTCAATTTTTACAACTAGTGGTTCTATATTTCGCATTACCACTCACAATCATTGGCTTATGAACATGTTGTATATATCTCCCACAAGAAAATATGTCAGAGAAGTTCAAAAACCCGACACAAGGAAAATATGTCGGAGAGGTTATAAAACCCGACAAAAGGAATTTCGTGTTTCGGGTTTCGGGAAACATGAGACATGAAGCATGCAGATCACAAGGCATGTCCCAATGCTTGAGAGTTCCGTAAAAACCTGAAACACTACCTATGCAAATCAGGTCTTGGAGTCAGGGAAACAAGTCGGGAAAGCATGGGGTGAAAACATGTCAAACCACCCTCCAAACCCGATGCATATGCAAGTCCAATTTCCGAACCCAAAACAAAGGAAATCTTGGAAATACTGAAGGAAGTGGGTTTTTGGAAAACAAAAGAATCAAACACATGTCGAGGAATCCTCCAAACCTGATGTAAATGTAGAGGAGAACCCCGAACCCGACAGGAAGAAGACCCTGACGCGGGAAATATTCAGATCGCCATAACTTTTCACAGGGAGCTCGGATTCATGCAAGGTTGGACTTTTTGGAAATCTTACAAGGTCCTCTGCCCAACTACAACTGGATATCTTTAATTGGGTGAGAAAAAGTTCTTCAAAAATGTAAAATACAGTTCGCCATTTTTTGGGTTTGTTAGGGTTCTCACCTACCGCCATAATGAGATGAATTAAATACAGTCTGGAGGTGGTTGGGGTAAATTTCGAATTCCTCTCTTCTCCCTCTCTTTTTCTCCTATAAATTGTAAGGAGGGGCTTCTTTCTTAAGGTTGGAAATTCTTGTTTTGCCCCTCCCTTCTTCTTTTTGGCAGGTGAATTTGTGGAATTAGAACCTCCCATTCAAAACTGTAATGCAACTTTGCCTCTTGGCATTTTGTAGTGTATTGTATCAATCTTTGGAGCAAGTAATGCATGTCTCAGATTATTCTTAACCCTCTTAGTGTTCATTTGTGTCCTCCCGATCTTTCATTACAAATTTGGTTATCTCGTGTATGATCTTGCATTACATTTTTATGGTTTGTGTTTTTTGGCAAGATAGGTGTTCTTCATTCCTCGGTGTATCACCTTTGTTAGTTTAGGTTTTTTTTTATGCATCTTCTTACCTTGTCTCCTTGGCAATTTAGATTAGGTTTTTGAGTAAACCCTCTACATTTTTATGTGTGCATCTGAATAGAGGAATAGGAACCGGCCTTCATCCGGAGAGCTTTTCCGTTTTCCTAGGTCCCACACTTGGGAAAAGCTCCATGTTATGCAATCGCACTGAGAGTCTCAACCCATTGAGTTGCAAACATTCAAGGGTGCTGTGATTCACCATCAACAATTTTGGCATTCTGTTGGGGACAAAGAGGTCATTCCATAAAGATTTGAAGGAATTTTCAAGAAATTTGGACTTAGAAATTGCAAGTTTTACAATTTTTAGATTTTTCACCTTCCAAAGCTGAACTCCAAATCAATTTTTAAGGATTTAACTTGCTCAAGACAAGTAAAAATTTCACCAGTTGGTAGATCGGGGAATATTCCTCAAAAGGGTATTCTTATATTTTTGAGATTTTGACTTTCAAAATTTCATGGTTTTTAGTGTTTCAGGTTTTCCCAGGTGTGAAGCATGTCCCAAGTTCCGACACATGGCAATTCAAGTTTTGTAAGTTGCATTGCATGACCTGAGTTTCCACTGTACCTTTGGGGATTAGCAACTACACAATAAGACCCGAATTCCAAATTAAAGACTGTATCCTCTGGGTCCTTCAAAGTTTTAAATTCTATTTTCAATATTGTCAAGTTTGGTGTGTAACTTAGCAAAATCCAGCCTTTTGAGGCTCATTCTCTAACACACCTAGTGACTTCGAAGGGATATAATTCAGCGATGTAGCAGCACAAGTTACCCAAGCACATGAGAAGAATTCGAACCAGGTCTGATACTCGAGAAGAGGGGCTATTTGTCCACTTGCAACTATCACCAGCGAGGGAGGAGAGGAAGAAGACCACAAAGATCACCATCTCCACCTAACAGGACTTTGTCTACACCTCCACCTAGTAGACCTTTTCTCGCATCAACCAGGGTTCTTAGGCCAATCATAATGGCACATCTACCACCAAATCCATTTGTCAATTTCACGGCAGTAGTCCACTTGCCCTAAATGCTCATAATCAAGTTCCAGTTGCAGCGCTAAAGAATATACCCTATTTCACAGGAGAAAATCATACTACTCCTATTGATCACATCCAGGATATTGCTAATGCATGTGCAATCCACGAAATAAATGAAATGGATGTTGCAGTCAAGTTGTTGGCTTCATCTTTCAAAGGTAAGGCCTTATAATGGTTTAGGAGCCTAGCAACAGG
The DNA here is from genome assembly GCA_018340775.1 of Taxus wallichiana var. yunnanensis. Taxonomy (NCBI): domain Eukaryota; kingdom Viridiplantae; phylum Streptophyta; class Pinopsida; order Cupressales; family Taxaceae; genus Taxus; species Taxus wallichiana. The sequence goes on from CM031234.1 coordinate 84,406,817, forward strand.
GTCTATTACGAATTGGAACCAACTTTGTTCAGCTCTTTGCAACCAATTCGGGGAGAGGGTGGATAATTTGTCTTTATTGGAACAACTGACAACAATCAAAAGGGCTCCTAATGAACAAATGACAAATTTCAACTTCAGATTCCAACGGACATGGGACAGGATTCCAATAGCCATTAGGCCAACCGCCGAAGGAGCATTCCTTTATTTCTTAAAGGCTATAAATTCAGACATAGCCATGATGATCCAATCAATGGGAGGGATAATGCTGTCAGGGGCCTATGACATAGCTATCAGAGTAGAGAATTGTTTGATCCAAGTTGGCAAGCTTGCACCAAGGCCACCAATGCCTCTCTATCTAGATATGGGAAGTCTTACAACTAGTTAAGCACTAGAACTGAATCCCATTCCAACCCCTAGAAATCAAAGCAATAATGAGGCATCAACTCCTTCAAATACTTCAAAGGAATTACAGGAGGTTATGAAACAAATTAGAGAACCTTGAAATGAGCTAGTGACTATCAAAAGACAACAAGCTCAAAGTTCTGACCGTATCACCTCAACCACGTACCAAGCTAGGCCTCATACCAACAAAATAGACCACCACCTCAAAGCTACAAATCAAAACCAAAACCAAGGACAATCTTAAGCTACCAAGCCATTTCGACCGTATGATCCAAATGCAATGAAATCCTCAAGAGCCTTGGTCCCAACACAAAATAACATGGCACAAGAGTACGACTGGTGTTACCCTTGCAATCTACCTCACAATCAGTCAGCGTGTTTCAATGGTGCACTAAATCAGGCCTTGATGGTGCAAACCATTGGTATTCCTCAAGAACCAAGCCAGGAAGAGAATCAGTAGCAAGAAATGCAATAAGAGGGACCTCCAACAGAAACCACATTGGCCAATTGGCAAATGGAAGACTTCTGTGGAGTTAACCAACAACCTTTTCAAGGCATGGCTGCCAACACACGGTCAAAGAAGAGAAGCATAGAAGAGAAACAATCATCTAATCCAATCATTTCTCAGCCCAATCCTACACAACAAGGGGTCAGTAGTCCAAACATAGCTCCAAATGTGTAAAATCAGCCTAAGGTACTTGTTGTAGCAACACACGCACATGTTCAAGCTCCAGAAAAGGTTGTGCCAAGTAAGGGACAAAAAAGGACAATTCATCCCCTTTCAACATCATCGATCAAATGAAGAAGACACATATGAACATTTCCATGTGGAAATCACTTGCAATCCCAGGGCAACGAGATTTATTACAAGTGCATGATGGCTAATTGGTCCGCCTCAAATGTATCAAACTCGGGACATGAGAAAGTTCTCACTAATGCGGTCTGCAACATGATGGGGGCCGAAGCAAGAATTTGAAGCCTCCACCATTCTATGTGTCATTGGTTGTTGGAAACCACTTGGTACACAACTGCATGATAGATTCAGGGGCAAGTAGTTTAGTGATGTCGAAGCAAATAGTGGATCAACTGGGTTTGAAGTATGAGCCAGTGTTGAAAGGAGTAGTGCAACTAGATGGAACGACCGTAGGAATAGTTGGGGTCATCAAGGGGTTAAGCCTAACACTACATGCCTGTCCTAATGTTATAGTTCTACAAGATGTGTCTGTGATTGACCTTCCGCCACTCTTTGTGTTGTGTCTATCAAGAGACTTCACTGCAAAAATCGGTGGATATTTATCTGCAGATTGGTCACACATGATTTTCAGGACAAGGTATGGGGCCAAAGCAACAATCAGGTCAGAACCAATTGCCAATTTCCATATTGAGCCTCATGTACCAAGTCCTATCAATGCAAATTGCTCAGCTTTTGATCAGGAGGAGTGTTCAAATGATCTAGAAACAGGTACTAAGGTCGAGGGAATTCCTAATTTGACTTTGGATGAATGGGCAAACAAGAGTCATGAATTTGACCCATATAAGGAAATTGAAGAATCTGAATTGGGTGTGTATTGTGTACACGAAGAAAATTCACCCATTCCTGACATCATTCAGCCTGAACAAAAGGATGAAAACAAAGTTTGGAAATTATTTTTCGATGGTTCGAGAAGCAGACAAGGTGCTGGAGGTGGTGCAATGTTGATTTCACCACAAGACATCAAATATTTTTCAGCTTTTTGTTTCCAGTTTTCCTGTTCAAACAACACAGCTGAATATGAGGCATTGATTCATGGACTTCATTGGGCTAGGAAAAAGGGCATAAAGAACTTGTAGGTGTTCGGAGATAGTGAGCTAATCGTCAACCAAGTCAAGGGACAACATGCTACAAAGAACGACCTGCTGAAGAGCTACAAGAATAGGGTATGGGACCTCATTGAGGATTTTGAAGCTTTCAACATTGTGTCCATACCCAGGAAGAAAAATGAAGTTGCGGATAGGCTCGCAGCAATTGGAGCAACGTTTGATGTGGTTGAAAACATCAAAAGGGAAAAAACACAGCCACATATCCATGTGATTATGAGGCCAGTAGTTCCAGATAATAAAAAATGAGTCAGCGGTGTTTGAGAATGATCAACAGATCATCAATTTCTTATAAGAAGAGGTTGAATTCTTAGCTAGAAATCGGGGATAGGCTAGAGCAAGCGTGAGACGGGGATCAAGTAGTGCATACTGCGGACAAACAAGCTTCCTAAGGGTTTAGTAACGTTGGAGTCTATCTTCAACCCTAATGACCAGATTACAGTAAGGAAAAGGCTAACATACGAGTCAAAGGGGAAGATTCATAGCCAATTCTGGTTAGGGAAGGAAAAACACTTCAAATTGGCAAAGTGGCCACTGAACAGAGAAATTAGATTTCATACAAGTTTGCCAACAATTTCCAGATGTCTTCACTTGGAGCTATGAGGACCTGCGAGTATTCAACCTGAAGTTGGCACAACATACAATAGAACTAGATCCATATGCTAAGCTCATCAGGTAGAAGCAGAGACTAGTCAACCCTCACATTGAGCCTCTAATGAAGAAAGAGCTTAACAAGCTAATAGAGGCAAGCATTATATTCCCGATCAAGCACTCAAGTTGGGTTGCAAACTTGGTACCGGTCAGGAAGAAGAACGGAGAGATCAGGTTGTGCGTGGACTTCGAGACCTCAATAGAGCATCTCTCAAAGACCATTACCCACTTCCTTCAATGGAACAAATATTGCAAGTAGTATTTGGTTCAGAGAGATTCTCTCTCCTAGATGGCTACTCAGGGTATAATCAAGTAATGGTGAAAGAAGATGACCAATTCAAGACGGCTTTCACCACCAAATGGGGCACCTATGCCTACAAGAAGATTCCATTTGGGCTATCAAATGCTGGAACCACTTTCTAAAGGGCAATGGATATGGCATTTGAGGGGTTGATCAATAAAATAGTTCTTATATATCTTGATGACATCACTATATTCTCAAAAAATACAGTGGATCACCTCTGTCATTTGAGGCAAGTATTTCAAATATGTAGAAGATTTGGGGTATCATTGAATCCCAAAAATTGCATATTCTTGGCTCACGAGGGGAAACTTCTAGGCCATATTGTTTCAAAGGAATGGTTGACGATTGACCCAGAAAGAGTTGAAGCAATTAGAGCATTGCCATTGCCAAGTCACAAGAAGGCTCTTCAAATCTTCTTAGGAAGGATCAATATTTGTCCACAGGTTTGTTCCAAACTTTTTAGCTCTTGTAAAGCCAATAACACTGATGTTAAAGAAGAGCATGGCATTTAAGTGGAAATCTAAAGGAAAGGAAAGTTTTGAGGCAATAAAAGAGGCTATATCTCAAGCTCCGACTCTCGTCAATCCAGACTTTTCCAAAGATTTCATGTTATATGCCTTTGGTGGTGGGGACACAATTTTTGCAATCCTAATACAAAAAAAAAGAAGGATTAGAACAACCAGCTTTGCTTTCTTCATCAAGGCTTAGAGGGATTAGAAACTAGGTTCTCTTTCATTGAAAAGCATGTCCTTGCAGTGATCAGGAGCTTAAAGAAATTCAAGCACCTAGTCTCAAACAACAAGATCCAATTATTGGTCTCTCATGCAGGAGTCAAGGAATTCCTTCTAAACAAGGATCTAAATGAGAAGCATGCAGGATGGATCACTCGTGTCATGGAATATGACATCGAGATCAAGGTCACCAAACTAGTACGTGGAAAGGGACTATGTGAACAGCTAGCCTTGAGTCAACAAGTTGAAGCAGGTGATGAAAAAGAGATTGTCTTGGTACTACAAGATGGTCAAGAACAAGAAAACAATGATGTGCCTACTCCTTGTTGGACTCAGAATATGATACACTTCCTACAGACAGGCCTATGCCCTCTAGAAATGAGCAAAGAAAAGAGGAGATACTTTAGATTACAAGCTATTCCATATGTGCTTGTTGATGGTGTTTTGTTCAAGAAAGACATCAATGGAGTTTTATTGAGGTGCATTGGGATAGATCAAATTGAGAGGGTGTTATGAGATTTTCACGATGGAAATTCTAGAGGACATTTTTCCCCATGGGTAACAACTCTCAAGATAATGAAGGCAGGGTATTATTGGCCCACGGTGTTCAATGACTGCTATACATGGATAAGAAAGTGTAAGAAATGTGCGCTCTTCACAGGAAAAGAAAGACTAGCAGCACTTCCATTGCACCCAATTTTGGTTGACCAACCATTTATGCAATGGGGATTGGAATTCATCGGGGTCATCAATCCGAACTCAAGCCAAGGCCACAAGTGGATTCTCACAGCAACGGACTATTTCACTAAGTGGACCGAGGCAATAGCGCTCAAAGAATCAAATGAGTCTAATATACTAGAATTTTATGAAGGAATAGTGACTAGGTTCGGTGTGCTAGCCACTATCATATCAGACAATGCATTGGCATTCATAGGCTCCAAGATTACAGAATGGGCTATCAAGAATGGAATCTACTTGAGCACCTCTTTCAATTATTACCCACAGGGTAATGGACAGGCAGAGTCCACGAACAAAAATTTGCTAAGAATCATCAGGAGGACTTTGGATGAAAATCAAAGAACATGGCATACCAAGTTAAACTCAGCATTATGGGCTGACAAAATAACACCAAAGAGGTCTATAGGTAATTCCCCTTACAATATGGTTTATGGGAAAGAAAGAGGCGATTGCCTATATCATTAGAAATGCCTGCATTGGAGTTCATGAAGTAGTTGGAGTTGGCTGAGTTCGAACCAATGGAGGCTAGGTATGCAGAGTTGATGGAATTGGAAGAAATTAGAGAACATGCAGTTCAAACAATTGAGAAGGATCAGGCCTTAGTAAAAAGATGGTTTGATAAGAAAGCAAGAGCAAGGACCTTCCTAGAGGGGACCTAGTTCTAAAATGGGATGTAGATCGGGAAAAACCAGGAAGGCATTCCAAGTTTGATTCCATTTGGAGTGGCCCCTACATGGTCACAGGATGTAAGAATAGCAATGCCTTCCAATTGTCTACATTGGATAGAGAAGAACTCCCGATTCTCGGTTAACGAAATCTATCTTAAACATTTCTACTGAAAAAGAAAAGGTTTACCCTTGTAAATATTATCCTAGATTTCAATTCCTCTAAGTGCGTATGCACATTGTCTTGTTGTAGTTAGGTTTCAATTTCCCTAAGTGCTTTGGCATAGGTTTTTTTGCTCCTAGGTTGGATTTCTATATTTCAACGTGCTCTCGGAGAAGGTGTTGTGGTGTCGAGGCTCGGGATCAAACATCGTGGTCAGTTTTAGGTTATTTCTTATGACTCCATGCCCAATGGATCGCTTAAAAGCCACTGATCTTCTACCTAGTAGGTAGGTAATCCCATTGAGTCACCAAATTGTTTTATATATCTCCCACAAGGAAAATATGCCGAGAAGTTTAAAAAAAATTGACACAAGGAAATATGTCGGAGAGGTTAAAAAACCCGACACAAGGAATTTCGGGTTTCGGGTTTCGGGAAACATGAGACATGAAGCATGTAGATCACAAGGGATGTCCCGATGCTTGAGAGTTCCGCAAACCTGAAACACTACCTAGGAAAATTAGGTCTTGGATTCGGGAAACAAGTCGGGAAAGCATGGGGCGAAAACATGTCGAGCCACCCTCCAAACCCGATGCATATGCAAGTCCAATTTCCGAACCTGAAATAAAGGAAATCTTGGAAATATTGGCGGAAGTGGGTTTTGGGAAAACACAAGCATCAAACACATGTCAAGGCATCCTCCAAACCCGATGCAAATGCAGAGGAGAACCCCGAACCCGACAGGAAGAAGACCCTGACACGGGAAATATTCAAATCGCCATAACTTTTCACAGGGAGCTCGATTCATGCAAGGTTGGAATTTTTGGAAATATTACAAGGTCCTCTACCCAACTACGACTGGATATCTTTAATTGGGTGAGAAAAAGTTCTTCAAAAATGTAAAATATAGTTCACCATTTTTGGGTTTGTTAGGGTTCTCACCTACCACCATAATGAGATGAATTAAATGCAATCTGGAGGTGGTTGGGGTAAATTTCGAATTCCTCTCTTCTCCCTCTCTTTTTCTCCCTATAAATTGTAAGGAGGGGCTTCTTTCTAAAGGTTGGACATTCTTGTTTTGCCACTCCTTTCTTCTTTTTGGCAGGTGAATTTGTGGAATTAGAACCTCCCATTCAAAACTGTAATGCAACTTTGCCTCTTGGCATTTTGTAGTGTATTGTATCAATCTTTGGAGCAAGTAATGCATGTCTGTGGATGATTCTCAACCCTCTCAAGGTGTTCATTTGTGTCCTCCTAATATTTCACTACAAATTTGGTTATCTGTGCATGATATTGCATTACATTTTAATGGTTTGTGTTTTTGGCAAGACAGGTGTTCTTCATTCCTTAGTGTATCACCTTTATTAGTTTAGGTTTGTTTTTATACATCTTCATACCCTATCTCCTTGGTAAGTTAGATTAGGTTTTTGAGTAAACCCTCTGCATTTTTATGTGTGCATCTCGAACAGAGGAATAGGAACCACCTTAATCCAGAGAGATTTTTCCATTTTTGTTAGGTCCCACACTTGGGAAAAGCTCCATGTTATGCAATCGCACCGAGAGTCTCAACCCATTGAGTTGCAAAGATTCAGAAGTGCTTTGTGATTCACCATCAACAACTACCTTGGATAATTTTTAAGTTTATACATTTAAATATTATCTTTGGGGATTTTGGTTTCTTTCCATGGTGATGGCATATATTTTAAAATGTTTCAAGCTTTGTGGAGTATTCATAGTCATATTTGAGATCAATTAAGTTCTTAAAATCCTTAGTTTGTTACCTAGTTCACCAAAATCAAACTCAAAGATCATCTTCACTCAAACATAGCCCCATTCTTATATTACACTTGGGGAATTATCCCACATTTTCTAAGATAAGTGGAGTAGTTGGGTTTATATACAAAAATATTTCAATGTTAAGTGGAGTAAAGGATCCACTCAACTTAACCTTTTATTTATTGTCAAAATCAACTAAGGAAAAGGGGGCACAATGAAGAAGGTAATTTTTGTACCACATGGTGTAGATCATGAATATCATAGGTCAATAAGATTGAGCCAAACATATAGTGAAAAATTAGCTAAGGCAGAGTGGAAAAACCCAAGATCCTATAGTCAACCGAGATCACCATGTGGTACCAATCATGAAGAGTTAGATTTTAGGAAGTTGATAGAGTGAAATTTAGAAATCAGCTAAGGAAAGTCATGACTTGGTAGCTAAAACGTATCACATGTTTCCATGTGGCCCAATATTGGGTGCTAGAATTTTGAGAAGATAAATAAATTGGTTAATGCAAAAGTGAAACTTGAATCTCATATCCAATCATGGGATGCCATGTAGTAGAAATCAACATGTGCGTAAAGCCAATCAAAGATTGAGATGTGGAAAAAATCTACAAAATCCCAAAGTCAATCATGGGTTTCTATATAACAAATACCAACAATATTATAGCCAATTATGAATTAACACATGGCCTATTCATGGAATCTCACGTCTTAAAAAGACTAGGTATATGGAATACCAAGAGTAATGAAATAAAATGGAGATAAAGCTTGTATCCTGAAGTGAATCATGGGATGCCACATGTCACTAAATAAGACCCCAAATTCTACTGAGTTAGCACAATTTATATGGCAATAAGTCAAATTAATGGAAAATAAGAAGGGGACATGTGGTAGATACTACTCCGAGGTTAAAATTGATGGCTCTATAGCAATAAATGTGTAAAATGACATGGGTGGATTAAATAAACCATAACTTTTACTCTAAAACACCAAATTAGGAAAAATAAGTCTTGTTGGAAAGATATGGAGGAGTAATTCTTGTTTGAGGTAGTCTCATACAGCTATATAAAATGTTTTGAGAAAAAATTTCAAGCATCGCTGCCAACTACCATTTTCCCTTTGTGTTTCAAATCATGACTGTTAGTGGGTCTCTTTTCTAATGAGCATGTTTGTTTCTAGCTAGGAAAATTTTCCATAATATGCTTTAAGATAGTTTGAGAATATATTATTAACTATTTTTTTGAGAGATCCATGATCATTTTGAAGGATATATACATGATAAAGGTAGATATACTTAAGAATTTTTCTTATTATTACCATTCCCCTTCTATCTTCTCCTTTTCTATGAATGCAAGTTATGTATATTGTAAACTTATCCACTCCTTTAATATAAAATTACTATCCTCTTTTGGGTTTCTAAGAATTATAAGTGTTTAGACCTCTTTTTAGCTTCTGCAATGCACTCGTGCTTTTTTCATGATTACAAAAATTATGCATATTTCCAACATTGATATCATATTTGTTGTGGCTCATATATACCATTTGGTGTATGATATTTCTATCATATTTTTGTTATATTATGATATGATGTTTCTAGGTTATACTTGAATGGTTTGATTACACTCTGTTATAAATGGAAAGTGGGAGAGTGATCCTTTTTTTTTATCGCCACTTCTTTTTAGTTATTTTATCATTTACCTTTCCTCCATGCAAGTTTCAGATTAGTTTTAGAGGTAGTATAGGTGTATACAAGGAAAACTGAAAGTAATGAACATAATAAAAAAATGAAAAACAAATGTAAAGCTTCCTTCAACTTGTCTTGCAACCTCATATGAGATAGCCAAAGTGTGGAATAGAGTACCAAATTTGTTGGATCTCTTTGGATGATTTGATTGTGGATGATCCAAACGTGGTTCCAAATGGAATAAAAATGATACAATCAATGGATGATCAAATGGATAGCCTTTCGATATGTAAATTCCAATGGAAAATGGGAAATGTTTTTGCAAATGATTAAATCTTCCAAATATGAATTGTGAAGGATTGAGTGTCATATTTATATCTAAAGAAGATGCCATGGATTGCGGATCAAGTTTTGAATGAGTTGCATGTAAATGAATGCATATAAAATGGATATAAAGTATTATGAATACCAATGTATGGATGTGAGAGAAAATGGATAGGATGAAATATGGTGCACACATCTTAACCGTGATGAACAATTGTAAACTACTTTGGGATGGAACGGTAAGATGGATAAGATGGAGGAACTATATAAGTGAATGTGCTAAAATTCCCCTAGCATGAGATGTATGTATGTATGGATTAGGAATAAAATCTCTTCAAATGAACCAAATTCATGGGTTCTTTAATCTCTTCACCATCTTGAGTGGATAACTTGTATGTACCAGATCCAAATTTTGCACTAATAAGGTAAGGACCTAACCAATTTGGCTCAATTTTTCATTTCTTGTCCTAATATTTAGTTTTATTATTTTAATTTTATTTTATAATAAGGTTACCAATCTCGAATTCTCATGGCTTGATATTATTTTTGTAGTTGTGATAAAGTTGGTTCTGATACACTTTGAGGTGATCTAAAGCATTGAGATGCTTTTCATCTAGGAGATAAATCTCAATAAGGAAAGATTGTCTATAGTCACATCCATTGATCAAATGTTGAATATATACATGGATTGATGGATGCTCTACCTCAATAGGTAGTAAAAATTTAGATCCATATACAAGGGAGAATGGAGTGGTTCTTGTGGGGGTATAAAAGGATGTAAGATAGGCCCAAAAGGTAGGATATATTTGGGTATTCCAACTTTTACCATGCCTGTCAAAAAAATTTCCATAATGGATTTTAATGTCTTATTAAAATCTTCAACTTGGCTATTACATTGGGTATAGTAAGGGGTAAACCAAAGAATGCATACGTTGAAGCGTTTTTGTAAGGATTTAATGGTTTTATTTTTTAATGACTTATTTTTATCTATAACAAGAGAGGATGGAATGTTGAAGTGACAAATACAATGATTAAATATGAATGTGGAAATATTACTACCAAAGTGACATAGGTGAGAGTAATTACCTCTACCCACTTGGTAAAATAATCTATGGCACTAATAATGAACTTATGGCCATCATATGAGGTGTGGTTGATTTTTCCTATATGATCGAGACCCCATCAGAAAAATTCCATAGTGTAGTGATTGGTTGTAAGACTTGATACGGTGTGTGAATGATATTTCCATGTGTTTGGTAAGCTATACACTTCTTTAAAAAATCATGCATCATACTCCATGGTAGGCCAATAGTAAATGACGTGTAAGATCTTCTTTGCTAACAAAATGTCGCTTGTATGTTCTCCACAAATACCAGCATGTACCTCTTTTAAGGTTTAGATCACTTCATCTTGGTTCATACATATTAATAGAGTCCCATCATAGCCTCTTTGATAAAGGGTATCAAAAACTATGATATAATATAAATCATGTTGTGTTAAGTCTCATTTATTATGAGAGTTCATGTTTTCGGGATAAGTGTGGTCACGTATGAAAGTGTAAATGTCATGATACCAAGGATTTTTAGGACCAACCATCTCATAGACTACTGTTGACTCGGGAAAATTGTATGCCATAACTAGAAGATGTACATTGAGAAACTTAACACTTGATTGATGGGATCTAAACTCAAGAAAAGATCCAATAGTTTCCATAAAATCTACCAATTTAATTTTAATATGATGAACTTGTTCAAATGTGATCAACTAAAAGTAACCTTTAAGGTTATCCACCATGAATTTTTAAGGAATGAGATTCTAATATTTGAATTGGAATTCACGTGTGAATTGTTTGATAATGATAAGGGAATCACCAAATACTTGTAACTCTTTGAGATTCCATGAGTTTTCCAATTTCAATCCAGGTTATGAGGATTCTTATTTTATAATATTGTTTTTGCGGGGAAGGAAAAGTGGAAATATTTTGGGATAAAATTACCATTTTGTGTAATAAGTAAAATACTAATTTATGATCTATGGTAATTACAAGATCCATCGAAATATAGGGTCCATGAAGGCGTTGTATCAACATACAAAAGTTCTTCATCCTAAAATTTTAAATGAAGAGATTCTCGATCCTTGTAGAGGTGTTGCAACGAGCTGATCATAAGACATTTTCCTTTTATTTCCTTTTGACTAAAAAAATTGATAAAATACTCACTAAGTAGAATGAACCATTTTGACAAAGTATCCCAATGAGAATGGGTTGAGATAGTAGATATTTGAGAGGATATACTTTTTCAATGATTTTGGTCGTTTCAACAAATAGTGTCGTAGTTTGTGAAATGTGAAAGCTACTACTAAGAACACTTTCTCAACCTAGGAATATTTAAGCTCATGATCAATAAGTATTCTACGAAGATAAAAGTCTTGTTTCTCTTTCCCTTGATCATTATGTTGTTCTAGTAATTCACCTATTACATGTTCTATAGTATGTGTGTACATAAATATTAGTTGATCTAATATGGGGGCATGATAAATTATGGAATTGATGGATATTATTTTAACTTAGAAAAATAATCTTGAAATTCTTGGTTCCACAAAAATTGTACATCTTTCTTCAGTAGTTGATTGAAATGATGACAATTATCTTCCAATTATGAAATGAACCTTCTAATTGTGAATATTTCCTTAAAGACCCCTTATTTGCATGATATTTTAGGGATGAGGCATTTCCATGATTTCCTTTACCTTTGCATGGTCTACTTTGATGGCTCTCTTTGAAATAATAAATCCTAGTGATTTTCCGATGTGATGCCTAACAAAAATTTCTTAGGATTAAGTTTTACTTTATATTCATGTAATATTTAAAATATGTTCCTCAAGATTGTTAGATGATCTACTCTCATTTTAGACCTTGTTAGGATTTTTTCTACATGGTCTTCTATGATATCATGTAAAATGTCATGAAAAATGACTTTCATTGCCCTCTGATGGGTAGCACCTACATTTTAAAGGTCAAAAGGCATGACCTTATAGAAAAACGTGCCCCAAAAATGTAGTGAATGTTATTTTATGATGATATTTATTTGCAATCTGAGTCTGATTGTAGCCATAAAATCCATCCATTAAGGAAATAATTTCATGACCTGTTGTTAAATCCACAATCATATCAATATTTGGTAAAGGGAAGTCATCATTTGTGCATACCTTATTGATGTCACAAAAATATATACATATTACAATGCTCAAATTTTTATTAGCCACAAGTATGATGTTTTAAATCTTTGTAAAATATTCTATTGGTCAAATGAATCCTACTTCCAAAATTTTTTAGAGTTAATATTTGACAAGAAATACAACTTTGGGATGCATTACTAATATAATACCCCCATTATCAGTGCAAAGATTTTTGATGGAATGAGATGATTGTTTTTCAACAAAAGCCTTAAATTCTTTAAAACCATTGAAAACATCACTCTTATACTGAATAAAATACAACCATGTTCTCCTTGAGAAATCATCAATAAAATTTAAAACATATTTGCAACTAGAAAAAGAACAAGAAGGAAGAGTCATCAAATCACTGTGTACTAACTCGAGAGGAGCCTTATCTCTCTTAGCCAATCCTTTGGGAAATGGATCCTGATGTTGTTTACCTAACATACAACTTGGAAAAACACCATCAGTAGAAGAAATTTTAGGAAGTCCAGTTACCATGTTCTGAGAAGATAGCTATTGCAGATATCTATAATTTAGATGGCCAAATCTCTCATGCCACAACTTGCTAACAGAATCTGAGTGAGCAATAAGAGAAGATCCTACAAAAGTCTTGAACTTGTTAAAGAGATATAATCTAGAATCTATATCCACAACACCTGTAGCTACAATATCATTAGGATCATTCAATTCTCTTATTACAAATTTATCAGGTGAGAATTCAATAGTCTTTCCTTTCCCTAAATTACAGATTTGATAAACGGACAAAAAATTGTTAGAAATGTGGGGAACATGTAGAACATCATGCACTGAACCATTTTGCATGTTAACAATCCCTACACCCATTACTTTTAATGAAGTATAATTGACCACCATAATTTGAGAAACCTTGCAAGGAGAAACTAAACTTAGCAAATTATTTGAATGTGTGATGTGATGTGTGGCACCTAAATCAAAAACCCATCTATCATCCAATGGAGTGAAGGCCCGAGCTGAAAGGGATTTCCCTTTACCATAATTGGAAGAGGTTGAAGGTGCAGGAACAAAAGCTTATGTTATTTCAGCATCTTCTCAAGTGCTTCAATTCTCAAAAAACATCATGATTCTAGATGGTTTGTTTTGCTACAAAAAGGAAAAGGTTCATACACATTTATTTTGACATTATTTTTCCCTTTTCCAAGACTATAAGGTTTAGGGACTTCAGAACTTTTATCAGTGGAAGTAGAAGATGTAGTTCCATAAAAAAATGCAGATTTAAAAGAATGCTTAACTTATAAATTTTAGATTTATTTTAAAAAATACATATGCCATTTCATAGTTTTTTTGTCATTAAACACATTCAAGTCCAATAAATCAAATCCTCTTTGCAAGGTAAAAAAAAAAAAAGTTACATAACAAAGATCCATAAAACACAAGTTTCCCAAATCACCAAAAGTGATAAGTTTACAAGATGAGGCTATCCGCAATCAGCCATACAACACATAGATACAAGGAGGTGTAATATTTACAATGATTTTTTTTTAGGATAAAAGAACAAGTCACCACTTCAACAAAACTTCATCCTTGAGTCTCCAACCTTGAATGTGCTCTTAAGAATGCTGCAATAAGAGACATGTCTTGTTTACCACCCAACCAATAGGCATCATCACATGCCTTTCCATGGTTGGAAGCCATGCTAGCCTCCCCCAAGCCCATGGGAGAGAGGGACAAACTTCCACAATGTGCACAAGTAAAAAGGGGATAAAACACAACAAGATTTACATAAGATCATTTAAACACTTAGACATACCACACATGGTAAACAAAAACATGAGGATAACAAGGTCAACCTCACAAGGGGGAAGAGAAGGAGTAGGATGCCCAAATCAAAGGTGTCCAACCATAGGAGCACCAAAAAAACATGCTTACAAAACTCCTTATACCTCCTAATCAATCATCCTCCTTATTCCTCCTTTTTGCTATAGAAATCCTTCTTGGGAGGATTTTCAAACCCAAAAGGGTTTCCTCACCAAGAATGGGGAAAGGTTCAAGCCATATGAACCTTTCTCCCACCTCAAACCATATGAGGGGATGAGAAGGGACCTTCATGGCTTGACCAACAACCATGAGGTTTGAGAGGGAAATCCCTCTCTCTTCCCCTACATTCTCCAAAAACCATCAATCCAAATGATGGTGGAGAGAAAACAAAGAAAACAACAAGAACAAGAAAACAACTACATTCACCATACAACTTCACAACACATCATTTCACACACACCATTCCATTGATCAAGCATAGTTAACAAGATAAGCACAACTAAGAAGAAAAATGTTAAGTATCCTACCTCTATAATTCTTTCCAAGACTCTAATATTTTCCCTTTGTCCAAGCTCACCTCCAAGCTCCCAAAATTCTCCAAGTGCTCCAAAAAAATGAACCAAGAAGACCCCTTCCTTCCACATGAGGAAGAATAAGAAGAGAAACCCAAAAGTTTTCTCACCAATGGGAAGGTGACAAGTGTCACCTCCTCTCCTCTCAAGAGTCAAAGATTCCAAAACCAAATAATTAAAAGCAAACTCACCTTTTAGCCCTTATCACCCAAAATACTAAAAACTAAAATAAAACAAGGTGGAGCAACTTTTAACAAATACACACAACCAGCCATCTTACATGGATGGTGACTAAGAGGAAAAATGGGAGGAAACTCCCTACAAACCTTGGAAATAAGCCCCCTACCTATTAGGTAGGGTCCAAGGGCCCATTTTCATGCTAAGGGAACTCCCAAACTCAAAAGGGGTCCCTAAAAATGCCCAAAATAACCCAATTTCGGGTTTGGCATGCTTGGGCACAAGGGTAGAGGGTGTGGGGTCCACCCAAGGTTCACATGTGGTCCCCAATCCCTTCTACCAACACACACACACTTTCCCAAAACCAACACTTAACTTAAGATAAGATCATTAAACCCCTAAGCTAGTTTACTTAATAAAACACACCCTAAACCTAATTAATTTTACAAAACATAATTACATTACAATTGAGGGTTCACCCATGGTGCCCAATTAAATACATCTATTCTAAGGCCTCAAACATTTAGCATGGTTAGGACTCAGCCCATGGGCCGCTCGTGCACAATTGCGTAGCTTCCCTGAAACCCATGCTCTCCTATACATGTCACTTGCACACTCATTGCACACATTAACCGCATATGTCCAATATAATAAACATCATCTACACATCACAAATTCAATCTAACTTATAATGTCCTAACATTATTAAACAATTGATAGTGCAATGGATACAATTATTCACATAGTTTGCCATGAATCACCACCAAATAAAATTGCAATGAAATACACTTAGGTTAGCATGAAAATTACCATTACTAAATTGAACACTATATCATTAATCAAATCAACCACAAGAGACTAACATCTAACCAATAAATCTATCATATAACCCTGTTAGTGTCATCAACATCATAAGAAATATATCAATATACGAATCTAGTCCAATTGGCATTACGCGCCCAAAATGCCATAATGTCCATGAGGATAAAATATCATAGTAAAATGTCCAAAGTCTATCAGAGTCTCAATCAAAACATGTCTAGGCATAAAGGAACCAACAGATAACTGGAGCTATAAAAACGTGGGCACCACAGAAGAGGGTTTAGAAGATTTTGAAATCTTAGGTGTTAGATGGCCATGTATATGATGGTAGTCACAATATTCATTCTCTTTATTCCATGTGGGTTAAGGTTTTCGTTCTTTGAAAGGACATGTGAATGGGTATGTTACCATTTTAGTGCTTATGATTTGATGAATGAAACTTAAAATGATTTCTCCAAAAAAGCGTAAATTTTCATCTTTTTACCTCACGTGGAGAAATTTCTTTGCTAGTTAATATTAAAGGTTATTTAGATTTTTAAAATTTTCCATATTGTTGTGGAGTTGGATTTTTATATTTTGAACATGACGAGAATAAGTGATTTCGTCATTTACAAAATTTCTATTTTGATTCCAAAATTCAAATTTATCATGATTTTGATTGTGATTATTAGGTTTATCTTTTCAAGGTGTCTTGATTAGGCCCTTTGCAATAAAATCCATATCAATATTTTGTCCTTTTTTATTAATTCTTCGAAGTTAATCAAATAATGCATTTGTATTTGGAAGGATAGTTTTGAATTAAGATTTGGAATAAAAATGCTAACTAATTGCTTCTCGGGTATAGAAAAAGGGAATCACCTTGTGATTCCTCACCTTTGTAGAAGAAATGATGAGAAAGTTTCATTATTCCTATCATTGTGTTACAAACATCCATCATTGTAATTTCATAATCGAGATTAAATGATAAATGTTTAACGAATTTCTCTAAGAGGTCTCAGTAAATGTGGCAGTCAATCCCTTTAGAAGGTGTAAGAACCAATCCGAATCTTTTCCCTCCTAAAATTTTAGGGAAGAGGTGTAAGATAAAGATATCATTGTATGAAAATTATTCACATGCCATGAAAAATTATTTGATATTATGCTCTCTTGGATTATGTTTTTCCTTATATTTTTGAAATTTTGGCATTTCTAATGATTTTGAGAAAGGTGCATTTAACATGTCCTTATCAAACGGATAAGAACATAGTTCATCAAAATTTAACCGCTTTGTGTGTTTTTGAAGTCCCATTAAAATTTATTTCATACTCCTCCATTCTTGTGTGAATGGGGAGTTGGCTTGAGGAATTTCCATGGTGATATCATTGTCATGCATTGATTTGTGCTCTTCCCCTATTTTAGGATTTTCATTGTTTTTGAGTTGGTGTTGTAACTCTTCAATTTTATCCACCAAATATTATTTCAATGAGTAAGATGTCTTGGTTGATTTATAATTTTTGTACTAGACTTAGTTTATTTATTCAATCTTTTAAATGTTCATGCCCAAAGTTGGAGGGTAACTTTGTTCCCATTTCAAAAAGGTGAAGTAGATATTGATTTTTATTTTGCATTATGACATGATCAATAACTTCTTTCTCACTTGTTGATAGTTTAGGTTGTTCTCCAATTTCTTCATCTTCAAAAGGAATGGGACTAAAAGGGTTAAATCTTTTATAATCATTAGGGACATGAGTACTTTTACTATGTGTAAACACCATTGTGTTATAGGTAAATACCTAAGTGAATAATGTGTTTGAGATTTTGTAGAAGTTGTGACAAATTTTGAACTAAAAATGGATAAGAATGATTGTTTTTAAATTTTTTTGGAGATAATCGAATTTAATTTTGAGATTTAAAACTATTTTAATTGATATGTAAAAAAGTGAATGTTTAACGTATAAAGTTTAGACGTGGATTTAATTTTTTTAATACGTGAATAATGTGAATATTCAATGTATAATACTTAGATAGGATTGATAACACTTAAACTTGATAAAGGGAATATCAAAGTATAAGAATTTGGTTGGAATTGATTGCTTAAATTTGGATATGGGTACCGCAAATAAATACTTTAACACTTGACTTGTTGATTTTATTAGCTTAGATAAAGTGAATACTGAAAATAAAGTGTTGTGATGTGATTGTTCTTAGATTTGCTAAGGTGAATATCAAAGTATAAGAGTTAGAATTGATTTGGATTGAATGATGTACTTAAACTTGGAAAGTGAATCCAAATATTAAGGCTTGGACTTGATTTGGATTGAACGATGTGCTTAAACTTGGAAATTGAATCTAAAGAGTAAGGCTTGGACTTGATTTGGATTGAATGATATGCTTAAACTTGGAAAGTGAATCCAAAGAGTAAGGATTAGATTTTATTCAATTCAATTTGGAATGGGTATTCAAAAGAGAAGAGTTTACAAATTTTGAAGAGAGTTTGATTTTGATGGGAATGGAATATGATGTGATTTGAGAGAAGAATGTGGAACACAAACTAATATGAATCAAGTAATTTGGATAACAACATTGTTATTAGCTTTGGTTTGTCAAGCTTCCTAGGGGTTAGGGAGAAATTTCACTCACCAAAGTACTTGAATGAGTACTCGTGCTAGGAAATTGTTTTCCTAGCTATGGACTATACCCCACAATCAATTAAGAATGAGGTCATCACCACGGGCTACTTATGGTTTCCTCACGGGTATCACTAGTCAAGTGGGTGGGGGTACCTATTTCATTGGCTGATTCCCTCAAGGTTTCAACTACTTTGGGATTATTTTGGTAATCCTCATAGCGAGTATTAGGATACGTCCAAAACTTACCACGCTTAAAGAGGATGGGAATAAACCCTTATCCAAACCTGCAATACAAATTTTTATAAAGTTTATTAAGATAAAGTTTTTTTTTTTTTGTAGTATTCAATCAAGGAAACCTGCATATGATGTTAAGATTTTGATTGAGTTTTCAAGGTATTCTTTATATGATGTGGTCTTACACACATTGAATTAGTATTTTCCTATAGAGAATACATGATATAAAATAAGGAAACAAACTTCACCATTTTTGATTCTCAAGATCACCCAAGAGGGTGCGAGAGAAGATCATATGTGGTTTGTTTGATTAGATATATTAGATAAATATTAAGATAAAAATGATTGTTATATTAGATAAAAATGATTGTTATATTTTTTAATTATGAAATCTTCAAAAAATAAGTTGAAAAATAGTTCTTAAACGGTAATAAAAAATAAATTAATACACTGGAAAAGTATAAAAATAGAAAAATAAAGACACGAATGCTAACGCATGTAGTTAGGTGTGTTAGTGTGAAGGGATACTATAAAAAACTCTATTAGGTGCACTAGCATGAAGGGTTATAATAAAAAAATCAATTAGGTACACTAGCATTACAAATACTTCTTCAAGTTTGGAACTAGTTATGATAGCGTGTGTAGAGAGAAAAAGTAAACAAATACTTCAATTGATCCATAGGGACCCAAAATAACTCTACTTCATCAGAAATAGTTAGCATAGAGAAGAAAAACAACAAAACAGAGGTTATGTCTTTTAAGTAACAAGACCACCTCCTCCATGTGCACGGTGGTGGTTATAGAACCGCTGCCCAACTAAGGCGGTGGTCCCAAGACTGCTGGTCTACACAGGCGGTGGTCCTAGCCATTATAGATAGAAAACTAAAATCAAAATGAACAACCTCTAAATTTGAAAGGATGTTCATTTCTCTTCTCCTTCATGACCTTTCCCATTCTCCAAAGGTGCACGGAAGACATGAGAAAGGCAATAATGCATGATTGTATAAGTGTATAAGATCATTGAAGCATGGGAGAAAGTGAGCAAGAAATCTTAGTGTTGGAAATTGTATTTTGTAGAAGAAATGAGTGTTGAGACAAAGAAAGCAAGTAACTGAAAGGAACTGTTGAGATATTATCTACTTATCTTTCTTACTTATTGTAAATTTTGTACCTATTGATTTAAATTGGCCAATAGAAGTGGGAAGAAAGAGAAATTTCCCTTCCTGACTAGTTTTTCTTCCATTAGAGGTTTTCCAGGATAAAATTGTTGGTGTTATGAGCTTATATTCTTTCCTTTTATACAATTGTTGATTCTAGCACAATAGTAATTCATTCACTAGTTATCTCTGTTATTTTCTAATAAGAAGTAAACAACAACGATTAATTTGTGATTTGTGAATAATTCCAAAGTTGAAGAGTTTACAGATCATTTTGGTATCAAAGCTAACAAGTATCTAGGACTATGGTATTTCATTCTTGAATTTGTATGATAGTGACAAGATCTAAAGGTGAAGAAGCTTTACCTTGCGATCCAGAGATTTCTACAAAGAAGTGGAAACAGAGAATTTAGGGAGAAATGGAGGAAGAGAACTTGGTCCGTAGAATCGAGATGCTTTGGAGACCATGATGGATAGGATGTTTAGGAGGAAAGAGGAACTTGTAGATGTTCGGAAGAAATATTTTGTCAAGCAAGACTCCATGGAGTCGGTGGTTCAAAGCTTAGCCAAAAAGTTTGGTATAGGCAAGAGCCACCATGAGGAAGATTATGGGGAAGAGCATGAAGAAGAGACTGTTATGTTTATGGAGCTCATTTTCATGTTAGATTTTGGTACACCTTCTATGTGTTACACTCGATTATTTTTACGGCGGTCCCGCTCGCCGGTGAGTGGGTCAAGGGGGTTCGGGCAAAGTCCTTGAAGCAAATTTTCATGGGTGGTTTATTAACCCATGGGTAATGGGTAACCGTTATGGGCTATTTTTGGCCCATGGTTTTTCGGTACCCATTCTTTTGTAAAATTGCCTCTTCGGCTACCCATAGGTTTATGGGACGGTTTTGTTTTTTGCCCATTGTTTTGATACCCACGGTTTTGTAAAACTGCTTAAGCAATTGTCTATTTATATGGTTTTATGCATATGATAGAGGTATGAAATACATTGCAAATGTGCTTTGAATTCAGGTGTGAATTTTGTAGAGTTTGTTGAGCATAGTTCCAAATGGATTTGGGTATTGTATTGAGAGAGTAGTGGCTTGTAATAAAATATGAGAAAGTGATTCTTGGTGGACATAGCCCAAATTGGGTGAACCACGTTAAATATTGTCTCTCTCTGTGTTGTTTTATTTTATTCTACACTTTTATTTGAGATCTGTAATATTTTCTGCATATTAGTTTCTACTATTACAAATCTGTGAGGGATTATTCTACATATTTTATCTCTTATTTCCTAACAGAGACTTCGAACACAAGAGAAAAGGTAAAATCTAAACATACTCCTTTTAAAGTTGAGACTAAAGTCAAAATCAAAAGATTTGAAGGACAAGTAGATGCAAAGTTACTTGATAAATGGTTGAAATAGTTAGAAGTCTATTTTAGCATCCATAATGTCACTGAGGCACAAAGGATCACCTTTGCACATCTCAAAATGGAGGGACATGATCTATTTTGGTGGGAAACTCACCTAGATACTTGTGAAAAGAAGAAGCGTCCTATTGTGAAGTCTTGGCAAGAATTTAAGGAATTACTTAGAGCTAACTTCTATCCTATTGGCCATAAAACTAACCAAATGATTAAATGATAGTATTTTAGACAAGGTAGTGGTCAAAGTGTGCAGGACAATACTATGGAGTTTTAGAGGCAAGCCATGTTGCTAAACATGGATTTGGAGGATTAGGATATTCTGACCAAGTACTTGGGAGGACTTCACACTCACCGTCGAAGAAAATTCATCTCCACAAAGCCCAAGGATCTCAATGAAGCATGTGTACAAGCATACTACATAGATGATGAGAAAAATCTAGAAGAAGTAGAGCCAAGGGTAAAGAAGTCAAAAATCAGCGAAAAAGGATTACGGGAAAACAAGTAACAAGAGTAAGTGGAAAGGGAAAGGTAAACAAGCTGCCACTACTTTAAATACTTGTAAATATCCCAAGAATTTTTGCAAGAATTGTGATATTAATGGTCATACTGACGCTACATGTTGGAAGTTACATCCGAATAACCAAACCAAGGACTCCAAGAAGTCCATGATAGCTATAAAGACGAAGGGAAGGTGGAAATCAAGATGACTCGATGTAGATGAAAGGCTTGGATACATGGCCACCAACATGGATAGTGAAGAGGAGATGAGTAGACTATTCCAGATCAAAATCTAGATCAAGAGGACTAAGGTAAATGCTTTGGTTGATACTAGTTCTCAATCTAATTTGATTTCGATGCGATTGTAAAGAAGCTTGGTCTTGAGACTTAAGAGTATCTCGCACCCACATCCTTTGGGTCTGGGTGAAGAAGGGTGTTTAAATTTAGGTAACAAGAAGATGTAAGGTCAAGTTTGGGATAAATTCCCAATATATAGATGTTTTTGAAGCTAACGTTATTCCACTTGATGCTTTTGATGTTGTATTCAAAATCCCTTACTTGTATGTTAGGGATGCTATCTTTATGAGAAGGGAAAACTAGTACGATGGGTCAAGGATGGGATCAACTACAATATCCGGGCACACCAATGTAAGATACGGGTTACTATGGTAAGTGCTAACCAAGTAAAATGACTTATTCAATTAAATCATAATCAGTTTTTTTTTTTTGTTAAAGGATAAACAAGATGGGGTAGAAGTTTCAGAGATTTCTAACCAAGGAAAACAAGATTTGGATAGTATTATTTAGTTTTTTCAGAATTGTTTCAGATCCTAGTGGATTACCACCAAAACGGGAAGTAGAGCATGAGATTCAAATTGTTGCAGAGTCACCTCTACCAAAAATCGGTTTGTATAGGAAATCCTTACTTAAGAGTACTAGAGTAAAGAAGAAACTCCGGAACTAATAGACCAAGGGGTAATACGTCCCAAGCACCTCACCGTGTGGTTTGCCTATTGTGATGGTGCCAAATAAGGATGGTTCTTGGAGAATGTACATCGACTACCGTTCTTTGAACAAGATCACCATAAAGAAAAAATATCCACTTCCCGCATAAATGGTCTCTTGGACCAACTTCATCATGCTAAATTTTTCATGAAGTTGGATCTCAAGTTGGGTTATCACCAAGTCGAGAATGGAGGAGGATATATGGAAGACTACCTTCAAAACAAAATAGGGTTTGTATGAATGGTTAGTACTTCCTTTTGGATTATGCAATGCACCCGCTACATTTATGAGATTGATGAATGATGTATTGCGGGATTTCACAGATTCATGTGTCATTGTATATCTAGATGATATCCTGATTTTTAGTGCCACATAGGAAGAACATCTAACACATTTGCAGCAAGTCTTGCAAGTTCTCAGGGAGAAACAACTGCTTTGTAATATGAAGAAATGTGAATTTTCCAAATAGTCACTTGTCTATCTTGGGCACGTGTTTGGAGGAGGAGATCTATGAGTGGATCCAAAGAAGGTGGAAACCATAAAAAATTGGCCAACACCAATATGAGACATAGAGACTAGAAGTTTTGTGGGAGCAAGATCAAGACTTGCGGAAATTCATTCTAGGTTTCTTGGTGATTGCATCACCTCTACACACAAAGGGCCACAAAGAGTAAGGGTTTCCACTAAGGTAAGGAACAAGACAAATCCTTTGAGTTATTGAAATACAAGATTAGTCATGCTCCAGTACTTTCTCTTCCTAGTTTGCAGTAGCCTTTTGAAGTAGAGACAGATGCAATGATTACGCCATGGGTGTAGTGTTGCTTCAAGGAGGTAAACCCGTATGTTATCATTCTGAAACCTTCACTTCAGCAGTTAAAGGATATTCAATATATGATAAAGAAATGTATGCACTAGTTCAAGAAATTAAAAAATGGAAACATTATTTGTTGGGTAAATAAACTATTGTGCACACTGACCACAAACCTCTCTAGTATTTGCAAGCACAATCTAAATTATAGTAGGCAAGGAACTACAAATGGATGGGGTTTCTTTAGCAGTTCCATCTAGTGATCAAATACAAGAAGGGTAGTACAAATTTGGTGGCAGACATGTTGTCTAGGCCACCCACACAGGAAAAGTTTTCCTATTTGGCCACTATCTCTCAGATCGATCCCTTCACGAAGGAAGCTTATAGAGAGGCATATGCCCAAGACAAAGACTTTGGGGTAACATTTTAGAAGTTACAGTCCCAAGGGGTTGAAAAATGGGGATTGAAGACTATTATCTCAAGGATGGGCTGCTCTACCGATGGGGGAAACTTTGTGTGCCTAAAGAAGAAATACTTCTATTGATGAGGGAAGCACATACCTCGATAGTAGTGGGACATTTTGGTGTTGGTAAGACCCTAGCCCACTTAAAAGGTATGTATATTGGCCTAACATGCAAGAAGAAGTATCAAAATTTATTTTGGATGTAAAATTTGTTGTACTAATAAGCCTAAAACTAGGAAGGAAGGTTTGTATATGCCTTTACCGGTACTGCTCAAATGTCAATGCGAGGACATTTCTATGGATTTTCTAGGAGGATTACCTATGTATAAACATGGCCATGACTATCTCTATGTTTTTGTGGATAGATTTAGTAAAATGTGTATTATTATGGCATGTAAAAAGGCATTAAAAGCACATGAGGCAGCAGATATTTTCTTTGCTAATGTATGGGTGCATTTTGGTTTGCGAGCATATTTGTCTCCGATAGGGATTCTAGGTTCTTAGGGAAGTTTCAGACTACTTTGTGGGACAAGGTGGATATCGGGTTACATAGGAGCACAACTTTCCATCCACGAAAGATGGAAAAATAGAGGTGGTAAATAGGACTTTGGTATAATTGATCGAGAGTATAACAGGTAAGTACCTAAGGACATGGGATGAGTCCTTAGCCTACATTCAACATTCCTATAACTGTGAAGTACACACATCCACTATGAAGTCACTATTTGAAGCATGCCTTGGATATCTACCTATAAATCCATTAGACATAGCAGTTGACATCGGGATAATGAGGATGCATGAGACACGAGAGGTGACTAGAGCCAACAAGTTCATTGAAAGGATACGGTAAATCCATCTCAAGGTCAAAGAACAACTACGAAATCTCAAGAAAAGTACAAAGCTAGGCACGATCAAGCATAGGAGGGAACACAAGCTTCATGTTGGAGAAAAATTTTGGCTTTACTTGAGCAAGGAGATACTACAAGGTCAAGCACATAATCTCAAGCCACTACAATATGGACCCTTCACCATATTGGAGCAGTTGGGAAAATGCCTTTCCACTTGATTTTCCATCTTTCATGAGGATGTACTCTGTAGTAAACTATGAGAAATTACACCTATATGAGCCATCCCTATTAGATGAAGATGAAGAAATACAGTTGCTACCTTCCATTGAGGATTGCGTCTTGGAATCACGAGGAGAATTGGAGGAGGATGTAGTGCTACAACAGAAAGTCAGAGAGACTAGAAGAGGTCCACAGGAGTCTTGGAAGATTGGAATGAAAGGAAAGACACCAAGGCAAACTCAGTGGTACTTGAAGGAGCAAGCAAGGGAATTTTTCCCTCATCTACTCCCCCACTAATGTTTTTGGGACCAAAATCCTCCTAAGAATGGGATGTGTGATCCAAAGGGATCCGAAATAACTCTACTTCATCAGAAACAGTCAACATAGAGAAGAAAAACAATAAAATGGAGGTTCTGTCTTTTAAGTAACAAGACCGATGCCTTATGTAGGGTGGTGGTTACAGAACCACCACCCAACCGGGCGGTAGTCCCAGGACCATCGGTCTACACAGGCGTCGGTCCTAGCCATTACGGATAGAAAACTAAAATTGAAACAAATAGCCTCTAAATTTGAAAGGATGTTCATTTCTCTTATCCTTCATGACCTTTCCCATTCTCCAGTGCACGGGAGGACATGAGAAAGGATATAAATACATGATTGTAGAAGTGTAGAAGATCATCGAAGCATGGGAGCAAGTGAGAAAGAAATCTTAGTGTTGGAAATTGTATTTTGTAGAAGAAAGGAATGTTGAGACGAGTAAGAAAAGTAACTCGAAAGGAAGTGTTGAGATATTATCTACTTCTCTTTCTTACTTATTGTAAATTGTGTACATGTTGATTTAAATTGGCCAATAGAAGTGGGAAGAAAGAGTAATTTCCCTTCTGACTGGTTTTTCCTCCATTAGAGGTTTTCCAGGATAAAATTGTTGGTGTTATGAGCTTATATTCTTTCCTTTTCTATAATTGTTGATTCTAAGCACACTAGCAATTCATTCACTAGCTATCTCTATTATTTCTAATAGGAATTAAACAACAACAATTAAAATTGTGAGTTGTGAATAATTCCAAAGTTGAAGAGTTTACAAATCATCAACACTAGTGTATATGGTGATATGTTAGCATGTGTACAGAGACAAAGTTAATAGACATTTCAATGCCATTGCATGTAGTGATATGCTAGCATGTGCACAAAGATAGAGTTACTAGATAGTTGAATGCTAACATGCATTCATATGTTAGCGCTTGCACAGGGACGAAGTACATAGAAAAATGAATGCTAGTGCATATAGTGGTACACTAGTGTGTGTTAAGGGACAAAGTAAATAGATAGTTTAACACTATCACATGTAGTGCTACACTAGCGTGTGCATAGAGATATAGTAAACAAATAATTTCATGGTAGCAAATGTAGTGATACACTAGCATGTAAAGTGACACGCTAGCATGCTTTATGGGTGACTCTAGTGCATTTAGTGATATGCTAACAAAAGGATCCTAAAGATGTAAGACAAATGAAAAATACAATAGAATGACCATTTTTTTAATATTTTCTCTTAGTTCACTCCACCAAAACCTTTAAAATTTGATTTATAAATCTAAAAAAAAAAGTAACACAAAAAAAGTTATTATAAAACTTAAATATAGAAGGATT
This sequence comes from Taxus wallichiana var. yunnanensis, assembly GCA_018340775.1. Taxonomy (NCBI): domain Eukaryota; kingdom Viridiplantae; phylum Streptophyta; class Pinopsida; order Cupressales; family Taxaceae; genus Taxus; species Taxus wallichiana. Next base: position 84,433,609 of record CM031234.1, read on the forward strand.
ATATATATATGAGTCCCACAGAATCATGCCTAAATTTATACAAAGAAAAGTGAAATAAATGTAAGAAATAAGCAATGAAAAATAGATGCAAGCCTTCCTTGAAGTTCTCTTGCATCACCAGATGAGATATTTGAAGTGTGGAATGGAGCACCACACTTGTTGGATCTATTTGAATGATTTGATTATGGATGCTCCAAAAATGATTCAAAATGGAAGAAGAATACTATGAGTAATGAATGATCAAATGGACAACCTTTCAGTATGTAAATTGTGATGGAAAATGGGAAAAATTTTGTTATAAATACTTAAATATTCCAAAGATGGATTTTAAAGGATTGAGCCTCATATTTATAGTTGAATGAGAGGCCATGGATTGTGGATCAAGGTTTGAATGAGTTGTAGGAAAATGAATGCATTTTCCTAAATTAGAAATTTGATTTGGTCTATGTAGTTGGATGGTTTGAATATTCATTTAAGGGGAAATGAATATTTAGTTGGATTTTGATTTTATTCAAGGTGGTTGTACGTGAATATTTTTCTTCCACCTTTGTAGGGTTCTAGAACTTGAGTGGAGTGAGCTAGTTCAACTTGAGTGAGTTGGATGGTGAAGTGGAGATGAGTGGAGGGTGAGTGGATAATTAACTATTTATTTATTTAAATAGCTAATTAAATTAGCCAAGGGGTGTGAGTGTATGCTTTAAGCATGATATAATTAATTAAATTAATTCTAAAGGGATGTGGGTGAATTATAATGGAATGTGAGAGGGTAGTGGTCTAGAATGCATTCTAGAACTGATTTGGCACATTGTGCAAGTAATAGGGATGACTAAGAATATGTATGTATTTTTAGGGTGTCTACAATAAGTAGTAGAATTACTTAGATAAGATATAACCCCATCCAAAAAAATTTCCCAAGGAGTCCGTCGACACCTTGTAGATATTCCCATTATTTTTGTTGATATGTCAACCCTCATTTAGTGTTGTTGGGAATGCACACGTTCAACATCACATAGTTTCTATTTGCTGAAATTTTTGATATTTTATTGAAATATAGATGGAATATTATTAATATGCTTATCTCATGATCAAACCGAGCCTATTCTTTAAAGCTACCATGAATGTGTTTATCATAGACACTATGTTACCAAAATAAATGTGCATAAGATCTTGAAATAAGGTTATTATTTTCCTACACTCTTCAAATATTCATATCATTTAGTACGAGCTTGCATACCTTACTAGTTATTTTAAAGAAGAGATCACTTAACTATCATTCCCCTTAATATTATAATTCCATGAAATAAATGTGAATGGAAATGCGAATTGTATATGGCTAGCTATAATTTTTTTATAGAGTATGGTGTATCAATTATGTTTTTTACCCATAAAAATTACTCCAAAGCATGAAAGTATATGTAGATATATGAGGTGGTGGGGATTAGTTATGTTTATTTTTATTTAGGTAGTTATGAAAAAATAAATAAATAAAAACCTTTTCAAATTGCATATCTTAAGTGATTTAAATTAAACTTTTAAGCATGAAAAAACCATTGATTGAGATAGTTTGATAGTTGTATAGCCACCATTATGGTTAATGTAACTTCCCGATAATTTTTTAAACTACGAATAGTTACACAACCTTCATGGTTTTTTTATTATTGGTAAAAGGTTTTGGAGGGACCTTACCCAAGTTTACAACAAAAGGCTCAACAACCAAGATAAGAAAAGTAAAACAGTGTGGTTTTTTGATCCGTGGGGTCCACACCCCAACCAAAAGAGGAAAAAGTAGTAAAAGAAAAAGTAGGGGCCAAATGCCTACAAAGAGCCCAGAAACAACAAATCGACAACAAAATTGCAGCTATACAACAACACAAAAATTGTTACACCGAGAACAAGGAACCAACAACATTAACCAATAGACTTGCTAAAAACTTTGACAGCCACCCTAAAATCCTGGTAGAGTTTTAGGAAATGACAATGGTGGGATCCCAATTTGAAGCTTTGAAATTTCTTGTAATATTTCCATTATTTCAAGTATTATGCAGGATGCCACTAGAGTCACGATTTTCTCGAATGTTTACTTGCATAAGGTACATTATAGCATTGTGCATAGCCAATAATTTATTATATTTGTCCTTTAGAGTCTTAAAATTGGTTTCTAAAGAAGCAATTTTATCTTTGATGCTTACATTGGGGTCTAAGGCTTGCTCTTTAATAGTAGACTTAAGTAGGAAATCTACATTTTATTCAAGGGTTTTAACCACATTAGCCTGCATGTTAAATTTATTTTCCAAACTGGTGCTAGCATCAATATCAGGGAAAATAGAGGGGGTGCTATCATCTACCATAATTTATTCACCCTTCGCACTGCAGCCCAAAACTTCCTTACCTTTATTGCTACTACAGAGAACCCTTTTTGGGGGTGGCTCCGAGATAGAGTCTCTGTACATGGGATTTTTAGAACAGATACGGGTTTTCTTAGGGAGGGGAGAAACCACAACAGGGCATGGGTCATTACCAACAACACTAGACAGTATTGACTAATGAGATATATGACACCTTGATGGAGAGGGATAGTCCTCTTATGGCCCTGAACTTCAAGAATGGATTTTTCCATTGACTTGAATGTAGTAGGAGAGGCTTACCTTCACCTCACACCTAAAGTGGTTGAGCAGGACCAAATGATACTACAAAATGGTGGAGAATCTCCCTTCTAAAGTGACATAGTGTACCATCATCCATGTCACCTCATCATATGGTTGTAGGATAGAAGAAACTAGAATTCCCTCCTTTTAATGTTGAGAATTTATTTTTCATCCAAAAATAACTTTTCTTTTGCTTCCTTATGCATTTTTTTCCTAAAAAATTATTCCCTTCCATTCTTAGATCAGTAATAAAAGAGATGAATTCCTCAGTGATTTAAAATATTTTATCTCCAAAGGATAAATTACAGTCTTTCCAATTCACCAAAAAAGCGTATGGATATATATTGGATGTGTCCTTTTATGCATTGGATGAAATCATTGAAGCCCTCCATATTAATGGTCTCCCAAAGCTCAATTTTTCCTTCCATTGGGGATCAAATTTAGGTTCCACACGGAAAGGGGAACCACCCATTCTAAAAACCCTTTGATAATTCATAGAATTGAATTAAAATATGTGAACATTAGAGTTCCCAATAGCCCTTCGACACCTATATGCCTATGCAAAGTAGAAATAAAATCCACTTCTTTCTCCTTGAAAAGTTAGTGTGATCAATTTTTGAGAACATGAAAGAATAAATTCGAGCATGCCCAAAATGCCATTGAGATCTAGCTTTCAAGAATAATTTCCATTGGAAGAATAAATTATGTCTTTCAAAATTCCCACTAAGAAGAAACTGACTAGAAGATCCCTCTGGGTCCCTAAGACTCCTCTCAAAAAATTGGATCTAAAGGAAGATTCCAAGGTGGAAGGGGAAAATTTATTTTCCTTAGCCTTCGACCAAGGAGGATTCACAAACTGTCAAGGTCCTTCTGTAACCTTATGAAGATGGGTACACTAAAGACAATGGTTTATCTACTATTCAAGAGGAAATGCCATCTCCAAAGATTCTTCTACAAAATAAGTCTTAAAATCATATCGACAACCCTTATAAGGATCTTGAGAAGCCCCTACCTGAAGAGACATCATTCATTCCAAAAGGAAACCCTAGTAAATACATGGAGAAATCTAGCCAAATCCTAGTAAAAGATACACATAATTTGCATTGCGGCCAAATATTAACTCCTAAAGGCACTAATAGGGGAGATAACAAGGATACACCATTCAAATAATACTCTAGAAGATTGGTTGATTCACACTCATATACGAAGATCGTGAAGGACTACTAAAGCACCCCAGTCCCATTAAGGAGGATGGAAATATTTCCCAGATGGAGTCCATTATCTTGAAGGATAACACAAACTCTCATGAGTTTACCCTAGTTTGCAGAAAAAGAAGATATCTAAAGGATTTGATAATATATCCGACACCCTATTTTTTTATAAGAATAAGTCTCCTAGCGAGTATAGCCGGTACACATCAAGGGTAACCAGGTCCACTATCAGACATGAAAATATAGGTGTTAACACCACAAAGGGTAGACCTTCTAAAAATGATCAAGAGAAAAAAGGAGATCAACAAATCCTTGGTTGATGGCACTCAGTCTTCTCTAGACCATCTGGTCCACTCCTCTCCTCATATTTTTAATGAAGATTGTTTCTTGGAACATTAGAGGCCTTAATGGAAGTGGAAAACAATGTATGCTCAAGGATTTGAGAAGAAGTTGCAACCCTTCTATTATGGTTGTTCAAGAAACTAAAATGAGTTCTGAGAACTTAAAATTTTTGTAAGAAAATATGGAAAAAGGATGAATGGGCCGCTTGACTAAATACGTGCTTCGGAGGTATTTTGGTCTTCTAAGATCCTTTCAAGGTTATTGGTAAGGTTATTTTATCCCCTCATTCCCATCTAGCACTCTCTTTTCATACTGCTAACAACAAATGACATTGGATCTTCTCGGTGATCTACACATCTAACACTCTCCATGGTAGAAGACAACTTTGGAAGGATTTGTTAACCTTCCAAAATTCCTTCTCTAGTTAGAACTAGTTTCTCATGGGAGACTTCAACTCCCTCTTTCCATTGTTAAAAAATGTGGGGAGCTCAGGACCACACTACTGGTATGGATGATCTTGCAGATTTCATTGATCAAGCCAAACTGTTAGATCTTGAACTTAATGGAAATCCTTTTACCTGGTCCAACAAGAGAATTGGTAGAAATATCATACAGTTTTGGTTGGATCGAGCACTCATATCTGCTAATTGGCTCTTTAGTCAATACTTTCATCTATCTTCTCTTCCTAGAATTGCCTCAGACCATAATCCCATTGTCCTGAATATGGTAACTAATGAGAGACCTGCTCAGTCCTCATTTAAATTAAAAAAATGTGGTTTGACCACCCAGATCTTCTTGAAAAATTAAAGAGTGGTGGGGGATTCAAGTGGAAGGCACAACTCAATATAGAATTGTTCAAAAGATAAAAAATGTTAAAAAAACATTAGAGACTGGAAAAAAGAAGCTTTCGGCAATATCTTCAATAAAAAAAAATCTCAAAGAAAACATTGATGCTTTGGAAAATAAAGTGGCTGCCTATGGCATGAGTCAAGAGGATTACACTCATGAAAAAAATCTCTTAGCGGAGTTCCATACCATCTATGCCAAGGAAGAATCCTACTGGAGACTTAAATCCAAAGAAATTTGGCTCAAAGATGGAGATAAGAACACAAAGTTCTTTCATATGACAGCCCTAAAACATAGAGCTCACAATAAAATATCTGAGGTTACAAATCAAGTTGGAGTTACGACATCGAATCCCAACTCCATCAAAGAATAAGATGTTAATTTTTACAAAAACCTGTTGAATGACAGTCCCCCATTGTCTCAGGAAGCTGCAAACAAGTTGTTGGACTCTATTCCAAACAACTTGGTTAGACCAAATGAGTTTGGTGCTCTTGCTAAACTAGCTACTTTAGAAGAACTTTATAAAGTAGTTTTCTCCATGGAAGGTGACAAATCCCTGAGCACAGATGGATTCTCTACTTTCTTTTATCAAAAAACTTGGGATATTTGTGCGGATGACCTCCTCAAAGATGTTAATGAATTCTTCAGATAGGAAGAATTCTCAAGGAAATAAATAATACTTTCATAGTCCTAATTCCTAAAAAACTAGGGTGAAGGAATTCAAGAACTTCAGACCCATAAGTCTCTCCAATGTGCTCTATAAAATTTTTACCAAAATCCTAACCTCAAGGTTACAACCGCTTCTTCCAAAAATAATCTCTAGCCAACAGGGGGGATTTGTAAAAGGAATACTTATCCAAGATGGAGTAATTATGGTTCACGAAACCATACATTTGATGGAGAAAAGAAAAAAGGTAGGTATGGTGCTAAAACTTGACATGAACAAAGCTTTTGACAGAGTTTCTTGGTCTTTTCTTGATCAAGTACTAAAAAAATTTGGTTTTGATGAGAGGTTTAGAAAAATCATATGGAATTGTATTTCATCACCAAGATTCTCGGTGATTGCCAATGAAATCCTAGTGGGTTTATTCCCAAGAATTTGTGGTATCAAGAAAGGTGAACCCATCTCTCCTATACTCTTTATCATCATGGAAGACAATCTCAGTCGCACTATTAATAGAGTTGTATTGTTGGGCTATCTCAATGGTTTTAGACCCTCCACTTTTGACATAACGGTCTCCCATCATTAGTTTTCGGATGACACTATCCTAATACTTATTTCCTCTATCCTTGAAGCCAAAAAAATGAATCATATTATGCAACTTTATGAATATGATTTGCGACAACAAATAATTATTGATAAAATCTCTTTATACTTCTTCAACACACCTCCCACAAGACAAAGGAAAATTGCACAAATATTGGGTTGTGAAATCAATTCTTTACCTACTACATACCTTGGTCTACCTCTTGGCACCAAAAATTCCAAATGAGCATGTGGAATACCCTTCTAGACAGGTTTTAGAGAAATCTTGTTGGTTGGAAGGGATCTATACTATCAAGTCTTGGAAATGCCTTCTTATTAAGAGCACACTTCAAAACTTGCCAATTTATATCATGTCCTTATTCTTTATTCCTGTGGCTGTTGTGGAAAAAATATAAAGAATCCAAAAAAATTTTTGCACAGGAACTAAAGATAAGAACATGATGCACTTGGTAGCTTGGGACAAAACATGCAACAACAAAAAGATGGAGCGTTGGCATCAAAAAAATTCGGACCATGAATGTTTCTCTTGTCTCTAAAATGGGGTGGCGAATGGTGAAGGAGGAACAACCATGGACCAATCTCATTAAATCCAAATATCTAAATCAAGGCAGTACCATGGACTACTTTAATAATGATAGTCACTGTTGGGTTCTATGTTCTGGAACAACATATTTAGGGTTAGGAAAGAGCTAGCTGCAAGATCTAAATGGACTCTAGGCACATGTGAGAAATTAAATTTTTGGCATAAAAATTGGGCTGATTTTAACACACTTTCAAATAATTAATAGTGGGAGCAACTAAAAGACAACCTTACTATAGCATTGGGACAACAAGTTTGCAACTACATTCAAAACACTTGAGGTAAATGGCACTAGAAAAATACCGAGGAATTCACATCAAATAACAAGGAGCTTCTTGGGGAACTTCAAACCACATTGAACCTCATCCCCATTAGTCAAACCCAAAATCAAGATGAGTTTAATTGGGTTTCTTCATTTGATGGTAACTACACAGTGAGATCAAGCTATCAACTTTTTCCAATGAACCTATCAGAAACTTCCCTTGGGACAAGATTTGGTTCAAAGAGCTTACCCTGAAAATCAATCAGTTCCTCTAGGTTCACGCTCAAAAAGGGATACTCACCATAGACAACCTTATCAAAAGAGGGTCAACCATGCTGAATAGATGCTATCACTGCAAGATGGATAATGAAACAATCCAACATCTTTTTCTCCACTGTCCAATTGCTAATTCTCTTTGGAAACTCATCTTTAAAAGGTTTGAAGTTAAGTGGTCTTTTCCTGAAGATATCTGTAGTCATTTTTGTACCCTTCACAAAACATAAAAATCCCATGCACACCAGACTATCACCCGGTGGGTGCTTGGGTGCTCACTCGAGGCACATGCGGGTTCCGAGTCTCTCCTTTGTGTGATTTTTATGAGAATGCATCATCTTAGAACAAAAATCAAATGCAAGAAATATCAAAACTTTTCCACATTATTATGAACTTAGGAAGAGTTTTCATTTCATTATATGCGGCAAGAGAAATAACAAGTAACACATGGAGATGATTTATACAGAAAGGAAATGCATAAGCATTAAACACAGATGATTTATAATGAAGAATTATATTCATACTATCAAATTTAATAACCCACATTACATCCCTTGAGGTCATAACAGATCCTCATATAAGTATGAATAGATAAATCATACATCATGTAATGCCATCAATTTTTTTTTCCATTTTTAAAGCAAACACACTAAAAATTTCAGATTTAACATGTAATGCTTACTAGATATTGCAGATTTCAAACAAAACAATTATTTCAAATGAAGACAAGTAAAATAAAGAACTCATGATCTTATGTTGTAATCTCTTTTTTTTTTTACAATAGAGAAGAGTTACAAGACAAAAGAGACATGTTATTACAAGACTTTCAAATCACAATAGGATAAGTTTACAAGATGAGGCTATCCACAATCAACCATATAACATAGTTACAATGAGGTGTAATATTTACAATGATTTTGAGGATAAAAGAAACAAAGTCACCACTCCAACTAAAACTTCATCCTTGAGTCTCCACCTTGAGTGTTCTTCTAAGAGTGTTGAATCAAGAGATATGGCTTGTTTACCACCCAACCAATAGGCATCATCACATGCCTTTCCATGGTTGGAAGCCATGCTAGCCTCCCCCAAGCCCATGGGAGAGAGGAACAAACTACCACAATGTGCACAAGTATAAAGGGGATAAAACACAACAAGAAATACATAAGACCATTTAACCACTTAGACATACTACACATGATAAAACAACAACATGAGGATAACAAGGTCAACCTCACAAGGGGGAAGAGAAGAAGTAGGATTCCTAAATCAAAGGTGTCCAACTATAGGAGCACCAACAAAAACATGCTTACAAAACTCTTTATTCCTCCTAATCATTCATCCTCCTTATTCCTCCTTTATGTCATAGAAATCCTTCTTGGGAGGATTTTCAAACCCAAAAGGGTTTCCTCACCAAGAATGAGGAAATGTTCAAGCCATATGAGGGGATGAGAAGGGAACTTCATGGCTTGGCTAAAAACCATGATGTTTGAGAGGGAAATCCCTCTCTCTTCCCCTACATTCTCCAAAACCATCAATCCAAATGATGGTGGAGAGAAAACAAAAGAAAAACAACAAGGAACAAACAAACAAACTACATTCACCAAACAAATTCACCACACATCATTTTATTGATCAGGGCATAGTTAACAAGATAAGCACAACTAAGAAAGAAAGGTTAAGAATCCTACCTCTACAATGTTTTCCAAGACTCTAAGCTTCTCCCTTTGTCCAAGAAAACCTCCAAGCTCCCAAAATTCTCTAAGTTCTCCCAAAAAAAAAATGAGCCAAGAAGACCCCTTCCTTCCACATGAGGAAGAATAAGAAGGGAAACCCAAAAGTTTCCTCACCAATGGGAAGGTGACAAGTGTCACCCCCTCTCCTCTCAAGATTCAAAGATTCCAAAAACCAAATAAGTAAGAGTAAACTCACCTTTTATCCCTTATCACCCAAAATACTAAAAACTAAAATAAAACAAAGTGGAGCAACTTTTAACAAATACACACAAACCAACCATCTTACATGGATGGTGACTAAGGAGGGGAAAATGGGAGGGAAACTCCCTCCAAACCTTGGAAATAATCCCCATACCTATTAGGTAGGGTCCAAGGGCCCATTTTCATGCTAAGGGAACTCCCAAACTCAAAAGGGTCCCTAAAAATGCCCAAAATAACCCAATTTCGGGTTTGGCATACATGGCACAAGGGTAGAGGGTGTGGGGTCCACCCAAGGTTCACATGTGGTCCCCAATCCCTTCTACCAACACCCACACACTTACCCAAAACCATCACTTAAATTAAGATGAGATCATTAAACCCCTAAGCTAGTTTACTTAATAAAACACACCCTAAACATAATTAATTTTACAAGACATAAATACATTACAATTGAGGGTTCACCCATGGTGCCCAAATAAATACATCTATTCTAAGGCATCAAACATTTAGCATGGTTAGGACTCAGCCCATGGGCCGCTTGTGCATAATTGTGTAGTTGCCCTGAAACCCATGCTCTCCTATACCTTACTTGCACACTCATTGCACGCATTAACCGCATCTGTCCAATATAATAAACATCATCTACACATCACAAATTCAATCAAACTTATAATTTCCTAACATTATTAAACAATTGATAGTGCAATGCATACAATTATTCACATAGTTTGCCACGAATCATCCATAGATAAAATTACAATGACATACACTTAGGCTAGCATGAAAATTACCATTATTAAATCCAAAAACTATATCATTAATCAAATCGACCACAAGAACCAACATCTAACCAATAGATCTATCATATAACCCTGTTAGTGTCATCAACATCATAAGAAATATATCAATATATGAATCTAGTCCAATTGGTGCTATGTGCCCAAAATACCATAATGTCCATGAGGATAAAATAACATAGTAAAATGTCCAAAATCTATCAGAGTCTTAATCAAAACATGTCTATGCATAAAGGAACCAACAGATAACTGGAGCTATAAAAAACGTGGGCACTACACATCAGATCTATATTATGCTCATCATATTACAAAGAAGAATGAGAACCCATCCCCTTCTATATGTTATTGCTCACAGAGCTCTCCTAATCCCTAGCCATAACACCCTCCATTCTATTTTCTGTAGGGCTTCACCTCTCTTCAACTATATCCTTTTCTTCTACCGGGCACTTGTATATATAGCCTTAGCACCCACCGCCATGCCTTCCGAAGTTACAGATCGGTCACCAAGTGTCAAAGTGGTCCTTCATGGGAGTATGCCTTCACAGACCCAAGCTCTCCACTCTGCATGATGATGCTCTTCTAGAACCCTCCATCGCATGCCTGGAATATTCCATTCTTGATCCCATAGTTGCTAGGTTGGCACCTTATCCACAAGGGTCATGCTTTTCTCATGTGCTTCCTAGGGTGCCGAATATGGCTAAGTACAAAACCCATTTTTCCTTGTGTGCCTTCAACCCGCATGCCCTTCTTTGACTAGGTCTCACGCGTCCATGCGCCTTCTTGTACTTAGCTGATATTTTAGGGCCCAACATCACCCCACACTATGCATGTTCTCCATCCTCGAAACACTCTTCAATAAAGGAAATAAAGAATGGTGGATCCTTACAAATTGTTGGGAAGAATAAGGAATGAAGAAATAGGGAAAAGAATGAAAGAATGGGGAACTTGTTTACTTCGGAGGAGGAGAGGGAAATCCTTTCTTAAATCAACTTCTAATTTTCCCCAAGTGTCGACCTCGCTCTGAGCCTGCTGACAGAGATCCCCCACTAGGGCACTCACTTCTTCAAAACTCAGCCCCTCTCCCTTAACACTCATTGTCTATATGATCTCCACTAGTTTTTTGCCTAAATATTCAAGCGTGCCCATCCTCCGAGTGATTTAAGGGTACAATTCCTTCTTCCGGTTCTTGAATGAGCCCCACAAGGTCTTAATGGCCTCTAATTTCTTTTCTACCTAGGCTAGGATCTTGTCTTGCTCCTCCATGTTCCCCTTGTTATTTTATTGTAACTCCTTGAGTTCCACTTTGTGGTGGAAACTAGGATACTTTCCACTCTATCTTTTTCTCGTACGAGTTGTCATAGGCAGCCTCAATAACTTACCCAAAGTGGCTTTTACATCAACGAGGATTTTTTTGTATTGAGAAACAATCTCCACCACCTTCATCTCATTTTATTTTTCTTGGTGCATCAACATATCCTCCACTGATTCTATGGTGAGTGGTCTTCTCTCCATGGTGAGTATGTGGTTCAAGTCCTCTAGGCATTACAAAAATGATCCATAATTTTGTACAGGTGGTGTTAAGTCTAGATTCTTTAGGAAAATGGCATCCGTGATCATCTCTATCTTCTTGTATGCCTCGCACACTCTTGCATTTTCATCTTTCAACTCACGCCTTAACTGAGCACTAATTATCTCTTCTTTCTTCAAGTCCTTGGTCTTTTCAATGAGCTCTTCTTCCTTTTTCTCCAGCTCTACCTCTAGGAACTTTACCTGTCATTTCTCCCAAAGAGCCTGGCTTCAACCTCAACTGAGAATTTGTTGAGCATGTTGTAGATTTGTTCATTTGACAACCTTTGAGCATTCACCAAGGGGTTTATCCATTTTATTTTTGGTACTTACATCAATGCTCCTTGGCTTACTTCAAATTTTAGCTCATCAATGTGGGACTCAAATGCCCATGACAACATTTTCCTTTTCCAAGTTTATGCACCTTCCTCATCAAATGAAGTAATAGCTAAAAGGTGTTCCATTGCAAAGTTTCTCTGGAAGCGCACACACAACACTTTGTTTGAATCATCAATGTAGCCCATTCCTTGAAATTTTGATGCTTCGCACTCTTCTTCCCCAGGCATGCAGCCTTTGGAAAGCTAACACCAAACCAAGATCTCCTCCCATGCTGCCATATTCTTTTCTAAACTTTCCTCCTCGCTTCCTTCATCACCATCCGCGCTCCATTCCACTTCTTATTCGGCTAGGTCCTTGATGATTTTTTCCACTTCTTTCTTCATTTCCTTATCTATATATTCCTTTGTGAGGCTTGGGGTCCTCTGATCCTTCATATTTTCCTCTTCGCTTACCTCCTTTCCTTGAGTCTCAGCCTCTTCTTCATCTGCCACCTCATCTCCTTCGTTATACTCCTCATCTCCTTCTTTATACTCCTCATCTATTTATTCTTCAGAATCATGTATTTCATAGATAGGATGGTCTTCACCTCCTAGTTCATCTTCATCATCATCATCTTTATCACCGATGTAGGCATCTAGACTCTCTGTCTCTTCTGAATCGGCCTCATCCATCACCTTCTACTTCTTCCTTACTGGGGATTCCAGTACAAGAGATTCTTCTTTTTCTTTTCCCTTGGTAGGTGATCTCTTCCTTGGTGATTCCTCCTGAGTGAGGGGTTCTTTGTGCTCTAGCACCTCTTCTTTGGAGTCTTTTATGTGATAGATACTTCTTCCTCTGCGCGTAAGTACTAGGTTTAGCATTTGTCTCGCGCACTTACCATCTGTGTAGTTTGAACACTTGATGCCTTCTACACCTCTTATATTTCTTTCTTTCTAGGCGTGGCCTTCTTCTTTCCTATAGGATCTTTAGGGATGGAGACATAATTCTCCATGCAAGCACATTTTTCAAACTTTGTCCTTATGCGAAGGTATATCCTTGTTACATCTCTTCCAACATTGACAAGTGTGTTATAGGATTCATCATTTATATCTCATGGGAGACATATCTCTCCACGTACACATGCTTATTTGGGTAGAATAACTTCCGATGCAGCTCACGGTGGTGTAATCTACCTCACTAAGGTCAAACCTTAGTCTCTTGGCCTCCTTGAATCGATTAACTCTAGATTGGAAGTATAACGTGGTGAAGGAGAAGGGTAGTTTGCACCACGAGACTCATGTTCTCATCTATCAACCTAAATCTGCCAATGCAGAAGTGTTGGTACACTGAAAATTCTTCCTCTCCACTCAAAATGTGAGAAAATACTCTGGGATCCTCCACTCAGCCCGAATGCATCACAAATTCACTTATATTATTTTGCAGTGTGCTTTGTGAGAGGGAGTCATGGTTTCACAAGTATATTTTGTAAGCCTCTTTGCGGATGAGGGATCCTCTTCTGGATATTCCCAAAAAAAAATTCTAGGCCCCCGTCGGGCACTCCAATCACTGAAAACACAATGGTGAGGAGGACATTACCGAAGATTATCTTCTCTCTCTTATACACTTTGCTTATAATTTCATCCGTGATGAAAGTGAACAAGTTGTAGATGGTCCCTTCTGATATCTTTTGGCATACGTTCACCATGCCTTATTTACTTGTGTCTATTGTTCCTAGTCATTGAGTTTGGTGACTAAGAGCACGTCCATCCTCATCACTTTGGGTCTAGTATCTTTAAGATGTCAAAGTATCTCGAACCCATTTTGTAGTCATACATGGCTACACGGTCTCCTGATAGTATATTTGTCAATTAGATCATCATCAATGCTATCTCCTTCACAATTGAGGCATGTGAACTTGGATATCAGTTGTGGTGTGATGCACATCTTGTGCCCTATAAAATAAAAATGATCTTCATGCATGCGCGACATCAGCCACTAGTAAAGGCGCTCAGGTTTTCCAAAGTAGGGAAACTCATACAATTGCAACAACCCAGCCTTTTCTAGTTTGACCTTCACCTCATCATTGTAAATGGGCATTCCATCTGGAATCCTATTTTTGGTTGGGCGAACAAACTCCAAGGCCATTCCTTCTCTATTGTGCTCGTGCGCTGATTATAATCACTTACGACCATCTTTCGTAAGTGTGACTCCCATTATTTTCCTAGCAATACCCCATCTAGTTACTACATTTCCATGTACCATTATTTTTTGGTGCTCACGATGGAAGAAATTTGTTTTTCCTTTCCCTTTCCCTTAGTTTTATTTAGTGAAATAGTTGTTTTCCTTGGTGCCATTCTTCTGGTTGGGATAAACCAAAAACTCCTTCCTCCTACTCTACTCTACTACTTTGTTCAAACCCAAAGCTCACTCCAAAGATTCAACTCTTGAAATGAATCTTTCTTCCTCTATGCCCTAGCTGAAAAACCCTAACCAGGAAATCCTTCCACAAGATGACATTCTTCACACAATCTTCCTCACACCCGTGTACTCCTTCCTTCTAGTTCACAGATCTACTCTAGATGTACACTTAAATTCCTTGAATTCTCCTTTCTTTGCACAAATTTCTCTCTGGATGCACTAGTTCACAAGAGCTTCTTTCACTTCATAATCGTAAGGTAACAAATGACTTGCTTGACCTTGTATTTATAGTTTTTCCTTCTTTCCAACATTAAATGTTATATCACCTACCATCATACTTTAACATTAAATGTAGATTTTTCCACTAAGCCGATTTTAAGCGCCCTTATATACACACCACATCATGTGCACAAAAACCCTTTACAACCTTCTAGTGCACAAAAATCCAACCCGACCAAAGACTCTTCCGTGCACGTCTACAATGCCAAAGGCACTTCTTCTATCCTTTACCTTATTTTTTCCCCATCTACCTCATGTTGTTCCTCAGATCTTCATCCTTGTTGTACGTGGTTTCCAAAAATTCTTTTTGATGCCAAACATTTTCATCCACCTCTTTTCTATGCACTTCTTACTCCTTACACGCTTTGTATCCATCAACCAAGCCATTTACCGTAGCTTTTACTACCAATTCAAAATTATATTACTGGCCTATACTTTGCATCACTCCACCCCACACTAAAATAGATGTTCGGTTCTTTGCACATACAAAACCTTGGAAAAATAATGTGGTTACCTAAACACAAGGAAAAAAAAAAAAGATAGGAATAAGCAACAAGAAAGGGAAACACAAGAAAAGAAAGAGCATAAAGGAAATTCTAGACTAATTGGAAACACTTCCTTATTTACAAACACCAAGAAGACTTATTTATAGTAGGGCTTCACCTACTCCCATTGAAGTGACCTGGTAACCTCGTCCCATCTAGTACTTGTAACTAGAAAGTGCCTAAATCAAGAATATACGAGATGATGTAAGGTCCCAACTAATGGACTTTCAACTTCCCAGGATGGTGCAGATATTTGGAATCATACAATAATACCATCTTCCCAACTTCAAACTTCTTGTTCTTGATATGATAATCATGCCATAGTTTTTTTCTTGATTTTTTTGTCTTCTAACTCCATCTAACAAGTGATTAACTTTTGTCCAATCGCATCAACTTATAAAATTTTTCTTCCAAAGTGCTTTCTCATCGACTAATCCTCCTACGCGTGCTATACACCGCAATGGTAACATGAATTCCACTGGTAAAAAAATATCCATGCCAAACACCAATTGAAATGGTGTGGCCTTGTTTAATATTTTATAGGTTTTCTTGTATGCCCATAAAATGGCTGATACCTTATCATCCTAATCTTGTCTTCCAACGTCACAGATCTTAGTTAACGTATGACTTAGTATCTTGTTAAATGCCTCAGTAGTTCCATTTGCTTGAGGGTGATATGGGGTAGTATTATGATGGGCCACCATAAATTTTGCTAACAGAATCCTGACTGTTTCATTGAGAAAGTGTGTACACCTATCAATTTTTAAACTTAAAGGACAACTATACCTACTGATTATGTTCTCCCATAAAAATATAGCAACTATTGTCATGGTGTAATCCTTTATAGGCACTACCTCTGCCCATCATGTCAAGTAATTAGTGCAAGTGATGATATAGCATGAACCAGTCCTTCATGCAATTGGTGCAATTGGTCCTACAAAGTCAATTTCCCATTTCTCAAATGGTTCAATGTTGGCTATTGGTCGCAAGGGCATTTCATCTCTCTTTCTAGGTTTTCCAAGGCACTGGAAATGGTCACAGGCCTTGCAAAACTCAATGTAATCCTTGTAAATGGTTTCCCACCAAATCCCTGCTAATAAAATCTTCCATGTGGTAGCGTTTCCTACATAGTGTCCTCCTACAATCCCACCATGTGCTTCTTCCATAATGGCTACACACTCATGTTCCAATATGCATCGGCGCATAACCTCATCATGACCTAACTTATACAGGTCTCCACTAATAAGCATGTAGGGTGTGGCATGTATTACTAATTGCTTTCTCTCCAAATCCTTCATCCCTTCTAGTGCCACACTTATTTTTAAAGACATTTCAATATCTTCCAAGTTCAAGGGCATGCACCGCAATCTAAATAATTGTGCATCCTCTCCCAAATAAATCCTTGATAAGTGGTTAAGCCCTAAATTTATCTTTCCCAGCTTCACCACCACTGTGAATTAAAACTCCTAAAATAGAAGGACCCAACAACATATGTGCCCTTATAGAATGGGTTTTTGACTAAGTATTTCAATGCTATGTGGTCTGTGTAGAATCTGAAGGGTGTTGCCAACAGATACTACCTAAATTATGTAGCGCGTAGATCATTGACAATTCTTTGCGCTTAGTAGTTATGTAATTTGATTCTTCTTGTGTCAACTTCCTACTTGCAAATCTCAAGGGATGATCAACAATTCCCTCACTAGGTTGTGCTAGCACTGCTCCCATAGTTGTCCCTGAGGCATCGACATGCACATGGAAAGGATTTTCCCAAGAAGGAAAACACAATATGGGCACTGTGACAAGCCTATCCTTTAAGGTGTCAAATTCCTTCATTGCGCCTCTCCCCAATGAAAGGAACTTTTGTGTTTCAACAATTCTTCTAAGGGTGTGGTGATCTTGGCATACCCCTTGATGAAATTCCTGTAATACCCTATGTGTCCAAGGAATCCATGCACTGCACTTTGACTAGTAGGCTCCCCTAATCCTACAATAACTGTAACTTTGGCGGGATCCACTAGTAAGTTGTCTTTGCATATAATGTGTCCTAATAGGGTTCCAAATGGAGTGGAAAAGACACATTTCTTAATGTTGAGGGATATCCTCAATTGTCGACATCTCTCAAACATCAGTCTTAAGTTTTCATAATGGTCTTTCACCAGTCCATACACAGTCCAATCATCCAGATAAACTTGAAGAAACTTATGGATGAAGTCCTGGAATGCCTATACCACAATGCACGAGAACACAACAGGTGCATTCTTCAATCCAAAGGGCATAACCATGTAGGCAAAACTTCCCCATTTAGTGGTGAAATTTTTCTTTCTCTAGTCTTCCCTTGCAATCTTGACTTGGTGGTATCCTGAGAATCCATCTGTGAAAGAGTAGACTTTATGCCCAGCTACTCCCTCCAAAATTTCTTCAGTAAAGGGGGTTGGAAAGGGATCAATGACACACACTGCATTCAAATCCTTGTAGTCAATGCAAATTCTTATCCTACCATCCTTCTTAATATTGATAACCATCGGGCTTATCCATTTTGACTCTTCCACTACCTCAATGATACTAGATGCTATCATTTTGTCTATCTCTTCCTTAACCTATACACACAAATTTGGATTCATCCGATAACACCTCTTCTCGAATCGAGTCACGTACCTTCCTTCAACTTGATCTTCATCTCCCCAAGGAATGGTGGACGCCTTTGAGTTCATGGTACCCATGAGGGAACAAATCTTGGAACTCACACAATAGATCAATGATCTTTGAAACTTCTTTTTCCAACCAATAGTTGCTGATGATAGCCTCCTTAGGTTCTACCTCCATCCCAATGTTAACCTTATTCATTTTTAAGGGCTCATGGTAGGTGTGTACTTTCTCATCAAAATTTTCTAAGATCTTGCACGTACCCTCTAAATGATTAACATCCAACATCTCCATCTCTTCCCCATCTATTACATAGACCATTTTTTTTTTTTTTTTCCATACATGCGCGCTCAAAATGTACTTCCTCTGATTCTTCTTCATTGAGGCACATCCCTAGATAAGGATCACCTAGAAATTCTAGTAGCCTATCCTCTACCATAGCACTATCTCCCATTATAAGGTGCTTGATCATTTGCAACACCTTATCCACTGATGGTTTGGTACTCCTATACTCAAAAGCTTGAATGAGATCAGCCGCCAACTCTTGCCAATTACCCATCTAACGACGCATATTTGAATGAACGTACCAAATACGCATACATCTTTGTAAGATGGAATACAACTTATGTACCCATAATGAAGGAAACAATGTTTCGACGCTTCCCATGTAGGCCTCCTTACACACTTGGATATGAAATGAAGTGGTCTCTTTACCATGGTAGTCTTGTATAACCGTGGGTGCGTTGCTCCTAGATAACCTTATAGAAAACATGATTCTAACCTCACACCACTCTAGGAGGTTCTTCCGATGTGTAGCCCACCAACACACTGCAGTCCCGAGTAGGTTATAGCTGAGCATTCCTCTTCTTTTGTCCTCATTTCTCCATTGAGCTTCCATTTCCCACAAGAAAATTTTAGGGTATGCCCCTCCAAAGTAACTTGGAAACTTCTTTCCTCCTAGGTGCTTGACTGAGTGTGCCTTTTTCACCCTTGTTATAGGTCCTTTTAATTATCACCCAATTAACTCATAAGTCCCATGCACCCAATTTTCGCATGCCACACTAGTGGTATCACTTAAGGACTGAGCATCCTCAAACTGGATAACTCCCTCCATGGGGTGAATTATCTCAAGATCTCTGATGGAGCACACATATATTCTATCAAGGACTTATTCTCCCAATGGCTCCATATAGGGTGTTGACTTCCCATCTATTAAAGGGATGATCACCCTTTATTCCTTGTTCTCAAAGCTAATACACCCTTTGTTAAACCTTAGGTCGAATTGTTCTTTTAACACCATGGGCATCCAAGCAACACTAGAAAGTTGTCTACCTCAGCGAGCACCAAGACTTAAAAGTCTCTAGTGAACTTGGCCCCTTAAATGGTGATAACTGCATCCTTCAGGACTCCAATGGGCATTTCCTTAGTCTTGTTCGCCATATACAACACATTTGAAGATGGCTGCAATGTGGGCCTTCCCATATGATGCTAGGCATATAAGGTAAGAACATTCACCTCTACTCCCGTGTCGATGAGGATATTGCTCAAAAGCCACCCATCAACAACCACATTCAAAGTAATCTCCTTGTCATATTCAAGGCTGTGAGGAGGAAGGTTTGCATGCAAAACTTGTCTTTCATGCTCTACTTTGGTGTGTGGTACCTTCTCCCTCAGCCATTCTCCTAGTAAGGGAATAATATTCTCTTGCCTTAAAATTTTACATACTTCCTTGACCTCATCCAAGTCATTCCTTGGAACCTCATTATCCTTCCATTGCTCCACCTACCTTGATTGCTCCTTGAGACATTAGATCTCCCCTTGTAAACTTTGAATCATGTCCATAGTCTCCTGGTACACTTCTTTCTGATGGGAAGGGTTCGTACTTTCCATGTATTACTTCCTCTCTTGACACTAGTGTCCTTGGTCTTGGCATATCCCTAGCACATGCGGCCTCTGCTCACGTCGTCACCAAGTACGGTTCTAGTTGCAACTTACATGCCACTCTTGGCATCCATTATGAATCGGCCTTCTTGACACTCACCATAGCAGTGCCCTTATCTTTTCAATGCTTTGTTAGTTCATATGCTCATAAATTTCTAGACACTCTTCATAATTTTGCTTCTTTCCACACCATGAGCATTGTAACAGATCAGGACACTCACATTTATAATGTTATGTAGATCCACAATTATAAAATGTTACTCACGGAACTCACTCTTTTCCCCACATTTGTTACCACAACCATGAAATCCCCTATAAAAACCTATTCCATGTGCCCCTCCTTCTATACGCCCTTCATAACGATATTCATCATCCTTAAAAATGCTTACAAGGTTACTCGCACACACCGGATCAATGGCATCATGGATCTGATCAATCGATCTGTAATCGTTGGTATCATGGGTTGTACATGTGCATATCTTGCAGAGTAAGAAACATTATTGCAGATTGCATGCCTAAGTAGAGGGCATCTAATTACATCATGATCCCCATGGAAGATCTCACAGTCTACTGCCATAACACACACTGACTTTTGTGAAACTATATTTTGCATGTCTCATCACTTCACAATCTATACACAAAATCCCACTATGAACCTCATGCACTAAGTTAATAGAAAACTCCAACTTCTTAGCCATTGCAGTGATTTTGGCCTCTAAAAATGGACTAACACTAGTATCAACACTCTCAATGTTTCAAAGACGCAGTGGAACTTCTAATGCCTCATGTGGATCGGTGAAAGTATTGTGTGACAGAGCCCTTCTAAATGGTGTTATCAATCCTTCGAAAAACCATTGAATATGTTACGAAGGATGAATGTCATAGGATAAATTTGACAAGAGAGTCTTGAAAAATGCATCATACTCCCACACACTCTCTGCCATTTCCTATTGGATCTCCTTCGAGTGTTGATTCCTTTGTCCTCAAACTCTAGAATATGGAACTCTATGAGGAAATATTTCTTCAACGCATATAGTCTACCACCATCCGATTGGGGTTAAACTTCCTATATCAACTATGTGTGAACCGTTGTAATGTTGTTGCAAAACTATCTTGCTTTTTTCTCCAAGGTAGTGATCCCGTTCGCATGTCATAGTAACTCATACTTGTGCTTTGCTCTACAACATCTTCAATACCCCTATAGTCTGCTAAGTGAAAAGACATATTGAAAAAAACTTAGGGAGGTGGTTGGGGTCCTTATCCTCCGATGCGAGCCTTGGTTCCCTCCAAGTGTTTCTTCCTCCACCGGATCCACCGAGATCCACCTCCTATAGTCGAGAAAAGGTCCTCACAAGTGGTCACGCCAAGTGTTCCCAACATCTCACTAAATTACGCATAGATGGTTTGTGATATTGTCCCACTACCGGTTGTGTGCCCTATGCCACTCCCGATGCAATACCAAAAGCTTGTGTACTTGCACCTTGTCTAAAGATTCCACAAAATACATGAATGGATTATGCAACCATGGATATTTCAAATGAGAAATTATTTTCCAAGGCACCAATTACTTGCTCCCACCAATACCAATTGGGTTAATGTACGATGGAAAAGTGACAACCAAGCGTGGGAATATACAAGTAACTCTTCCTCACACCCGACCTCCCGAGTTCATGCTTTGAGACAAACGGTGGGGATGGAATATACGTGGGGTACAGAAAAACTAGTTAGGTAATCTTATATCTTTGACATGCACTAATGGAACTCTGTAAATCTAAGGCAAAGAAGGCCCTCCTAACTTTGAATCGATGTGATAGAATGGTTGGCGAGGATGACTTCTGGAGGCTCCAATCAATATCGATCTCGGCATGATTTGATCTATGGGTTGTGGGATACGTTAAAAATAACTTTGGGATAGTTTCGTGTATGTCTCCAAATAGGGTCATAAGATAGATGGTGGATATATAGTGGATTCTATGGGTGATTCTCTGGATCTAGTCAAGAAATCCTTAGCTTGATTAGTTATTATGTCTAGTGAGGATAACTATGTGATAATATCTGGTGGAAGTGGAGAGGCTCTAAATACTAGTGTACATAGACCAACATCGACATCTGATTGGCCTGTGGGCCCATTGGGTTGTGAGACCCGTGGATCACAACCATAGGTTCGTGGTTGTTGTGGGCCTCCTATGGTCATGTGCAAAATCAATCCCTAATCCCTAGTATCTAGTAGTCGTATGCCTTTTTGGCCTCTATATTTAGAACTAACAGTTGTGTAATCTTCTCAAAGTATCTTACAGGTGATTTGACAACTTGAATTCTTAAGCTAGTGTCTATGTTAGTGAGAATGTCTCCCGTGTCCATTTGGGGGACCAAAGGATCGCAACCGAATGTTTTCTCTATTTCAAGGCTTTATACAATCATGTGGATATTTATCTAGGGTAATCTATAGTTTGGCTGGTTTGACCAAAGCGCATGTGCTTGGTCGTCTTCTATGTTTAATCCTCTTAACTGTGGGCTGATTTCTTTGTGGTCTATTGTTGCTTGGAAGACCTGAATTTTGAGGTTTTGGTCTATGTTAGTTATTGCTGCAACAAGATTGGGTTGAGGCATGATTGGTTTGAATATGTATTCTCTGGGATCCCTAGGTCCCATGATTGGCATATAAAAGAAACAATGTAAATCTAACTAAAGAAAACTAAACTAAGTATGCAAAGTATATCCACAACATATATATAAATTCCCTATTTTTGTATTTTCGATAAACTATTGAACGAAATTGAAAGAGCAATTATTTAAAATATCTAGAAATTAACAACTAAACTAATAACGAAATTAAAACAAACAAGGAAGTGAGTATAGCTACTTGCCTATGCAGTTGTAAATCTATTCTAAATAATGAAATAACTGATCTAATCTATTTGAAAGACTCTTGATCCTACCTCAGAAGTGAGGAATGAATCATAGTTTCTCAGAAACTATCAATCCCCATAGCTTCCCTGACAATATCAAAAGTGAGATTAACTAAAATGAAATGATTAACTACTCTATTTGATATGTTTTAACTAGAACTTTGAAAGCTTGAACTTGGATTTTGTAGAACAGTGGCGAATCTAGTTGTGTGTGTCTTTGTCCCCTCAATGTGGTCTCCTCATTCCTTCGTACTCAAGTGAATCTAGAAAAGCGTGTAATGCTAGCATCAACAGAATTAGGTATTGGAACAATGGCAGCTTTGGGTGTAAACTGAATACAATGTGAGTAGGAGAGGGATAGCACAAGAGAATAGAGCTTGGCTTATGAAATTCCTAGTGGGATTTATTGTGAGTCATACAACACAAAACATCCAGAACCTAAAACTATCCTTCTTGAAAAAAAATCTGCAACTCTAATGGCTTCAGACTAAAAATGAAACTATCCTATCTCAATTGATTGTATGAAATAGTAATAACACTAGCACAAGAAGATCATGTAGCTTCTAAACAACAAAACAACACTAACTATACATGTAATAAATAAAACTAATACAATTCCTAAGCAAGAACTAAAAAGACTAAAATTGGAATGAGAGAATGACAGAAAAAATTTTGAGGGGCCATTTTCTTGAAAACCAACCAGCTATTTATAGAATTCACATTTACCCAAAGGTGAAATCCAAATTGAACTCCTTTACAATAAACAATGGAAAAACACTATTACAGGGAACTAGAATCATAAATACGAGCAAAGGCGGTGAAAAAAGTTGGTAAACGTTGAAATTTTATGCGAGTCACATTAAAAAGAACATTTTGGAAAACGTGTGAAGGACCACCGCCTTGAGCATGGTGGCGGTTATAGGACCGCCACCCCCTGCCTGGTGGCGATCGAAGAAATGCCGCCCGGGCGAAGCGCGATTTCATCACAAAGACCAAAACATCAAAAAAGAGGGAAAAGATAAAAACAAAGCATGCAAAGGCTAAGCGGGGCATGCGGGATTTTAATGTATACTTGGAGAGATTTTTCAGATCCCAAACACCTTGCGAGGAGACTTGTATCATCATTGAGGCACGTGTAACATTATTCCGGCGATGCAGTACCCTATAATTTTGGGTATGTAAATATTGCCCCCTCGAAGAAGCATTTTAGCCATGAAGAGGCATAAAACGGTGGGTCCGAGTATGACGGTCCCGAAATGGGAAGTTAGAAATTATACCCACATGTCCATGTGTTGAAATGATGCCATCCAAAATTTCCGCTACCTGCAAAATGAAAAGAGGACTCAAGTGCAGATAGATAAACAAATCGAAAAATAAATACTAAAAGAATATGAAATGAGGACTTACCATTCATGCAGGGATAAGAACTTACCTCCTTCGGTGCTCCAAACCTGTAAAAGGGGCATTCAAAACGAGTCAAGATGCTATATATATAAAACGGGCCCATTTTCCTATTCATTTGCGCGTGTTGATTTGATTGATTTTGAGCTCTGGGGCCCATGGTGATGGTTTTTTACGAGAGTATAGTCAAAACGTTTGTGACGAGATAGTGATCATCCCGCCACGAGCGGAACATCAACCCACAAGATCATAGGTTAGTTCTAATTGATTTAACATTTTTACCCCCAAAATGTTAAAATGATGAAATTTTTGTCATGGGGGGATTATTTTTGAAAATGTTAGTGTTAATAGGGTCACTTAGGAGGGGCCTAATGGGTAGGCTTTGTTTTAATCAAAATAGTCATTTTTCGTGTTTTTAGGCATTTTTAGGGCACGTGACCCATTTGAAAATTCGGGACACGACCGCCACCCTGAGCAGGGCGGCGGTTATAGGACCGCCACCCTTTAAGGCGGCGGTTATGGAACCACCACCACAGTCGTCAGTGCGGTCCTTAACGCCTGAACATCAAAAACTTCGGTGTTTTGAGCCAAATTTTGCATTTTTAGTATTCTTATATGTTTTAATGATTTTTCCAATGTAATTTGAATACTAACTTACTTTTTTGGCATGTTTTTGGGTGTATGCAGGCGAAGGAGGAATATATCAGATGGAGCCGAGAGAGAGAGTGTGATTGGCTTCCATTAGTGTTGGATGAACTTGTTATCCAAAATTCACCCCCCCAGGGTTAATTTGATAACATGCATCAGAATTCTCAAGTTCCAGGCAGATAAATTGATTCAGGGCAAAAAGTCATGTTTCTAGGGTCCCTTCAGCAATTTTTCTAACTCTCCCGTCCAGGTTGAAAAGAGCAAGCTCTGAGAAGATGCGAAGAAGTTGCAGAAGATAAGCTTGGGCCAGAAAAAAATGTGAAAATCGGCTAAGTCCTAGTCCCAGGACAGTCGGGACATTTGGGACGTCAAGGCGCGGATCGGCCGAAAATCCTACAGGCGGCCCAAACAGCAAAGGGACAAGTGGGACAAATGGACGCGGCGGACGCGGAAAGCCCGGATCGGCCGAAAAGGAGAACTTTCGCACTAACTGCTTTGGGACATCTGGGACAAAGATACGCGAACCGGCCGGTTCGGCCGAAATGAGAACAAACAGTCCGGAGACAAATGGGACATCTGGGCCGTGAGGACGCGAATCGGCCGGATCGGGCGAACCGGAAGAATTTGTCCCGCGAAGCACAGGGACAAGTGGGACAAATGGACGCGAACCGGCCGAATCGGGCGAACCGGAGGATTTTGTCCCAAGCAGCACTGGGACATCTGGGACAAATGGACGCGGTGGACGCGAAGGAGCTGAAAGGGCCGAGAACCAACCAAATCATGACACGTGTCACAAAGGAAATGGCCAAAAAGTCAAAGGGCGAGTTTTGAAGGATCAGCCCGAACCAATGGGATAGTGCCACGTGTCCCAGCTAGGGCCCACAAGGAAATTTCAAAAGAGAGCCCACCGAGAGGTGGAGGAGAGAGAGTTTCTCAGTGAATCAGAACCTGCCATGTGTCATCCAGGTGGCAGAGCGGGAAGAAATTTAAAAATCTGTTTTCGCCTGTTTTGTGCCCTAAATCTTCAGATCGACATATCTTTCGATCCAGAGCTCGGATTTGCACGTTCTTTATATCAACGGAAAGCTTGTGAGATTCTCTACACGATTCCGGGGTCAATCTTGCATTTTGGTTCAGTTTGGAGAGAGAAAATCAAGAAACACCTCTGGCACGAAATAACAAGTAGAAGTAATGCTTCAACAAACAACTTTAATGCAGCAGACAGTTCACCGCTTCTATTGACAGCCCGCCGTTTTGCCAGGATCCACCGCTTCTGTCATAATGAGATGAATTGAATGCAACCTGGAGGTGGTTGGAGTAGATTTGGCTTCCCCCTCTCTCTTTCCTCTCTCATTCTTTCTATATATTGTAAAGAGGAGCTTCTTTTCAAGGGTCGAACATTTTTCTGTTTTACCTCTCCCTTCTTCTCCTCAGATGAATTTTTGGAGTTCGAACCTCTCATTTGAACTGTAATACTATTCTACCTCATGGCATTCTGTAGTGTATTGTATCAATCTTTGGAGCAAGTAATGCATGTCTATGGATGATTCTCAGCCCTCTCTATGTTCATTTTGCATCCTCCTGGTCTTTCACTGCAGGTTTTGTCATCTGTGCATGATCTTATATCACATTCAAATGGTCTGTGTTCACTGGAAAAATAGGTGTTCTTCATTCCTCGATGCATCACCTCTATTAGCTTAGATTTATTTTATGCATCTTCTTACCTTTTCTCCTTGGTAGATTAGATTAGGTTTTGAGAAAACCCTCTGCATATTTCGTGTGCATCTGAACAGAGGAATAGGAACCACCCTTCTCTGGAGAATCCTTTCTCATTTTTACAAGTCCCACACTTGGAGAAAGGATTCAATGTTATGCAATCACACTGGATGCCAAAGTGATCAACCTAGAAACCTGATCTACATCTAGGGGTGCTGTGATTTTGCACTAACATTTTTGGCACGCCTGGTGGGACCTAGAGGTCTCATTTTTATTGCAGCAAAATTGATATGCATCTGCTGCAATTTGCTTGCTTGAAAAGAGCTATTATTCGCATATCTGGCGACTCCAAAAGGAAGATCAAATGGTTTCAGCAGTGCAGTCCTGAGAGCTTATGAGAAGAATCACAAGGTCAAGAGTTGGAGAAGAAGAAGTGTTGTTTGAATACCTGTAATTATCTCCAAGAAGAAGGAAAAGAGGAAGAAGGATTCAAAGGTCTCCATCTCCACCAAACAGAACTCTCTCAACTCCTCCACCTGCTCGGCCTTTCATTCAGTATTCAAGAGTCCTTCGACCAATCAGAATGGCGCAACCACTAAATCCCTTTGTCAATTTCACTGGCAGCAGCCCACTCGCCCTCAATGCACAGAATCCAGTTCCAATTGCAACATTGAAGAACATTCCATTTTTTACTGGAGAAAATCACACCACTCCTAGTGATCATGTAAAATACATTGCTAACGTCAGTGCAATCCATGAGATAAATGAAATGGATGTAGTCAAATTCTTTGGCGTCTTCATTCAAGGGGAAAGCATTACAATGGTTTAGGAGCCTTACAACTGGCTCTATCACAAACTGGAATTAGCCATGTGTATTGCACTTCATGAGCAGTTTGGAGAAAAGGGAGACAATTTGTCTCTACTAGAACAATTGACAACTATCAAGAGAGCCCCCAACGAGCGGTGGCGATTTCAACTTCAGATTTCAAAGGTCTTGGGATAGGATTCCGATGGCGGTCGAATAGGCCAAAGAGAAGGTGCTTTTCTATACTATCTTAAAGCTTTTAATTCGATATTTCTATGTTAATTCAATCTATGGGAGGCACAACCTTACCTGCTGCTTATAGCATTGCCATTAGAGCCGAAAACTATCTTATCCAAGCTGGTAAATTGGCTCCTAGGCCTCCAATGCCATTATATCCAAGTTTAGAGAGCCCAAGTGCTAGTCAAGCACCTGTCTTAGCTCCTATTCCCACTCCTAGAAATCAGAGTTCAAATGAAGCTTCCACTTCATCTCCAAGTGCCCCAAATGAGCTTCAAGAGGTCATGAAGCAATTGCAAAATCTAGGCAATGAGCTGGTCACTCTCAAAAGACAGCAAGCTCAAGGTTTTAGACCTTCATATCAGCCTCAAGCTCAACCTAATAGGCAGCCATATCAGCCTCAAAGGCCACCTAATCCAGCTGCAAATATGAATCAAACAAGGCCTCCTGTCAATAGACCATTCCAGCCCTATAATCCAAATGCCATATCTGCCTCTAGGGCATTAGTACCAGCACAAAACAACATTGCCCAGGAGTATGATTGGTGTTTTCCATGTAATGAGCCTCATAATCAATCCATGTGCTTCAATGGTGCTTTGACTCAAGCTTTAATGGTAACAACTACTGGTGTGGAGGGTGAGAACAGTCAAGAGAACAGCCAACAACAAGAAACATTCCAACAGCAATCAGCCCCAAATGACACCACATTGGTAAATTGGCAAGCAGAGGATTTTTGTGGCATGAACCAGGTAGTTTCTCAAGGTGTTGCAGCAAACACAAGGTCAAAAAGGAGAAATTTGGGTGAAGAACAACCATTAGCCCCAGCCAATCCACAACCTTCCATGGCTCCACAAATGATTGGCAAGCAAAGTCCCGCTTCAAATGCACAAGGACAGCCAAGAACAGCCCCTAGGCCAACTCAAATGCCAGCTGTTGCTGCCCACATACAAGGAGTAAATGTGCAAACCAAGGGGCAGCAGAGAGATCCTTCATCACCATTCAGTATCATTGATCAGATGAAGAAAACAAACGTCAATATATCTATGTGGGAATCCCTAGCTATCCCAGGCCAAAGAGATCTGCTGCAAGCTGCCATGAAGGACTGGCCAACTTCGAATCAGCAGATACAAGACAAAGTGCTTACAAATGCTGCCCAGCCTGAGGGAAATCATGGAGGACAACAAGGTAAGATGTTGAAACCCCCTCCTTTCTATGTTTCGTTAATCATTGGAAATCAGCTAGTGCACAATTGCATGATAGACTCCGGGGCAAGTAGCTCAGTAATGCCTAAACAGATAGCTGATCAGTTAGGGCTCCAGTATGAAATAACATCTAAGGGAGTAGTGCAGTTGGATGGGACAGCAATAGCAACAGTTGGAGTGATTAGAAATTTGAGTCTTACCTTGCACGCATGTCCAAATGTTGTTGTTTTACAAGATGTGTCAGTCATAGACCTTCCACCACTCTTTGCCCTATGTTTGTCAAGGGACTTCACTGCCAAGATTGGGGGATATTTGTCTGCTGATTGGTCACACATGCTATTCAGAACGAGATATGGAACTAAGGCCACAATCAGATCTGAACCTATTGCAAACTTCCATATTGAGCCCTACACTCCAAGTCAGATTAATGTCAATTGCTCAGCATTTGATCAAGAAGATCACCCTAGCACTGATGAAGCTGACACTAAGGTTGGAAGTATCCCAGATTTGACTCTTGATGAATGGGCAAACAAGGTGCATGCTTTTGATCCTTATCAAGGAATAGAAGAATCTGAGCTAGGAGTCTATTGTATACACGAAGAAAGTCAACCTATTCCTAGCATCACCAAGCCAAACCACAAGGATGACAATGAGGTATGGCAGCTATTTTTTGATGGATCAAGGAGTAGACAAGGTGCAGGAGGTGGAGCCATGCTTGTTTCACCTCAAGGAGTAAAATACTATTCAGCTTTCAGATTTCAATTTGCATGCTCCAATAACACTGCTGAATATGAAGCCTTGGTGCAAGGGATGCATTGGGCAATCAAGAAAAAAATAAAGAACTTGCAAGTCTTTGGGGACAGTGAATTGATTGTAAATCAGGTCAAGGGATAGCATGCTGCCAAAAATGATCTACTCAGGTGCTACAAGAACAGGGTGTGGGACCTCATGGAAGATTTTGAGGGTTTCGGCATCAAAGCCATTCCTAGGAAAGAGAATCAAGCTACTGACAGGCTTGCAGCAGTAGGGGCAGCCTTTGACATTGTAGAAAACATTCAACAAGACAAGGTACAGCCAAACATCCACGTGATTGTCAGGCCTTCGGTGCCGGATAATGATGTCAGTTGGCAAGTATTTGAGAACGACCAGCAAATCATCCATTTCTTGCAAGAAGAAGCTGAGTTCTCAGCTAAGAATCAAGAAAAGTTGGAGCAGCAATATGGTGACCAAGTGATACAGCTGAGAACTGACAAGCTGCCCAAGGGACTTATCACTTTGGAGTCCATTTTTAACCCCAATGATCAGTTTAGAAAAGAGAAAGCAAACATTCAGGTCAAGAGAGAAGATTCGGTATCCATCTTGGTAGAAGAGAACAAGTCATTGCAAATTGGAAAGATGACAACTGAGCAAGAAAGATGTGAGTTCATACAGCTATGTCAAGAGTTCCCTGACGTGTTTGCTTGGAGCTATGAAGACTTGAAAGGTTTCAATCCCAACTTAGCTCAGCATACCATCGAATTGGATCCAAATACTAAGCACATCGGGCGAGAAACGAGACCAGTCAATCCACACATGGAGCCTCTCATGAGGAAAGAATTGGACAAGCTGATTGAGTCAAGAATCATATTCCCAATCAAGCATTCTAGTTGGGTTGCCAACTTAGTTCCAGTCAGAAAGAAGAGTGGAGAGATCAGGCTGTGTGTTGACTTCAGAGATTTGAATAGAGCCTCTCTCAAGGACCATTATCCACTCCCTTCCATGGAACAAATATTGCAGGTCGTAGCTAGTTCGAAAGGTTTTCACTACTTGATGGTTACTCGAGGCTTTAATCGATTATGGTGAAGGAGGAAGACCAATTCAAGACAGCCTTCACAACCAAATGGGGCACATATGCTTACAAGAAGATGCCATTTAGACTATTGAATGTCGGAGCAACATTCCAGCGAGCTATGGATATGGCATTCAAAGGCTTGATCAACAAGATAGTGCTTTGGTATACCTAGATGATATTACTTGTCTTCTCAAAGAATGCAACAAACCATTTCTTTCACCTCGGGTAAGTGTTTGAGAGGTGTAGAAAGTTCGAGTGTCCTTAAATCCTAAGAAGTGCATCTTTCTTACACATGAAGGAAGCTCCTTGGCCATATTGTCTCCAGGAAGGATTAGCAATTGATCCGAGAGAGGGTTGAAGCCATAAGAGCTCTACCATTGCCAAGCCACAAGAAAGCCCTTGAGTTTCCAGGAAGGATAAACTTTTTTCGAGGTTTGTCCCAAATTTTGCAGCCCTTGTCAAGCCCATCACCAAAATGTTAAGGAAAAGCATGGCTTTCAAATGGACGGCAGAAGGCAAGGAGAGTTTTGAAGCAATCAAAGAAGCCATCTCCCAAGCACCCACTCTCATCAACCCAGACTTTTCCAAGGATTTCATCCTCTATGCATTTGGAGGTGATGACACTATTTCTGCCATTCTGGTACAGCAGAACAAAGATAATGATGAACAGCCGATTGCCTTCTTCAGCCAGAGCCTAGATGACTGCGAAGTGAGGTACTCTTTTATTGAAAAGCATGTGCTTGCAGTAATCAGAAGCTTGAAGAAATTCAAGCATTTAGTCTCAAACAACAAGGTCCAGTTGCTGGTCTCACATGCTGGGGTTAAGGACTTCCTCCTCAACAAGGATTTGAATGAGAAAAGGGCAGGTTGGATCACCCATGTCATGGAGTATGACATTGAGATCAAGATCACCAAGCTGGTAAGAGGGAAAGGATTGTGTGAGCAGCTAGTTTTGGGGAAGCAAAAGGAAGTATGCAATGAAGAAGAGGCTGTTTTGACAGTTCAAGACAGCCATGAGCCGAGTGGCAGACAAGAAGAAGACAATGCTGCCCCGACTCCTTGCTGGACCCAAGGCATTATGCACTTCCTACAAACAGGCCTGTGCCCTCCAGAAATGAGCAAAGCGAAGAGGAGATACTTCAGGTTGCAGGTTGTTCCATATACCATCATTGATGGAGTTTTGTTCAAGAAGGATGTGAATGGAGTCTTTCTTTGAGATGCATTAACACAGGTCAGATCCAAAGGGTATTAAAAGAGTTTCATGATGGACCAGCTGGTGGCCATTTTGCACCAAGAGTGACAGCTCTAAAAATCATGAAGGCTGGTTATTATTGGCCTAAAATCTTTAGTGATTGCTATGCATGGATCAAGAGATGTAAGAATTGTGCATTCTTCACAGGAAAAGAGAGACTCGCTGCCCTTCCATTACATCCAATCTCAGTTGACCAGCCATTCATGCAATGGGGTTTAGACTTCATTGGAGCCATCAACCCCAATTCAAGCCAAGGACACAAATGGATTTTGACAGCCACGGACTACTTCACCAGATGGACAGAAGCAGTAGCACTCAAAGAGGCGAATGAGTCTAGCATCTTGGACTTTTACGAGGGGATAACTACTAGATTTGGCGTACCTGCTACAATAATCTCTGATAACGCATTGGCATTCATTGGATCTAAGGTGACTGAGTGGGCTGTCAAGAACGGGATCTACCTAAGCACTTCATCAAACTATTACCCTCAAGGTAATGGCCAGGCCGAGTCTACAAACAAGAACTTGCTTGAGGATCATTAGGAGGACTCTTGATGAGAACCAGAGGGCTTGGCATACCAAACTGAAATCAGCCTTATGGGCTGATAGGATCACTCCCAAAAGATCCACAGGTAATTCTCCATTTAAGCTTGTCTATGGAAGAGAGGCAATCTTGCCCATGTCACTTGAGTTGCCAACATTGGAACTCATGAAGCAGCTGGAGTTGCTTGAATTTGAGCCTATGGAGGTGAGATATGCAGAATTGATGGAGCTGCAAGAGATCAGAAATTAGGCATCCCAAGCAATGGAAAAGGATCAAGCTTTGATCAAGAAGACCTTTGACAGAAAGGCCAAGGATAGATCTTTTCAAGTTGGAGATCTAGTGTTGAAATGGGATGTAGATCGGGCAAAACCAGGAAGGCATTTCAAATTTGATGCCATTTGGAGTGGCCCATACATGGTCACGAAGCGCAAGAGCAGCAATGCTTTCCAATTGGCCTCATTGGATGGTGAAGAACTACAGATTCCAGTCAATGGAATCTATCTCAAGCGTTGCCTCTAGAGGGAAGTTCACTACCTTGTAAATATTAATTAGATTTTCATTCCTCCAAGTGCTTGTGCACATTGTCCTGTTGTAGTTAGGTTTCAGTTTTCCTAAGTGCTTCGGCACAGGTTTTGCTGCTCTCAGGTTGTTTTCTACAGTTCAGAGTGTTGTTGGAGAAGAAGTTGCAGTATCAGGCTCGGGATTAGATATCAGGCTCGTTTCAGGTTATTGCTTATGACTCCATGCCCAATAGATCGCTAAAGGCCACTGATCTTCTACCTAGCAGGCAGGTGACCCCGCTGAGTCGCCAAATTGTTATCCAAAATTCACCCCGGGTTAATTTGATAACATGCATCAGAATTCTCAAGTTCCAGGCAGATAAATTGATTCAGGGCAAAAATTCATGTTTCTAGGGTCCCTTCAGCAATTTTTCTAACTCTCCCGTCCAGGTTGAAAAGAGCAAGCTCTGAGAAGATGCGAAGAAGTTGCAGAAGATAAGCTTGGGCCAGAAAAAAAATGTGAAAATCGGCTAAGTCCTAGTCCCCGGGACAGTCGGGACATTTGGGACGTCAAGGCGCGGATCGGCCGAAAAGCCTACAGGCGGCCCAAACAGCAAAGGGACAAGTGGGACAAATGGACGCGGCGGACGCGGAAAGCCCGGATCGGCCGAAAAGGAGAACTTTCGCACTAACTGCTTTGGGACATCTGAGACAAAGATATGTGAACCGGACGGTTTGGATGAAATGAGAACAAACAGTCCGGAGACAAATGGGACATCTGGGCCATGAGGACGCGAATTGGCCGGATCGGGTGAATGGAAGAATTTGTCCCGCGAAGCACAGGGACAAGTGGGACAAATGGACGCGAACCGGCCGAATCGGGTGAACCGGAGGATTTTGTCCCAAGCAGCACTGGGACATCCGGGACAAATGGATGTGGTGGACGTGAAGGAGCCGAAAGGGCCGAGAACCAACCAAATCATGACACGTGTCACAAAGGAAATGGCCAAAAAGTCAAAGGGCGAGTTTTGAAGGATCAGCCCGAACCAATGGGATAGTGCCACGTGTCCCAGCTAGGGCCCACAAGGAAATTTCAAAGAGAGCCCACCGAGAGGTGGAGGAGAGAGAGTTTCTCAGTGAATCAGAACCTGCCACGTGTCATCCAGGTGGCAGAGCGTGGGAAGAAATTTAAAAATCTGTTTTCGCTTGGTTTGTGCCCTAAATCTTCAGATCGACATATCTTTCGATCCAGAGCTCAGTTTGCACGTTCTTTATATCAACGGAAAGCTTGTGAGATTCTCTACATGATTCCAGGGTCAATATTGCATTTTGGTTCAGTTTGGAGAGAAAAATAAAAAAACATCTCTGGCGTGAAATAACAAGCAGAAGTAATGCTTCAACAAACAACTTTAATGCAACAGACGGTTCGCCGCTTCTGTTGGACAACTGCCGTTTTGCCAGGATCCACCGCTTCTATCATAATGAGATGAACTGAATGCAACCTGGAGGTGGTTGGAGTAGATTTGGCTTCCCCCTCTCTCTTTCCTCTCTCATTCTTTCTATATATTGTAAAGAGGAGCTTCTTTTCAAGGGTCGAACATTTTTCTGTTTTGCCTCTCCCTTCTTCTCCTCAGGCAAATTTGTGGAGTTCGAACCTCTCATTTGAACTGTAATACTATTCTGCCTCTTGGCATTCTGCAGTGTATTGTATCAATCTTTGGAGCAAGTAATGCATGTCTGTGGATGATTCTCAACCCTCTCTGTGTTCATTTTGCATCCTCCTGGTCTTTCACTGCAGGTTTTGTCATCTGTGCATGATCTTATATCACATTCAAATGGTCTGTGTTCACTGGAAAAATAGGTGTTCTTCATTCCTCGGTGCATCACCTCTATTAGCTTAGATTTATTTTATGCATCTTCTTACCTTGTCTCCTTGGCAGATTAGATTAGTTTTTGAGAAAACCCTCTGCATATTTCGTGTGCATCTGAACAGAGGAATAGGAACCAGCCTTCTCTGGAGAATCCTTTCTCATTTTTACAAGTCCCACACTTGGAGAAAGGATTCAATGTTATGCAATCACACTAGATGTCAAAGTGATCAACCTAGAAACCTGATTTTCATCCGAGTGCTTTGTGATTTTGCACTTACGAACTTTCTCGGGATGAGCGGGATACTCTTTAGAGGCCGGCATATTGTGTATATCACGGGTCCTACATGTTGCACCTTCTAGTCACATACTTTGTGACTTGTTTTCATATTGGGATGCTGATCCAACACTTTCTAATTTCCAGGAGTCAGGGGTGAGTGGAATATCACCCTAGGGGATGTCTACCACATTTTGGGAGTCCCGATCATCGGGAGACAACTCACACTTGAGACAACGGGGTTACGGGCTCTGATAGCTCAGTGGGCCACATACTTGGGAGATGCAATTGTCTCCACTTTGGTTCAAAGAAAGAGGTGAGGGTACATTCCATTCCTAGCTTGCCTATCCCCTTGATTCGTCAGGCTATTATGGGGATTCTTGCCTTGAGATTTATTGGGGACAAGGGAGGGGACACTTTACTCTACTGTTGGTCCCCTATTATTGCACAGATTGAGGCACATAGCCATATTTATGCACTGGGATCTGATATAATTGGGACCACCTATCATGATTTTTACTAGGTGGTTCACTTACGAGGAAAGTATTTGAGTCATCCAACCCAGGTTATGAGTGGGTCGGTGAGTGTATCATCCCTTATGGAAGAGGCATAGAGGTGGCGGATCCCGGAGCCGTGAGGGTAGCCGATGGATAGAGATGTCGATGCTTAGAGAACTCGCACCAGCCGGTTGCCTCCTCGACTACGATGATATGGAGGCCACACCTTATCAGGCCATGGCAAGGCTATGAGGTGAGGAGACCCTCACTTTTATTTCTTGCTCTACTACAAGGCAGCTTGTGGATAGGACGGGGAAGGTGGAGTCACACCCTTTTGATCGAGTGCCTCAGTAGTTTGGCCTTCCTTATGTCGATATGCTCCCCAGTGGTGCCAATGTTTAGATTAGTTTAGGAGGCTAGGGGAGGTCCTAGAGGCTGGGGTTGGACCATTGTTACTCTTGGTGTCCCTATTGTAGCTAGGCGGGTAGTACACACTTGAGGGAGAGCTGGTGCTCCTCAGGCACCCTTACTTCAAATTTATGTCGGTCTTGCCCACAAAGAATGCGACCCCATTGATATAGAATTTGAGTCTGAGGAGTTCATAGGGGGAGAGATGAAGGAGGAGACCAAGGATATGGAGGTCAGCGAGTCAGGTGGAGAGGAGGACAGTGATCCCGAGTGGCATGACACTCAGGAGATCTTACAGGCCGAGAGGGCAGAGAAAAGTGCAGAGAGGGTGACTCTAGTCTCAGAGGAGCCACCCTCTTAGGACATAGGCGGGAGGATGAGTCCATAGTAGGACGTTATGTTGCCCCAGGCACCGAGAGGAGGACATCAGTCAATGGCAACGATCTGTGGTAGGCGTTGATCCTAGGGATCCCTCTTGGAGGCCCAGAGATCCGAGTGAGTTATCACCTTTCTCTTAATATTTGTTTTTAGCTAGGATTGTCTTAGTTGTTATCTCTCCTTTTGTTCATTATTGGTTTTACCTTTTGATCATTTTCTAATTCACTTTTCTCCTTTTCTTGCAGAGACTACTGATGAGTGGCAAGACCTGATTCGCCGGGTATGCACTGATACCCTGATGATCCCCATGGAGAAGACGCGCGAAGATATCCATGGATGCGGGGATCCTTTAGTAGCTGGTAGGCACATAAATTTATTTTCCCCTATCGGCATGTGGCTAATATGGTGACTACCCTCCTCTCATCTTGAGTTGGTGGGTATAGGACAACAGAGCGCCTGATGAGGAGTCACTCTCATAGCGAGGTGAAGCTACTCCTCGGGACCATGAGCCCTCAGTGCATTCAGAGCACTGGCATAGCCGGAGTCCTAGACGTGGTCATGCACCTTCAGAGGGGTCTCATAGGGATTGAGAGGCCACTTGGCTCTCTTAGATTGTTTATACAATTTATTTTGTATTTCCCGGGCTCATTGAGCATTTTGACCATGCCTAGCGCATGATGGCATTGTACATAAAACTTGATTATATATATATACCTTTTTTTGGATCAGACTCGTGGTGTCTAGGATTTTGTGATTCGTTTCCACATGTAAATTATAATGTTGTTCTTATATACTTTTCAGAATGTATGCAATGGAGAACAAATGATACAAATGCTTTTATTTCTTTTTGTATTTCGTGATGCTGATATATGATAATGTAGACACAATGTGATCTTGAACTTTTAGCTTGCATAAGAAATTTTTTGGTACTTCATATAGTTTTGACAGAATTTGATGATGAACCAGTATGATGAGCAGATGTACTTGCCCCATTCCTAACTCCACGCAACTAGTAAGATGTGAGGGCTCACCGCCGAGAGCTAGAAAGGGCATAAGCTATGAATTTTTTTAAATGGTAGTGATGAGAGATAGACAAATATTTGGTGGAACCAAATTAGGATGCTACAAACCTATTTTACTCAAGTGACTCCATAGTTTAGAATGCAACTTGCTTTGCGGTTTATCTAGACTTAGATTCGTAGATGGCCACATGGTTGACAAAATCTAGTTTTTGGGGTTTTGAACTCTTTGGAATTTTGGACATCTGATTCATTTGTTTTTGACTCAAGATTTCAAAGGTTTATTTGAATTGTTTACTTATGACCTTCAACGTTTATTGTCAAGAGGACCCCCTACACCTTGCCCCATGCTACTAGTAAGAAGCATGGGCTTATCACCATGGACAAGGTACATGCGAGTAAGGGCATTCCCATCCTTTCCCAACCCTATGTCACTAGTAAGAGATGCAAGCTCATCACCGAAGGTTGGTAGGGCAAGGAAATGTGTAAAAATAAAATTTTCTGTTTGATCTATTTTTGACTTATTTATTTGAGAAAAATGTCAGTATGTTCTTATTTCTAAAGATATCTTATATATGTGGTAGATGTGACACTATGAAGCTTCTAGAATAGACCATAGGCAAGACACCTATCCTAGGAAGAAACAAAAGTGAGAACAAGCATGTAGGCCTTGGTATGGCTACCATTAAGACTTTGTCATATCTAGCTTTAATTGATAAAATGATTCTTGAAATAGGTGATGATGCTATGAAAATGAAGAAGTATGATTGAAATGCTTTTGCCAATACTATTAGAAGTTTGTAATGAATTGCTTGAGAATAAGTCCCTTGATCACAAGATTTTACTGAAACGAGTGGACAAAATGAACCTAACTACATGAAGATGCAATGTAGATATAATTATACAAATAGTGTTGGTCGCTTATGCATAGAATCGTTTAAGGTGTAAGGAATTGACTGTTTCATTGAATTCCTCACCTTCTAGTGTACATAAGAGATACACACCATTTCCATAGTCTTTCATGACTCGGTATGGGCCCAACCATTTGGGCCAAAATTTCCTTCCTTCACCAGTCTTCTTATCGATCTGGTTGTCTAGTCTTAGAACTAGATCTACTTCATATATTTCACGTTCATAGACCCTTTTGTTATACTGCCGACACATCCGGTCAGCATAAAATCTATGCCTTTGTTCAACATCTAATCTGGCCTCATCTAGGCTTTCTAGCTAGGAGAGATGTGCTTCTCTATAAGCTTCTTCATCCAAAATCCCTTGTAGTGAGACGCGAGACTGGGTATTTCAACCTCAAGTGGGAGAACTACTTCTACTCCGAATACCAATGAGAAAGGAGTTACTCCTATTGGTGTTCTTACTGAGGTTCGATGGGCCCACAAGGCTAGATATAGCTTTAAATGCCAATCTCGTTTGTTTTATTTAACCATTTTGAGGAGAATAGCTTTCAACGTCTTATTTGTTGCTTCATCCTACCTGTTGGCTTGAGGGTAATATAGGGAGGCTATATGATGGTTTATTTTAAATTTACTACATAGCTCATGGACCTCATCATTCTTAAAGGAAGTACCATTATCTGAGATAATGATTTGTGGGACACCGTACCTGCAAATGATCTAGTTCAAAATGAACTTGGCGATCATGGCACCTAGTACATTGGTAAGAGGCATAGCCTCTACCCATTTGGTAAAATACTCGGTGGCTGTGATTATGAAGTTATGGCCATTTGTTGACGAGGGAGAGAATTTCCCTATCAAATCTAGGCCCCATGTAGAAAAGGGCCATGGAGTTGCGATTGGTTGTAGAGCTTGTGCCGGCATGTGAATCTCGTGGGAAAATTCTTGGCATTTATGGCACTTGCATACAAACTCTACTGCGTCATGTTCTAGAGTGGGCCAGAAATAGCCCATCCGATGTATTTTGTGAGTGGTGGCATGACCACCAAAGTGACCTCCACATATTCCACTATGGGATTCGTAGAGAATCTTCTTGGATTCTTCTGTGTCAACACACCTTAGAAGCATTCCATCGAAAGCTTTGCGATAGAGCACTTGTTCTATAATAATGTATTTAGTTACGATAATGTGTAATCACCTTCTTTGCTGTGGTGTAGCACCTTCTGGATATGTATGGTCCATGATATAATTAATAATATTAGTATACCAAGAACATTCAGAGATGGCAGGTCTAGTTTCGATGTAATATATGCATTCATAAGGAAAATCTAGATCTACTAGATCACCTCCGTCTAACAGGTTGTCGGCTAACCGATCCGTAATGATTTTTCCCTTAACGGACTTTTGTTTTACAAAATTTAATTCAAATTCTCCCATTAAGGTTATAAAGCATCCAACCTTTTTAGACAAATACCCTTGCGTGAGGAAAGTTCATAAATTATCTATTTTTACAATGACCCTTGTTTATTGATTTAGCATGTAATTTCTTAGGCATTTGGTTGCAAATACTATGGCAAGGAATTCTTGTTCTACCTGTGTATAACACATTTCATAATCAAGCAACGTTTGGCTAATGAAATAGATTGAACGTTCTCGTTTATTTTCATCTTCTTGAGCCAACATGCAGGCTAGCAAGACATCTATAGCTTGTGAATATAAGATCAAAGGATGATCTAGTCTAGGTGGCATTAACGTGGGAGGAGATAGCAAGAAGTGTTTAACTACTTTGAAGGCCTCATGGCATTCCTTTGTCCAAATAATGCAGCAATCCTTTTTCAACAAATTATTGATCGGATGTACAACAAAACTCAAGTCTAGGATGAATCTTTGGATTGCACCGAGCTTTCCGAGAAATGATCTAATGCCAGAATCATTTGATGGTGGGATCATCTCAAGAACAGCCTAGATTTTGGCTGGGTCCACATCGATCCCTCATGATGATATAATGTAACCTAGGAGTTTCCCTCCTATCACACCAAACATGCATTTTTCTGGGTTTAGGTGACTCCGTATTCGATCAAACATGAAAGAATGATGTGAAGCACTTCTGGGTGATCACAGCACTTCCTGGCCTTGACCAACAAGTCATCTATGTAGGATTCCATGATTTTATGAATAAGATTGTGAAATATGTATGTCATTTCCGTTGGTATGTAGCGCCAGCATTCTTGAGACCGAATGACATAACAACATAGTAATAAGTTCCCTAAGGAGTTATAAACGTATTTTTTGCTTGGTCTTGTTCGGATATTCTAATTTGATTGTATCCCAAGAATCTATCCATGAGAGAGAAAATCTCAAATCCAGTTGTTGCATCTACGATGATGTCAATGGATGGTAACGGGAAGTCGTCCTTGGGGCATGCTTTGTTAATGTCTCGAAAGTCTATGCAGATGCGTATCTTCCCATTCTTTTTGAGAACGGGACGATATTAGATACCCACTGAGAGTAATCGACCAATTTGATGAACCCTACTTGGAGAAGTTTCATTACTTCTTCCTTCACCATGAGAGCTACCTTGGGTTTCATTGGTCTCAATTTTTGTTTAATTAGCTTTGCATCTGTCTTGGTGACAAGGTTATGTACCGTGATGTGTGGTGTAATTCCCTGTCATTTCTTTATAAGTAAATGCAAAATCCTTTTGATGCTCTTTGAGGATTCGAGTGTGTATTTCTATTTCTTTTGGAGTTAACGAAGATCCTAGTTTCAATATCTTTGGTTCTTCCTCTATTCCGATGTTAATATCAATTATTTCTTTGATTAAAGAAGTGTTACCTTCTTCAAACTCAGGCGGGGCTGGAGGTAGTTCCAAATCTTCTCCATTCTCTATCGCGTATATGTCGAGTTCCTTTTGTGGGGGAATCTCTACCATGGAATTTCCAAAGTAAGAAGACGAATGTGGGATTAAGGACAAATCTACCACGTGATGGGCGAGATGTAACTCTGCATAGGTGTTTAGGTAACAAGAGTGGCTCTATCACTGTCAACATGATCTAAGATAGTAGATGTATTCTTAGCTATGTTTGTTAAAAGAGGGTTTGTTGACATTTTCTTTACTAATGGTTCAGTATGAAGGGATACCATGAAATGGGTGTCCTCCAACTCACTGTTTGGGGTGAAACATGAAGCTGAGGTTGCTATCGAATATGTGAGAAGATTTTGTTCTCACGGGATTTCTTCAATTGATATGAAGTGAAATTATTTTCTAAAATTTAATACCGATGTTTTGTAGAGCTGTAAGTGTTCAGATCTAGTCTCATACACCTCAGAGACTTGGTTTGCTACTAATTGTGAGTCTCCTAACACTCTGATGTTATTAACACCAATCCTTTTAGCTATGATGAGACCAAGGAGGAGGGATTCATACTTAATGCCATTGTTTGTACATTTGAAATTTAATTTAAAGGTGAATGGTAGGATCTTTCCCTCGGGAGAAGTGAAGATCACACCTGCCCTAACCCCATAATGACATCTAGCTCCATCAAAATGGAGAGTCCAATATTTACTTGGGAAGATGGATGTTGGGAAATTTTCTACGTCTATTTCTTCTACTTCGGTTACTTCTACCATGCAGAGTTCCTCTGTTGGAAGAGAACCAACTCCTAGGGTATATCCCATACCTACAGAATCAAATGGTAGGAAAATTGGTAGATCCTGTTCTAGCAATTCAAAATTTTTGTAGTAGTTCCTAATGATACTATTTCTACAATGTTAGCTTCATCCTTGAGGGTTGGGATGCTCTTGACTAGGTTCATAATCTCTAGTTCTGTTGTAGGTACTAACTTTTCTTCCAGTTTTGAGTCGGTTGGTTTGCTAAGTTGGTTTGTTGGGAGTTCAAACTCAGAATGAATGCTTGGCATTTTCTTCATGTCTCATTAGGTGTATATCGAATGGTTTTAGATCACCTTTTGCTAAAAATACCTTTCCTAAGTGCAAGAATATTACTTCTTTAAATAATGTAGAAGGGATTTCCTTCATATACGGTGTATCCACAATCGTAGAGGATCATATTATAGTTAGTTTCCCGATCTATAATATAAAAATCAGTGAGGATTTTTTTGGGTCCTAAGGTGATTTGGTAGTATTATGGTTCCAATCAAAGTGGCTTTAAGGCTAGCATAGCCTCTTAGTGTATTCCGAGTCATGGAACAATTTATTTCTCCATACCCTAGCTTTTGAAGGAAAGAGAAGGGGACTATGTTAAATGCTGCCCCATCATCAACCATTGCGCGTTTCACTTAGTTGTTATAAACCCACACTTGTAAATTTAAGGTTGGATCACCTCTATGTGCAATCTCAAAGATCTCTGTTGGCATTTTTTTTATGTCGAATATAAACTCAGTATCCCTATTCGGTTGCCCCGGATGGTGAATATCTAAGTCTATATGGTTTACTTGTGTTTCGAGAGGTGGAGTGATGTTAATTAAATGACCTAAACCTAATGCTTCTAAAAGAACAGCCCTATGGGCATGAGAGTTCTTCAATAAGTCCAAAAAGGAGATGTGAGAGAATGTTTTTGTTAGGTCATTAATTAAATCATAGGCACCTACGGGTTTTACTAATGTTTGTTGAATGGTATCTGTCTCTAGCGGGTAAATTGGATTTGGCCGAGAGGAATACTTTCGTGTTCCACTTACGGCTTCCACATGTAGCTTAGTGTCTAACTCCACTAAACCGACTATCTTGGGTCATAGTTGACTTCCTAATTGTGGTGCGACAGGTGGATTTAGTGAAGTTGAGGCTTCATGATCATTGTTTCCTGTCATCACACCCTTGTTTGTCCCATTTGGATTTATTTTGTTGTTATTGTGATTTGGGAGTGGATCATTGAAGATTTTGAGGGAGCATTTTGAGGGGAGACTGCTCCCATGAAATTATTTGGCACAGGTGATGGAGGATCTGCTAAGAACATATCTATGAAAAGTTGTCTTTGTTCCTCTGGCAAACGTTGCATGAATTTATTATAATCACGGCAAGTTCTAGTGTCATGACCTCAAACTTTGTGGAAACCACAATACGAGTTGGGATTGTAATTCCTAGGTTGCTGGTTTGGCACGTGTTGTGGTCCAAAAATATGATTAAACCATTGACCATTAGGATTAAATTTTTGTGTTTGTTGTCTTTGGTTTTCTTATCCAATTACATTTTGTCTTGGACCCTATGTCCTGGATCTGCCGTTGTTGTGGATGATTAAAATCCACTTTGTGTTGATTGTTGGAATAAAATTGTTGTTTCGTTGATCGTTAACCGGGTGGAGCATTTACAACATTTTCCTTTTTAGCTTGGTCGATTACTCCATCTGTTGTTATGCCACAATTTTTTTAAGGATTTTAGGTCCTTGATTGACGTTTGTGATAGTAGGATAAGTTGTAGCATTTTGGTTGGGGATGATTAACCTCGCACTTGTTCCATACATCTTACGACCACTATCTATTGTAGCTTGATCTATTCGGAGGGCGCTCTTGAGCACCTCATCATAAGTTCTTAGTGGGAAATTTTGGACTTATTCCTTTATCTCTCTCGTTGAGAGAATCAAGGAATAAATCGCATAGTTCCATCCGATCCATGTTTAGAGCACTTCTTCAAGAATAAAGGACTCGTATGCCATCTTTGGATGAAATGAGCAATGATTCATTGTGTTCTGCTTAATATGCAAGAATTCCCCGATTCTGTTCTTAACAATTTGTTCATGTCGAATGCCTTGATGAACTCAAACGAGTTGTTTAAATGAATAGATGGAAGCTTCGTGTATTCTCAGAATACCAATCGAGGGCAATACCCTCTAAGTTTTTGGAAATATTTTAACAACTCCATTTCAAGGGAGCAATTCTCAAATGGTGTGGCATAGGCCTTGATATGTGCATTCGGGTCTCCCTCCCCTTTGTATTTGGGCAAATCGGAAGAGGTCTTAGAAGCATGACGCTTCGTATAGTGAAGTCTAAGGTCTCTTTCAAATATTCTCGAATAAGTTCTGTCGCATAGGTTTTGACCATCGATGGCACTTCTTTGAGGGGGTAGAGGTGGAATGGGTTGTTGGTATGGCGTAGCATATGCATTTGTAGGGACATAAGGAAATCCTTGTGATTGAGTGAACATCTTTGGGAGAAGATAACATATCTCTTTGTGGTGATTTGGAATACATGTTTAAGTATGGAGGGGCATTGCTCAGAATGAATTGTTTTGTACTAGATCGGGAGGTATCATATTTTCCACTAGAGTGACATTAGCAAACGCGGTTCTAGTTGGCGTTTGTTGTGAATACTAAGGAGGCATGCCCAACGTGCCTATTCCCGTGAGGAGGTCTACTTGGCTAGGATGATGTGGAGGGTTGGGGATTCCTACTTGCCCAAAATATGAATTTTGATTTTCTTGAGCAAGTTC
This sequence comes from Taxus wallichiana var. yunnanensis, assembly GCA_018340775.1. NCBI lineage: Eukaryota > Viridiplantae > Streptophyta > Pinopsida > Cupressales > Taxaceae > Taxus > Taxus wallichiana. The sequence goes on from CM031234.1 coordinate 84,478,316, forward strand.
CAGCCCTCTAACCTTTTCAGCCAAGGCTGAAATGACCTCTATTGGTGAAGACACAGTATTTTTCCTTACGGGTGTTTGTTGTGTCATTTGAGGCTGCAAAGGGGTATGATACCCCACTATGAATTGGTCATTATCCTGCCAAACTTCACTGAGGGCATTTCCCATAGGTGGAGGAATGGGGGTGTTTTCTTGGAATAGGGTATCAGATTGTACTTGTAAGCTCCCTACTGGTGGATACATGTTTTGGAAGTGTTTCTCACTTTTAGCGAAGCGTGCTAAGTATTCCTCATCCAAAAAAGGGAGTGGGTCTGACTGTCTACTGATCTGTGGTCTGAATAAGACCCAAGGAGATGAAATAGATTCTCTAGTAAATGTCATATTATTAGAGCCTGAAGGCTCTAGGTTGTTGTGTACGTCGATCGAACTCCTCAATCCGGAATGAAGAACTTGAGCTAGTTCTTTGAGGGGGAGTTTGAGATGATAAGTAATTATTTGAATAATTATCAGCCCATGTAGAAAGCGAGGGTGATGGTTGTCTATTTGTTTGACTATAGCTTGTTTCAAGACCTGAAAGAGGTCTGCCATATGCATCGTATCCCGACATATTCGGGGGGTATATGAATACCCGCAGAATAATGGGAAAGAGCGAAGGTGGATGGAAGAAATGAAAACTAAAAGAGGAAGAACTATTTGATTCACGTTGGGTTCACCAATTTTGTTGGTGAAGCTGATGCAAAGGATAATGAGGTGGAAAAGATGAAATATATAATAATTGGAAGAATAAGTAGAAATAATAAGACTTGAATTATAAGGTTGTGTGTTTAGTTCACATTGGGCTCACCAACTTTGTACGATGGAAAAGTGACAAGCAAGCGTGGGAATATACAAGTATCTCTTCCTTGCACCCGACCTCCCGAGGTCATGCCGAGACACAGTGGTGGGGATGGAATATACGTGGGGCATGATAAACTAGTTAGGAAATATTATATATTCGACACACACTAATGGAACTCGTGAATATAAGGCAAAGAAGGCCCTCCTAACCTGAATTGGTGTGATGGATTGGTCGCGAAGGATGACTACTCGAGGCTCCAATCAAAATTGATCTCTAGCATGATTCGATCTATGGGTTGTGGGATACGTGGAAAATGACTTGGGATAGTTTCGTATATGTCTCCGATACAAGGTCATAAGATGGATGATGGATATATAGTGGATTCTATGGGTGATTCTCTGGTCTAGTCCGTAAAATCCTTAGCTTGATTATTTATTATGTCTAGTGAGGATAACTTTGTGATAATATATGGTAGAAGTGGAGAGGCTCTAAATACTAACATAGACTAGCATCGGTCCCCGATTGGCCTCGTGGGTCTCGTTGGGTTGTGAGGCCTATGGATTGCAACCGTAGGTTCATGGTTGTTGTAAGCCTCCTATGGTCATGTGTGGAATCAATCCCTAATCCCTAGTATCTAGTAGTCATATGCCTTTTCGGCCTCTATATTTAGAACTAACAGCCAGAAATCTTCTCGAGTATCTTACAAGCATTCTCGCAACTTGAATTCTTAAGCTAGTGTCTATGTTAGTGAGAATGTCTCCTGTGTATGGTCATGGGACCAAAGGATCACAACTAAACATTTTCTCTCTTTCAAGGCCTTCTACGAGTCATGCGAGATATTTATCTAGGGTAATCAGTAGTTTGGCTGGTTTAACCAAAATGCATGTGCTTAGTCTTCTTCTATGTTTAATCCATTTAATCGCTGTGGGTTGATTTCTTGTAGGTCTATTGTTGCTTAGAAGACCTAAATTCTGAGGTTTTGGTCTACGTTAGTTATTTCTGCAACAAGATTGGGTTGAGGCATGATTGGCTCGAATACGTATTCTCTGGGCTCCCTAGGTCCCGTGATTGTCATACAAAAGAAACAATGTAAATCTAACTAAATTAAAGTAAACTAATTATGCAAAGTATATCCACAACATATATATAAATTCCCTATTTTTGTATTTTCGATAAACTATTGAACAAAATTGAAAGAGCAATTATTTAAAATATCTAGAAATTGACAACTAAACTAATAACAAAATTAAAACAAACAAGGCAGCCGAGTATAGCTACTTGCCTGTGCAGTTGTAAATCTATTCTAAATAATGAAATAACTGATCTAATCTATTTGAAAGACTCTCGATCCTACCTCAGAAGTGAGGAATGAATCATAGTTTCTCAGAAACTATCAATCCCCACAGCTTCCCGGTAATATCAAAAGTGAGATTAACTGAAATGAAATGATTGAATACTCTATTTCATATGTTTTAACTAGAACTTTGAAAGCTTGAACTTGGATTTTGAAGAACAGTGGTGAATCCAGTTGTGTGTGAATTTGTCCCCTCAGTGTGGTCTCCTCGTTCCTTCATGCTCATGTGAATCCAGAAAAGCGTGTAATGCTAGTATCAACATAAGTAGGTATTGGAACAATGGAAGCTTTGGGTGTAGACTGAATACAATGTGAGTAGGAGAGGGATAACAAGAGAGAGAACAGAGCTTGGCTTATGTAATTCCTAGCGGGATTTATTGTGAGTCATACAACACAAAACATCTAGAACCTGAAACTATCCTTCTTGACAAACAAAACCTACAACTCTAATGGCTTCAGACTGAAAATGAAACTATCCTATCTCAATTGATTGTATGAAATAGTAATAACACTAGCACAAGAAGATCATGTAGCTTCTAAACAACAAAACAACACTAACTATGCATGCAACAAATAAAACTAATACAATTCCTAAGCAAGAACTGAAAGACTAAAATTGAAATGAGAGAATGAGAGGAAAATTTTGAGGGCCATTTGCTTGAAAACCAACCAGCTATTTATAGAATTCCCATTTACCCAAAGGTGAAATCCAAATTGAACTCCTTTACAATAAACAATGGAAAAACACTATTATAGGGAACCAAAATCATAAATACGAGCAAAGGCGGTGAAAAAAGCTGGTAAACATTGAAATTTTATGTGAGTCGCATTAAAAAGAAAATTTTGGAAAATGCATGAAGGATCGCCGTCCTACCCGGGCGGCGGTCACGAGACTCACCACCACCGTGGCGGTGATTTTTTCACTTAAGACCAAAACATCAAGAAAAGAGGGGAAAAGAGCAAAACAAAGCACGCAGAGGCTAAGCAGGGAATGTAGGATGTTAATGTATACTTGGAGAGATTTTCTGGATCCTAAACACCTTGCAAGGAGACCTGTATCATCATTAGGGCACGTGTAATGTTGTTCCAATGGTGCAGCACCATATAATTTTTGGTACGTATAGTTAACAATACTTTTCCCTTGATCTAGAAAACCAAGAACCAAGTATTGGTTGCCGTGGGTTCGATGTGCGCTAATGGATCTTCTTTCTCCATGCGATGAACTCTTATCGTCCAGGAAGGAAGGGGCTTCTCTCCCATTTTTGTCAAGATGGGGTAGCACAAACTTCTCAGGTTCCATGTCCTCTACATGAATCTCAACTCCTTCCCACAATGTCTACCTCCATAGATCCAACAAACTTACAACCTCACATTGTCTAGTCATCTCCCTTTCACGAGCTTCTCTATACTTGAGTCGTCTTTCCTCCCTTTACTTTTCAGCTGCAATTTATGCCATAGTCCTCCACCCTAGCTTGCTTTACCAATGCCGAGAGAAGCTTAGTCGTCCATGGGGAATGCTTCTAAACTCAAATTAATGACCAAGATATTCATAACCAAAGGAATAACACACAAAAATGATCCTCTAGGCTCCCTCAGAAACTCAAACTCAACAACCTCTGGGAAATAATATGTCGAAATGGTGTATTCTAAAGTATAACTAGTTAGCACCCTCTTCCACCAGTGATCAATAGCACACATCCAATTCAGATCTACATCCTGCAGCCTCTGATAGTCATCTTGGGTCCACACATACAATCTATAGTACCATCTTGATCTAGATGCATAGGCTAAAAGACATTCATTTAGTTCTATTGGGAAGCAACAAAACAATGTCTCGTGATGTACTCATGGTATAGGTTCTCTTCTACCCATCTACACACATTGAACTTAGATCCAGTGCTGAATATTTGAGAAAACTCATCCTCCATGCTCTTGAACCATGTTTCAACAATTCCTAAGGTCAAGCATTCTATCATCACACATCACAGGGGACAAATTACCATGTTATTTCTCACAAGAAATGTGAAAATAGGTCCCGTAAATGGAACCAAAATGTAGTCATTTTTGTACCCTTCACAGAATAAGAAAATCCCATGCATGTTATCTTATCACCCAAAGAGGCACTGGGAACTCACCCGAGGCATGCACGGGCACCAAGTCTCTCCTTTATGTGATTTTTGTGAGAATTCATCATCTTAGAATAGACAATCAAATGCGGAATGAAAAGAACTAAACCAAATTATTATGAACTTAGGAAGAGTTATCATCTCATTGTATATAGGTAAGAGAAATAACAAGCAACACATGGAGATGATTTATATAGAAAGGAAATGCATAAGTATTGAACACAGATGATTTATAACAAAACATTATATTCATACTATCAAATTTAATAACCCACATTACATCCCTTGAGGTCATAACAGATCCTCATATAATTATGCAAAGCCAAATCATGCATCAGAGCTATATTATGCTCATCATATTACAAAGAAGAATGAGAACCCATCCCCTTCTATATGTTATCGCTCACAGAGCTCTCCTAATCCCTAGCCATAACACCCTCCATTTTTTTCTACAGGGCTTTGACTCTCTTCAAATATATCATTTTCTTCTACCGGGTGCTTGTATATATAGCCTTAGCACCCACCACCATGCCTTCTAGAAGTTACAGATCAATTGCCAAGTGTCGAAGTGGTCCTTCATGGGAGCATGCCTTCACAAACCTGAGCTCTCCACTCGCATGATGATGCTCTTCTAGAACCCTCCATCACATGCCTAGAATATTCCATTCTTGATCCCATAGTCGCCAGGTTGGCACCTTATCCACAAGGATCATGTTTTTCTTATGTACTACCTGGGGTGCCAAATATGGCTAAGTACAAAACCCATTTTTCCTTTCACACCTTCAACCCATGCACCCTTCTTTGACTAGGTCTTAAGCACCCACACACCTGCTTGTACTTAGTTGATATTTTGGGGCCCAACAATATCACACAAGCTCGGCTGCAATGGAAGTCTCCTTTTAAACATGATTTTCTTCGTAGGTTGTGGAAAATTATTTTCCCTCACAGTATGTGGAGAATCTAGAAATCCCAAAACACAATCATCTTCAGAGATACTAAAAAGAGCATCAAAATTATCCTCAATGAAATCATAGTGGCTACGAAATGAAATATCTTTAAATTTAAACCTCCAAAAAAGAAACATACCCCAGGAGGAGGTCAAATATATTAAGGCATGGAATATTTATCTACAACAATGTACTTCCCCCATCCAAAGCATTGACAGTCTATTGTACAATGGATTCCCCCTTTTGAATTTTGGTATAAGCTAAATTTTTATGGTGCCTCCAAAGGCAACCCTGGTCCATCTAGAGGATGTGGTTTGATAAGAAATCACAAGGGTCATCTTATTACAACATATGTTGGTCCCATGGGTAAGAAAACTAACCACTACTCTAAGGCTCTAGCTGCACTCTAGGGAATCGAATGCTAAGAATCTCAATATGGGAAACATCATCATCGAAGGTGACTCAATCAATATTATGAACATTCTAACTAAATCCTTAAATCCTAGTTGGACCATCAGGGATTTCATTAATGAAGCTCACAAATTATGCAATGGTCTTAACATCATTTTTAATCATGTATATAGGGAAGGAAAAAATCAGTGAATTTGTTTACAAAAATTGGAGTTTTTAGCATGATATCAATGACATTCCTACTGAAGTTATAAACATAATTTCAAATGAAACAAACGAACTGATTAGTACACCTCAACCGAAGGTGAAAACATGTGTGCAATCCCAAACCTTCATGGTTGTTTCATAGCCTATGTGAGAAAAATAAAAAAGAGTTGAAAATTAAACAAAAATAGAATTTTAACATTTTAACAAGGATATTTTGGGAGGATAAGTAAAACTAGGAAATGAGGATATGATATTTTCATTTTTATCTAATATTTTCACATATATTATAGGATTTAAAATATGTTGTACTATGCAATATTAGGGTGCATGCATATTCCCTCAAGGGAGGTGTCCTTTAATTGATTGAAAATGGGAATTTTTCTAAGAATGAGCATGCCTCATTGAAGGGAAGGGTTTAATGATGTTACCTTATTCACCCACATGGTGAGGTGAATCTATTGATACATATTGTCACATGTAACATACAAAAAGAATCAAGTGTAGTATATTAATAAGTTTAAGTTATATTATTTGATTTGAAATAACATATGACAATACTTACCATCCATGTAAGGAAATGTAATACTACTGTACTAATCCCATTAGGGAGTGGAACATAGTATTGGAATTTTCATGCAACCTATAAGATATTATGTGATTTTAAAATGAAAAATTATTTAAAAATTACGAATTATATTTATGAAAATAAGGAAAATAGGAACTACCAATGATGTTGGGGGAGGATAATACTAGGGTCACCCCTTGAAATTTGTAAAGCTCATGTACAAATTAAGAAATAAAATTAAAAGTGATTAGATATACTAGAAATTGTAATGAAAGATTAAAATAATTCAATAAATATTTTCTATACATATCCTTACAATATAAAAAATATATAATTTATTATAACCTTTCCACTCATTAAAATTTAGGTTTTTTTTTTACGCATGATGGAAATTTGAATGGAGACAAGTTAAGGTAAGAACACATAAAGATCATGGTAGGGATACTAGAGGAAATAAGTGGCCCCAAGGAAAAGTTATATCCATCCTTTTTATCCTTGGGTTACTTAAATTTGAAATTAAAAAAACTCTTAAAGGTTAACACTATGCAAAATTCTAGTGAAAATTATGGGGATGGGCAAATTACTTGTTTTTATAGTAATTTTTTAACTTTTTGTAATTTCTATGAGTATTTAGATTTAATGGCCATGGTGGTTACATAATATCTAGTTTGTTTAGACTTGTGGCTAAACAATTTTAGTAGTGGTTTCATAACTGCACAATGGTTACATAACTACCAAAATCATTGTAGAACCTCTAATCAAGATAGATTGGTAGTTTTGTAATCATCACATAAAGTGGTGAATTTTAAATTTGGTTTGAATTTGCATGAAGTTGGCTTGAATTTTAAATTTGGTTGAATTATTCACATTGTTTTATGGGTGCATGAGAACTATGTTCAATGGGTCAAAATTTAGGATCAAGATTGATTTCCCTATGTTATACCCTTATTTACTTAGGTGGATATTTCTCTTTTGAAGTGGGCTAGTATTTGGATTATATCTCGGACTCGGCTAGTTGTACCAACCTACTAATTATTTTGTGAGTAGGCAATAGGTATGGAAGATTTCTACAAGATTTTGAGGGTACTCATAATGAGAAAATTCTTACTATTTTAGAGGCTACTAGTCAAATGAAGCATGTATATGAGATGATTATTTTAGAGATTACCTTATTGTGGTGCCAATCGGGGTGTGAGAGTAGTAGATGTGAAGATATTTTTCAACCATATAATTTTCAAGTTCATCATTAGTGTGTTAAAATCACATTTGGCAGGGGATAAGGGCACGACACATTAATTCATTGTTGAAATGCTATTGTTAGGAGATTGGGTAATATGGATAAAAATACTTTATGGGTCAAGATATCCTAGCCAAAATTTAACATGATTTCTACACAATCACCAAATTTGGATTTATTTCTTTGATTCATCCCATACTAGTTAGGTAAATGAGATGTATTCCTTATCAAATGGGAATAGGTATAGCGGTAACAAATTACATTCACATTTCTATATGGATAAATATAACACATGCTAAGGTGAATGCTCAGGTTGTGAGTATTGTTATGACTATACATATGGTGGTGAAACCCTATGAATATATGGCTTAGTGGCTTATGGTAAGATCAGGTAGCATCATTAACTTCTTATAATGGGTTAATTTATGCCAGAGATAATAGAGGACATATAGATGTCCACACTATAGGAGGAGTGCTTAAAATATTTGGGCTATCATACATAATATATATTACAACATTAGTATTTGTATATAGGCGAGAGGAGGGATAAATTGATTGAGGTAACAAATTGTGGTACCAATGATAATGATATATCCACTACAAGAATATGTAGGATGATGTGTAAAAACTAGAGGGATAATAGAAGGATAGGAAACCCAACAATAAATAGAGGTCAGGGAAAAGGCACTCTAGGATGAGGAACAACTAAATATGGAGGAGATGGATACGGATGGAGGATATGAGAGATAGCGAGTTAATATGATCTCAAAGAAGGTATATGGGTGAGTTCTACCGAAAGATAATTTTATCCATTATTACTAGCTTAGAAAATCATTCTAGGATATATTTAGTCTATGTCCTTATGCAGGTGTAACCACTAGATTACATCAGATAGGAGGATTCTCATATAGAGAAATTAACTTGACATGTTCATGATCCCCATAAATATAATCGAGAATTATTAAATGGTAGACCAAGGTTGATGACCCTAGTAGGATGAAATTCAAACATTTTTTCCTAGTGTGGCATATGGCACTATAGATAGCTAGATGAGAAATTAGCATTGTAAAATTTAATACTAAGGTATCTCTTTAAAGAGGCAAGTTAATGATTATTTACAACTACTCATGGGATGGGTGTGTTTTTGTAGTATATTAATGATTACTAGATAATAACATGTACACAAAACCATGAATTCACATGGAAACATATTTTTCCCTCTTGTGAGGGCTTGCATGTAGGAACTATCTTAAGGAATAATTGAATCTAGAGTAAGATCATATAACCTTCAACATCACGTGGATCTCGTAGATATTGGTAGGATTAGATCACTAGGCCTAATTATTTTAAGGTTTTGAGGTTTATTTGATGAAAACTATTAATTTTTTGGTCATACTTTCCCTTAGGTTTATTATCACACACACACACACACACAAAATTAAAAAAAAATGATTCTATACTTCTAACGTTATTTACTTTTTGTAAGTTATATTTCTAATTTATGCACTTTATGTGGTTATGAATATTTGAGATACCATGAGTTTTTGATGAAAAATTCTATGCAAGATGTGAACATATTTGATTTTATATAATGTATAAAATGAATGTATGATGTTTTAATGATAATAAAAATATGCCAAAAATTATGTCGCTGGTGATGATTAAAATATTATATTTTCTTACAATTTTTAGATTTATAACATTCAGTATTTATATTATTTTTCTATAATTAAATATAAATGTGGGTAATGAGTGACATGATATAGTGAAGCTAAGGCTTATCTCTTTAGAAAGGGATTCTAAGAAATATTCTTAGGATTTCACTTTGTACTTTTTCATTGCATTTTATTGCTTTTGTTTCATAATTTTAACCCCACATATTTTTCCTCAAGATAATGGAAATAAGAGAGGGCTCAACACTAATATAAATACATAGATAAGTAAGGTAATATTACTGTATTCTTAGCACCAAATAAATTCAATAATATATGAGGGATCATCACCAAAGGTTAAGAAAGAATAGAAACTTGGGTGTTCCTATTTTATTATTTTCATTGATTTTATTTCTATTACATTTTATTATGATTTTTAGGAGATGTAATTACCCCAAGGCTTTCTCACACACAAATTGTAAGGTTTGAGTGCTTATCACAAAATGACAAGGATTGCAAGTGAGGTAAGATGGGAAAATCATATTCAATATTTGAATTAGAGAGAATAAAAGTAGGGACTATCTATCATGAGGAAGATTTTAGACTAGGCTATAGGATAAAATTTTGGGAATGTTTATGGAGAAAGGGCTTATAATACTAATAAGGACAAAAATTAATATCCTTATTGAAGTGGTATTTGGAAGTAGGATAACAATGAGGAAACAAGTAAAAATGAAAAAAATAGATGAAGCTACTCTATATTTTAAGTGAATGTATATCTAAGTAGTTATCAAACAAAGTTAAACTAACATTCCAACACATACAAACTGGTAATTCAAGGTGAATTATGAAATGTGAGGAGTATGTTATTTTTGAATTTATAAATAATAATGACTTTAAGTGTTTTTCAAAATCCTCTCCCTATAGAGTGTATAAATGTAAGGCCCCATTATGAAATCCTCAATAACTAGATAAGGATCAAGCCATTTAGATATATTTTATAGTATTTCTTACCAATACAACTGCCAAGTATCAATATAAGGCCACCTACCACAATAATATGTTCAATGATATTTTTATTGAACTAGAAAAACATAAAATATGTGTAAGTATCGATATTTTGAGTTTATTTGAGCTATTTTTCATGTAAAAATTTTAATTGGGTGAGATTACAATCTCTATATTTTTCCTATTCTAAGTTAGCTTGGAGAGACACTCGGAAGGTAGGGAGCTAGAGGAAATACTATAAATACTTGACAAAATGTAAGAGGTTCCATGTTTATTTATCTTCCTTATTTTCTAAATGGAACCACTTAAAGATAACTAAAATGTTCTACAAAATACATAAAGTGATATATATTCTAATACTCAAATCTATTTTTATTATTTTGGATGGTGTTAACTAAGATAGACTTTAAAGTATTTTTTCCTTAGATTTAATATCATCCTAAGGATAATATAATGAGGTGGTGTGATGTGATATATAGAACTTGTTACATGATTAATGTACCTTATGATTTTTGAATCAATATACATTATCCAAAATATTGACTTATGGGACTCCATATCTATAAAATACTTAGGTTATGATTAATTTGTAAATGATAAAACCAATACTAATTGATAGAAGCATAAACTATACCCACTTTGTTAAGTATTTACTTGTAACAATAATCAAGTTAAGGCCATTTTCATAGGCAGGAAAAATATTTTATATCAAATCTAAACCTTGAGTAGAGAAAATCTAAGGAGTGATAATATATTATAAGGTTTGAGAATAGATATGAATAACATTGGAGAATTATTTACATTTATAAAAATTTGAAACTTAATTCACTACATATTGATCAAACATGTGCCAAAAATATCCCATTTAATGGATTTTTCTGTTGGTTTCTTGAATGTGGAGGTGACTTCTACAAATTCCATTATGACATTTAAAAATAATTTTATTGACTTCTTCTTCATGTATTGATAGGATATTTTAAGGAACATTCACAATGATGGTTGACCAAAAAATATGAGTGATACATAGGAAATTAATTAACAAAATAGTGAAATGATAACATAAAACATGTGGTAGTACAAGATTCATTTGAAGAGATGATGATCAAGGATCATGAGGAAAAGAATATGTGTACTAGATGTGCCACCATGGAAATATTTAGAAGGAATATTAACATGTATATACCTTGGTTAAATAGTAATATCTATAATTATAAATAGAGACATGATTTATAAATTTTGTAGTATTTTTTATGAGGTATACTTAGATTTTAGAGATAATTATTCTTATGACCCATGATTGCATTTATTGTAAGCATTGTATATGCAATCACCATAGGGTTTCATGCATGATTTATTAATTTGTATTTTAATTATATGATATATATGAATATAATAGATGTTTCTTACATTATTTTTTCATGATATGGTTAAAGTTATATGGTGTGTACATATTTTTTTATTTTATACCTAAATCCCCATAGCTAACATATGATCCATGTAATAATATTTGAAATGAGTTCCTCATGGCTTATATACTATGTTTTGGGTGAGGAATTCAAGTGAAATAATGATTGAAATTAATGACATAGATAGATATTTATTACATATTTGATAAAATACGATAACATTTGGTTCTATCTTATACCTCATTACACTTTGGTTTTGAGGGTTTTTATTAGATAAAGGATTGATTTTGATTGAATGTTTTTGTGTTGAAGCCATAGGAATGGTGTTAGGTTGTGGAGCCTATTTTCATGTGAGAAAGTGTTGAAGACTGTACACTAAGAGTATTGTACACTTTCCACAGTTGTCTCACTAGGGTTCGGGGTCGGGTTGGGCCTCGAGTGGGGTCCTGGGGTAACAGCCCCTGATTTTGTTTTTAGACTTAAAACATGCCCGATATATCGGGAAACATGATTTTCTCATATGGGCAAGATTTTTGACCCATAGGTTTATGGGACGGTTTTGGCCCATGGTTTTAATACCCACGGTTTTGTAAAACTACTTAAGCAGTTGTCTACTTATATGGTTTTATGCATATGGTAGGGATAATGTAACATTGTAGATGTGTTTTGAATTCGGGTGTGAATTCTATAGAGTTTGTTGAGCATAGATCCAAACAGATCTAGGTATTGTATTGAGAGAGCGGTGGCTTGTAATAAAATCTGAGCAAGTGATTCTTGGTGGACGTAGCCCAAATTGGGTGAACCACATTAAATATTGTCTCTTTGTGTTGTGTTATTTTATTCTACAATTTTATTTGAGATCTGTAATATTTTCTACATATTAGTTTCTACTGTTGCGATTATGTGAGGGATTATTTTGCATATTTTATCCCTTATTTCCTAACAATTGGTATCAGAGCCTAGTTTGGTTTACTGAAGTTTTGAATCGCAGGGAAAGTTTTATCTTGAGTGGGAGCTATGGCAGATGAGGGAAGATCTATGGTTGATAAATTCAACGGGTAGAATTTTAGTCTTTGGAAGATGCAGATGGAAGATTACCTTTATCAGAAGGATCTTTATATTTCATTGTCTGAGAAGGTGAACAAACCCTCGAGCATGACAGATGCAGAATGGGATTTTCTGGATAGGAAGGCACTTGGGACAATCTATTTGTGTCTTGTATCTTTGGTATTATTTAATGTTTCAAAGGAAAATACTACAAAAGAACTGATGGATGCATTAGGGAAGTTGTATGAAAACCCTCTGCCTCTAATAAGATATTTTTAATGAAAAATTTGTTTAATATGAAGATGTCTGAAAATGGTTCAGTAGTAGATCATTTAAATGATTTTAATATGGTTGTAAAGATGCTAGCTTCAGTTACAATAGAATTTGATGAAGAAGTTAGGGCTTTATTAGTTCTATACTCTTTACCTAAGATTTGGAATAGCCTAGTAATGGTAGTAAGCAACTTAGTTCCAGCTAACTCAAAGTTGAAGTTTGAGGATGTTGTAGGGGTGATTCTAAGTGAGGAAATGCGAAGAAAAATCTCTGGTGAATCTTCTACTTCAGGGAATTCTTTGATAGTGGAAACTAGAGGGAGACAGAAGAATAGAGGAAGCTATGGAAAATCAAAGGATCAGAAATGTCAAAATCCAAAAGTAAGATAGTATCTTTGGCATTGTGGAAAGTCCGGTATACAAATAAGGAATATTGGGAGCTTTGGGACAAGAAGAAACAACATGAAGAAAACAAGGAGGCAAATGTGGCAACATGTAATGTATGTCAGGATGCTTTGATTCTTTCTTTACACAATATTATTGAATCTTGGGTTTTAGATTCAGGGGCTTCTTTCCATGCTACTCCACATAGGCATTATTTTTTTGATTATGTTCAAGGAGATTTTGGGCATGTTTTTCTTGGTGATGATGAGCCTTACAACATAGTTGGAAAAGGTTATGTTCAGTTAAGATGCAAAATGGGAATACTTGGCTATTGAAGGATGTCATACATATGCCTATATCCCAATTTTAAGACTTTAGAAACAAGGAATTTTTTTTTTTTTGATTACTGTTATGATTAATGTTCTCTATTCTAAATACATAATTTAGAACACACATTTCATAACAACCATTCATATAATAGATAACCATATGCAGCTGCAATGACTCGGTGAGCAACCGATCTATTCATTCCATGACTTGGTAACTACTGATCTATTCATGTGTAACATTGAGTTTTGAGTATTCTTCTGAATACTTCATGTACTTGGTTCTCTTACCTTGTTAGGGTTCTGAGTGATCTACCTAAGGAACCTAACTGAATATTTGTTACCAATATTCATCGGCATCACGATCCTTAGACTAGGTGACATAGGACAATGCAATCAGTAGCTTGCGATACTTTGGCCAAAGATTTCTAACATATTGTTTGTATTACTTATTCCTTGATGGCATACTCATCAAACCGAATACATCCTTCACCCCACTCCACTGTTATCTAGAATGTCTTATACTGACTTCAATCAGTCCCCTCGCTCAAGTTTTAACTCTAGTTCAGGTTAACAACATAGGTCATGATATAAAAAGGCTCATAAAGACTTAGGGTAAATTGGCATACTTGGGTCAACCTAGGTTAACCCCATGTGCCAAGGTACCCTGAGTCCTAAAGGGCTACTTCATATCCTAGCTATGATACTAACCAGCCCTGGAGGAAAATCTTGGTCAAGTTCAAAGGTGTGTAGATCTTGACGATCAATGCAAAAAGGTGTTGCCACATGTTAACTACATTGTTGTATCCTCGAGAAGATCCTAATCTTCTCGAAGGTACAACCTTGCAGTTGACATGTGTCAACATCCTATGGAATAACCTCGTGAAGATGTACATACCTCCAAGAATTTACTCACGTTAAGTTAAATTTGGGTTATTAGATGACAGAATACGGTAGCCTAACCAACTCCGAGTTCAACACTCTTTAAGTTCTTTTTACATTTCAGGTTCATATAATCTTAAGAACTTTAATTAACTTAAGATTGCTTCCAGATTCGACAGATTTGACCTAACAACCCATTATCCAAAAATAGAACAACAACAACTTATGTTCCTTTATTCTAATTAACTTAACTAATTAAGGAAGTGCAATAACCTACTAGGTTGAAACATGTCAGACTTATTATTCTTAAGTCTTAATGATTAACCATCATACCTTCCTCTTCGTAGTTACATTCTAGGGCTTAACATACCCTATAATGTCATTTATAATTACAATAATTCTTATTATAGTTTTATTTCACATCACAAGATTTAATGAATTACTTAGATGAGAATGATGTATTCTACCACTTGTTTAATCTGCAGCTTACTTAGGATATTATCTAAATTCCTTTTTATAATACCATCATGAATACACATCCAATCATATAGATAACAAGAAGATTATCCTCAAAATAGATAATTTACACAATCTACACAAGTAAATTTCCATCTTTCAATTCATTTTCAAACTTATTCATTACAAGCATACTATAGGACATCAGCCTTTATTCAAAAGGAAGGTAACTTTTTTTTTCAATACAACTTAAGAACAAATCAGAATTCTTCTCGAAAATCAACATAGATCAGCCAATGCATCGTATTAGTTTTTGCCTTCTCTTATCACTTACGAAGTCCATCTGCAAAAATTGCTAGCATGGGTCAGTTCAACGAACTGAGCATGATAAGCACTAAGCCTTAAAACAAAGTGCATTCCACTAATTGTTTCAATAAAACAACCCTACTTTAATGAACAACCAGTCATTCATACTCCCAAGCATAAGTAATATCAATAAAAGAAGAGCAACACAAAACATATTTTAACACAAGGAGGAACAGGATATAAACTATAATACCTATCCTATAAATTAAAGTATAATTGATTTCATCAAATATCTTTACCAAACAACAAAACATAATATATCATTGTTTCCAAGTTTTCAATAAAGTACAACACATATCTTTACTATAAGATTCATAAATGTTTACAGCATAATCTTTCAAGTAAAGAGGAAAAGATAGAGTTCCATTGCCATAGTACATAATCATCAGCAAGGCCAAAACCGAGTAGGCCATGATTTAAACTGTTCCTTTAAAGTAATTCTACTTTAAGATAGAACAATATAATATATTTATCAACAGATCCAAATGAAAGAAATCCAAGGAGAAGTGATGGATTGGAAGTCGTCTATAAGTTACAATTTCATTTTCCAATCTAACTTTAATCTCATTCCACATCACATCAGTCAAATGAAAAGTATACAAGATTAATAAACATTGTTTTCTCATTTCACTAAGAATAGGAATCAGAGGTTCTAATCAATGTACTTAACCCAACAACATTATAGAAGGAGTCTTACCAAAATATGATCCCAAACTCAAATAATTTCCTTCAACGTAATAGAACAGTTTTACCTTCTCACATTCATATAGTTTAAGTTCATTCAGAGTTTCAAGAAAGGAGAACAATGACCATTCCAAAGAAAGAGATAGAGTACCAAAACTAACTTCCTTTCTAAATCATCTCATTCAAAAGCATAAATTTCTACTTTCCATTAGAGATAATAAAATAGTCAAGCTCATACAAGTTCATGAATTATTGAGCTTCATAGAATATTTCCTTAAAAACCGAACATTCTCCCATTGGTTCAGAATAACCACAGATAAGAAGTAATCATGCTATCATTGTCTACTTATAGAATCCTATAAATTCAATAGTGTAGTTCGACACATTTGAAACAAGTTTAAGACCACAATCAATCTTCCAAGACATGATATACCCTTATTAGACCCAACAAGAAGTAGGAATCTAAGTAATGGCTAACACTTAAGACTTCCCAATAGTTCGGCAAGGTAGAACCATCTTAACGGTATGCCAACACATCACTACCAAATTTATAAAATGGGTATCCAATCAAAAGACAATATCAAACATCAAAGAATAATATGTACAGTCCAGGAATGGTTTACAATTCCAGCACAATGCCAAGTATAAACGTCGTTGAAGAATCAAGACCATTCAAATATATGTAACCAAATTAGGGTAACTATATGTCCCCTTAAAAGTGTATTAAAAGATCAAAAGACCATAATACCTGAACCAACACAATGTTCAAGTTTCTATTCCATTAAGAACATCAAGTAATAAATGGTGAGTACAGTGAAGGATATCAATACCACAACCACAACTATATAATATGCCAGCACTGTATAAGGCTAGACCGAGAGCAGTGAAAAGTATTTGCATACAGTTTGAAATAAGAAGAAATGCTTCCATTTTCCATTAACATCCTATCAACCTTATTTCTAACAAAATGAAATGTAAGATGCTTAGACAAAGCTCAGAAAGGATGACTCTCAGGTCGGGTTTACAAGAATCTCCAAATACCATTAACATGGTCAAAAGAACAAGATTCCACAAGCACCATGCCAAAGCAACTTGAGTTACAGTCAAGTTATCCAAAATGATAACAAACACAAGTCCCAAAATCAATCAAGTTCATAGAATTAAATACAAACTAAACCCTATATTGCTTTTCCTGTGCATGCAAGTTTCCATAACCGACCATGTTTTCACAAGGAGAAACACAGAACCAACTATATATGGTTTATCCATGCATGCGAACTTTTCTACCATCAAAGTTCCACAAGGTAAAATACAAAACAACAAGACATATACAGTTTACCTAAAGTGCACGTGAAACTTGTTAACAATCAACGATTTTTCTCAAGAAGAATACAATTCCCAGATCCTATATGGTTATATTCATATCCTATTTATCTATGGATCAAAAACATATGCTAACAACCCTAGAATCTCAATTACAATCCTCTTTACTAAACAAGTTTCCCAACTGAAGCTAGTACTTGCAACAAGTTCAATAAGACTTAATTCTTACCGTTCAATTCACAAGACACACCACCACTCACCCAACAAACATTTCAAACCACTAAAGAAGCAACTAGTGTCACCATTTTTGTTTAAGTATTCATGGTTCCTTTATGAAAAGACAGTGTGAAGAAAACTTTCCACATAATCATGAACACACAGAAGCCAAAACACATAATACAAGTTTTCTTACAACCCATCTATCATTTTATCAGCTAAGCATGAATGCATGAGATCTTAATAGAGAAAAGTTTGTTTTAATGAAAACACTTAGAAGAAAGCAAGATATTTTAACAATTAGGGCCTATCATGCCTGATAGTGTCACCGAAAAATCAAAGAAGACTTCTTAGCTGAGCTCGCTTCTTCCCTTCTTCTCCACGAAAGACCAAAACAACAAAATACTTCCTCCACATTGCCTCATATACTCTCCATGAAACAAAATAGACTTGAAACCACAAAAATAGCCATGTAATATAGTTTAACTACTGGTTCAAAAAACCAGAGTGCAAGTAGAATGAAAATCGGAAAGCATGCAAGTGAAACAACTCAACCAAAAATCCGACTTGGCATACCTACCAAAGTGGTTCGGGCTCATCAAACAAGGAAATTAATTGCATTAATTTCCCGATCTCCCACCCAATCTTCCTTGCCACCACCTGCCAAACTGGTGAGCTCCAAATCAAATAAAACATGAATTTCCATTTCTAGTAATACTACCACCTAGGCCTCCACCATCCAAATTAGCCTCTGCCAAAGTCGGCAATCATAGGAAATAAATAAACCTTATCACCTTCATAAATGTTTAGAAACCATCACCATGTACATGCGACCCTTTTAGTTCCAATTCACATCCTTTAGTTTAGGATAGGTTAGATTGCTTAGGTTAGATCTTAGGTAGGATTTACATTAGTACCTTAGGATGTAACACTAACCACTAACCTCTAACATAGTTCTTAGCAAATAGGTTAGATAACCCCACAAATGAGTGAACCAATAATACTATAGTTTAAAGAACTAGGTTAGATCACCAAATAACTTTGTAGTGTTAGGTTAAAGTTTTAATACTTAGCAACCCTTCTAACCCTTTGTATCAAGTTTAGGTTAGCAAAAAAATTATATCAAGTAACATAGCTTAGGTAGGAATACTTTCACCTAGCTTAGGATTCCGAAGTAAATCCTTAATAGGTTCCTGATATCTTTCTCCTGTGTTGTGAATAGCTTGCATTCCCATCGTTATCAGCAATGACCTATCATGGTCGACCTTCAAGGACCCAAGCCAACATCCTACTTGAATGGAAGTGCGTTCACACAAAAGTAAAAGAACTTGCAACAACAAATTTCAGTCCAACGTGAAGCCTAACTCATGGAATGTCGATTTTACCATTCACTTCACAGAGCATTACTAAAAACATTCCTTGGATCACTGAAATTGATCCAAGGATGAGTCGACAAAAGACAAGTTTACAACTCTTAAACCAGAATGTAATTTACCTTCCAGAACTGAAAAGTGGATTCAGAGAAGTCACACCAGTTTGACCATAGGATCTTAAGAGTAGAAAAGACTTATCCATACCAAGCATGATTTCCAAAAATCAGAAGATCATATCCTTATAAGGAAAATCACCTATCAACACTTGAATGCAAAGGAGGAAAATAACAATAGTCAAGGGTGTTACATGCTTCCCTCCTAAAAAGAATCATCATCCCGATGATTACCTCTTTTAACAATTTACATCATGGATAGTCAATTCATTCACTTCTCTTATCCTAAGTCTAGTATTTCCAAACCTCATAGTTCCAGAAATCAATAATAAATAACCTTTTATTCAATTCAAGTAAATATTTTCCCAAAATTAGCTTTCTTATCATCATTAAAGAATAATTTCATATAATTTTTCAGTCAATAGATTCAATTTTGTTCAAACAGATATGGAAAAGTAGTTTTCATATCCTCCATATTTTCCCAAGTTGCACTCTCTTTGTTAAACTGGTCCCACTGGACCTTACATTGACTTATTTCTCTATTTCTTAGATGCAACTGTGAGTTTCCAACACTCGAGTGGGTTTAACCATGATTATTCCTAGGTCTTGGACCTAAGGAATTCCAATTTAACACATGTGATAAATCTAAGACGTATTTCTTAAGCAAAGGAAATATGGAAAACATCATGCATTCATGACAAAGCAGGTGGTAGTGCTAAATGATAAGCTATAGGGTTGATTACTTCAACTATTTCAAAAGGTCCCACGTATCGAGGTGATAACTTGGCAGCCTTGCCAAAAGTTATGGAACTCTTTTTCGGTTTAACCCAAGAAAAAAACTTTTTTTCTCCAAGTTCAAATTTCCTGTCAACCCACTTTAAGTCAACATAACTCTTTTTCCTATCTCTTCTTCTTTCAAGCGTTCACGAATCATTTTAACTTGTTGTTCCATTTCCATAAGGATTTCAGGTCCAATTACCTCTCTATCCTCAATGCTATCCCAACTAATAGGGGTTCTGCATTTCCTTCCATAAAGCACCTCAAAAGGTGCCATCTTAAGAGAAGCATGATATGTATTATTGTATGCAAATTCAACTAAGGGAAGGTACTCTTCCCATTTGTACTATTGATCCATACAATACATCCATAACATATCCTCTAAAACCTGATTTCACCCTTTCAGTCTGTCCATCCATTTCCGGATGATACGCAAAACTGAAATTCAATTTAGTGCCAAGAGCTGCATTAAGCATTTTCCAAAACCTTGACGTCATTCTAGGGTCTCTATCAGATATGATTAATTTAGGTACTCCATGTAATCTGAAAATTTCATGTACAAATATTTTAGCCAAAATAGGAGAATCATCCTTTAGATTTCCAGCAATAAAATGAGCTACTTTCATTAGTTTGTCAACTACTACCAAAATAACATCATGTTTATTTCTTGACATAGGCAACCCTTGTACAAAATCCATGCTTATTACTTGCCATTTGTACTGTGGTATGCTATGAGGATATAGCAAACCAGCTGGATGCATATGTTCCACTTTTACTCATTGACATTCCAGAACAATGAGCCATGAAATCTATAACATCCTTTTTCATTCCCTTCCAGAAATATTGTTGTTTTATATCAGCAAGCATTTTCGTAATGCCAGGGTGTCCAAAAAAAGGTGAGTTGTGAAACTCATCAACAATTTCTTTCTCAAATCATTAAGTAAAGGTATGTATACTCTATTTTCATAACGTAAGATTCCTTCATTATCAAAGTGAAAACCTTTATACCTTTCATCCTTTGGATCTACAGCAAGCGCTGCTTTTACTTGCTGAAAGTATGAATCAGATTCCATAGCACTTTTTACTTCATCTTTAAACTGAGTTCTTAATGTTATAAGAGCAGAAATGTGCTTCCTACGACTTAGAGCATCAACTACTCTATTCTCTTTTCCTTTAATGTAACTTATATCAAAATCATATTGAGACAAAAACTCTAACCACCTTCGTTGTCTTGCATTCAGATTTGGCTGAGTGAAAATGTACTTCAGTCCAAGATGATCAGTTTTCAACTCAAATGGTTTACCAAGTAGATAATGCCTCCAAACTTGAAGTGCATGAACTATGGCAGCAAGCTCTAAATCATGTGGAGCATAATTCAACTCATGTAACTTAAGTTTTCTACTTTCATAAGCTATGACATGATCATTTTGTAACAAAATACCTCCAAGACCCTCCCCAGATGCATCTGTTACAACCGTGAAGTCTCCATTTGGATCAGGTACAACTAAAATAGGTGTTGAAGTCAACTGACTTTTCAAATTTTTAAATGCAGATTCACATTTATCATCCCAGACAAATTTCTTATCCTTCTTCTACAATGAAGTTATTGGTGCAACCACCTTAGAAAAATCCTTAACAAATTTTCTATAATAACCTGCAAGGCCCATGAAGCTTCTAACTTCATGTACATTCTTGGGTGCAGGCCACTCAACTATAGCTATAATTTTAGAAGGATCCACAACAATCCCATCTTTACTTATAACATGACCCAAATAGTGAACTTCAGTGTCATAGAAAGAACATTTGGACAACTTACCATATAACTGTCTTTTCTCAAAATTTTCAAAACTATTTTCAAGTGTTCATGATGCTCCTCCACACTTTTAGAATAAATGAGAATGTCATCCAAGAATACAAGCACAAACTTGTCCAAGTATTCTTGAAAGATATTATTCATTAAGTTCATGAAAGTTGTAGGTGCATTCGTTAATCCAAAGGGTAAAACCGTGAATTCATAATGTCCATACCTTGTCCTAAAAGCTATTTTATGAATGTCCTCTTCCTTAATTCATAGTTGGTGATATCTAGACCGAAGGTCTATCTTGGAATATACCGATGCTCCATGCATCTGATCAAATAGATCATCAATTCTAGGAAGTGGGTATCTATTCTTGATTGTTGCTTTGTTTAACATCCTGTAATCAATGCACAATCTGAGTGTTCCATCCTTCTTTTTCACAAAGATCACTGGTGCTCCCCAAGGTGAAACACTTGGTCTAATCAAACCCTTAGACAAAAGTTCTTGTAACTGAGCCTTAAGCTCTACTAACTCTATGGTAGTCATTCGATAAGGTGCTTTAGAAATAGGTTCAGTACCTGGTTTGATTTCAATCGTGAAGTCAAACTCCCTTTTGGGTGGTAGTCCCAGTAATTCTTCCAAAAACACGTCACCAAAGTTTTGTAATAGTGGATAACGTTCCAAGAAACCACTGTTTTCTTCCATAGATTCAGAAATCTTTACTACATATAAGGTACAACCCTTATTCTTGGCCTTTTTAAGTTACATAGCTGACAATTTCCTAACTGAAATTTCTCATTTTACACCTTGAATCTCTTGTTGTTTTCTATAGATCATCCAAACAACTAATATGTTTTTCAAAATAGTCTACCTTTGCTTTATGCTCTGCTAGCCAATTTACACCTATGACTATATCATAAGATCCCAAAGGTGCTACATAGAGATCAACTTCAGTGGAAAAGCTAGGTAAGTCAAGGACTTCCCTGAAAAGACACATACTAACTATATGAACAAAATTATTACCATAATGTACAGTCCATGATTTATCCATTTTTCCCACTTTTCTTTTAAGTTTTGAAGCAAGTTTACTAGAAATAAAACATTCAGTTGCTCCAGTATCAAAAAAAAATAGTTACAGGTATGCCAAATAACTTACCAGGAACTTCTATAGGTGTAACTTGCTTTTCAGCTTGCTTGTCAGCTACTGCAACATGTATCTTGTGTTGTTGATTACGATCATCCTTCTTCAAAGGACATTGATTCACATAATGATCTTTTCCATAGTTATAACAGCCTCCTACCGGTCCCTTTTTGGGCTCAAAATTATTTCCAGTCTTGAAGTTATCATTCTGACCTCCATAGGGTTTTCACCCATTATTATTATTTCTAGAAAAATTGTTCCATGTATTACTAGCAGTCTTATTCATTGTTGTTTTCTTATTATTTTCTATTTGGAAACTTACTTTTGTTACCAAAATTTTTCCATGGTCCTTTCTTAGGTGCAAGAGAAGCTGAAGAAGAGTTTGGAACTTTCTTCCGTACTTCTTCTTTGTGAGCAGAAATAGCCTTTAACTTTTATTCCTACCTTATGGATTTCTCAACAACCCCTTCCATAGTGGTTGGGCTGTGAACATCAACCTCTCCCCCAATGATGGGATTCAACCCCATGATGAATTTCCATATCCTGAACTTCTCATCAGTTTGATACTGAGGTACATACTTGAGTAGTTTCGTAAACCATTCCCAATACTCAATTATACATTAACTTCCTTGAGCTAAGTTCTGAAATTCAGTCATTTTCTGATCATAATAAAGTTGTGGCAGCCATCGTTGCCTAAAATAACCTTTAAATTGATCCCAAGTGATGTTAGTTTCATCAATGTTCAGCTCAGCCTTCCGGCTGTCCCACCATGAAGATGCTTCATGGGAAAGCTGATATGCTCCCCAAATAGCTTTGGTCTCTTCAGAGAAGTTCCTTATTACAAAGTACTTCTCCATCTCACTGAGCTAGTTCTCAAATCCCATCACCTAATGTGGTGCCATCAAACTTAGGTGGACTTATCCTTTTTATATCATTAGTGAGTTCAGTTGCCAACCTAGCCTTTTTGTTTTCTAGGTTGGTCAGGCACATTAACATTGTTATTATCAACACCCATATTGGGGTTGTCCTCGGAGGTGGCTGATTGTTATTACCAGCTTCTTCTTCCTCCTCATTACCCATCACTTGTTGCTCGAGCACAGTTAAATGATCTCTTGTGTCCAACAGGGAAGCAAGGATCTCATCAAGTTTTTGGGTTGTTGTTGCTCTCCTTCCTTAGGTGGAGCATTATTCACAATGTTTCCTCTTGTCCTAACCATTTTCTGTTACAAGAAAATTCAAGTTTTTATCATATTATGGACACAATAGGTCCAAGAGCTGCAACCTTCAGCTCTGATACCAAGATGTAACATTCCCAATTTTAAGACTTTAGAAACAAGGAATTTTTTTTTTTGCATGATTAATGTTCTCTGTTCTAAATACATAATTTAGAACACACATTTCATAACAACCATTCATATAATAGATAACCATATGCAGCTGCAATGACTCGGTGAGCAACCGATCTATTCATTCCATGACTCGGTAACTACCGATCTATTCATGGGTAACATTGAGTTTTGAGTATTCTTCTAAATACTTCATGTACTTGGTTCTCTTACCCTATTCTAGGTTCTGAGTGATCTACCTAAGGAACCTAACTGAATATTTGTTACCAATATTCATCGGCATCACGATCCTTAGACTAGGTGACATAGGACAACGCAATCAATAGCTTGCGATACTTTGGCCAAATATTTCTAACATACTTGTTCATATTACTTATTCCTTGATGACATACTCATCAAACTAGAATACATCCTTCACCCCACTCCACTATTATCTAGAATGTCTTATACTAACTTCAGTCAGTCCCCTCGCTCAAGGTTTAACTCTAGTTCAGGTTAACAACATAGGTCATGATATAAAAAGGCTCATAAAGACTTAGGGTAAATTGGCATACTGGGTCAACCTAGGTTAACCCCATGTGCCAAGGTACCCTGAGTCCTAAAGGGCTACTTCATATCCTAGCTATGATACTAACCAGCCCTGGAGGAAAATCTTGGTCAAGTTCAAAGGTGTGTAGATCTTGACGATCAATGCAGAAGGGTGTTGCCACATGTTAACTTGCATTGTTGTATCCTCGAGAAGATCCTAATCTTCTCGAAAGGTACAACCTTGCAGTTGACATGTGTCAACATCCTATAGAACAACCTCGTGAAGATGTACATACCTCCAAGAATTTACTCATGTTAAGTTAAATTTGGGTTATAAGACAAAAATATGGCAGCCTAACCAACTCCGAAGTTCAACACTCTTTAAGTTCTTTTTACATTGCAGGTTCATATAATCTTAAGAACTTTAATTAACTTAAGATTGCTTCCAGATTCGATAGATTTGACCTAACAACCCGTTATCCAAAAATCAAAACAACAACTTATGTTCCTTTATTCTAATTAACTTAACTAATTAAGGAAGTGCAACAACCTACTAGGCTGAAAAACATGTCAGACTTATTATTCTTAAGTCTTAATGATTAACCATCATACCTTCCTCTTCATAGTTACATTCTAGGGCTTAACATACCCTATAATGTCATTTATAATTACAATAATTTTATTATAGTTTTATTTCACATCACAAGATATAATGAAATACTTAAATAGAATGTTGTATTCAACCACTTATTTATCTAGTAAACTTACTTAGGAAATTCCTCTAAATTCCTTTTTATAATACCATCAAGAATACACATCCAATCATATAGATAACAAGAAGATTATCCTCAAAACAGGATAATTTACACAATCTATACAAGTAAATTTCCATCTTTCAATTCATTTTCAAACTTATACATTTACGACTTATGCATTACAAACATATTGCAGGACAACAACCTTTATTCAAAAGAAGGTAACTTTCTTTTTCAATACAACTTAAGAACAAATCAGAATTCTTCTCGAAAATCAACATAGTTCAGCCAATGCATCATATAAGTTTTTTCCTTCTCTTATCACTTACGAAGTCCATCTACAAAAATTGCTAGAATGGGTCAGTTCAATGAACTGAGCATGATAAGCACTAAGCCTTAAAATGAAGTGCATTCCACTAATTGTTTCAATAAAACAACCCTGCTTTAATGAACAACCAGTCATTCATACTCCCAAGCGTAAGTAATATCAATAAAAAAAGAGCAACACAAAATAGATTTTAACACAAGGAGGAACAGATATAAACTATAATACCTATCCCTATAAATTAAAGTATAATTGATTTCATCAAATATCTTTACCAAACAACAAAACATAATATATCATTGTTTCCAAGTTTTCAATAAAGTACAACACATATCTTTACTATAAGATTCATAAATGTTTACAACATAATCTTTCAAGTAAAGAGGAAAAGATAAATTTCCATTGCCATAGTACATAATCATCAACAAGGCCGAAACCGGAGTAGGCCATGATTTAAACTATTCCTTTAAAGTAATTCTACTTTAAGACATAACAATATAATATATTTATCAATAGATCCAAATGAAAGAAATCCAAGGAGAAGTGATAGATTGGCAGTCGTCTATAAGTTTCAATTTCATTTTCCAATCTAACTTTAATCTAATTCCAAATCACGTCAGTCAAATGAAAAGTAATCAAGATTAATAAACATTGTTTTCTCATTTCACTAAGAATAGAAATCAGGAGGTTCAAATCAAAGTACTTAACCCAACTGCATTATAGAAGGAGTCTTCTAAAATATGATCCCAAACTCAAATAATTTCCTTCAACGCAATAGAACAGTTTTACCTTCTAGCATTCATACAGTTTAAGTTCATTCAGGAGTTTCAAGGAAGGAAAACAATGACCATTCCAAAGAAAGAGATAGAGTACCAAAACTAACTTCCTTTCTAAATCATCTCATTCAAAAGCATAAATTTCTACTTTCCATTAGAGATAATAAAAGTCAAGCTCATACAAGTTCACGAATTATTGAGCTTCACAGAATATTTCCTTAAAAATCTGAACATTCTCCCATTGGTTCAGAACAACCACAAGATAAGAAGTAATCATGCTATCAATGTCTATTTATAGAATCCTATAAATTCAACAGTGCGTTTGACACATTCAAACCAGTTTAAGACCACAATCAATCTTCAAGACATGATATACCCTTATTAGACCCAACAAGAAGTAGGAATCTAAGTAATGGCTAACACTTAAGACTGCCCAATAGTTCGGCAAGGTAGAACCATCTTAACGGTATGCCAACACATCACTACCAAATTTATAAAATGGGTATCCAATCAAAAGACAATATCAAACATCAAAGAATAATATGTATAGTCCAGGAATGGTTTACAATTCCAGCACATGCCAAGTATAAACATTATTGAAGTATCAAGACCATTCAAATATATGTAACCAAATTAGGGTAACTATATGTTCCCTTAAAAGTGTATTACAAGATCAAAAGGCCATAATACCTAAACCTACACCATGTTCAGGTTTCGATTCCATTAAGAACATCAAGTAATAAATGGTGAGTACAGTGGAGGATATCAATACCACAACACAATTATATAATATGCAAGCACTGTAAGACTAGACCGAGAGCAGTGAAAAGTATTGCATACAGTTTGAAATAAGAAGAAATGCTTCCATTTTTCCATTAACATCCTATCAACCTTATTTCCAACAAAATGGAATGTAAGATGCTTAGACAAAGCTCAAAAAGGATGACTCTCAAGTCAGGTTTACAAAGAATCTCTAAATACCATTAACATGGTCAAAAGAACAAGATTCCACAAGCACCATGCCAAAGTGACTTGAGTTACAGTCAAGTTATCCAAAATGATAACAAACACAAGTCCCAAAATCAATCAAGTTCATAGAATTAAATACAAACTAAACCCTATATTGCTTTTCCTGTGCATGCAAGTTTCCATAACAAACCATGTTTTCACAAGGAGAAACACAAAACCAACTATATATGGTTTATCCATGCATGTGAACTTTTCTACCATCAAAGTTCCTCAAGGTAAAATACAAAACAACAAGACATATACAGGTTTACCTAAAGTGCACGTGAAACCTGTTAACAGTCAACAATTTTTCTCAAGAAGAATACAATTCCTAGATCCTATATGGTTATATTCATAGCCTATTTATCTATGGATCAAAATGTATGCTAACAACCCTGAGAATCTCAGTTACAGTCCTCTTTACTAAACAAGTTTCCAACTGAAGCTAATACTTGCATACAAGTTTAATAAGACTAAATTTTACCAGTTTGAATTCACAAGACACGACCAGTTCACCCCAACAAACATTTCAAACCACTGAAGAAGCAACCAATGTCACCATTTTTGTTTAAGTATTCATGGTTCCTTTATGAAAAGACAGTGTGAATAAAACTTTCCACCGATTCATGAACACACAGAAGCCAAAACATAGAAAACAAGTTTTCTTACAAACCCATCTATCATTTTATCAGCTAAGCATGAATGCACAGATCTTAATAGAGAAAAGTTGTTTTAATGAAAACACTTAGAAGAAAGCAAGAGATTTTAATAGTTAGGGCCTATCATGCCTGATAGTGTCACTGAAAAATCAAAGAAGACTTCTTAGCTGAGCTCACTTCTTCCCTTCTTCTCCACGAAAGACCAAAACAACAAAATACTTCCTCCACATTGCCTCATATACTCTCCATGAAATAAAAATAGATTTGAAACCACAAAAATAGCCATGTAATATAGTTTAACTACTTGGTTCAAAAAACCAGTGTGAGTAGAATGAAAATCGAAAGCATGCAAGTGAAACAACTCAACCAAAAATCACTTGGCATACCTACCAAAGTGGTTCGGGCTCATCAAACAAGGTAATTAATTGCATTAATTTCCCAATCTCCCACCCAATCTTCCTTGCCACCACCTACCAAACTGGTGAGCTTCCAAATCAAATAAAACATGAATTTCCATTTCTAGTAATACTGCCACCTAGGCCTCCGCCATCCAAATTAGCCTCTGCCAAAGTCGGCAGTCCATAGGAAATAAATAAACCTTATCACCTTCATAAATGTTTAGAAACCATTGCCAATGTACATGTGACCCTTTTAGTTCCAATTCACATCCTTTAGTTTAGGATAGGTTAGATTGCTTAGGTTAGATCTTAGGTAGGATTTACATTAGTACCTTAGGATGTAACACTAACCACTAACCTCTAACATAGTTCTTAGCAAATAGGTTAGATAACCCCACAAATGAGTGAACCAAAATACTATAGTTTAAAGAACTAGGTTAGATCACCAAATAACTTTGTAGTGTTAGGTACTGTCCCATAAACCTATGGGTCAAAAACTCACCCATATGAGAAGAGCACGTTTCTTGATATGTCAGTGCAATTTTTTTTCCAAAAATTTATGCCTAAAAATACTCTTAGTTCCTTCAACACTTTCACACATGAAAATAGGCTCCACAACCTAATAAATTATATCAAGTAACATAGCTTAGGTAGGAATATTTTCACCTAGCCTAGGATTCCGGAAGTAAATCCTTAATAGGTTCTCGATATCTTTCTCCTGTGTTGTGAACAGCTACATTCTCATTGTTATCAGCAATGACCTGTCATGGTTGACCTCCAAAGACCCAAGACAACATCCTACTGAATGGAAGTGCATTCACATAAAGGTAAAAGAACTTGCAACAAAAAATTTCAGTCCAACGATGTAGCTTAACTCATGGAATGTCAATTTTACCATTCACTTCACAGAGCATTACTAAAAACATTCCTTGGATCACTGAAATTGATCCAAGGATGAGTCGGACAAAAGGAAAGTTTACAACTCTTAAACCAGATTGTAATTTACCTACCAGAACTAAAAAATGGATTCAGAGAAGTCACACCAGTTTGATCATAGGATCTTAAGAGAAGAAAAGACTTATCCATATCAAGCATGATTTCCAAAAATTAGAAGATCATATCCTTATAAGGAAAATCACATATCAATAAATGTTGGAGTATCAAGGACAAGAAAATAATTCGATCTAGGGATGTGGTCTTTAATGAGAAAGTCATGTATAAGCAATGGTTTCAGAAAACAGGGAAGAATCCAAGACATAATATGCAATGCGGTAGAGGATCTTCCAGATGGAAAAGTGAAACATGAATCGAGTTCATGAACCTCCTCAACAGAACCCCAAACTCCTATATTGAGGAGGTCTTCTAGGTAAGAAGATAACCTAAAAAAATTTCTCCTTCTCTTTATTATTTATTACTCACCGATAGTGGAGAGCCGAGAGAGATTTGATGAAGCAATGTAGGTAGATGCCAAGAAGAAGTGGGAGAAAGCCATGGATGAGGAGCATTAGGCTCTCATGGAGAACCAGATGTGGGATTTAATAAATCTACCTGAAGGAAAAAGAGTATTACGTAACAAGTGGATGTTTAGAGTCAAAGAGGAAGAAAAAGGAAAGAAAAGATACAAGACCCGGTTAGTGGTCAAGGGGTTTGCACATAAAAAAGGTATAGATTTTGATGATATTTTTTCTCCTATAGTAAAAATGACTTTTAATAGAACTGTTCTTGGAATAGTTATAGTAGAAGACTTGCAATTAGAGAAACTTGATGTAAAATCTACATTTCTCCATGGTGATTTAGAGGAGGAACTATATATGCAGCAACCGTGAGGGCTATGAGGTCAAAGGTATGGTGTGTAAACTAAAGAAGAGATTGTATGGCTTGAAACAAGCTCCACATCAATGGTATAAGAAATTTGATAGCTTCATGATGGAACAAGGTTATATTAGATGTCATTTTGACCATTGCGTGGGGTTCATTTTAAGACACCTCTAGAAAATTGGAGGTGGAAAATACCTGGCAAATATCCTCAGAACCGGTTTCAACGAAAGGTGAATTTGATAGTTTTCCAGAACTAAATTTTCACCAGTTTTTTCGAGCCAGAGAGACTACAAATTTTCATACACTGACGCCTAGTTGATGTGTGTCAACAAAGACCATTGACATCATGTTGATGCGCATCAACAAGGGTCATTGATGTGCATCAACATGACGTCCAATAGTCCTTGTTGATGCACATCAACAAGGGTAGTTGACACACGTCAATGGCCCTTGTTGACGTGCGTTAATGGTCCTTGCTAACGCGAGTCAAAAGGAGTCATTAATGCATGTCAACAAGGGCCATTGACGCACATCAACAAGGGCCATTGACGCGCGTCAACAAGGACCATTGATTCCTGTCAACTACCCTTGTTGACACATGTCAATGGTCCTTGTTGACATGCGTCAATGGCCCTCGTGACGCGCCAAGTCAACAAGGACCATTGACACATATCGATAAATTTCATTAACCTTGGATTTTTCCTATAAATACCCTCTCGTCGGTCATTTTCACGTTTACACTTTCTCGGCTCTCGATTTTTTTTGTATATAAGAATCCATCATTCTCAAAGACTCAAGCACAACTACAATGGTGACTACAAGTGCATCCCAACTGCAAGCTCAAGACAAAAATCAAGAGGAAAATCCAGTCCTATCCATAGGCAAGATCATCTACAGGAATCCTTTGTGCCCCCACATCTAGACTATTTTATAGATGACTTCCGAATACAAAGATTTGATCAATGCATGTGAGTTTAGTGGGCTCATTAAGATGCCCCATTTCGAAACAGACCCAGATATTTTGAACTACCTTCTCTTGTCTTACAATACAGAGGACGACCTATTTTATGTTACTATGAATGACAAACATTTTTTTCAATTTACTATCGACGCAACTGACATCCATCGGTTTATGGGCCTTCCATTTAGAAATTTACCCTTTGTTACAATGAAGGCAACACTCATCGAAGACGATAAGAAATATCTCGAATCGACGTTTGGTTTCCATGTTGATTGTAAGTATAATTCATTTTCATTCATCATTTTTTATTCAATTTTTGATTGTGATACAATTTAATGTTATATTAATTCCCACTATTTTTGGCATTTGCAGCTCATGTCAATAAATCTAGGCATGGTGTGGATACACAAGCAATTGCACACCACTTTCTTACTGCAATGATTTCCTTTTTTCAATCTAAAATAGTTTTACAGGGTCGGAAAATAGATATACCAAACTGGGCCATTACATACATTGTTGCAACTATCACAAAACAAAAATTTGATTGGTGCACCTTTTTATCAAAAAAAATAAGAACTGACATAACAAATGCAAAGCTTTCAGAAAAACATTTCATTTACTCCACAAACTATCTCCTTGGCCTTTATTATGAGGATCTTTTAAATTTAAAAGAAAACCAATTCCCACTTGCATTGACGAGGCGTTGATGAAGTTGTCAATTCCATTTGAAGAACAACAGGTATAAACTATTAAGTTTGTATTTCGACATTACATTGTGCATAGGTATTAACAATTTACTATTTGTAGAGAAGATTTATGGAAGCCCTTCCCCGAAAAAGGTGTTATCAAGAGGAAGAAGCCAACAACATGCTAAGGCTTTGGGAGATTCCCAATCTGAAATGGAAGCTCACTCCTATCCGAACCCCCAATAGTTTGAATTCATTAAACACTAGAGAAGTAATACCTTTTCATGTATTATTTACAAATTCCAAATTTGTATTTTCATTTTCCAATTTAAATTTTACCCAATTGAATTGACATACAATTCAATGTTGATGACATTGCAGGGACTTTGGACCATATGTGTGTTTCAAAAACTCAACCATCTTCCCCAACTCACTCAGTATAGTCACATGCATTTGTATCTTCTCAACAACCACCAATTACTACTCCAACATGGCCACCCTTAGCACCGCAACAAGCTACCCCTCAACAACAAGGTACAAGTTTTGAATACTACATTTAATTTCATAGTTTTTGCATTGTTTTCTAGTTTTTCATATGTTTTTTCTTGAACTTTTCAGCACATTGTAGTCCTCCTTCTATTCAAACAATGGCACCAACCCCCTCAACCAATAATATTTAAAATTCCAACCAGGATGAACAGAAAAAAACATTGGTAAACACATGCCAATTGCTTCACCCCTAATGTGACACTAAACATTTCCTCCTCCTTTCGAATTCCAACAATCTCACTTGGTGTCTTTCCCAAAGAGTAAACGGGCATATCATTTTTGAATAATATAAATTTAGATGAAGATTACTTGGGAATTGATAGCAATGACCAAATTGATTTTTTCAATACCCGTGAGATGATTCAAGGCCAAAGCAGTATACTTAAAATTCAACATACTTTACCATATTGAGTTACATTTCACTTTAGATTTATTTGTCTAAATCTTGATTAATTTTATCACAAACAGGATCAGGCCACCCAAAGGGAGAAACAAGTAGCATTTAATCCATCTAAAAGCCCCCATACCTCTCCAGTGAGATCATCTTCATCAGATACAGATGGTGAACAGTTGTTACCTTTTCCTTTGGAGAACTTAATTGGTTATGATTGTCAATCCCATGTCGGTGAGTTTATTCTACCTCATATCAGTCAGCTCATAGAATGGGAGAGAAGGGATAAAGTACTTATCAATGAGATTATTAGTCATTATGAAAATTATTGGCAAAGGGATAGTTTATACGCTGTAGTCTAGAATCAACATGTGAAGATGGATTCCTTACTTACCCAAGTAAGAAGTGGGACTATCACGTATAACAACAACTGTAAATATGACATTTTGGATAATACATTAAACAAATTGGAAAACATTAATGCTTTGAGGCCTAGGCATATTTTAACAAATGGTCTAAGGAAAAGGATCTGGTAGTAGTTGCAAATGCCGAGAGAGATAGAGCGGTCGTAAGTATTATCACTTTCAAACAATAATTTTTGTTAATTTAAAGTTTTCTTATTTTAGTAATATGTTGAATTGACATTACTTTTTTTGTGCAGTTGAAATATGAAAATTTGAAGAGTCAAGCAAAGGTTTTCCAAGTTCACTTGGAAATAACGAAGAATAGTTTATCCGTAGCAAATAATTTGAAGGAAAATATTGTTTTGGTTAACAAACAAAACAATACACTGAAGTGGATAATTAAAGAGCACGGCTTCAACCTTGAAATATTATTCAAAGCTAAGGCAGCAGCTGATCCAAATTTGTTGTCCCATGGAGATGCAACAAAGCAAGAAGAAAGAATTTTAAAAAATCTGGATAGTGTTGCAGAAGATCTCATAAGTTCTAGGGTTATTTCTACCGTTGGGGAAAGGGGTACAGCCACAGGTGAAGAAACCATTGGGGAAAGGAGCACAGGAGTTGAAATGGATACAGAAAAAGAGGGTTGAAATTTTTTATTATTGAGTGTGGAAACTTGAAATATTGAGTCTATATTTGAAAATTTGAAACATTGAATGTTGTGGTCATGGCATTTGAATTTTATTATCTGGATTTGATAGCCTTTGAAAATTTGAAATACTATATAATCTTTAATTTTATAACTTCCTATATATTATGTATAGAATTTCTAGATTGTATATGGAGTTTATGTTTTTTGGTTTACTTGTAATGATGATTGCATTAGATAGGGATGATGACGTATGTTTCTTGTTTACTTGGATTATCATGAATTGTATGTGGATGTAGATTTAGCTTCAAGCATGATAATTCTTCTTCTCTATACTTGTAATGATATGATCATGATGACATTAGAATGGATATAGATGATGATGAATGATGATAATGGATAATTGTTTTTAAAAAATGGAATGTGTTAGGACAAAGACATTTCTTTAAATTTAAAATAGATAAATAATTGTTTTAATAATAATTGTAGTGTCAAGATTATGATAATGATATGATGATGATATGATATATATGGATGATGATGAATTTTATGTGGACGTAGATTTAGCTTCAAGCACGATAATTCTTCTTCTCTAGACATTTAAACTTGTTTTAAGATAATTCTTCTTCTCTATACTTGTAATGATATGATCATGATGACATTAGAATGGATATAGATGATAAATAAATGGAATGTGTTAAAATGGATATAGATGACATTAGAATGGATATACTTGTAATGATATGATCATGAATTGTTTTAAAAAATTGAATGTGTTAGGACAGAGACATTTCTTTAAATTTAAAATAGATAAATAATTGTTTTAATAATAATTGTAGTGTCAGGATTATGATAATGATATGATGATGATATGATATATATGGATGATGATGAATTTTATGTGGATGTAGATTTAGCTTCTAGCACGATCGTGGATGACGAATTGTATAATGGATCGTGGATTATGAATTGTATAATATGGAAATATCTTCCTCTATAAAATTCAATTGTGTCATTTTATCCCACAAAGTTTTAAAAATATATCAAAGCATTTTGCAAATATAAAAAATAAATTAAACATAATTGTAAGAAATCAAGAAAGATGATATGATAGGGTTTAACTTACCTTTAGTGTTTTAGATGGCTATGAAATCATCACCGGTAATGTGCTAGATCTTTGTTTTAAGAAAACTCAACATGAGAAATGGATTAGTAGATAGATGGGTGAGTTTTCTGACATTGTCACGGCCTCGAGAAGTATCACTTCTTCCTTGAATGGATGTCAACCCACATTTTCAAAAAAAAAAAAAAATCTATTTAAATAATGTTAAAATATATACCTGTAACATCTTTAATGATAACAAGAGCTGAAAATTTTTTAAAGTGGCAAACAATAAGATTAAGGTGAAGAAGATACCTATTTAAAGTTAAAACAATCCATTACTAATAGCTTCTTGAAACTCGATGTTCTCTTCTTTAGAGTGTGATGATGTGCCAATTCCACTCTCAATGTTAGGAACAGTTGTACTTGTAGTTGTATTATTCACACCTCTTCTTTTGCAAAGGGAATTCCAATGCGCAATTGCTCTATTGAAAGGAAAGGTTTCCATGGAGTATCGAGATACATAACACCTCATGCAAATTTCCATATTTTTATCCAACTTGTTTCTCAATTTTGATTTTATAAATGATAATGCACTGAAAACCCTTTCGTCCTCCACAAACCCCAAAATCATTGTTTGGCATAACTCATATAATCTGAAATATTCACTGATATCTTCTTGTAAGATAAAACTTTGATAGATTCCTCGCCACAACCTTGTAATAGCACCACTTTCAGAAGGTTCGTCTAAATTTTTATATTGGTTCCTCATTGTTGTTGCAAAATTTGTTGATTGAAATTTTAATAAATCAGCATTCAATATACCTTTGATTTCCATACCCTTGAACTTTGAAGTCTTTATGAAATGTTCCATTATTATACACATGGATTTATGGAAATGCTTTCTTACAAAGTCAACATGACCACCTTTAGTATTCCAAAAATTAGGATTCATCACACCCATGGCTTCAATAATTTTATCTTTGGAGAAACATTCTCTAATTTCTGATGATAAGGATTCTAAAAATTTTTAAAGCTTTATTCTTGTTTCAACTATAACAAACTCAAAGAGATTACGTGTCACGGGAACATCTTCTCATTCTAATCCTGTAATATCTTGATGTTTTTGCAAAATGTGTAGTGGTATGTCCCTCCCATTAATAGTGATGCAGAGGTGATTGTGGATATTAAATCTCAAATAGTTACTGGGATTTTTAAGATCTAATAAAGCTTTCCAATTTTGAAAAACAACTGTTTCAAAACTATCTTGGGGACAGTACAAGATATCAAGAATTTGACATACCATTTTTCTCATCCGTATAAAATCTACAATATAGATTAATCTCCGCTATGCATGCTTCATCAGTGTATTGATCTCTTGCAACATTGGAAGAATACCAACCAGTGTAAGTAATGTCTCCAAATCCGTTAAACAGAACAACAAGTCCCTCACCCTATCAACTTCATGATGATATTTTTGCATGAAACCAACCAATGAAGGATACTCCTCACGAACTTTGCATACGTGTTCATATAAAGAGATCCATTTAGTCTCAACATATTTCAGAAGTTTTTTTCCATCTGTAATTCCAATTGCAAATTTCTAGAACTCAAGAAATTGATTTTGGTTGTTTACCATATAGGCATGAAGTTCTCTTATAAGGTCTTCTAATTTAGCAACATTTTCATGGTTGCATACCATTTTATATGCTAAATTCATTCTGTGAGCCATACAGTGAATTGGTAGCATATATGGGCCCATTGTTGTTTGTAATCTAACACACAGCCCTATTCAGTGACCCTGCATGATAGATGCACAATCTTCTCTGAAACATACCAACTTCGTAGAAATTTCATAATCGGCCATTTTAGCTCATTATTCTGATTCTTTCTGGTGGCATCTATATGGTTGTTGGTATTTTCAATATCTGTATCAGCAGAGTTTCCAAAATACTTGAACAATGATTTCTGATATTTCTTAGTTACTTTTAGGGTCTTCGCATTCTTAGGACTAGCACCTTCCATGATTCTCGAATGGAGTCTTATGTCAAAGAAAAGAAACAAGTAGCGAATTAGCAAGTTAAAGTCAAAATTATTGTCGTGCATCAACTATGGTAATCCCTGTCATGCATCAACAACTAACCCTTTTCGCGCATCAACAACGCATCAACTATCCTTGTCACATGTCAACAAGGCATCAAATGTCTCTGTCACACATCACCAAGGCATCAACTAGATCTGTCACGTGTCAACTTTGTACTGTCACACATCAAATGCTTACACCCTTGTCGTCGTCAACTCTCTTTGTCACATGTCAACAAGGCATCACTATCTCTATCATGCGTCAAATCTATTCCTCTCGCACATCAACTTCTTACCCCCTTGTCACATGTCTGCAATATCTCCTTGTCACGCGTCTGTAATACCTCTTTGTCACGCGTCAACTATATCCCTATCGCGTCAACAACTAACCCTAACATGCTAACAAAAATCTCTGGTGCTTAAGAGTATGCGAGTTCAAACTTCATAGTATTGGTAATTTGGTAAGCTACTTGTGGTAGTACCATAGTATACTACCCGGAAAATCACCTAGGTTTTTATAGGAGATGTTTTCAAATGAAGGCGAAGCCGACCCCAAAAATATATATACTGTGAATTTTAGGCGAACAGGACACCAACTTGCTCAAAAAAATCTCCTTCTCAATTTTTCCTAAAATGAAATTTTTGCCATATTATGAATATTTGCCACTAAAATTATCCCCGCATTGCATGTATACAAAGAAATTTTAGGATGGTAGCTATATTATCCTATGTCTATATGTGGATGACATGTTGGTTGTAGATAAAAACATGTAGGAAATAAAAGTACTCAAGAAGCAACTAAGTGAATCCTTTGATATGAAGGATTTGGGGGTAGCCAAACAAATCCTTGGTATGAGGATATCTCAGGATAGGAAGGAATGGAAGCTGATTTTATCTCAAGAATAATACATTAATAAGGTCTTAGAGAGGTTTAATATGTAAGATGTTAAACCAGTTGGGACTCCTTTGGTAGGCCATTTCAAGTTATCAAAGGAGCAAGATCCCAAGACAGAGCAAGATAGAAACCAGATGTCCAAAGTACCATACTCATCAATGAGCTTGGTTGTTTGATGTATGCCATGGTGTGCACCAGGCCTGATATTTCCCATGCGGGGGAGCAGTGAGTAGATTTATGAGTGATCCAGGTAAAGATCACTGACAGGTAGTAAAGTGGATCCTTCGGTATTTGAGAAAGACAATAGGGATAGTTTTTACTACAATGGATCAGATGCCACTTTGTGTGGTTATGTAGATTCGATATGGCTGGAAATTTAGATAGCAAGAGGAGCACAATAGGTTATGTTTACACTATAGGTGGGACAATAGTAAGCTGGATTTCATGACTACAAAATTTGGTGGCTTTGTCAACCATAGAAGCTGAGTATGTTGCTTCCACAAAGGCAAGCAAAGAAATGATTTAGTTACAATAATTTCTTGAGGAGTTAGGGCATAAGCAGGAGGAAGGAAAGTTGTATAGTGATAGTCAAAGTGTTATACACCTAGCTAAGAACTCTACTTTCCACTCTAGGATGAAGCATATATAATTAAGGTACCATTTTATCAGGACAACTTTGGAGGAAGAGAAGTTGAAGCTGGAGAAGATCCATACCAATAAAAATCCTATAGACATGATGACCAAGGTGGTCACAAGGAAAACTCAAGATGTGTTCACTTTGGTTGGTCTTCTTGGAAACTAGTGAAGGGTTGAGAAGCTTGCTCAGAGGAAAACTAGTCTCCAAGTGGGAGATTGTTAGGTTGTGGAGCCTATTTTCAAGTGAGAAAGTGTTGAAAACTATACACTAAGAGTCTTGTACACTTTCCATAGTTTTCTTACAGGGGTTCAGGGTCGGGCTGGTGGTGGCAACCCCTAGTAGTAGGGGTTCAGGTGCAACCACTAAAAAAAAATTGGCCTTAAAATGTGCCCAATATATCGGGAAACATGCTTTTCTCATATGGGTGGGATTTTGACCCATAGGTTTATGGGATGGTTTTCGCCCATGGTTTTAATACCCACGCTTGCCCCAATGATGATACAGTCTCTCTCGCAAGCTGTTCGGGATCCGTAAAGCTCTCTAAACATGCGTTAACATCCGCATGCCCCGCTTAGCTCCTACGTCCCTTGTTTTTCTCTTTTTTCCTCTTTCTTGACCTTTTTCTCTTGATTCTGAAACCTCCGCCCGGCCTTGGCAGCGGTCGGTCTCAGACCGCCCGCCCGATAAGGGCGGCGGTCTTGTAGAACCGCCGCCCTACTCGGGCGGCGGTCCTTACACATTTCCGTAAAATCTCTTTTAACACGAATCACATAAATTCAACGTTTCACCAGCTTTTTTCACCGCCATAAGCTTGCATTTATGATTCTGGTTCCCTAGAATAGTGTTTTGCCATTGTTTATAGTTTAAGAGTTCAAATTGGTTTTTACCTTGGGTAAATCCAAATGCTATAAATAGATGGCTTGTGCTCAAGCAAATGGCCCCTCAAATTTTCCTCTGAATTTCTCTTTGCAATAGATTTAGTTTTCATTTTGCTTAGAATTCGTAGTTTCATTCATTGCATGCTTGTTAGTATTGTTTTGTTGTTAAGAAGCCACATATCCATCTTGTGCAAGTGTTGTTGTTATTTCATCCAATCCATTGGAATAGGATAGTCTTTTTATCAATAGGAAGCCATTAAAGTTGCAGGTTTTTCTCCTCAAACAGGATAGTTTCAGGTTCTGGACATTTTATGTTGCATGACTCGCAATAGATCCCGCTAGGAATTGCATAAGCCAAGCTCTGTACTCTTGCGCTATCCCTCTCCTACTCGCATTGTATTCAGTCTGTATTCTAAAGTTGTCCCTTGTTCCAATATCTACTTCTGTTGATGCAAGCATTACATGCTTTTCTAGATCCACGTGAGCATGAAAGAACAAGGAGATCACACTGAGGGGACAAAATCACACACACCATCGGATTTGCCACTGTTCTGCAGAATCCAGGTTCTAGCTTTCAAAGTTCTAAATTAGAATCATATCAAATAGAGTAGCTAATCATTTCATTTCAGTCAATTTTACTTTCGATATTTCCAGGGAAGCTGTGGGGATTGATAGTTTCTAAGAGACTATGATTCATTCCTCACTTCTGAGGTAGGATCGAGAGTCTTGCAAATAGATTAGATCAATCATTTCGTTATTTAGAATAGATTTACAACTACACAGACAAATAGCTATACTCGGTTATCTTGTTTGTTTTAAATTGTTATCTTAGCTGTCAATTTCTAGATGTATTAAATTAGTTGCTCTTCTAAATCCATTCCAATAGTTCATCAGAAAATACAAAAATAGAGAAATCATATATACTATAGATATATTTCACGTAGTTAAAATTCACTTTGTTGCAGTTAGATTTACATTATTGCTTTTGTATGACAATCACGGGACCTAGGGAGCCCAGAGAATACGTATTCGAGCCAATCGTGCCTCAACCCAATCTCATCACAGCAATAGTTGACATAGACCAGAATCTTAGAATCCAAGTCTTCCAAACAACAACAGACTTACAACAGATCAGCTCTCAGTTGAGGGGATTAAACATAGAAGACAATCAAGCGCACACACGTTTTGGTCAAATCAGCCAAATTACAGATTACCCTAGAAAAATATCCACATGACTGTAGAAGGGCTTGAAAGAGAGAAAACATTCGGTTGTGATCCTTTGGTCCCACAACCAGACGCAGGAGACATTCTCACAGACATAGATACTAGCCTAAGAATTCAGGTTGCAAGAACGCCTGTGAGGTACTCTGAGAAGATCGCACAGCTATTAATTTTGAATATAGAGGCTGAGAAAGCATATGATTATTGGATACTAGGGATCAGGGACTGAATTCATACATGACCATAGCAGGACCGCAACAACCAAGAGTCTACGGTTGCGATCCACAAATCCCACAACCCAACGAATCCGTAAGTAAATCAGACATAGACACTGGCCTACGCACACTAGTATTCAGATCTACTCCACTTCCACCTATCATCATCACACAATTATCCTTGTTAGATATAGTGGCTAACAAGCTAAGGAATTCTGGACTAGGCCAGAGAACCACCCATAAAAACAACTACATCCATCATCCACTCTATGACCCTGTCTCGAGACATACATACACGAAACTATCCCGTGCCATTTTCCACGTATACCACAACCCATAGATCGAATAATGCCGAGCTCGATATTGATTGGAGCCTTCGAGCAAGTCATCCTTCCTCGATCGATCTATCACACCGATTCGGGTTAGGAGGGCCTTCTTTGCCTTAGATTCACAATTTCCACTAGTGCGTGTCGAAGACATTAGATGGCCTAACTAATTTTCTACATCCCACATATTCCATCCCCACCGGCTGTCTCGGCATGACCTCGAGAGGTCGGGTGCGAGGAAAAGTTACTTGTAGATTCCCAATATCACTTGTCACTTTTCCATCGTACAAAATTGGTGAACCCGACGTGAAATTTCTACCTTCTAATTTGGAGTCAGATTTGTACTACCTCATCGCCACCATCACCTTCATTCCTTCCCATTATTTCGTGGGTATTCATATACCCCCGAATATGTCGAGGATTCGATGCATATGGCAGACCCCTCTTGGGTCTTGAGGCATACTACGCCCAACAAAATAGGCAATCATCACCCTCACTCTCAGTATGGGGTGATAACTACTCAACTAACCAGTTGTCAACACAAACTCCAAGGATCAGATATAACTCATCTTTTCAAACTGAGGAGTTAGATCAGCTCACTCAAACACAACAAACAGAGCCTTCAGGCTCGAATAATATGACGTTCACCGGAGAATCTGGTTCATCTCCTCAGGTGCTGCTTAGACCACAAATTAGTAGACAATCAGACCCATACCTAGTTTTAGATGATGAACAATCAATACGTTATCCCAGAATGAACAACACTCTCGGAGTATGTACCCACCTATAGGAGTTTACAAACACAACCCGAGGCCTCTTTTCAAGAAAATACCTCTATACCACTGCATATAGGAAATACCCTCGAAGAAACTTGGCAAGACAATGGTCAGTTCATAGCAGGGTATCATAGACCTATACAACATCAGAATATACAACAAATGCCACCAAGGAAAAATATCGTGACTTCACCATATGAAGTCATTTCGACTTTAGTAGAAAAAGTTAGGGGATTAGAACTTGCCCAAGCAAGTCAAAATTCTCAATTCATGCAAGCAGGAAGTTCCAATCCCCCACACCATCCTAGCCAAGTAGACCTCCTCACAGGAATAGGCACGTTAGGCATGCCTCCTCAGTATTCACAACAAATGCCAACTAGACCCACCATCTCTAACACCGTTCCTCCCGGTCTAGTACAAAACAATCCATTCCTGGACAATACCCCATCATACTTAAACATGTACTCCAAATCACCACAAGGGGATATGTTCTCCTCTCCCGACATGTTTTCTCAAACACAGGTGTTTCCTTATGCCCCTACCAACACATACGCTACGCCATATCAACAACCCATTCCACCACCACTCCCTCAACAAGCACCATCAATGGTCGAAACCTATGCGATAGGGACTTATTCAGAATATTTGAAAGAGCCCTTAGACTTCACCATACGAAGCATCATGCTTCCAAGACCCCTTCCCGATTTACCCAAGTACAAAGGTGAGGGAGATCCGAACGCACATATCAAGGCTTACGCTACAGCCATACGAGA
This sequence comes from Taxus wallichiana var. yunnanensis, assembly GCA_018340775.1. Lineage (NCBI taxonomy): Eukaryota > Viridiplantae > Streptophyta > Pinopsida > Cupressales > Taxaceae > Taxus > Taxus wallichiana. Next base: position 84,521,377 of record CM031234.1, read on the forward strand.
ACTACTCCCTTGGGATGGGGTTGTTGCTAAAATATTCCCAAAAACTTTGGAAGGCATCACTCTCGATTGGTATTATAGAATACCTGAGGCTTCCATCCATTCATTTAAACAACTTGTTTTAGAGTTCATTAAGGCATTTGACATGAACAAACTGTTAAGAATAGGAATCAGGGAGTTCTTACACATTAAGTAGGAACATAATGAATTTGTCACTCATTTCATCCAGAGATGGCATACAGTTCTTTATTCTTCAGCCAGTGCTCCAAATATGGACCAAATGGAACTATGTGATTTATTCCTTCATTCTCTCAGCAGAGAAGTGAAGGAAGAAGTCCAGAAGTTCCCACTAAGGACTTACGATGAAGTACTTGAGAGTGCTCTCCGAATAGATCAAGCGGCAATAGATAGTGGTCGTAAGACATATGGAACAAACGGGAGGTTAATCACCTCCAGCCAGAACACTACAACTTATCCTACTACCACGAATGTCAATCAAGGACCTAAAATCCTTAACAAAAATCGCGGGGTGACAACAGATGGAGTAACCGATCAGCCTAAAAAGGTAAATACTGTGAATACTTCACCACCAATGAACAATCAACGAAACAACAACTTTACCCCAACAATCAATACAGTGGATTTTAATCATCCTCAACAACAACAACAACAATGGAAATCCCACACAGGGTCTAAGCCAAAACTCAATTGGTTATCAAAACCAAAATCAAAACCAGAAACAACAAATGCAAAACTTTAATCCTAATAGGCAACGGTTTGATCAGAGTTTTAGGCCACAATATACACCAAACCAACAAACCAGGAATTACAATCCCAATTCATATTGTGGTTTCCACAAAATTTGAGGTCATGACACTAGAACGTGCCATGACTACAATAAATTCATGCAACGTTTGCCAGAGGAACAAAGACAATTCTTCACAGATATGTTCTTGGCAGATCCTATGTCACCACCACCAAACACGCTCACAGGGGTAGTTTCCCCTCAGAATGCTCCCCTCAAGATCTTTAATGATCCACTCCCAAATCACGATAACAATAGGCTAAGTCTAAATGGGACAAACAAAAGCATAATGATGGGAAACAATGATCATGAAGCCTCGACTTCACTAAATCCATCAGTTGCGCCACAATTAGGAAGTCAACCGAGACCCAAGATAGTCGGTTTAGTAGAATTAGATGCCGAACTACCCATCGAAGCTATAACAAGAACACGAGAGTATTTCTCTCAGCCAAGCCCAAGTCACCTGCCAGAATAGATAAGATCCAACAAATAGTAGAAAAACCCATAGGTGCCTATGATTTAATTAGTGACCTAACAAAAACCTTCTCGCACATTTCATTTTTGACTTACTGAAGAATTCTCCTACCCACAGGGCTTCTCTTCTAGAGGCATTAGGTTTAGGTCATCTAATTAACATCACTCCACCTCCCGAAACACAAGTGAACCATGTAGACTTTGATATCCACCCTCCAGGGCAGCCGGATAAGGATGTCGAATTCATATTCGAAATAAATAAAATGCCTACAGATGCTTGAGATTGCACGCCGAGGTGATCCAACCTTACACTTACAAGTATGGGTTTATAATAACTACGTGAAACAAGCAATGGTTGACGATGGGGCAGCGGTTAACATAGTCCCCTTCTCTTTCCTTCAAAAACTAGGATATGGGGAAACAAATTGTTCCACGACTCGAAATACATTGAGAGGCTATGATAGCCTTAAGGCCACTTCGATTGGGACTATAATACTACCAGTCACCTTAGGACCCAAAACAATCCTGACTGAGTTTTATATTATAGATCGGAAACTAACTATAATATGATCCTCGGCCGACCATGGATACACCGTATGAAGGCAATCCCTTCTACGTTATTCCAAGAAGTAAGATTCTTGCATCTAGGAAAGGTGTTTGTAGCCAAAGGTGATCCAAAGCCATTCGATATACACCTAGCTGACTTAAAGAAAAGACCAGCGTGCACTCGAATTTGAACTTCCAACAAACCAACTTAATAAACCCACTGACGCAAAACCAGAGGAAAATTTGGTACCTACAACGGATCTTGAGACTATGAGTCTAGTCAAGACAATCCCAACCTCAAAAGATGAGGCTAACATTGTAGAAATGGTATCATTAGGAACTACTGCAAAAATCATTGAATTGCTAGAACAGATCTACCAATGTTCTTACCATTTGATTCTGTAGGCATGGGATATTCCCTAGGTGTTGGTTCTCTTCCAGCAGAGGATCTCTGTATGGTGGAAGTAGAATGCGCAAACACAACAAATATCCCAACGTCCATATTCCCAGCTAAATATTGGACACTCCATTTTGATGGAGCTAGATGTCGTTACGGAGCGGGGCAGGTGTAATCTTTACTTCCCCTGAAGGAAAAGTCCTACCATTCGCCTTCAAACTAAATTTCGAATGTACAAACAATGGCGCTGAGTACGAAGCCCTCCTCCTTGGCCTCATTTTAGCCAAGAGGATTGGTGTTAATAACATCAGGGTGTTAGGAGACTCACAATTGGTAGCAAACCAAGTCTCTGAGATATATGAAACCAAAGCCGAGCACTTACAGCTTTACAAAACAACTGTATTAGATTTAAGCAAGGAGTTTGACTTCATATCAATTGAAGCAATCCCATGAGAACACAATCTTCTCACTAATTCTATAGCAACCTCGGCATCACGCTTTACTCCAAACAGTAAGTTAGAGGATACCCGTTTCATGGTATCCCTTCGTGATGAACCATTGATAAAAACAATGACAAATTCTCTTTTAAACGGAAATGAAAACAAATCTACTATCCTAGACCACATTGATAGTGATATGGCCACTCTGAATTACTTAAACGCCTATGCGGCATTACATCTCTCCTATCATATGATAGATTTGTCCTTAATCCCACATTCGTCTTCCTACTTCGGAAATCCCATGATGGAGCTTCCCTCGCAAATGGAACCTAGCGTATACACAGTAGAAAATGGGGACGATTTGGATTTACCTCCAGCCCCACCTGAGTTTGAAGAAGGTAATGCCTCTTTAATCGAAGAAACAATTGATGTTAACATCGGAATGGAGGATGAACCAAAGATCTTGAAACTAGGATCCTCGTTAACCCCGGAAGAAGTAGAAATACACACTCAGATCCTCAAGGAACATCAGAAGGCTTTTGCATTTAATTATAAAGAAATGACAGGCATTGCACCACACATTGCGGTACACAACCTCGTCACTAAATCAGATGCAAAACCATTAAACAAAAATCAAGACCCATGAAACCTAAGGTAGCTCTCATGGTGAAAGAGGAAGTAATAAAACTCCTCCAAGTAGGATTCATCAAACCAGTCGATTACTCTCAATGGGTATCTAATATCGTTCCCGTTCTCAAAAAGAATGGGAAGATACACATCTGCATAGATTTCTGAGACATTAACAAAGCATGTCCTAAGGATGACTTCCCATTACCATCCATAGATGTCATTGTTGATGCAACAATTGGATTTGAACTCTTGTCTCTCATGGATGGATTCTCGGGATACAATCAAATCAGAATATCTGAACAAGACCAAGCTAAAACCATGTTTATAACTCCTTGGGGAACCTATTGCTACGTTGTTATGCCATTCGGTCTCAAGAACGCTGGCGCCACATACCAGCGAGCTATGACGTATATATTTCATGATCTAATTCATAAAATTGTGGAATCCTACGTAGATGACTTGTTGGCTAAGGCCAAGAAGCGCTGTGACCACCCGGAGGTGCTCCGCGTCATTCTTTCACGTCTAATAGAATACGGAGTCACGCTAAATCCAGAGAAATGCATCTTTGGTGTAACAGGAGGAAAGCTCCTAGGTTACATCATATCGTCACGAGGGATAGATGTTGATCCAACCAAAATTCGGGTTGTCCTCGAAATGGTCCCACCTTCGAATGAATCTGGAATCAGGTCATTTCTCGGAAAACTTGGTGCAATCCGAGAGATTCATCCCGGACTTAAGCTTTCGCCATCCATCCAATCAACAATCTACTCAAGAAATATTATAGTATTGATTGGACCGAAGACTGCAATGAAGCTTTTGATGCAGTTAAGCATTTCCTATTATCACCACCTACGCTAATGCCACCTAAGCTAGACCGCCCGTTAATTTTATATTCACGAGCTACCGATGTCTCGCTGCCTATATGTTGGCCCAAGAGGATGATGACAAGAGAGAGCATGATTTATTTCATTAGTCGAACATTACTTGACTACGAAACACGTTATACACAGGCAGAATGAGAATGCCTTGCCATAGTCTTTGCTACTAAACGCTTAAGACACTATATGCTGAATCAAGAAACAAGGGTCATGGTAAAAACGGACCATTTACGAACTTTCCTCACACAAGGGTCCTTGTCTAAGAAGGCTGGACATTTTATAACCTTAATGGGGGAATTCAAATTAACATTTGTAAATCAGAAATCCGTTAAGGGACAAATCATCACGGATTGGTTAGCTGATAACCCATTAGACGGAGGCGATCTAGTAAATCTAGACTTTCCCGATGAGTGCGTATACTACATTGAAACCAGACCTCCTATCTCTGAGTGTCCCTGGTATACCAACATTATTAATTATATCATGGACCATACGTATCCAGAAGGGGCTACACCACAACAAAGAAGGTGGTTACGCATTATTGCAGCCAAATACGTCATTATAGAGCAAGTGCTCTATCGAAAAGCATTCGATGGAATGCTCCTAAGATGTGTCGACACAGAAGAATCCAAGAAGATTCTCCATGAATCTCACAGTGGAATGTGTGGAGGCCACTTCGGTGGCCATGCCACCACTCACAAAATACATCGAATGGGCTATTTCTGGCCCACTCTAGAACACGACGCAGTAGAGTTTGTACGCAGGTGTCATAAGTGTCAAGAATTCTCCCACGAGATTCACATGCCAGCACAAGCTCTACAACCAATTGCTACTCCATGGCCCTTTTCTACGTGGGGTCTTGATTTGATAGGGAAATTCTCTCCCTCATCTACAGATGGCCATAATTTTATAATCACGGCCACCGAATATTTCACCAAGTGGGTAGAGGCTATGCCTCTTACTACTGTACCGGGTTCTGTAATCGCCAAGTTCATTTTGAACCAAATCATTTCAGATATGGTATCCCGCAAGTCATTATCTCAGATAATGGAACTTCTTTTAAGAATGATGAAGTTCACAAACTATGTAATAAATTTAAAATAAGCCATCATATAGGCTTCCTTGTATTACCCTCAAGCCAACGGACAGGCTGAAGCGACAAACAAAACACTGAAAGCCATTCTCCTTAAAATGTGAAAGAAAACAAATGAGATTGGCATTTGAAGTTATATCCGGCCTTATGGGCCCACCGAACCTCAATAAGAACACCAACGGGAGTGACTCCTTTCTCACTAGTATTCGGGGCAGAGGCAGTTCTCCCACTTGAGGTTGAAATACCCAGTCTCCGTATTTCATTACAAGGGATTCTGGATGAAGATGCTTACAGAGAAGCACATCTCTCCCAACTAGAAAGCCTAGATGAAGCTAGGTTAGATGTTGAACAACGACACAGAGCCTATGCTGACCGGATGTGCTGGCAATATAATAAGAAGGTCTATGAACGTGACATATATGAAGGTGATCTAGTTCTAAGGCTAGACAGTCGGATCGACAAAAATACCGGCGAGGGAAGAAAGTTCCGGCCCAAATGGTTGGGCCCATACCAAGTCATGAAGGACTACGGAAATGGTGCATATCTCTTATGTACGCTAGAAGGTGAGGAATTTGGTGAAACAGTCAATTCCCTACACCTTAAACGATTCTACGCGTAAGCAACCGGCATAATATATAGCTACATTTACATTGCATCTTCATATAGTTAGGTTCATTTTGTCCACATGTTTCGTACGAATCTTGTGATCAAGGAATTTATTCTTAAAGCAATTCATTACAAACTTCTGATGGTATTGGCATAAACACTCTAATCATACTTCTCCATCTCCATGATATCATCAAGTTATTTTGGAATCATGTCATCAAATAAAACTAGATATGACAAAGTCTTAAATGGTAACCATACCAAGATCTGCGGGTTTATTCTCACTTTTGGTTTCTTCTTAGGATGGGTGTCTTGTCTATGGTCTGTTCTAGAAGCTTCATCGTGTCACATCTATCCCATATGTATATCTCTTTGGAAATAAGAGCATGCTGACATTTTTCTCAGATAAACAAGTCAAACATGTAAATCAAACAGAAAATTTTAAATTTACACATTTTCTTGCCTCACCAACCTTCGGTGATGAGCTTGCGTCTCTTACTAGTGACGTAGGGTTGGGAAAGGATGGAAATGCCCTTACTCACCTATACCTTGCCCATGGTGATAAACCCACGCTTCTTACTAGTAGCATGGGGCAAAGTGTAGGGGGTCCTCTTGACAAACAAATTAAAGGTCATAAGAAAACAATTCAAATCTTGAAGCCTTGAGTCAAAAACAAATGAATCAGATGTTCAAAATTCCAAGAGAGTTAAAATCCTAAAAACCCAGATTTTGTCTACTATGTGGCCATCTACGGATCTAAGTCTAGATAAACCGCAAGGCAAGTTACATCCTAAACTATGAAAGTCACTCGGGTAGAGTAAGCTTGTAGCTTCCCAATTTGGTTCCACCAAAGCTTTGTCTATCTTTCATCACTATCATTTCAACATATTTCACAACTTGTGCCCTTTCTAGCTCTCGGTGATGAGCCCTCGCATCTTACTAGTTGCGTGGAGTTGGGAGTAGGGGCAGGTTTATCTGCTCATCATACCGGTTTACCTTCACCACTCTGCCAAAACAAATATGAAGTATCAAAAATTGCTTAAAGAAACTAAGATTCAAAATCACATTGTATCTACATTATCATGTATCAGCATCATGAAATACAAAAAGGAAGTAAACACTTGCATCATTTGTTCTCCATTGCATCCATTCTAAAATCATATAAACATACATCATAATCTACATGAGGAAACTGGAAAAGGAAACAAAGCCATAAATGCCAAAAGTCTGATCCAAAAATATATATATATATATATATATATATATATGAATGGTCACAGTTTATACAATGCCATCATGCACTAAGCATGGTCAAAACGCTCAAAGAGCCCAGATATACAAAAGAATATATCATACAAAATCTACGAGAGCCAAGTGGCTTCTCAATCCCTACGAGACCCCTCTGAAGGCGCACGCCCACACCTAGGACTCCGGCTACGCCGGCGCTCTGAGTGCATGGAGGGCTCAGGATCCCGAGGGGCAGCCGTAGTCTCGCCACGAGAATGACTCCTCATCAAGTGCTCGGTCTGTCTATACCCCACTAGCTCCGTGCGGAGAGTCGATACCATCCTGGCCACATGCCAGACTGGGGAAAAGACGTCAGTGTGTCTACCAGCTGCTGAGGGCTCCCCAACATCTACAGATAGCTCTGCATGGGTCCTCTCCATGGGGATCATCAGGGTATCGGTGCATACCCTGCGAATCAAGTCTCGCCACTCATCGGTGGTCTCTGCAAAACAAAGGAAACAAAGACAAATTAGAAATAAACAAGAGATAAAACACAAAGAGTAAACAAGAGGAGAAATAGTAACTAAAGCAATCCTAATTAAAAACAAACATTAAAAGGAAGGATGGTAACTTACTCGGATCACCAGGCCTCCAGGATGGATCTCTAGGGTCGGCACCTGCCACAGATGCCGCCACTGACTGAGGTGCTCCCCCCATGGCTGGAGCAACGTAGCATCCTGCAACGGACTCATCCTCCCCACCATGGCCCTGGGAGAGTGGCTCCTCTAAAACCAGAGTCACCCTCTCACACTCTGCTCGGCCCTCTCTGCCTGCATGATATCCTGAGTATCATGCCACTCAGGATCACTATCCTCCTCATCTCTCCTCCTCTGTCTCTCCCCCTGTAAACTCCTCAGACTCAGAGTCTATGTCAATGGGGTCATCATTGCATGGGCGGGACCAGCAAAAATGAAGCAAGGGTGCCTGAGGAGCACCGGCTCTCCCTCTGGCACGTACTACCCTCCTGGCCGCAATAGGAATGCCAGGAGTAACCACTGTCCAACCCCGGCCTCTAGGGCCCCCCTCTGGCCTCTCGGAATGATCTATAAACTGGCACTACCAAGGGAAGCATGCCCATGTAGGGTAGGCCAAACTGCTGAGGAACTCGGCCAAAGGGGTGTATCTCCACTCACCCCACTCTATCAATAAGCTGCCCTGTGGTGGAGCAGGAGATCAAAGTAAGAGTCTCCTCGCCCCATATACCTACCATAGTCTGATACGGTGTGGCCTCCATGTCAGCAGTGGTCAAAAAAGCAACTGGATGATGAGGTGCTCTGAGCACCGACATATCTGTCCATCTAGCTGCCCTCACAGCTCGGATCTGTCACCTCTACACCTCTGCCATAGGGGATGAAGTGCTCATAGACCCAACTCATGACCAGGGTCGGGTGGCTCAAGGACTACCCCTGTAAATGGACTACCCTATATAAATCATGGTAGGTGGTCCCAAGTATGTCTGCTCCCCAGGCATATATCCGGCCATGTCCCTCTATCTGTGTAATAATGGGGGACCAACAATATAACAATGTGTCTCCTCCCTTGTCCCCGATCAGTCTCGAGGCAAGGATCCCCATAATAGCCTGGCGAAGTAGGGGGATGGGCAAACTGGGAATAGATCGAACTCTGACCCCCTTCTTTGAACCCGTGGAGATGACTGCATCTCCCATATAAGTGGCCCACTGTGCTATCTGGGCCCGTGAACTCTTGTCTCTAGGGTGAGTCGTCTCCCGATGATCGGGACCCCCAGGATACGGTAAACATCCTCTAAAGTGATGGTCCACTCACCACGGACCCCTGGTAATCAGAAGGTGTTCCGATCAGCATCCCAATATGAGAAAACAAGTCACAAAGAATGTGACTGGATGGTGCAACATGAGGCACGCGCGATATGCGCAGTATACCAGCCTGAAGAGTATCCTCCTCATCCTGTGAGAGGGCATCTAACACTCCTGGGAGCCAGTCACACTCCCTCTCTCGGCTCCACCGGATATACTCCTCTCTCACCTGCATACACCCAAAAACACACAAAATAGCAAGTTAGCATCCGAGTGATATTAGAAAAATCATGAAAACACGTAGAAATGCTAAAAATGCAAAAACAACCTTAAACAGATATTCTTTTGGCATTTTGTGCAAAACCGCCGCCCTGAGCAGGGAGGCGGTTTTGTAACCACCACCTTAAGGGTGGTGGTCATGTAACCGCCACCCTAAATAGGGGCGGTCATCATGTAACCAGCCGCCCCTGGGGCGGGCGGCGGTCGTGGCCCGAAAACCCACGCGGGTTTTGTAGCTTAAAAATCCTAAAAACACTAAAAAACAACCATTTTAGCTAAAAACAAAGCCTACCCAGTAGGCGCCCCCCCTAGATAGACCTTTTGAACCTAACATTTTCAAAAACTACCCCCACGACAAAGATTTTAGCATTTTAAAATTGAGGGGGAAAAGTGGTAAATTGAAGAAAACCAACTTGTGATCTCGCGGGTCGATGTTCTTCTCGCGGAGGCATGATCACTATCTCGTCACGGACGTTTTGACTCTACTCACGCAAGAAACCGTCACCGTGGGTCCCAGAGCTCAGAATCAATCAAATCAACACATGTAAATGAATAGGAAAATGGGCCCACTTTCATATATATAGCAACCTGACTGGTTTAAATGCCTTTTTCACAGGTTTGGAGCAGCCGACGGAGGTAAGTTTTTATCCTCACACAAATGGTACGTCCTCATTTCCTATTATTTTAGCGTTTATTTTCCAAATTATTGTGTCTATCTGCACTTGAGTTCTCTTTTCGTTTTGCAGGTAACGGAAATTTGGATGGCGTCATTTCAACACACGGACGTATCAGGTATAACTTCTAACTTCCCATTTCGGGACCGCCATACTCGGACCCACCGTTTTACGCCTCTTCATGGCTAAAATGCTTCTCTCGGGGGCAATATGTACGTACCCAAAATTGTAGGGTACTACACCACCGAACAATGTAACACGTGCCCCAATGATGATACAGGTCTCCTCGCAAGGTGTTCGGGATCCGAAAATCTCTAAACATGCGTTAACATCCCGCATGCCCCGCTTAGCCCCTGCGTCCTTTGTTTTTCTCTTTTTTTCTCTTTTCTTGACCTTTTTCTCTTTAGTTACGAAACTACCGCCCGGCCTGGGCGGCGGTCTCGTGACCGCCACCCCGATGGGCGGTGGTCGGTCTATAACCGCCCACCACCTTTCGGAGCGGCGGTCCTGCGCATTTTTCGAAAAGCTCTTTTAACATGACTCACGTAAATTCAAGACTTCACCAGCTTTTTTTTACTATCATAAGCTTATATTTATGATTCTGGTTCCCTAGAATAGTGTTTTGCCATTGTTTATAGTTTAAGAGTTCAAATTGGTTTTTACCTTGGGTAAATACAAATGCTATAAATAGATGGCTTGTGCTCAAGCAAATGGCCCCTCAAATTTTCCTCTGAATTTCTCTTTGCAATAGATTTAGTTTTCATTTTGCTTAGAATTCTTAGTTTCATTCATTGCATGCTTAGTTAGTATTGTTTTGCTGTTAAGAAGCCACATATCCATCTTGTGCAAGTGTTGCTGTTATTTCATCCAATCCATTGGAATAGGATAGTCTGTTTATCAATAGGAAGCCATTAAAGTTGTAGGTTTTGCTCCTCAAACAGGATAGTTTCAGGTTCTGGATGTTTTATGTTGCATGACTCATAATAGATCCCGCTAGGAATTACATAAGCCAAGCTCTGTACTCTTGCGCTATCCCTCTCCTACTCGCATTGTATTGATTCGGTATATTCTTCTAAAGTTGTCCCTTGTTCCAATATCTACTTCTGTTGATGCAAGCATTACATGCTTTTTTGGATCCACGTGAGCACGAAAGAACGAGGAGATCACACTGAGGGGACAAAATCACACACACCATCGGATTCGCCACTATGTTCTGCAGAATCCAGGTTCTAGCTTTCAAAGTTCTAAATTAGAAGCATATCAAATAGAGTAGCTAATCATTTCATTTCAGTCAATTTTACTTTCGATATTGCCAGGGAAGTTGTGGGGATTGATAGTTTCTGAGAGACTATGATTCATTCCTCACTTCTGAGGTAGGATCGAGAGTCTTGCAAATAGATTAGATCAATCATTTCATTATTTAGAATAGATTTACAACTGCACAGACAAATAGCTATACTCGGTTATCTTGTTTGTTTTAAATTGTTATCTTAGCTGTCAATTTCTAGATGTATTAAATTAGTTTCTCTTCTAAATCCATTCCAATAGTTCATCAGAAAATACAAAAATAGAGAAATCATATATACTATAGATATATTTCACGTAGTTAAAATTCACTTTGTTGCAGTTAGATTTACATTATTGCTTTTGTATGACAATCACGGGACCTAGGGAGCCCAGAGAATACGTATTTGAGCCAATCGTGCCTCAACCCAATCTCATCACAAAGAATAGTTGACATAGACCAAATCTTAGAATCCAAGTCTTCCAAACAACAACAAACTTACAACAGATCAGCTCTCAGTTGAGGGGATTAAACATAGAAGACAATCAAGCGCACACGTTTTGGTCAAATCAGCCAAATTACAGATTACCCTAGAAAAATATCCACATGACTGTAGAAGGGCTTGAAAGAGAGCAAACATTCGGTTGTGATCCTTTGGTCCCACAGCCAGACGCAGGAGACATTCTCACAGACATAGATACTAGCCTAAGAATTCAGGTTGCAAGAACACCTGTGAGGTACTCTGAGAAGATCACACAGCTATTAATTTTGAATATAGAGGCTGAGAAAGCATATGATTATTGGATACTAGGGATCAGGGACTGAATTCATACATGACCATAGCAGGACCGCAACAACCAAGAGTCTACGGTTGCGATCCACAAATCCCGCAACCCAACGAATCCATAAGTGAATCAGACATAGACACTGGCCTACACACACTAGTATTCAGATCTACTCCACTTCCACCTATCATCATCACACAATTATCCTTGTTAGATATAGTGGCTAACAAAGCTAAAGAATTCTGGACTAGGCCAGAGAACCACCCATAAAAACAACTACATCCATCATCCACTCTATGACCCTATCTGGAGACATACACGAAACTATCCCAGGCCATTTTCCACGTATACCACAACCCATAGATCGAATAACACTGCCAGAGCTCGATATTGATTGGAGCCTTCGAGCAGTCATCCTTGCTGATCGATCTATCACACCAGTTTAGGTTAGGAGGGCCTTCTTTGCCTTAGATTCACAATTCCACTAGTGCGTGTCGAAGACATTAGATTGCCTAACTAGTTTGTCTGCATCCCACACATATTCCATCCCCACCGGCTATCTCGGCACGACCTCGGGAGGTCGGGTGCGAGGAAGAGTTAACTGGATTCCCACGCCGCTAGATTCCCAAGCTCACTTGTCACTTTTCCATTGTAAAAATTGGTGAACCCAACGTGAACTTTCTACCTTCTAATTTGGAGTCAGATTTGTACTACCTCATTAGTTTTCACCATCACCTTCGCTCCTTCCCATTATTTCTACGGGTATTCATATACCCCCGAATATGTCGGATTCGATGCGTATGGCAGACCCCTCTTGGGTCTTGAGGCATACTACACCCAACAGAATAGGCAATCATCACCCTCACTCTCAGTATGGGGTGACAACTACTCAACTAACCAGTTGTCAACACAAACTCCAAGGATCAGATATAACTCATCTTTTCAAACTGAGGAGTTAGATCAGCTCGCTCAAACACAACAAACAGAGCCTTCAGGCTCAAATAATATGACGTTCACCGGAGAATCTGGTTCATCTCCTCAGGTGCTACTTAGACCACAAATTAGTAGACAATCAGACCCATACCTGGTTTTAGATGATGAACATTCAATACGTTATCCCAGGAATGAACAACGCTCTCAGAGTATGTACCCACCTATAGGGAGTTTACAAACACAACCCGAGGCCTCTTTTCAAGAAAATACCTCTATACCACTGCATATAGGAAATACCCTCAAAGAAACTTGGCAAGACAATGGTCAGTTCATAGCAGGGTATCATAGACCTATACAACATCAGAATATACAACAAACGCCACCAAGGCAAAATATCGTGACTTCACCATATGAAGTCATTTCGACTTTAGTAGAAAAAGTTAGGGGATTAGAACTTTCCCAAGCAAGTCAAAATTCTCAATTCATGCAAGCAGAAGTTCCAATCCCCACACCATCCTAGCCAAGTAGACCTCCTCACGGAATAGGCACGTTAGGCATGCCTCCTCGTATTCACAAAAATGCCAACTAGACCCACCATCTCTAACACCGTTCCTCCCGGTCTAGTACAAAACAATCCATTCCTGGACAATACCCCGTCATACTTAAACATGTACTCCAAATCACCACAAGGGGATATGTTCTCCTCTCCCGGCATGTTTTCTCAAACATAGGTGTTTCCTTATGCCCCTACCAATGCATACACTATGCCATATCAACAACCCATTCCACCACCACTCCCTCAGCAAGCACCATCAATGGTCGAAACCTATGCGATAGGGACTTATTCAGAATATTTGAAAGAGCCCTTAGACTTCACCATATGAAGCATCATGCTTCCAAGACCCCTTCCTGATTTACCCAAGTACAAAGGTGAGGGAGATCCGAATGCACATATCAAGGCTTACGCTACAGCCATACGAGAACTACTCCCTTGGGATGGGGTTGTTGCTAAAATATTCCCCAAAAATTTGGAAGGCATCGCTCTCGATTGGTATTATAGAATACCTGAGGCTTCCATCCATTCGTTTAAACAACTCGTTTCAGAGTTCATTAAGGCATTTGACATGAACAAACTATTAAGAACAGGAATCAGGGAGTTCTTGCACATTAAGCAGGAACATAATGAATCTGTCACTCATTTCATCTAGAGATGGTGTACAGTTCTTTATTCTTCAGCCAGTGCTCCAAATATGGACCAAATGGAACTATGTGATTTATTCCTTCATTCTCTTAGCAGAGAAGTGAAGGAAGAAGTCTAGAAGTTCCCACTAAGGACTTACGATGAAGTACTTGAGAGCGCTCTCCGAATAGATCAAGCGCAATAGATAGTGGTCGTAAGACATATGGAACAAATGGGAGGTTAATCACCTCCAGCCAAAACACTACAACTTATCCTACTACCACAAATGTCAATCAAGGACCTAAAATCCTTAACAAAAATCGCGGGGACAACAGATGGAGTAACCATCAACCTAAAAGGTAAATACAGTGAATACTTCACCACCAATGAACAATCAACGAAACAACAACTTTACCCCAACAATCAATACAGTGGATTTTAATCATCCTCAACAACAACAACAACAACGGTGAAATCCCGCATACAGGTCTAAGCCAAAACTCAATTGGTTATCAAAACTAGAATCAAAACCAGAAACAACAAATGCAAAACTTTAATCCTAATAGGCAATAGTTTGATCAGAGTTTTAGGCCACAATATACACCAAACCAACAAACCAGGAATTACAATCCCAATTCATATTGTGGTTTCCACAAAATTCGAGGTCATGACACTAGAACGTGTCGTGACTACAATAAATTCATGCAACGTTTTCTAGAGGAACAAAGACAATTCTTCACAGATATGTTCTTGGCAGATCCTATGTCACCACCACCAAACACGCTCGCAGGGGCAGTTTCCCCTCAGAATGCTCCCCTCAAGATCTTTAATGATCCACTCCCAAATCACGATAACAATAGGCTAAGTCTAAATGGGACAAACAAAAGCATAATGACAGGAAACAATGATCATGAAGCCTCGACTTCACTAAATCCATCAGTTGCGCCACAATTAGGAAGTCAATCAAAACCCAAGATAGTCGGTTTAGTAGAATTAGACACCGAACTACCCATCAAAGCTATAACAAGAACACGAGAGTATTTCTCTCAGCCAAGCCCAAGTCACCTACCAGAATAGATAAGATCCAACAAATAGTAGAAAAACCCGTAGGTGCCTATGATTTAATTAGCGACCTAACAAAAACCTTCTCGCACATTTCATTTTTGGACTTACTGAAGAATTCTCCTACCCACAGGGCTGCTCTTCTAGAGGCATTAGGTTTAGGTCATCTAATTAACATCACTCCACCTCCCGAAACACAAGTGAACCATGTAGATTTTGATATCCACCCTCCGGGGCAGCCGGATAAGGATGTCGAATTCATATTTGAAATAAATAAAATGCCTACAGATGCTGAGATTGCATGCTAGGTGATCCATCCTTACACTTACAAGTATGGGTTTATAATAACTACGTGAAATGAGCAATGGTTGACGATGGGGCAATAGTTAACATAGTCCCCTTCTCTTTCCTTCAAAAACTAGGATATGGGGAAACAAATTGTTCCACCACTCGAAATACATTGAGAGGCTATGATAGCCTTAAAGCCACTTCGATTGGGACTATAATACTACCAATCACCTTAGGACCCAAAACAATCCTGACTGAGTTTTATATTATAGATCGGAAACTAACTATAATATGATCCTCGGCCGACCATGGATACACCGTATGAAGGCAATCCCTTCTACGTTATTCCAAGAAGTAAGATTCTTACATCTAGGAAAGGTGTTTGTAGCCAAAGGTGATCCAAAGCCATTCGATATACACCTAGCTGACTTAAAGAAAAGACCAGGCGTGCACTCGAATTTGAACTTCCAACAAACCAACTTAATAAACCCACTAACGCAAAACCAGAGGAAAAGTTGGTACCTACAATGGATCTTGAGACTATGAGTCTAGTCAAGACAATCCCAGCCTCAAAAGATGAGGCTAACATTGTAGAAATGGTATCATTAGGAACTACTACAAAAATCATTGAATTGCTAGAACAGGATCTACCAATGTTCTTACCATTTGATTCTTTAGGCATGGGATATTCCCTAGGTGTTGGTTCTCTTCCAGCAGAGGATCTCTGTATGGTGGAAGTAGAATGCACAAACACAACAAATATCCCAGCGTCCATATTCCCAGCTAAATATTGTACACTTCATTTTGATGGAGCTAGATGCGCATTACGGAGTGGGGGCAGTGTAATCTTTACTTCCCCGAGGAAAATTCCTACCATTCACCTTTAAACTAAATTTCAAATGTACAAACAATGGTGCTAAATACGAAGCCCTCCTCCTTGGCCTCATCTTAGCTAAGAGAATTAGTGTTAATAACATCGAGTGTTAGGAGACTCACAATTGGTAGAAAACCAAGTCTTTGAGATATATGAAACCAAATCCAAGCACTTACAGCTTTACAAAACAAGATGTATTAGATTTAAGCAAGGAGTTTGACTTCATATCAATTGAAGCAATCCACGAGAACACAATCTTCTCACCATTCTATAGCAACCTCGGCATCACTTTTACTCCAAACAAGTAAGTTAGAGGATACCCATTTCATGGTATCCTTCGTGATGAACCATTGATAAAAACAATGACAAATTCTCTTTTAAATGGAAATGAAAACAAATCTACTATCCTAAACCACATTGATAGTGATATGGCCACTCTTGAATTACTTAAACACCTATGCGGCATTACATCTCAGCCTATCATATGATAGATTTTCCTTAATCCCACATTCATCTTCCTACTTCGGAAATCCCATGATGGAGCTTCCCTCACAAATGGAACCTAGCGTATACACGGTAGAAAATGGGGATGATTTGGATTTACCTCCAGCCCCACCTAAGTTTGAAGAAGGTAATTCCTCTTTAATCGAAGAAACAATTGATGTTAACATCGGAACAGAGGATGAACCAAAGATCTTGAAACTAGGATCCTCGTTAACCCCGGAAAAGTATAAATACACACTCGATCCTCAAGGAACATCGAAAGGCTTTTGCATTTAATTATAAAGAAATGACAGGGAATTACACCGCATATTGCGGTATATAACCTTCGCACTAAATCAGATGCAAAACCAATTAAACAAAAATCAAGACCCATGAAACCTAAGGTAGCTCTCATGGTGAAAGAGGAAGTAATAAAACTCCTCCAAGTAGGATTCATCAAACTAGTCAATTACTCTCAATGGGTATCTAATATCATTCCCATTCTCAAAAAGAATGGGAAGATATGCATCTATATAGATTTACGAGAATTAACAAAGCATGTCCTAAGGATGACTTCCCATTACCATCCATAGATGTCATTGTTGATGCAACAGCTATATTTGAACTCTTGTCTCTCATGGATGGATTCTTGGGATACAATCAAATCAGAATATCTGAACAAGACCAAGCTAAAACCAATTTTATAACTCCTTGGGAACCTATTGCTACTGTTTGTTATGCCATTCAATCTCAAGAACACTGGCGCCACATACCAGTGAGCTATGACGTATATATTTCATGATCTAATTCATAAAATTGTGAATCCTACGTAGATGACTTGTTGGCTAAGGCCAAGAAGGGCTATGACCACCTAGAGGTGCTCCGCGTCATTCTTTCATGCCTAATAGAATACGGAGTCACGCTAAATCTAGAGAAATGCATATTTGGTGTAATAGGAAGAAAGCTCCTAGGTTACATCATATCGTCACGAGGGATAGATGTTGATCCAAAAAATTTTGGGCTGTCCTCGAAATGGTCCCACCTTCGAATGAATATGGAATCAGGTCATTTCTCAGAAAACTTGGTGCAATCCAGAGGTTCATCCCGGACTTAAGCTTTGCCATCCATCCAATCAATAATCTACTCAAGAAAGATTATAGCATTGATTAGACCAAGATTGCAAATGAAGCTTTCATGCACGGTTAAGTGTTTCTTGTTATCACCACCTACGCTAATGCCACCTAAGCTAAATCACTGTTAATTTTATACTCACGAGCTACCAATGTCTCGTTGCTTTGTATGTTGGCTCAAGAAGATGATGACAAGAGAGAGCGTGTAATTTATTTCATTAGCTGAATGTTACTCGACTATGAAACATGTTATACATAGGTAGAACGAGAATGCCTTGCCATAGTCTTTGCTACTAAATGCTTAAGACACTATATGCTAAATCAAGAAACAAGGGTCATGGTGAAAATGGACCATTTACTAACTTTCCTCACACAAGGGTCCTTATCTAAGAAGGTTGGACGTTTTATAACCTTAATGGGGGAATTTGAATTAACATTTGTAAATCAGAAATTCGTTAAGGGACAAATCATTGCGGATTGGTTAGCTAATAACCCATTAGACGGAGGTGATCTAATAAATCTAGACTTTCCCGATGAGTGCGTATACTACATTGAAACCAGACCTCCTATCTCTGAGTGTCCCTAGTATACCAACATTATTAATTATATCATGGACCATACGTATCCAGAAGGGGCTACACCGCAAAAAAGAAGGCGGTTACGCATTATCGTAGCAAAATATGTCATTATAGAGCAAGTTCTGTATCAAAAAGCATTCGATGGAATGCTCCTAAGATGTGTCGACACAGAAGAATCCAAGAAGATTCTCCATGAATCTCATAGTGGAATGTGTGGGGATCACTTCGGTGGTCATGCCACCACTTGCAAAAATACATCGAATGGGCTATTTCTGGCCACTCTAGAACATGACGCAAGAGAGTTTGTACGCAGTGTCATAAGTGTCAAGAATTCTCCCACGAGATTCACATGCCAAAGCCAAGCTCTACAACCAATTGCTACTCCATGGCCCTTTTCTACATGGGGTCTTGATTTGATAGGGAAAATCTTTCCCTTTTCTATAGATGGCCATAATTTTATAATAACGGCCACCGAATATTTCACCAAGTGGGTAGAGGCTATGCCTCTTACTACTATCTTGGGTTCTGTAATCGCGGAGTTCATTTTGAACCAAATCATTTGTAGATACGATATCCCGCAAGTCATTATCTCGAGATAATGGAACTTCCTTTAAAAATGATGAAGTTCGTGAACTATCTAATAAATTTATAATAAGCCATCATACAACTTCCTTGTATTACCCTCAAGCCAACGGATAGGTCAAGTAAAAACAAAACAATGAAAGCCATCCTCCTTAAAACTATGAAAGAAAACAAAAAAGAGATTGGCATTTGAAGTTATATCCAGACTTATGGGCCCACCAAACCTCAATAAGAACACCAACAAGAGCGACTCCTTTCTCACTAGTATTTGGGGCGAGGCGGTTCTCCCACTTGAGGTTGAAATACCCATTCTTCATATTTCATTACAAAGGATTTTGGATGAAGACGCTTACAGAGAAGCACATCTCTCCCAACTAGAAAGCCTAGATGAAACTAGGTTAGATGTTGAACAACAACACAGAGCCTATGTTGACCGGATGTGCTAACAGTATAATAGGAAGGTCTATGAACGTGACATTTATGAAGGTGATCTAGTTCTAAGGCTAGGCAAATGATCGACAAAAATACCGGCGAGGGAAGAAAGTTTCGCCCAAATGGTTGGGCCCATACCAAGTCATGAAGGACTACGGAAATGGTGCATATCTCTTATGTACGCTAGAAGGTGAGGAATTTGGTGAAACAGTCAATTCCCTACACCTTAAACGATTCTACGCGTAAGCAACCGGCATAATATATAGCTACATTTACATTGCATCTTCATATAGTTAGGTTCATTTTGTCCACATGTTTCGTATTTAATCTTTGTGATCAAGGAATTTATTCTTAAAGCAATTCATTACAAACTTCTGATGGTATTGGCATAAACACTCTAATCATACTTCTCCATCTCCATGATATCGTCAAGTTATTTTGGAATCATGTCATCAAATAAAACTAGATATGACAAAGTCTTAAACGGTAACCATACCAAGATCTCATGGGTTTATTATCACTTTTGGTTTCTTCTTAGGATGGGCGTCTTGTCTATGGTCTATTCTAGAAGCTTCATCGTGTCACATCTACCCCATATGTATATCTCTTTGGAAATAAGACCATGCTTTGACATTTTGCTCGAGATAAACAAGTCAAACATGTAAATCAAACAAAAATTTTAATTTACACATTTTCTTGCCTTACCAACCTTTGGTGATGAGCTTGTGTCTCTTACTAGTGACGTAGGGTTGGGAAAGGATGGAAATGCCCTTACTCACCTATACCTTGCCCATGGTGATAAACCCACGCTTCTTACTAGTAGCATGGGGCAAAGTGTAGGGGGTCCTCTTGACAAACAAACGTTAAAGGTCATAAGCAAACAATTCAAATCTTAAAGCCTTGAGTCAAAAAAAATGAATCGGATGTTAAAAATTCCAAGAGAGTTAAAATCCTAAAAACCTAGATTTTGTCTACTATGTGGCCATCTACGGATCTAAGTCTAGATAAACCACAAGGCAAGTTACACCCTAAACTATGAAAGTCACTCGGGTAGAGTAAGCTTGTAGCTTCCCAATTTGGTTCCACCAAAGCTTTGTCTATCTTTCATCACTATAATTTCAATATATTCCACAACTTGTGCCCTTTCTAGCTCTCGGTGACGAGCCCTCGCATCTTACTAGTTACGTGGAGTTGGGAGTAGGGGCAGTTTATTTGCTCATCATACCAGTTTACCTTCACCACTCTGCCAAAACAAATATGAAGTATTAAAAATTACTTAAAGAAACTAAGATTCAAAATCACATTGTATCTACATTATCATGTATCAAAGATTGTGAAATACAAAAAAAGTAAACACTTGCATCATTTGTTCTCCATTGCATCCATTCTAAAATCATATAAACATACATCATAATCTACATGAGGAAACTAGAAAAAGAATCAAAGCCATAAATGTCAAAATTCTGATCCAAAAATATATATATATATATATATGAATGGTCACAGTTTCTGTACAATGCCATCATGCACTAAGCATGGTCAAAACGCTCAAAGATCCTAGGATATACAAAAGAATATATCATACAAAATCTACGAGAGCCAAGTGGCTTCTCAATCCCTACGAGACCCCTCTAAAGGCGCATGCCCACGCCTAGGACTCCGGCTACGCCGGCGCTCTAAGTTCACAGAGGACTCAGGATCCCGAGGGGCAGCCGTGCAGTCTCGCCATGAGAATGACTCCTCATCAAGTGCTCAGCTTTCCTATACCCCGCTAGCTCCATGTGGAGAGTCGATACCATCCTGGCCACATGCCAGACTGGGGAAAAGATGTTAGTGTGTCTACCAGCTACTGAGGGCTCCCAAAGCATCTATGATAGCTCTGCATGGGTCCTCTCCATGGGTATCATCGGGTATTATACCCCCTACGAATCAAGTCTCGCCACTCATCGGCGGTCTCTGCAAAACAAAGGAAACAAAGACAAATTAGAAATAAAAAAAGAGATAAAACACAAAGGGTAAACAAGAGGAGAAATAGTAACTAAAGCAATCCTAATTAAAAAAAACATTAAAAAAGAAGGTTGGTAACTTACTCAGATCACCAGGCCTCCAGGATGGATCTCCAGGGTCAGCCTCCGCCACGGATGCCGCCGCTTCTTGAGGTGTTTCTCCCCCGTGGCTCGGAACAACGTAGCACCCTACAAATGGACTCATCCTCCCCACCATGGCCCTAGGAGAGTGGCTCCTCTGAAACCAGAGTCACTCTCTCTGCACTCTGCTCGGCCCTCACTGCCTGCATAATATCCTGAGTGTCATGCCACTCAGGATCGCTGTCCTCCTCTGTCTCTCCCCCTATAAACTCCTCGGACTCGGAGTCTATGTCAATGGGGTCATCACTGCTATGGGCAGGGCCCATGGCAATCTGAAGCAAGGGTGCCTGAGGTGTACCAGCTCTCCCTCAGCACGTACTACCCTCCTGGCCGTAATAGGAATGCCAGGAGTAACCACTATCCAACCCCGGCCTCTAGGGCCTCCCCTGGCCTCTCGGACTGATCTATAAACTGGTGCTACCAGGGGAAGCATGCCCATGTAGGGTAGTCCAAACTGCTGAGGAACTTGGCCAAAGGGGTGTATCTCCACTCTTCCCACTCTATCAATAAGCTTCCCTGTAGTGGAGCAAGAGATCAAAGTAAGAGCCTCCTTGCCCCATATACCTGCCATAGTCTGATACAGTGTGGCCTCCATGTCAGCAGTGGTCAGTGAAGCAACTGGCTGATGAGGTGCTCGGAGCAGCGACATAGTTGTCCATCTAGCTGCCCTCATAGCTCACCGGGATCTGTCACGTCTACACCTATGCCATAGGGGATGAAGTGCTCATCGACCCAACTCATGACCAGGGTCGGGTGGCTCAAGGACTGCCCTTGTAAATGGACTACCCTATATAAATCATGGTAGGTGGTCCCAAGTATGTCTGCTCCCCAGGCATATATCTGGCCATGTCCCTCTATCTATGCAACAATGGGGGACCAACAATATAACAATGTGTGTCCTCCCTTGTCCCCGATCAATCTTGAGGCAAGGATCCCCATAATAGCATAACGAAGTAGGGGGATGGTAAAACGGGAATAGATCAAACTCGAACCCCTTCTTCAAACCCGTGGAGATGACTACATCTCCCATATAAGTGGCCCACTATGCTATCTCGGGCTCGTGAACCTTTTTTCTCTAGGGTGAGTTGTCTCCCAATGATCGAGACCCTCGTGATACGATAAACATCCTCTAAAGTGATGGTCCACTCACCGCGGACCCCAGCTAATTAGAAGGTGTTCTTATCAAGCATCCCAATAGGAAAACAAGTCACAAATAATGTGACTGGATGGTGCAACATGAGGCATGTGCGATATGCGCAGTATACCAACCCGCCGAAGAGTATCCTCCTCATCCTATGAGAGGGCATCTAACATTATTGGGAGCCAGTCACACTCTCTCTCTCGGCTCCACCGGATGTACTCCTCTCTCACCTGCATATACCCAAAAACACACAAAACAAAGCAAGTTAGCATCCGAGTGATATTAGAAAAATCATGAAAACACGTAGAAATGCTAAAAATGCAAAAACAACCTTAAACAGATATTCTTTTAGCATTCAGTGCAAAACCGCCACCCTGAGCAGGGAGGCGGTTTTGTAACCGCCACCTTAAGGGTGGTGGTCATGTAACCACCTCCCCTGAATAGGGCGGCAGCCATGTAACCGCTGCCCTAGGCAAGGCGGCGGTCGTGGCATGAAAACCCACACGGGTTTTATAGCTTAAAAAGCCTAAAAACACTAAAAACAACCATTTTAGCTAAAAACAAAGCCTACCCAGTAGGCGCCCCCTAGATAGACCTTTTGAACCTAACATTTTCAAAAACTACCCCTCCATGACAAAGATTTTAGCATTTTAAAATTGAGGGGGGAAAAGTGGTAAATTGAAGAAAACCAACCTGTGATCTCGCGGGTCGATGTTCTACTCGTGGAGGCATGATCACTATCTCGTCATAGACGTTTTGACTCTACTCACGCAAGAAACCGTCACCGTGGGTCCCAGAGCTTAGAATCAATCAAATCAACGCGTGCAAATGAATAGGAAAATGGGCCCACTTTCATATATATAGCAACCTGACTGGTTTAAATGCCTTTTTCGCAGGTTTGGAGCACCGACGGAGGTAAGTTTTTTTATCCTCGCACAAATGGTACATCCTCATTTCCTATTATTTTAGCGTTTATTTTCCAAATTATTGTGTCTATCTGCACTTGAGTTCTCTTTTTGTTTTGCAAGTAACGAGAAATTTGGATGGTGTCATTTCAACACACAGACGTATCAGGTGTAACTTCTAACTTCCCATTTCGGGACCACCATACTCGGACCCACCGTTTTATGCCTCTTCATGGCTAAAACGCTTCTCCGAGGGGGCAATATGTACGTACCCAAAATTGTGGGGTACTGCACCGCCGGAACAACGTAACACATGCCCCAATGATGATACAGGTCTCCTCACAAGGTGTTCGGGATCCGGAAAAGCTCTCTAAACATGTGTTAACATCCCGCATGCCCCGCTTAGCCCCTGCGTCCTTTGTTTTTCTCTTTTTCCTCTTTTCTTGACCTTTTGCTCTTCAGTTATGAAACCACCGCCTCGACTCCACCCCGGCCGTGGCAATCCTTTACGTGTTTTCCAGAAAGCTCTTTTAACACGACTCACGTAAATTTAACGTTTCACCAAATTTTTTTACCACCATAGGCTTGCATTTATGATTCTGGTTCCCTAGAATAGTGTTTTGCCATTGTTTATAGTTTAAGAGTTCAAATTGGTTTTTACCTTGGGTAAATCCAAATGCTATAAATAGATGGCTTGTGCTCAAGCAAATGGCCCCTCAAATTTGCCTCTAAATTTCTCTTTGCAATAGATTTAGTTTTCATTTTGCTTAGAATTCGTAGTTTCATTCATTGCATGTCTTGTTAGTATTGTTTTGCTGTTAAGAAGCCACATATCCATCTTGTGCAAGTGTTGTTGTTATTTCATCCAATCCATTGGAATAGGATAGTCTGTTTATCAATAGGAAGCCATTAAAGTTGTAGGTTTTTCTCCTCAAACAGGATAGTTTCAGGTTCTGGACGTTTTATGTTTCATGACTCTTAATAGATCCCGCTAGGAATTGCATAAGCCAAGCTCTGTACTCTTACGCTATCCCTCTCCTACTTGCATTGTATTCGTATGTATGTCTAAAGTTGTCCCTTGTTCCAATATCTACTTCTTTTGATGCCGCATTACATGCTTTTCTAGATCCACGTGAGCACGAAAGAACGAGGAGATCACACCGAGGGGAAAAAATCACACACACCATCGGATTCGCCACTATTCTACAGAATCCAGGTTCTAGCTTTCAAAGTTCTAAATTAGAAGCATATCAAATAGAGTAGCTATTCATTTCATTTCAGTCAATTTTACTTTCGATATTGCTAGGGAAGCTGTGGGGATTGATAGTTTCTGAGAGACTATGATTCATTCCTCACTTCGAGGTAGGATTGAGAGTCTTGTGAATAGATTAGATCAATCATTTCGTTATTTAGAATAGATTTACAACTACACGCATACAAATAGCTATACTCATTTATCTTGTTTGTTTTACATTTTTTTCTTATCTCACAATTTCTAGATGTATTAAATAAGGTGCAAAATCAAACTTGGACCCAACCTCTGGACTTCGAGGGCATACCTTTTAGATGTAGGAATTGTTTCTCTCTGGGACATTCTGCTGTTAATTGTGAAATGATAAAACACAAAAAGGAGAACGCTAACTGGTGGAAAAATGCTCTCCCGGAACATTTGAGATTCGATCCTCTGAATATCCCTGTTGCTGAGAAGGAAGACATATTGGAGTCGGTCCCTGAAACTCCTTTGAACGAGCTCAAAAACCATGCAAATAAAGAGTCATCTGGGGAGGAGACACAGAGCATCGGAATTACTGAAACAAGAAAGTTCACAGCGGATAAGGAGAATATTCCTAGATCTCATTGCTCATACAATAATTTTCAGCCAATTAAGGATTCTGAAGTTCTCATTCCTTTACACAAATCTATGGATGAATGGATTACAGTTCGTAACAAGAAGAAAACTGCTCGAATTGAAAATAGTAGTAATTAATTGGAAACAATAGTAGAATGGTTGTTGGTCTTTTATGTAGCTGTTGGGCAGCTGTTCTGTGGTTTAGGTGTTGTTTAGTTGTTTTTTAGCTATTTTTCAGCTGTTGGATTGCTGGTTATAGGCTTCTCTTGGTAGATTGTTTTCTGCCATTGGGCTTATTGTTCATATCTGGATCCTGATCCTCTTTGGTTATGTTACTTTGGCTATATCTGGCTTTTGAGTCATGTTGTACAAGGGTATAGTCCCTTTCAAAAAACTATTTTCCAATAATAAAAAAATTAGTTACTCTTCTAAATCCATTCTAATAGTTCATCGAAAAATACAAAAATAGAGAAATCATATATACTTAGATATATTTCACGTAGTTAAAATTCACTTTTTTTTAGTTAGATTTACATTATTGCTTTTGTATGACAATCACGGACCTAGGGAGCCTAGAGAATACATATTCGAGACAATCGTGCCTCAACCCAATCTCTTCACAACAATAGTTGACATAGACCAGAATATTAAAATCCAAGTCTTCCAAACAACAACAAACTTACAATGATCACTCTCGGTTGAGAGGATTAAACATAGAA
This sequence comes from Taxus wallichiana var. yunnanensis, assembly GCA_018340775.1. NCBI lineage: Eukaryota > Viridiplantae > Streptophyta > Pinopsida > Cupressales > Taxaceae > Taxus > Taxus wallichiana. The sequence goes on from CM031234.1 coordinate 84,547,631, forward strand.
GACAATCAAGCGCACACATTTTGGTCAAATCAGCCAAATTACAGTTACCCTAGAAAAATATCCACATGACTGTAGAAGGGCTTGAAAGAGAGAAAATGTTCAGTTGTGATCCTTTGGTCCCACAGCCAGACGCAGGAGACATTCTCATAGACATAGATACTAGCCTAAGAATTCAGGTTGCAAGAACTCCCCGCGAGGTACTCTCGAGAAGATCGCACATACCTATTAATCTTGAATATAGAGGCTGAGAAAGCATATGATTATTGGATACTAGAGATCAGGGACTGAATTCGTACATGACCATAGCAGGACCGCAACAACCAAGAGTCTACGGTTGTGATCCACAAATCCCGCAACCCAACGAATCCATAAGTAAATCGATATAGACAACGGAATATGCACACTAGTATTCGAGATCTACTCCACTTCCACCTATCATCATCACACAATTATCCATGTTAGATATAGTGGCTAATGAAGCTAAGGAATTTTGGACTAGGCCAAGGAACCACCCATAAAAATGACTACATCCATCATCCACTCTATAACCCTGTTTGGAGACATACACGAAACTATCCCAGGCCATTTTCCACGTATACCACAACCCATAGATCGAATAACGCCAGAGCTCGATATTGATTGGAGCCTTCGAGTAGTCATCCTTGTCGATCGATCTATCACACCAGTTCAAGTTAGGAGGGCCTTCTTTTCCTTATATTCACAATTTCCACTAGTGCGTGTCGAAGACATTAGATTGCCTAACTAGTTTTCCCGCATCCCACGCATATTCCATCCCCACCGCTGTCTCAAAGATGACCTCAGGAGGTCGGGTACGAGGAAAAGTTACTTGTAGATTCCCAAGCTCGCTTGTCACTTTTCCATCGTACAAGAGCCCACATTGGTGAACCACATTAAATACTGTCTCTTTGTGTTGTGTTATTTTATTCTCGTAATTTTATTTGAGATCTATAATATTTTCAGCATATTAGTTTCTACTATTGTGATTCTGTGAGGGATTATTCCGCATATTTTATCCCTTATTTCCTATCAAATGGATGGATCAATTTTTGATGCATTAGGGTTAGATGATGGAAGATATTTGAGGTGATGTTGTATACTTGAAGATCGGTGTGAGGATGATGGATCTTCACATGGACAAAAATTTCTATGTATAATTAGAGAAGGTGATCCTATTGAGGTTTTCATTAAGAATTGATCTTGTAGATGTTATTGAAACCGTAAGAAGAAGGGGTTGGCATAATAAAAAATTTAATCATGGTGAAAACTACTCTTCTAGAAAGAGAGTATGCAAAATACACTCATTGGATGAGAAAAAGGAAAATGAAAAGATATGGAGGCTATCTTGAAAAGATAATACAATATCAAAGGACATACTCACTCTAACTCAATGTGATGCCAAACAATTTGTGTGTTATCTTTACAATATAAAGTATTTTCACAAAGATATGGTTTTGGAGTTTAGAATCAACATTTGAGTATGGTTAAACATAGATTACTCAATTTTTCATATGGATGATGATTTTAAGTGGAGTTAGTACTACTAGAGTAAGTGTTGGACTTATGTTATCTTTATTTATTATAGGAAAACATCATTGAATCATATGATCACCCAATGTTTAATGATTTCCCCAACTCTTATGTACCTAGATGTGACGATAAATTTACTTTGAAATATCACGAGATGGAAGATGTAAAAGAACATGTGCATAGATGTGAAATTACATAATGAGCTAAGTTTATAACCTCATCAAATGTGAAAGTGAGTTATTTTGTGACAGATTTATTTGTAAGAGTACATACTTGGTCTAGGAAGTATGACCCTAACCAAAACATCATGAGTTTCGATGAAATGAAAAAAATATATAAAATAGTATCATATATTTGATTTTGATCAAGAAAATTTTTATGTGTTTAAAGAAATAAAGAAGAAACCAATAGATAGAATGAAAGTGTATGATGCATATTTAGTACCCTATTTTTATATATATGCTATGAAATCCTTCCACTATAGAATGCACAATGATATGTAGGAGGTGTATTGCCTATTTTCGGAGGAAAAACATAATGAAGACCATTAAGAATTTGTTTGAGGATATGGATGTAACTTTACTTGTGGGGGTTGTAGAAAGTTTTGAAAGTAGTGGTAGCCAATTCCCGAGGTGAAAATATCTATGATGGTAATCTAAATGATTTTTTTCCACTTTCAGTATGTAAACACCACAAGAACCTGAAAATTATTATATTGAATTTCATATGACTAAGAACACAAAATAGGAGTTCATTATGTATACGCCATATTTTTATGCTTATTAACCATTTGTTTTGTGCAAGGAATTTGAATTCATTCTCCTCTTGAGTGGGTTTCTTAAAGCTCTTATTAGGATTGAGGTGTGATCAAGCTTGGTCACATGGGCTAGATCATAACATTTGAGAGATGTCACTATTGGACTTAATTACCCATACATTCCTCATTTATTCCATTTTTTCACAAAGCACATCCATTATGTCTACTTGATTCTTATTATTACATACTAATATCCTTGATATAAGTCACTTTGTGTTGAGCATGTGATGTTTGTGGGGACACACTTGGTGTGACCCACCACAATAACACATCTCCACATTAAGTTTAATTTTAAACTTATGATTATAGCTTATTGTATTTTTTTAATATTTAAGGGTGAAATAGGTTTGATGAGACCCTATCCCATTATAATGAGAAGATACAGATGAGAGAAATAAAATTATCCCAAATAGTCCAAAAAAGAAGGGACAAAGAAACTAATAACAAAATAATGACAGACAAACAACGAAAAACAAAAGGTGAAACAAAAACCGAAAGAGACAAAGAATAACAAGTTAAAATTATTCCATTGTTTTTAAAGTCTCATTTCATTCATTAGCGATCTCTATGAAGTATTTTTTAAATTTATCATAGGAAGATTATCCCTCTTCCCTCTTCCTTTTTATACTTTGTCCCTATCTTCATCTTCATTCTTGGTATTGATATTATTCTTCTAAGTCTTCATATGTTCAATAATACTCTTGATATTAAGATTTTTCCATGTATCAATATTCACGAATTTGTATTTCAAAGTATCATTCTCATTTTCCAACTGAAGGCATTTATTTTCCAACCTATCAACCCTGTCACCTAAATTCCTATAACTATCAACCTTATCCTTCACCAAATTCTAATCTTTTAGAATAGTATTAAGCATCTTCATATTAAGATCGACATCATTCATAATCTGATTAAAATCAATAGTCACATTTTTGGGAACCGAATCCTTCTCCTTAAGACCCGAATACCCTCCACAAGAACAACATTGTCCATGTCACTAAGGTATTTTCATTTTAATTCCATAATAATCTCATCCTCCTTAAGAGGGACAACAATATCAGATAGATACAAATTATTAGAGGGAGTTTCAAGGTAGATAGAAAACAAATCCTTAGTATTAAGCTCCTAAAGCTCCCCGGAAGAATAAGAAACAACAAATTTATAATTAAAGGTATTCTCATTCAATAAGACCATGTATTTATCTAATTTTTTAATGTCCATTTTTTCTGCCTTCACCAACATGAGAACGTATTATATAAGTTATATAAAATTTATACTTATGATAAACTTAGATTAAATAATTTTATTTAATCAATTATTGAGAGTGAATTGGTTCAACTGAAATGTTGCAACCAATTCACCCATCGTTAAATAAGGGTGATTTCTATTGGAAATTTGTGGTGAAATAAATATTTTCACAAACATATTCTTATAAATTATTTGAAGAAGTGATAAGGTTGATGTAGGTTGGGGTGACTGTAATTTATCAATCACATTTGTTTGTAAATGTTAAACATTATTCGTCACTATTAATATAATATAGAAAGTTCTTTTATGGTGGTGGTTTTCACCTCTAACGAGTTTTTCCCCACCCAAATTCTTTTGTTAATGTGTTATGTGATCATTGTATTCACTTATTTTATTTTCTTAATTTTTAAAAGATTTTTTCAATTATTACATACTCAATTCTTGTCATTATAACTTAGAATATATAGTCCTATAATTATATTAAAACTATCTTGTTGTTTTTGACACAATATCAAAGCTTGGAAATTTCCTAAGTTGTTGTGCAAGAACACGTTTTATTGAATAAAAATATAGAAGCAATTTAATTAAAATTCTATAGATAAAAATATGAAGGTACAATAGAAAAAAATTACATTGCTCGTGTGTCATGCGCAGAGGCTCACCCCTAGCTCATCTTGGATCCTATTCATATAATATTGGTAATACCATTTTACATTACATGCATAATCTTTTGACAAATCCAACCTTTGTGCAAGGGAGAAATATATAACATAAATGTTAATATTTCTATCATTAGGTCAGTATCATTCTTTGAGAGTTTTGTATTCCATAATCTACATGAAAGGAAATACCTTCATCCAAATGTTCTTTGAACACTTTCACATCTTGATATAAAACATTTGATTCACCTCTAAAAATGAAAAAAATGTCTAATCACGTCTCGTTATATTAAGTTTTCTTTGGCATAAAAAAATAAGAACCATACATGATATAATAATGTACTTAACTACTACAAGCCTATATATTCTATTTAAGGGTACTATAATCAAGATAAACCCTGTATTACTAATGGACAAATACAACTTGAAAAACTAATAATGAAAGTTTAATATAACAATTACTTACTATAATGAATCCTTCCTATGACTTGATCCATGAGAATCAACTACATGCACATTTAAATTATTTATGAAAATCAATCAAAATATGCAAAACTAAAAATAAATATAAAAATTATTAAAACCCCGTTAATCCCAACCATGCTTCAAACTAGGAATCACTATCTAAAACTTAAATTAAGCATTTTTCTATTGGAAAATTATTTTTAATTGGGAAAATCCTTCACAAGCTTCATCTCTTTTCTTCCCGGTAAATTCATTTGTGTTAGCATAATCCTTCTAATACCTCTTCTAAGAATCGGTTAATCCTACCTCAACATTGGATCTTATGCTAAACTCAACTGTGGAAATATTTCTCACTCCTATGGGGGTATAGTATCTTTATGGGTGGAAGAAATATTTGACAATGGTCAAGGTAAAATTTTCTTCAACAGGATAATTGTGACAGTCCTACATCCCTTGGCTCAATGGCCTTCCCGGATGTTCCTTACTCAAGATAGCCTTTTCTCGTAAAAAATGGAGACCATAACCATCTCCTCTTCCTTTAACAAAAGCTAAGCTATACTAATCAAAACAAAACTTCATTGCTTTGGTGCCCTAATATTCATGAAGGCAACAATAAAAATTAACTAAACTTGGCTTCTTTATTAAATCCAGAAAGTAATTTAGTTTCACTACATCATTCTCCTCAAAAAAATATTATTATCTATCTATAACATCTTACCTTAAAAATCCATGTTGATCACTTAATAAGGTAATTTTAGGGCTAAAATAGTTTTCTAGGGTTAAATCAACCAAAGTTTTATTTTTTCACCTCTTAATATATTTTTCTTTGATGATTTTTTTTTTATATTTTTAATATTCCTAAAATTTTGAGAGGGTGTCCTTGTTAAAGCTGAGAAAGTTGGAGATCGTCATATCCAATGCCATGAGAGTGAGAGCGTCAAGATAAATCAACACAAGAAAATTAGAATAAAATAAATATAAGATAGAAGTTTACCTCGCAAAGGTTTTATAACTGAACCCTATTGGTATCCAAGTATTTTATTATGTGAAAACCAAACTGGAAATTTAAAGGTAAGAATCTAAACAAAGGGGATACCATAGTGAATTTTATAATATAAGTTTATTAAGTCGAATGGAGAAAATATTTATGAATATCTTGTGAATGATTTGTTTATTCCGTCTTACACAGTAATTTTGCAAGTAATCAATTATTTTTCTCACATTATGTATTCCTAAGTATCTTCTTTGTGGTAGAATATTAACAATGGTATGTCAAAAGGTGGCATGAAACACCAAAATGTAATACTTAAATGTTATCATTTTAATGTCTTACATTGAAAATGTGTTGAAGTTATGAAGGAATAATGTATTAAAATGAGGAGGAAGTATGTTTTCATTCCATCTAATGAAATATTATAAATGTGGATGAATTATTATTTCTAACATATACTTAGTTTCAATATATTATATAGTTTTTTTAGTTTTGTTACAATGTAATGTATGTTATTATGCCAATAAGAATTTGAAAATGAAAAAGGGGCGAGGTTTAATGGTTTGAAAATGTGTAAACATTTATCCTCCTATTAATTTGACACCCATTTGATAGACACCTTGATTTTTTTAGCTATGAGAGCTCAATTCAAAAATAGTAATATATTGACTATATGGTAGAGTTTGGGGCTCTTTTCTTTTATTTTTTTTCAAAAATATTGTTTTTACTATTAAGTGTTCAAAATATGAAAATAATGTATATAAAACTATTAATCAATGTGATATGCATAATATCCGAGATAAGATCCTCAAAATTGATATCTATCATTATTTTCAAATAGACATTTTTATATTTATACTAGTATTAAATATAATTACATTTCTTATTTATTTATTTTCTATTACTTGACATATTACATACTCAAAACATATAACATTGATTATGTATAGTGGATTATGGTTCATTAATACCTTCTACGCAAGATTGATTGTCTATATAAGATGTTTTTAATGCATCTTAACAATACCTATTTTTGAGAAGTTCAAGAAAAAAAAACTTTGAATTCTTATATAATTTTAAAATCTATGTGAAATTTCAAGTCATATTGGATTATTGATTTTTTATTTCACTTGAGAGTGGCCCGATAATACAAATAGATTTTTGAGTGATTTAAGATATAGGTTTCATTCAACTTTCAATATAAATAAATTGACTCTTTTCATGTCTCTTGATTTTTTTTCATTTTTTTTATGATTGTATATCTTCATATTATTTTAAAATTAATTAATTAATTAATTAATTAAAAATCTTTCAAATAATCACATACATGCATGATGGTTGTGAATAAAACCCAAATGAAAAGTATACTTGATGTATTTCCACATTAGTACTATTAAGTGGACCTTGTAAATATGTTAGGCATGGTGGAATAAGGGTTTACACTTGTGTGATAAAAAAATTGTCGTGAATAAATTAATGATAAATATGATGTGCTTAACATCACTTGAATATTAAATTATGTATAGACATGATCTTGTCAATAGGTGAAAATAGAATTCAATAAAATTTCATAGTTTGGAGCTTTCAATATGTCATTTTTGGACCATCTAATAACTTTATTCCGTGGTTGTATTGTTGATGGTGTAATAGTGATTATTTTTATCATGAGAATAAATATTTTTTTGTGTGAAGAAATCAATCTTTATACAAGGAATTTATGAACTAAAATATCTCTAATAGTTGAGTAAATTAGTGTGTGATTACCAAGAATATTATCAGTATGCACATCAAATGACAGCTTGGGGACACCCTTCATGTATGTATTGGAGACATCCAATATTGGTTGTAGCTAATATTTTTAACTTATTGATCACACATAAAATTAGGATTTTGTCCTACTATATTATCTTTGGCATGGCTATTTCTCCATGGTCAAGAATATTATTTTTCTTAATCTCATCATGCTTCTAATATCTTACAAAGATTTATCATGATTGATTATAAATCTATTGTCATTAGTTGTAATTTGTATCAAACTTAATTTTAATCATGCTTGTACCAAAGCCAACCATACATTTTACAGGAAAATTATTGATAGTTTAATCTATTTAGCCTTTACTAAACCTAATATCATATTTTACATTAAGGTGTTTATTCTATATTGATGCAAAATTCATAAATGGATAAAATATATTAAAATATTATGGTTTACATTATATTTTTCTAATGATTCTCAAGTATGTGTTTTTGTGATTCTAACCATGATGTGATGTGATAGATAGAAAATCAGTGTAACAATCCAATCCTAAGAATTTAGCATCCAAATTAGACATGATTATTCTCAATGGGCCAAATCTATTCATTGGTTCACAAATAAGTCATGGTGCATTGCTCTGTGTATATAATTTTATACATAATATGTTTATGTGGTGGTGTCCTAGATTGTATACATGATATGAGTGCCCTATTGGTCAAGTACACCATTGGTGGATTATCGCATGAGAAACCCTACCCTATATTAGATTTTTTGGACTTCTAATAATTCTAGGTTGGGGACCGGAATATTATAATTTTGGGCCTCGTGCCTATATATCTTTTCCAGACTAGACTATACTAGAATAAACTAGAGTTAATGATACCTAAATCAAATCCATCCATATCTATATAGTGGGATCAAATTTACAAAGGCGAATATAGTATATGATTCACTTTATGGAGGGAATAACCATCCATTGAGTCCAGAGGAGAGGTAGGTATTACCATATTTGAGATGAGGAAGTAGAGAAACTGATTTGAAATAAGAAAATATTGATACACGTGAAGGATTGGGACTATTACATGATATGTTTTCAAGTTGATACATTTAATATCATTTGAAGTAAAGCAAGTAAAAATAAAAATATTTGTCTCTTTTATTAAAGTAGAGAGTATAAGTGTTTTGGAAGTCGTTAAAGAGGCGATGTGGTTAAAAACATAATTGTTAAAACCATGTATGGATGTCAATAGAAGTACTCCACTCATGAGTAATAATCAAAGTATATAAATCTTGTGAATAATACAAATTGAACATCAATGAACGAACCATATCATGTTGAAGACCTCGATCTCCATCTCTCGAATCTAATGATCATATGGTAAACATATTATCAAAATATCAAGTTACAATTATAATCATGAATTCCCTAAGTGCTATGAATTTTTCAAGTTTCAAGAAATGCTTGACCTTTTGAGTTTCCATTGAGGAGGATTTTGCATGAAAATGCCACCTCTTAACAATTTTTTTCAGTATCTCCCTTCTCTATACTTCTTATTTATTGTAAAAAAAGATTTGTAAAAATCATCCTTTATGAAATATTTTAAATGCATATCACATGTTAAAAGAAATAATAACTTCTAGATATGTTGTGTGGATAATATTAGCATCAAAGTTTTAGTTCCCGTATCAAACCATCATCAGGGTGAGCATTTGCTTGAGAGTAGGAAAGAGAAGCGAACTAGTATAAATAATTAAATCAACCAAAAGACATGTAATTCTGGAAGAGATGGGAAATAATTAAAATAAAAATGATAAAATAAACCAATAAAAATAGTATTAAATTAAATTAAAATAGAATCCAAAGGAGGAAAAATAAAAAGGGAAGGGGAAAGGCAAATAATGAGATGAATAATGGAAACATGGGGAAGAGGGAATCAACCACATCGAGGAGTAAGCAAATCAACATGACCAAAAAGAAATAAAGAACTGAAAAACATATAATTTAACAAGTAATGGAGGGAGGGTAGGGGATGTCAGCTTATGCAAAATATGTTTCTAAGATTGACTAAGCTTCCACCCATCGTCGTGATTTAGGTCATTTTGGTTTTTCTCAATCTCGATAGCTTCACGCAATTTTTTGTTTGTGTAGTTTGATTCCATAGCTATAAAAAAAAATTTGCTAATGCATATGACGTGCTTTATTATATCTTCATGTTCTTCCAAAGCTGATTTTCCAACCCAGGTAAATTCTAAATCTTTACAGTGTTCATGGAGTCTCATTTTTAGTGATCTTCCAATTTCACCGATGTATGTTTTTCCACACACACATGGTATGGAGTAAACCCTTTTCTTAAATTCAAACAAACTGGGTCTTTAGGGTTTTTAAGCTTGTTTCTAATGGTTTTAACAGTTTGAAACAAGTTTTGATACCCTTTCTTTTTAATATCTTGGAAATTTTATTAGTAGTCCCAGAAATGTAGGGTATCAAACATTACCATACATGAATTTACTTGTAACCCATCAAGCATTATGTTATGGAGATTCATTTTTTAATAAAAAGATTCATAAACTCGTGTAAGACTTCATATATGCAATTTTCTAGGAGTAACTTTGGATATTTCGTGACATTATCCATGTAGACATGATAACCTAAAATCATCTTATATGGTTTAAGGATTATAATTCCTTTTGTATAAAAAGGTGATCTTGGCATGTATCCCCACTAAATATTAAGGGGGAATGTTGGAGCATGTAATTTTTGTGGGGATACACTTGGTTTGACCCACCACAATAGCACATCTCCACATTAAGTTTAATTTTAAACTTATGATTATAACTTATTGTATAAGTTATATAAACTTTATATTTATTATAAAGTTAGATTAAATCATTTGATTTAATTAATTATTAAGAGTGAATTGGTTCAACTGAAAGGTTGCAACCAATTCAACCATCCCTAAATAAGGGTGATTTCCATTGGAAAATTAGGGTGAAACAAATTCATGCACAACATATTATTATAAATTATTTGAATAAGTGAGAAGGTGTATGTATGTTGGGGTGACTTGAAATTGTTCCTCATGGTTTTTTAATTAAAGGTAAAATATTTTGGAGGGACCTTACCTTGAAGTAAAACCAAATTCTTAAGAGATAAGATATTCAAAGCATAACAATGTGATTTTTTGATCCATGGGGACCACACCCCAACCAAAATACATAAAACATAATAAAAATAAGACAGGGCTGCCCTACAAGAAGCTCGAATATGAACCGACAACAAAACTACATCAAAACAACAACATCATAACAACTGCACATGAAACAAAGATACAAAGACACTAACTAATAGATTTTTGTAAACCTTTAGAGAAATTTTGAGTTCCTGATAGAGATTCAAATGCAGTGCCAATAGTAGGGTCCTAGTTAGATGCTTTAAACTTCTTGGTGATCTTTTCATTCTTCCATGTTGAGGTCGGGATGCCACTGATGTCACATATCTGGTAGATGTGGACTTGCATGAGGTCGAGAATTTCTCTTTGGATGGCCAAGTAGTTACAATGTTTTTCCTCTAGGTCTTTGAATTTAGTGGCAAGAGTGTTGATTTCCTCCCTAAGGATGGGGATAGGGTTAGGAGTTGGGTCCTTAGTAGTAGACTTGAGGAGAAAATCCACGTTGTCCTCAAGATTTTTCATAGTCTCAGCATGCATAATAATTTTTTTCTCCAAAACAGAGGAGGTGTCCTGATCAAAGGAGCTAGCAGGAATGACAGTGGGGGGCTATCCTCAACCAAAATATATTTGTCCTTCTTATTGCTATGAAGAATCCTTTTAAGAGGTGGTTCAGAGGAAGAGTCTTGGTACATGGGATTCTTGGAGTGGATACAAGGATACTAGGGAGGTGGGGAGACTAACGGGGGTAGTAATCATTAGCCATAACATCCAACATGTACTTGGTTCATAAGGAAAATGACCCCATGATCTAAAGGAATTATCTTCTTATGCCCTTAAACCTCCGTGGATAGATTTTTCCATAGAATTCCGAATTTAGTGTGATAAAATCACCTTAATCTCATGCCTAAAATGGTTGAGCAAGACCAGGTGATGTAGTGGAATAGTAGAGAATATTACCTTGAGAGTGACATATCAGACCATCATTCAGGGTGACTTCATCGAAAGGTTGTGGGATAGAGACACAAATAATGTCTTCTTTCTTGATTTCGAGGCTTTCACCTTCATCTAGGAAAACCCTTTCCTCAGCTTCCTTATCGAATTTGTTCCTAAAGAACTTGTTTCCATCCATGCTTAAGCCAATGATAAAATAAATGAACTCCTCAAAGATATTAAAATCCCTTCCTCTGACTTTAATGGACCTATCTTTCCAATTCTCAACAAATTAGAGAGATATGTGTTGGTCATGCCCCTTAATCCTTTGTATAAAATCTATAAAACCCCTAATGTTGAGGGTTTCCTAAATTTCAACATTATCCTACCACTATGGATCAAAAATGGGCTCAACTCTACATGGAGCTCCTCCCATTATGATTATCACTTGCAAATTCAATGGATTGATCTAAAAACAACAGTCTATAGTCCCTCCAACAACCCTCTGGCAACCTAGATGCCTGTGACTTGTAGAGATGAAGCCCGAATCCTTCCCATGCGCTTTCTTGAATTATAAAAAGAAATTTATTTTCAAAGTAAGGTGGTAATAAATTTGAGTGAAATCAATCTGCTTTGGAAATATAGATAATGAATTCCACATGTGTAGATTATGTCATCTAAGGAGTACTGATGGATGAAGTTTCTTCATTAATAATGATGTACCGAACTTTGTGGGGAGTGTCTTGAAATCATACCATTCCTTGTAATTATTAATACAAACCCCCACATTTGCTAATGTATCTACTGATTTATTCCCCTCCCTATACACATGTTGGAAAATGATGTTTAGACCATTGCATAATGTATAGGCTTCATTGATAAAATCTCTAATGGTCTAACTAGGAGTTTGGGACTTAGAAAGGTTGTTGATAATGTTCATTGAGTCACCTTCCACAATGATATTGCCCACATTGAGGTTCCTAGCAATTCTGATTCCCTAGAGAGAAGTTAGGGCCTCAGAATAATGGTTAGTTTTCTTACCCATGGGACCAACATACGTTGCAATTATATGTCCCTTTTGATTTCTGATAAGTCCACCACCAGCAACTACACCCAAATTACCTTTAGAGGCACATTTGAAGTTCATCTTATACCAACCTTCAATAGGGGGAATCCACTACACAAGAGAACTATCAATGCTGTAGTGCCATCATGTTCTTTTCATTTTAAAAGTAAGCACACTAAATATTTCAAATTTAACATGTAATGCTTAACTAGATAACTATTGTAGATTTATACAAGAGAGGAATTCCAACAAGGGATAAAAACCAGTTTTCTTTTAATGCTAGTAACTTCACATTATTTCTTTTGTAATACAATGTTTCCAATAAACAACTTTCATTCCAAAATGGAGTTGCAAAAATTCTTATGAAGATATTTTCATATCTATTTTACAAGCTTACTTTTCCAAGGGCAAAGGTTCACATTTGTAAAAAAATATGCTCAATTACATAGCTATTCAAGACAACCTTTTTACAAGATCCTTGCAATATTGAAGGAAAATTTTCTCAAGAATATGGCTTAAGTTTACAAGTAACATCACATAAAAAGTATGTGTTTTACAAGAAAAGGAAGGCTTCACATAGTCACATTCATAAAGATACAATGAGAACCAAGATGACTAGGAAACTCCAACTATCTCCAACTTGAGTGTTCTTCTAAGAATGCTGAATCAAGAGACATGGCTTGTTTACCACCCAACCAATAGGCATCATCACATGCCTTTCCATGGTTGGAAGTCATGCTAGCCTCCCCCAAGCCCATGGGAGAGAGGAACTAGCTTCCACAATGTGCACAAGTATAAAGGGGATAAACACAACAAGAATACATAGAAACATTTAAACACTTAGACATAATACACATGATGAGACAACACTATGAGGAGAAACAAGATCACCCTCACAAAAAGGGGAAGAGAAGAAATAGGATGCCCAAAAACAAAGGTGTCCAACCATAGGATACACCAAATACATATTTTATAACCTCCTTATTTCTCCCAACATTCATCCTCCTTATTTCTCCTTTATGTCAATGAAATCCTTCTTGGGAGGATTTTCAAACCCAATGGGTTTCCTCTCCAAGAATGGGGAAAGGTTCAAGCCATATGAACCTTTCTCCCACCTCAAACCATATGAGGGGATGAGAAGGAACCTTCATGGCTTGACCAACAAGCCATGAGGTTTGAGAGGGAAATCCCTCTCTCTTCCCCTACATTCTCCAAAAACCATCAAGCCATATGATGGTGGAGAGTAAAACAAAAACAACAAAACAACAAACAAGACTACATTCTTCATACAAGCTTTACAACATAAAATTTCACACACTTTATTTTATTGACAAATGCATAGCTAACAATACAAGCAACAACAAGGAAAGAGGGATTAAGAATCCTACCTCAATAAGCTTCCAAAAACTCTAAGCTTTTCCACTTGATCCAAGCAATCCTCAAGCTCCCCAAAATTCTCCAAGTCCCAAGTCAAAAAAAAATGAGGAAAAGTCCCCTTCCTTCACCATGAGGAAGAATATCAAGAGGAACCCAAAATTTTCCTCACCAATAGGAAAATGACATGTGTCACCCCCTCCTCCTCAAGTCAAAGATTCCCAAAACCAAATAAGTAAAAGTAAACTCACCTTTTAGCCCTTATCACCCAAAATACTAAAAATGTAAATAAAACAAAGTGGAGCAACTTTTAACAAAACACACTTCCCCATCCACCTTACATGGATGTGACCAAAGGAAGGAAAATGGGAGGGAAACTCCCTCCAAACCTTGGAAATAAGCCCCCTACCTATTAGGTAGGGTCCAAGGGCCCATTTTCATGCTAAGTGAACTCCCAAACTAAAAAGGGGTCACTAAAAATGCCCAAAATAGCCCAATTTCGGGTTTGGCACACTTGGGCACAAGGGTAGAGGGTGTGGGGTCCACCCAAGGTTCACATGTGGCCCCAATCCCTTCTACCAACACACACACACACACACCCAAAACCATCACTTAAATTAAAATGAGATCATTAAACCCCTAAACTAGTTTACTTAAATAAAACACACCCTAAACATAATTAATTTTACAAGACATAAATACATTACAATTGAGGGTTCACTCATGGTGCCCAATTAATACACCTACTCTAAGGCCTCAAACATTTAGCATGGTTAGGACTTAGCCCGTGGGCCACTTGTGCATAATTGTGTAGCCACCCTGAAACCCACGTTCTCCTATAACCTGTCACCTACACACTCATTGCACACATTAACCGCATCATCGTCCAATACAATAAACATCATCTACTCATCACAAAATTAATCAAACCTATAATATCCTAACATCATTATACAATTGATAGTGCAACATACAATTATACACATAGTCCACCATGAATCATCCACAGATATAATTACAATGACATACACCTATGCTAGCATGAGTTACCATTATTAAATCTAGAAAACTATATCATTGATCAAATCGACTACAAGAAATCAACATCTAACCAATAAATCTCACTATCATGTAACTCTGTTAGTGTCATCAACATCATAAGGAATATATCAATATACTAATCTAGTCCAATTGGTGCTACGTGCCCAAAATACCATAATGTCCATGAGGATAAATAACATAGCATAATGTCCAAAATATATCAGAGTCTCAGTCAAAACATGTCTATGCATAAAGGAACCAACAGATAACTGGAGCTATAAAAATGTGGGCACTACATCCCCCTCTCCTAGAATTAGACTTCCTCCTAGAAGTCACTGGAAGAGATAGGGATATCTAGCCCTCAATGGTGTAGCATCCTCCCAGGTAGCTATGTCTCATCATATCTATCCCACTACACTCTAACCTGGTCCAAATCTCAACCCCGAAGGGCCAACCTCTGGTGCTCCAGTATACGTATGGGCTCTAGTCTCCACTATCCTCCATCCTCTACCTGTAATGCCGACCAATCCAAAACATGAGAAACATCTGGTACATATCTACGTAGTATAGAAACATGAAATACATCGTGGGCCCATGCAAGGCATGGTGGCAAAGCTAGATATAGTAACTGGACCGATGACCTAAAATATCAAAAGGCCCCACAAAATGAGGTGATAGCTTAGAACCCTTTCCATAATGGATTGGACTCTTATGTGGATGAACTCTCAAGAAGACTTTGTCACCCACTGAGAAGTGATGGTCAATCCTCTTGGTGTCTACATATGCCTTCTGGCATGCTCTAGCCTACTCAAGATGTTGTCTAATCAGAACAACCTGTTGCTCTAAATCCTAAGGTAAGCTGGTCCCAGAATAATCCTATCATCTAGTCTTGTCCCAACTCAAAGGTGTCCTGCAAGGTCATCCATACAAAGCCTTGATAGGAGCCATACCAATGGAACTATGATAATTGTTGTTGTAGGAAAACTCAACTAAATGTAAATAATCTTCCCACTTCTTTGTTGTCCATCACATACATCCTCAACATGTCCTCAAGAACCTAATTAACTCTCTCTCTATCTACCCATCTGTCTCTGGATGATATGCTGAAACTGAAATTAATCTGTGTACCCAAGGCATCCTAAAAAGAAGTCCAGAAAACTGATGTGTAGATGGTATCTCTGTCATTGATGATCATCTTCGGGATCCCATGCAATCTAACAATGTCCTCCATAAACACTTTGGTGATGGCCTGTGCATTATATGTGACCTTGGTTGGCAGAAATGCACAACCTTGGTCAACTTATCCACAGTGACCATAATGGCATCATGATGATAAGAGGACATAGGAAGTCCTACTATGAAATCCATGGAGATCACATCCCATTTCCACTCGGGAATATCATGAGGGTATAAGAGTCCTGCGGGATGAGAATGCTCTGCCTTGACCCTCTGACACTCAAGGCAACATGCAACAAAATCTGCTATGTCTCGACAAAGACCCGCCAATAATATAACTCTCTCAAATCGGCATGCATCTTCTTCACTCCTGGATGTGCTGTATGGGGCTCGATGAGCCTCAGTAAGGATGAAACTACGCAGATCACCTGCCTTAGGCACATAAATGCACCTATGGAACCAAAGTAAACCATCTGACTCTAACATGCATCTTGAATATCTTCCCTCAAAAGAACCCTGAGAATCCAACATCTGTCTAGCACCCTCATAAAACCTATCCTCAGGAAGATGCTGAAGAATCCTGCCCCTCAGATCTGACTGCAGTGTCAAAGAAGCAAGAACATGTCATCACCTACTAAGAGCATCTGTGATGACATTTTCCTTTCCTTTGATGTACTGCAAGTCCATGTCATACTCACATAAGAACTCCATCCAACACCACTGACATGTGCATGAGGTTCGGCTGTGAGAAGATATGCTACAAGCTATGATGATCTGTCCTCAAAATGAAGGGTCTACCCAAAAGGAAATGTCACCAACGCACAAGAGCATGAACCACTGCTGTAAGCTCTAAGTCATGAGTAGGATAGTTAAGCTCATAATCTTTGAGCTTACGTGACTCAAAGGTAATAACTCATGCTCTTGCATAAGAACTACTCCCAAACCCTCTAGTGATGCATCGGTGCAAACAAAAAATCCTCTAATATTTGAGTCTGGAATCATGAAGATAGGTGTCATGGTTAACCTTTCCTTAAGTAATAACTGAAAGGCCTTCACACTTCTCTGCACTGGTGCAAACCAAATTCTCTTCCCTTTCCTCTAAGAGGAAGTAATAGGGTGAGCGAATCCTAGAAAAGTCTTATACAAACCTGTGGTAATACCTACTAAACCCATGAAGCTCCTCACCTCAGTCACTGATGTGGGCGCTGCCAATCCATGATAGCTTGAATCTTAGAGGGATCTATAGAGATACCCTCTCCTAAAATAATGTGTCCCAAGTACTGAATCTCTGTCTAAAAGAAGCTACATTTTCCAAGTTCCCAAACAACTTCTACTCTCTCAAAACTTGAAGCACCAGTCTCAAATGCTCCTCGTGTTCCTCCTCGAATGAGAATATATCAAAATATCATCAAGGAACACTATGAAAAAGTGATCTAGGAAGGTCCTAACACTCCATTCATGAGGCTCATGAAGATAACTGGGGCATTGGTCAAACCAAAGGGGACAACAGTGAACTCATAATGCCCATAACATGTGCGGAAAAGTTGTCTTATGAATATCTACATCTGATATGCACAACTGATGGTAGCCTAACTTGAGATCAATTTTGGAGAACACTCTCACTCCCCACATCTGATCAAACAAGTCATCAATCCTAGGGAGTGGATAATGGTTCTTTATTGTGACTTTGTTGAGTTGTCTGAAGTCTACACAAAGCCTAAGAGAACCATCCTTCTTCTTCACAAATATGACTGTGCTCCCCAAGGAGATACACTAGGGTGAATGAGACCCTTCTCTAACAACTCCTCTAACTGAATCTTGAGCTCATGAAGCTCTAAAGTTGT
This sequence comes from Taxus wallichiana var. yunnanensis, assembly GCA_018340775.1. Taxonomy (NCBI): domain Eukaryota; kingdom Viridiplantae; phylum Streptophyta; class Pinopsida; order Cupressales; family Taxaceae; genus Taxus; species Taxus wallichiana. The sequence goes on from CM031234.1 coordinate 84,565,716, forward strand.
CATCCGATAGGGTTCCCTAGAAACTAGGTGTGGAGCCAGCACTAAATCGATGGTGAAATCCACCTCCCTACTAGGTGGTAAACCTGGAAAGCTCACCTAGAAACACATCTACGTACTCCCTCAAAACTATGTGATCATCAAGGGGTGAATGCTCTGAGTACTATCTGAATGATCACTGATGGTGATAGAAACATCTAACAACCCCTACGCATGCTCCACTTGAGTTGCTTAGCTGAGATCATGCACAAGGAGATAGGTCTCTGCATCCCTAAAATCACAACTACACTACCAAGATCATCCTGACACTCAATGACCTTATTTCTTGCAATCCACCTTAGCTCGATGAGCCTCAAGCCAATCCATACCCAAAACTACCTGATAGGATCCTAAAGGAATAACTCGGAGGTCAAGAGTAGTGGAGAAGACTCCCAAATCAAGTACATAACTCTCCACATACAAGTCCATGGCGAGTTTAGCCCCAGAGGCCAACTCAACCTGCCAACTATCTGGTTGCCTAGCCACCACTAGCCCACACTGGTCCACTATAGAAGGAGATACAAAAGAATCTGAAGCACCTGAATCAAAAAGTACTGAGACAGAAATACCCCTGAATAGTACCTATCATCTCAATGACTGTGGCTTGATGCTCATCCTGGTGGTTGTTAACCACTTGCATATACATGATGGGCGCATCCCATGTCACCCACCATCTGCTCGGATCTAGGATCTCTTTACATATCCATAGTAGTGGGCTTTGTGCGACACATACGCACATAATGGTCTAGAGCCCCACAAATAAAACATCCTCTTGTACCCCTCTAAGATGGGGTCCCTCCTGTACTCTAGTGAATTGAACTCTCGCCGCACCAACCCTAGCAGACTACTACGAGTGGGTTAGTTGTGAGTGATGAGTACCTAGCCTCCTATCCCTAGATCCACCAAAACCACCTCTAGATCCACCTCACTGAAAGCTCTGAGTCTATCTACCCCTCTGATGTTGGTGTCCCTGATGTTGTGTCTGCTGCGGTGGGTGCGGTGGAGCTCTCAATGTTGCTGGAGGAGACCAAAATCCTCCTCTAGGGGGTGGTACTGCACCCCGTGTCCTCTAACTCTGAAATGCCTGAATCCTATCCTGAAACTTGCTCTTGTTCCTATCTCGGTGTTCCTATGCCTTGGTCCTATTCTCCTCAGCCAAGTAGGCCTTCTCAATGGCCTTCTCAAGCGTGGGAGGAGATAACATCCTAACTACTCCTACTATATCTACATTCAAGCCCCAAATAAATCTTGTTTACCTATAATTTCTTCATCTTGCAAGTAGTCTACATACTGCAAGAGATCCAAGAACCTACTCTCATACTATGCCACTTGTGCCAGAGCCCTGTCGTAAGTCATGAAACTCATCGATCCTCTTCTACACAAAATGATCTGACATATACCGGGCCCTGAACCACTCCTCGAACATCTCCCAGGTCACTGTATCTCGAGTCAAATGGAGCTTCCAGTCCTCATTCCTCCACCAAATTCCTGTTACGTCTCGAAGGAGGTGTATGGTGAACCTAGCTTTGACATTGCTCTCGTGAGAGTGCAAGCCAAAGCAGCTATCTAGGCTAAGGAGCTAAGACTCTACCCCAAAGCCATCTGTCAACCAGTATAAGTAGGTGGCTGAAGGTGAAGAAGGTCTCAAATCACACTGCCTGTGTCTCGATCCTGGCGATGTGGTCTAACAGGTGAAAGGGGTTACCTATCTCCAAATGGTCCCTCAAGCTGTGTGATCGGCTGCGATGGAACAAGGCCATCCTCTCACCAAGGATGGAAGGGCTGTGTGACCTCTCTCATCTCGGGGTATCATGCTCAGGTGGCTCTAAATGTGCATCCTCACCAATCAACTCCTCATCTCCCAACTGAATGTCCTCCTCTCTTAGTGCCTGCGGTGGTGGAAGGCGTTGTTGCATTTCGGCATTTGCCTATCAGCTACTACAGGGCTTCTAATATATGAAGTCCAAATTCGGGTGCTGGCGGCTCTGGGCGTAGGTGCACTATGTCCCAAGCCTCTAGCCAATCGTCCCCTCTTGGGTGCATCCTAAACCCGAGGTAAAAATAAAAAAATAAATAAATAAATGGTTTATAAAAATTTTAAAATTAATTATTAAAGCATTAATTAATTTTTTTAAAGTGAACAATAATTACTAACGCTTTTCTTAACCCTTTCCCATTAATAATTAATTTATATTAATTATTAATTTACCTAAAATCAAATAAACACTAGCCCAATAATAATTTAATTATTTTACTCTATTAAGCTCCCTAGGGTCATAAATAAAAGTCTACACCCCTTGTAAATAATTAGTCTTCCCCCTTTTAATTAATTTTCCTACACACCCTTTAATTTAATTTGTTTTCCCTTTTATTTATTTATTTATTTATTTTCATTCCCATCAAATTTTCCATAACTTTAAGTTGTGCAGAGGGTTTAAAGTGCACCCTAAGATCAAACTAATATTGGCCCTTGATTTTAAGATGCCCTAAAAAACCCTAATCCATCTTTAACTTATCTTTCCTTTCTTTTTATTTGGTTTCATTTTTTTTTTTTATATGTATATAGATAGGAAGCAATATACATATATTTTAGGAATTTCATGGTGTTTTATATGATGGAAGGGAGCGGAGGTTTTGGGGAGATACCTACGTGGAAGGGAGAGGGTGACATTGTGGGGGAAGGTCTCGCAAATGGCGATATTAGGTGAGGTGGGATCCGCAGGGAGTGGCTATGTGGGGGAGTAGTGGCGGTGGTTGGGGATGCTCATAGGTGTGAAAAATGTGAGGTCGGTACAATAAAATATGCGGGGTGGTGCGGTCGGTTATTTGTGATTTTGAGCAGTGTGGATGGGGGTAGCGAGTTAACTATTAAACCATTGGCACATGGGGTTGTGCAAGGGCCGAGGGGACATGGGGAAGGGGGGGCAATGGGGGGTTTGGGTGAGGGCTCGGCCCTCCCAAAAACTTTGTATTTATTTTATTTTGAAATTATTTGTTAACCCTCAATAATTCATGTGGATTCATTATATATACAACTTAAATAAATATAATAATTTCTAGATTATTACAATCAAAATTATATAACTAAAATGGTATGTATAAAATAAAGGATAGCTTTGTAAGAACATTTCATAGTTATTCTTTTATATATATATAATCATATCAAACATATTAAGAAAGAAAAGAGTTACAAGTTATAAAATTCATGGGTTAAAATTCCAACCCTCCTTTTGTAAAAAGGAGAAAAATGCACTTCCTAGTGTGACAATAAATAAGATTTCTAAAAAAATCATATAGAGATAGGAATGCATTTAAATCTGGTTTCAATTAATATCTTGATCTATAATAGTTTATAAAAGGAGATACATTTCAAAATAATAATATTTCCTTCCAATACTAATATCAAACTCCATATAACAACTAAATTTCCTTCAAATGAAATGACTAAATAGTATTTCAAATTTCTGCAACATTTATTACTTTTCTCCCTTTTTTTTTTTTTAACAAAACAATAAAATAAAATAAAACAGAAATTACCCAAAGAGTCTATGTGTTTGAACCATGGCTCTGATACCAAATGTAGTGCCATCATTTTTTTTTTTTTTAAAAGTAAGCACACTAAATATTTCAGATTTAATATGTAATGCATAACTAGATAACTATTGCAGATTTCTACAAGAGAGGAATTCCAACAAGGGATAAAAATCAGTTTTCTTTTAATGCTAGTAACTTCACATTATTTCTTTTGTAATACAATGTTTCCAATAAACAAATTTCATTCCAAAATGGAGTTGCAACAATTCTTATGAAGATATTTTCATATCTATTTTACAAGATTACTTTTCTAAGGGCAAAGGTTCACATTTTTAAAAAAATATGCTCAATTACATAGCTATTCAAGACAACCTTTTTACAAGATCCTTGCAATATTGAAGGAAAATTTCTCAAGCAATATGGCTTAAGTTTACAAGTAACATCACATACAAAGTAGGTGTTTTACAAGAAAAAGAAGGCTTCACATAGTCACATTCATAAAGATACAATGAGAACCAAGATGACTAGGAAACTCCAACTATCTCCAACTTGAGTGTTCTTCTAAGAATGTTGAATCAAGAGACATGGCTTGTTTACCACCCAACCAATAGGCATCATCACATGCCTTTCCATGGTTGGAAGTCATGCTATCCTCCCCCAAGCCCATGGGAGAGAGGAACTAGCTTCCACAATGTGCACAAGTATAAAGGGGATAAACACAACAAGAATACATAGCAACATTTAAACACTTAGACATAATACACATGATGAGACAACACTATGAGGAGAAACAAGATCACCCTCACAAAAAGGGGGAAGAGAAGAAATAGGATGCCCAAAAACAAAGGTGTCCAACCATAGGTTACACCAAATACATATTTTATAACCTCCTTATTTCTCCCAAACATTCATCCTCCTTATTTCTCCTTTATGTCAATGAAATCCTTCTTGGGAGGATTTTCAAACCCAATGGGTTTCCTCTCAAGAATGGGGAAATGTTCAAGCCATATGAACCTTTCTCCCACCTCAAACCATATGAGGGGATGAGAAGGAACCTTCATGGCTTGACCAACAAGCCATGAGGTTTGAGAGGGAAATCCCTCTCTCTTCCCCTACATTCTCCAAAAACCATCAAGCCATATGATGGTGGAGAGTAAAACAAAAACAAAAAACAACAAAAAAAAAAACAAACAAGACAACATTCTTCATACAAGCTTTACAACATATAATTTCACACACTTTATTTCATTGACAAATGCATAGCTAGCAAGACAACAACAAGGAAAGAGAGATTAAGAATCCTACCTCAATAAGCTTCCCAAAACTCTAAGCTTTTCCACTTGATCCAAGCAATCCTCAAGCTCCCCAAAATTCTCCAAGTCCCAAGTCAAAAAAAAATGAGGAAAAAGTCCCCTTCCTTCACCATGAGGAAGAATATCAAGAGGAACCCAAAATTTTCCTCACCAATAGGAAAATGACATGTGTCACCCCCTCCTTCTCAAGTCAAAGATTCCCAAAACCAAATAAGTAAAAGTAAACTCACCTTTTAGCCCTTATCACCCAAAATACTAAAAATGAAAATAAAACAAAGTGGAGCAACTTTTAACAAATACACACAAACCAACCACCTTACATGGATGTGACCAAAGGAAGGAAAATGGGAGGGAAACTCCCTCCAAACCTTGGAAATAAGCCCCCTACCTATTAGGTAGGGTCCAAGGGCCCATTTTCATGCTAAGTGAACTCCCAAACTAAAAAGGGGTCACTAAAAATGCCCAAAATAGCCCAATTTCGGGTTTGGCACACTTGGGCACAAGGGTAGAGGGTGTGGGGTCCACCCAAGGTTCACATGTGGCCCCAATCCATTCTACCAACACACACACACACACCCAAACCATCACTTAAATTAAAATGAGATCATTAAACCCCTAAACTAGTTTACTTAAATAAAACACACCCTAAACATAATTAATTTTACAAGACATAAATACATTACAATTGAGGGTTCACTCATGGTGCCCAATTAATACACCTACTCTAAGGCCTCAAACATTTAGCATGGTTAGGACTTAGCCCATGGGCCACTTGTGCACAATTGCGTAGCCACCCTGAAACCCACGTTCTCCTATAACCTATCACCTGCACACTCATTACACACATTAACTACGCATCTGTCTAATACAATAAACATCATCTACTCATCACAAAATTAATCAAACCTATAATATCCTAACATCATTATAAAATTGATAGTGCAACGCATACAATTATACACATAGTCCACCATGAATCATTCACAATATAATTACAACGACATACACCTATGCTAGCATGAGTTACCATTATTAAATCCAGAAAACTATATCATTGATCAAATCGACTACAAGAAATCAACATCTAACCAATAAATCTCACTATCATGTAACTCTGTTAGTGTCATCAACATCATAAGGAATATATCAATATACTAATCTAGTCCAATTGGCACTATGTGCCCAAAATACTTTAATGTCCATGAGGATAAATAACATAGCATAATGTCCAAAATATATTAGAGTCTCGGTGAAAACATGTCTATGCATAAAGATATTCCAAGCCTTGAGATATCTCTCCTCCTCCAGAGGATACAAAGCTATTTTGGGGGTTTGAATTTCTGAATGTTTTCTTTAGCAACAACTATGATTTCATTCATAATACTTTTTATGGTCCTATTAGTACCTTTGAAAATTATCAATTTACGAGCTTATTATGTGCTCCAAATGGTGTGAGGGAATATGATCCTCTAAAGTCTCTAAATAAGAACATGTTTAAAGGGGGGATCCCATTGCAGCTAGGCTTGATTAATATCCTCGTGGAAGGACCAGCCAACATCAAACCTGTTGAAAATGAGCTTCCATGATGAGCTAGTAATCGGGGCAATGCAAGAGAATATGTTGGATGGTTTCATTGTCCTTTTATAGTGATAACATCTATTTGGCATGGTAGAACCCCTTTTAATAAGATTATCAATGGTGAGAATTCCTTTATTTAGCACAAACCAAAAATAATGGTTTATTTTTGGGATGAGCTCTTTGAACTAGATCTTTCTCCAAGGGAAGTTGCTAGCGGGTTCATTAACATAGAATTGGTATCCTAATTTCACCGAATAATTACCATCAAAGGAAAAAACCCAAGTGAATTCATCCTTAGTTTAAATTTGACTAATGGGAATATGACTTAGGGTGTTTTGGAGGTCCCCAAGTAGCTCCTTGTGGTTAGGGATAAAAGCCTCAAGGTTTTTCCAATGCATTTTACCTTCAATGTTATAGATATAGTTGTTTACTTATTGTCCCAAAGTTGCAGTAGTAAGGTTGTCTTTGAGTTGCTCCCATTGTTCATTATTTATAAGAGTGCTAAATTCAACCTAGTTATCTTTCTAAAAGTTGATTCTTTCTCCAAAGGCGTAGAGTCCATTTGCAACCTGAATCAAGCTCTTTTCTAATCTTATCCATATTTTTCCGCAATAGTGATCCCAAGGGGTGGCTGAAATTGTGTAAATAATCCATTACATTACCTTGGTTAAGATACTTGGCTTTAATGAGATTGGCCCATGGGTGTTCCTCTTTAACAAGTCTCCATCCCATTTTAGAAATAAATGCAACATTCATAGTTTGTATTTTCTAATGCCAATACCTCTTGTCATATTTTTGTTACAAGCCTTATCCCATGCAACAAATTGTATCCTATTCTTCTCTTTTGTCCCTGTCCAGAGAATTTTTTTAAAATTCTTTCTATTTTATCAACAATAGTTGCTGGAATAAAGAAAAGGGACATGACATATATCGGCAAATTTTGAAGTGTGCTTTTGATAAGTAGGCATTTCCCTGCACTAGAAAGGATAGATCCCTTCCAACCAATTTTTTTGAAACTTGTCCAAAAAAGCATTCCAAACACTCATATGAACCTTGTTAGTGCCAAGAGGAAGACCAAGGTATGTAGTAGGTAAAGAGTTAATTTCACAACCAAGGATTTGAGAAATTTTCCTTTTCTTAGAAGGAGGAGTATTGAAGAATTATAAAGAACTTTTATCAAAGTTGATTTTCTTCCCAGATGCCTCTTCATAAAGTTGGAGGATGTGCTTCATAGTTTTGGCTTCTAGAATAGAGGCAAGAAGGAGAAGGATAGTGTCATCAGCAATATAATTTGGAAAGAAATTTTATGATGGATTTTTCACTTGTAATGAGGTATTCCCCAACCAAAATATTGTGTTAGTTTGCTATGTGTTCATTTCATTCACTTACTTTATTTTCTTTCATTTATATGATTTATTCAATTATTACATACTGAATTCATATCATTATAGCTTGGAATATATAGTCCTACAATTATATTAAAACTATGTTGTTATTTTTGACACTCTAGAACTTTTTAATTTATCCCCACTTATCATTTGGCCTTCACTCATGTATTTTATCGACCTTAAGGTTTCTCCCAATCTGACACCATCTCCCATGGGAAATGGTGTCTAGAATAAATACCCCTATGATTTATAACCACACCTTTTTATAACTACTTGTTTATAGACAAATTACACTTGATCTACTCTTATTTGCAGTATTTCACACCTCTTAGATGAATTTGGAGTCTTGGAGCTTGTCTCTTTTTCTTTTCAGTCACCATAGTGAATTATGAATGGAGATCTTCTTGTTGAAATTTTACCTTCTCCACACATTATGATTATCTCTTGGTGTTGTTGTCCTTAGGGAGGATTATGCATCAATGGTCACACACACACACACACACACACACACACACACACACACACACACACACACACACACACACACACACACACACACACACACACACACACACACACACACACACACACACACACACACAACAAGTAAGTATTCCCAACTCTCTTTAGAATCTTATTCACGTGATTGGTGTTGTTAGTCATTCATTTCCTTAGAATAGAGTAGATGTATATTTACTTTAGTTTATTGCTTTGTATTATTGTTACTACACCATTGTGTTATCCAACCCTTGGTTATTCCCCCTTATATTTCATAATCCTATTAAGATACCTATTTTTATCATAGTTGTAGGCCTTAGAAAGATATAGAATAGGGATATTGTCCCTTAGATTTATGACTTTAGAAATACCTAAGTACATTTTTATCTCGCACTATGTGGCTAGTCTTAGATTAGATCCCTATACTTGAGAACCCAACAAGGAACCTCTCTTCTACCTATCATACACTTTGGTGAACCTGATGTGAATCTTACTCGCTTAAAAATAGGCTATATTCACTCCTTTTATTTTTCATACTTTTCTAAACACCTTTTTCCCATGTATAGAACCCTACCGCATGAACGTTCTAGTTTGTATTGATGTCCTTTTATTCCTTTCCATCAACCCCTATGTGCATGTGCATGACTGATTCTATTTCCACCTCATACATAATTTTCTAGAAATCAATTGCTTCAATCTTCATCATAACTCCTCATAGGATATTAATATCCAATTTGAACCCCTTAAAATTTCTAGTTGGGTGATCCTTCATTCCATCATCTTCCTTGGAATCTTCTATTTATGTGGATCCCTACCCTACCCTTCAAATATCATCACCATCAATCATCTTACTATTCCAGGGATGATCTTTCTTGAACCATGTCCTCTTCCAACTAATGGCATAGGACCCTATGCACTAAATGGATGATCCTATCATAAATAAATCTCATAACTAAATTCAATTTAGTGGAAATTATATGGATTGAACCTATGCAGTTATTAAAAATATGAACAATAATGAACTCTATACACCTAATAAATAGGGGATCTGGTCAAAATTTCTCAAGGTATTGGTCATATAGAAGACACAACTTTTAAACCTCACTCCAAACCCATAGATAATAACAAGCCTCAAGTGATTAGAGATACCCTAACTCAATCCCCAAGAACCCAAAGTATAAAACAATCATGTTAAGGCTTCTTCGTCCAATCCACAAAAGGAACCTAATATCTTAATTATTCAATTTTTGGATCAAATGGCCACTATGAAATCATCAACTACTTATATCATGTTCCAAATATAAAATCATCTAATATAAATAGATTCTCTACCATATTAGATCCTAATGAATCCTAATCATGCTTTAACACCTCCTTTGCCTTTGGATGCTAATGGGAATCACATCCTTCCTCCTCCAATTCACAATAAGGTTCTTCAAACATTACATAAGGAACATGTAGCTCCTTACATATATTTAATCGATATAGGGGTTGTATCTCCCACTATATCATATGATGGATCAACTGATCCAGCCATCTATCTTAAGAAATTTGGAAACATTTATAAATAATGGATTCAAACCAACACCTATGCTACAACTAAGATTCTCATAAAAACTATATAGGAGATGCTTTAGAATGGAACAATAAAAACCCTTCACATTATATTATCTATTTAGAGATATTGGTTTAAGATTTAGTGAAGTATTTTCAACATCATGACCTACCTAAAAACATTATAAAACTTCATTAATCTTAAATAATCTCCTAAAAAATCATCCTATGATTTCATAAAATGATACAAACTATTAACCACTCAAGCCAAATAAACATGCTTACATGTAGTTGTGAATTTGACCGCGTAACGTTACTAGCCTCTAAGAACTCAAGTTATGTTATGTTATTATTCCATTTTTGCTTGTATGTTGAGTTGTAATATTACTTAGTTTGATGATTCCATGTTTAATGCCTTGCTTTTTATTACGCATTTTATTGTTATTGTGACTTAATTTCTTCCTAGAAGTAACAATTTGCATGTAAGATGAAAAGTATTCATGGTTTCAATATATTATTTCATTATGAGGAAATAGTGATGATTGTTAAATGTGTTAACTCTTTTGACATTTGACATCATTGATTGAACAACGAGAAAGGACCTTCTAATGGAAATAGGTAAAATTTGGTCTTGATTAAGTGCAGGTATAAGTATCTTAATGATACAAAAATTTGTGGAATAAGTTACTTATTTTAACTTTTTATAATGGTCATAAAGTTTTTATTATGATCATAAAGTTTTTATTATGATGGATTTAACACTTTAATGCTTTAAATCGGATCAATCGATACACTATTTGCACAAATCATACTAACCATTTTTGTGATGGCATTATTGTTTTATAGCTTGATAAGATGCCCTTGGCTAGGAAAGCATGAGTATGAATGGGAAAGGAAATTGTGCTTGGTTTAATTTGTGAATGAATGATTGAGTTATATGTTTTATGGCATTGATCATACTTAAATGTTTGGATTTATTAGAATTAAACCATGAACATGATGTTAAGGCCTTTCATTTGTTTTACTTAGACCATACCAAATTGATTACATTGACGATTGGTTATTGGCATTGGTTATATTTTGAATATTAAATTTTACTAAGTGTCGAATGGTCTTTTGCATGGTTTAATTTAAAAGGTGACTTGGTCAAATTACGACCCATGCAAATTTTTGTTTTGATTTATTATTTAACCGACTTCATATCCGCCGAGTTGGCCATTGGAGGGAAACATGAGTGGGAAGTGAAGTTGATGGGGAAGGCCACTACGTGGCACCTACAAATATTAATTGCATTTAATTTTCCCACAATGGATCTCGGGGAATGGGAGGCTTCCTCCAAAAGCTACCATGCAAAACTTGTTTTTCATTTTTATTCTCCTTACATGCATTTTGAGCTCTTTCGCCTCTCCTTTGAGTTGTTGCATGTGTTTTCCATTATGTTAGTTGTTGAGATATTTTGGGAAGGTGATAATGGAGGATTTATAGTTATAATCATGGATGGTTTTGGGTTATTTCTTGTTCTTCATTCAAGTTATTATTTTGGGTTTTTGGAGAAAAGAAGTAATGGATCTTACTGGGAGCTTCAAGGTTGTCTCACCAAGTTTAATAGGCATGGTTATATTTCCCCTATCTAGATATATTTCATTTTGAAATAGTAGAATAATATTGATTATTAAAATGCTTTGATTTTTCTAATGTGTGCATCATCACTTTTGTTAAATCTATTTTTCATTATAGTTGGGTCGATATACATTGATTTGGTGTTTCATATTATGCTTAAGATAAATTATTTTTGAAGGATATGGGGGTATGCCTTTGGTATGATATGAGCATTGATCTTCATGTTTTTTTATATTTTTTTGAGATGGGTATTAGTTACCATTTACTTATTTGGCTAAGACAAAATGGCTAGTTTGAATCTTAAACCAGTTGGGGTTTAAGCTAAATATGTAGGTTCATAATACTAAACCTAGAAGATATTTTTAAGCTCAAACCACCATGAATTTGGTGAAGGAATGGGACAATTCCTTGACGAGTCGATATAGAATACTCACCTTGGTTTGTAGCAATTCTTATACGATTCTATGTCTCTATTATGATCCTTCATTATTTCGAGCTTGTTATTAATTTAGGAGACTTGGTTTTTTATATCAAATCCTTTTGAATAATTTTGGATACATCATGTATCGTTGATATTATATTATTGGATTTCATGTCTAGATGGGTGCTTAAATAAGTCCCTGTATTTTCTTAGCTAGATGGGTTCGATTCAAACCCAAGCATTGTGACATCATTATTTGTTGAACACAATCGAGTTAGTTCAAGGGTTGAATTTTTTTGTTTATATTATAAATGTGAATCTGAGTCACTACATTTTTCAAGCTTAGGGTTAAATCCAACCCAGATATTAAGAAGGGAATTTTGTATTTTAAGCCTCTTTGTTGATAATTTGGACTAATTTGATTTGATTCCTTTACTTGATTGAAAAGTTCATAAGGGTGACTCTTTGGGAAGGTTTTTTCCTTCAAATGATATTTTTTGATTCTATTTGATTTATATATTGTGAATTTTTGGTAAAATATGTGTTGTTAGCATGACCTTATACTTAATGGAGCTTGGGTAATTTTAATATAGACTATGAATGAGTTGATTTACATAGTTTTGATTAAAGTTGTTCTTGTTAGTTTATTGGACCTAGACTGCTTGGATTGAGTTCATTCAAAGTGATCTCAATTTATCTTACCTATGTATCAACTAGGATAGGATGTTGATAGAAGAGGTTTGATCCTTCATGAATCCAATTTGATGGAATTGTCTTTTTTTATGCTTGAGTTACTATTTTGTAGACTCACTCTTATTTGATAACTCCCTAGTAAGTTTGGGAAAAACATAGTAAATTTGATTGATTATTGTTGATGATAGTAAAGTTTAAAAACAAGGTTGATTATGATTACTTGATTTCCTTTATTCATTGAAAAATTATGTGATGGCATGATTTGAACTTGGAAGGTTGATAGTTCTCTTGATTAATGTTTTTAAGGTGGAAAATATTTATGGTTATTATAATGGACTATGTCATCTTTTTGTAAATGATTATGAAAAGAGTTATGATAGAGTATTGTCTTCCTTTTGAATTGTTTGAAATATATATTGACTTGTAAAAGTTTGATACTTGTTTGATGGCATTAAAATAATTCAGTATATATTCATTTTTTTCATAATTAAACATCTAGATATATATATATATATATAGATATATATATCATGCCATTCATTTGTTGAACTAACCATGTACATATATATTTTTTTATCTTTCAGATTTTAGGAAGGATTAAGTATTTCAAGAAGATAGATTGGATTGTTACATGCATGCTTGACATGTGATATATTTATATCTGATTTGTAAACATTGATTTAATGTATATTTTAAACTTGGATTATGTAATCCTTATTATTGAAAGTTATTCATGATATTGTAAATGGTTTTGGCCAATTATATTATCTTGAAAATAAATGTTGTACTTTTTTAGACATGAAATTATTGTACTTTAGATCATGTTAAATCTTGTTATTCTTATGAGATGAAACAACGATGTTTTCATTGATTTTCAATTGTTGTACTTATTATGATTGTGAAATAAATTGGTCTTTATTAATTAATTGTACTTGTTACATCATTTAATTTATTTATTAAATGATAGTAATGATAACCATGATTTCATTAATTAATGATTAATTAAAGAAGTTATCAAACAATGTTGTTTGGGACAATGGTACAAGAGTTGTGAAATACAATACTATTTCTAAGACTCGATTGTAAAAGGATAAATTTATTTACCATTTATTACATAGTACAACTAATTAATAATTGATTGACAAAATTTACATGATATGACACTAGTTAAGTGACATAATGATGGAAAATTACATTTGTACAAATGTTGTACAAATCAGTAAATAAGATTTAAATAATTGGATAAATATTAGTGGATCAATTTGTATAATTATTCACAAGTAAATGATTACTTGATTTGACCTTGTCATAAATGGAACACAATATATAGTAAAAGGCTTAGGATGATTACTTTATCCTAATAAGATGATTAATCTAAAATGATACTTAACGAAAAAGTCATAAAGTGGTACACTAAGAGTTTAAAACATGGAACAATATTAATAAATGTGTTATTAATTATTATCATCAACCTTATAGTTTGATTTAAACTCTTGACTTATAATCATCTTATATGTTAATCGGTGTTATTAGCATGACTCTAAGTCTTGCTTTTGATCTAAACTTACTCTAATGTACTATCTTAGGATGGTTATGGGATGGGTAATATTTACCTTTGACAAGTCAAAGAGTAAACATTATCTATCCCATAGGGGTCCTAAGCTGGATCAGTCAACATACACTCAAATCGAGAGACGAGATCTAGAATCTAGACCTTCTTAACATGTTAGAATAAACATTAAGATTGTTTAATTATGATCCAGATAACTATGTGGGATAATGATGTGGTGAAGGGAAAATTTTTGAGTGACTAATGTGTGGTCACGAAACTAAGCATGCAAAGCATAGCTTGAAATATTTGGCCTAAGTAGTGTACTAGCTGGTTACACTATCGGTTCACCAAGTTCCAAAAAAATGGTGTGGAATACCGAATGAAACTCATAAAATATTTTTTAGTATACACCATTTCAACTACATCAGACAAACCTAATTAGAAAGGTTAACCAAATACATAAAAGTTATGTACACTTGGAATAAGTGAAGATTAATGAGGTTAGGTAGATCCAATAATCATGAACACTCAAATGAGTGATAAAAGGGGATCAGGTAGATCTAATGGACCTTTACAGCTACACATGGTTATGATGTTATCGAATGGATTTAAAAACTAGATTACTTGTTGGATTTCTTATTAAATTATAAAATCATTGAAGGTATGTAATGGGATTAAGGGTTTGTTTTTAAAAAAATTCCCTTAATTTGGAAGTTGAATAACATTGGGTGTTACATTTTGGTATCAGAGTTGTAGGTTAAAACAACTCTTGGACACAATGGGTCCTTACACTAACACTAAACTTATTTTCTTGTCTAACAAAACAATATGGTTAGAACAAGAGGAAATGTTGCTAATAATCAACCAAATGGGGATGAGGTTTCCAAATCATAAATTGGATGAGATACTTTATGTAATGCAAGAATAATTGAAATAGAATTGTTGTTTTGAAACAATGATACTAATTGAGGATGATGACATTGAAAATGAGGAAAATGAATAACCTGAGGGGTTCAACATCCAATAATGTTGTAATAATAATGAAAATGTAGAAAACCATAATGCTACAAATCATGATGTACATGATACAAATAAAAATGCACATGTTGCAAATAATAATGTTAATGATTGAAAACAACAATGCAAATGCTGCAAATCCAAATACTACAAAACAAAACTAGCCTGAAAATAAGAATCACATTTTGGATAAGAGAACTTTCAAATGATATCAAGAAAATTAGCCCTCCAAAATTTGATGGGACAACACTTGGGAATGGATCTAAGAACTAGCTCAATGAAGATGGAGAAGTATTTCACCATCAGAAAAAATTTTTGAGGAAACAAAGGCAGTTTGGGGAGTGTATCACTCTCCAACGAGGCTTCCTCATGGTGGGACAACCAAAAGGTATAACTGGGGGTTGATGCAACCAACATCACTTGGGATCAGTTCAATTTTTACTTCAAGGAAGTGTTGGTTTGCTAACTTTATTATGATCAAAAGATGTTTAAATTTTAGACATTAACACAAGGAAAACTAATTGTAACAAAGTACTGGGAGAGGTTCACTAATTTGTTAAAATATGTACCTCAATACCAAGTTGATGAAAAATTTAGAATAAGGAAATTCATCATGGGACTAAACCTTGTCATAGGAGGGAAGTGGATGTGCATGGGCCTTCAACTATGGAGGTAATTTTTGAAAAATCCATTTGTCAAGAAAGAAAATTATAGGCTTATATCTACTCACCATGATGAAAAAGAAAAAAAAATTTCAGCTCTTCATCACCTTTGGAACCAAAGAAAACTTGGTGGAAGAAGGTGGGTAAATAAAAATAAGAATGGAAAGAAAAGTACAACCGTGAAACTTTGCTAATTATAAGAAAAATGGGAAAACAATATTTCTAGGGAATGAAAACAAAATTAAAAGGAAAGGGCCTATAAGAGGATGCTTTAAGTGTGGTGGTGATCACTACACAAAAAATTTCCTCAATGGAAAAAAAATAAATAGTAGCATAGGATACATGCTACAGTAAAAAATAGGAAAGATGAAAAGAAAGCCACACCAATTGAAGTATCGGGTAAGTTGTATGATTTACCTATAACTATTATTTTTTATATTGGTGCTACTAAATGTTTTATTTCCAATAAGTTAGCTGAAAAATTAAAATAAAATGGGATATATGAATAACTCATGGACTATGCAATACAAGAACAATGTTGTTCACACGGTGAACAAATGCCTTTTTGGTGCAACATTAGAGCTGCCTAGTTTTACAACTAAAATAGACCTTGTATGTAGCACCTTTAGGTTCATATGATGTCATCATAGGCATAAAATGGTTGTCACAACATAAAGTCAATGGTTGACTGCTATGAAAATAAAATCAAATGCTTGGATGACCTACAGAAAATAACAGTCATTCAAGGCATAAAAAGAGACATAATAGTGAGACAAATCTCTATTATGCAACTTAAGAAGGCCAAAAACAAAGGTTGCATGCTTTATGTAATCAAAATTTCTGATTTTAGAAGAATGTACTTATTTGGTAATTACCCATTTACAAGAATATATTGATGTTTTTTCAAGGAGTTACCTGGACTCCCTCTAAGATGTGAATTTGACTTCACAATAGACATTAAACCTGTGAAAAAAACCCATATCTCAAAATCTCTCTTGCATCACACACATACAACTAGGCAAGAAATTAAGGTGTATAATTGAATGAATTTTTTCCAAAGGATTAATCAGACCAAGAATGTCTCCTTGGGAGCATCGGTCATTTTTGTTAAAAATAAATATGGTACATTAAGGTTATGTATTGATTATCATGCTAAACAAAGCTACAATAAAGAATAGATATCATTTTCCAAGGATAGATGATCTATTTGATCAAATGTGTGATGCATCAATTTATTCTAAAATTGATCTAAGATCAATACCATTAATCAAAGATGAATATATACATAAAACAACCTTTTAGAACAAGGTATGGCCACTATGAGTTCACATTTTTACCATTTGGACTCATAAATTCACCTTCTACATTCATGAATTTAATGAACAATATTCCAAGAATACTTAGATAATTTTGTGTTGGTTTTCTTGGATGACATTTTATCCACTCCAAAAACATTGATGAGCATAATGAGCACTTAAGAATAGTGTTGGACATACTTAGAAAAAAAAATTGATGGAAAATTTCTAAGTGTTCCTTCTATCAAAATGAGGTGCAATACCTCAGACACATCATAAACAAAGAAGGGATATTTTTAGATCCATCAAAAATTAAGGAAATAACAGAATGGCTAGCACACCAAAGAATGTTCATGAAGTTATAAGCTTCATGGGGCTGGATAGATACTATAGAAAATTTGTAAAATACTTTTCTAGAGTTTCTTCTCAATAACATCTTTAGAAAAAAGGGATAAGAAATTTATATGGTCTAAAAAATGTGAGAATGCATTTAATTTTATGAAAGAGAAATTAACTACAACACCAATTTTGAGGTTTCGGACCCCAATGGAAGCTTCACCATGGTAATGGATGCCTCCGGTAAAGGTTTGGGTGGAATTATTCTCCAAAATGACCATGTGATAACATATGAGAGAAGAAAATTAAAGGTTCATGAGATGAATTATGCTTCCCATGATCTAGATATTACTACCATAGTGCATGTACTCCAAGTTTGGAGGCATTATTTATTGGGAAATCCCTTTAAACTAAAAATAAACCATTTGGGCTGAAGTACATCTTCACACATCCCAACTTAAATGCAAGAAAAAAAAGATGGCTTTAATTATTATCTCAATATGATTTTGATATAAGCTATGTTAAGGGTAAAGAAAATAGAGTGATAGGTGCACTAAGTCATCAGAAGCATGTTTTCACGATTTTACCCTTAGAACCCAATTCAAAGATGAGGTAAAGAAGAAAATTATAGTTGATCCTTATTATCAACATGTTAAGGTTGCTTTAGTAGTAGATCCTAATGAAAAAAAGGTATGAAGGATTCAAATTTGACAATGAGGGAATCTTGAAATATGAAGGTAGAGTCTATGTACCTTTGAAAAATGACTTAAGGGTCAAATTTATGAAATAATTTCATGATTCACCATACTCTAGGAATCCTAGAGTAACTAAAATGCTTGCTGATGTAAAACAACAATATTTTTGGAAAGGAATGAAAAATACATGATAAACTATGTTTCTCATTATTTGGAATGTTAGTGTGTTAAAGCTAAGCATTTACACCTTGTTGGTTTGTTGTATCCGCACAACATTTTGAATTATAAATGAAATTTATAAGCATGGATTTTATGCAGGGGATTCCTATGTCTAAAAATAAACATGACATGATACTTGTTGTGGTGGAAAATTTAATGAAAGTAGCTCATTTTATACTGGGAAATATGAAATACAATTCTCTCGTGCTTACAAGAAGGTTTATGCATGAAATTTTTAGATTACATGGAGTTCTAGAGTTAATAATTTTGGATAGGGATCCAAAGATGACATATAGATTTTGGAAAACTTTGAATTCATCCTTGGGATAAAGATGAATTTTATTTTAGCATACCATCTAAAAAACAAATGGAAAAACTAAACAAGTTAACCAAGTTATGGAGGATATGCTTAGGATGGGATTCATGGATCAACAAGACAAATGGAAATAATACCTTCCATTGGTTGAGTTTTGTGTACAAAACACTTACCATGCATCGATGAAAATGGATCCTTTTGAGGTATTGTATGGTAGAAGGTGTAGAACACCCATTAGTTGGGATAGTATGGAAGATAGAGTGTTAGTGGGCCCTAAAATGTTAATGAAAATGGAAAGGAAAGTGAAGCTCATCCGTGAGTGATTGAAAGAAGTTTAATAGGTAGAAGAGATACATAGATCTAAAATGAATAAATAAGAAATTTGAAATGGGAGACAAAGTATTCTTAAGGGTTAAGCCCAAAAAGAGTTCCATAACATTTGGAAAGGCTGCCAAGTTATCACCAAGATATGTTGGACCTTTTGAAGTTCTAGAAATCATAAGTTCGGTAACATATCATTTGGAATTTCCTCCCACATTTTCTAAAATGCATGATGTTTTCATTTCATTTTCTTAAGAAGTATGTTTCATATGTATCACATGTAATTAATTAGATGCACTTTAGGTTCAAGATCCAGAATTGTGGTAGTTGAACCAATCAAATTTTGGAAACTTGTATATTACACTTGAGAAATAGAGAAGTTTTGCAATGCAAGGTCTAATGGGACCAATATTTAGAAGAAAGTTTTGAATTGGGAGGATCTTGAAGAGATGAAAACAATGTTTCCTTATTTTTAGTTCTAAAACTAATATTTTTCAATTGATAAGTTACATTTGATACATTTTCATTTATTTTAAGTGCTAAAATGATAAAATTTGTCAAATTTTAGACAAAACAAAAAAATAGATGTTTCATAAGGTTATTACAACCAATAAATAGATGGAAGATAAAATTAAAATCTAGAAAATTTCTTATTAGGATGAAAATGCATGACTATTTTCCTTTTTGTATAATATAAATATGTTGTGGTTTATTTTTTTGCTATTAGTGAGTAAAATAATCAAGATGATGATTCATTAAGGGGGGAAGTATGTCACATCTTGCATTTTCATTTATTGATTATTGCAAGATGGGTTAATAGTGTAACATGATTCATGAAGGTTTGGGATTGAGAAGCGTTACCTAGATCGTAGGTGTACACATGTTTACCTTGAAAAGGATAAACATGCTTATGCATAGTTACAAAGTGACCGATAACATAATGCTAGCCTCTAAGAACTCACATGTTGTGTTGCGTTATTATCCTATTTTGTGCTTGTATGTTGAGTTGTAATCTTTGAGTTTGATGATTCCATGTTTAATGCCTTGTTGTTGTTATACATTCTATTGATAATGTAACTTACTTTCTTGTTGGAAGTAAAAATTAGCATGTAAGATTGAAATTATTCATGGTTTCAATATATTATTTCAGTATGAGAAAATAGTGATGATTGTTAAATGTGATAACTCTTTTGACATTGATGATCATTGATTGAACAATGAAAAGGAACTTCTAATGGAATAGGTAAAAGTTGGTCTTGATTAAGTGTAGGTATAAGTATCTTAATGATACAATAGTTTGTGGAATAAGTTACTTATTTTAACTACTTTGTATTATGATCATAAAGTGTTTATTATGATCATTTTTACATGGATTTAATTCATTAATTCAGATCAATAGATAAATTATGTTCATAATCATACTAACCATTTTGCATGATGAAATTATTGGTTTTATATCTTGATAAGATGCCCTTGGTTGGGAAAGCATGAGTATGAATGGGAAAGGAAATTGTGCTTGGTTTAATTTGTGAATTCTTGAGTTATATGTTTTATGACATTGATCATATTTAAATGTTTGGATTTATTAGAATTAAACCATGAGCATAATGTTAATACTTTTCTAATGTTTACTTAGACCTACACAAATCAATATAGTTAGCTAGTTATTGGCATTGGTTGTATTTTGAATAATTAAATTTGACTAAGTGTTGAATGGTATTTTGCATGGTTTAATTTAAAAGGTGACTTGGTCGAATTACAACCCATGCAAAGTTATTGTTTGGATTTATTATCTCTGACCTCCTGTATCCATCGAGTTGGCCATTGGAGGGAAATGGTGAGTGGGAAGTGAAGTATTGACGGTAAGGCCACTATGTGGCACATGAAAATAATGATTTTATTTAAAACATTTCATGTAAATCTCGGGAATGGGAGGCTTCCTCCATATGCTACCATGAAAAAACTTATTTTTCTTTTTTATCCTCCCTTTCATGAATTTTGAGCTCTTCCACCTCTCCTTTGATTTTTTGCATCCATTTTCCATTATATTAGTTGTTGAATTATTTTGGGAAGGTGATAATGGAGGATTTAACAATTATAATCATGGAAAATTTTGGGTTATTTCTTGTTCTTCATTTAAGTTATTAGTTTTGGTTTTTGGAGAAAATAATTATGGGATCTTGTTGGGAGATTAAAGTTTTTTTCAATGATTTTAATAGGAATGGTTATATTTCCCCCTATCTATATTTCATTTTGAAATGGTATAATAAATATTGACTATAAAATGCTTGATTTTTAGTTTGTGTGCATCGTCTCTTTTAAATCTAGGGTTTTCATTATAACTAGGTTGATATATTAATGTGGGTGTTCATATTATAATTAAGATAAATTATTTTTTAAGGATATGGGGGTATGCATTCATTTTGATATTTGAGCTCTTCATGTTTTGTTTATATTTTTGAGATGGGTATTGGTTACCCATTTACCTAACAACTAAGTCAAATGGCTAGTTGAATCTTAAACCTATTGGGTTTAAGCTAAATATGTAAGTTCATAATACTAAACCTAGAGATATTTTTAATCTCAAACCACCATGAATTTGGTGAAGGAATGGACACTTTCATGATGATTTGATATGGAACTTGACTCAGTTTGTAGCAAGTCAATATGATTATGTCTCTTTTATGAGCCTTCATTATTTCGAGCTTGTGATTAGTTTTGGACTTGGTTTTTGATATCAAATCCTCATTAAAACCCTTTGGATACATCATGTATCATTGATATTGTATTCTGGGCTTGCACATATAGATGGGTTCTTAAAGAAATCCATGTATTTTCTTAGCTAGTTAGGTTCGATTCAAACCCAGGCACAATTTTGTGACATCATTATTTGTTGAACCCAATTATGTTGGTAATAGGGTTGAATTTTATTTTTAGATTATAAATTTGACTCTTAGTCACTAAATTTGTCAAATTAGGTTAAATCCAAACGGCGTGATTGCACAACATTGAACTATCCTGAGTGTGGGACATTACGAAATGGGATAACTCTCTGGAGAAGGCTAGTTCCTACTCCTAACCTACCTACCACTAACTAATCAAAGTATAATCCAAACTACTACTAACCCCTAACTACAACTTCCAAGAAAATAGCGAAAGAAAGATTGCATGAAAGTAAATTCTACACTAAAGCAGTGATACACCAAGAAAGGAGTGCTAATCACTCTTCCCAACCCTAAAAAATGGAGAAAGGGTGAATCCTAGGGAGGTTGGATAGATGCAACACAAACCTAAGTTCCACCGATGCATTGAGGGGAGGCTGAACAGCTACAACACAGACCCAAAATGCAATAATATTCATTCCTAAACAAACTCATCACACCCAAAACCTGTAATGAACAATGGAATTTACACATAACACCCAATAGTAATGAAAGGAAAGAAAGAACAATCAAACTATGAAAGGTTAGAATATTTAACACAAACACAGTTCCATTACTCCATATGAATTTGCACAATACATTTTAGTAGGGGAAAGGAAATAAATTCCATTACAAATTTGAGAAGAAGGCTTTAAGCCCCAAGAATAAATGGGGTGCATGGGAGAAGAAAGGTGATCAAAACTTTACATGTGCAACCCCTTAAATATTTATAGATTAATTTGATGAGAGGAGAGAGAGAAAGAAGATCCCAAAATTATAACAAAACCTATTTTAAAAATTATTTAATCTGTAGTGGGTGCTTGAAGATCTCCAAAATCCTCTGCTCCATTAATGGGGTTGCCTTGCATTTGAAGCAACCTACTCTGATTGCACCTCCTGTCTAATATAACTTCTATAGGCTCATGATGACCCTACTTCTCACCAACCTCCATTAATGGCCCTCACCTACCACTTCATGTCTACCATTTTCAGAGGTCTAGAAACAATGAAATCTAAAATCCCATGTTGTCATGCTCTAGATCCCGAAAATACCTCTTCAATGACTATAATTTTGTAAAAAAGGGTGAGTACATTGGAAGATATCACCATTTTTCCCTAATTATTCACTGGTATTTTTCCTTTATCTAACCCCTTAAAAACTAAATTTGTTCTTCACCATAAAATTCTCCTTTGAATTACCTTTCCAAAGTATAATTTTGTTATATTTGGATAAAAATTGCATGAGATATCTCAGTTTGAAATTTAGGAAAAATTAGGGTTTTTAGGACTCCACCGAGCCATTGCCCACTCACCGAGCTAATTCTCCATCTCCAATGGGCTCTCCACATCCAATTCTAGCTTCTCTTGTATGCAAACTTCGCACATAGCTTGGTGTGAGCTCCCCTTTCAATGCACCTCACATGTCACCTTGATATGTCATTAACCTAAGCTCGGTCACTGACGCATGACTTGACGGGAACTTGAATGCATTTAAAAGGCATTTCAATTGTTTTTGGGGTTTTGAAACTCACCACACCCACCATTTTAGGATTTTCATTTCTATAACACAAAATAAGACCTGAAGTCACCTTGACGTGCTACATCACACACCCTTTGGGTTTCAGTATCTCCCGCTTGAACTTGTGAGCTGGTCATTTCAAGTATTTACATGCCCCCAATTTTGAAAGATGTTTCCAAATGACATCTCCAAAACAAAAGCTCAAAAATGAGCTGGTATTGACTATTTTGAACCTAAACACACTACGTTGAGCCACATCATCGAGTCATTATTTCATCCTTTTGGGCCTTGTGCTTTCGGGAACTATGTCGAGTCTCGAATTGTGAAACCCTAAATTTGACCTAGTCGGCATGTGTTGACTCCCAAATTTTCAGGTTTCAAATATTTTTACATTCATAATTTACTTTACCCCCACCACCTAGATATCTAAAACTCGACATATCCGAAGTATGAAACATGGACTTTGGAGTCTCTTCTTCACTCTATGAGCTCAACTCCTAATATTCTACGCGCTTCGACTCATCCGATCTCCACATCTCGCTACGACTCATCACTCCAATTTCCTTACAAATAACTTAACTCATTACACTTAGCTCAACCATTTGATTCCTAATTTGATCACTCCACACCGAGTTGAATCAGCCGTGAGGACCAATATCATTCAACTCGATGACCTCTGCTACATTCTACATCGAGTTCACTTCAACCGAGCTCGACATCCATTGTGTCGCATTCACCTGTCAAACTCATCCCATCGAGTTCCCATGTGCTTCCTCTAGCTCACCATGTGTACATTGATTCAGACCTTTACTAAGATTTTTCTTCACTATTTTCATGGCTTGATGATTCTCCCGTGGCGAGTGGCTCATTCTTCATTCGCCTAGTGAGCTCCCAGGTTTGTGCTACCGAGCCTTCATCCCCACAGGCTCATCATTTTTCAAGTCATTTCTTACATTCCCAAGATATTTTCCTCGGCCTCAAGCTCAATCCAATCCATCCTCTCTCTATGACTAGCTTGAACATATCTTATTGTGAACTCCCTCACTTTACCCGGGTGGTATTTTGAAAACCCAAACCACCACCGACCTCCATTTCCAAGCCCAAGCTAGCTCACTTGTGTTGGTCCCAACATAGTGAATCCTTAGCTCACCAAAGAAAGTTTGACTCGACTTGAGCTAGCTCTAATATAGCTTTACCAAGCTACTACAACTCGCCCCATCCTCCACGAGCTCACCAAGTAGCTCGGTGAGCTATTTCTAGCCCATTGGCTCCGTGAGGGCTAAATTGAGATTAGTTTATTCCTCGAAGCCTATTCATAAAATATTTTGAATTTTCTAATGAAGGGGAGGGTAAAAACTGTTTAGATCCCTAAAATGCTAAATTTTTCCATCGTGAGCCAATTTTTACCGTTTTCTGGGGCCATAGGCCATTTTTTCCTTACAACGGGACTATGATCTCTAGATGGCCTTGAATGGCTATATCGTGTCCTAAACGTTCCAAAACACTTACAATTGCTTCCAAAGACCTTGATAACACTTGTAGCCCTTATTTTGAACTTTGGGGCCCACTTAGGATCCTTTGACCATTCTCGGACCCGGTTGGACATTTTTTCCCACGAGGGAAAAATTTGTCAACACATATATTAAGAGAGATTTGTTGTAGTTTAAGCCTTTATTGTGATAATCTAGACTATTTGATCTAAATTTCTTTACTTGATTGATAAGTTTGTTAGGGTGACTCTTTTGGGAAGGTGTTTTTCTTCAAGATGATATTTTAGATTCTAGTTCATTTTTATACTACGAATGTTTTGTAAAATCTATATTTTGAGCACGAATTTATACTTAATGGATATAAAGAAATTTGTAATATAGTCTATGAATGAGTTTATTTACATAGTTTTGATTGATGCCATTCTTGTTGGTTTATTAGACCTAGACTGTTGGATTGAATTCATTCTAAGTGATCTCAATTTATGTCACATGTGTATCAACTAGGATAGGATGTATATAGGTGATTTTGATCCTTCATGGATCCATTTTAATGGAATTGTCTTTTTTATGCTTGAGTTACTATTTTGTAGACTCGGTCTTATTTTATAACTTCAGTAGGTTCAATAAAAGCATAGTAACCTTTTATTGATTATTGTTGATGATAGTGAAGTTTAAGAACAAGTTGATTATGATTACTTTATTGTCCTTTATTCATTGATAAATTATGTGATGGCATGATTATGAACTTGGAAGGTTGATAGTTCTCTTCATTAATATTTTTAGGGTGGAAAATATTTATGGTTATTCTAAGGGACTGTGTCATCCTTTTTGTATATGATTATGAAAAGAGTTATGATAGAGTATTGTCTTCCTTATGAATTGTTTGAAATATATATTGACTTGTAAAATTTTGATACTTCTTTGATGGCATTAAAACAATTAATATATATATTTTTGATTTGTAATTAAACATCTAGATAGATGTGTGTGTGTGTGTGTGTGTGTGTGTGTGTGTGTGTGTGTGTGTGTGTGCCGGTTCATTGGTGAATCGACCATGTACATCTATCATTTTTATCTTTCATATTTTAGGAAGGATTGAGTATTTTGAGAAGATATATTGGATTGTTACATGCATGCTTGACATGTAATATTTTTATATCTTATCTGTAATCATTGATTTAATGTATAATTTAAACTTGAATTATGTAATCATTGTTAAGTGAAAGGTATTCATGATATTTTAAATGACAATTGGCCAATCCTACCATCTTGGAAATAAATGTTTTACTTTTTAGAAATGAAGTATTGTACTTTAGATCATGATTAAACCTTGTTATTCTTATGAGATGAAACATGATGTTTGTTGATTCTCAATTGTTGTACTTATTATGATTGTGAAATAAATTGGTCTTTATTAATTAATTGTACTTGTTACATAATTTAAACTGCTTTATTAAATGATAGTAATGATAACCATGATTTCATTAATTAATGATAAACTAAAGAAGTTAATCAAAAAATGTTGTTTGGGAAAGTGGTACAATATTTTTGAAATACAATACTATTTCTAAGATTCGATTGTAAAAGGATAAATTTATTTACCGTTTATTTCACATAAAAAAATAATTAATAATTGATTGGAAAACTATACATGATATGACACTAATTAAGTGACATAATGATTGCAAAGTACATTTGTACATATTTTGTAAATCAGTAAATAAGATTTAAATAATTGTATAAAGCTTAGCGGATCAATGCTATAATTATTCACAAGTAAATGATTACTTGATTTGACCTTTTCATAAATGGAACGACAATATCTAGTAAGGCTTAGGGAAATTACTTTATCCTAATAAGATGATTAATCTAAAATGATACCTAACGACTAAGGTCATAAAGTGGTACTAAGAGTTTAAAACATGGAACAATATTAATGAAGGTGTTATTAATTATTTTTTCAACCTTATAGTTTGATTTAAACTCTTGACTTATAATCATCTTGCATGTTAAGCAGGTATGGAATCTAAGTCCCACCTTTCGATCTAAATATACTCTGACCATACCATCTTAGGATGGTTATGGGATGGGTAATATTTACCTTTGATGCAAGTCAAAGAGTAAACATTATCTATCCCATAGGGGTCCTAATTTGGATAAGTCAACATATGCTCAAATTGAGAGATGATATCTAGAATCCAAACATTCTTAACACGTTAGAATAAACATTAAGATTGTTTAATTATGATCTAGATAACTATGTGGGATAATGATGTGGTGAAGGGAAAAGTTTTGAGTGACTAATGTGCAATCACAAAACTAAGCATGCAAAGTGTAGATTGAAATATTTTTCCTAAGTAGTGTACTAGTTGGTTACACTTTGTCGGTTCACCAAGTTCCAACAAAATTATATGGAATACCAAATGAAACTTAGAAAACTATTTTTAGGTATACACCAGGAACTACATCAGTTCACAAACCTAATTAGAAATGTTAACCAAATACATACAAGTTATGTACACTTGGAATAAGTGAATATTAATGCGGTTGGGTATATCTAATAATCATGAACACTCAAATGAGTGATAAAAAGGAGATTGGGTAGATCTAATGGACCTTTATAGCTACACATGGTTATGATGTTATCGGATGGATTTAAAAACTATATTACTTTATGGATTTCTTGTTACTAAATTATAAATCATTGAAGGCATGTAAAGGGGAATTAAGGGTTTTTTTTTAAAATTCCCTTAATTTGGTGTTGAATAACATTGGGTGTTACAAATATAATGTTTATTCCTCCTCTTCCACCATGTTAGAAGAGGCTCTTGAGTAGGCTAAGAACAAGGAATACCTTATGTATGAATTTGAAAAACCCCAAATTCTTCTAACACCCTCAAATCAATATCTAATTCAAAAAAATCTTACAAGTTATGTACACTTGGAATAAGTGAATATTAATGCGGTTGGGTAGATCCAATAATCATGAACACTCAAATGACTGATAAAAAGGGGATTGGGTAGATCTAATGGACCTTTATAGGTACACATAGTTATGATATTATCGAATGGATTTAAATACTAGATTACTTTATGGATTTCTTGTTACTGAATTATAAATCATTGAAGGAATGTAAAGGGGAATTAAGGGGTTTGTTAAAAAATTACCTTAGTATGGTGTTGAATAACATTAGGTGTTACAAATATAATGTGTATTCCTCCTCTTCCACCATGTTAGAAGAGGATCTTGAGCAGGCTAAGAACAAGTAATACCTTATGTACGAATTTGAAAAACCCCCAAATTCTTCCAACACCCTCAAATCAATATCTAATTCAATAAAATATCAAGTCCTTTCTAAAAAAATGATATCACATTCCTTCAAATAATAAAAACCAAAGTGTAACTTCCCATTATTCACCCCATCAACCTTTATCTCACAGAGAGTTGTTACAACTTCTTCGTACCCCTGACATATTCTATCTAAACAAAGAATAAACGAATTCCTTTAATCCAGATAGTTTTTGTTAGTAGCACAACACTATTGAAAATTCCCATGAAGATGATAGGGATATAAATAAATCCACCCTTGAATTATTCCTCAGGCCTCAATTTGATACCAATGGTATCATTTAATAATGCTATGAGAAATACCAATCCCAGTAAGAGTTTCAATTTAGGGATAACCACAATACGTAACCCATGAATAGATTTGTAGGCACATGTAAATGTTCTTATGATTAAAATTACCTTAATTTACAACATATCAATATGGATAAATTCAAATATAAATACAATCCTACACATAAATACTCCATTTAAAATCTTAAAATATTTCCCCTAATTATCAAAATTTCATTGATACCTCTCATGTGAAACCAAATGAAGATCCTAGTCCTTTAGTTGATCCTCATCCAAAATCATATGTAGAAAAATCCCCCATAGAGCATATCCCACCACCCTAATATATGTTTTCTTGAACATATAGGCCTCCCCTAACCATGGCATATCTCCCTTTATCTCACCCGCCAAAATACCATTATGACACTTATCCTAGGATATATTGGAGTTTCATCGGATAAGCTTAATTCTATGACTTGTAAAGTACTCATACAACAACTATATCATTTAGAGGATGATTTTGATGAAGCAAATGACTCTCCTCTAAACCAAAATATTAATAACATTAAAACAATTTTTCCTCCTTCAAACACCAAAATGTTTGCTATCAAATTCCCTAAAAATGATATGATTAATGATGAGATATTGTTTTTTTTTTATGATCCTCCACTCCTTATCAGTTTCATCATTCATAATGATCAAGTAAGGAAATTTTCGGTGTATGAAGACTCTAGGATTAATGTTGCATACTTTTATCTTATTTAAAACCTAGGATTCTCTATTGACAATATAAAACATACCCAATTCACTTGCCATGGGTTTAATAAAACCTTTCAAATTCGTCTTGGGTACATTTGGCTTCCCATCATAGTAGGCCATAAGATGGTCTACACCAAACTCATAGTGCCCAATCAACATCTCTCTTATAATATCTTTCTTGCTCACCCTTGGACACATCATATGCATGTAGTCACATCATTAAAGTACCAATTCATCAAATTCATCCACAACATTTAATGGTATATACATGATGTTTACCCCAATCCTTGAGACATACTCATAAATTTTACCAAAACCTTTTGTATTCTTACTACAATTGTTGTACCTAGTAGTCCATACCCTAAGTTATATGATTACATACTTGACATTTATTTCACCCTAGTAGAATCGATGAGGAAGAACAAAATAACCTAAAAAATGTGGTTACTAAGAACTTTTTGTAAAAATATAATGTTATGGCTTCCTCTAGTTCTATTACATCAAGAATTACTTCCTCACATCTTAAAATAAAAAGAACCCCCTATAATGCTTCCTCCTCTAGTCACCCATCCAAAAATGAAGAAATAAATATCATAAAGCTCTTTGGGATATGACCTCTCTACCCTATTTTATTATAATGGGGATCATGACATGTGATGATTCCATTGAGTCTCACATGCCTCAAGATAATCCTATTATTCACACCTCTCCCATGTATATCACTTATGAAGACTATATCATATCGCATGTGGAACCATGTCATCTTGATGTTCTTCATTACCAACATAGATTGGTGTCAACACATTTTTCTAGCCACAATATTCACATGATTTACGAATTTTATGATTTCGAACCTCCTTAGTGATAGTGAGGATGAAGAAACTATAATCCCAAATCAACCCCCTAGGATTAATTTTGATAACCCTTTTAAATGGACTTATCCATTTAAAAGGTCGTCATACATTCAAAATGCCTGTCAATTTTTACATTGCCAAGAACTAGTCATTACAATTAAAAAACCACCAACGCTTCCACCGTTTAAATATTTGAAAACCCACAGACGTTAAAATGGTAGTTAAATTTAATTACAAGAAGAAAAAGTAGGGGGCACATGGCAGGATTCTAGGATTCATCTTAGTTTTTGGGTTGTATCAAACTTAAGTCCCCAGGATAAACGGAAGAATATAAATCTTTGGGTCTGTGGAAGAGGTAAGAAGTCGGGAAATTCAATGAGCCATGTCATAGGAAGTGTTGGTGAAATAATTTTTCATGTGCAAAATTATTGGGTTTTCACCAATAATATGGGGCTAATCCCAAAACAAATCAGCATACCAACTGTTTGATGAAATGTCACATATATGATCCATAAAAAAAAGGAGATGGCATACTAACCAATTGAATAAACATCAAAATTAAATTCACTTCACAAGCTCAAAATGAACAACATGTTAAATCAGATCAGCAACATGATATATTTTCATAAGGCACAAAAAACAATTATACCCAAATAATGCATGCCAATCGTATGACAAAATGTCATAATATAAAATTCCAATATAATCCAAAGAATGCATGCCAACCACATGAAAAAATTCCTAAGAATGAACTTCACATAAATTCCAATGAATGCATGCCAAAAACATGAAAAAAATCATAGAAAAAACTTCACATAAAGCTCAAAGAATGCATGGGAACAACATGACAAATTTTCATAGAATGAACTTCACATAAAGTCCAAAGAATGCATGCCAATAGCAAGAAAAAATACCATAGAATAAACTTCACATAAATTCCAAAGAATGCATGACCACATCATGAAAAATGCCATGGAATGAAATTCACATAAAATCTAAAGAATGCATGCCAACAACATGACAAAATGCCATAATAACGTATTTCATATCTTTTCCCAACAAAAGGATTCACATAAACTATTTGACAAAATGCCACAATCCATACTCATGTATTTATGCCAATTAAAATATTGCAAACTAACTATTTGTCAAAATGTCTCAACACTTAATATTTTTAAATTTGTCAATCAAGAGATTGCACACAATCTGTTTGACAAAATGTCACCACACATCTTCATAGAAATATTCCAAACAAAATATTGCATGCCAATTATTTGTCAAAATGTCTTAACACATAATATTTTAAATATATAAACCAGATGATTGGATACAAATTGATGACAAAATGCAATGAACTAACAACAAAACTACAAGAAAGAACATAGCCACTAATAGTAAAACTACATCGTAGAAATCAACCCAAAACACAATGATCTAACAGCTAGTCTGTAACAAATAACACAACAAATAAAATCTAAAATGAAACAATGAAACAACCAAAAACATGGCGCTATAACAACCAATTCTGCATCAAAAAATGTAGTAACTAACAACTACAACACAACATGGAATCAATAAAAAAAAGTGATCTCAGGAGATAATGTTGCAGCAAAAAAAATAGCAATAGGTAAAATATAGCTTGAAATCAACCAAAATTTGAAACTAAAAATGTCAAAACCATCTCTAAATACCCAAGTGAATAGCATCATTAATTCTATTTATCAAACAAGGAGGTAAAACAAAATGTCATGCACTCATACTAGAGAAATTAGAAATCTAAAATTCCCATAATGAGAAAACCATATTTTCCCAATACCCATAAAGGATAGATCAAAAATATTAATACCTAGAATGAGAAAACCATATTTCTCAATACCCATAAATTATAGATCAAAATTATTAATACGCACAATGAAAAAGACATTTTTCTCAATACTTATAAAGGATAGATCAAAAATATTAATACCCAAAATGAGAATATGCATATTTCTCAATACCTTAAAAAAAGGGATAAATCAGAATATGCATTTATTTATAAAATATTGCATAGGATAAAAATTAGAAACCCTTTCCTGAGATATTCAAGATGAAAGAAGACAAAAACTCTGGACTTTTCCTCCTTCCTTCTCTACTATTTTCTCTAGCTTTTAGCTCCACACCACACGAAATGAAACCCCAAAACCTTATTTATTTTCTAGAAAAATTCTCCACAAACATGGCTGCACCAAAAAAGGTGAAATCCCATAATGGAGGCCCAAAAATCAGCCAATATTTCCATAAAAACCTCCAGAAAATTCTCCTAGAATTTTTGATAGAGTTTCCCCTCTAATTCCTCCTCTCCTTCACGCCATGCCAAATGGCTAAAATAAAAACCTAAATCCCATTTATGCCATGGATTCAAAATCCATTAAAATAACATTAAAACTCCCAAAATTCCACCACTTAGCTTTAGTCTAAGTTTTATTTTTATTTTTGTAATAAAACTTATATGCCATATTCCATAAGGAATGGTTAATACATAATTTAATGCCAAGATAAATCACAAGCCAAATTCCATTAAGCACCAATCAAATGCCACCTCATAACAATAATCATATGGCCAAGTCAAAGCATGACCAAAACAAATGCCAAGCCACATTGTCAAGTGATCACCTAAGTACGTTATTTCCAAGTCAATATAATTCACAAATGCTCAAATTTGAGCACATGGATAACATTACACCATCCACACTTCCATATCACCCAAAATTCCAAAATATTGTCACCCAATCAAAGGGTGAGTTCTAACTCATGGAAGAGTGGGCACTTGTGTGTATACATACATGTGTATGCACACAACCACCGTTAGTGTTTATATGCTCACGTACCTATTATCATACTCATATGGGTATATGGACTAATTTCCATTATTTCATACATTACACTCATACCTTTATGAGTGAATGACAAAAACACAAACTACAACCAAGAAGAAACAACCAAAATAGATTCATTAATAATACGAAGTCCCAAAATTCAGGATGTTACATCTTCCCCCCTTAACAAGGGTAATTTCTGATTACCAAGACTTGAAAATAAATGGAAAATTATTTCTTACGTACTCAACATCTTCCCAAGTGGCACTTCATTCACTTAGGTTGTCCCATTAGACCAAAACTTGTTGAATATCTCCATTTCACAATTTAATGCTTCATTGCGATAATATCCTTACTAGCTCAAGTTGAAAAATTCATCTTATCATCTACTTGCAAGTTCTACCAAGTTAGTACATGTGAAGGATCATGCACATATTTTCTCAAAAGCAAGACATGAAATACATCATGAATCTTGGAAAGTGAAGGAGGAAATTCTAACATGTAGGATACAACATTGATTTTCTCCACAATTTCAAATGGACCAACAAATTTGGAGTAAATAGATGCTCCAGAATTTTTGATCTATTTAAGCTTGAATGGCTTACCCAACAAGAAATGCCTTCATTTCTTAAGAGTGTGAACTACTACATCCAACTATAAGTCATGTGAGGGATAGTTCATATCATTAGGCTTTAATTTATGTGACTCATAAGCCACTAACTTTCCTTCTTGAGTTAATAGACCCCTAAACCGTCAAAGGATGCATCATTCCAGACCTCAAAAGAGTTGTTTGGATCTAGAACTAGCATGATAGGTGTGGTAGTAAGATCATGTTTCAACTTTAAATATGATTCCTCACACCTAGAAGTCCATTCAAAACATTTACCTTTTTGATGCAGCGATGTGATAGGATGGGATATTCGTGAAAACTCATTGACGAACCTTATATAGTACCAAGTTAAGATCATGAAACTTTGGAACTTTTTCACATTTTTAGGAGCCATCTATTATTCAATAGCTTTAATCTTGAATAGATCCATAGAAATCCCATCATTATAAATAATATGTCCTAAGTAGTGAACTTTATCATTATAAAACTCACACTTAGATAGTTTTACATATAATTTGTGGTCTCGAGCCTCTATAGAACCATTCCTAAATGTTGTTAATATTCTTGTTCATTTCTATAATAGATTAAAATTTCATCTAGGAAGACTAATACAACTTATCCAAAAATCTCTAAAAACAATATTCATCAGGTTCATAAAAGTAGTCGGGCATTGGTCAAACCAAAAGGCATAAACGTGAATTCATAGTGTCCATATATTGTACATAAGGTTGTTTTATGCACATCTTCCTCTTTTATTCTAAGTTGATGATAACTAAAACTTAAGCAAATCTTAGAAAATACAACTACCCCTTTCATTTTATCAAATAAATCATCTATCCCGGGCAATGGATATTTTTTCTTAATGGTAACCTTTTATACCATGTAGTAATCAATCCACAACCTTAATGTACCATCTTTATTTTTAACAAAGACCATTGGTGCTCCCCAAGGAGACACACTTGGCCTAATCATTCCTTGTTTAAGAAGTTCTTGCAGTTGAACTTTTAGCTATTGCAATTCCACATTATTCATTCTATAAGGTTCCTTAGAGGTAGGGGCTGAACCTAGCATGATATATATTAAAAATAAAACTCTCTTTTTGGGGACAAACCTGGTAACTCTTTAGGAAAAACATCCCTAAACTCAGTTAATATTGGATAATCATTAAAACTAGGTTCCTTTAGCTCAGGAATCTCTTCCATGTGTAAGGAAAATAAGAGACAATCCTTACATACAACTATTTTCAACTATCAAACAGAAAGAGTGGATAAAAACTTGTTTTTAATACTAAACATAACTTGTTCAAAGCCAAAATCTTCAAAATAGACTATTCTCTTTTCAAAACAATCAATATGAGCTTTACGGTCTTACAACCAATCCATGCGAACAATAAAATCATAAAATCCCAAAGGCACAACATGCAGATTTAATAGCATGCATCGGAGATAGCGAGCGATGGAGATAGCGACGGAGGTACAGTCAGTGTGGTTTCCGCTATTTTGGCTGTAGAATGTCTGCATTCTAGGCCAATAATAGCTGAGAGGAGGATACTTACTGACAAGAATCAGATGGATGAAAAGCTGCAAATTGAAAAAGTGGACACACTTGGGATCCACACCTTTGGCCTGGAACAAGATTCTCCAAAACCCTAACAATAAA
This sequence comes from Taxus wallichiana var. yunnanensis, assembly GCA_018340775.1. Taxonomy (NCBI): domain Eukaryota; kingdom Viridiplantae; phylum Streptophyta; class Pinopsida; order Cupressales; family Taxaceae; genus Taxus; species Taxus wallichiana. The sequence goes on from CM031234.1 coordinate 84,601,050, forward strand.
GTGGGTCCACAATCGACTGAAAGAGGACAATTCACGTGGGAAAAGGACAATGAAGGTGCTACCTATCTAATGGTCCCAGATGGATGCGTAAATAGGGCTTTGGACAAAGAAAATCTCTCCCTTGTGGGTAAGTTTCTAAGCTTCAGACCTAATATTGATTTTATTAGAAAATGGGCTCTTAGAAAGTGGAAACCTAAGGGGGATATGAGTATTACCATCATGCCATAGGGTTTTTTTCTAGAAAAAATTAATCAGTAGATTGATTTAGAATTAGTGCTTCTGAGAGGACCGTGGTGGCTAGGTAATATGGGCCTCTTTTTGAAAAAATGGTATCCAGGGTTTGACTCGAACATTGAAAATATAAACACCATTCCAATCTGGTGTAGACTCCCTAGGCTACCGTTGCAATTTTGGGATGATGAAATCTTGCTAAACATTTCTAAATCCATAGGTGCTGCAATTGGGTTGAATGGACCCACGAGAAATAGATCCAAACTTGCCTTTGCTTGATTCTGCATTTCTTCTGAAATGGAGCAGGAGTTACCGGAGCACATCATCTTGAAATCTAAGTATGGAATGTGGACCCAAAAAATTGAATTTGAAACCTTTCATTTAAGGTGTAAGCAATGTCATCGTATTGGACACTTCACCAAAAAATGTCCTAATAAGGAGATCTCTACAGAGGAGGCTAAACACAAAAAGAAAGAACAAATTGAGGGTTTTTAAGAAATGACAAAGGAAAGCAGGGTTCTAGACAGTGAAAGCCAGAGAGAAGAAAAATCCCCTAACCAGCCTGAGTTAAACTACAATAAAAGGAAAAAAAAGGGGTTTAGAACTTCAATAAGGAAACACGTGGTCTAGCGTCCTCAAACCCCAGCGGTAGCTTTGCATGGAGCACCAATCAGAAACAAAGAGGACTTAGAAATGCAAAATCCAGTAAAGGTGACTATGGAGGTGGACAAAGAAGAAGGAACTATAAAGGTAAATATCATCCCTAAGGATCTAGCTCAGACTTTGGAACTCCCAAATGGCACTAAGGAAGCCAAGATAGATAATTTTCTCTGGACATGATTAAGGAAATGTTAGAGAAGAACAACATGAGTACAAAAGAATCATTACACACTCCAAGGGGCGAAAGTAAAATCTCAACCATAAAGGGAAACTCTTGCTTCAAACACAGATCAGCAGATCTACCTCCTTGCTTCAGCAACAGATCAACAGATCCACACTTGATTGACAGTAAGCAGAAAGAGAAAGAGGAGGGAGAAGTAACACCATTTAAAGAAGATGAGGAACTAACTTCTGGATTCATAGAGGTCATTTCAAAAAAAAAATAAAAAGAATGAAAGGATTTGAAATGATCCCAGAATCGCTATACAATGAAAAGAAAAATAAAATTGACAATTGGGAAACTTCAACATCCAGAACTACTAGATCTTCTGCTAGAAGACTAGTAGATTTTGGAAGTAGTTCTAAAAGAGGAAGGCCCTCAAAAAAGACTCTTAGATCCAAGAGAATAGAGAAAGACATTGCAGATGGAACTCAACATCAATTGAGCCATTAGGCAATACCAACTCCCATTTCTATTAAATGAAGATTATCTCTTGGAACATCTCGAGGACTAAACGAAACTCCAAACAAAGAATCATTAAGGAGTTACAGGATTCTAGTAGTCCTAGTATTTTGATTTTGCAGGAAACTAAGATGAAAGCTAAGATCCTTGAAATTAGTAAAAAAATTGGGAAAACTCTGACATGGTGTGGTGGACTATCGTGAGCCTCTGGAGGTCTGGCTACTCTTTGGGATAAAATACACTGTACTAGTATGATTCTTAATGCTAGCACTAATCATCTTGCTATTAAATTTCATGCTATTGAGAACAATGGTGAATGGATCCTTTCTAATATCTATGCCCCTAATACGGTTAGTGGGAGACGTAAAATTTGGATTGATCTTAAGATATTTACAACCCAACATATTACAAAAAAGCGGCTTATCATGGGTGACTTCAATTCTCCTCTAAACCCAGGTGAAAAATATAGAGGAATCTCCAGCTTTTCCACAGGTATGGAGGAATTTGTAGATTTTGTTTCTGATCTTAATCTCTTGGATGTGGATCTCCACAGGAATAAATACACCTAGAAAAATAGAAGGTTAGGAAAAGATCTTATCCAAGTTAGACTGGATAGAGCCCTGATTTCTACTAGTTGGATTCTCAGTTAGGACTTCCACCTCTCTTCCCTGCCTAGAATTGGATCGGACCACAATCTGATTGCCTTAAATCTTCTCAATTGGACTAAGCCCATCAGAAGCTCATTCAAATTTGAAAATATGTGGATGGAGCATGATGACATTTATGACAAAATTAAAGAGTGGTGGGTTTGGAATGGTGAAGGCAGTGCTCAATTTAGATTGATTCAGAAGCTCAAAATATTGAAAACAAGTTAAGACTTGGAATAAAAGAGTTTTTGGTAATGTGTTTGAAAAAAATTTAAAACAAAAGCTCCAAGATCTGGAAATCAAAATGAATACAATGGGGAGATCTTTTGAAGACCAAACTGAGGAAAAGAATATTCTTTCAGAGCTGCATACGATTTGTAGCAGAGAAGAATCCTTATGGAGACTAAAATCTAGGGCTATCTGGTTAAAAAAGGAGATAGAAATACGGTTTTTTTCATATGACCACTTTGAAGCACAAATCTTGTAATAGGATTATGGAAGTGGCTAAAAGTAATGGCACTATTATAAAAGATCCCAAAAGCATCAAAGAGGAAGCTCTCAATTTCTATAAAAAACTTCTTAATGAGAGGAATATCATTGCTGATGAGGTAATTTCTTTCATGTTGGAGGCTATTCCCCAAGACAAAATTGAGGAGCAGAGATTTAAAGATATCACTAAAGCTATCACACTTGAAGAACTACAAAAAGTTGTGTTTACTTTAGAAGGCGACAAGGCTCCGGGCCCGGATGGTTTTTCTATTAAATTTTTTTAGAAATTTTGGGAAATATGTTTGGATGATCTTCTCAGAGTGGTGAATGAATTCTATAGAACTGGGGACCTTTTGAAAGAGCTGAATAACACCCACATTGTGCTTGCTCCAAAAAAATGGATGCTAAGGACTTCAAAGACTTCAGACCCATCAGCCTTGTGAATGTTATCTATAGAATTTTTACCAAAATCATTGCTACCAGGCTTCAATTTATTATGAATGATTTAATCTCAAGGCAGCAAAGTGGATTCATTAAAGGTAGGATTATCCAAGATGGAGTGATTATGGTACATGAGACCATACACTCTATGGAAAATAATAAAAAGTAAATATGGTCCTTAAGCTTGATATGAATAAAGCCTTTGACAAGGTCTCTTGGGTTTTTCTAGACAAAGTTTTAATTAAATTTGGTTTTCTGCTAAATTCAGAAAAATTATTAAGGCTTGCATCACTATGGTCAGATTCTTAGTGGTGGTTAACGGTGAGCCAGTGGGATTTTTCACAAGTAGCAGAGGGCTAAGACAAGGGGACCCCATATCCCCCTGCTCTTCATTCTTATGGCAGACAGTCTTAGTAGATCAATTGGTAAAGCAATTATTGACGGTCTTCTGAAAGGTTCAAAGCCCACTTCCATCAGTCAAGCAACTTCTCATCAGCAATTTGTGGATGATACAATTCTTCTCTTAATGGCATCCGTCCTTGAAGCTAAGGCTACCAAGGCTATTCTATAACTTTATGAAGTTGCTTCTGGGAAAGAGATCAATTATGATAAAAGCTCCATTTTCTTCTTCAATACTCCTGAGGAAAGACAACTTAAAATTGCAAAAATTCTGGGATGTAAAATAAGTGCACTTAGGACTCCCTCTTGGCACTAAAAAAGTTTCTACCAAGGTGTGGAATGATCTGTTGGCGAGATTTCAAAAAAATGGTTGGATGGAAAGGAGCCATTCTTTCTAGTGCAGTAAATGCCTACTCATAAAAAGCACTCTTCAAAATCTACCTATCTATATCATGTCTCTATATAAGATCCCTTCTACCTTTAGAGAAAAAATTGAGAGGATTCAGAAAAACTTCTTATGGCAGGGCATGGAGGAGAAGTTTAAATATCACTTAGTTGCTTGGGATAAGGTTTGTACTCCAAAATCTATAGGAGGCCTGGGCATAAAAGACATCAAGAAAATGAATGAGGCTCTTATTGTGAAAATGGGTTGGAGAATGCTATCTGAGAAGCAACCCTGGATAGAATTAATTAAGGCTAAATACCTTAATCAACAAGCTATCTTTTCTTTTCTTCAAGATGAGCATCTTCCTTATGGTTCCATTTTTTGGAATAACTTAGTGAAGAGCAGAAATTTCATAAAACAAGGAAGTAAGTGGAAAGTGGGAGATGGTTGTGATATAAAATTCTGGGACGATAATTGGTTTAATTGCAGCCTTATGGATAGATTTGGTGTAGTCAAAGATAGTCTTGAAAGCAAGTATGGCACTAGAATCAAGGATTATATTGAAAGAAAGGGTAACAAAAAGAAATGGAAAAAAATTTCTGTGGATAGAGATGATCTAATCCAAACTATTTCCTCCTGCAAGATCAGTTGGACCTTATCCCCTTAAGTCAGCTAGAAGTTAAGGATGAGTTGGTCTGGAGCAGTTCTATTGATGGGAACTACTCTGTTAAAACTGGTTATAATACTTTCTTCGACAATAGTCAAACTGAGTTTAAATGGAGTAGAATTTGGATGAATGAGCTAACACCTAAAATTAAATTTTTCTTTTGGCTTGCTCTCAGGGGTAGAATTCTTACCACTAAAAACCTGATAAGAAAAGGTTTTATAATGCCTAATAGGTGTCATCTGTGTAAAAAAGACTCTGAGGATATCAGTCATTTGCTTATCCATTGTGAATATGCTACCAAAATGTGGAGTTTTTCCCTCTCTAATTTTAAAGCTTCCTGGGTGGTTCCAAAGGATTTCAGTCAGCTCTGGACCCAATGGAGCCCACCCTATAAACATTGTGTTGTGAGAAGGCTCTGGAATTTGGTAATGCCTCATATTATTTGGAGGATATGGAAAGATAGAAATGATATCATCTTTAGAAATAGTAAACAGAATTATAAGCTCAGTATTGGGAAAATTTCTAGTGCTATTAAAGAGAATATTGCTAGATTTAAACCCCCCAAGAACAAGAGTTATCCAGAAAATGAAGAGCATATCTTGTCCCAATGGTAGATTGGAGCTGACAATATCCAAAATAATTTAGGTAATAATATTGATAGATCTTTGATACACTGGCATCCTCCTGATCTCAACTGGTGTAAGTTGAACTTTGATGGGGCCTCTAAGGGTAACCCTAGAATTATAGCTGGGGGAGGAGTGATCCGGGATCATAAAGGCAGTTTGGTTGTTGCTTATACCAAGAAATGGGAATACAAACTAATCATTTTGCTGAAGAATTTATCCAGCTAATGGGGCCTTAGAATTTCTCAGACTCATAATATCCAAAATCTCATTCTAGAAGGAGACTCGCTTAATATCATTAATCATCTTAATCAGTGTTCGCCCCCAAGTTGGAACATCAAGGACTTCATCTTGGAATCCATAAGTATTTTCCAAACCTTTAATAATATTCGGATCAAGCATACTTACCGGAAGGTAACAAGGTGGCAGATGCATTGGCTAACTATGGCATAAATGTTAATCACATTATTTGGGATAATAGTGATCACATTCCTGAGTAGATTCAAAACAACATACAAGCGGATACTTATGAGCATGCAAATTTGGAATAAGATAAATGAGCATTTGGAGTGGGTCTTTAAGAATAAGACTTTCACACATGCTGATAAGTTTAAAACAACACTTAAGTAGATCTTGATGGGAAATCAAGGATATAGAAAGTATAATGATGATTTAAAGTGGATTTATCTGAAGATTAAAGCCACACATGCAGGAAATATTGTGCCTATAACAGCTATTAAATAGATTTTTACAGATTTTCAAGTCCGTAGTAAGGATGATGATGATCTGGAGTGGGTTTCTAAGGGGGCTGATGTTCACACATGTGGGATCTCACAGGTACAGAGCAGCATTTATGCAGGCATTCATGGGAAGTGTTATGATAGCAACTACACTATTCATCATTCCCATCGCGTGAGAAAAAATAGAGAAAGGTGGGTTGGAAACTGTGTCTATTATAGAATTCCTCATAGGGATTTTGAATTTTACACTTTCAATCACTTAAGCATGGTGAAAATGGGAGGATCCCCTTGTCAGATTGAGCCCAACGAGGACCTAGAGTGGAAGAATAATGAAGAGCTTTGGAATCTTCTCAACCAGGGAGGCATTACTAATTTTATTGAGAAGATACAGGGTCACGACCAAAGCATTTCCATGTAATTTGTGAAGGATTGGAAGGACCACAAAGTTGAATATGGCGGACAGAAAATTTTGATCAATGAAGAGTTAATCACCGAAGCTACAGGCCTTGGAATGGATGGGTACCGCTTTTTCAATAAAAGGATTGACAAGCCTGCTGAGGAGAGGAAATTTGTGGAGGGTAATGAGAAACTGGTATTTGTCATGGTGGGTTTACAGGTCATCTCTATCCCTCTACCTTTTGACGAGGTCACCCGTATGATGGTGTGATACATCTCTTTAGAGGGGAGATTTGTCACAGTGCCCTTAAAACATCTTGTGTTCCTCAATCACTTCCGCAGAAATTTCACGGTATGTTTCCCTCATTATCTAGCTTAATTCTCTTGAGCGCTCCATTTTGGAGTTCCAAAATCATACTCATGTGGTCCCTTTGCATCAAGGTCTCATTTTCTTGTTGCATAAACTTTGTCTTCTTAAGCTTCCCGGCATTCCAACTTCCCCCATCTCTGTTCCATCTTTTCCCCTCACCGCTTGTTGATACCCCAATCTCTTCTCCTTCTATCCCCATCACCACTGCTGCTACCCCTATGCCTTCCTTCTCGGCTCCCCCTGTCATCCCCCACCTCTGCTCCCACCCCCTTCACCTCCACTTCGACCAGACCTATAACTAGGTCTTCTAAAAGATTGAACCTGGATACCCCTATTTCGGGAACATCCCTCAAGACTTGGAGGTTGCTCATAATCTCCTTCATATTAGTAGTATAGGTTCTCAGGAGACACACACTGAGAGCTCCACAAAAATTCTAGAAGCATTAGAAACAAACATGTTGTTGTTGAAAGAAGAAGTCAAAAACTTGGCTAAGCAAAAAGGTAAGAGGATGAAGGAGGAGGAGGCTGATATTGACAATAAATAGGTTGATGATATCTACAAAAACTTTACTCCCTGGACAACCATCTAGGGAAAACCAAGACTCACCATGACCATAATATGGCTATATTTAGTGCAATCGAGGAATTTATTGAGCAGCATGTCCGCTGCGTCTCTAATCTCAGTGGAATACCAGCAACTCTTTGGGGCACGAAAAAGAAAGAAAACAAACCATTCAACAGCTGGATATTACTGACCCTACTCATATGATGGCATTGGCTATGTTCACCTCCTGCAGACTATTAAATCTAGAATTTCCAAAGCCGCCAAGAAGTAATTGTGGATCTGCACTGCTCTTGCTGCCTTCTATCGTGTTTTTGTTGTTTTTTTGTTGTTTTTTGGCTGCTCTTCTGCAGTGTTTGAACTGGTTTGATGTTTTGGGGTAACTTCTCTTTGGTTACCCTATATTTTTATGTCTTATATGGATCTTGATCCTTTTTATAATGTTTTTCATTCCTATTCTGGCTTCTAGGCCCTCTTTATATACAAGGGTATAGTCCCTTTCAAAAAACTATTTGCCAATAATAATAAAAACATGCAGATTTAATCTAGTTTTAAACATTCCTAGATCAACTTCTATTTGATCTAAATATTCATAAATCAAAAATTTCTTACTAGTTCCAAATTCTACTTGCCATTTTTCTTTCATAGGAACAGCTTTGATTTAGCATTTACACTATTCTAGGAGACAAAAAGCAATCAAAAGCTACAAAATTATATAGAACATAAATTTTTGCGTCAAAAAATTTACCTCTAGTCTTAATAGGGTTGTTTGATGCTCAATTTTTTGGTTATCTACCGCAACATAGAATTGGTGGCTTATTTCCTTGCTTGCAAGGAATTCTAAGAAATCTCTTTGATAATGGTTTTTACCACATTTCCAACAACCTTGTTGAGGTTCTTTTTTTTCCACTAGAACCTTATTAGCTCCTATAACAGTGTGTATCTATTACCACTAACTTGTTGATTAATTAGTTTTGTTTAATAGGATATCTTTTCCTTCCTCAATTATTTTTCCCATTAAACTTTGTATTATTATACTTACCATTAAAAGCATTCCTTTTAAAATCAGGTTTCCAGTAAGGTCTAGAAGAGGAAACAATAGTCTTCTTGTTGTTTCTTTCTTTCTCTTTCATTCATTAGCGGTATCTTAGCCGAGACTATTCTTTTTCTTCAACCCTATAGGTTGCACTAACCACTTGGGAAAGACTCTTATGGTTGACCATGTTTACATATTTCCGGATAACCTCCCTCAAACCTATTTTGAACTTGGTTACTTTGGACTCTTCATCCTTCATATAATCCACATGTCGGATCAGATCTAAAAATGAGCTTCATACTCAGCTACAATCATGTTATTTTGTTTCAAACTATGAAACTCACTTTACTTCCTTTCTTGGTGATTAGCCGAGACATATCTAGTTATGAATTTCTTCTCAAACTTTTCCTAAGTAATGGTGGAGTCTACATAACCCTTAAATTGCTTCAAATGATCCCACCATAGAACAACATGTTCTTCAAGGTGATAAATTGTAATACAGGCCTTGGTGTTGGATTTGTAATCATGCAACCCAAATTATTGTTGTAGGTTAAACAACCAAGCCTCGTATTTTTCACTGAGTCAATGGATAACCCTTTGAATATAGGAATAGGAAATTTCTTTAATTCCTTAAGTGATGTATCTATTAGTCTCTTCCTAGGGTTTCCTCTCAATGAGCACATAGTTGATTGTTCAAGTCTCCCAGGTTTACCTCATGTTGTTCATGTCTTACTTGATTACCTCCTAGGCCACTATGTCTCTCTAGGTTCCTCTCATGAGTTTTCAATCTATCTTTCAAATTTTTAATGGTCCTAATAATTTCATTTAGGACTTCTTCATGGGGGTTAAGGATGGGGTTGATGTTTTCACCAATTTCTCTACTTATACCTCTTCCATCTCCTCCCCTTTGGCCACCACGGCCTTGGTTTTGATTTTCACACCACCATTCTGCTGTGAGTTCTTACCATTGTTCTGGTAAGTAAAAATATAAGTATTATATAATGTTCCCAAAGTCCTAAGTGTGTAAACAACCTCTCTCTGATACCAAGTGTAAGGAGCTCAAAAACCAAGGTCCAAATTATTTTTTAACTCCCTCTGTTTAATTGATATTTTTATTTCAAACATAATCAAATCATAAAACTAAACAATCAAATCATATATGCATGAAATAGTGGTACAAATCAGATTTGAATCCAAAATATGTTTCATTAATTCCAATATCTCAGTACAACTTGTAATTTTACATGCAATGTCAAAGAGCCTCATAAGATTATACAATATAATTGGTTATTTCAGAAATACAAGTACAATTTATTACATGAGAAGAAATATAAAAACAACTAAACAAGGTCCAAAATAAGCTCATATCCCTTTCAGATTCTTTCCTTTCCTTTATCTTTATAGTGCCATGTATTTCCCACAAAGGTTCGGTTCAAATTGAATTGGAAAGAGTTTCCATTTTCATACATGTAGTATTCTACAAATGAAAACATATCCGCAATATACAATCATGCATCAACATACAAATTCATCCATTATTATAATAATGATGTCAATAAGCATGTATACATGCATGAACTAACCAAGTTTAGAATATCATTCTTGAGTGGTGCCTTCAACCATCATACATGAAATGCTTAAAACTTACCACATGTAAGACTGATTACATAATGCATTTCATAATAATATTTCATGCCAAATCAAATCAACATACCAACTGTTTGATGAAATGTCACATATAGGCTCCATGCAAAAAGGAGAATGCATACTAACCAATTGACAAAACGTCAACATGAACTTCACTTCACAAGCTCAAAATGAACAACATGCCAAATCAGATCAGCAACATAACATATTTTTCAAAAGGCACAACAAATCCTTTATACCCAAAGAATGCATGCCAACCGTATGACAAAATGTCATAATATAAACTTCCAATATAATCCAAAGAATGCATGCCAACAACATGAAAAATTCCTTAGAATGAACTTTACATAAAGTACAACGAATGCATGCCAACATCATGAAAAATACCATAGAAAAACTTCACATAAAGTTCAAATAATGCATACCAACAACATGACAAAATGAAAAAATACTATAAAATGAAATTCACATAAATTCCAAAGAATGCATGCCAATAACATGAAAAAATTCCATAGAATGAACTTCACATAAAGTCCAAAGAATGCATGCCAACATCATGATAAAATCCATAATAATGTATTTCATACATTTTCCCAACAAAAGGATTCACGTAAATTGTTTGAAAAAATGCCACAATCCATACTCACGTATTTATGCCAATTAAAATATTGCATACTAACTATTTGTCAAAATGTCTCAACACTTACTCTTTTTACATTTTCCAATCAAGAGATTGCACACAATCTATTTAACAATTTCTCACCAAACATCTTCATTATTCCAAACAAAATATTGTATCCCAATTGTTTGTCAACATGTATTAACACATAATCATTTAAATATTCCAACTAAATTATTGTATACAAATTTTTAACAAAATGCAGTAAACTAACAACAAAATTGTAGCAAAAAACGCAGAAAATTGTAGTGTAGAAATCAACCCAAAACATTGTGATCTCGACAACTAGTGTTGTAGAAAATAACACAATAAATAAAATCTAAAACATAGCAAACGAAACAACCAAAACACAACACTCTAACAGCCAATGTTGTAGCAAAAATTCAGCAACTAACAACTAAAACGTAGCATGGAATCAACCAAAAATAGTGATCTACCAATTAATGTTGCAACAAAAAAACAACTAATAGATAAAATGCAGCTTAGAAATCAACCAAAATATGGAACTAAAAATTTCAAAAACCATCTCTAAATACCCAAGTGAATAGCATCATTAATTCTAGTTATCAAACAAGGAGGTAAAATGAAATCTCATGCACTCATATTGGAGAAATTAGAAATCTAAAATGCCCATAATTAGAAAACCATATTTTCCCAATACCCATAAAGGGTAGATTGAAAATATTAATACCCAAAATGAGAAAACCATATTTCTCAATACCCATAAAGGATATATCAAAATTATTAATACCTAGAATGAGAAAACTAAAATTATCAATACACATAAAGGATAGATCGAAATTATTAATACCTTAATGAGAAAATTAGATTTCTCAATACCCGGAAAGAAAAGGGACAAATCAGAATACTTATTTATTTATAAAATATTGCATAGGATAAAAATTAGAAACCCTTTCCTGAGAGATTCGAGATGAAAGAAGACCAAAAAAACTTTGCACTTTTCCTCCTTCCTTCTCTATTGTTTTCTCCAACTTCTTAGCTCCACACCACATGAAATGAAACCCCAAAACCTTATTTATTTTCCAAAAAAATCTCCACAAACATGGCTGCACTAGAAAAGGTGAGATCCCATAATGGAGGCCCAAAATCAGCCAATATTTCCATAACAACTTCTAGAATATTCTCCCGTAATTTTTGATAGAGTTCCCCCTCTAATGCATCCTCTCCTTCACTCCATACCAAATGGATAAAATAAAAACCTAAATCCCATTTATGTCATGGATTCAAATTCTATTAAAATAACATTAAAACTCCCAAAATTCCACCACTTAGCTTTAGTCTAAGTTTTATTTTTATTTTTTAAATAAAACTTATGTGTTATATTCTATAGGGAATGGTTAATACATAATTTAATGTCAAGATAAATCACAAACCAAATTCCATTAAGCACCAATAAAATGCCACCTCATAACAATAACCATACAGCCAATTCAAAGCATGACCGAAAACAATTCCAAGCCACATTGTCAAGTGATCACCTAAGCACGTTATTTCCAAGTCAAAATAATTCACAAATTCTCGAATTTTAGCACATGGAGAACATTACACCAGCCAAACTACCATATCACCAAAACTACCAAAACATTTTCACCCAATCAAAGGGTGAGTTCTAACTCATAGAAGAGTGGGCACGTGTGCATATACACACATTTGTATGCACACAAATATGTTAGTGTATATACATAGTATATATGCTCACATGCATACAATCATACCCATACAAGTATATGGACTAATGTCCATTATTTCATGCATTACACTCATACTTTGATGAGTGACTCGATTTAAAACACAAATCAGTAACCAAGAAAAAACAATAAAAAAATCATAAATAATACGAAGTCCCAAAATTAAGAATGTTACAAATCCCCTCCTTCCTATGCATGGGGAGGCTCCCATTATTGAATTTAAACTATCCTAATTCTGTGGGGTGGCCAAATAGGTTGGGGATCACATAGGAACACTTCACTAAACCTATGACAAAGTGCTTGTATGGGGTACAAGGGAGGAATTTGCAGCGATGAGGGATAAAGGAGATAAATTAGGAAAGAGAGGGTTAATGTTGTGAGTAAGCACTAGCAGAATTCACATACATCAACCAGAGTAAGTCCACATCTAATTATAAGAACACAATAATGTAAACCATGATAAGAAAAAAAAATCATAGACAAATATTTCCATGAATTCATTCATTAAATGCGCATACACTTTTCTAGGATTTACAAGATTATCATACATGAAAAACTGGAAAGAGAGATTATAGGAACATGAAACAAGAAATACAAGAATAGAAAATTTTATTGCTTGATGTAGAAATGGAACTCTCAACAACATACATTCAACCAACAATTTCCAACCCCTTAGAATTGAGAAACCATTTCAATTTATCACATTTCAATTTTTCCTTTCATCTACCCCCACATGACTCTTCACCTATCCTCATCACTCGTGACCATTCATATTCTTAGGAAGTGAGTATTTTTCTTATCATTTAAAAAAGGAATCTTACAATTTTTAGTTAATGGTCACTTAATTGAATTGGAAGAAATAGCAAAAATTACATTCTCAATTTGAAATTAGAATATGGAGAGAGAGAGAGAGAGAGGAGAGAAAGGGAAGGGATTGGCTGATCTATTGTTGATGAAGAACTTGCTGATTTGAGGCATGGTGATCAAAATATTCTCCTTTTGTAAGTTGCATGGGCATTTTAGACTGATTAATGAGCTCTTAAGAACACCGTTGTGAGACCTCTTGGTGTTAATCTAAGATGACCATGAGCATTACTCATGATAGCTCCTTCTTGATCTCACAATGAGAGTGAGGATCACTTTATTACTCTTAGTATTTCAGAATTGTCCCTTGTTGTCAAAAATCAACTTCATAATGCTTGAATCTCTATATTTTTTCCTCACTTATCGCAATAGGCCTCTATATGCAAGTGGAAGATATATCCCTTGATTGTAATTCTTGAGAAGTGACTACCGAATAGAATGATGTGAGGAGATGGAAATGACCACATCACAAGGTTTGGGGTGAATGTTTAAGAACACTACCAAGTGGATGGAATAGAGTTGATGCTCATTCTTATGACTATGGTGCTCAAACCTCTTGATGCTCAACCTTCATCCACCACAACTGAATCCCACATTACATCTAAATGAGATTGTTTATAAGTGACAAATGTTTGAAATATAATGAGGTGATTCCTTGATTCTTCACACATGGTGATCTTGAGTACCTTAAAATCTCAATTTTATCAATTCAACTTGATTTTAGGAGAGATGATATATTTTCCTATTTCGTAACTCACTTCCTTAAACAAGATTCCACTTGGATGGAAGCATTTCTCAATTACTCCTCATGGATATATGTTCCTTCTCTATGAGGTAAATATTGATCCTAGATGAAACTTGAAGTAAGGAATTAGAGTGAATCCCATGTTATTATCCTACACACTATGATGAAACACTACAAACTCCAACTTAAATAACTTGCATATGTGAGCTCCTTACCTTGAATGGATTAAGTGTTTAGAAACACTTAATAGGGTATACATTTCTTAATATCACTTATTCCCTTACTCCTACATAATAATTTTCATCATTCTCATGGTAACCATACTCTCGATGAATTGAATTTGAATGAAGTTATTAATCCTCTTCGACCTCTTTATTAACTACACAATGTCCCTAAATTTCACCCATTAAACCTTGATATGTTATGTCTTTCTCCTTACCAAAATTGTGATCGGGATGATGCTTCAGGATCTTTTGAAGGGTGAATTATATTTTTTGAGATATGAGACAACCTTATAACCATGTAAGGATGGAAAAAAAGGATATGATTGAAAATGGATCCATTTGCACTAAAAAATGAGACTTTCTATTTTTAGCAGGTGGTACTGGACATGTTATTTTGGGAAAAATTTCCTGCTTTCTCAAATTTGATCTTTGGAATCCTCTGAAACACTCAATTCAACTCCATTGATGATGTTTTACCTTTTTTAGCAAAATTTTTCCGTAACTCATTATTTTAGGAAAATTTCCAATTTTCCTTTTTATTATTCCGCATTTACATTTTGGATATGTTGAGTGTTCATAGCTTGCAATTTTTAGAGGGTTACTATTTTAGTAAGTGGTAGAACTAAAAACTATTTTTTATAATGTACACTTACCATTCTCTATTTGTAAAAAAATCATCATCGGATTTGGTTCTACGTTGTGAACCCGTGGTTCAATTTCATCGTGTTCTACCTACTAGAATTCACGCAAATCAAAAAGGAAAATTCTAGGGAAAAAGTTTCAAGTATGAAGCTATGATGGAAGACATTAATGGAGGATTTGATATTAAATTATCTCAAGGAATCCCGAGAAGATAAAAATCAATTTAAAACTTGGTGCAATCAACTTTGTGGATGAGGAATGATGGAAAAAGCTTTGTTTTCATAGTCATGGTTGGCTCGGAATATTTTTTTCAGCATGTTAGTTATGCTTTGAAGTATTTTTAGGCTTCATGTCTTTAAAAATTCATATGGGTAGAACTAGGTGATGGAATAAGCTTGGTAATTAGTTATTTTGTGTCTTCAAGTCACCCGACAGTCAATTTTGTTCACGGTAGTAGAATCGCTAGGGAAAAATTAGGGTTTTGCGGGATTGTTGTGGGTTGAATTTTTATGTCCCCTTGGGATTGGGTACAATGGGGATATAAAATATCACCTTCTCATGATGAATACAAATGGCGTGATGAGGTTGAATGAGAGGGAAGATGAGAAAATCAACATGGAGCGCCTAGAGCTAAGTTCTGATCGCATGAGGAACCAAGAGAGGGGATAAGGAGGGGAGAAGTTTTTTGTCCCCTATATACCCTTGGGAAGGGGGAAAATAGGGATAAAAAAATTTCCTTGAGGATATGGTGACACTTATCAAGCTATGATGTTATTTGATCAAGATGGGATTTGACCTCTTAAGCCCTCTAAGGGCTACTAGTTGATCACATAGGGGTCTAGGAAGGAGGGATAAGGTGGGGAATAATTTTTGTACCCTTTATCCAATTGGTAAATGAAAATTAGGGAAAAAATTCCTTTCCATGGAGCCATAAGGTGAAACTTATCACTTGAAAATTTGACTAACTACGAGAAGTACACCTGTAAGACAAACAACTTGACGAATCATTTCCCAAAGCTCTAGATGCTCTTTTATCATGAAAATTTATATTATTTTGAAAAAATATATCATTTAAAGAACAATGGGATGGGTCTCAAACCTAAATTATTCCCGAAAATCCATGAAATAGCTCCTTTTTCTTTAAGACAGCAGGGTGTGTATGCACAGATTGATCTTTCCTAAGAAGTGATTAAGTCTTGTGATAAATGTGAAGATTACACCATGTATAAAATTCATCTATATTTATAATTACTATTTTATTTCCTCCTAACTCCTTACGGAGCTCCCAAAAAAATCTGGTGAAATTCAGCTCTAATTTTGACTACACACTCCTTACACCTAAAAACTCATTATCGCACATGTTCCTAAACCTCCAATTATTCTCTAAATATTCCTAAACCACTTCCAACACCTTCTTAGATCTAAAATATCACCTCTATATTATTATTAAATTTTTAAGCCCTCCCGGAGGATGCACACATGCCTCAAAATGGCCAAGACCATCTTTTATGGGCTTGTCAAGAGCTAGTCTTTAGTTATTTTTCACTAAATGGAATTGATAACCTTGAAACATTAATTTTATCATTTTGAAATTATTATTCAATAAATTAGAGTTATTTTCAAGGTCCATATGATCATGACATCTAAGACAAACTAACCAAAAAGGGCATTTGGGAAGACTCAAGAGAAAATTTTGCACTATGGACAAAGTTCTCATGCTTGAAATTTTAAATTTTGGGCTGAAAAATGCATAACAAGTAGTTAGGTGGATAAATTGTGAAGATCCAAAAGTTGACTGAGGATGTGTGTCTTCATTCTGACATAGGTTGAGGTTGATGGCATAGGGCGGACGTAAACCGTGGAATAATCCACAATTCATTTAACTTTTCGGGTCCGCCGCGTAAAAAGGAAAATGGGTAGTGTACGGTCAATGTGTAACATGAAAGTCATCTCTTGACCCCCAAAACCAATGAAAATTTAACATGTGGTGAAAATTAAAAGAAATGTGTATGTGGTATAGGAAATCCTTAAGGTCAATCAGAAGTTGCCACATGTCAATTTCATGTGCTTCCTAACACGCAAAATTTTAAATAACCATAACTTCTTACATACAAGTCAAAATTTGGAAAAATAGGTCTCATTGGAAAGGTCTTGAAAATTTATTCACATTGTAATCATAAAAAAATTTGGTTAGATTTAGTGGGTGAAAAAGGAGAAAAATGGTCTGGGTATTTAAAAATAAGTTACAAACAAATTAACTACCCGAATTAAAGAAAGATGGGCTATTTTCTTATTCCATAAGAAAAATAATGGGTAATAATAATATTTCATATTTCCCATGTTTTTTTATAGTGTTTCAATGCATAATCGATTGGTGATTGAAGGCATAAAACATATTTATCAAGGATTTTCAATTCTAGCATAATAAAATCCAATCTTCTTCTTCATTCTCCCTCTTCTCTCTGTCCCATTCTCTATAAATTAGAAAATAAATCCCATTTGTAAGTGTTAGAACCTCTTGGAATGTAATCACATAATCTTCTAGTGTTATACCTATGTTTTGAGTTGTAGGCTTAACATTTGCACTTCTCGCAAGAAGTATTTTCCTTCCCCTTCATTATAATGGATTGTGTATCTTTCTAGAACAATAAAATTCATGTTATGTGGTTGTTCTTTACCATAACATATGTTTTATTGTATATTATTGCATATCTATTGTTATTGTGTCATAATGTGCATTTTTCATCACTTTTTAGGCTTTTATTCCTATTGCTCTCCATGAAAATGGAAGTTTAAATGTTGTTTTAAATTGTGGTACTCATGTGTTCCATATCCTCGATTTTTCCCATTTTAAATCATATGAGATTATAATTCCTCATTTTCTTGGTGATATCACCTCTGTAAGCATAGGATTTCACCTTCCATACATATTTATTTTCCCCTGGTCCTTTGGAATGTGTAGATTAGGATTATTTAGTTGCATTTCCTTCCTTACTAGTAGTTTTAGCATTAGGAATAGGTAAAGGAACCAACCTTCTCCAAAGGTCTATCTCAAGATAAAGTCCCACAACTTAGAGATAGTCACATGTTGCCTCAAATCCTGGATCTTTAAGATTTAGGTGTGGGTGTGATTTTGAGCTTAAACAGCTTTTAGGACACCCGGTGGGAAAATATTGAACACTTTATTTTCTTTTTCACTAATTTTCATTATTTAATTTTTTGAGTTATATCCTTTAGAGGCTTATTTCAACACATCTAGTGACTTCAACTTTCAAATCTATTAGTTTCAGTAGTTAAAGTGCCCATTTTCATGAGAAGAATACAAAGTAGACAAAGTGAAATAAGTGGTGCAGCTTTCAAATATTTGTAGTTGTCACCAAAGAGGATAAAAATAAGCCAATCAGCTCAAATATCACCATATTATAAAAATATAACTCTTTCTACTCCACCTCCCGATAGGTGTTTCTTTCTCTCTTCTATATTTTAAATACATATCCCAATTATGGCGCATCAGATAAATTTTACCTTTTGTTAATTTCACTGATGGAATCCCTTTAACACTCAATGCACACCATGACATTCCAGTGAAATCTTTGAAAAGTATTCCTTTCTTTACTGGTGAAAATTCTACTACTCCATGTGATCATATTCAAGATATTGTGAATTTATATTTAGTCCATTTTGTTATTGAGGATGATGTTGCAATTAGGATTATTGATTCTTATTTCAAGGGTAAAGCACCTCAATGGTATAAAATCTTGAGAATTTCTTCCATTCACGAGATGGGATGAGCTTGACACATCTCTTTCTAATCAATTTGAAGAGAATGAGGAAAATATATCTTTTCTAGAACAACTAACTATCAAGAGGGCTCCCAATGAGCTTATGGAAGATTTTAATTTTAGATTTCAAAATACATGGGACAAAATTCCACTTCTCTTAAGACCAAATCCACAAGGTGATTTCCTTTACTTCTTAAGAGAATTGAATTTTGATATAGCAATTATGATACAATTTATGGGTGTTATGCAACTTCCTAATGCTTATCCAATAGCCATTAGGGATGAGAATTTTCTAATACAAGCTAGAAAGATAGCCCCTAGATTACCCATGCCTTTGTTTCCTAAATTGCCTCAAGCTTATCATCTATTTATTATTCCCATTCTTTATTAAAATCCCAATCTTATCCCTCCACATCATATTATTTCCAAAATTAAAAGGATGATGATGAAATAAATGCCTTAATAAGAAATATGTCAAATAAAGTTATATCATTGTAGAACCAACAAGCCCAATATTATAGGATTAACCAAATCCTAACCAAGGGAAATCTATAAACCAAGGTTTCAATCAAGGTTATCATCCTTATATAAATAAGTATCAAAATCAAATATATGGGTAGAATTGACAAAATGATAGATGGTAGGGTCAAAATACGCACCTCCCTCTCCAGAGAGATGCTCCTACTCAGTCACTTCCTCCTTTTAGCTCAAGTAATGAATTGGTTACAAAGTGAAAATAATGTTATACAAGAGACATAATGGTGTTTTTCATGTAATCAGCCACACAATTAGTACATTTGTGCAAATGCATTATAATACCAAGCCCTTATGGTTCAAAATTCTTCTAATAAAAATGAACCTTTAATGGAAATAGTCAATTCTAGCCTATAAGAAACTAAAGAAGTAAATACCGAGACCAATCTCACGTTCTTTAGGATGATGAATTTTATATAGTTAATCAATCCGCACATCACTTGGAGAGGACACAACTTCATGTAGCGGATAACATAGTGTAAAAGAAAATGAAAATGGATGTAAGGTATCCTCCCTTACTACCCCAGTCCAACATGACAATACTAATCATTTTGCAAACTTGGGTAAACTTTTATCTTTATCCATCTTGCCACAGATTACTCATAAACTACATAATGAAAAAAATTGGGATACTCAAAACCCGTGTAACATTGCAGACCCACATAACACACAAATTCTGCCAATTAAATAAATTATGTGGATTGAACAAAAAACCAAGGAAAAATTGTACCTCCAATGTAAAAATCCATTGGCCTTCCTTTTAACATTATTAAGAAAATTAAGAAGACAAATGTGAATGTGACAATTTGGGATGTTCTATCTATTCCATCACAAATAGATATCTTGCATGAAGCTCTCAAATAGCTCCGATAAGATGATACAGATTATTCAAAAGAATTGTAATACTGGAAATTTGTGTTAGGAAAAGGAAGAATAAGTAAGAAAATTTTTGAAGATACACCTTTTTATATGTATCTGATTGTATAAAAACATTTGGTTCATAATTGCATGATTGACTCAGGGACTAGTACTTCTTTATGCATAAAAATATTGATGATATCATAGGTATTAAGTATAACCCAATCTCTAAAGGTGTTTTACAACTTGATGGATCAACGGTTAGCATATTTACAACTTGATGGCTCAACTATTAGCATCTTAGGAGTGATCAAATATATTGAGTTAACCCTTCATGATTTTCCAAGTCTAACCATAACTCAAGATGTATCAGTCATTAACTTTCCCCTATTGTTTTCCACATGTCTTCATATTAGTCTCACATGCTCCTAATAACTAGATATGGTACTAGATTTACCATACAATTTGATCCTATATTCTCCTATCATGTTGAATCTTATGATCTTATTCATCCCCAATATAACTTTCTTATTCATGTAGATCGAAAACATGAATCATTTTCAGTTGATCATCCTATTCCTCCTTCAATTCCCAACCTCATCTTAGATAAATGGGCCAAGGAGAATTATGAATTTTATTCTTATGTAAAGACTTTGAACCTATTGTATTCATGAAGAAGAATATACCTTACCCATAACACTTAATCAAGAAAACGATAGTGCTTCTTGACTATGGAATTTTTTATGGTTTTATAAGAAAAATGGAGTTGGGGTAGGTGTTCTATTAATTTCTCCAATGAATGAGAAATTATTCTTTTCTCATAGGCTGTAGTATTCATGTTCAAACAATGTAGTAGAATATGAGGAATTGGTGCATGATATTCTTATTGCTGAAAAGAGAAAAATCAAATCATTACAATCTTTGAAGATACTTGAATTGGTCATTCACCAAGTTAGAGGGAAATGTGCTACCAAGAATAGGCTTATGAAATCTTATAAAAATGGATTTTGGGACCTATTCGAGAGTTTTATTTTCTCAATATGCAAGTGATTCCAAGATAATTAAACAAATATGCTGATAGTTTTCACCATATGAGTATCCGATTCAAGGAAATAAGTAACTTGTGAAGTTAGTGGTAAGACAATCAATTCTAGATAACAAAACTAGCTAGCAGATATTTGATAGTGATGAGGGAATCATTTGGTTCATCTAGAATGAAGTTGAGATTTATTCAAAAAGTAGTTTGATTTGTATGAAATTTATGGTGATCAAGTTATTCAGCTAAGGATAAACAAGTTTCCTAAAGGATTGGTCACTCTTGAGCATATTTTCAGTCATGATGATGAATTCAAAGGAGAAGAGAGGAACATAACATCAAGGAAAGAGGACTACCGTCTAGTCATTATTGTGTAAGGAAAGGTGTTATTGCTTAGAAAGGTATGTGATGAAGATTAGAAGCAAGCTTTTATTTCCTTATTTCAAAATTTTAATGATGTATTATCTTGGCATTATGAAGACCTTAAGGGGTTTGATCCAAAATTGTTCAACATTCCATTGATCTTGATCCTAACATCAATCCAATCATAAAAAGCAAATACCATAAATCCCAATATAGAACCCATCATGAGGAATGAGTTATCCAAGATGATTGAGGCAAAAATAATATTTCCTATCAATTACTCTACTGAGGTAGAAAATATTTTTCTGGTGATAAAAAATAATGGAGAAATCAGACTTTGTGTGGATTTTTGATATTTGAAAAAATATTCTTTGAAGGACGATTGTCCTCTACCTTATATGGAGAAAATTCTACAAACAGTAGTAGGAGATGAAATTTTCTCAATGTTGGATGACTACTCGGGTTTTAATTAGATCAAAATCGGGAAAGATGAATAGCTAAAAACTACATTTACAACCAAGTGGGGAACATATGCTTATCAAAAAATACATTTTCATTTGGAAAAAGTAGGTGCCACATTCTAAACATTAGTGGAAATTTACTTTAAGGGACATATTAATGAATTTATCCTTATTTATTTAGATGATATCACCATTTTCTCAAAGGAAAGTAAAAATCATATCATACATATTGATAATTTTTGAGAGAGTGTAGAGAATTTGGGGTGTCCCTTTACCCCAAGAAGTAAAAATTTGTAGTTCCTAGGGGTAAGCTCTTGGGGCACATTTTTTCAAAGGAGGGAATTTCCATTGACCCAAAAAGAATCTCATTCATTCTCTTGCTTTCTTTCCATTCATAATTTTACAG
Organism: Taxus wallichiana var. yunnanensis; assembly: GCA_018340775.1. Classification (NCBI taxonomy): domain Eukaryota; kingdom Viridiplantae; phylum Streptophyta; class Pinopsida; order Cupressales; family Taxaceae; genus Taxus; species Taxus wallichiana. The sequence goes on from CM031234.1 coordinate 84,623,328, forward strand.
GATTGGTTAGGCCTATCACTATAATGTTGATGAAAGATTTAGTAATTAAGTGGTCAAAAAAAGGAAAAGAGAGCTTCACCATGATCAAGCAAGAAATGTTCAAGATCCTACACTTATCAATCCTAACTATGATAAGTATTTTATCCTTTATGCATATGGAGATGATTCTAGTATTGCTACTATTTTGACACAACAAAATTATCAAAATGCATAATAACTAGTTGCATTCTTCTTTCAAACATTGAATATGAATTAAGGTACAATTGCATTGAAAAACATGTCTTTTCCATCATGAAATCTCTCAAAAAATTCAAAATTATTCTTACAACTAATCATATTAAAGTTCTAGTATCACAATCCAATGTGAGAGATTTTATCATGGGAGCATAAATTAGTGAGAAAAGGGCTCATTGGGTGACCAAAATCATGGAATATGTTGTGATTATTAAGGCCAAAATTTTGGTAAGAAGAAGAGCACTTTGTGAGCATATGGATTTGGATTCCCAAGATGAAAAAGATACCTCTCTCTTCATAGATGAGAAAAATTGTACGTAATGATGAAACTCAACAAGATAGAAGAAATTTACCCAATCTACACAACTAGATTGGTGATATGACAACATTTTTATCTACTGGTGCATATTCTCCTAGCTTAAGCAAAGAAAAAAGAAATTTGAAATTACAACCAATTCCTTATGCACTAGTTGATGTGCTTCTCTTCAAAAGTAACCTTGATAGATTATTATTAAGATGTATTCAAGGTGATCAAGTGAACAAGATATTGGAAGAATTCCATGATGGTTTCTCTGGTGAACACTTCTCTACCAAATCTACTACAATTAATATTGTAAAGTCAAGATACTTTTGTCCCAAAATATTTGTTGATGCTCACAAATGGGTCATAAAATGTAAGGAATGTGCTTTCTTCACAGGTAAAAAGAGGTTTCCTTCCTTCCACTTCATCCAATTTAAACAAATCATCCATTCTTTCAATGGGATCTATCTTAATCATTTCCATTAATTTGTTTTGTTGTATCTTATACATATTAGAGTAGTTTCAATTCTTTCAAGTGTTTTTGTGCACATTATTTTTGGGTAGTTTAGGTTTGATTTGTAATAAGTGCTTGTGAACACTCTGCATGTTTCCTCTTCAAACATGTATGATTTTTCATTTTGTACATAGTTTTTGTCCCTATTATTATCGCACAATCCATTTTGAAGGAAAATTAGGTTATATGGTGAAAAATAATGTTATGGATTTGTTTTAATGCATCTATTCCATCTCCAAATCAACATAACTCTGACTCGAGTTCAAACATGATTCATGTTTTTATAAGAAATCGCTTATTTGATTAGTTTTCCACTCTCATTGGGGATAAAATGTTGTGTTTCTCATTTATTGGCAAAATCAGATTGTGGGGTTAGTTTTAAATTCTCATCATTCACCCAAGAGAAATCAATGCAACTAAGACGTTCCACATGCTCTTCATTGGTTTAAAAATGTAATGTTTTGGGACAGTTATAAATTTTTACTTAAAAACTCTTAAACAATCAGTTTTAAGAGTAGACCAAGGCCATTTTAAGTTCATATTCAATTCAAAGAATTTTTTAAGGAAAATCAAATCACTGGAACATGTTTTTAAAGTTAATTTAAAGCTCCAAAAATTGTGTTAATTCCATTTGTTCTTCATGCAGATTCGGAGGATGAATTTAAGAATTTTCGATCAATTTTATTATTTTCCAAGATCTAATCCTTACCTAATGGATAATAAAGGATACTAGTCAAATTTAGTAGAAACATTACTTGTTGGAGGTCTACAAATTGTTATCCAAAATCAACCCCTATGATTAATTTTGATAACCCATTTAAATGGACTTATCCATTCAAAATTCTCATATTTTCAAAATGCTTGTCAATTTTTACACTGCTAAGTACTATTCGTTGCGGTTTAAAAACCCGTCAATGCTTCAATCGTTTAAACATTTGAAAACCAACAGATGTTTAAATGGAAGTAAAATTTAATTACAATCAGTAAGTAAGGAGCCATGTGGCATGATTATGGGCTTCCTCATGGTTTTTGGGCTTTGGAAGACTTAATTCCCTAGGATAAATGGATGAATATAAAGCTTTAGGTCCATGGTGGAGGTAAATAATCAAGAAATTAAATTAGCCATGCCATATTTAGGTAGGTGGAAAAATGGTAAATATATAGTGGTCAAGCAAGGACATGTGTCACCATTTCAATGTAGGCTAATTTTTATGGCATCGGGAAGACATAAGAACATGGAATAAGCCACAATTCAATGAAATTTTTAGGTTCATCGGGTAAAAATATAAATGGGAAGTGTGCGGTCAACATGTAACATGCAGTCATCTCCCGACCCGTAAAACCAATCATAAATAAATATGTGATAAAAAAGGAGAAGAAATGAATATGTGGTAGAGGTAATTCCTAAAACAAATCGAAGCTACTATATGTCAACTTCCTATGCTCCCTAACATGAAAAACTTTAAACAACCATAACTCCTTTCATAAAACTCTAAATATAGAAAAATTGGTCTTGTTGGAAATGTCTCAACGAGGTATTCACGTTGGAATCATAAAAAATCAGATTTGGGTGATATTTAGTGGGAAAAAGGAAGAAAAATAGTCTAGGAATTTAAATCAAAGTTACAAACGGCTCAACTACCAAAATTAATGAAGGAGGGGATCTTTCCTTCTTCCAAAAGTAAATAATGTGTAATAATAATCTTGTAGAGTTCCCATGATTTTTTTATAGTGTTTTAATGTATGATTGATTGGTTATTTAGGATTTTTCAGAGATTTTCAATTATGGCATGATAAAATTTGATTTTCTTCTTCTTTCTCCCTCTTCTCTCTTTCCCATTCTCTATAAATTTACAAATAATGCCGCTTTTAAGGGTTGAAACTTCTTGGAATGTAAGTGCATCATATTCTAGGGATGCACCTATGTTTTGATTTGCAGGACCTCGATATACACTTCTACAAGGTGGTTTTTTCCTTCCCCTTCATTGTAATGGACTACACATCTTTACGAAGCAATAAAATTCATGTTTTTGGTTTTTCTATGGACTAGCATGTGTTTTATTGTATCTATTTACCTCTCTATTTATATTTTGGTGTGTTTTCCATGCTTTATCTCTTTGTATGGTTTAATTCCTGTTGTGCTCCATGAAAATGGAAGCTTGGATGTTGTTTTGGATTGTGGGACTCATGTCTTCCATATGCTCCATGTTTATCCCATTTTTAATCATCTGAGAGTATCCTTCCCCCATTTCTTGGTGTTATCACCTCGGTTGGCCTAGGATTTCCCCTTCTATACATCTTTCTTTTCCTCTACTCCTTTGGAATGAGTAGATTAGGATTAGTTAGTTGCATTTCCTTCCTTAGGAGTAGTTTTAACATTAGGAATAGGTAGTGGAACTATCCTTCTCTAGAGTTTTGTCTTAAGAGAAATTCCCACAAATTGGAGATGTACCCATGTTTTCTCAAAGACATGGATCTTCACAATTCAGAGGTGGGTGCATTTTTAGCTCCAATAGAAACCTCACACTATGTTTTGATAGATAATCCACCATTACTTGATAATCCATGGGTACTTCAACAATTGTGTAATTTTACCTTTACCCATCAAACTTAATCACCCACAACAGATCCTAACAGCCTAGATATGATCCTTCCCAACATAAATTCATTATATTTTCAAAAATCTATCCATTTGAGCATTTTAAAAATGATCTCATGCTTATTTATTCACCTTATACTAACACCATCATCTCTTATGCTACTAGAATGACCGATACCACTAAGAAATATGATTTTTCTTCTTCCCTTCATCCGTGACATCACCATCTATGTTAAAGTCCTAGGTGTACAACAAATCAATTCTCTTTAGCATCATGATGGTAAGAGATGTTTGACCCTTGATATTTATGTTGAATATAATAGTCCCTTACCTACCTTGATAACGATGAGGCCATACTCGAATTAATCCATGATCGTGAGGACATCCTCCCTTTGTAACAATTTAAAATTGGATATATTTATGAAAATGATCCACTTTTTGATAACTTTGTAGATGTTGTGGACCTTGTCAATGAGTAAGTTGCTAATATTCCCAAAGCACTATATTATTTTAAGGATGAAAACACCACACTTTCTGAAAATACCATTAATGTCTAGATTGATGAAAATCCTTATCATGTTATCATGATAGGTGACTGTGTTCCCCATTTACATGACAAATAGATTGTCATCCTTCACAAAAATATGGAAGTATTTTCTTGGGGATTTTTTTATATGCATGAAATCAACCCTAATATTTTCATCCACAACATTATCACTTATCCTACTCACTACTCCCATTCGTAAAAAGATTCACAATTTCCCTCCTCAAATCAATAACACATTCCATAAAGAGATCATAAATCTCCTCGATGCTAAATTCATTTTCCTAGTCAAATATTATGAATTGGTCTCTAATATCATCCTCGTTCATGAGAAATTCATACTCTTTATTTGAATTTATATTGACTTTTCAACTTAAACCTCACTTATACAAAGGATAGTTTCCTTTCCTTTTATTGAAACCATCATCGATGCCATAGTTGGATATGATATGTTATCCATTATATATGGGTTCTTAAGATATAATAAAATCCAAATAACACCTAAGGATTGACATAAGATGATATTCATGTCTGAATGTGGAACCTATGTCTATGTTACAATTCCCTTTGGCCTTTAAAACACTAGTAACTTATCAACACGTTATGAACCACATATTACATGATATCATTCATAATATAGTTGAATTATATGTGGATGATCTACTCATCAAATATCAACATGCAGAGGATCATAACCAAGACCTATACATCAACCTTCAATGACTTCATAATACAATATTTTCCTTAATCTAGGAAAATTCATATTATATGTTAAATAAGGTAAATTATTAGGATTCTTAATCTCCAATGTGGCATATATGTTAACCCTACGAAGATCAAGGCCATCCTTGACATGCCTTTCCCTATATCTATACCTTCCATCCATACTTTCCTAGGGAAGATTGGGGTAATATGACAAGTTTTCCTTGAATTTGTGTACCTTACTCATGTCATTAATAACCTCCTCGAAAGGACATTTCACTCAAATGGAACATATACTACTAACAATCCTTTGAAAATATGAAAACATCTCTTCTCACCATGCCCACATTATAACCTTTGTCCCTTGGTCAAACACTCATTATCTATACCTATTCCACCCTTATCTCCATTGGGGAAATGTTGGATTGAGAAGATGAAAAAGGGAAGGAAATTTCCATCTAGTACATTAGTCTTGATCTCCTTGATAATTAAACTCATTATAAATTTATTAAAATATCTTTCTTTTTCATTTACTTCACTATCACCAAGATTTTCCATTACATGATCTACCAAACCACTTATGTCATAGTTCACACTGACCCATGCCACCACTTATTATCATATGTTGTTATCTCAATGGACCATATTGGAAAATGGATGACTCTCCTTATGAAATTTGAATTACACATCATTATGAAAAAGGCCATTAAATTCCAAGTCATTGGGTGCCAACTCACCCCTACTCCAATACCTACAACCCAACCCATTTTTGATACCCTTACTAATGGGGACATACTCCTCATTGAAATAATTGATTGAGACCTTACCATCAAATAATATTAATATAAATTCACTATTGATCTAAAGGTGTAGTCCCTCGTGGCTAGTGATTCAAATTATACACCTAACACCAAAAAGCCCATCATGAAAGATGAATAAATCATGGTATACCTCTATGAAGACATTTGGAATATCCATTTCAATGGAGAAAAATGTCTTCAAAGAGATGGGGTAGGAAGTGTACTCACCGATCCCCATTAAAGACACTTTCTTTCTTCTTCTAACTTGAATTTGACATTATAAGAAATATAACTAAATACAAGGCCTTATCCATGACATGAAATCCACTCTTACATCCAATATCACATATCTCCATGTCATGGGTGACTCTTAATTTTTTTCTAAAAAGTGAGCATTTCTTACTAATTTTGAAGTGATGGATCAAAGCTTATTACAAAATCATCCAAGACCTAGCATGATAATTCAATTCTTTCATTATTGAATATATACCTTTTAAACGCAACGCCTTATTAGATTTTATGAAATCATCTACTACTCAATTTTAACCTTAATTGGATCTTCCACAAGACTAATGCACGCTCCATATCTATAAAATACCTTCCACACAATTTTCTCTTGCGTCTTCTCTTATTTTTCACACGATGCTATGCCTACTCCTAAAAATTCACATCATACCAAAATTATCTAATTTATCAAATATCAAACTTACCGTCTAAAATATAATCCTCACAAGCACAAATAAATCCATTATAAATGTCTAAAATATGTTTTCAAAGACAATATCCTCTATTATCACATCTTTGACGATGATCTACTTTGTTATGTCTTTGAGGATGAAGTCCCTTCTCTCATCAAAAGAAACATGGGGAACCTATAGTAGAAATTGTGGTGGCCATTCCATAACTTTAAAATTCATATGAATGGGTTACTATTGGAATACCTTAGATCCTAATCCCCATGCCTTCACTAAGAAATGAAAACCCTCCCAATTCCATATTGATCTTATTCACTCTCCACTAGTTAAGATTCAAGTCGTCAAAGCTCCCTAGCCCTTCAATGTGTGGGGATTTGATTGCATAGGTAAACTTCCTCACTCTCAATATTGGCATCTATGTATAATTAAAACCATAAATTGCTTCACCAAGTAGGTTGAAGTCATTCCTCTTACCAATATGATAGGTCTTACCACTTCAAAATCCATCCTTAAACAAATTATCTACTTCTTTGGAATTCATTTAAAATAATGGTGGTAATTTTAAATGTACATAGATGAAATAAATTATCACCAAAAAAAAAAAAAAAACACAAAATATTGACCCCTACAACAAACAAGCTAAATATTCTAATAAAATCCTTAACAAAATCTTACAAAAGACCACTCCCAATTCTCATAATAATTGGCATCTCAAGCTTTATCCAACACTTTGAGATTATTCGACCAATTTCTCTATGGCCACTAGAAAAACACATTCTTACTTATATTCTTTCTAAAGTAGTCCTTAAATTTGAGTTGGAACTACCTTCTTTCCACATCTACCTACATGAAATCATCCCCGACAAGGATATTTGTAAATCTTGTTCTTGTGCCCTCAACCTCCTTGAAGAAAAATGTGATAACGTTTTATATGATAACAAAAATACAAAGAGTGCATCATTAAGAAATACAAAAATCTCATTAAACCTTGAAAATTTTAAGTTGGTGCCCTCATCTTGAAGTTAGATTAAACTTATGAAAAATAAGGAAAATACGCTTAAAATTAGTGGGGTCCTTATCTCGTTACATCCTTTTTAGTCATAATATCTATCTCGATTTAAAAAATGAGGTCCATATCATCAAAGAACCAACAAATGTTCATTTTATCAAACATTTTACACTTGATATCCTCACTTTTAGATAGCCACCTTACCTAAACATCTATTCAAATTAGCTACTTCATGAATATATTATTTTAATTTATTTCATACCACTTGGGTTTATCCTTGGATAATTTTGTAACTTATCTATCTCTTCGAGCTTTCTAAATCAACAGAACTATGGATTGGTTAGTACCATTTATCACTCTTTATCATCCTTATAGAATATACCTAATGTATTTTTACACTCTTCAACATTTTAATCCACCTCTAGGTTATTTTAGACACTCATTTTGGTAATTCATGTCTTATAACAACAAAAATTGTACAACACTCTTGCACTAGTCCACACTTGCTCAATTTGACCAATTAGGTTATCCCTAGCTATGTATCATTCATTTTCTTCCATACACAACTCAATTATTCACACAATTGTCATATTAATCCATAAAATTAGGCTATACCCTCAAATATCACAATTCCAACTTTCATATCACCCAGCATGCATATGGGGCTATAATAGATAGATATGGTCATAGTTCCCATACGTTATGGGATGACCTGCCTCTTTGGTACCTCTTTCTATAATGGAAATTTTTCTAATTCAAATCCCTTCATACATTATTAGTTGGCCTTGTTTTAGGTTTACATATCCAAAATACATATATAATAAAGTTATTCATCTCCCTTTAAAGATGGAATTTATTCTACTTGGAACATAGCATTCTAATGAGAAAACACTAAGGGAAATCATAGGAAAATTTATTATAAGACTCTCTTGAGGTCCACATACTCTACATACACAATATATGGTAGTCACGAGAATCAGATTTTTAAGTGTAAAGGCACATCACTAAGGTCAAATCAATCTAGGGAAAGTATCAAGTACAATAACATTGTTACAAGGTCATCATTAGGTAATAACGATGTGTGGTTTGATCCATATTCAAAGTAATGGAAATGTCAATGGTGTAAAGGGGTGTCCCTAAGCCACCTAATGTTTTTTTGGTATGAATATCTCACCATCTAGGGTTTTTAAGGTTAAATCAGTTATATAACGAGCATTGCACAATGTCAAAGGTCTAGATTCCAAACAAGACTAAAAGGAACAATGAACATGAATAAAAAGTTACAAAGGCTAGAAGTACAAAAGGACCAAAGCATACAAAGGACCATAATGTGGGTATGCTTTGATCCGTACCATAAGCCCTAGTCCAGATATCTACTCAGTTCATAGTTTCAATAGTGAGACTCTATCAAATCATTTCTAGTTATTTCCAGTCATCGAGACCAGCTTAAATCAACACACAATTTTGGATATCAGCTAAGTTCTCTTATCCTGCTCATTTATAGTTCTTTTTTTAATTATATATCATTATTTATCTTTGTTTTAATGATTATTCCTAATATTTGTGAAATTATCCTTAGAAACTAATTGATAATTATAATCTACCAATGGTTACTACCCTCTTAAGATATTAACCATTTATGTTTTAAATCATTTGGTGAACTCCGACATTGATTGAACCCTAGATCCCCACATTGTTGTATTATACATATGTTTGTCTTCTCTAATTTGGCATAGTTACATGTACAAGATTTTCTTATTTGGTATTTTTATAATTTGTGATAGATACCTTCTTTATTGACCTATCTCGAGGCCCACCCTATATATATGAAATCTCTCATACCACTCTTAAGGATGCTTGTATCCATATTGATACTTATCCTAATTATATATCATCATGTATCATGAATGGTATTGCAATGAATTATGAACACATTAATTTCACACTAGATGATATTCCCTCTTAAACTATAATTAATATTCTCCTCCAATATATATTTGAGTCAAAAGTTGTAATGTTTTGGTAAAATGTGCTCTTGTTGATAATGGCTATGGTATTAGCTATATAAAATTTTTTACATCAAAATAAATTTCTAATGATGACCTCACTCCCTCTTCCCTGTGCATTCATAAATTTGATAATACACCTAAGTAGTTTTTGGGGGAGATCACCTTGTTGATTAAAGTCAAACCTTGTACTCTTAATGTTTCATGTAATGTCATACCTAATAATATTAATTATAATATTCTCCTAAGATAACATTGTTGCATAACATGCATGTTATACCTTCTACTTTATATACACAAGTTGATTATTTATATTAGGGAATAATTTATGATGTTCTAGCTAATCAATCCAACTTCACCTTTTGTAATACCACTAAGAACAAGAACCCACATACCCCCATTATCATACCCAAAATCATATGGTAGATTACCATACATATGGTGTAAGTTACAAATATTTTCTATGACACAAGTGTTTTTAGCATGGTGTTGCAAATATGGTCAAGGAATCTCTAAACTTGTGTCCTTTATTCAAAAAATCAATAAGGTTGGACTTTTCTATGTTCACCACCATCCTTATCAATACCTCTCTTGAACTAATTTTTCTTCCCACCAAGTTCCTCCAGGGGGTATGTAATGTTTATTCTACACAACAACTTTATTTTATCAACCCACACCTTATTGACTTAACCACCTCTCTTGACTTTCCTATTTTTTATGGTTTTCTTAATGATGAGGCCCTCATTGAATATATGGGGGCCTATAAGCATCTTCCTCCAAGATTTCAAAAAAAAAGGCTTTCCTCATTCATTACACAACACAACATACTTTGGTGAAGGCAATCGTACTAATATTAACACTAACACACATGACACTATTCCAATGCAACCATACATTGAGGACCAATCTATACTACTTATTGAAGAAAACACACCATATCGCCTATGTATCACCAAAAAACCCCACTTATTTCTTTTGGATATATATCTTAGTGATGTTGAGACAACTAATATACACCAGTGTGCTTAAGGATTTTTTAGATATATTTGCGTGTAACTATAATGACATGGATGGAATTAACCCTTCAAAGCCATTTAAAACATTTTGCTCCATGAGGGTTCCAAAACTATATAAAAATTTTTGAAATATGCATCCTCGTATATCCTTATTGGTCAATGAAGAAATATGATTGTTGGATGCTAGATTTATCTCGAGTTTTCAACTATCCACAATGGATTTCCAATATCATTTTTATAATGAAACCTAATGGTCAAATCCATTGTTGCACTAACTTTCATGACCTTAAGAAATCATGCCCTAAAGATAGTTTTCATTTTCCTCTTATTGAAACAATTATTGACTCCACCATTAGTCATGACATGCTTTGATTTATTGATGGTTTTGAGATATAATAAAAGTACAATTAACCTTGTTAATTAAGAAAAGACATCTTTTACTACCCTATGGGGAAATTTTTTCTATATTGTTATGCCTTTTGTCCTCAAGAATGCTATAACTACCTATCAACATGTCATGGTTCATATTTTTCACAATTTTGTTTACAAAATAATTGAGGACTATGTTAAGGACATACTCAAGAATTCAAAGCACCACACTAACCATGCTCAAGATCTTCACACACTCTTCACATTATTGAGGCAATATAATCTAAGTATCAACCCTAAAAATGTGTCTTTGGTGTCACTACTAGGAATTCACTAAGATATATCATATATAGATGGGGTATCAAAATCAACCCATAAAAATTTTCATATTATAGATATGCCTTCACCTCTTAACCTTCACCAATTTTTTACATTACAAAGGTTGCAAAATCCAAGCTATCCACTAATTCATCATGCAACTTGCTAAAAAAACTCAACCATTTACCTAATAAATGGATAAAGATACTAAATTCATATGGGATGATAGGTGTCAACAATATTTTGATGGCATTAAATATTATCTACTCAACCCACCGTTTATACACATCCAATCCCAAAGTGATCATTACTTTTGTACATTTATACAACCTTTCATGATTTGGTTTCCTTGCATACCATGATGATGCCCATTGAGAATGTATTATCTAATAAATTAGTCATATTTTATTATCGTATGAACACAATTACAACTACATCAATAAAATTTCCTTATGACTCATTTTTGTCATGGAAAAGCTACGTCACTACATGATAAGCACAAAATTTCATGTTATTAATAAGGTAGACACATTATGGTAATTTCTCTCACAAATTCATTTATCTGGTCTCTTAGCCTATCGGGTGATGTTACTTACTAAATTTGATCTCAATTTTGTTCCACATAAATCAATAAAATGCTAAATTATCACTAACCACTTGTTGTTTCCTAGTACATGACCCTCCTCCTATTTATGATGATTTTTGAGATGACTATATTACTTATAAAATCAACTCATAAGTCTGGAATATGTATTTTGAGGGTTTTAGTTGTGATATTAGAGCTAGGTCTGAAACAGTTATCATCACATCATATGGAAATCCCATACCCTTTTCTTACCGCTTAGGCTTTTATTGCACAAATAAAATTGTTGAATATGAATCATTATTACTTGGCCTATTTGCAGCTTGCACCCTCAAAGTATGTCATCTTAATTTTTTTAGATTCACATCTCATTTTCATTCAAGTTAGTGATGTTTATCAAACAAAGGAAGAAAAGATAATTCCATAAAAAATAATTGTTAATAACCTCCTAGTTACCTTTTCTTCTTATAATATTAATATCATAAATTTTAAATATAATTGACATGTAAATGTTATATCCAGTTCCACCTATCTCGATACCACTCAACATCAAGAATGATCACGTTACTTCTACTATTCAAAATTTGTGTTTCCATTCTATTTAATCTCATGTAATCAAATCCCTAAAGGTTCTCATGGTCACACATAACTTTGATAATCTTGAATGGTATATTGATATCTATAATTTTTGTTAATGACAAGTTTTACCCAAAATTCATATCCACAAGAAGAGTTCTAGTTACATCATGAGGATTCTCACTATGTGCTTATAGGGAGATCATTATTTAGACGTGTTTTTATGGACATATGTTGTGTTTCCTAGGGTTGATGATATCCCCCTGGCCTAATCAAAAATACATGATAATATATGTGGAGGTCATGTTAGCTATAAGGCCATGTCTCAAAAGTTGTTGCAATAAGGCTATTACTTGTCATGCTACCATGGAACAAGATTATTTTGAATATGCTAAATGATGAGATAAATATAAATGAAATGGTAATATTAGCCATTCCTCATCCTATGAAATATAACCTTTTGTATCTCTGTGGCTTTTCTCTCTATGGGGTTTTGACCTTGTTGGCAAGATAAATCCTAAATCAACCGATGGAAAAAAAAATCAGCATTACTACCATTAAATATTTGAAAAAATGGGTTGAAGTAACACCTTTACACACCACTATTGGTGAATATATATATCAATTAATTGCCACACATATTATCACTCTTTTTAGGGTACCATATGCAATCGTCATAAGTAATGGGTCATCCCGTAAAAATTGTACGGTCAAGAAATTTTGTGCTAAATTCAAAATCAAACATACTTTCTCCACTCCATATTACCCTCAAGGGAATGATAATGTTGAGGCGACTAATAATACTATCATCAATATCCTATGTAAAATTATGGATAGACATGGTGCTAATTGGCACAATCAATTACTATATTCCCTTTGGGCCTATTATACGAGTGTGCATACTCCTACCAATGCCACCCCATTCTCTCTTGTCTATGGTATGGAAACTTCCATACCATTAGAATAAGAGATCCCCTCCTACATGTATCACTAAAATATGTTCTCAAAGATAATGAGTATTTTGAGCAATGCCTACATGAGTTGCAAACACTTAATTAATGACACGTACAAAATTAATAATGTCTCCAAAAATACCAAGAATTTGTCAAACAAGTATATAATAAAAAAAGTTTTCCCATGATAATTTAATAGTTGTGACCTTTTCCTCAAATAAAATTAAAATAATACTAATGTGGAGGCATCTATCAAGGGAAAATTCAAAACCAATTGGGTAGGCACGTTCATTATTATATACAAAATCAAAAATGGTGTATATCACCTCATGACTCTTATCGAAAAACCCGTTAAAAACCCCATGAATATCATACATCTAAAAATAATATACGTAGATGAGGCTATGTCATTGAGAATGTATGAGCATTCATATATCACCCTCTCTTCTACTTGCAAAATATTTTTTTATGACTCTCTTTAAAAACATCGATGATGAGACCTATGTTACTAACACACTTTGGGGCATCCAACTTTACCCCTTGTTTCTCAAAGGACACACTATATTTATAGTTTTAAATTAACTTTTGAGGGAAAAACTACACACCCAACCTCACTTTACTCACACACACATTGAGGGAAACCTTAATTTTCCATCTCTAATTATATATTCTATATTATTCAAAAGCCATTAAAATTTAAATATTCCCCAGGGATAATTCTTGGATCACCCTTAATTCTCTTCGAAGAATAGCTTTTCATTTATTCCCTCAAGGGGATAAAAATACAAAAACATTCATATATCCTAAAAATAAAAAAACATTCAAATACATACAAAATATCCAAAAATATTTACATTGCACTTGTTTTTGTTTCTATTACATGCTTATATTATTCATGTTACACTTTACTTATCATGTTTATCTTGATACATAGTATGATATATCATTTTCTATACACATGTGTGTTCACATGGTACTTTGATTTGAATGCATATTACAAACAAAATTTTACATGATGCGGGGTCCTTGACATTGCTCTTTATCATTTCTTTCGTAGCTCTTGGGTGCATCCATTTTTACATTTTATCATACACATGTGATATTTTTTCAATATTTACTACTCTAATTTTACTTACCTCATTCACTCAGTACATACATCATGTCATACTATTTATTACTCTAACATACTAATGAGTGCTTCATGTGTAGTATTTTTTTTTTTTTTAGTCAATTCCAAACTTATTTTTGGGATATGCCCCATTTCTGTTTGATTTCTAGTTGGCCTTAAGTGTCTTGTAACATCCTAAGTGGTGTCCTATGTATGCAGCATATTATTTTCCATGACTATTCTATTTATGTCTGCATGCATGCTTTTTCTTACATCCATTATGTTGTTTTCATATTTCTTGTTACTAAAAATTTTCTAGTATTTCTATTGTCTTTCTATGTATGTGTAATAGTATATTCCATACACACTCCCACTTTTATTTTTCACCCTATTGAAATCCTACAACACATGTGCACATCGACTATATGTCCTCTTTCTGGGCCATGCTCACATTTCTCCATATCATGTTCCCCAAATAAGTGGAAACCATCAGGTGATATTTCACCCTCACAGAAGCTCATAACCATTAAAAAAATAACATGTACAAAATTAGATAGTTCATAGGCTTATAAAAAGGCTCAAAAATAAAATTGGGTTAGGAAATACATAGGGACAAAATCTTATAACAAAGACTATAACGTATGGATGCTATGGACCAATTCATACACTTCAGTCTTGGGGAATATTCAATAATTTTATCAGTTGGTATAGTTTCTTAGGGATATTTACAGGATTTTTCTCGCCTTCAATGATAGGATGCATGGTACAATTTAGGATATGGTGGCACCAAGGTTATGTGTAAGCTAGCATTTCCTTGGTAGATTGTGTTATCATTTATAAATCAAGTTTGTTTTAATTTGTAGTGGAATTTATTCGATGGATTTAGGAAGTGTCAAGGTGAATATTATCCTCACGGATTTACTTCCCATTTATCATATTATTTTTATGTATGCAGAGCAACTAGAATGATCCCCATACAATTATCTTTACCATGTCAAGTGAATTTTTATTCTTTCTTTTCTCCCTATTACATTCCACTTGGGGATTAATCACCCCTAAGTCCTTCCAACCAGATCCAACACAAATTTCAACAAATCTCCACGGAAAAGGTAACAGATTACACTTTCCCCTATCTCAACAAACAATCATGTGTACTCTTTCCTTTTTTTTACTTTTCTACTTTATGTATTGTTATTTTCACACTTAGTTCAAAGTTTTTAAGTTAAAGTTTTATTTCCTATACTATGGACATTGACTACACTCATTTCTCTATAGGTACTCATTTTGGTAAAATAAAATAAAAATAGAATAAAGTGTTTAAGGTGTTTTTTGGTTCATCTATTATAATGAGAAATACCAAAAACACTTAGAATACAACATGGTTTAATGATACCTACATTGATAGTGTAATATCGGGATGAATAGATTCATAAGACATGAGAGACTCCTATTTCCATCGGATGAGAAGACTTGCATGCACGACAACTAAGAAAGATAGATATTATATAGATATTTGATGAGTTTCTCGGTAAAGGCTAATCCTAGGAACTAATGGGTTTCCTCAAAGGATGTGAACTCATTTTACAATTAATTGATCACGATAATAAAATGATAATTGATAAGTAAAAGGAATCCTTAGAATTTCAATGGAATAGAGATATCGGGTTCTACATGATATGCGGCCTAAGAAAGGGCTACAACAATCTCAAACTCCTAGAAGTAGTTGAATCAAAACTATTCAAAGCAAGATATCTCATTATTATTGAATTATTTTGACTTGGTCTTCTGTCTTCAATTTCAGGTGTAAAGGTGATGGAGAGAAGGCTAAGTTTGTGTGTGATGTCAAACTACTCCCAGATGAAGGGTTGTTGAATGATCGAAAGATTGTAAATCCTTGTTATGGGGTTTGACTCACTTGGAACTGTCATTTATAGAGAGGAACATCTTGAAAACATATAGATTAAATAAATAAAAATGATGAAATGACTAAAAGTATATAGAATGTGATAAAAATTATAGAATGATAGGAATCACTAGTGATTTGGGTAAAATCATTAGCGATTTAGATAGAATATTTGGTGATTACTAATAAAATGATTAATTCTTCAATAGGATGAAGATTGAAGAAATAAAGATTATTCTAAAGAATAATTTCGACTAATAACTAATGCTAAAAGAATTGAGAATGTAGTTTAGATGGAGATACTTACTTTAAATGCATAAAAAAGTGGACAAAACTAAGGAAGCCTTAATAATATTTTTGGATTCTCCAAGAGCTTGACAAAGGTGTTGAAGGTGTCTAGATGTTTATACTAGTGCCTTCTTGGTCTTGAATACAAGAGAAATTTTCGAAGGATGGTTGAGGGTCCATTTTAGAGAGGTTTTGTGATCTATTTATAATCATTGGTGATTCTATTAGAATCATTGGTGATCCAAGAAAAGTGGGGAAACCCACTTGGAAGTGGTTTCAACCACTTCCAAATAGGGTTTTTCATGTTTTGATTCAATTGTAAATGGTTGGGGAGGTTTTGGGAGGTTAAGAGGTTGGGTGGTAAGGGTAAAAATGGGTTTAGATAGGTTAAGGGTGGTTAGGGAGGTTTAAGATAGGTAAATAGGTTTTACGGTGGGGTAAAACATGATTTTACAGGGGGTGGAGTGATGGTTTAGGGTAATGAGATAGGTTTAGGGATTTTTGAATGAGGGTTTAAGTGGTGTATCCAGAAACATGTATATAACTTTCCCCCTTTTGTCAAGTGGTTTGTGATGTACAAGCCATTGGACAAAAACAAGTGAAATGATCATGTTTGTGTTGAATAAGTGCCCCCTCAAACTAGAACTTATTGAGATAAATTGCAATGATCACGAGTTTGAAATTTTTTCTAGATGAGATAATTTTGTATGATGGTGTGTTTATATTTAATATACCCCAAGAGTAGGCATGAAAACATATTTCTACCAAGGTGGGCTTACATGACCATAGATTCAAGTGATATGGGAACTAAAGGGTTCGCACCCTATAGGTATATGACTCATAGAAAGTAGCTACGAAAATATCATGGAGGTGTATAGTATCCATGATGTATCATGAAACACAGGCTTAAAATAAATTATGTTGCCATAAAGGTGGGCTTATGCAACTAGGAAGTCAAGTGATAGGGGAACTAATGGGTTCGTATCATATAGACATATGACTTAACAATGACAAAGTGCAAATATTTTCCTCATGATTGCAAAATCTCAAATGGATTTAATAAAGGCATGATTAATATAGATTGATTGATTCTTTGTTTTTGTAGAGGTCCTTGGGGCCCAAAATTGGAGCACACACAAGAAAAATGTGAAATTTTGGAAAGGAATGATGAAAAATGATGATTTTTAAAGCTTAGAATCCATTTAATGATGTTTTAGATTAAAAGGAGGGAAATGACCAACAATTTGCAAGAATAACCGATGATTATCCCAATCACTGCAATTAGGTGCACGGAAAATTTTGAATATAAAATGTGGTTTGAAAGCTCATTTGTTACATTGTGATTTAAGAGACCAAGAACCTAATAAAAGCCTAATTCTTTGAATTTCTATGATTTTGAGTGAGATGGATAAATCTAGAGGTCTACAAAGGCAATTTAGGCCCACACATCCCGAGGTAGGTGGTTTACTTAATATTTTTGTTATTTTTTGTTTTGTTTTTTATTTTTTCTGAAAATTGGAATCACCAAAGAAACCTCTAGTGATTTATGGGTCATTTGAATATTTTAATTCAATCACCAAATGATTAGGTTAGATTCAATGGTGATTCGAAGACTTGTGATTTTATTGATTTTTGATCAATTTTTGGTGGATTTGGATTTTTTCATTGTTTTATTTCTAGATGTAGTCTCGAAGAGATTGACCACATGTGATAGAGTCTTGAAGATAATTGATGATGTATGAGATTTATTGTCACTTTATGATTGGGCTCTCTAAAAGATGGTTGGATATGGTAGGATCTGAGGGTGGATGGGTAGGGGATGGTGGTGGGGATGAGGAGGATGGAGTGGTAGTATTGGAGGCCACTATAGAGTTTTTAGAGGCCGAGAAGGTTACATTGTTGGCTAAGTGGGCTACTTTGACTGGTGGGAGATATGGGCTAAGCCAACAACTCACTTTTGTACATGCAGAGCTCACACAAAAAAAAAGATGAAAAATATATGCAGTGACAAAACAAAGAGGCCTTATGAAATTCCTTTAGCATGATAGGTCCATTGATTTCAAGAGTTGAGCTATAGGTTGCTCAGGATTAGACTAGCATTCGGATGGGACCTCTTGGTAGTGTGTGCATGTTAAACTACCGGTCTTGTGTGATGAGTTATGGTACCATGAGGAAATAGTACAATGAAGGCTTATAGATGAGTCTCATTATACATTATTTTTAGTGCGGTGATAGGTGGCTCCATCGGGTAAATATCAAAGATAGGTTAGACACCACGAGGTCTAGAGGGAGGACTAGATAGAGGATCGATGGAGCTCGGGGAGCATTGTAGGAGGGAGTGTTTGTTTGATGAACATTAAATTTAATTGGTAGTTTTTTATAGATGTGATTTTGATATATGAATCTCATTATAATCCCTTCCGATGATTTTTTTATATATATGGGGTTTTTAGACCCTTGATGATGTACAAACATTTTGATATATATATATATATATATATATATTTGACTTTTTGTTGTGTTATGTTCTATGTTTTTAATTTGTGATGTGATGGATGTAGATTTGATTAATGATTTTTATTATGGTATGATTATTTATGGAAATATTTGAAATGTATGATTTATATTATAGATGCATGTGATTACGAGATGATTTTTCCACGAAAAATGGTAATCTTGTTATATGATTTGCATACTTATACAATGGATAAGAGCTTATTATGGAATGTTTGTTTTTCACTATTTTGGAAACATATAGTGTATGATGGTAAAATAATTTAAACATATGATACTACCCATATGGCCTTATATTAGATGTTAACATCTGACCCGTAACGGTTATTCATTATAGGATCATAGATAAATATGAGGTTGGATTTTATCCTTTTTTCAACACAGGAAAGGTTTTATGTGTAGAAATCAAAAGGAAATGGGTTCTTTCTAATGGTCCCCATGGTTTTCCCCAACTTTATTGTGTTCGATACAAGCTAATTGATTTGGGAAGCTTGCATTTGGAGAAGGATAATTAATGTGTAAATATTTCCCGGATGATTATTTTTGATTTTTGTATGGGGGTTGATCGATTCGGGAATCCCTTTTTTTGGTATGAGGACCGATCAATGCGGGAATTCCTTATTGTTTATTTGATTGGGTAGGCATCCTTTGGGGAGTTATCTACAACTTTATTTGACATGTTTAATTTTTGCTAGTCGTATTCTAGGAGTCAATCTATATTTTGATTGTATCCATCCCATAAATATTTTGATTTTGAGATGAGGGAAACCCTAGGGTGACCATGTAGAAGGGGAAAAGTTCCCCACTGCTCATGGATAGGGTGGTGTGATGAGGAATATTTTATGAGAAGAGTCATGGTGCCCATATTTAAGGTGTTTATAGGTATACTAAGAGAAAATACCACATGATTCCAAATCATGTTGATAGATAGGATGTGTGGGTTGATAGACAAAGATCATAGTTTTACTAAGATTTCATGAGTTGATAAGTTAACAGTAGAATAGATGCAAGTGTAGTGCATTAAGAGGATCCTTTTTAGGTTTACCATAAAGGGAGGCTAAGAAATAAGCTATGGACCCATACTTATAAGTGATAATATATGCTCCAAGCTAGTTGGGATAAAAGTTTTGATGTTTAAATTTTTGCATGTTAGTGACGTGTTGGTTTTCTTTGAGAACAAGATCACCAATGTTAAAATGATGTTGCTTAAGATGTTTGTTATAGGCTTGTTTTATGTGTTTTGATATATATTGATATGTTCAAGTTTTTTTAATAAAATTAATATAACAATTCAAGTTGTGATAAGCATTCTTGATGATAATCCTTGTCTGGAGGATACCTTTAAAGGAAACATGTAAAGATGGGATTTATACTTTGAGAGGAAGAATGGATTCGATGTCATAAACTAAGGAGAAGGTTGTAGTACCCGTTGGTGTGTAAAATATCATTTGATATGCCCACTATGAAAATGGGATTTAGAGATTCTAATCTCTACTAACTTGGTCAAAAAAATTCATGAGTATATTATTGAGTATTTTTATAGTATTCTTCTTAACCATTTACTTTTGGATAGTAAGGAGATGAAAAGATAATCTTGATGTTATATGCATTGTAATTTTTTTGAAATTTCTTGTTTTTGAATGATTTGATGTTATCATTGAGTAGCTTATGAGAAATACCAAGTGACATATAACATGATGATGGATGAAGTCGATGATTTTATCTTCTTTAGTGGAGATAAGGGGATTACTTCTATCCATTTTTTCATTTTTTCATTTTTATAATAATGGAGTTGTGTCATTGTGATGAGTGGAGGTTGATGGGTATAATGAGGTCAATTCCCCATTGTGAGAAGGTTCACAAGTCTTATATTGGTTGAAGAGTGTGACTAGGAACATGTGTGAGGTTGGCATGTTGTTTACATTTGACGTATTTCTTAACATAGTTACAATACTCTTGATTAAGTGTAGGCTAATAGTATACCATGTGCGGGATGCATTTGGTAACAACCACACTATTTAAGTGTCCATGTCATATGTTGTCATGGACTTATTGGATAGTTATATGAGCCTCCAAAGTTTTAAGATACGGAGGAGGATTCCATCAATTCCTCTTTTTTAAAGTATACCCCTAGGATGACGTAGTGAGATGCATGTTGTTGAAATGATATTTTTTCATTTCTAGATAGATCCGAGGGGTAGTTTTTGGTGGAAATATAGTCATATGTTTGTGTGTACCATGTGTCAAATGATATGTTTTCTATATGATTGATGGTTAGAAGATTAGTGTTGGTATAAGATGGTTGATCAAGTTTGTATATGATGAAAAATAATTTGGAATCATCAGGTGATAGAGGAATAAGAGATATCAAGAGAAGCCATTGTGTTTGTGAATTTTTAGATGAGTGAGGGGTGGTTTGAATTTCATAATGGTCAAAGATTTGTAACAGGTCTTCGATGATGGTTTTGTATTTTTGAAGGATCTTGTTTTTTCATTGATATATTCCTTTGATTTGATTGATGAAAAGTTGTGAGTCACCATAGATGTCTAGGATTTATATACCTAGAAATAAAATAGTCTGAGCCCCATAATGAGGGATTTGTATTATGCCATGTGACTAGTGCATTTTAAGTTGAGTTTGAAATAAAACAGAATAGGAGTGTCCTAGGGTGGTATTATTACTATTCTAGAACCTCCCCTTGCCTACATTTGGACTCGTCAAAGTACAAGGATATTTTGAGAGGGGAATTGTCATGATCTAGATTGTTGATAGATTCATCCGTAAAGTGGTAACAAGGTAATTAATTGAGGGAAGGGGATATTTTACAAGCTAATCAAGAATGACCTACCCCTTAATGGATATTTAAGAGATGAACTTGAGGTCAAATTTAGTGATTAGTCATGAGCATGATCCATCTAGTGATGCAATCATTATGATATGGTTTGGAATGTATATATTTCAATGGATTTAAATTTGTGACTACATAAGTTTTGTGATTAAGTAAATAGTGACGAAGTTTAGAATTTATGAAGTACAACGCACAACACCACCTTTTCACTTTGGAATAATGAGTTTCATACTCATGAAGTGTGTGAATAATGTAATAGATAGATTTTTCCTTACCTTTTTAATCTCTATGCGCAAGAATGGATCCTAAGGTGTGGTCAGTTGTGGATATATATATATAAAAGCTCCCACTCACGTGGAACCGTGAGGATGGGTGGTGATAGCAGATATTATTTTGAGGGCATAAAAGGCATGTTAATAATGATCATCCCACTTAAAGTGGGTATATTTTCATAAACAATGATGGAAAGGTTGACATCAATATGATAATTGCGAGATGAAATAATAAATAGATTGAAGTTTTCCTTGAAGGATATGAAGTTTCTTAAGATTAGATGGTGGAGGAATTTTTATGATGGATTTGAATTTAGCAGGGTTAACTTCAATTTCCCTTAATAGACACAATGAAACCAAGAAATATTTTTGTGAGAGCTTCAAATACATATTTAGTGGAATTAATACGAAGGAATAACTGTAGAAGATGCAAAAAGATCATGTAAAGAATAGTTAGATGGTCTCTTCAATGTTTGGATTTACCTAAGATATTATCGACATAGTCTTCCATGGTTTTTTGGATGAGATTATGGAAGATATAGGTCATAACACGTTGATAAGTAGCTACTACATTTTTCAATCCAAAGGGCATTACTCTATAGTAGAAGGTTCACCATGGGGTGATAAAATATGTCTTGTGTTAATCCTAAGGTGTGATTAAAATTTGATTCTAACAAAAACAATCCATAGGAGATAGAATTTTGTGGCCGATGTTAAACTGATGAGTTGGTCGATGTTGGGAAGAGGAAAATCATCTTTGGGGAAGGTGAGGTTCAAGACTTAGAAATCCATTCAAATAAGTAATTTTCCAAAGTGGCTTTAGTGATGGGTACGATATTAGAAACCCATTATGGATAATTAATGGGTAGTATGAAGTTGGCTGAAAGAAGATGATGAAGTTATTATTTTATTCAAAGTGTAACATGAGGATGCATCCTCCAAATTTTCATCTTTATGATATTAGCACCTAGTATGGTAATGATATTATTGATGATGATGTTAATGTCGATACATGACATGTAATTGTAGGACCATGCAAAGGATTGACTATGTTTGCATATGAAGGAAGTGAAGTCTTGGATTTCATGCGAGTCTAAGGCTTGGCCAATTTTGACAATACATGGATCTTGCAATGTGCCAATGTTAACGTCAATAGTGGATTCACTGAGGAGGGTAGATGTGTTGGATGGAAGGGTATTATGAAGATAATTATCTTCAGCACCCATATAGGTCAAGATGGCATCATCATCATGACAATAGAGGATATCAATGGTAGGAGAGTCTTCTTCTATCATGTGAGGTAAGATTAAGGGGATGGATTTAGTTTTTCTATTAACCTGATAAGTTAATGGTCCAAGTGAAATGGTATTGACTAAAAATTTTTAGGTGGGATGGATACATGTTGTTATTATCACAAGTTGAGTCCACAATGGTGAAACGGGTACTTGAGATTTAGATATTGATGGTGGTGGTTTAGAAGGAGAATTTTGAAGCCCAGGTCATGTTTTTTTGTAAGGTTATTTCCATCCTTCAAAGGGTAAGTCATGTGGACCTTGTTCATATCAACCTAGACCAAAGCCTTTCCATGCATAATGGTAGAGGTATGTTTGGGTGAACTAGGGTTTTCCTAAGAATGAAAATTCAGATGAGAAGGGATTTACATGTGGTTGATCATCGAGGTGAGATGAAGGGTAGTCGATGCCTTCGTACGATAACTGTGTTTTAAGGAATGGAGGGCCAAAGGAAATGATGCTTCCTACATTAGGCTTGTAAAGTGGTTGTTTTTCTAGACTCTCATATGATTTAGGCATATGAATGGTGTTAAGGGATAAGAGGTGATACTCCTCTTACAAAAGGCATTACATGATGTCATCAAAAGAGTCATAATTTAGTAGTTTAGATGTAGGGACTTAATAACTTGTGGAATATTTGTTTGTAGATGTAGGATTTTGTAGAGGAAGCAAGATGTCATTGGGTATGTATGTCATGTGGAAAGCTTTAAATGTATTTGGGTCAGCAAGGACCATGACGGTTTTACCTTTGTTTTTATATTTTAGACATTAGTGTATAGTGGATTGGACACAATGCACTGCATGTATCCAAGGACAACTAAATAACATATTATACTAGAACTCTCCTTCTACCAAATAGAAGAGTTCATGGAATATTTTTGGACCTATATTTATGGGAAAGATGATTATTCCCAATGTAGGGGCTATAATATCATCGAATGCACATATAACCATGGGTGATTGGGTGAAAATGGTGTTAGATAATTAGAGTTATTTAAATGCATAAGATGATATTATTTTTATGCTAGCATCATTCTCGATCATAAATCTTTTTAAAAGAGTATCATTAATTTGGGTAGTAATGAAAAGGGTAACATGATCGTCTTCAAGTTGGAGTGAAGAGATTTCATACTCATCAAATTTAATAGAATTTGACATCTTCAAGGTACCAACAAGGTTTCAGAAAGGTTTGGATTCATCAAAAGGGATTGAGATTAAATTGGAGGGCTTCGATCATGGCTCTGTGATGTTGGGAAAAATTCTGAATGAGCTTGTAAAGTGATTTTTAACTAGATCCTATTGTATTTGTTTGAGAACAATGTTTTAAATGGATGATTTTAATTGATTATGAGAGGCTACAAGTATGGAAAATTTATCTTTATATGGTGATGGAATACGTGACTTAGGAGGGTCCGTCGAGATAGAGACTTTATGTTTGTCTTGATTTTGGGCCTTCAAGTTGAGTGTGTGGGCTCTAGTGGTTATACGGAAAATATCAATAGAAAACTTGGTGGTTCACTAAAAGAGGGAATAAATTTCATCAAATAGGCTCTCAGATGATTTCTTTGGATTATTCAATTTAGGAACTCTAGGATTAGGTGTGATGTGATGTTTTTATTTGGTTGATTTGACGGGTGGAATGGGATGATCTTTATTGATTGGGAGGAGTCCTTTATTATAAATAATTTGAATGATGATGTGAATGGAGTTGCAATATTCAATGTAATTCCCTATTATTTGATGACAAGTAAAAAATTCTTGGTAATCATACTAGGAGGGTTTCCATCCCCAAGGGTTAGAGATTTTTATAGGTGGTAATGTGATATTTGATGATCAAACAAGTTATTCAAGGGTTTTAGTATAATACCCTATCAGAGCTTGTTGAGATTATGTTAAGGGGGTATGATTATGAGTTTCATTAGATGATTTAGAGGTATGAAACACACAATGTGTATCTCGGTGGTATGTCTAGATGTTATTATGGAGACTAGTTTAGATTTTGTGATAGGGATTTTATGCTTAGAATATATATGTGGCCCCAAAATGGAGGGAAAAGGGATTGTATTGGTTTGGTGATGGTCATACGAGATCTATAATTTTTAGTCAAGTAGGTGGTGAGATTTGATATGGGATTATTAGGGTTATTGATTTAGTGCATGGTGACATGCTTGTTGAAGGATATTTTCAAAATTTTAACGACAAATTTTTTTTCTTGTGATGTTAAAGGAGCAATATTTGATGTTTCTATGGAATTATATATGATATATTTTGAAGGTTGGGACCTAAGTTGGCTTGAGGCCTATGTAATGATGTTGTATGGAGAGTTTTATTTTTTGGTTGGGATGTTATTCATATATATCAATGAGGTGTTGTGTGGGGAAATAGTTCATGAATGGTATTGACAATGTGATGAGACCCTATGACATTGGTTTGAGGTTATTTTCTAGTTAAAGGATGATTTGGAAAAGGTTGTTTAAACACATCAAAATTTTAATTACAAGGTGCATTCATATTATCAATTTGTATCTCACCTCAATTAACACGATCCTAAATGACATTTATAAATGATCAACACATTTTGATGTCATGCCCTCAAACATGGTGATATTTGCAGTACTCATTTTATCTATACCAAGAAGGTTTAGATATGGAAACATCAATGGGTCGTATGGGAGTAAGCATGATAATATAAGAGGTGATCATTTTATCAAAGATGGAAATATAGGATTCTCCTAGGGGTGTATATTTTTGTTGTGGTCGGGATTTGTCAAATTTTGGCCACTTTTTGGATTTAGTTTTCAAAACAACTACATTTGCATGAGCCTTTGGATTTTTTGGTTCTAGAAGAATATTTAAAGGAGGTTTTGGGTTTATTTTTCTTATATCATAATTTCACCTTACCATCCTTGATTGTCTCGAGTTCCAATTTTTGGGCCATGGTAAAGGATTCATAAAAGGTTTGGAATGATTAGATTTGTAATGTGGATGATATATTTTGAACATACTATCAAGCAAACAAATCGATTATCTCATTCTATGGAAGGGAGAATGAGATTTTATTGATAATCCCTCACCATCTAGAGATCAGCGATAGAATCATCTTCAAATTGTTTGATAACATAGAGCTCAATGATGGAGATCTTATGAGATATATTAATAGAGAAGTGTTCCAAAATAAATATGTTAGTTGTGTGAATGAGAAGAGGGAATGTTGGGGAATACTATTGTACTAGTTGAGGGCAGGGCTAACCAAGGACATGAGAAAGGTCCTCAACATCAAATCTTGATCATGGGTGATGAGGTAGTAGGTATAACTGAATGCCCATGTGTGTTGTTGTGGATCCTCCTTACTGTAAAATTTGATAAACTTAGGTAGTTCCCAATGGGGAGGATAGGATTTAAATGAAAAAAATGGACTAATAGGTTCATTACATATTTTTTCATAAGAAAAATTTCTCTTGGGTCCCATGGTAATAGCTTCAAGTGATGCATGAGCATCAAGGCATGAGGGTCATAAAGGTGAAATTTTTCATTCTAGTAATGATTTTGAGTTGTTTTAAATCCTTAAATGTCTTAATAAGACAATATGAGTCATTTTAAGTAGTTGAGAAGGCTTAAAATTTTGAATTTATTTCTTATTGTACTTTCCCTCCAAAATGGGATTTGAAATTGTAAAAAGGTTGAAAATGGGAATTGGCTTGTAAAGTGGATGAAAAGAGTTCTTAATGTTTGTAATGGAATGTATTATATTTGTAGGCATGATCTCATAGTTCCTAGGCTGTATAAAGGTCAATAAATGTTGAAGAAAAAACAAAATGCCTCATAATGTTGTAAATGGGCATGTGAAGGGTCATGAGTTTGTTAGGGTTATGGTGGAAGAAATAATGAGATAAGGTAGAAGGATAAAGTATTTGGAGGGATCATTACTCAAGGATATGAAGGATTGAGAGAGAAAGACTAAACAAGATATGTGAAATTTTGTATGATGCACTTAGCTAATTAAAAGAAAAACTTTGTTTTTGCAGGATTCTTGTGTTATGGTGCTTCTTTCTCAAGATTTATGTGCTTTAATTGTTATATAAAACATTTTATGACTCCTTTAAGATCATTTATAGATTTTGGAGTTTATTGAATAATATTTGTGGGTGTAGAATGGCATACTTTGTTTTTAACAGATGAGTTGATGCTTGACTTTGTGTTTAACAAAGAATGAGAGTTATAAGTTTAGATGTGTATGATTATAATCACGCCAAAAACCTTGTAATAATATCCAAGAGAAGAGAGGTAATGAAATATGCTATTTTCAATCTTTAAAGGTTTTATAATTTTTCATTCTTCTGTGCATGCATGAAAAGAACCTATAGAGGCAAAGAAATTGTGATTGTGTTCTAATAGTTGTTCAAATTTTGAGTGGATTGTTATTATGAGAGCTAAATGGATGTATGATTCCTTCATTGATGACATAAAAGGATTGATACATTGTGAAAATAACAAGGATTCTTTAAATAAGTTTCTAATCTCTTAAATCAAAGGTTTGAGGGTTTTGTTTATACCACCGCTCTACGTGCGTGCATAGGTTGAACCTTAGTGATGGATGAATTTATCTTAATAATTATTCACTACTGGTAAAATAGAACTAAGGAGAATATTAAGACATACCTTGAGGTCAAGTAGCAAGGGTTAAAACCTAAATGTAAGTGAATAAACCAAGCTAAGTTACTTAATGAAAACTAACACCATATAGTCTCCATAACTAAGCTAATCTATCAAAGCATCGTGATAAAGCCATGTAAGGGAAAAATAACTAATGCATCCAATTAAACATGAAATACTAATCCATCCCTTTTTATTTTTGATGGGATTTTTAAAATTTAGTTGCTCCTTTTGTTGAGCTAATCATAATTACGAGTGATCGAAGGAAGGCTATCTCCATGAAGAGGAAGGGATCTCACCAATATGGCTTGATTGCCATGTATGGTTTGTTTTTGTACATGATTTTATCAAGACACAATTGTCTATGGAAATTGATTTTTTTACATGTATATGATGATGAAAATTGATGTATATCACATTTTGATTTATGAGATATTATTTTATCCCATGTTTTTATTATAGTTTATGATGAAGTGGGGATACAAATAATCCCTATTTCCCCATTGATGATATGATGTGATGTGATGTGTTAGCTTAGCATACATGTTGATTTTATTTTATGATGATGTGGATTAGAATTTTATTGATGATATGGGATGACATAAATGTGAATGATGAAATGATAACACACAAGGTATAAGCAAACAACACAAGTACAAGGAACAATTAACAAATCTAATATATACACATGTTAACCAACACAACATTACAAAGAAAGAATTAATCTAATCAAGTAAAGAAAAGACCAATATAAAATCATGAAAGACAACACACCATATATACAAACAAACAAACTTAACTATGTACAAACAAACAAACAAGAAAGAAAACACTATTGTGTTGTTTTGGAACATTTTCAAAATGTTTTGTACTATTTTGTGTATTTTTGCTAGATAATGTTATATTGTTTTTGGGTTGTTTTGGTAAGACCTATTTGAATGTTTTTGGTGTTTTCTGAAAGATTTCTAAAGCCATGCATAAGAAAATGAAGATGCATGGATGCCCCCAACGATAAATGGTGTAGTCTTATTGTCTATACTCAATTACCTAGGTGTGTTATAACTTCATTCGAGATAGATCTAAATGTTCACCCAAAGTGTGTGAGGTTACCAAGCCCCTCCTTTCTACAGTCTTTTCAAGATGTTAGAATGCATATTCATATTTATCATTATCTATGATATATTCAAGCACATATCATTACAGAAACCATAAAGATACACATGTAATAAGGAATTATAACTTGTAAAATCATTACTAAGATCAATTGCACTATGTGGTCTCCATACTTAGATATATTAATTACCATAATCCATCCACACTTATCCATTAATACTCAAAAGATTACATAACTAAAATTTAAATACATGGCAGTAATTACCATAAATTCATGTGCATCACTATATCAGTTCATCATAACTCAATTACATCACACACACTCATCCTAATACATGGTGTCCAAAACTATGCATATCAATACATATTTATAGGGGTGGGGACTTTCCCTTCATTTCCCATGCATCTCAAAATAGACTACATGCTAATAATAGCCATGTGTACATACAAAAGTAGTCATAAAGCATGCATGATTTCTTTACAATCCTAATAATAAATCAAACCTATAAATCAATTTTTTTAATCCCATCCTTAGATCAAATTGTACATGACTCTTAATCTTCCACGTTGATCCCAAAATAGCCCTTTCTTAGCCATGTATTTTACTTTCTTTAATCTTTCCTTGGGCCACACTCCAACTTCTTTTCCTATTTTTAGCCCGCAACATGCAAAATCAGCTAAGTCCTGGGATTTTCTCTTCTAGCAAGACGTACCTCTTTAATCTTCCTTGCATGCTTATGTGCCCCACTTGTGCACCCTAAATATCTGCATGTTCTTTTCAAATACTTAGTAAATTTTCATCAACCCAACATTACCCCACACTAACTATATTGCCTCCCTCGTAATGGGGTTCATTATCTTAGAAATTGAATCGGAAGAATAAAGAATAAATATGAAAAAATGAAAGAATAGAATGGAAGTAATAAAAGCATAACCAACACGCTCATTCCACTGGTAAAAAAATTTAGGGTAATCTTTATTGATATTATCTTCCAATTCATTCCATTCACCAATCCCCTTCTTCTCCTTCTCATAAACATCACCAAGTACTTTCTCCATCTTCTCTAGGGCCATGTCTTCACAATTAGTCTGTAATTACCTTATTACTCCATCCAACCCTGAAATCATGCCCTTCAAGAAATCCATCTTCCATGTAACTAACTTTCCCATCTCCTTTATTATTTCTTCATGGGAGTTTTTGGTTTTCTTGATTGCACCATGCTTCTATGCTATTGTCGCTAACTTCTCTTCTCAGCCCAGGGTTTCATCCTTATTAGTTGTAAGGACTTAATTATCTTCTTGTAGTTTTTGTGTCTTGAGGATTTGTTCTGCTCCTCATAAATTCCCAACACCCAGCCAACCTTCTTCAATTCATCCTTTAATGTCTGGAGTATGGCATCATACTATATAATTTGGAGTGCTATGTTATTTTTGTCCTTTCCTTCTTGGCCTTCAATTATTCTTCATCTTTCCTTGCAATTGGTTTCTCCCAAGCACAAGATGAACACAATCCTACATAAAATGTAAATTAGGCAGATATGTCTTATTTTTCTATGAATCAAATTCAAGATGCACCACTAATCTCCATAGAAAATTCAAGTATATATTTATTTTTCTTCTTTTCCCTTCTATGCACCTCAGTTAGTAGCTCAATATTTTCCTTCATATTTTTATTTTCCTCAAGTAGCGTCCCTAAGCACAACCATTTTTCTAGGTTCCTTCATGTTAATTATGCTGACATCTTAGTTAAGGAATTAGTTTCATGTTCATCATTAAATTATGTGGCTTCAAATTCATGTGTGTTGCTTTGGCTCCCTTCTTCATCTTCCTCTAAATACATGTTTCTTCCTTTACATCAAATTTTTCTTTGCCATATGGGTCTACATGCTCCAAGACAAGTGTTTTATTGTGTACATATTTGCTCCCCAGTATCCATCAACTCCCATCCATATAAATTTTCAAACTCAAGTGTTCTCTGAAATCAAGTGTGAATAATCTTTGAAGGGTCATTAAGCATACCCCAACTCATGCATCTTATAAATTTCTTTTCCCTTATTCCTTTCTGCACCGCCTTCCCTTGGGAATATGCACATATGCACTCGCAACAATGCCTTTACCTACCATATCCCCATGCTCTCTAGAAGGCTCCCAATATTCTTTTCTTTCATTTTGGGCCCTTTCTCTTCATCGTGTGCACTATTTGTCTCGTATCATGATGAGTTTCTTTATCCATCATTTCCTCATTTATTTCCACATTGATAACTAGTGTCACCTCTATGGTGTGCGTTTTCTTTTCTAAAACCTCTTCTTTACTTTCCTTTCTAGGAACATACTTGTTCATTTTCTTTCTCTACTTTTATGGGATCGGTTTGGTAGGAGATGTCCTTGGAAATATCCTTAGTGACTAAGAGGGCCCTGAGCCGCGCTCTCTATCCTAGTTCTCCTCAATACTCTTCTGAATCCTTAGTCTTCAGCTCTTCCTTCATCTTTCTCTTCCTCCTCAAACCTATCTTATCTTTCACTTTTTCTTCCTCTTCTTCTTCTCGGGAGGAGTATTATCATGTGGTCTCTTAAATCCTATAGTTGGCTGCCTCCTTCTACCATGCTCTAATCCACTATTGTCCTCCTTCTCCTCTTCCTAAATTTCTTCCTCACCGACGGGGTGGGCTCATCATTCCAATTGTATGCTTCCCCTCGGGAACCTCGGGAGCTTAAATTCATTTCAATATACTTTCTATTAACCAATTTGGGCTTTAGGTAAATATATACCTTAGCCATGCACCCAACTTTCCAACTACTAAACTTATGGATCTTATGCCTATTTCATTAGATATCAATTACTCATTATATACAGACTTACCTGGATAAACATATGTCTTTCAAAGAGTGTGATGTTTACATAGTCCATATTTTCTCGTATCAAATATCAATTTGCATAGATTTGAAAATCTATTAACCGAAGCTTGAAAGTAACGCGTGGTGAAGGCATAAGGGATCTTACACCAAGGGATATATGTACCATCATTCATTATGAATATACCAATGCAATAGTTCTAAAATACTACAAATTGTGACTATTTTTCCACCACAACAAGTAATTCCTCTCTTATTCTCCACTCATGTTCAAATTCCTTGTGCATGTGCCTATACCAAAGCTCTAGCCTTTTCTTGTAAGGGCCACTCATATTTCCTTCACAAGTATACTTCATGAACCTCTCTCACAAGTGACTTCTTCTCCTTAGGAAACTACCATATTTTATCCTTAGGCCCATCTAGGACCCCAATCTCCACAAATACAATAGATAATAGGATGGCACAAAAGTTGATCTTATCTCCTTTTTGTACCTCCTCAATAATGGTTTTCGCTATAAATGTAGAAAAATTATAAATAGTTCCTTCTACCATTTTCTTGGCAATGTGGAGCCACTTCTTATTTACCTGGCCCTAACACTCCTAGTTATTGAACTTGGTATAAAGGTGCGTAACAATTTTGATCACGAGATGATCATTCAATTTTGCAATGTCCATTGTGCCCTCCCTATGTGTATGCCAACTCTGACAAAAAGGTTGCTTCCACACCCACATCATCATCAAGGTCACTTGAAACTTTTGTCCCTGAACTCCTCAATCCTGTCAATTTTTTGATCAAGGGCATGGTGAGGTATACCTATCATCCTACAAAATAGAAGATTTCCTCATGGAATATGTACATTAGCCACTGGTAAAGTTTCTCTGGCTTTCCAAAGTATGGAAACTCGTAAACCTACAAGACCCCAACTTTCTCTAACATCTTTTTCCCTTCATCATCATAGATGGGTTTTTCATCTTCAGTCCTCAAATTTGTACTCTTTACTAGTTCCATGTCCATTTCATCCTTATTCACCTTAGAGTGGTGATTGTAATCACTCACCTTGCTTTTTCTTATATGGGACTCCTAATCCAGCCCCATAATGACTCCCTCGGGTATTCCATTTTGAAAAGTTATTCTTAGGCACGTCTTCGACTTCCACCTCTGGTTCATCCTTCATCTTGCCTTGTGTGGTCACCACATGTGCTCTCTTGGTTCCATTGTGATTTTTACATATTTTCCTTGCTCTCAGCCTAACTTGGGTAACTCCAAATTTGTGTGCCCTAGTTGTAATTTTTTTCTCTTTAAACCCTAGCTTTGTAAACCTTCCTTCCACATGCCTTCTACTAGCTCAAACACCCTTCTAATGGAGCTCTATTATGGCCATGTCTAAATATCAACTAGTTCACTGCTTTATAAAATTTCTCTCACACTTCACACTTGATCACTCTTCAAATCGCATTTCGCAACTCGAAAACTCAAAATATGCAAGGTAAGAATGAACTCGCATGCACCCTTTTGTAGATTTTCTAAATTTTTCCACATTAATTTTTCCTCACCTACCACCATACCCAGCTTTAATTATGCTTTTCTTATTTTTCCGTGCTTTCCACTACTTTTTCTCATGCCCCAATTGTAACCTTCTAGCACACCCAATACTTCTCATCCATAGACCTTCTTACCCATGAATTCATGTGTTGAAGTACATAATCCTCTCATGACTTATACTAAGTATTCCATTATGTTTTTTCTTACCTCGTGTTACACTATGTGAACCTTTCTCTTACATGTGGTCTTCAATCTGAGTAATTATCTTCATTATTGAAATATTTATCATCATCATCCTTCTCATCATTTGTAGAAGCTTTCTTTTTAGAAACCACCATTGTCATCTCTATGAGTGTACCCCTTCGGCTCATAGTCAACCTTCAGCACCACCAAATTTTACTTTTTGTGCATATACTTGCAATCCACCCCACATTAAAAATATGTGTGGTCCTCTGCACATGAACTTTAAAAGATAGTAATCAACTTCCTGCGTGCAAGTACACTTATTACAACAAAACATAAAACTAATTTGAAAAATTATAGAAATGATGAAAGGAAATAAATGAAATTGAAATCTAATCTAAATGGAAACACTACCTTAGTACAAAAACCAAGAATACTTATTTATAGTAGGGCTTCAGCCTACTCCCATTGAAGTAATCAGAAAAAATTACTATCCAAACTCAGAATCGATAAGCGACTAACTCATTACTAGAAATGGTCCCAACCAATGTGCTTTCAATTTTCTTGAATGGTGCATAAACTTGGATTCATACAAAAGGAACATATCTCTAACCTCAAATACCTTATTTTGAATATGTCGATCATTCCATGTTTTTAGTATTTCCTTCTTAGTCTTCCAACTCCAATGCGTAATAGCATGCCTCTCATCTAACTTCATCAATTTTTCACATTTATGTTCACCCAAAGTGTGTGAGGTTACCAAGCCCTCCTTTTTACAATCTTTTCAAGATGTTAGAATGCATATTCATATTTATCATTATCTAGGATATCTTCAAGAACATATCATTACGAAACCATAAAGATACACATGTAATAAGGAATCATAACTTGTAAAATCATTACTAAGATCAATTGTACTATGTGGTCTCCATACTTAGATATATTAATTACCATAATCCATCCACACTTATCCATTAAGACTCAAAAGATTACATAACTAAAATTGAAATACATGGTCGTAGTTACCATAAATTCATGTGCATCACTATATCATGTTCCATCATAACTCAATTACATCACACACACTCATCCTAATACATGGTGTCCAAAACTATGCATATCAATACATATTTATATGGGTGGGGACTTTACCTTCATTGCCCATGCATCTCAAAATAGACTACATGCTAATAATAGCTATGTGTACATACAAAAGGATTCATAAAGCATGCATGATTTCTTTACAATCCTAATAATAAATCAAACCTATAAATCATTTTTTTAAATCCTATCCTTAGATCAAATTGTGAATGAATCTTAATATTCCACGTTGATCCCAAAATATCCCTTTCTTAGCCATGTAAGAAAGGATTGGAACTAACAATAGGCTGCAATGACATCTCATCTATGTGTCCAGGGATTTCGAGGCATTGACAATGGTCACATAACTTAACATATTCCTTAGTATCCTTATACAAGGTATCCCACCAAAGTCCATCCATCGATTCTTGCGCGCATTGGCATCACCTCGCATAATGACCTCATGTAATTCCACCATGGGCTTCTTCCATAATATCCTCACGTTCATGATCCAAAACACACCACCATAAAATTTCATCATGTTCTAGCGTGTACAAATATACACCAATTAATTGATAATGCACCACGTGTATGGAAATCTACTTCTTCTCTAAAGTTTGCCTAGTGCACAAACACATTACAATGTCCTCTAGTTCTATGGGTGCATAATTCAATCTAAATAGTTGTGCATCTGGCATTATGTCCTCAATGCTCTGTGGGTCCTCACCTGAATTGATCCTTGATAAATGATCGGACCTCGTATTAATTTTTCTTGGTTTAACAACAACTGTAAACTCAAACTCCTAAAATATTATTATCCACCTGCATATGTACCCTTTTAAAATAGGATGGTTGACCAAATGTTTGAGTGCCATATGATCTGTAAAGAAGATAAACGATGTTTCCAATAAGTATTGTCTGAATTTTTACATCGAGTAGATCATGGACAAAGCCTCACACTCAGTAGTTGTATAGTTCTACTTTGCGGGTGTAACTTCCTTCTTACAAAGCAAATGGGGTGGTCTATAATTCATTCTCATGGTTACGAAAACACTACACTAATTTCCATCCCAAAAGCATCAACATGAACATGAAATGGTTTGTCCCATGAAGGAAATCACAAAATAGGTGTAGTGGTTAGCCTTTCCTTCAATGTTTCAAACACTTGCTACTGCGCATCATACTAATATAATTTTTCTTTAGCCTTCAATAATTCCTCCAAAGGAATGGAAATCTTGGCATAGCCCTTAATTAATTTCCTATAATACCTTGTATGTCCCAAAATCCATGCAATTCACTTTGAATATTAGGTTATTCTAAACCCAAGATCATAGCAACCTTGGCTAGGTCCAACAACAAGCCTTCCTTGTAAATCATATGTCCAAGTAAAGTGCCAAAAGGTGTCACAAAAATTCACTTCTTAATGGTGAGAGATATGCTCAACTGCCTACACCTCTGAAAAATAAGCCTTATATTGTCATAATGGTCCTTAACTAAGACATACATTTTCCAATCATCTAGATACACCTGTAAGAATTTATGGATAAAGTCCTTAAAATCCTACATAATAATGCGTGAGATCACTACTAGTGTATTCTTCAGTCCAAAGGGAATCACTGTATATGAAAATATTCCTCACTCAGTGGTGAAATTTTTCTTTATTTGATCTTCCTTTGTTATACATGCCTAGTGATAACCGGAAAACCCATCTATAAAGGATTATATCTCATGCCCGACAACTCCTTCAAGGATCTCTTCTATGAATGGGGTGGGAAAATGATCAATAACACATGCAGCATTAAGTTCTCTATAGTCCACATAAATCCTTATCCTCCCATCCTTCTTAATTCTTATTACCATGATGCTAACCCATGAAGATTCCTCAATGGGATCAATTATACCATACTTGAACATCTTATCAATTTCTTCCTTTACCTTTCATTATAGATTAGGATTCATCCTATAAGGCCTCTTCCTAACTGGACACACGCGTTCCTTCGATTTGATTTTCATCTCTCATAAATAAGGGTTTACTCCTTTCAACTCATGATAGCCCCATAGAAATAATTCTTGAAAATCGTGTAATAATTCAACAATATTTTCCACTTCTTACTCCGAGTAGTCACCAATAATGGCCTCTTTGGGTTCTACCTATATACCAATTGCAACCTTCTTTGTCTTCATTGGAGCATGATACACACTCATTTTATCATCTATTATATCCAAGACTCACACGTACTTTCAATGTGGTTAACATCTAATGTATCCACTTCCTCATCATCGATCATGTACACCAATTTACCATTTTATTTTTCAATCTAGGCACATACTATTTATTCTTTATTTGTTTCCTCGTGGTCTAGGTGCACCTCAAGCTCAGGTTCTCCAAGTAGTTATAACATTATCTCTTTATCCTTCACGTTATCTCCCAACATAATGCACTTCATAATATGTAGTGCTTCATTGACCGAAGGTTTAGTAGAAAAATAATCAAAAGTATGAATCATACCTGAGGTCATCTCTTATCAATTAGTAGTCTCCCTTTTCAACTCTGATAGACATACCACACACGTGTGCATAACCATGTAAGGTTGAGAAAAACTTATGTTCCCAAATTTATGGTGATAAAGCCTCCTTTCCTTGCTCCCAATATCTCTCACACTCCTAGATGTGATGAGAGGAAAATACTTCCCGTGAAATTCACATATTTGAGAAAGTACATTTCTCCTTAGGAAACTAGTAGAAAAGGAAATTCTCACTTCTCTTTATTATATTAATTTACCATTGTGTGTAGCCCACCAAAGTGTTGTTATCCTACATAGAGTATAGACCATAATATTTCTTCTATCCCCTTTGTTCATCCATTTGGCTTCCATCAAGCATAAAAATTCATGAGGATTTCCTTCATCGGTATATCATGGTACATAGTTACATCCTAACAACCTTACTATGCATGCTCTAACCATCTTGGTGACTTGTCCTCTCACTTCATGCCCAACCATTTCATACATTCCATGAGACCAGCTTATCATAAACAATACCTATAGTGTCACTTATAGATCGCGTCTTCCCAATGGATTACGCCTTCTTTGGATGGTTCCTAATTTTTGGAGCATGCACTTTAGTGTGCATATATTATTTTCATCTCCTTTAAGATCATTGGTTCAACATAGGGCTCAACCTTCTTTTCAAAAGAAGTATAATCATGTACTCATCATTATTAAATATGATGTAACATTTATTAAAGTGTAAATCTAATTTATTTTCATAGCACCAAGGTCGAGCAAGTAATGCTAGAAATTTTTCTGCTTTAATGAGTTCCAATACTTCAAATTCCCCAGTAATCTTGGCTCCCTGAATAGTAATAGATTCATCCTTCAAGAACCCTATAGGCGTGGCTCTTGTTCTATTAGCCATATATAGC
The DNA here is from genome assembly GCA_018340775.1 of Taxus wallichiana var. yunnanensis. Taxonomy (NCBI): domain Eukaryota; kingdom Viridiplantae; phylum Streptophyta; class Pinopsida; order Cupressales; family Taxaceae; genus Taxus; species Taxus wallichiana. The sequence goes on from CM031234.1 coordinate 84,661,622, forward strand.
ATATTCAAGGATAACCACAATTATGGTCTACCCATCTGATTCCAAGCATCCAGAGCTAGCACATTCACTTCTGCACCAGTATCAATCATAATGTTACACAATAACCAACCATCAATTACTATATCAAGTGTAATATCTTTGTCAAATTCATGATTCTGAGGTGGTATATTTGTATGAAGTATTTATCTTTCATACTCAATCCTAACATGTGGTACCTTTTCTCGTAACCACTCCTCTAACAATGGAATGATGTTCTCCTATCGAAACATCTTGTACACCTCTTTCAAGTCATTCATGTCTTTCTCGCAAGATTTCAACCTTCCTTACATGATCCATGTCATGTGTTTATTCCTTTAAACATTGTATCTCTCCCTACATCACCCTGATAACTTCCATGGTATCTTGATAAACTACCTTCTAGTGCGTAGCATCTAGATACTTTACATGTATCTTTACTTCCCTTGTAATGAGTGTCTTATTCTTCAATGTCTCACAGTTTCATGTGGCCTTGGCATGCATAGTCATCATCATATTCTATAACTCATTATTAGGGGTCTTCTTTTGCATCAATTGATTAGAAGTAAGCATGATCTAGTTTAATCATTCCCACACTCTTTTCCTTCTTCTAATTTTTGCACGTTCCCTCATACAAACTCCGGGTAATCTTTTAACTTATGCTTATTTCTACACCATGAGTAAGAAATGTTCTAAGGGAACTTATGCTAATAATGATCAAGGGATCCATAGGTATAATAATTTCCTCATGGAAACCTGCCTCTACTACCACCGCGACCTCACCCTCTATATCCACCTCTAAAGCCACCATTCTTGTTATTTTGATTGTCACGCCCTTCATGGTTATGGCCATCATACTCCTTAGATCCACTAGCCACAATTTTCTCGGCACATTCATGTCTCTATAGCTTCATGAATGTGATCAATTAACTTGTAGTCAATAGTTTCATGAGTGTGGGATTTACAAATCTTTCAATACATATTTACCTTCTTTGTAAGCGTGTGTTGCAACAAAGGAAAATCTCAAACATCATGATTCAAGTGATAGAACTTGCAATCTAATAATATTACATGCATTGACCTATGTGGGAAATTATCTTTAGTATGTCCTTCCAATTCACAATATGTACACCATATCCCACTAGCACATCTCATGAGCTGAATTAGCATAATATTTTCTAGCTACTTCATCTTGGTTGTAATTTGTGCCTCCAAAAATGGGCTTACTCTAGTATCAACACTCCCAATGGCCTCAGTACATGCAGGGATAATTCTAGAGCATCATGTGGATCCTAAAAATTCTTATGAGATAGTGCTCATCTCGAATGAATTAAGAAACCCACCAACAAACCACATGCATGGTGACTAGGATGTATGTCATAAGACATTTTTTATGATAAATTTTTAAAATGCATATCATACTCCCACACGCTCTTAGACAAACCTTTCTTAATGTTCTTAAGTGTGCTAATATTTTTTTTAGCTCAAATTATAGAATATGGAACTCAACTAGAAATACAGAGCATAAAACATCATATTCTATTATAGTCTAATGTGGATCATACTTTCTATACCAACTATGTGCGCACACTTGAAGAGTGGTAGAAAACTGACTTGCTTTTCTATCTAAAGTTGTGATTCCTTTAGTGTGCCTTAGTAGCTCACACTTGTGCACATACTCTATCGATATTCAATTCCTCTATATTATGGAAAGTGGAGGGACATCTCATAATACACTATTTGAGGTTGATGTGGGATTTATTGGGAATGTGGGTCTTATCCTCCAGAACCAGAACCCCCACCAGTATTTCATCCACCTCTAGAACCGCTTGATCTACTTGCTTTTGATCCTTATGATCCACCTCCGATCCTCTATGTAGCAGGCACCAAACCATTGGCTATACTCCCTTTCATCCCAACTATAGTGCTAAACTAGACTCTAATAGTCTATGAATTTGTAGTACTTTTAAACATATTCCCAATGTTCTGCACGCCCACACTCTTTCCTAATGAGGTGTCGAAAATATTACTCCAATCGTCCAAACAACGATGTTGATTTCTTTTCCATGGACAAACTATTAACTTTATCTCCTAAATTTAACATAAACCGATACCTACTTGTCTTTGCTCCTTACCCAAACTAGCCTATTTCTCCATGACTAATTATGGAACTAGAACACCATGCGCAAAGGATAGTTTTTGAGGAGGGATCGATGCATGCCCATGGTCCTCAATATTTATTCTTCTTATGCACTCTCAACCAAATCAAGGGGATTCTCTACTATGCTTACCCAATGTTGGGAGAACTAGATGTTGTGGCTCCTCATCTTCCACGAGAGATTCAAATCCTTTGCAAGCCATATCTTCCCTTAATGTCATCGAATCTACAACTTATCTTACTATCTCCCTTTCCTAGGCTTCATTATATCTGAGTTGTCTTTCCTCTCTCTCTACCACTACCACCAAGTCCTGTCATCTTCACCCTAACACCTCCTTCACATGAACGTGGTAGGAGTTTATCTAGCCATAGGGAGGTGCTCTAAATCCAACTCTATCATCAAGATCTTGATCGATAAAGGTATAGTGCATAAATAAGATTCTATGGGTTCACACAAGAACTAGAACTCAACTTCTTCAGGACATAGATATGTAGAAATAGCATACTCCAAAATGTAATCGCACAATACTCTAGCTTGCACAAACAATATACATCTTCATTCCACTCCAAATCAGCATCAATAAGAGTTTGGTAATCTTTCTACGTCTAAGGTCTCATCCTATAACTCTATAACTTCCCTATTACACATGCTCACAACCACTTGTATAAATCTACAAGAAAGAAGTTGAAGAACGTCTCAAAGAGTGCATCATATAGATTTTATTCCATCCATCTCATGCGCATTAAAATCAAGCCCAAGTGTTATATCTCTGCGTAAAATGATATTTTCTGTTGTCTATCCACCTTTCAATACTCTCTAAAGTCAATTGATATGCCATCTGCAAGCAACATCCTAAAAATAGCTTGAAAATAGGTCACAACAATAGAACAAAATTTAGTTTTATTTCCTATACTCAATTACCTAGGCACGTTGGGACTTCATTCATAAATATCTAAACGCTCACCCAAAGTTCACAAGGCTACCGGGCCCTCTTTTTTTGTATTATTGTCAAGATGTTAGCATGCATATTCATATTTATCATTATCCAACATATATTCAAGCACAGATCATTACAGAAACCATAAAGAAACACATGTAATATGGAAGCATAACAAGTCAAATCATTACTAAGATCAATTGCACTATGTGGTCTCCATACTTAGATATATTAATTACTATAATCCATCCACACTTATCCATTAATACCCAAAATATTACATAACTGAAGCTGAAATACATGGAAGTGATCACCGTAAAGTCATGTGCACTAGTATATCGGGTTTGCATAACTCAATTGCATCACACACACTCATCATAATACATGGTGTCCAAAACTATGCAGATCAATACATATTCATAGGGATGGGAACTTTCCCTTCACTTCCCATGCATCTCAAAATAGAATGCATGCTAATAATAGCCATCCGTACATACAAAACTAGTCATAACGTACACATGATTTCTTTACAATCTTACTAATAGATTAAACCTATAAATAAAATCCGCTTTAATCCTATTATAAGATTGAATTTTGGATGACTCTTAATTTTCCACTTTGATCCCAAAATAACCCTTACTTATCCGTAAAATATTTTTTCTTTAATCTTTCCTTGGGTCTCACTCCAATCGTTTTTCTTATTCTTAGCCCACAACATGAAAAATTGGCTAAGTCCTCATATTTTCTCTTCCAACACGCACCTCTTTAATTTACACTTGTGTGCAATTCTTTACCCCACTTACGTGCACCAACTCTCCATGCACGCATTTCAAATACTTAGTCAATTTTCTTCAAACCAACAGATGGGAATATACAAGCAAAAACTTCATGAATATATACAAGAGTAAGATCACCAAACAAGGCCACGAAGGATAGTCTCAAAATGATTACGGATATAGGTGAAATACTATCTTAGTATAAATTAATCATGCCTCCATTGTGATATGCTTGTGAATAACAAACCCTCCTATGGCACTAGAAAATGGTTTTCACCAAATGATTTTTCCAAAGTGCCACAATTGTGTGGTTTTCACATTTGGACGAATATATTTCTCTTTAATTTTTGTTGATTTTTTATATTTTTGATAATTCTCCATGCTTAGGCCTAGAAACACTTGAGATTCATGTAATTCATAGGTTCCCAATGTTCATTACCATCATGATAGGAAAGCATATAAGAACTTGAACTAAATTTATTCACCATAATGTATGGCCCTAACTAGTTAGGTTCAAACTTTCCTTTCTTCTCTCACTCTTTTGTAGTGTTGAACTGATTCTCTTTAAGAACAAGGTCTCCTACCTCAAATTCACAAGGTATGATGCATTTTTATAACTCCTATGCACTCAATTCTGATACACATTAAGGTGATTCATTACATAGAGGAAACGTTTCATCCATTAGTTCCAAATCTTCTATCCTAGTCACCATATAGTCTTCATATTTATCTAGATAATCTCTCAAGGATATCTACAAAGAAGGAAGCTCAATCTCAATGGGTGTAATAGCCTCAATTCTAAAATATAAGTGAATATTGAGTTACACCTGTAGGTGTGTGGATAGATGTTCTATAAGCCTAGAGGGCAGGATGGATTTGAAGATGCCAATTACGGTCTGTTTTACTAACCATTTTCTCCATGATATGAACAAGAGTCTTGTTCAAGGCTTCTACCTATCCATTACCTTGAGGGTAATAGGGGTAGACCATTTTTGGAGGATTTGAAAGTGTTGGTATAAGGCCTTAAATTGTTTGTTCTTGAAATTTTTACCATTGTCAAATACAATGGTAGAAGGGATGTCATAATAGAAGATGATGTGGTTCATGATAAATTTGGAAATATGTGCACCGGTAACACGACCGAGTGGAATAGCCTCTATGTAACACCCCGAATCATTACTTTCTCCTAAGCATTCAAGTGTTGATATGTGATTTCTTGTAAAAGGATGTGTTCCTCGATTCAAAATCATGCTTGATATGTATCGAATTTCTTGCATTCTACATGATCTTGAGTCGAGCCGAATATGATTAGACTCTTTTATTTATTTCATTTTGTGTCTGAATATTAATCTGATCACGGAATGAATTATAGAGATATTCATCTATAATATCTAGACTTGGATCAGTGGAATTGATCCAAGTAATGCTTTAAATCTGTTTGTGATAAATTAGATCACAGACCTTGAACAGGTTGCAAGGTATGGAAGCATTTATTAAGCTGGTCAGGAGTATGACTCAGGCTGATCTTGAGAAATGAATTGGTTCCCGATATGGAGGTATATCTGGAAGGTCTCGGACGTGGACCAAGTAATAATTCTGTCATGTATATTCCTGTAGCCTAACGGCTGTATAGGAGTGAATCCTGTTCGGAGATGCATGATTTTGGGTCTTTTCTTGGCATATAAAATGTTATACCTTACTGGAATTATTAATGGTTAGTAACCTAAAAACTAAAACCTAACCTAGGGGTTAGATTATTGTTAAGCTAACCTAGACCTAGGCTATGTGTTAATATCCTAAGTTAGTATCTATGTGTAAATTGGTTAGTATGGGTATTACCCTAAATTCTAACCTAAGATGCTAACCTAACTAATGAGGAGATTATGAAGGGGCCTATGGAAGGGGGTGCGAACCATGGGTGGCGTTTTCTATGGCAATTAATGCTGGGGATAAGGATGAGGGACAGGTCATGGCGGAGGTTTAGGCGACGGCTAACCTGTGCAGACGTGGCAGGTCGCTAAGTTTGGAAATGAGCATGAGTTGTAGTTGGACTGTCGCCAATTCTGGCGGTCGGTGGAAGTTGAGTTTAAGCGGGAAAGTTGGTTTAATGGCATTCAATGTTCTAGGGAGACGAGCTCGAAACTCGCGAGAAGGCATGCAAACGGGAAGTTGAAGGTTTGTTTGGTTTGTCGCGATTTTCGGTCTTCTCTCTCTCTGCTTGTTTACTGGTTCTTCGCACCAGTTCTCCTTGAGTTGCATGGCAAGAATGAATTTCTCTGGCTCTTTTCTCTGTCATGGAAGATATATATGTGATGGAGACAGAAAATTTTGTTGGTCGCTTTATCTTGGAAAAAGAAAAGGAAGTTTGAGCTCTTCCAGTGGTCTGCTTCGGAAATTTGATCAAAAATACAGGCATGTTAGGCCCTAACCTTTAAATATCTTGCTGTCTTTCAAGTGATTTCATTAGAACAACTCTGTTCAAATGTTTTTGAGAAAATAAAGGATTTTCTATGGAGATCTTGTTTAAATTTTGGTACTGTATCTCTTCTGGTTCGATTTTTCAATTTCCTCTTGATGGGTGTTTGTTAAATTCGAATTGTGGCTCTATTCCTTTGTGTATTCTTTCTGGTTTAAATATATGAGATATTTATATGTAAAGAGCATGAAAGCTCGGCCTGTTTGGCGTGAGCCCAAAGAATATACTTGTGTTGTGAATAGACCACTGTATGTTGTTGATTTGTGGTCGCTGTTTCTTGTTGTGGAAACTGTATGGAATGATTTTGAAGAATACTGTAAGATTGATCAGTATTATTGCTTCTTTGGAAACTCTGTCGTGGGTTTTGTTGACAGTGTTTAATGATACTTTTTGGGTTTTCATTGTCTTCTAATTTTGCTAGGAACAGGTAACTGTTGTGTTACCGTAGTTTATACGACCTAGCGGAAGTTGTTTTCCTTGTTATTGTGGTAACGGGATTACTTGTTGACTGTGTATAATATAGATACATCTGTACTTTATTTTATCGACTCAGTGGAGTCCATGATTGAATCGTATATTGCTATCTATTGCTGAGAATGTAGATTCATCCATAAGTTTTGTGAATTGATTTTCGTGGAAGCCTGGTAAGAAGAAACAGGTCTTTTGATCACCGTTATTTGAATGAATAAAGGATATAGACTTCCTAGGTATGCATTTGCATTTCCTTGTGTAAACTGTTCGAAAGTTTCGAAGCGGCTCAGTTGATTTCTTTGCTTTGAAAGGGGTATTCGATTTGCTTACACTTGTTTTTATTCTGAATGTTTGCCATAGCTGGCATAGAAGAATTCATCACCAATTTCATAGTACGCTGCTGTAGGGTTCAGCGGATTGGGTATAAACCCGTTGACAGTATACAGCGTGTGCATATATATGTATATATTTACAATCGTTGTAATCTGAACGACTATGAGGAGTCGATTGTATGTTTTATATTTGAATCTTATTCAAGTTGAATATATTTAAATAGTTGGTGATTGTTGAACCTGCGACTTGAAGGAATAACACGTAATAGACCTCTGTTATTTTCGGGAATTACTCTTGTGTTGCATGGGTTTTGTGGTACAGAATCTTAGGTGAACATTTACGTCTTCGACCTGTACAAATTTGTGTAAAAAGATTGGCAGAGTTCAGTCGGGTTCTTGGTGTGAAATCAGAGATTAATTTGTTTGTCTGATTCTTATTATGCTTCGTTGATGAATATCAGTATGAATTCATATGCATTTGCTTGAATTGTTACCTCCGTTTGAATCATTTGGAATTCTGGAAAGGTAGCTGGTACTTCTGTCTCTTTCTGAACTTGACATTGGACACTGTCTTTGTCACTGTTTGAGATCCTTGGGTATGGATGACTGTTTCGTGTTCTGACCTTGTTTGGGTAAGTCGCGAATACCACACTAAGACTTGCATGCGCCAAGGTAAGGATCGATTGGTTGTATTCATTTCTTTTTACTTCAGTCCGATTTTGACTGAGCAAGAATAAGTATGCTAGGTTCTTTTCCATTTAATCAGTCCGATTTGACTGAGCATGATTTGGAAATACTGTGTGGTCAACATAGCATAGTCTCTAGGAAACCTCAAATTGCTTGATGCAATAAGGTTGTTGTTTTCAGCGATACGCTTGTAGTTTCTTGTTTTCAACTTGTGTCAAAGCCTTACTGTGTAAAAGGAACTAGCATTGGGCTTAGGGTTGATACATGAATTGCTGATGTGTTAGTTGTTGTACAGGAGTTTTGCTGTGTTTCTATTTTCGTGATTTAGAACAGCGATCTTGCTAGCGGCTTGTCTAACTTGTTCATTTATATACTGGATAAATGTTTTCATAGGAGAAGACGGTACAGTGATGAATTTATGTGAAAGGAAGTATGAATGGATTGGTTCTTTCTCTTCCTTTATTTCATATTTGTTGATATTTGTCTAACAGTGGGAAATTGTTTTGTAGCGTTTTGGTAGAATCCCGAATTGTTATGTTATTTCCCTTTTGGAAGAATGAAACAATCTGACCAATGTTGTGATTTGGATTCAATGATTGTTTGTATACATTCGTTCCTTGATTTTTAATATTTGATGAAATATTAGAAAGTGATTAAGACTATTTTGTAACAATGATAGAGTTACATATTTGTAATCATTTTGTATTACAAGGACATAGTCTGAATATGTTTACTTATTTGGATATTTGATCTCATTTAAACAGGGTGTTTAATGAAAACAATTGATGGATTGCAATTGTTTTAAAAGTTAGTGCTTATCATGCTCAGTTCATTGAACTGACTCATGTTGACTATTTTTGCAGATGGTTGCCGTAAGAGGTAAAAGCAATGCAGATCTGACAGGCTGATCAGATTGTTTATTTGATTTATAATGAATTACAGCTTGATTTTATAGATGTACTATATGAGAAAAGATGTTTCTTTTCCGTTAGCATTATATCAAGTATGTTGTTGCATAAAATGTAATTGTATAGTTTTGAAAGGAATGGAAATAAGTGTTTGATACTTATGTGTTGTATTCTATTTCTGAAAGTTGACCTTCTTCGGTTTATGTAACGAAGGGGCATTGTTATCATTGTATAATATGGATGCTTTTGTGATTGACAATGAAAGCTTGCATGAAAATGAGATTGAATTCTTATGAGTGTTTAGTAGTTCTAATTTGTTCTAGCAAAAGCAATATTGGATTTAAATAATTGTCTTTCTAGAAGATAGGTTAAAAATGAGCCTAAGGAGAACACTAAACAAGCTGGATTAAATTACTAATCCCTAGTCCTAAGTATGACAGGACAATATTAAATTGGATTCTTAATCATTTATATCTTTATACTAGAAAGTATGATATAAATTCAGTTAAGAGAACTGATATTCAATCAAATGGAGTTCAGTTGGCAATCTCAAGCAAAGGTTATGAGATATTGTCCGATTCTGTTGCTTTAGAATCAGGTGTATTCTAATGACTCCTTGATGGGAACTTGACCGTAATACCTCTACCATGTAATGGGTTTTATAGAGGAGGGTCGTCTTAAGACGAAGAATCCAGGGATTTGGAAAGGCTAACCTTAGGGAAAAGTCTTTAAAAGTAATTTAAACTCAAGTGCGTAACGCTTGTTACTGAGTAGATCTTTTCGAGGCGGATTTAAAGGTTGACGACATAAGTCAACTGCAGAGTTGTACCTCCGAGAAGATTAGGATCTTCTCAAAGTTACAATAATGCAGATGACTTATGGCGACACCCTTTGCATTGATCGCTAAGATTTACACTTGATTTCGCATGAGTTACCCTGGGACCGATTAAGAACGTGGTCATGTTATAAGGCTGCCTAGGAGATTCGGGGTATCATGACACACTGGTTGAACTGCAAGGTTGAACCAGTATGTCATCATATCCCTAATCCTCGTGGTCATCCATATAACATTATCACCTTGTTAATCTGCCTCCGAGTGATTCAGTTGTGAAAGGAAGGACTGACAGTAGTCAGTATAAGACATTCTATATAACATATGAATGGGGTGAAGGACGTATTCCAGATTGACGAGTATGCCGTTAAGGAATACGAGACATGAACAATATGTTTCAAATCTTTGGCCAAAGTATCGCAAGCTACTGATTGTGTTTTCCTAATTCACCTATTCTAAGGGATGAGATGCCGATGAATAATGGTAACAATTATTCAGTTAGATTCCTTGGACAGAGCATTCTGAATCCCAGATTAGGGAAGAGAACCGCAAGAGTAATGTGTTAAATAAAAACACCGGCTCTTATTACTCATGAATAGATCGGTAGATTACCGAGTCATGGAATGAAGAGTCCCCATTTTGAAAATGGTCATGGTGTCATGATAGGTTGCAAATATTGTGATGGAGCATGTATTAGGTTGCCATGTTTTTAACATAGTAGAAATTTCTTCACATAATGATAGAAATATATTTCCATAGTAGGCCATTATTAGCCTACTCTCAATATTTTATTGGAAAGAACCATTCCACTAGTATGAGCCTCACATATGCCTTCTTTTACACCTTTTTCACTAGGATAAAACTCTTTTGAATTTAGACAACATAACAGAGTCCCATCATATCCTTAATGATAAAGAGAGTGCCCCCAAGTAGGGTATAATGGGATATACATTGGATGAGGTTTTATTTTTGGAATGGGTGATGTTGGGAGGGAAGGTATCATCCTATAAGTAATTAAATATATCAATGTACCAAGGGGAAAAGGGACCAACAACTTCACATACCAAACATGATTTTACATGTCATATGCAGGTACCATCAATGATCTACAAAGGAATGAAATATCATTAATACCAAACATAGAATAAAAAGAAAATCCAATGGTATTTATGGCATCTTCCACCAAATGGTTATATGCTCTTGGTACTGTTAAAAGGTGATTTACACAAAGTATTCTTTAAAGTATCTACCATTCATTTATATGGGATGAGCTTCTCATCCTTGACCTTATACTCATCGTTCACCTATTTAATGATCAATTGGGAGTCACCTATAACCTTGACTTGTTTGATATTCCATCGTATAATGAATTTCAATCTTGCAATGAGGGCTTCATACTTAGCTATATTGTTGGTACATGGGAAACCAAGTCTAAAATCCTAGGAATCAAATCACCTATAGGGGTGATAAGAACAACACCTACTCCTAAGCCATTAAAGGTAAATGACCCATCAAAGTATATATTTCATGTGGTAGATTCCTCAATATATAACATAGAAGCATCTAGAAGATCTAGACTCAATGGTTCAATTCTAGGTAAAGGAGCTTTAACTAGTTGATCTGAAGAACTTTTCCTTTAACTACTTTCTGGTTGACATACTCAATATCAAATTCACTAAGCAAGATGATCCAATTGGCCATCCTCCCAGTAAGCATGGGTTTAGATAAAAGGTACTTGAGTGGGTCAAATTTGGATATTATCTTGGTTTTTTATTCAAAAGATAGTGATGGAGTTTTTGAAAGGAAAAAAAATGCCAAGAAAGATTTTTTTCAATTTGTGGATAATTGATCTCATAGAGATCAATGTATGGATAAGATAATAGATGGATTTCTCTTTTTGATTTAAATCATATTGAGCTAAGAAAATGCACATATAAAAAATTGATAGTATATATATATATATATAGAAGGGTTTTGCACTAGGGTAGGTGATACAAGAACAAGTGGGTTAGCTAAATACTCCTTGAGTAAGGTGAAACTTGTTGTTGGCATTCAGACCCCAGTGAAAATCAACATCTTTCTTGAGAATATGGGTGAATGAATGGCATTTATCTGCAAGTTGGGAGATGAATCTACAGATGGCTTGGATTTTACCTTGTAAACTACACAACTATTTGAGGTTCTTGGGAGGAGGATTTTGTAATAGTTGTGACCTTTGTTGGGTCCACTTCAATTCCTCTTCTAGAAATGATGAATCCTAGTAGCTTTCCTAAAAGCACACCAAAGACACACTTCTTTGGGTTGATTTTGACCTTATAATCTCTTAGTCTCTTAAAATATACGATGTAGGATTTCTAGATGTTTCTACTCTAGTCTTGGACTTACCCAAGATATCATCAACATAGTCTTCCATAATATCATGTAACATGTCATGGAAGATGACAGTCATGGCTCTTTGATAAGTTGTGCCTGCATTCTTGAGGCCAAAAGGCATGACTTGGTAACAAAATGTACCCCAAGGGGTAGTAAAAGTAGTTTTATGTTGGTCCTCTTCCACAATATTTATTTGATTATATCCTAAAAAATCCATCCATGAGGATAGCATTTCATAGCCTATAGTGGAATCAACAATCATGTCGATGTTTGAAGAGGAAAGTCATATTTTGGACATGCTTTGTTGATGTCCTAAAATCTATGTAAAAATTTTGATACCAATGGCTTCTTTTAAATAGGCACTACGTTGGAGATCCATTCTGAGTAGTCTATAGGCCTGATGAATCCTATTACTAATAATTTTCTAAGCTCTTCTTTGACCAAAAGAGCTACACAAGGATGCATTTTATGAATTTTTTTTGATTGACTTTTTTGATTCATGCACAACTAAGTTATGCACTACTAAAGAAGGATCCAAGCCTAGAATGTCTACATATGACCAAGAAAATACATCTTGAAAATTCTCAAAGGATCATAAAAAAAAATTTTGTTCTTGCGCTGAGAGAGAAGCTCCCAATTTAACCATTTTAGGCTCATCTTCTGTTCCAATGTTAACATCAATAGTCTCCTCCACCAGAATTTGGATTCATCCTCCATACATGTAGGATCAAGGGGGAGATTGAGATCTTTCTCTAAGGGTGTCTCAATGATATTTTCACCCATAGGCTAGTCACTTTTTATATCCTTTGATTTTTTCAATTTGTTTTTCTGATAGTGCCTCAAAGAGGTTTTCACTATGGGACTTGGATTTCTTCTTTTGATGAGGATTTTTAGAAGATATTTTTCCCTCATTTTATTTTTTTTTTTTTGATAACCACAAAACTCATCCTCCTCCCCAAAATACATGTATGCATCAAGGTTGATAGAGAATCCCTTTTTGTGGTCACCGATAGGAATGTCATCACATAGACCCATGAATTCACCAATTGCTTCATCATTCTAAAAGAAATCAATTGGTATGTGTTGTTGTTTGGTCCCAGTTTACAAGGGATGGGTGAACAAGATTTAATTCGGGGTTGAAGGGGACAAGGTTAAAATAGTCATGTCAGAAAAAGTTCATGGAAGAAAGGTCCTCATATAGACTACATAGGACTTTGTTTTTATCGTAATAAAGAACTATCATCACATTTAGAAGAGGTGGCTTCAACTTCAGGAGGATGGGACCCATACGGTTGAATACCAATACCATATCTTTCCATCTTTTCATGTGGTGTTGGAAGAGGTTCCCACACACCTTGTTCATCTACACCACATCCATATCCTTGGTAACCCATGGCATACATCATCTTATTAGGGATGGAATATTTAGGAGCTTGATATGTAGGCCATCATGTCATCAGAGATTGGGATGTAGAAGTGTCAAGCATTTTTCTCATCCACCAAGAGGCCACCAGAAGGAAGGTGTCAATATTGTAATGTTCCTAGACCATTGAGGTTGATAATAACTAGGGTCTACCATGTGTTTTAGGTGATAGAGGAAGATTGAAATGAGGAGGGCTCTTGGAGGTTGTATTCTCCATAGCCAGGTAGGAAGGAATTCATCTCCCATGTAGAAAATGGGATATAGATGTAGAAGCACCACTTTCATGGGGTCATATGTATCAAGATCAATGTGAGAGGTGAGAGCCTCAATTGAATCTGAACAACTATTTTAGTAGAAGGACATTCATATGTAGTGGGGTAATAACCAAATAATGCTCTATAATGTGCAAAGGGTTGGGGGTCCCCAAGAATGGTGAGTGTTTTCCTTCATGGTAAATTTTGATACATTGATGGAAAGTTGAGGGCACACCTACATGGCATGAATCCATGGGTGACCGAGGAGAATATTATAGGGTAGTTCCAAGTCCAGACATGGAACTAGGTATCATGAATAGTGGGCCCAACTTCCATAGAAAAGTTATTGTTCCAATTGATTTCACTCTACATTATCATAAGCCTTAATGGTGATTACATTAGGCTCTAATTTTGTATCAGTGCATCCCAATTGTTTGATGAGCTTCAAGGTACATATGTTAAGGCTTGATCCATTGTCCACAAGACCCTTTTATATTTTTTACAGTAATATCACTTCAATGTACAAAGGAGATTTGTGTGTATGATCATCCATTAGAATCTCATGTTGGCTAAAGGTAATATGTTCAGATGGAGAAAGTTGTGTAACCAAGGCTTGGAAGCATGATGGATCAATATCTTGTTGAAAAACTCCTGACCCCTAAAGAGTTTTATAAAGGATGTCCTTATGAACATTAGATATCTTAAGAAGATCCAAGATGGAAATCTTGGCAGTAGTCTTCTCAAGTTTCTCAAGGAGATCATAATGACTATCTATAGGGGTAGGGTAGAGGAGGTTCTGAATGATAAGATGAGTGCATCATGTTTCCACACACACTCTTGTGTCTTGATCTTAATGGTATTCACATGCTCAATAGTAGGATGAACATAACCAATGAGGGAATCAAAAGGATGAGTTGTTTTAAACAAAACATGATTGGCATTTTTATTTTGGGATGATTGACCTTGATCTATTTTTTCTCCACTATTTATGCTTAGGGAATGGCTCTTTATAGATTCCCAACTATTTGTTAGAGGTTTTTTGGGTTCAGGGTGAATCCATTTCAACATCTCCACTATCTATGAGGTCTTGAATGAAGTGTTTCAACTTCAAACATTTATCTTGTGGTATGGCCTTTGACATGATGATATTCACAATATTCATGGTCTTTGTACCATGATGGTTTTGGTGCATCATCAACAAAGGGTGTAGTATTAGGGAACTTAACCATGTTCACTTGCATCCAATTATTTCAAGATTGATGACAAAGAATCTGTAAGTGGAGTGAACACTCAACGTTTAATCTCAGTGTAACCAGTCCTTTGGAAAGTTTCAAAGGAGAGCTATTCTGGACCACTTGAACACATTTGAATATGTGATTCCATCACCTACGAAATTCTTATTTTTGTTGAATAATTTGGGTTTTTTAGGTTTGACTCATGGTTATCTCTTTGAAAGGGTTTTAAAGTCCCTTTAGCTAGTAAATCCTTCTCAATCTAGCTTCCTTTCTCAATAACTTCTTCAAAGTGCTTACACAATGCATTTGCAAGTGAAAGGCTATTTTAGGATGTAAGTTAGGTACAAAGATACTGATAAGTTATTTCTCTAGAATAGAGAAAGGGAAGCGACTAGCTAACCCTCACCATCATTGTAGGAAACCAACAAAGTTTTCATTATTATGTTGTTTGGCATTACAAAGGTCTAACATAGTGATGTCACTTTCCATATTAAATGAAAAGTGGTGAAAAAAATTCTCATCTAATTCATGAAAATGTGAAAATAGACCCTTTGGGAATATGAAGAAACCATTCAAGTTTGGCCTCCAAGACTTCATGGGAACAAGTGAATAAGATAATTATTACTATAAGTAAACTTCTTGAAAGCCATGAAGAAGTCTTTGACATGATCATGAGGATCACCTTTACCCCTATATTTGTCAAATTTAGGAAATCAAAACTAGGAGGAAAGGGTGTATGCAACATTTCCCGATCAAAAGGATATGGACATAGTTCTTCAAATTGATATTTCTTATCTATGTCCAACATTATTTTCTTGAAGACTTGTAAGGGAATTTTTCATGGATTTCCACTCTTGGTCAAATATTTGCCACACAAGGTGTGGTAGGTATGTACACGTGGTTAGACTTTGATGTTTCACCACCACATGGTTTTTAGTGTAAATTTCATTATATGTGACCTTAGGTTTCTCATTATGTAGCTCTACTTGTGTCTCTATGGACATGGGAAGCTAAGTTTTCCAATTGATGACTAAGGGCTTGTAATTTTTGTTGAACAATGACCTCATCATTTTGGGGTTCTTCTTGAGTTTCATGTGGAGGGGGTTTTTCATGATCTTCACCCTCATTCTAGCTTCATGATTAATTTGAATGAGTGGTATGTGATAACCATTTGTGTTTTTAGGAGATTCTTCTTCTTCATTGTTATTTATTTGACCAAAAGTAGAAGCATGTCCATAGTTTAATATGTCATCAACAGATCAAAGGGGGAGGTTCTGTTTCTTCTTCTCCATGAACCATGTTTGTAAGAAGAATATGGTCAAATTCAGGTGGAAATTTAGCCCCTAATTCTACAACTCATGCTAAAACTTGATCTCTTTTTGGAAGAGGAAGTTATCCATGTGTGTAGGGTCAAACTCAAAGTTATCCCGAGGAGATGTCTCCCTCATCTCCACTATGGTCAATCAATTTTTCTTCTTCAAGTAATGGGTCCAAATTAGTATGAAGAAAAAGGATTTGATCCTATTCTTCTATGTCCATTCTCATAATAGGAGGCATGATAGGAAATGTTTTGCTAAGGTTTGAAAAATGTGTACAAGTACTACAATGAATCTAGGAAAAATCAAATACAAAAAATTTCAAATTAAAAAAATCAAAAAGAATTTTTCCAAATGAATGAAAAAATATGTGATGAAAATCACCAAGGAAAATCTAGCAAGTTCCAAACAAGGGATCAATCATAAAAAGAACCTATTCCCTATGTCTAAATTTTGTCTCAAAGATTGTTTTTGATAAGATGACAACACAATTTCAATATTTAAATTGATTTTTTGAACAAACAAGATTTAAGTATTAAAAGGGGTTGAAGTGATTTTAATAATGTAACAATATAAGGTATATACTTTAAAACAAGTTTAATACAAACAAGGTCCAAGTTTTGAAAAATGGAGGCTACAAATGCGAGCAACGTAACAATACAATTTGGACACTTTTAATCAAGTTTTAAAAAAAACAAGATGTAAGTATCAAAAAGGGATTGACACAATGTGAGCAACGTAACTACAACACCTTCCAAAACTTAAGTCAATGTTTGAACAAAAAAAAAGGTCTAAGTATAACAATGAGTCGACACAATGTGAGCAGATATAAATAATACAATTTGGACACTTATATCAAGTTTAAGAAAAAAAGATGTAAGTATCAAAAATGGATTGATATAATGCAAGTAACGTAATGATGCAAAGGAAATCAAGATAGGATAACCTTCTACAATGAGACATCTCAATATGGATTTCAAGACAAGGCTACCAAAATATGAAGACGTACCAACACACTTTCAACACTTACATCAATGTCACAAAAAGGAGTGATGTAAGTGGGTGCAAAAGTGGTGGACACAATTTTGGCAGCACTTCATGTTGCTTTCTTTTGACCAAAAATGTCAACAAGAGAACAAGGGAGATAGTACAAGTGGTGATGAAAAATATGTGGCACAAAACTTGGAAGAGTTTTGCCTTGTTTGATAACAAGGTAAAAACTAGGAAAAAGTTTTGCATTTGTAAGTTTCATGATGAATAACACATGTGTGCAAAACTTCAATGGACTCTCCCCTTGTTTTAAATAACAAGGTTTTGACTCCAAGAATTTTTTTCTTTGTGAAGGCTCTTTGAAACATGATTGGATAAAGTCAAGTTGGCCCCAATGCCAAATGGCTACCTAGGATTTTGTTCTCAACACTCACCAATACTTGTCTAAGAGAGGTACACTTTGCTAGATAACTCCTAGACAAAGGACCATTACCCCACAATCAAATTAATGAAAGAGGCCTCATACGAACAACTTGAAGCATTCCTCATGGGTATTTCTAGTCAAGTAGGTAGTGGGGCACTTCTTTTTTCAACCAGTTTCCCTCAATGTGTTGACTACTTTGGGGTTCTTGTGGTAATCCTCATAATGATTTTTATGGCTTATGCCAAGATACTTCCCATAGTTTAAAGTGGATGGGTTTAAGCCCTTATCCAAACCTACAAATACAATGTTTTGAATGAAATGGTGTGTTTTTTTATCTTTTTGATCTTAATGTGGTTTAGCACACCATTGGAAACCTATACATATGTCATTTAGTATTTTTTTGATTTGAATTTTTTGACAAGTGTAAAGGTCCTGCACACAAAAATATTTAGTAGTTTTCCATATAAACCCAATGTTTTAAAAGAGGATCAAGGTTGTTTTTGATTCTCAAGATCACCAAAAATGCAAGAGAAGAGCATACACAATGTTTGATCCAACTAAGTAAAAATGGAAAAACTTAAATCAATGACCAATTAAATGCTTTAAAATATTAATTCCCTTAAACAATTTAAATGATGAAATTTCCAAAGTAAACCAAATGTTAGAAAATGAAGATCAAAGTTGCTTTTGATTCTCAAGATCACCAAAAGTGCAAGAGAAGAGCATACACAAAATTTGATCTAACTTAAGAAAAATGGAAAAAAACATTCATCAAAGCATTTAAATGTGTTAGAAAATGATTTTAAAAGTAAAACCTACAAAATAAAGTTAGAAAACCTGTAAAAAAATCAAAAAACACAAAAATCAGATTCTATAAAATTTTTGAAATTCGAGCCCAAAAATCTACACACAAATGCTAAAATAAGCAAACACTACAAAAGAAGGATAATACTAATGCACACAAAGGATAAATGGTAGTGAACTGAAGTAGCTGAAACGTAAAATGAAAACAAAATGCAAATAGAAATGCAAATTCACAATGTAATGAATTATAAAATGAAAAAAGACACTTTTTTACAAGATGAAAATAAAAAGAAAATGCACAAGAATACACATGAAAATAAAAAAGTAGAAAAATAATAAAAAATAGCAAGAAGGTAACAAAACAAATGAGAAATAAACTTGTAAATAGTAGAAAAAAGAATAAAATAAACATATGATAAAGAAATGAATGCACAAAAGAACATAAAATAACAAAAGTAAAAAAGCAAGATAAAAATATAAAATAATGCAAAAGCACAATGTAAATAACAATGCACAAATGAAGAGTAAAAAATATGCATATAAGGTTAACGGTAATGCAAGGAGCCTATGTCTCTTCAAAAACATGTGAAAAATGACCAAAAATGTCAAAAACTCAAATTTTTGTTGATAAGCTTCAAATTTGGTAGCACTTTACCTCCTTCACACCTACAAGGAACACTCAACACATGCAAACTCAACAAAACATATGTTAAGAAATACAAGTTATATCAACATGTGCAAAAAGAGGTTAGTATGCAAAAAAATGAAACTTAACTACAAAAACTTAAGAAATGTGCATGAGACAAAGGTGTCCCACCGGGCATGCCATATGTATGCATGTGAATAAACCAAGCTAAGTTAATCAATAGAAACTAACACCAAGTAGTCTCAATAACTAAGCTAATCTATCAAAACATCATGATAAAGCCATAAGTAAGAAAAAATAACTAATGCATCCAATTAAACATGAAATACTAAGCCATCCCTTGTTATTTTTGATGGGATTTTAAAAATTGTAGTTTCTCCTTTTGTTGAGCCAATCATGATTACGAGTGATCAAAGGAAGGCTATCTCCATGAAGAGGAAGAGATCTCACCAATATGGCTTGATTTTCCATGTATGGTTCTTCTCTTTACTACTCTTTGCAAGTAGAGGATAGAATGGATGCTAGATCAATAAGCTTTTCAAAGTAGAAATGCTCTTATCATATGCATATAGTGTAAAGATGTAACATTGGTGTAATGTTGGAAGGAAGGTACTAGGTTTTTATATAGCTTTCCAATTTGGGAGAAGCTAGAAACCTAGAGAATGTGGGATAAAGATAAAGTAGAATTAGAAAGGGATAAACATGATTAGAAGAGATTAATTAGTGATTAACAACTCATGGGAGTTGGAGATGATTTAATTAATCAACTAGGATTAATTAATAGGCCAAGATAAGCTTAAGAAGCCATTTGGAGATGATTTAGAAGGAAATTGGTAGAATTTGAAGGGTTTGAAGAGGAGATTTAACCAATAAGAAGGTTTATTCACTAATGAAGAGTCGTTAATTGGCATCCATGATGAAGATAAGGATAGTTAATTAACGAAGTGTCGTTAATTGACCAAAATGGGGGGGATAAAATAATGGAAAACAATTTGAAATATAGTAAAATGGATTGTCATATTAGGTGGAATTTTTTTATAAAATTTTAATGGAAAAATTTAGGGTTTCGAGTTTTCTTTGGAATCCTTTACACATGGACTTTTGATCTAAAAATTGGAAGAAAACACGGAATATGATATACTAATGGATTTTTTAGGAATTTTAATAAAACAATGGAAAAATTTTGAGGAATATCTGACGGTTGGATTGCATAGTTTGTTGATAGTCTACAGACCTATTTGGTGAGGTTACTATGTAAAGGAAGTGGGTATTTTATTTGACTAAAAACAATGGAACCACGGGAATAAGTTAAACATTAGAATGAGTATTTTAAAATTCAATCATCTTAGTTTATACCTCCTTAACTTGAGAGATGTGCCTAAAAATGTATGAGGACAAGGCTAGTAGGGATTAGTAAGATAAGGAAGAGGAAATTAGAATTATAAAAGGAGTAGGAATTGAATCCTAACATTTCTCACACACCTTCACAAGGATAAAGG
Source organism: Taxus wallichiana var. yunnanensis (assembly GCA_018340775.1). Taxonomy (NCBI): domain Eukaryota; kingdom Viridiplantae; phylum Streptophyta; class Pinopsida; order Cupressales; family Taxaceae; genus Taxus; species Taxus wallichiana. The sequence goes on from CM031234.1 coordinate 84,682,179, forward strand.
GTATTAAAAAATATCATCACCTTTTTTTGGGTAGGATCAGTTGGTTCTAATCATTAAATCACCATAATGCTTGTTCTTAAGAACCTCAAGGGGCAATTTTGAAGGTATTGAAGAGCTAGTAGGAATTTGATCAATTTGCATTCATTTAAATTAGTGGTATATCATTATTGGGAGATGAAAACTAGGGTAAGAGGATTTAGAAATGTTAGATAATCCTAAAGGCCAAAAATTTCTTGGTTTACTCAAGACCATTTTTGGACTATTGATTGAAAATAAGGGAAAAGGGAGAGGTTTGATTAAATTTATTATTTTCAATTAATATGATGACTGAGATAAATTTGAGTGGCATGAATGAACATGATACATAAATGGAATTAAGGCTAGATAATATGGAGGATTCAAATATTTCTTATTAGATATGCAACCCTATATCGGGATATTTTATGGATGAAGTTGTTTATATCTTTATAATAGTTTGATAATGCATTGAATGACATATGTGTCTTTGCATCATCAAGGCTTGTGATCCTAATTAATAATTTTTTCATGAGATAATTTTGAATAGGTTTTTGGATATTTGAAGAGGATGATTCGGATTGTTGGTATACATGATATGGTAGAGTATGTTGTTGGAAAGGAGGTAGACCCCTAGTATGTTATGAGGTTGTTTGGAGACTAAAGGTTGTGAAGAGGATTGGATATATTGATAAGGTAAAGGGAGAGATGTATTGAAAAGAAGTTGTTTTGGTTGTGGTATGTATTGGGAGGATTCATAACCGTATAGAGGGATGGTGAAAGTGGATTCCTATTGTGAGAAAGGGAGAATAATAGAAATGACACATGTGTTGATAGGTGGTGTAGACGTGGGGATGGATAAGAATACTTTTTGGATTGATGATGTAGGTTTTTGTGATAAAACAGATCGAGATATGATCGGTGGATTTACATAGATAGGGACACAAATTGAGCTAACATGTGGAGGAGGAAGAGGAGAAGTGAAGACTATAGGGATATATGTAGATGGGAAGGTAGTACTTGAGTCTATGTACCCAATGGATTACATGAGAGAGTGAATGATGTAGGTGTCAGGTTGTTTTCTACATTCTATGATTATATGGCATTAAGGTAAAAACTAGCAACATGGATGGAAGAAGTAGGTGCTTGACACTCTTGTATCACTAGTGGGGGTAAGGAGAGATATGTTTGATGACAGGTTGATAGTCAAGGTCGTAAATTTTAAAATAATCACAAGTGTTGACTTTGGTAGATGGGAATTGTGTTTGATAAGGAGTGGTGTAACTGATATGAACACCTTTAGCAATAAGATAACCACTAAGGGAAACGATATTAGTTTCTAACATTTCTGTGAAGACTAGGTCACCACTTTCGAGGAACTTAGGAGGTTTTAGGCAAGGAGCATGTGACATTTAAGATTGAGTGTTAGGGGAATTCAAAGGTTCTAGATTTGTTTCTAAGGGTTTTTGTAGTGTATCATATGGGTTTGGGATGTTTTTCATATGTTACTAGGTTCATTCTAAGGATTTCTAGAGTGAATCATTCATATTTAAGAGGTTTTCAAAGTGATCTTGTAGTCTCATCAAAACCATAGACTAATAAAACAATCAATCAATATAGAAGGAAATATGATTATTTAAAACAATCAAAAGTAACACGCACATAAATAAATTTCATATTATCTTGATTAATTAAAAAGAATGTGAAAACAAAATATGGTTAACAAAGGTGCTATGAAAGAAGCTAGCTAAGGCTGTTTTTAGGTAAGTTTAAAATTAAAATCCTCAATATACCTGAAGGTACATGAGGCCCATAGCATGTTGGTGTTGGTATGAAGCATGGTATTGGGGCCTACCCCTCACTTCATGGTCCCGCAATGACGAGGGTATTGGGTACTTAGTGGATATACCATCCACCATATTTGTATACTCATCCAAAATACTGAGCTTGATTCCCTCTTGGTGATAAAATCCAAGTAGGTAGAACCAAGAGGATTTGTTTAGATGAAAATTTCATTTAAGATGTGGTTTGGTTATGTGTGAGGGAAGATTGTGAATGTAATCGTTCAACGCTTAATTAATCTATGTGAACAAAAAATATTAAATTTCATTTTAAGATCTAAAAGGAAATTTTGATTTCGATGAAAAAAGATCAATCAGAATGCAATGCTAAAATAAAATGAAGGGTAAGAAATGTACCTAAATTTTCTTTCCTTTTTTTATTTTCTCATTTTTTATTTTTACTCATTTTTGAAGAAGAAAGAACGAATCACTCCAAGATGTAAGGTTATATTTTTTAATAAGAAACAAAAATATATGGAACCTAATGAAAAAGGGGCTTAGGTCCCACTAGGAATGCTAGAATATTTAAGGTTCTTTTTTTTGTTCATCTATTACAATGAAAAAAACCAAAAACAATAGAAGAAAACACCGGTTAACTATACTTGTGGTGACATTGCAATGTCGAGATGAATAGATGGAAAAGATGCAAGAGACTCCTCTTTCTAGTGGATGAGAGAACCTATATACACAAATAACTAAATAAGATATATATTAGATATAGAATTGATGAGTTTCTCAAAAAAGGATGATCCCAGGAACAAATAGGCTCCCTTAAAGGGTGTCATCTCATTTTACAATTAGTTGATTATGATAATTCATAAGTACATAGAATGATTAGAATTCTAGGGGAATAGAGAGATCATATTCCATGTGATAGGTGGCCCAAGTGAGGTCTAAAACAATCTTGAACTTCTAGAATTATTTCAACCAAAACTATTCAAAGCATGTTGGGGTTAGCACACTGGTTGTATAGATAATATATCAAATCTAAGCATACATGAAAATAAAAGTGGATATAATACCAGAAGAAATATAAAAAATAAGAGATATAAATCAACACCGATTTAACGTGGTTCACCCAAAGTGTGGGCTACGTCCACCAAGAAACAAACTAATCTATTATCAAAAGCTTTGACAAGATATACAATAAAGATTTAAAATATTCCAAACCTCTCATATGTACAGTAATTTCTTTCACTCAAGAGTTTTCTTCTCCTCCAAGAATTATCTCTCTCATAATTATTCCCACAATAATCATCAACTTCCCCACATTCTTATTAATTATTACTTGTAAACCCTATATTTCATGCTTATATAGGCATATATAAACTTAAGGAATTTAGCCATGCATTTATAATCAATAGATCTTCTTTAATACTAAAATAGATCTAATTCCCAAGAGTTAAATAAAACACTCATGTATAGGTAATCGACATCAGTTAGCCCTAACCGATGTCGGTTCCTCCTTTCCTGACCAATTTCGGTCATAGGTGACTGATGTAGGTCCCTCCATAACCGATGTTGGTTACTATGTTTTCCAGCAAGCTTCATATTACATGATAATATCAAGTAATTGAGCTCCACAACTCAACAATCTCTCTCTTGGAGATTAATTACTACACCATACGTATAGATCATCATTCTTGGATCCTTCCTTGCTTTGTTTCTTCATCTTTAAGTCTCAAACTCGAAGACCAATAGAAGTGGAGTGTAGCTCCAAATTCTCCTTTTCTAATGGCTTCATTAGCATATCTGCAAGGTTCTCACTCATATGAATATTTTCTAGATTCAACTTCCCATCCTCCAATACCTACCTCGTATGAAGTGATACCTCAACTAAATTTTTTTGTTCTTGAATGAAACGTTGAGTTATTTTCCAAATTAATTGCACTTTGACTATCACTAAATAGTTTGCAATCATCTTTCTCCTTTCCCAAATATTTCATGAACCTACTCATCCATATCATCTCCTTGCTATCCTCTCGTAGTTACAACCTACTCTATCTATGTAGTAGAAAAAGCCACAACCTTCGCATTCTTGAAATCCAACTAACTTCTATCCCACCTATTGTGAAAATATATCTAGTAGTGCTCCTCCTACCATACAGATCTCCATCCATATATGAATCAACATAGCCACATAATGAAATATTCGAACCTCAATAGCATAAATGCATGTTAGATGTCCCTGTCAAATACATAAGTATCCATTAGAATTCTTTCCAATTCTCTTTACCTTGATTAGCCATATATATACTCATAACTCCCACTACACTGTGTAATGTATAGTCTAATACAAACCATAACATACATGAGACTCCCAACTAGCTAAAGCATATGGCACTCATGTCATGTATTTGACCTCCTCATGTGATGAAGGACACGATCTTTTATCAATTTGAAGTTTCCATCCATAGGTGTAATAACAAGTTTTGTATTCTACATTTTGAACCTTTTAACACCCTAAAGATATAATCCTCTTGAGACAAATACAATTTCTTATTCTTCCTATCTCTCGTGTATCTTGCATGCCAAGGAATATTTTTGTAGATCATAAATCCTTTAGAGAAAATGTGTGAGCTAGTTTTCCCTTAATCTCACCAATGTCCTGCATACTAGATCCTGTAATAAGCATATCATCCACATACAGTAACAAAATAATATAGCTCCCATTTTCAAGCTTCTTGAAATATACACAATGGTCAAATTCACATCTCAAGTAACCATGCTCATGCATAAAACTATAAAAACTCCTTGGAGCTTGCTTGAGCCTAGATAGGCTCTTTTTCAACCTACACACTAATTTCTCCTTACCCTTGACTTCGTACCCAATCGGTTGCTGCATATAAATATCTTCATCCAAATCACCATGAAGGAAAGTTGTCTTCACATTGAGTTTCTCTAAATGAAAATCCTCTACTACAAATAAACTCAATACTAGAAGTCATCTTAACAACAGGAGAAAATATTTCACCAAAATCAATACCTGCTTTCCATGTAAATCCCTTTACTACAAGCCTTTCCTTGTACCTTTTATGTCTACCCTCTTCTTCTTTGATCCTCCTTAAACCCCCTTTTCTACAATTTTCTCTTACCTCTTGGAAAATTAACCAAATCCTAAGTGTGGTTCTGTTCTAAGGATTCCATCTCCTTATCCATGTCGTGCTCCCATTGTATGTGGGTCTTATCCTGCATTGCTTCTTCAAAAATTTTTGGTTCACCATTATCAGTCAATAATAAATAAAATAGAGAAGGTGTAAATCTTTCTGGTGTTTTACTTACCCTTTCTGACCTTCTCACATCAGTTTAGGGTACCAGAGGCTCGTTTTGGACCTCCTAGACATTTGTATCCAAATTTGTCATTGATCGACACCACCACCTGTAACCAATGTTGATTACGCTAACTAGTGTCGATTCTACTCTTCCGTAATTGATACCAGTTCTTCTAATCGATATCGGTTAGGGGTGAACCAACACCAGTTACTGTGTAACCCTGTCGGTATTAATTTTAAATCCAATATTTCATTTTCATTCACAAACTTCTCAACCGGTTTGTCCTTGGGTACCAAAATTTGATCCATGTACATTCTCTTTTCATTCCATTCAATGTCACGACTCTTAATAATTTAAGAATTCTATAAATCAAAAAAATGGAATCTGAAATCACCAGATCCATAACCAATGAAAGTGCATCTCTTGGATTTTGCATCCAAATTTTTCCTATTTTCCTTATCAATATGCACAAAATCTTCTGAACCAAAAACTTTAAGAAAAGAAAGATCTACCTCTTTTTCGGTCCAAGCTTCCTCTAGTATTCCTCCATCTAGTGAACTTGAAGGCCCACGGTTAATCAAATAAACTAATGTATCAACTTCTTCTTCCCGAACTAGAAGGGCAATCCATAATGTATCCTCATACTTCTAGCACGTTCCATCATTAGTCTCTTCATTCTTTTAGCAACACCATTTTCCTGTGTTGTTCTTGGAACCGTTCTTTCTCTACGTATCCCATTCATTGAACAATAATCATTGAAATCCTTGCTACAATATTCACCACCATCTTCATATCTAAGGCAATTTAAGTTTGAATTTGATTCAATCTCAACAAAGAATTTCCATCTTTTAAAAGTCTCAAAAACATCATATTTATGTTTAATACAATAAACCCATACCTTTCTTGTAGCATCATCAATGAAAGTAACATAATACTAAGATCCTCCATGAGAAGCTACTTGAGACGGTCCCCACACATCTGAGTGTACAAGCTCCAATTTGTGTTCCTTCTTAATCACCCCAACTTTGAGAAATCTCACTCTCTTTTGCTTTCCAAAAACACAATGCTCACATAAATCAAGATCTAAATATTTCAAATATGATAACTTACCCTTAGCCTTTAAGATCTACTTTCCTTTTTTACTCATATGGCCCATTCGATTATGCCAAATACATGCATCTGAATTTGAAGTAGATAATGTAGAAAAGGAATCGATGTATAGGTAGATAAATATAACGTTCCTACCTTCTTACCTCTTACCACAATAAAATCACCCTTGGTGACTTTCCAAGAGTCTCATGTAAAAGGAACCATGTAACCAGCTTCACCTAGTTTCCCTACAGAAATAAGATTCCTCTTAAGGCTTAGCACATGCCTCCATCTTTCAATACCCATGTATTTCCATTCTTAATTTTATATGAACTTCCCTTTACCAGAATATTGAAAGGTTCATCATCACCCAAATAAACATGCCTAAAATTTCCCTAGACATAATTTCTGAAATAACCCTTATTAGGGGTTGTATGGAAAGAAGCTCATGAATCTAAAACCCATGATTCAATTCTATTATCTAAAGAAAGAATAAGATCATCTTGCATTACCTCTGCTACAACAAGATTTTCTTCTTTACCTTTTTCTGGTTGTTGGTTCTCTTTATCCTTTGACCAACAATATTTTTTTGCATGTCCTTTCTTTCCACATTTCCAACAAGTAATTCCCTTACCTCTAGATTTAGATATGTTATCCTTAGAATTTGATTTCTCATTACTCTTAATCTTATATCTCTCCTTCCGTCTGCCCCTTCTTTCTACATTCAAAGCATTCCCGGATGACGATTCCTCTATACTCTTCTTGCAAATTTCTTCATTCAAGATTATCTAACACATCATCAAAATTCAAAATATTATTATCAAATGTTGTATTACCAACATCCATTACCAAGTTATCCCAACTATCGAGCAAATAACATAAGAATAAAAGTTATTTCTCTTCATCATCAACTGGTATATCAACAAATTTTAACTGATTTACAATAGATCTGAAATCATTCAAATGACTAGATGCAAATCCACCTTCATGCATCTTAGAACTAAATAGTTTCTTCATCAAATAACATTTGTTTGAAGCACTAGTTTTTTCATATAAATTAGCAAGAGACTTCATAAACCTTATCGTAGAAGTTTCTTCTATAATATTGGAATCCACAAATGCTATCAGATAAATCTTATAGATCATAAAGTCTTTCTATCTTCCATTCTTCATCATTTATCTTCATAGGTCTAGACTTCTCATCCAACGGTAAATAGAAATCTCTTTCATATATATAATCCTTAATCTGCATCTTCTATAATTGATAATTTTGGTCATCAAACTTCTCTGCATTGTATTTTTTTTCTTCTGCCATTGTTGTAGCTTCTACTCAATCGAAAAACCCTTTGTGAGTAATTTTGTCAACACACAAAACCCTCAAACAAAGATCTAATACCGTTGTTGGGGTTAGCACACTTTGGTTGTACAGATAATATATCAAATCCAAGCATACATGGAAATAAAAGTGAATATTATACCAGAAGAAATATACAAAATAAGAGATATAAATCAACACAAAATTTAACGTGGTTCACCCAATGTGGGCTACATCTACTAAGAAACAAGTCAATCTATTATCCAAAGCTTTGATAAGATATACAATGAATATTTACAATCTTCCACACCTCTCAGATGTACAGTACTTTCTTTCACTCAAGCTTTTGCTTCTTCTCTAAGAATTCTCTCTCTCATAATTATTCTCACAATAATCATCAAATTTTACAAGTTATTCTTAATTCTTACTTCTAAACCCTATATTTCATGCTTATATAGGCGTATACAAACTTAGGGCACTTAACCATGCAATTACAATCAATAGATCTACTTTAATACTAAAAATAGATCTAATTCCCAAGAGTTAAATAAAACACTCATGTACTCAGTTGGGAAGGGATATGATTCAATTCAGATTAGATAGAGCCCTTATCTCTGCAAGTTGGATTCTTCATCAATACTTTCATCTCACATCTTTTCCCGAATTAGATCATAAAGTCTCCTATCTTTGTCAAACCAAATTTGGATTTCTTGAAAAATTCAAGAGGTTCAACCAAATTCTCTATGGTGGTTAATGGTGAACATGGGATTAAATCCTCCTCAAAGACAAAATATGAGGTTCAACCACGGTACATGGAGGCTCCTCCTCAAAGACAGTGAGCTTTATTCCTAATCTAAAACACAAGAAATAATATATACAATATTCACACTAATCTAACCATTGGGGTTGGGATGAAATCCCGAAATCCACATTCACACGATTCAAGAATATTGCTTTCGTTAAATGAAATAGGTTAGAAACTCATACATGTGAAAGAAGCACGGTAGAAAGGAAATGGGAGAAACGTATTTTCTTTCGAGTAAACACAGAGCACGAAATAATCATACGAGTTTTAGATCACGATGTAATGTCCGAGATAATTAGAAACACTAAGATTCTATGCAAAGAATAGCTTAAGATCATGAACATAAGAACACTCGTTTTTAAATAAGATATATTTCACAACACAAAGTCTGTAAAACAATATCAACTCCTATTCTTCAAAATGATTGAAAGAAAACACAAAGTTTTTCTCCTTTCCAATAGCCTCTTAATGCTCCAAAAATTCTCGACCCTTTGGAATGCACAGGCATCCCTTATTTATAACAAAAGGAACTAGAGATAAAACAGATGATCCTAAAAATAGCATGTTAACTGGAGTTCAGTTTTGCATGATTCTCACGCAGGAGATCAAGTCAAAGTATGAATCAAAAATATGACAAAACGGAAATAAAAAAGACATGTCAATCTAAAAATAGAAATGACATGTGACGTTGGGACTTAATCCGAATCATCATCTTTTGCTCCTCTCTCTTTTTCTTCCTCCAGCTGAGACTGTTTGTTCTGAAATTCCTGGAACTTCCGAATAATACCTCGCATTTCATTCTCATCAGGTGCGGTGGAATGATCATTCCACATTTCGCAGGTCTCATGAATATCACTCGCACTGCCGAGAAGCTTTTTCAATCTTTTGCTGAGCTTTCTTAAGGCCTCCAACGTATGTTCAATCCTTACAAACTGACCAATGACTTCAAGGTCAAATCCGTGTATAGGTTCATGCCGAATGATTCTTGGACTTGTTTGAAAAGATCATCTCACGATAGGGTACTTGAGTTCCCAACTCAAACCTTTGACAAATCTTCAAAACTCTTCTTCCAAATCACTTTTCCCATCAATCAATTTATCCTCGATTCTCTCAACTTGCCGCAGCTTCATTGAGAATCCTTACTCAACCCGATTGCCTTGGTCACCGGAAATGTTTATCTCGTATGTGGGAGAATACCTTCTTCCACCAAAAGGTGTGCTGGTAATTGCTTTAGCACTTGGAGAGCTTCACAAGTCAAATCAAGCTTCGTCCAATTTCTTCAAAGAATTCCTCATCCATCTTCTCTCCTTCTTTCTCGAATCTCCCCAAAGACTCATGAACCTTCACCACGCCTTGAATTACTTCCTTCCCCGTTGGAGCAACTTTTGGATCCATTCATCAACCACCCTTCCTTTTTTAGCAGCAATCTTCTCAATCGCAGCACCGATGAGAAATCGAACCCGCAGTAAATGTAAGAAGGTGGTATGGATTCAAGGGGTTTTGAGAGTTTAATCAAAATCTCTGTCAACTGCTCCACTTTTTCCTTAAGCTCATTTCTGCTGTCCTTTGTTTCTTTCAACTTTTGGCACAAAGACGCCTATGGAAGCCCGTGCATCTTGTTGCGCCCTTCTCACTGTCACTTTCCCTAGAGCCACCTTGGTTATCTGATAATCAGAAGCGGTTATATCCTCTCTAGTTTTGTCAGCCGAGGGAGTGGCAATCTCTGCGAACTTATCTCCTGAAGCATCTACCAAAACCCTCGAAACTGCTTTTGGGTTTCTTGGCTGATTTCGCAGCAGAGAAGCCTTGAGTGAGCTGAAATCAAAGGTCAGGCAGGGGGGTAATCACTTTCCTCTTCCTGAGTTTGCTTGAGTAGCCATTGTGGCGTATCGTAGGAAATTGCCAATGTTGTAGAATCGGTATTCTACTCTCAAGAGGAGAAGATCCTACTATCGAGGGGGAACAAGAGCCAACGTGGTAGTAGATGCAACAACGAGAGGTACAGTTGGGGCGTATCGGTGATCACTTGGGTTCCAGCAGAGAGGGGTGAGAGTCCGAGAAAATACCGCCATGGATGCGAAAATGGATGGAGAATGAGGAGGTAGAAGTGGTCATGTGAGGGAGAAGGTGCAGATTCGTACTCCAAAGCCTTGAATGCAAGAGATAAGGTCTCTCCAGCTTGAGCAATCAGCAAATGGTGAAGACAAGAGTCGGCTTCCTCCTTCTTCCAAATTAATTTCTCCTATTTCTCGTGGTGTTGGTGATTCTCGCACAACCACCGCTTTCAAATGAAGAAATAATCAAGAGATTTGTCTTTCTTTCCTCTTCTTGGGAATCCCGATTTTTATAGGCCCCTCGTAAGATTCTTTGTCCTTTTTCTTTTGAGGGCCCCACCTCCGAAGCAGCCAACTTTGGAAACTTGTCATCTTTAAAATTCATCCCCAAGAGGAGAGCCATTTTTGGTGCGAGCAAGAATGAGAGCCGACCTATCTCGTAATAGAGGCTTTTTCACTGGCCGACCAATCAATAGGTGGGAAAACATATTAATCCTCCTTTAGTCCATCATAAGAAAGATCCAACACACTTTCATCATGTCGGTGTGCCATCCGGCAAATCGAAAGCTCCAGCTCTCAATCTCATTAATAGTCAACCTACTATTATCTTTTCTACGAACCGCAACTTCGTTATGCAGATCAACCCATATATCCTCAATGTCAGGCCTGTGCAGATGTTGGGCTCCGTAGGCTCTAAGCACTCCTCGGATGTCAAAACCATCCCGAGACTTCATATGCTTTTTCAATTTTTCCTGAAGTTCGCATTCAACATTTTTGGCCTTTGCTACTGTCGAGCAAGTATATCTCCCGATAGAAATTGGGAAGGATACAGCTGCCTTATGCTTGCTTTGTTGGAATTTGTGAAAATCCAACAGCTGTCTGACCAACTCTATCAATATCAATCTATCTCCTGGATAGCGAGGCAGACGGAAAGGCTCTCCCGAGTACATGACTGTTCGAAGATATGTAAACTTCTTGAATTGCAAGAAGATACACCCCCATTTGGATACTTCAGTCCAAGCCTCGTCTGAGACTCTTGTCTTTCTTAGCCCTGGGTTCAGCCGGCAGATATTCTCGTAGAAGAAGGCATCATTTACCCTTCTAAAATGTTCTTTGGACCCCTTCTTTGTTATTTGAGGGAAATATTTATAAACCGGGTTTGTCGCTGCTCGCTTCCTTAGTATCCAAATGGATAGTTCCTCATCCCTACCGCCGCGTAAGCCACATATGAAAACATATAAAACTTTCCAGCTGATAAAACCGTATCATCGAGAATCAATTTCATTGCTGATAAGGGTCCCCACCAATCCCTTGCTGATTCTTCTTGATGGTGACCATAAACCGATACATCCATCCGTGAAATACATTTGATTCAGTAAGCCAAAACCCGGCTCAAAGGGTGATAATATCATTGATTTCTTGTATGAAATCACATCCGGGATAGTCCTTGGAAATCTAGATACTGCTGGTTTAGCCTTAATCAGAACTTTTGTTGACATCCTTAATGCAGCCTTCCCGATTACTATCCCAGCCTTCTCGAGCCGACTTGATGTTCAGTCCCCATACTCTTCAAATTAGGTAGTTTTAAAAGATCATCAAAATACGCTCCATCTAGCCCGATCACTACCTCACCACCTGCTCTTCACTAACGAGAAGCCGAGTCATAACTAGACGCACAAGCCAAAACAAATTCTCGGACATCAAGGGGACATGGGAAAACCTACGCAAGGGGCAAGCCACTTTTAGCTAAAGTCGCATCCATGGGGTTTGAGAGGAACTCTTCACCCTATTCCGTAAGTCATCCATATCTATATTGCCAAGTTCAAAGTTGTCCCCGATATCATGATTGCAATCAATATATGATGGAGATTCTCGCTTCTTGAATTTGTACTTCATCCCGCTAGACTTCTCGCCTTCTCCCGAGATGGACCAGGGTCCGACATGTAGAATGTTGGAGGGAGAAAGGCTTGAAACTCAGGAGATGTTATCCACACTGAAAATCCCGATCGACCGAAAATGCCGGAAGAATAGAAGAATCCGACACGCCGAGGAGGATGTCGGAAAACCCCGAGAACCCGACAAGTTTGATATGTCGGAACTTTGGCAATACCCGACACTTGCAAGCTGATGACGGAACTCGGAGATACCCGGCACTTGCTTTTGACGTCGGAACTTTGAGAAACCCCGACGCCACCGTGAGATCGGAACTTTGAGAAACCCCGACGCGCCAATCAGAGAGATCGGAACTTTGAAAACCCCGACGCGCACATGTGGAGATCGGAACTTTGGAAAACCCCGACGCGCCAATCCACAATACACTTCGGTTTCGCTCGCAAAACAATCTTCAAAACCCAAGAAGCAAAAACAGGGTTTTTCTTTGAATTCCAAATACACAATCTCCTTTTGTTATTCATGCATCATGCATATAATTAGAATTTCAAGAGAACAGAACCAAGTGATAGTTCAGAAGAGATAAACCCAAAAAACCTAAAACCCTTTCCAAAGTAACACAGAAAGAAGAAGGAAAGAAAACCTTCAACACCCGGCAAGAAATTGGGAATAAAATACGCTCAATCGATCCATAAAAACCAAGAATAAAGAAGGGAAAGAAAAATACCTCCAATTCGAGAAATGTAAGATCGAAAACAGATGATCCAATCGAGCAAGGTGAGTTTTCGGGTTTTGAAAACGAAAGAGCACGCACAAAAATTCCACGAATTAAAAATACGAATGGTAAGAATGACGTGGAAATCCACGTATTTATAAGAAAATTGGTAATTAATACACTTCAAAGACGGCACGTGCCAACTCACCACCACTCGCATGATGAAATGCCATGTCAAGATGTTTAGGAGGTCCGAAAACCCGACACGAGGGGACTTAGTGCAATTCGGGTTTCGGGTTTCGGAAAACATGATGCATAAAACATGAGGTGCTTAGATGCAATATAGCCCCGAAAACCCGATACAAAGGATTAAGCGGACTTCGGGAATCGGAAAACATGATGAATAAAACATGTTTTGGATTATGGATGTTCCGATGCGCCGGGGGTCCGAAAACCCGATTTACACAATACAAGGCGGGTTTCGGGTTTCGGAAGACAGTCGACATAAAGCATGTTAAAACTCATGTCGAGCTGTTGGTAAAACCCGAAAACCCGATTTTCTTAAAAAGAGGCCACAAAACAAAATCAACTTCGAAAATTTCGTAGGGGTTATCCGATCGTTTTGTCGTGAACTCAAAACGGGATAACAGCTGGCTCCAGTTGGGGACTTTCTTTGTAATACCAAAGGAAGAGAATTCAGAATCTCTGGTCTTATTCATTGGGCTACGGAGAAAAGAAGAAAACCAAAACAAAACAAAACGAAGAAAGAAAGAAAGAAAACCAAAAGCAAACACACCACAAAAAGCAAAATATGTACAATGCAAGAGAGCATCTTGCATTAATGGTGGAATAGCTTTAGATGTTGTCCACTGAAAGGCAAAGGGAGTAACCCTCCATCCAGATATGATAGAAGGAAACTATTTTCACCATTCAACTCGTGGATCTTGAAAGGTCCTTTCCATAAAGAATCAAACTTTCCATGCATTCCTTTCTGTTCTCTCCTTTTATCCTTTTATCCCAAAGCAACACCAGTCTCCAATCGAAGTCATACGCTTTGATTTTTTATCGAAAATCTTCTTCACCCTGCTCTGATGATCTGATATACGATCAACCACCTTGATTCGCTCTTCTTCTATCCTGGTTAGGTACATAACCCTTCTCGATAGAATTCTCAAAAGCTACATCTTCAACCGCTTTTGCAACCGCAAGGCCGGCAATTCTACCGAGATAGGAATTTCAGCATCAATCCCGTATAGCAATTGGAAAGGAGACATCCCTATGGCTCACTTTGAGTGATCCGATCAGCCCACAACGCATCATACAATGCTTTGTGCCATGTCCTCTGATTCTCTTCTACTAGTTTCCCGATTATAGTAACTTGATTTCTTATTGGCACGACTCACTTGCCCATTGCCCTGGGGATAATAGTCAGATGAGTGAGCCAGAGTAATGCCGAATCCATAGCAAAATTCTCACAACTCATGTGACGAGAATTAGAAGCATTATCAGCTACAATCTTATGAGGTACGCCGAATCGACGATTATATTTTCTTTCAGAACTTGCAAACGGCTTCGTTGTTGCTTGCTTGATCGGTACACTTTACCCACTTGGTAAAATAGTCTCAGAAAGCAAAGTCAAAGACATAGTTATGTCCAAAGACGAAGCAGGATTCAATGTTCCGATGAAATCAATCCCCATTGGTGAAAAGGTTCTTCAATCACTACAGGTGTTTCGAGGAAGAGCTGCTAGCTTGGGACGACCAACGAAATGTCGATAAGCTTCACATTTAGACACCCATTCTGCTGAATCCCGGAAAAGAGTAGGCCAATAATACCTAGCCCGTAGGATCTTATACGCTGTTACAGAGGACGAAAAATGTCCTCCGCATGCTAGGCTATGAAAGGATTCTAATAACTTTTCCTGTTGTGATTTATCAACACAACGCAAGAAGACACCATCAATACCTTTCAGATATTGCATTATTCCACAAAAGGTATTTTGCAGATCTCAACTTGACGGTCCTCTTCTCTTTTTGATTTAAATGCGGAGGGCATTCACCATAAGTTAGGAAGAAAGCAATGTCCGTGTACCATTCATCGGTCGTACTCACAAGAAGCACCATAGGCAGCTCTGAAGAAGTATCTTGAGTCTTTTCACACTCTGTTTCAGCATGATTTTCTGCAATCAATTGACACAGGCCCCTTCCTCGTACCAACTTGGTAGGTTTGATGTCCAAGTCGTACTCCTGAACCTTAGCTATCCAAGTACCTCGTTGGCTTCCCAGCTCTTGTTGAGTCAGAATGGATTTAACAGCAGTATCAGGAACGAGAACGAGAGTATGGGAATTCAGCACATAGTACCTGAAATGCTTTACTGCTCGTACCACTGCGTAAGCATGTTTTTCAATCTGTGACATCTTCAACTCGTGTTCCTTCAACGGGAAACTCATGAACGCGATAGGAGCTTCGATGCCTTCTTCATTTTCTTGCATCAGGATGGCTGACACTGTGTGGCAGAGGCATAGTTGTACAGATATGATGAAATCTTTCTTGAAGTCTGACATACTAAGACAGAGCGCAAGCAATCGCTTTTTGATTTCTTCAATGCCAGCTTTCTTCTTCGTATTCCATCGAAATGGAACTTTTCTTTCATCATTCCAAGGATATCCTTGGTCTTGTCAAAGAAAATCAGTGTACAAATCTTCTCAAGAAATTAACCTTTCCGAAGAAAGAATGAACTCCTGTTTTACTTGTGGGCAAGGTAAGGCTCTGAATAGCCTTTACCCTCTCTGGGTCAATTTTAGTTCCTTCTTTAGTCACAATATGACCCAGCAGCTTTCCTTCTGTCACCCCGAACATGGACTTCTTAGGATTCAACGAAATCCCGTGACGTCTGCATCTTAGAAGTACTTGTTCTAAATGATCATAATGATCACTCCGTTTTTTAGAAAAGACGGTCAAGTCATCCAAATACACGACTATGACCTTGCCCATCAGATCTCTGAATGCCAGGTCCATAGCTCTCTGAAAAGTAGCTCCGGCGTTGATCAAGCCGAATGGCATCCTCCTGTAAGCAAAGGTACCCCATGGGGTCGTGAAAGTTGTCTTGTGTTGATCTTCTGTGGTTACCTCGACTTGATTATATCCTGAAAATCTGTCGAGCATGGATAACATTTCCGATCCAGTAACAGTTTGTAATACCTGGTCCATGATAGGCAAGGGATAGTTATCCTTCAGCTGAGGACTGATTTAAGTTCCGGAAGTCAACACAAATCCGGATCTCGCCATTCTTCTTCCTGACAGGAACAATGTTAGCAATCCAGTGGAGTGATGGATTGGGAAAATAATTCTAAAGATCTAACATCTTCTCAATTTCTGCCAGATAGTCCTCAAATCTTCGGATTGTAATGTCTTTGCTTTTGTCTATACGGCTTCACATCAGGTTTCAAAGGGATACTGTGCTGTACGTCTTTGGGCTTGAAAGATTTCAAATCCGCATAAGACCAGGCCATCACATCGATGTATTTCTTCAAAAGCGAAGTGAATTTTACCTTCTCTTCAGGAGAACAACATTTACCGATATTCACCATCCGAGGTTGATCAGATGAACCTAGATTGATTTGATCTACTTCGAGGAAGAAACTCCTTCAACTTGCCTTTTGTTTTGATAAAGCGATCATGCTTGTTAAACAAGCCCTCCAAAGAAACCAAACCTTTGGGTATCTTATTGCCTTTCACCGGATATATTCTCCATCAACCTCCCGATATGGATCTGAAATAGTTTCACGGAAGGCTGATTCTCAACCTTCAAAATATAACTCACCAAATTGTCACCTTTTCTAGGAAAGCCAACACTGTTGATCATCATTGAACACTTGCCAATGAGTTGCATTATCTCGGGATACTCGGGACGATATACAATCTCAATAGAGTATGTATCTTGCTTGAACTGAGGGTGAGGAAGAAGAAGAGATGCAGACATACGGCCAAAGAATCAGCCTTGTCATTATAATCTCTCAAAACTGCCTTAATAGAAAATGCATCAAAGCATTCTATACTATCCCAAACTTTGTTCCTGTAATGTCTCAACCGATCATTTTTCACCTGATATATACCCCTGACCTGATTAACAATCAGCTCCGCATCCCCCTGAACCTTGAGATTCCTGATTCCCTTCTGTCTGGCCAATTCTAATCCTAATAACAGGGCTTCATATTCGGCCGTGTTGTTAGTATTATCAAATTGCAACTTATAAGCTGATGGGAAAATCTCGGAGCTAGGAGATATGAGAACAACACCAGCGCCTGATCCAGAGGTTGAGCAGCTACCATCAAATTCGAGCGTCCAAATAGCATTGGGATCTTCCTCTTCAACATCTACAATGGGTATCTCTGAAGCCATGAAATAATTCCCAAAGCTAGCATCTTCGAAAAGGATCTGAGCTTTTGGATCATCTGATTTGGTCACCAAATACTTCGCCTGTGGCTCAGGATGAAGAACCCGATGAACCCCATTGACTGGGATCTTGGCTTTGGTCCAATCCATATTAATTTCTCCTCCGACGTCTTTACAAAATCCTCTACCCAAGAGGATACCGTAAGCTGCAGGAATGTCGGCAACCAGAATAGTCATTTTCACTCTCTTCTCAGGAAAAGCAACAAATGCAAACTCATGCATCTTGATTTGACCAATCGTAGGGACTTGTTTAGTTTCCATGGAATAGCACCGTCCATATGACTTAGTCAAAGTAAGCCCAAGGGCATGGGCCACTTTTATGGGCATAACATTATCGAGGGCTCCTGAGTCAATGATGCAATTGCTGAGTTTAAACCCATTTATAAGTAGAGACAAATAAAATGGTTCAATCTTTCCTGAGGAAGAAGCAGAGGTCAGATTATTCTGAGGTGTGGGTTGAGTAGGATTTGGAAGGAGACCTTTTGAAGGTGATGGAATAGCCGCTTTACTTCTGATAAACTTGGCCAGCTTTTCAAACTGTTCAGGATTTGACTGAAGGTATTCTGCTTCTGACATTTGAATTTTGGTTCTCTTTGCATGATCAACAATATCAAAAGTAGTATAAGAAGGAATGATGGTAGGTTCAGTTCTATTTACATGAGCTTGTGCCGGGCACTGATCTTAGGAGAAGGAGAATAAGGAGCAGCTGCCTTTCTGGTAACCTCTCTTTCAGTTTGTGCCGAAATAGGGGTACCCCTCTTAACTATGGATATGGGAGGATCCTTATTCTTCTCCTTTGTGCTTTCAAGAGGTTTTCTGGGGTTCTGAGATTGGGACCGAGTGAAGACAGCAAATGACTGACCATCTGGCGCACATTCATCTTCATCATATTCCAAATACCCAATGCTGGAGTCGCCAGCTGACTCATCATAAGACTCATCAGCATATCCTGAAGCTTCGAAAGCCTCATGGGATTCTTCTTCTTCTGGTTCATCTTCTTCATCAAGTATTTCCACTGCTGCATTGACGGGAGGAGCTTCAATTGCTAGTCTCGGTTGAGCAGGAGTTAACCGTGGCCTATCTCTGGGCAGTGCACCATTGTTGTTATTGAAATTCTGCCTAGGTATATCCCGATACGGAACATTGTTCACCTGCTGAGACATTTGCTTCTTTAAAGCAATCAAATCATTAGCCATTTTTTGAAACATAGGATCTGTGTTTACCTTGGGAAGAACCTTGATTTTTGAGTTTGGGTATGTCTTTCTTGATCCTTCCGCCAAGATGAGATCATCCTCTATTTCAAGAGTCGTTGACCGAGCAAAGAGCCAAATCTGGGATAACCGACCTTCTCAACAAAAAGCTTATATCGAGGTTGAGCATTGATGAAGAAGCATTTTTGGTTTTCCTGAGTAGGTACAAACTATTTCTCGAATCTTCCGGATCAGCTTGTTGAACTTAGCCACGAATTCCCGCATAGGTTCATGCGATTCTTTCTTCATGTGCGTGAGCTGAGCTAATAAAGCATGAGAATCTTCAGCTGGTTTGAAACGTGCTTCAACTTAGTCCGCATGGTAGCCTGGGCTTGGGATGCATGCATTTGGAAGGTGATAGAACCATTCACCGCCGCTCCTCCTACAACGCTTTCAACGAAGAGTCGACGGAGACATCTTCATGGGCCACTCCGAGGACACCGCATGCAACAAAGAAAGATGCAATGTGCTCATCAGGATGCTGCTTCCCATCTCCATTGAACTTGGGAATATTTTTACGAGATCCACGTGGTAACTCATTCAATGGAGGGGTCAAGGAAAGAGGACCAATAATCGCACCCCAAGGCACAAAGTTGAACCGCCATCCTTCTCAAAAAAGAGTGCGACAGGATCCGAGTATCAGATAAGAGTAGTGCACGACAAGTTGCAGATGCTTCCCCTTCCACAGGGATCCGGTTTCTCCGAACAGGTGAAGAACTTCTAGTTCGATTAGAGACAATGCTGTTGGGAGAAAGACTGAAATTGTGCTGTGCAGAACTCAAAGAGTGGATCAATTTCACCTTGAGCTCGGCGAGACCGAGTGAAGATCTTCCTGCCACCTTGAACTCGAAAGGAGATCTTGTTGAAAAATAAGGCAATATTTTGTCAAACCAAAATATGAGGTTCAACCACAAGACATGGGATTAAATCCCTCCTCAAAGACAGTGAGGCTGCCTGCTTTATTGCTAATCTAAAACACAAGAAATAATATATACAATATTCACACTAATCTAACCATTGGGGTTGGGATGAAATCCCAAAATCCACATTCACACGATTCAAGAATATTGCTTTCGTAAATGAAATAGGTTAGAAACTCACATAAAGAAAGAAGCACGGTAGAAAGGAAATGGGAGAAACGTATTTTCTTTCGAGTAAACACAGAGCACGAAATAATCATACGAGTTTTAGATCACAGATGTAATGTCCGAGATAATTAGAAACACCGAGATTCTATGCAAAGAATAGCTTAAGATCATGAACATAAGAACACTGTTTTTAAATAAGATATATTTCACAACACAAAGTCTCAGAAACAATATCAACTCCTATTCTTCAAAATGATTGAAAGAAAACACAAAGTTTTTCTCCTTTCCAATAGCCTCTTAATGCTCCAAAAATTCTCGACCCTTTGGAATGCACAGGCATCCCTTATTTATAACAAAAGGAACTAGAGATAAAACAGGACAGATCCTAAAAAATAGCATGTTAACTGGAGTTCAGTTTTGCATGATTCTCACGCAGGAGATCAAGTCAAAGTATGAATCAAAAATATGACAAAACGGAAATAAAAAAGACATGTCAATCTAAAAATAGAAATGACATGTGACGTTGGGACTTAATCCGAATCATCATCTTTTGCTCCTTTCTCTTTTTCTTCCTCCAAAGACTGCTTTGTTCTCAAATTCCCGAACTTCGAATAATGCCTTGCATTTCATTCTCATCAAAGTGCGTGGAATGATCATTCCACATTTCGCAGTCTCATGAATATCACTGCACTCGCCGGAAGCTTTTTCAATCTTTTTTGCGAGCTTTCTTAAGGCCTCCAACGTATGTTCAATCCTTACAAACCGACTAATGACTTCAAGGTCAAATCCGTGTACAGTGTTCATGCTTGAATGATTCTTGGACTTGTTTGAAAAGATCATCTCACGATAGGGTACTTGAGTTCCCAACTCGAAACCTTTGGACAAATCTTCAAAGAACTCTTCTTCCAAATCACTTTTCCCATCAATCAATTTATCCTCGATTCTCTCAACTTGCCGCAGTTTCATTGAGAATCCTTACTCAACCTCGATTGCCTTGGTCACCGGAAATGTTTATCTCGTATGTGGGAGAATACCTTCTTCCACCAAGAGGTGTGCTGGTAATTGCTTTAGCACTTGGAGCTTCACAAGTCAAATCAAGTCGTCCAATTTCTTCAAGAAATTCCTCATCCATCTTCTCTCCTTCTTTCTGAATCTCCCCCAAAGACTCATGAACCTTCACCACGTCTTGAATTACTTCCTTCCCCTGTTGGAGCAACTTTTGGATCCATTCATCAACCACCCTTCCTTTTTTAGCAATCTTCTCAATCGCAGGCACCGATGAGAAATCGAACCCGGCAGAAACAGAAGAAGGTGGTATGGATTCAAGGGGTTTTGAGAGTTTAATCAAAATCTCTGTCAACTGCTCCACTTTTTCCTTAAGCTCATTTCTGCTGTCCTTTGTTTCTTTCAACTTTTGGCACAAAGACGCCTATGGAAGCCCGTGTCTTGCGCTCCTTCGCTGCGTCACTTTCCCTAGAGCCACCTTGGTTATCCGATAATCGGCGGTTATATCCTCTCTAGTTTTGTCACCGAGGGAGTGGCAATCTCTCGCGAACTTATCTCCTGAAGCATCTACCAAAACCCTCAAACTGCTTTTGGGTTTCTTGGCTGATTTCGCAGCAGAAGCCTTGAGTGAGCTGAAATCAAAGGCTAGCAGGGGTACAATCACTTTCCTCTTCCTCGAGTTTGCTCGAGTAGCCATTGTGGCGTATCGTAGAGAAATTGCCAATGTTGTAGTAATCGGTATTCTACTCTCAAGAGGAGAAGATCCTACTATTGGAGGGGGAACAGTAGCCAACGTGGTAGTAGATGCAACAACGAGAGGTACAGGTTGGGGCGTACTGGTGATCACTTGGGTTCCAGCAGAGAGGGGTGAGAGTCCAGAGAAAATACTGGCCATGGATGCAGAAATGGATGGAGAATGAGGAGGTAGAAGTGGCTGTGAGGGAGAAGGTGCAGATTCAGACTCCAAAGCCTTGAATGCAAGAGATAAGGTCTCTCCAGTTGAGCAATCAGCAAATGGTGAAGACAGAAGCTGGCTTCCTCCTTCTTCCAAATTAATTTCTCCTATTTCTGGTGGTGTTGGTGATTCTGGCACAACCACCGTTTCAGCTGAAGAAATAATTGAAGAGATTTGTCTTTCTTTCCTCTTCTTGGGAATCCTGATTTTTATAGGCCCCTCAGAAGATTCTTTGTCCTTTTTCTTTTTGGAGGGCCCCACCTCCAGCAGCCAACTTTGGAAACTTGTCATCTTTAAAATTCATCCCCAAGAGGAGAGCCATTTTTGGTGCGAGCAAGAATGAGAGCCGACCTATCTCGTAATAGAGGCTTTTTCGCCGGCCGACCAATCAATAGGTGGGAAAACATATTGATCCTCCTTTAGTCCATCATAAGAAAGATCCAACACACTTTCATTGTCAGGTCCGTGCCATCCGGCAAATCGAAAGCTCTAGCATCTCAATCTCATTAATAGTCAACCTACTATTATCTTTTTTTCTCGCGAACCGCAACTTCATTATGCAGATCAACCCATATATCCTCAATGTCGCCCGTGCGATGTTGGGCTCCGTAGGCTCTAAGCACTCCTCGGATGTCAAAACCATCCCGAGACTTCATATGCTTTTTCAATTTTTCCCGAAGTTCGCATTCAACATTTTTGGCCTTTGCTACTGTCGAGCAAGTATATCTCCCGATAGAAATTGGGAAGGATACAACTGCCTTATGCTTGCTTTGTTGGAATTTGTGAAAATCCAACAGCTGTCTGACCAACTCTATCAATATCAATCTATCTCCTGATAGCGAGGCGATTTGAAAGGCTCTCCCGAGTACATGACTGTCAAGATATGTAAACTTCTTGAATTGCAAGAAGATACACCCCCATTTGGATACTTCACTCCAAGCCTCGTCTGAGACTCTTGTCTTTCTTAGCCCTGGGTTCAGCCGGCAGATATTCTCGTAGAAGAAGGCATCATTTACCCTTCTAAAATGTTCTT
Organism: Taxus wallichiana var. yunnanensis; assembly: GCA_018340775.1. Classification (NCBI taxonomy): domain Eukaryota; kingdom Viridiplantae; phylum Streptophyta; class Pinopsida; order Cupressales; family Taxaceae; genus Taxus; species Taxus wallichiana. The sequence goes on from CM031234.1 coordinate 84,704,962, forward strand.
TGACCCCTTCTTTGTTATTTGAGGGAAATATTTATAAACCGGGTTTGTCGTTCTCGCTTCCTTAGTATCCAGCCCGGATAGTTCCTCATCCCTACCCCAACAGAAGCCACATATGAAAACATATAAAACTTTCCAGCTTGATAAAACCGTAGTCATCTGAGAATCAATTTCATTGCTGATAAGGGTCCCCCAGTCAATCCCTTGCTGATTCTTCTTGATGGTGACCATAAACTGATACATCCATCCGTGAAATACATTTGATTCAGGCAAGCCAAAAACCCGGCTCAGCAGGGTGATAATATCATTGATTTCTTGTATGAAATCACATCTGGGGATAGTCCTTGGAAATCTAGATACTGCTGGTTTAGCCTTAATCAGGAACTTTTTGTTGACATCCTTAATGCAGCCTTCCTGATTACTATCCCAGGCCTTCTGAGCCGACTTGATGTTCAGGTCCCCATACTCTTCGAAATTAGGTAGTTTTAGAAGATCATCAAAATACGCTCCATCTAGCCTGATCACTACCTCACCAGCCTGGCTCTTCACGGAACGAGAAGCCGAGTCATAACTAGACGCACAAGCCAAAACAAATTCTGGACATTGGGCGGACATGGGAAAACCTGCTGCAAGGGGCAAGCCACTTTTAGCTAAAGCTGTCATCCATGGGGTTTGAGAGGAACTCTTCACCCTATTCCAGAAGTCATCCATATCTATATTGCCAAGTTCAGTGTCCCTGATATCATGATTGCAATCAATATATGATGGAGATTCTGGCTTCTTGAATTTGTACTTCATCCTGCTAGACTTCTCGGCCTTCTCCTGAGATGGACCAGGGTCCGACATGTAGAATGTTGGAGGGAGAAAGGCTTGAAACTCAGGAGATGTTATCCACACTGAAAATCCCGATCGACCGAAAATGCCGGAAGAATAGAAGAATCCGACACGCCGAGGAGGATGTCGGAAAACCCTGAGAACCCGACAAGTTTGATATGTCGGAACTTTGGCAATACCCGACACTTGCGTTTGATGACGGGAACTCGGAGATACCCGGCACTTGCTTTTGACGTCGGAACTTTGAGAAACCCCGACGCTCACTGTGGAGATCGGAACTTTGAGAAACCCCGACGCGCCAATCTGTAGAGATCGGAACTTTGAAAAACCCCGACGCGCACTGTGGAGATCGGAACTTTGGCAAAACCCCGACGCGCCAATCCGTCAATACACTTCGGGTTTCTGGCTCTGCAAAACAATCTTCAAAACCCAAGAAGCAAAAACAGGGTTTTTCTTTGAATTCCAAATACACAATCTCCTTTTGTTATTCATGCATCATGCATATAATTAGAATTTCAAGAGAACAGAACCAAGTGATAGTTCAGAAGAGATAAACCCAAAAACCTAAAACCCTTTCCAAAGTAACACAGAAAGAAGAAGGAAAGAAAACCTTCAACACCCGGCAAGAAATTGGGAATAAAATACGCTCAATCGATCCATAAAAACCAAGAATAAAGAAGGGAAAGAAAAATACCTCCAATTCGAGAAATGTAAGATCGAAAACAGACGATCCAATCGAGCAAGGTGAGTTTTCGGGTTTTGAAAACGAAAGAGCACGCACAAAAATTCCACGAATTAAAAATACGAATGGTAAGAATGACGTGGAAATCCGCGTATTTATAAGAAAATTGGTAATTAATACACTTCAGCACGGCACGTGCCAACTCACCGACCACTCGGCATGAATGCCATGTCAGCATGTTTAGGAGGTCCGAAAACCCGACACGAGGGGACTTAGTGCAATTCGGGTTTCGGGTTTCGGAAAACATGATGCATAAAACATGAGGTGCTTAGATGCAATATAGCCCCGAAAACCCGATACAAAGGATTAAGCGGACTTCGGGAATCGGAAAACATGATGAATAAAACATGTTTTGGATTATGGATGTTCCGATGCGCCGGGGGTCCGAAAACCCGATTTACACAATACAAGGCGGGTTTCGGGTTTCGGAAGACAGTCGACATAAAGCATGTTAAAACTCATGTCGAGCTGTTGGTAAAACCCGAAAACCCGATTTTCTTAAAAAGAGGCCACAAAACAAAATCAACTTCAAAATTTCGTAGGGGTTATCCGATCGTTTTGTCGTGAACTCAAAACGGGATAACAGCTGGCTCCAGTTGGGGACTTTCTTTGTAATACCAAAGGAAGAGAATTCAGAATCTCTGGTCTTATTCATTGGGCTACGGAGAAAAGAAGAAAACCAAAACAAAACAAAACGAAGAAAGAAAGAAAGAAAACCAAAAGCAAACACACCACAAAAAGCAAAATATGTACAATGCAAGAGAGCATCTTGCATTAATGGTGGAATAGCTTTAGATGTTGTCCACTGAAAGGCAAAGGGAGTAACCCTCCATCCAGATATGATAGAAGGAAACTATTTTCACCATTCAACTCGTGGATCTTGAAAGGTCCTTTCCATAAAGAATCAAACTTTCCATGCATTCCTTTCTGTTCTCTCCTTTTATCCCAAAGCAACACCAGGTCTCCAATCTGGAAGTTGCGCTGCTTTGATTTTTTATCAAAAATCTTCTTCACCCTGCTCTGATGATCTGATATATGATCAACCACCTTGATTCGCTCTTCTTCTAGCCTGGTTAGGTACATAACCCTCTTCTCGATAGAATTCTGAAAAGCTACATCTTCAACCGCTTTTGCCAACTGCAAGGCCGGCAATTCTACTGAGATAGGAATTTCAGCATCAATCCCGTATAGCAATTGGAAAGGAGACATCCCTATGGCTCACTTTGGAGTGATCCGATCAGCCCACAACGCATCATACAATGCTTTGTGCCATGTCCTCTGATTCTCTTCTACTAGTTTCCTGATTATAGTAACCAGATTCTTATTGCTGGACTCAGCTTGCCCATTGCCCTGGGGATAATAGTCAGATGAGTGAGCCAGAGTAATGCCGAATCCATAGCAAAATTCTGTCAACTCATGTGACGAGAAGTTAGAAGCATTATCAGCTACAATCTTATGAGGTACGCCGAATCTGACGATTATATTTTCTTTCAGGAACTTGCAAACGGCTTCAGAAGTTGCTTGCTTGATTGGTACAGCTTCTACCCACTTGGTAAAATAGTCTGTAGCAGTCAGCACATAGTTATGTCCAGCACTGGAAGCAGGATTCAATGTTCCGATGAAATCAATCCCCCATTGGCGAAAAGGTTCTTCAATCACTACAGGTTTCAGAGGAAGAGCTGCTAGCTTGGGACGACCAACGAAATGTTGACAAGCTTCACATTTAGACACCCATTCTGCTGAATCCCGGAAAAGAGTAGGCCAATAATACCTAGCCCGTAGGATCTTATATGCTGTTACAGAGGATGAAAAATGTCCTCCGCATGCTAGGCTATGAAAGGATTCTAATAACTTTTCCTGTTGTGATTTATCAACACAACGCAAGAAGACACCATCAATACCTTTCTTGTATATTGCATTATTCCACAAAAGGTATTTCGCAGATCTCAGCTTGACGGTCCTCTTCTCTTTTTGATTTAAATGCGGAGGGCATTCACCATAAGTTAGGAAGAAAGCAATGTCCGTGTACCATTCATCGGTCGTACTCACAAGAAGCACCATAGGCAGCTCTGAAGAAGTATCTTGAGTCTTTTCACACTCTGTTTCAGCATGATTTTCTGCAATCAATTGACACAGGCCCCTTCCTCGTACCAACTTGGTAGGTTTGATGTCCAAGTCGTACTCCTGAACCTTAGCTATCCAAGTACCTCGTTGGCTTCCCAGCTCTTGTTGAGTCAGAATGGATTTAACAAAAGATCGAGAACGAGAACGAGAGTATGGGAATTCAAAGACATAGTACCAAATGCTTTTTATCGCTGCGTATCACTCGCTGTAAGCATGTTTTTCAATCTGTGACATCTTCAACTCGTGTTCCTTCAACGGGAAACTCATGAACGCGATAGGAGCTTCGATGCCTTCTTCATTTTCTTGCATCAGGATGGCCGACACTGTGTGGGCAGAGGCATAGCTGTACATGATGAAATCTTTCTTGAAGTCTGGACATACTAAGACAGGAGCGCAAGCAACTGCCTTTTTGATTTCTTCGAATGCCAGCTTCCCTTCTGTATTCCATCGAAATGGAACTTTTCCTTTCATCATTCCAAGGATATCCTTGGTCTTGTCAGCAAAATCAGGTACAAATCTTCTCAAGAAATTAACCTTTCCGAAGAAAGAATGAACTCCTGTTTTACTTGTGGGCAAGGTAAGGCTCTGAATAGCCTTTACCCTCTCTGGGTCAATTTTAGTTCCTTCTTTAGTCACAATATGACCCAACAGCTTTCCTTCTGTCACCCCGAACATGGACTTCTTAGGATTCAACGAAATCCCGTGACGTCTGCATCTTAGAAGTACTTGTTCTAAATGATCATAATGATCACTCCGTTTTTTAGAAAAGATGGTCAAGTCATCCAAATACATGACTATGACCTTGCCCATCAGATCTCTGAATGCCAGGTCCATAGCTCTCTGAAAAGTAGCTCCGGCGTTGATCAAGCCGAATGGCATCCTCCTGTAAGCAAAGGTACCCCATGGGGTCGTGAAAGCTGTCTTGTGTTGATCTTCTGTGGTTACCTCGACTTGATTATATCCTCGAAAATCCGTCGAGCATGGATAACATTTCCGATCCAGTAACAGTTTGTAATACCTGATCCATGATAGGCAAGGGATAGTTATCCTTCAACGAGGACTGATTTAAGTTCCGGAAGTCAACACAAATCCGGATCTCGCCATTCTTCTTCCTGACAGGAACAATGTTAGCAATCCAGGTGGAGTGATGGATTGGGAAAATAATTCTAGCATCTAACATCTTCTGAATTTCTGCCAGGATAGTCCCTGAAATCTTCGGATTGTAATGTCTTTGCTTCTGTCTATACGGCTTCACATCAGGTTTCAAAGGGATACTGTGTTGTACGTCTTTGGGCTTGAAAGATTTCAAATCCGCATAAGACCAGGCCATCACATCGATGTATTTCTTCAAAAGCGAAGTGAATTTTACCTTCTCTTCAGGAGAACAACATTTACCGATATTCACCATCCGAGGTTGATCAGATGAACCTAGATTGATTTGATCTACTTCAGAGGAAGAAACTCCTTCAACTTGCCTTTTGTTTTGGATAAAGCGATCATGCTTGTCGAACAAGCCCTCCAAAGAAACCAAACCTTTGGGTATCTTATTGCCTTTCAGCTGGATATATTCTCCATCAACCTCCTGATATGGATCTGAAATAGTTTCACGGAAGGCTGATTCTGAACCTTCAAAATATAACTCACTGAAATTGTCAGCCTTTTCTAGGAAAGCCAACACCTGTTGATCATCATTGAACACTTGCCAATGAGTTGCATTATCTGGGATACTGGGACGATATACAATCTCAATAGAGTATGTATCTTGCTTGAACTGAGGATGAGGAAGAAGAAGAGATGCAGACACGGCCAAAGAATCAGCCTTGTCATTATAATCTCTCAAAACTGCCTTAATAGAAAATGCATCAAAGCATTCTATACTATCCCAAACTTTGTTCCTGTAATGTCTCAACCGATCATTTTTTACCTGATATATACCCCTGACCTGATTAACAATCAGCTCCGCATCCCCCTGAACCTTGAGATTCCTGATTCCCTTCTGTCTGGCCAATTCTAATCCTAATAACAGGGCTTCATATTCAGCCGTGTTGTTAGTATTATCAAATTGCAACTTATAAGCTGATGGGAAAATCTCGGAGCTAGGAGATATGAGAACAACACCAGCGCCTGATCCAGAGGTTGAGCAGCTACCATCAAATTCGAGCATCCAAATAGCATTGGGATCTTCCTCTTCAACATCTACAATGGGTATCTCTGAAGCCATGAAATAATTCCCAAAGCTAGCATCTTCGAAAAGGATCTGAGCTTTCGGATCATCTGATTTGGTCACCAAATACTTCGCCTGTGGCTCAGGATGAAGAACCCGATGAACCCCATTGACTGGGATCTTGGCTTTGGTCCAATCCATATTAATTTCTCCTCCGACGTCTTTACAAAATCCTCTACCCAAGAGGATACCGTAAGCTGCAGGAATGTCGGCAACCAGAATAGTCATTTTCACTCTCTTCTCAGGAAAAGCAACAAATGCAAACTGTGCATCCTTGATTTGACCAATCAGAGGGACTTGTTTAGTTTCCATGGAATAGCACCGTCCATATGACTTAGTCAAAGTAAGCCCAAGGGCATGGGCCACTTTTGCGGGCATAACATTATCAGAGGCTCCTGAGTCAATGATGCAATTGCTGAGTTTAAACCCATTTATAAGTAGAGACAAATAAAATGGTTCAATCTTTCCTGAGGAAGAAGCAGAGGTCAGATTATTCTGAGGTGTGGGTTGAGTAGGATTTGGAAGGAGACCTTTTGAAGGTGATGGAATAGCCACTTTACTTCTGATAAACTTGGCCAGCTTTTCAAACTGTTCAGGATTTGACTGAAGGTATTCTGCTTCTGACATTTGAATTTTGGTTCTCTTTGCATGATCAACAATATCAAAAGCAGTATAAGAAGGAATGATGGTAGGTTCAGTTCTATTTACATGAGCTTGTGCCGGGGCACTGATCTTAGGAGAAGGAGAATAAGGAGCAGCTACCTTTCTGGTAACCTCTCTTTCAGTTTGTGCCGAAATAGGGGTACCCCTCTTAACTATGGATATGGGAGGATCCTTATTCTTCTCCTTTGTGCTTTCAAGAGGTTTTCTGGGGTTCTGAGATTGGGACCGAGTGAAGACAGCAAATGACTGACCATCTGGCGCACATTCATCTTCATCATATTCCAAATACCCAATGCTGGAGTCGCCAGCTGACTCATCATAAGACTCATCAGCATATCCTGAAGCTTCGAAAGCCTCATGGGATTCTTCTTCTTCTGGTTCATCTTCTTCATCAAGTATTTCCACTGCTGCATTGACGGGAGGAGCTTCAATTGCTAGTCTCGGTTGAGCAGGAGTTAACCGTGGCCTATCTCTGGCAGGTGCACCATTGTTGTTATTGAAATTCCGCCTAGGTATATCCCGATACGGAACATTGTTCACCTGCTGAGACATTTGCTTCTTTAAAGCAATCAAATCATTAGCCATTTTTTGAAACATAGGATCTGTGTTACCTTGGGAAGAACCTTGATTTTTGAGTTTGGGTATGTCTTTCTTGATCCTTCCGGCCAAGATGAGATCATCCTCTATTTCAGTAGCTGTTGACTGAGCAGTAGCCAAATCTGGGATAACCGACCTTCTCAACAAAAAGCTTATATCAGGAGGTTGAGCATTGATGAAGAAGCATTTTTGGTTTTCCGGAGTAGGTACAGCTATTTCTGGAATCTTCCGGATCAGCTTGTTGAACTTAGCCACGAATTCCCGCATAGGTTCATGCGATTCTTTCTTCATGTGCGTGAGCTGAGCTAATAAAGCATGAGAATCTTCAGCTGGTTTGAAACGTGCTTCGAACTTAGTCCGCATGGTAGCCCAGTTTGGGATGCATGCATTTGGAAGGTGATAGAACCATTCAGCTGCTGCTCCCTGCAACGTTTCAACGAAGAGTCGGACGGAGACATCTTCATGGGCCACTCCGAGGACACCGCATGCAACAAAGAAAGATGCAATGTGCTCATCAGGATGCTGCTTCCCATCTCCATTGAACTTGGGAATATTTTTACGAGATCCACGTGGTAACTCATTCAATGGAGGGTCAAGGAAAGAGGACCAATAACTGCACCCCAAGGCACAGGTTGAACCGCCATCCTTCTGAAAAGAGTGCGTACAGGGATCCGAGTATCAGACAAGAGTAGTGCACGACAAGTTGCAGATGCTTCCCCTTCCACAGGGATCCGGTTTCTCCGAACAGGTGAAGAACTTCTGGCTCGATTAGAGACAATGCTGTTGGGAGAAAGACTGAAATTGTGCTGTTGCAGTAACTCAAAGAGTGGATCAATTTCACCTTGAGCTCGGCGAGACCGAGTGAAGATCTTCCTGGCCAGCTTGAACTGAAAGGAGATCTTGTTGAAAAATAAGGCAAATACGGAGTCACCAGACACCGAGAGGATAAGCTTTATACTATAGATCCGTATTCCCAAATGAGTCGCCAAAATCATGTTGTTGGATATTTTGTCAAACCAAAATATGAGGTTCAACCACAGTACATGGGATTAAATCCCTCCTCAAAGACAGGTGAGGCTGCCTGTTTATTGCTAATCTAAAACACAGTAAATAATATATACAATATTCACACTAATCTAACCATTGGGGGTTGGGATGAAATCCCGAAATCCACATTCACACGATTCAAGGATATTGCTTTCGTAAATGAAATAGGTTAGAAACTCACATGAAAAGAAGCACGGTAGAAAGGAAATGGGAGAAACGTATTTTCTTTCGAGTAAACACAGAGCACGAAATAATCATACGAGTTTTAGATCACAGATGTAATGTCCGAGATAATTAGAAACACTGAGATTCTATGCAAAGAATAGCTTAAGATCATGAACATAAGAACACTGTCTTAAATAAGATATATTTCACAACACAAAGTCTGTAAAACAATATCAACTCCTATTCTTCAAAATGATTGAAAGAAAACACAAAGTTTTTCTCCTTTCCAATAGCCTCTTAATGCTCCAAAAATTCTCGACCCTTTGGAATGCACAGGCATCCCTTATTTATAACAAAAGGAACTAGAGATAAAACAGGACAGATCCTAAAAAATAGCATGTTAACTGGAGTTCAGTTTTGCATGATTCTCACGCAGGAGATCAAGTCAAAGTATGAATCAAAAATATGACAAAACGGAAATAAAAAAGACATGTCAATCTAAAAATAGAAATGACATGTGACGTTGGGACTTAATCCGAATCATCATCTTTTGCTCCTTTCTCTTTTTCTTCCTCCAGCTGAGACTGTTTGTTCTGAAATTCCTGGAACTTCTGAATAATGCCTTGCATTTCATTCTCATCAGGTGCGGTGGAATGATCATTCCACATTTCGCAGGTCTCATGAATATCACTGGCACTGCCGGGAAGCTTTTTCAATCTTTTGCTGAGCTTTCTTAAGGCCTCCAACGTATGTTCAATCCTTACAAACTGACCAATGACTTCAAGGTCAAATCCGTGTACAGGTTCATGCTGAACAGATTCTTGGACTTGTTTGAAAAGATCATCTGCTGATAGGGTACTTGAGTTCCCAACTGAAACCTTTGGACAAATCTTCAGCAACTCTTCTTCCAAATCACTTTTCCCATCAATCAATTTATCCCTTGATTCTCTCAACTTGCTGCAGGCTTCATTGAGAATCCTTACTCTGAACCTGATTGCCTTGGTCAGCTGGAAATGTTTATCTGTATGTGGGAGAATACCTTCTTCCACCAAGAGGTGTGCTGGTAATTGCTTTAGCACTTGGAGAGCTTCACAAGTCAAATCAAGCTGTCCAATTTCTTCAGTGAATTCCTCATCCATCTTCTCTCCTTCTTTCTGAATCTCCCCCAAAGACTCATGAACCTTCACCACGTCTTGAATTACTTCCTTCCCCTGTTGGAGCAACTTTTGGATCCATTCATCAACCACCCTTCCTTTTTTAGCAATCTTCTCAATCGCAGGCACCGATGAGAAATCGAACCCGGCAGAAACAGAAGAAGGTGGTATGGATTCAAGGGGTTTTGAGAGTTTAATCAAAATCTCTGTCAACTGCTCCACTTTTTCCTTAAGCTCATTTCTGCTGTCCTTTGTTTCTTTCAACTTTTGGCACAGCACGTCTATGGAAGCCCGTGCATCTTGTTGCGCTCCTTCTGCTGTCACTTTCCCTAGAGCCACCTTGGTTATCTGATAATCAGAAGCGGTTATATCCTCTCTAGTTTTGTCAGCCGAGGGAGTGGCAATCTCTGCGAACTTATCTCCTGAAGCATCTACCAAAACCCTCGAAACTGTTTTGGGTTTCTTGGCTGATTTCGCAGTAGAAGCCTTGAGTGAGCTGAAATCAAAGGCTGGCAGGGGTACAATCACTTTCCTCTTCCTCGGAGTTTGCTCGAGTAGCCATTGTGGCGTATCAGAGGAAATTGCCAATGTTGTAGTAACTGGTATTCTACTCTCAAGAGGAGAAGATCCTACTATTGGAGGGGGAACAGTAGCCAACGTGGTAGTAGATGCAACAACGAGAGGTACAGGTTGGGGCGTACTGGTGATCACTTGGGTTCCAGCAGAGAGGGGTGAGAGTCCAGAGAAAATACTGGCCATGGATGCAGAAATGGATGGAGAATGAGGAGGTAGAAGTGGCTGTGAGGGAGAAGGTGCAGATTCAGACTCCAAAGCCTTGAATGCAAGAGATAAGGTCTCTCCAGTTGAGCAATCAGCAAATGGTGAAGACAGAAGCTGGCTTCCTCCTTCTTCCAAATTAATTTCTCCTATTTCTGGTGGTGTTGGTGATTCTGGCACAACCACCGTTTCAGCTGAAGAAATAATTGAAGAGATTTGTCTTTCTTTCCTCTTCTTGGGAATCCTGATTTTTATAGGCCCCTCAGAAGATTCTTTGTCCTTTTTCTTTTTGGAGGGCCCCACCTCCGAAGCAGCCAACTTTGGAAACTTGTCATCTTTAAAATTCATCCCCCAAGAGGAGAGCCATTTTTTGGTGCGAGCAAGAATGAGAGCCGACCTATCTGTAATAGAGGCTTTTTCGCTGGCTGACCAATCAATAGGTGGGAAAACATATTGATCCTCCTTTAGTCCATCATAAGAAAGATCCAACACACTTTCATTGTCAGTCGTGCCATCTGGCAAATCAGAAAGCTCTAGCGTCTGAATCTCATTAATAGTCAACCTACTATTATCTTTTCTGCGAACCGCAACTTCGTTACGCAGATCAACCCATATATCCTCAATGTCAGGCCTGTGCAGATGTTGGGCTCCGTAGGCTCTAAGCACTCCTCGGATGTCAAAACCATCCCGAGACTTCATATGCTTTTTCAATTTTTCCTGAAGTTCGCATTCAACATTTTTGGCCTTTGCTACTGTCGAGCAAGTATATCTCCCGATAGAAATTGGGAAGGATACAGCTGCCTTATGCTTGCTTTGTTGGAATTTGTGAAAATCCAACAGCTGTCTGACCAACTCTATCAATATCAATCTATCTCCTGGATAGCGAGGCAGACGGAAAGGCTCTCCCGAGTACATGACTGTTCGAAGATATGTAAACTTCTTGAATTGCAAGAAGATACACCCCCATTTGGATACTTCAGTCCAAGCCTCGTCTGAGACTCTTGTCTTTCTTAGCCCTGGGTTCAGCCGGTAGATATTCTCGTAGAAGAAGGCATCATTTACCCTTCTAAAATGTTCTTTGGACCCCTTCTTTGTTATTTGAGGGAAATATTTATAAACTGGGTTTGTCGTTCTGCTTCCCTTAGTATCCAGCCCGGGATAGTTCCTCATCCCGGCTGCTGCGTAAGCCACATATGAAAACATATAAAACTTTCCAGTTGATAAAACCGTAGTCATCTGAGAATCAATTTCATTGCTGATAAGGGTCCCCCAGTCAATCCCTTGCTGATTCTTCTTGATGGTGACCATAAACTGATACATCCATCCGTGAAATACATTTGATTCAGGCAAGCCAAAAACCCGGCTCAGCAGGGTGATAATATCATTGATTTCTTGTATGAAATCACATCTGGGGATAGTCCTTGGAAATCTAGATACTGCTGGTTTAGCCTTAATCAGGAACTTTTTGTTGACATCCTTAATGCAGCCTTCCTGATTACTATCCCAGGCCTTCTGAGCCGACTTGATGTTCAGGTCCCCATACTCTTCAAATTAGGTAGTTTTAGAAGATCATCAAAATACGCTCCATCTAGCCTGATCACTACCTCACCAGCCTGGCTCTTCACGGAACGAGAAGCCGAGTCATAACTAGACGCACAAGCCAAAACAAATTCTGGACATTGGGCGGACATGGGAAAACCTGCTGCAAGGGGCAAGCCACTTTTAGCTAAAGCTGTCATCCATGGGGTTTGAGAGGAACTCTTCACCCTATTCCAGAAGTCATCCATATCTATATTGCCAAGTTCAGTGTCCCTGATATCATGATTGCAATCAATATATGATGGAGATTCTGGCTTCTTGAATTTGTACTTCATCCTGCTAGACTTCTCGGCCTTCTCCTGAGATGGACCAGGGTCCGACATGTAGAATGTTGGAGGGAGAAAGGCTTGAAACTCAGGAGATGTTATCCACACTGAAAATCCCGATCGACCGAAAATGCCGGAAGAATAGAAGAATCCGACACGCCGAGGAGGATGTCGGAAAACCCTGAGAACCCGACAAGTTTGATATGTCGGAACTTTGGCAATACCCGACACTTGCGTTTGATGACGGGAACTCGGAGATACCCGGCACTTGCTTTTGACGTCGGAACTTTGAGAAACCCCGACGCTCACTGTGGAGATCGGAACTTTGAGAAACCCCGACGCGCCAATCTGTAGAGATCGGAACTTTGAAAAACCCCGACGCGCACTGTGGAGATCGGAACTTTGGCAAAACCCCGACGCGCCAATCCGTCAATACACTTCGGGTTTCTGGCTCTGCAAAACAATCTTCAAAACCCAAGAAGCAAAAACAGGGTTTTTCTTTGAATTCCAAATACACAATCTCCTTTTGTTATTCATGCATCATGCATATAATTAGAATTTCAAGAGAACAGAACCAAGTGATAGTTCAGAAGAGATAAACCCAAAAAACCTAAAACCCTTTCCAAAGTAACACAGAAAGAAGAAGGAAAGAAAACCTTCAACACCCGGCAAGAAATTGGGAATAAAATACGCTCAATCGATCCATAAAAACCAAGAATAAAGAAGGGAAAGAAAAATACCTCCAATTCGAGAAATGTAAGATCGAAAACAGACGATCCAATCGAATCGAAGGTGAGTTTTCGGGTTTTGAAAACGAAAGAGCACGCACAAAAATTCCACGAATTAAAAATACGAATGGTAAGAATGACGTGGAAATCCACGTATTTATAAGAAAATTGGTAATTAATACACTTCAGCACGGCACGTGCCAACTCACCGACCACTCGGCATGAATGCCATGTCAGCATGTTTAGGAGGTCCGAAAACCCGACACGAGGGGACTTAGTGCAATTCGGGTTTCGGGTTTCGGAAAACATGATGCATAAAACATGAGGTGCTTAGATGCAATATAGCCCCGAAAACCCGATACAAAGGATTAAGCGGACTTCGGGAATCGGAAAACATGATGAATAAAACATGTTTTGGATTATGGATGTTCCGATGCGCCGGGGGTCCGAAAACCCGATTTACACAATACAAGGCGGGTTTCGGGTTTCGGAAGACAGTCGACATAAAGCATGTTAAAACTCATGTCGAGCTGTTGGTAAAACCCGAAAACCCGATTTTCTTAAAAAGAGGCCACAAAACAAAATCAACTTCAAAACTCAAAGCCCGATATTTATTGCATCACCAATCACCAAGGCGCACAACAAAGGATGTCGACATGAAAAAGGATGCACCAAGGCGTAGGTTAAAGGTGCACAAAAAAGGATTTCGACACAAAAATGATGCGCCAAGGTGCAGGCAAAAGAGTGTTGACATGTAAATGGATGCACCAAGGCGCGGGTTAAAGGCACATAGCAAAGGATGTCGACACGAAAAAGGATGCACCAAGGCGTAGGTAAAAAAAGAGTGTCGACATGTAAATGGATGCACCAAGACATAGGTTAAAGGTGCACAGAAAAGGATTTCAACACGAAAAATGATGCACCAAGGTGCAAGTAAAAGAGTGTTGACATGTAAATGGATGCGCCAAGGCGCAAGTTAAAGGTGCACAACAAAGAATGTCGACATGAAAAAGGATGCGCCAAGGCGTAGGCAAAAGAGTGTCGACATGTGAAAATGGATGTGCCAAGGTATAGGTTAAAGGTGCACAACAAAGGATGTCGACATGAAAAAGGATGCGCCAAGGCGCAGGTAAAAGAGTGTCGACATGTAAATGGATGCGCCAAGGCGCAGGTTAAAGGCACACAGCAAAGGATGTTGACACGAAAAAGGATGCACCAAGGCGTAGGAAAAATACTAACGACATGTAAAAGGATGCGCCTGGCATAGGTAGAAGAGTGATGACACACAATTGGATGCACCAAGGCACACCTTCAGGAGGCGCAACATTTTGAGCGCTGACAGGAAGCAAACCCTGACCTTGATATTCAGATGGCCATAACTTTTAACAGGGAGCTCGGATTCATGCAAGGTTGGACTTTTCGGAAAGATTACAAGGTCCTCTATCTAACTACAACTAGATATCTTTAATTGGGTGGGAATAAGTTCTTAAAAATTCAAAATACAATTTGCCACTTTTTGGGTTTGCTAGGGTTCTCACCTACCACCATAATGAGATGAATTAAATGTAACCTAGAGGTGGTTGGGGTAGATTTGGATTTCCTCTCTCTTCCCTCTCTCATTCTTCCTATAAATTGTAAGGAGGGGCTTCTTTATAAAGGTTGGACATTCTTGTTTTTCCCCTCCCTTCTTCTCTTTGGCAGGTGAATTTGTGGAGTTCAAACCTCCCATCTAAAAACTGTAATGCAACTTTGCCTCTTGGCATTTTGTAGTGTATTGTATCAATATTTGGAGAAAATAATGCATGTCTGTGGATGATTCTCAACCCTCTCTATGTTCATTTGCATCCTCCTGATCTTTCACTACAAATTTGGTTATCATGCATGATCTTGCATTACATTTTATGGTTTGTGTTTATTGGCAAGACAGGTGTTCTTCATTCCTCGGTGCATCACCTTTGTTAGTTTAGGTTTATTTTATGCATCTTCTTACCCTATCTCCTTGGCAAGTTAGATTAGGTTTTTGAGTAAACCCTCTACATTTTTATGTGTGCATCTAAATAGAGGAATAGGAACCGGCCTTCATCCGGAGAGCTTTCTTGATTCACAAGGTCCCACACTTGGGAAAAGCTCCATGTTATGCAATCACACTGAGAGTCTCAACCCATCGAGTTGCGAGACATTCGGGGGGTCTTGTGATTTGTAATCAATCAATTTTTTGGCATGCCGGTGGGACTAAGAGGTCATTCCACAAGATTTGAAGGAATTTTCAAGAAATTTGGACTAAAAATTGCAGGTTTTACAATTTCAGATTTTTCACCTTCCAGGCTGAACTTTGAAATCGATTTTCAAGGGCTTAACTTTCTCAAAACAAGTCAAAATTTCACCAGTTGATAGATATGGGGATAATCTTCAAAAGGGTATTCTTAGATTTTTAAGATTTTGACTTTCAAAATTTCATGGTTTTTAGTATTTCAAGTTTTCCCGGTGTTGCCTTGCCTTGACATGACTTTGAGTTTTACTAAGTTTCACTGTACCTTTTGGGGATTAGTAGCTACACAAAAATACCCGATAACCAAATTGAAGGACTATATATTTCGGTCCTTCAAAGTTTTAAATTATTTTTTAATATTGTCAGGTTTGGTGTGTAACTTGGCAGAATCTAGCCTTTTGAGGCTCATTCTCTAACACATCTGGCGACTTTGAAGGGATAGAATTTAGTGGTATAGCAGCAAAAAATTTTCCAGGCACATGAGAAGAATTCGAACCAGGTCTGATACTTGAGAAGAGGGGCTATTTGTTCACTTGCAGCTATCACCAGGCAGAGGAAGGAGAGGAAGAGGACCACGAAGATCACCATCTCCACCTAACCGGACTTTGTCTACACCTCCACCTGGTAGACCTTTTCTCGCATCAACTAGAGTTCTTAGGCCAATCATAATGGCACATCTACCACCAAAATCCTTTTTTCAACTTTCACTTGGCGCAGACCCACTTGCCCTCAATGCCGAAATCTAGTTCCAATTGCGGCATTGAAGAACATTCCATTTTCACTTTGAGAAAATCATACCACTCCTGGTGATCATGTCAAAGACATTGCTAACGTTTGTGCAATCCATGAGATAAATGAAATGGATGTTGTTGTCAAATTGCTGGCATCTTCGTTCAAAGGGAAGGCATTGCAATGGTTTAGGAGCCTTGGAGCTGGTTCTATCCAAAATTGGAATCAGTTATGCATAGTTCTCCATGAGCAGTTTGGAGAAAAGGGAGATAATTTGTCTCTCTTGAAACAATTGACAACTATCAAGAGAGCTCCCAATGAACAAGTGGTAACTTCAACTTCAGATTTCAAAGGTCTTGGGATAGGATTCCGGTGGCCGTTTAGGCCAACAGTGAAGGTGCTTTTCTATATTATCTTAAATCTTTGAATTCTATATTTCTATGTTAATTCAATCTATGGGAGGCACAACCTTACCTGCTTTGCTTATAGCATTGCCATTAGGGCTGAAAACTATCTTATTCAAGGTGGTAAGTTGGCTCCTGAGGCCTCCCATGCCCTTGTATCAAACTTAGAAAATCCAAGCACTAGTCAAGCACCCACTTTGGCTCTATTCCCACTCCTAGAAATCAAAGTTCAAATGAAACTTCTACTTCATCCTCTAGTGCTTCAAATGAACTCCAGAGAGGTCATGAAACAATTTCAAAATTTGGGAAATGAGGTTACACTCAAAGAGGTAGCAAGCTCAAAGCTTTAGACCTTCTTATCGCCTCAAGCTCAACCTAATAGGCCACCATACCAGCCCAATAGGCCACCCAATCCAACTGCTGCAAATCAAATCCAGTAAGGCCTCCCACCAATAGACCATTTCAGCCCTATAACCCCAATGTTGCATCTACTTCTAAAGCATTAGTGCCGGTGCAAAACAACATAGCTCAAGAGTATGATTGGTGTTTCCCATGCAATGAACCTCATAACCAATCTATGTGCTTCATGGTGCTTTGAACCAAGCCTTGATGGTGACAACTACTAGGCGTAGAGGGTGAAGTGAGTCGAAAAACAAATCAGCAACAAGGGACATCTCGGCAAAACATAGCTCCAAATGATACCGCACTTGCAATTGTAAAGTGAGGATTTTGTGGCATGAATCAAACAATTTCTCGAGTGTAGCAGCTAACACAAGATCAAAGAAAGGAATATTGGTGAAGGGCGGTCATTGGCTCCAAGTGATCTCTGACCTTCCATCACTCCACAAGGTGTTGGTAAGAAAAATACGAGTTCCAAACATGCGAGGACAGCCCAAACCACCTTCTAAACCAACTCAAATGCCATATGTTGCTGCCCATGCACAAGAAAGGAATGTGTAGCCTAAAGGACAACAAAGAGATCTTTCATCCCCATTTAGCATCATTGATCAAATGAAGAAGACAAATGTGAATATATCAATGTGGGAATCTTTATCCATCCCAGGACAAAGAGATCTTCTACAAGCTGCCATGAAGAATTGGTCAACTTTGAACCAGCAAGTCCATATGCGAAGAGAATGTCCTCACAAATGTTGCTCAGCTGAAGGGAATCATGGAGGACAACAAGGTAAAGTTTTGAAGCCCCCTCCATTCTATGTTTCATTAATCATTGGGGATAAACTAGTACACAATTGCATGATTGATTAAGGGCAAGTAGTTACTGTCATGCCCAAGCAAATAGCTGATCATTGGGTCTCCAATATGAAGTCATATCAAAGGGGTAGTGCAATTGGATGGGACAGCAGTGGCAATGGTGGGAGTGATTAAAGGTTTGAATCTTACCTTGCATGCATGCCCCAACGTTACCATTTTGCAAGATGTGTCAGTGATAGATTTTCCACCACTCTTTGCCCTATGCTTATCAAGGGATTTCACAGCTAAATTGGAGGCTACTTATCTGCTGATTGGTCACACATGTTGTTCAAAACAAGATATGGTACTAAGGTCACAATCAGATCCGAACCAATTGCAAACTTTCATATTGAGCCTCATACTCCAAGCCAAATCAATGCCAAGTTTGTTCGACATTTGATCAAGAAGATTATCCAAGCATACGATGAAAGTGACACCAAAGTTGGAAGCATCCCAGTTTGACTCTTGATGAATGGGCAAGCAAGGTACATGCTTTTGATCCCTACCAAGAAGTAGAAGAATCTGAGGTAGGAGTCTATTGCATACATGAAGAAAACTAGTCTATTCCTAGCATCACCAAACCAGGACCATAAGGATGATGATGAGGTATGGCGGTTATTTTTGATGGATCAAGGAGTAGGCAAGGTGCGGGAGGAGGAGAGCTATGCTTGTTTCACCTCAGGGCATCAAATATTATTAGCTTTTTGTTTCCAGTTTTCCTATTTAAACAACACGGCTGAATACGAGGCCTTGATTCATGGACTTCATTGGGCCGGGAAAAAGGGCATAAAGAACTTGCAGGTGTTCTAGGGATAGCGAGCTAATCATCAATCAAGTCAGGGGACAACATGCTACAAAGAATGACCTGCTGAAGAACTACAAGAATAGGGTATGGGACCTCATTGAGGATTTTGAAGCTTTCAACATCGTGTCCATACCTAGGAAGAAAAATGAAGCCGCGGATAGGCTCGCAGCAGTTGGAGCAACGTTTGATGTGGTTGAAAACATCAGAAGGGAAAAAACACAACCACATATCCATGTGATTGTGAGGCCAGCAGTTCTAGATAATAACACAAGCTGGCAGGTGTTTGAGAATGATCAACAGATCATCAATTTCTTACAAGAAGAGGCTGAATTCTCAGCTAGGAATCAGGATAGACTAGAGCAGCAGTATGGGATCAAGTAGTGTAGTTGCGGACAAACAAGCTTCCCAAGGGTTTAGTAACATTGGAGTCTATCTTCAACCCTAACGACCAGTTCCATAAGGAAAAGGCTAACATACAAGTCAAGAGAGAAGATTCAGAGCCAATTCCAGTTGGGAAGGAAAAACACTTCAAATTGGTAAAGTGGCCACTGAGCAGGAGAAATCAGATTTCATACATCTTTGCCAAGAATTTCCAGATGTCTTCACTTGGAGCTATGAAGACTTGAGAGGATTCAATCTAAAGTTGGCACAACATACCATAGAATTGGATCCAGATGCTAAGCCCATCGGGAGAAAGTAGAGACTAGTCAACCCTCACATTGAGCCTCTAATGAAGAAAGAGTTAAACAAGCTAATAGAGGCAAGCATTATATTCCCGATCAAGCACTCAAGCTGGGTTGCAAACTTGGTTCCGGTCAGGAAGAAGAGTGGAGAAATCAGGTTGTGTGTGGACTTCTGAGACCTCAACAGGGCATCTCTCAAAGACCATTACCCACTTCCTTGAATGGAACAAATATTGCAAGTAGTATCAGGTTGGAGAGATTCTCTCTCTAGATGGCTACTCGGGGTATAATCGAGATAATGGTGAAAGAAGATGACCGAGTTCAAGATGGCTTTCACCACCAAATGGGGCACCTATGCCTACTGAAGATGCCATTTGGGCTATCAAATGTTGGAGCCACTTTCCAAAAGGCAATGGATATGGCATTCAAGGGTTGATCAATAAAATAGTTACGATATATCTTGATGACATCACTTGTATTCTCCAAAAATGCGGTGGATCACCTCTTTCATCTGAGGTAGGTATTTCAGAGGTGTAGAAGATTTGGGGTATCATTGAATCCCAAAAAATGCATATTCTTGGCTCACGAAGGAAAACTTCTAGGCCATATTGTTTTGAAAGGAGGGGTTGATGATTGACCCAGAAAGAGTTGAAGCAATTCGATCGTTGCCATTGCCAAGTCACAAGAAGGCTCTTCAAAGCTTCTTAGGAAGGATCAATTTTGTCCAGCGAGTTTTGTTCCAAACTTTGTAGCTCTCGTAAAGCCAATAACGCTGATGTTGAAAAAGAGCATGGCATTTAAGTGGACATCGAAGAAGGCAAGGAAGTTTTGAGGCAATAAAAGAGGCTATATCTCAAGCTCGACTCTCGTCAATCTAGACTTCTCCAAGGACTTCATGCTTATATGCCTTCGGTGGTGGAGACACAATTTCTAAAATCCTGGTACAACAAAACAAAGAAGGATTAGAACAACCGATTGCTTTCTTCAGTCAAGGCTTGGAGGAATACGAAACAAGGTACTCTTTCATTGAAAAGCATGTCCTTGCGGTGATCGGGAGCTTAAATAAATTCAAGCACCTAGTCTCGAAACAATAAGATCCAATTATTGGTCTCTCATGCGGAGTCAGGACTTCCTTCTAAACAAGGATCTAAATGAGAAACGTGCGGGATGGATCACTCGTGTCATGGAATATGACATCAAATTAAGGTCACTAAGCTAGTACATGGAAAAGGACTATGTGAACAACTAGCTTTGAGTCGAAAAGTTGAAGCGGGTGATGAAAAAGAGATGCTTGGTACTACGGGATGGTCAAGAACAAAAAATGATGATGTGGCCACTCCTTGTTGGACTCAGAATATGATACACTTCCTACAGGAGGCCTATGCCCTCGAAATGAGCAAAGCAAAAAGGAGATACTTCAGATTACAAGCCATTCCATATGTGCTTGTTGATGGTGTTTTGTTTAAAAAAGACATCAATGGAGTTCTATTGAGGTGCATTGGGACAGGTCAAATTGAGAGGGTGTTACGAGATTTTCACGATGGAGATTCTGGAGGACATTTCACCCCACGAGTAACAGCTCTCAAGATAATGAAGGCAGGGTATTATTGGCCCACAGTGTTCAGTGATTGCTATACATGGATAAGAAAGTGCAAGAAATGTGCACTCTTCACAGGCAAAAGAAAGACTAGCAGCACTTCCATTGCACCCAATTTTGGTTGACCAACCATTTATGCAATGGGGATTGGACTTCATCGGGGTCATCAATCCAAACTCAAGCCAAGGCCACAAGTGGATTCTCATGGCAACAAACTATTTCACCAAGTGGACCGAAGCAGTAGCGCTCAAAGAAGCAAATGAGTCTAACATACTAGACTTTTATGAAGGAATAGTGACCAGGTTCGGTGTGCCGGCCACTATCATATCAGACAATGCATTGGCATTCATAGGTTCCAAGATTACAGAATGGGTTGTCAAGAATGGAATCTATTTGAGCACCTCTTCAAATTATTACCCGCAGGGTAATGGACAGGCAGAGTCCACGAACAAGAATTTTCTAAGAATCATCAGAAGGACTCTGGATGAAAACCAAAGGACATGGCATACCAAGCTAAAATCAGCATTATGGGCTGACAGGATAACACCAAAGAGGTCTACAGGTAATTCTCCCTACAAGTTGGTCTATGGGAAAGAGGCAGTGTTGCCTATATCATTAGAATTACCAGCATTGGAGCTCATGAAGCGTTGGAGTTATGCGAGTTCGAACCAATGGAGACCGGGTATGCGAGTTGATGGAATTGGAAGAAATTAGAGAACATGTAGTTCAGATGATTGAGAAGGATCGGGCCTTAGTAAAAATATGGTTTGATAAGAAGGCAAGAGCAAAGACCTTCCAGGAAGGGGACCTAGTTCTAAAATGGGATGCAGATCGGGCAAAACCAGGAAGGCATTCCAAGTTTGATGCCATTTGGAGTGGCCCCTACATGGTCACGGGATGTAAAAGTAGTAATGCCTTCCAATTGTCTACATTGGATGGAGAAGAACTCCCGATTCCGGTTAACGGAATCTACCTTAAACATTGCTACTAAAAGGAAAAGGTTTACCCTTGTAAATATTAGCCTAGATTTCAATTCCTCTAAGTGCGTATGCACATTGTCTTGTTGTAGTTAGGTTTCATTTCCCTAAGTGCTTTGGCATAGGTTTTGTTGCTCTCAGGTTGAATTTCTATAGTTCAACGTGCTCTCGAGAAAAGGAGTTGCGGTATCAGGCTCGGGATCAGATATCAGGTTGGTTTAAGTTATTGCTTATGACTCCATGCCCAATGGATTGCTAAAAGGCCACTGATCTTCTACCTAGTAGGCAGGTGATCCCATTGAGTCACCAAATTTTGTAAATATCTCCCCCCGGGTAGATATAGACAAGTAGAAGAATATGGAAATCAAAGAAACTCATATCCCATATTTATTGCGTCACCATCGGCCAAAGGGCGCATGTAAAGGGATGTCGACATGTCGACGAAAAAGGATGCGCCAAGCGCGCAAGGGCACGAAAAAGAGTGTCGACATGTAAATGGATGCGCCAAGGCGCAGGTTAAGGGCACATAGCAAAGGATGTCGACACGAAAAAGGATGCGCCAAGGCGCAGGCAAAAAAGAGTGTCGACATGTAAATGGATGCGCCAAGGCGTAGGTTAAGGGCGCACAACAAAGGATGTCGACACGAAAAGGATGCGCCAGGCGCGGGAAAAAGCATGACAAGAGTTCTACATGTAAATGGATGTGCCAGGTGCAAGTTAAAGGTGCACAGGAAAGGATGTGTCGACACAAAAATGGATGCGCCAAGCGCGCGCGAGTAAAAAGTGTCGACATGTAAATGGATGCGCCCGGCGCGAGTTAAAGGCGTGCATGCAAAAAGGATGTCGACACGAAAAAGGATGCACCAAGGCGCAGTAAGCGAAAAAAAGAGTTTCGACATGTAAATGGATGTGCCAAGGTGCAGGTTAAAGGTGCACAACAAAGGATGTCGACATGAAAAAGGATGCACCAAGGTGCAGTGCGGGTAAAAAAGTGTCGACATGAAAAGATGCGCCAAGGCGCGAGTTAAAGGCACACACGAAAAGGATGTCAACATGAAAAAGGATGCACCAAGGTGAAGGAAAAAAGAGTGTCACATGTAAAAGGATGTGCCTTGGTGCAGGTAGAAGAGTGATGACATGCAAGTGGATGCGCCAGGTGCACATCTTTAGGAGGTGCAACATTTTGAGCAGCGACGGAAGCAAACCACGACCCGAGATATTCAGATGGCCATAACTTTTCACAGGGAGCTCGGATTCATGCAAGGTTGGACTTTTCAGAAATCTTACAAGGTCCTCTATCCAACTACAACTAGATATCTTTAATTGGGTGAGAACAAGTTCTTAAAAATGCAAAATACAGTTCGCCACTTTTTGGGTTTGCTAGGGTTCTCACCTACCACCATAATGAGATGAATTAAATGTAACCTAGAGGTGGTTGGGGTAGATTTGGATTTCCTCTCTCTTCCCTCTCTCATTCTTCCTATAAATTGTAAGGAGGGGCTTCTTTCTAAAGGTTGGACATTCTTGTTTTCCCCTCCCTTCTTCTCTTTGGCAGGTGAATTTGTGGAGTTCAAACCTCCCATCTAAAACTGTAATGCAACTTTGCCTCTTGGCATTTTGTAGTGTATTGTATCAATATTTGGAGAAAATAATGCATGTCTGTGGATGATTCTCAACCCTCTCTATGTTCATTTGCATCCTCCTAATCTTTCACTGCAAATTTGGTTATCTGTGCATGATCTTGCATTACATTTTAATGGTTTGTGTTTATTGGCAAGACAGGTGTTCTTCATTCCTCGGCATCACCTTTGTTAGTTTAGGTTTATTTTATGTATCTTCTTACCCTATATCCTTGGTAAGTTAGATTAGGTTTTGAGTAAACCCTCTGCATTTTTGTGTGTGCATCTGAACAGAGGAATAGGAACCGGCCTTCATCCGGAGAGATTTATCGATTCACAAGGTCCCACACTTGGGAAAATCTCCATGTTATGCAATCACACTGAGAGTCTCAACCCATCATTGTAGACATTCAGGGGTGTTGTGATTCATCATCACCCTACTATGTTTCTATACAAAATTCCTTTTGTCTTCAGAGAAAAAATTGAAAGGATTTAGAAACACTTTTTATGGCAGGGAATGGAGGAAAAATTCAAATATCACCTAGTTTCCTAGGATCAAGTGTGCACTCCTAAAAGGATTGGGGGCTTGGGCATAAAAGATATTAGAAAAATGAATATGGCCTTAATTACAAAAATGGGTTGGAGATTTCTTTCGGAGGAACAACCTTGGATTGATCTCATTAAGGATAAATATCTAGAGCAGAAAATAGCTTCCTCCTTCCTCCATGTAGAACAACTTCCCCATGGCTCCATTTTCTTGGAACAACTTGATTCTTACCAGGAATTTTATCAAGCAAGGATGTAGATGGAAAGTGGGAAATGGCAGAGACATCAGTTTTTGGGGTGATAATTGGTCTAATCTTAGCCTCAATGATATATTTGGTGCAGCTAAGGAGAGTCTTGAATAGAAATATGGTACTAAGGTCATTGATTACATGGAAATTGATGGAAATAAAAAGAGATGGAAACAACTCTCAGTGGATGGATTTGATTTGAACTCTGTGTTGTCCTCTCTTCAGGAGCAACTGGACCTCATCCCCTTGAATCAAGTGGATGTCAAAGATGAAATTTTTTGGCACAAATCTAGAGATGGGGACTATACGGTTAAATCTGGATATAATTCTTACTTTGAGAATACCCAGAGTGAATTTAATTGGAGCAAAATTTGGATGACTGAGTTAACCCCTAAAATCAAATTTTTCTTTTGGCTTGTGCTCAGAGGAAGAATTCTTACTAATGATAACCTGATAAAGAAAGGGTTCATAATGCCTAATAGGTGCCACCTATGCAAAAAAAAATTGAAGATATTAAGCACCATTTTATCCACTATGATTATGCTACCATGATTTGGAGCTATGCATTTTCCAAGTTCAATGTTCTCTAGATGGTGCCTAAGGACTTCATCCAATTCTAGACCCAATGGAATCCTCCTTTTAAGCATTGTGTTGTGAGAAGACTTTGGAAACTGGTCATGCCCCATATTATCTGGAGAATATGGAAAGATAGGAATGATATCATTTTTAGAAATAACAAACAACATTGCAAACTTAGCTTTGTTGAGAATGGGCATGCTATTAAAGATAATATTAGGATATTCAAACCTCCCAAAAATAAGAAGTATCCTGTTGATGAAGAGTACATTCTTTCCAATTGGAAGATTGGAACTACTAGTTTGCAGATTAGGAATACCTCAAACATTGATAGATCTTTGATTCATTGGATTCCTCCTAAGAGAAACTAGCATAAACTCAACTTTGATGGTGCCTCCAAGGGTAATCCTTGTTTTCCTTGCTGGGGAGGTGTTATTAGGGATCATAAAGGTTGTTTAGTTGCTATTTATGCTAGTAAAATGGGGATTCAAATGAATCATTATGTTGAAGCCCTAGCTTGCTCTATGGGGGCTAAGGATTGCCAAAGATTATGATATTCAGAACTTAATTTTGGAAGGGGATTCTCTTAACATCATTAACCATCTAAACCAAACTTCTCCTCCTAGCTAGACTATCAAGGAATTTATTATGGAAGCAAGAAATATTTATCAAAATTTCAAAAATATCGTCATTAGACATACCTATAGGGAGGGGAATAAGGTTGCAGACACATTGGCTAATATGGGCATCAATAATAATCTTATCATATGGGATAATGAAAATTACATCCCTAAGGAGGTTCAAACTAGCATTAATGTGGATAATTATGGGATTACATATGTGGAGTAATATTAATAATGACATGGAGCGGGCCTTAATAGAGGTGAAAGTTCACACATGTGTGAATTATCCTCCTTATTACGGCCACATTAAATCCATTGAACCTTGCACAAGTGGGAGGAATTTCAAAAAATGAGACAAACATAAGGAAGAAATAGACTCTTACGAGGGTTTTGAGCAGAAAATTTACAGGATTAACAAGAAGAAAAAGAAAATAGGAGGGGCATCGTGTCAATTAGATCCATGTTGCAATCTAGCCTGGAAGAATAATGAGGTACTTTGGAACCTCTTGCACAAGGGAGGCATCTCCAATTTCATTGAGTGCATTCAGGGTCATGATCAAAACATTTTGGTTCATTTTTCTATGGATTGGAAGGATAGAAGGGTCAAATATGGTGGCCACCGTGTTACTATCAATGAAGAGCTGATTATTGAGGCTACAGGCCTAGAATTGGAGGGATATCATTTTTTCAGTAAAAGGATTGACAAGGTCACCAAGGCCAAGAAATTATCCGACGAGGGCGAGGAGCTTGATTTTGTTGTCTGCAGGCATAAGGGTAAGTTCTATTCCCAAGCCATATGATGAAGTGACAAATATGATGGTTAGATATATTTCTTTGGAAGGGTGTTATAAAATGGTCCTTGTTAAACACCTTGTCTTTTTAAACCATTTTAGAAGGAATTTTGTGGTCTGCTTCCCGCACTACCTGCTCAATTCCCTTCAGCACTCTGTTCTGGACTTTCAAAAGCACTCTCTGCTATTCCTTTGCATCAGGGCCTTATCTTCCTGTTGCACAAGCTTTGTGTTTCCAAGTTCCCTAGCTTCCTGACTACTCCCAGTGATCCACATGCTACCACCTCCTCTGCTCCCACTCCCATTCTTGACACCCCTTCCAAATCCAAAACCAAGAACCCCAAGCTTTCAAAAATGGACACCCCTCACACTGCCAGGATTCTCAGAAGCACCAAAGAGATGGAGGTTGCTCAAAACTTGTTGCATATCAGCAATGTTGGTATTGATATGGCCCTACATCAGGAGGGGATTCATGTGCCTCATAGATTGGAGTCTCTGGAGAAAGAGATGAAGCAGCTAAAGAAGGACCTTTAGCATATGGAAAAGTAGAAAGGAAAAAGAAAAATTGATGAAGATAATGACAATGGCAAGGATCAGATTGTTGATATTTATAAGAAGTTGAACTCTCTGGACAGTAGACTAGGGAGAGCTAAAGATAGACATGATCACAACATGGCTATCTTCAAAGCCATAAGTGACTTTTTAGAGTAGAAAGTTCGAGCATTGCCATGCTCAGTGGGATCCCTACAACTATTTGGGGGAATGATAAAGAGAGGAGCCTGACCATCTCATAGTTGAATGCTTCGGACCCAATGCACATCACCACATTGGCATTGTTCACCTCACTACAAATGATCTAGTCCAAAATTGAAAGAGCATCCAAGAAGTAAACTCACTTGGGTTGGCGGGAATCATTTTAGATGTTGATCTTTTGTGGTCTTTTTGTTGTGACTTTGCTACTTTTTTGTTGTTCTGTTGCAGTCTATGTCCTTTTTGTTTCTTGTTTGTAACTATCTCTTGGTTACTTTTGGAAATAGTGTTCTATCTGGATTTTGATCCTTTTTTGTCGCATCTACATAGTTATATCTAGTTGTTGAGCCCTTTTTGTAACAGGGTATAGTCCCTTTAAAACTATTTACCAATAATAAATAAATAAATAAAACACTCTGCATAGGTAACCAACGCTGGTTAGCCCTAACTAATGTCAGTTCCTCCTTACCTAACAGATATAGTTCATAGTTGACTAATTTCAGTCCCTCCATAACTGATTTTGGTTACTATGTTTTCTAGCAAGATTCATATTGCATGCTAATCAAAAGTAATTGAGCTCCACAACTCAACACAGCGGTGACCCATTCTTCTTGAAATATTTTGAGTTAGTCTTCTACATCTTTGATTTCAGATGTCAATGCGATGAAACAAAGGCTAAGTTCCTTTGCGATGTCAAACTACTCCTAGACAAAGGGTTTTGAATGATTGGAAGATCATAAATGTCAGTTATAGGGTGTGACTCTCCTAGAATTGTCATCTATAAAGAGACACACCTTGAAATAAATATATTTAAAAAATAGAATGATGAAATGACTTAAAGTATACGAATGTGATTAAAATGATATAATCATAATAACCATTAGTGATTCAGATAGAATCATTGGTGATTACTCACAAAATGATTAATTCTTTAATATGATACAAATTTAGAGTAGAATGATTAATCTAATGACTGATTTACACTAATAATTGATCTTAAAATAATTGAGGATGTAATTTAGATAGAGATACTTATTTTGAATGCATGAACAAGTAGAAAAAGGTGAGGAACCCTTACTAATATTTGTGGATGTTCCAAGAGCTTGCTGAGAGGTTTTGAAGGTGTCTGGGATATATGTAGTGGTGTTTTCTTGGTCTTTGATTCAATAGAGCTTCACTAAGGATGGTTGAGGATCCATTAAAGAGAGGTTTTTATCTATTTATAACCATTGGTGATTTTATTAGAATCACTAATGATACAAGAAAAGTGAAGAAATCAATTAGAAGTGGTTTCAACTACTTATAAATAGGTTTTTGAGTTTTTATTTGATTGTAAATGGTTGTGGAGGTTTTTGGAGGTTAAGAGGTTGGGTGGTAAGGGTAAAAATGGGTTTAAATAGGTTAAGGGTGGTTAGGGAGGTTTAGGATAGGTGAATAGGTTTTATGATGGGGTAAAACATGATTTTATAGGGGGTAGAATGATGCTTTAGGGTAATGAGATAGGTTTAAGGATATTCAAATGAGGGTGTGAGGGGTGTAGCCAAGAAATAGGTGTCTAAAAAACACAAATTCCTAGCACAAGCACAAGGAAGTTTGAGTCAATGAAAATTTTTTTGCACACTCATGTGACTTTTCCTTTAAGAACACAATTTTAAATTCTATACTTGAAGGGGGGAAATGTAGACACTCATTTTTATAATTCATGTCTTACAAAAACATAAATTATACAACATTCTTGTACTATTCCACACTTTCTCAATATTATCAATTAGGTTATCCCTAGCTATGTCTCACTCATTTTTATTTCACACACAACCAACGTTTTTTTCACAATGGTCATATTAATCCATAAAATTAGGATATACCCTCACATATCAAAATTCCAACTTTAATATCACTCGTGCTACATCTCGAGACCATAGCAAATAGGGAGTTCCATAACTCCCCTACACTATGGGTTGACCTGGCCACTTTGGTCCCTCTTCCTCTAACGATACTTTTAATAAGTTAAATCCCTTTAGGATGTTCCTAGTCTTCCTTATTCACGGTTTCTAGACCCAGAACACATATATAAGCAAGTTATTCATCTCCCATTAAGGAGGGCATTCATTCTACTTAACACCTAGCATTCTAATGAGTAAAAACTAAGAGAAATCACAATCAAAGTTATTATGTAAGACTCCTTGAGCTCCACATAATCTACATACTCATTTTAGGATAGTCACCCAATCAAATATGTAAGTACAAAAGTACGTCACCAAGGTCAAGTCAAGATAGGGTAAGTATCAAGTATAATCACATTGTTGCAAGGTCATGATTATCAATATGGTTGTATACATTCTAGATATCACATGTTAGTAACAACAAAATGTGGTTTGAGCCCTCTTCAGAGTAGTGGCAATGTTAATAATGTATAGGGGTGCCCACAACCCATCTATCACTTATTTTTAGGAGTCTCTTGCCATCTATGATTTTGAAATTTTAATCAATTACATAGTGAGCATCACATGGTGTCGAGAGGTATAGATTCCATATAGGAGTAAAATAGAGACTAGTGAACAGGTGCAAAATTTTATAAAGGCTAGAGGTAAATAAGGACCAAAGCATACAGAAAGGGCCATAACAAGGGCATGTTTTTGGTTGTACCATATGCCTCAATCCAGACAGAGTTTCTTGGGTCATAGTTTCAGTAGTAAGACTCTGTTAGATCATTTTTAGTCATTTCTAGTCATATGACTAGCCTAGATCAACACATAGTTTAGGATATCAAGTAAAGTCTCTTCTCCTCCTCATTTCTAGTTCTTTATTTCATTATCCATTTTTTTATGATTATTCCTGATATTGCTATAATCATCCTTGGAATTTAATTGATTGGGATAATCTAACCATTGTAAGATATTAACCATTTAGGTTAAATCAACTATCATCCCTCCCACAACCCTCCTAACTAGATGATTTATGTCTTATTTTACTAGTTATCTTATATTTTTTCTTTATAGTCTATCTTATTTAGGATTCCAAGAAATCATTGACCCCACCATAGGAAAGTTAAGTGACACTAGAAGGTAAGTATGAGGAAACTACATTTCAATTGGTGGAGTTCATTTTTTTATTTACAAAACTTTGATTTTTAGCTCTTTACTTTCAATATTTCCTTTAAATTTCATGTTACATATATATTTTTCTGAAGACCATCTCATGTTTCACAATTATGACATACGATGATCTTTGGTTGGGGAATATGTATACACCATATTTTTATGCTTGCTAACCATTTTTTATGTAAGGGTTGTTGATGCATTATCCTCCCAAGTAGGTGCCTTAAGGGGAATTCTAGGATTGGGTGTGATAAATATTTTTCATGTGAGATATACCAAATTATTTAAGAGATGTACCTATTATCCTTAATCACCCTATACATGCATCATTTTTACCTTTTTAAAAATTGCACCCATTATGTCTACTTCTCCCATTATGGCCACTTGTTTGTTTTTATTTCACACTATTATCCTTGCTTTCAGTAACTCTAAACATTTGTTATTTATCCCCACTTATATTTTTGTCTCTACTCATGTTGTTAAGACTTTGACCTTAGAGTTTCACCAAAAGAAAACATCATCACCCATGGGAAATTGTATCTATTTTTGATTTTCCATAGCCAATGCCATCTCCCATGGGTGATGGAATTAGATATAAATACCCATATGATTTCTAACCACACCACCACTTGACAACTACTTGGTTACATATAAATTACTCTTGATCTACTCTTCCGTGCACTATTTGATACTTTTCAAATGACTTCGAGTCTTAGAACTTACCTCTTATGCATTTTAATTCACCATAGTGAGTTAGGACCATAGATATTCTTTTTAGCTTTCCCCTTCTCCACCCATAGCGATTTTCTTTGTGCATTTTCATCGTTTAGTACATGGTTGACCTTGTATGGTCTATTATATGAGCTCAAAAGGTGGTATGAAGGTTGGTATGGTACTTATCATGATAAAATATTTGTGTTAAAGGTGTTAATAGGTCTGTAAGGTGATATCAAGGTCATTTCATGAGATTCGTGTAGTGAAACAAGTTATTCTAAGTTTTATTTTTGACCTATTGGAAATAGGATGAGATAGTAGCATTGAGTATGAGGTGAGAAGGTTGGAAAAAGCATGTGAAATGTGTTTTGAGGTTTCATATCATATGTAGATGGTGTAACATGTCACAATTCATATGTATAATTTAAATTCAATGTCCTTTGAAGCAATAACTATGAATACAATGCATGTAGGCATGGGAAATTCATGGTGTCTAGAGAATTTCGAGTGTGTTCATAAATTAATAAGCATTGAAAAATCTGAAAAAGATGGAATAAAAGAAGTTTTGGTAATATTTTTGAGAAAAAACAGTCTCTGGCTAATGATATTTCATCCCTCTAAGGTAATATGGAATATTTTGATGAAGACAATTTTCTTGAAACAACAAAAGAGAAGGAATTATTAGTTGACTATCATAACATTCTTTTGAAGGAGGAAACTTTTTGGAAATAGAAATCTAGGGTTCAATGGCTCAAATAAGGTGACAAGAACACGAAGTTATTTCATATCTCAACTTTAAAAAGAAGGATCTCTAATATAATTCTCTATATTAAAGGTGAAGAGGGAGTGTTGATCAATGACATTAAGGAAATCCAACAAGTTACTAGTTCTTTCTTCAACAGGCTTTTGTCTTCAACTAGCTCTTCTAACAACACTAAGGAAGAGAACTTCCTAGACTATATTCCTCTTTTGATTAATGAAGATGAAAATAGCATGCTTACTAAAATCCCTTCTATGGAAGAAATTGAATTTATGCTGAAATCTCTAAATCCAAACAAAGCTCCGGGACCAGATGGGTTTCCGGCTCTCTTTTTCAAAAAATTTGGGAGATTGTTAAGGAAGATACTTGTAATGCTATTCAAGAATTCTTTAAGAATAAAAATATGCTTCAAGATTTAAATAATACCTTTCTATCCTTAATCCCTAAGAATCATGATCCTACAGATTTCAAGAATTTTAGACCTATTATCCTATGTAATTGTGTTTATAAAATGTGTTCCAAAATCCTAGCTTTAAGAATTCAACTCGTCTTTCCTTCTATTATCTCTTACTAGCAGGGAGGTTTTGTTATGGGAAGACAGATCTAGGATGGTATAGTCACTATTCAAGAGACCCTTCATATGGTTAAGCAGAATAAAAAGGAAGCCATGTTTATTAAACTTGATATGGAGAAATCCTATGATAGGGTCTCTTGGCCTTTCCTTAAAGGTTCTAACTAGGTTTGGTTTTGGTGAAGACTTGCTGATGATTCTTTCATGTATTTCCATAGCTAAGTTCTAGTCTTGATTAATGGGACCCCTTGTGGTTTTTTTAATAACACGCATGGATTAAGACAAGGTGACCCTATTTCTCCCTTTCTTTTCATAATCATGGTGAGACCCTCAATAGAGCTCTTAATAAGGATTCCTTGGAAGGGAGAATCGAGGTATATCTCTTGCTATTAACTGTAATAGTTTTTCTCACCAAAATTTCATGGATGAAACTATGTTTGTGGGTGAGGTATCCATCCTGGAGAGGTGTGGAGTTTAAATAGATAATGATTGATTATGAGGAGGCTTTTGACCAATTGATCAATTATGGGAAAATTTTGGTTTACTTTATCAACACTCCGGAAAGAAGATGTAATAAAATAGCTAGAATTCTTGGTTGTGTGACTAAAACCTTCCCAACTAGGTATCTAGGTATGCTTATTGGAGCAGAAAAACCTAAGAATGCTGAATGGAATTTCTTGATTGATAAGTTTCTTAAGAAACTTGAAGGTTGGAAAGGTTCTTTGTTATCCCAAGTAGGTAAGGCAGTCCTCCTCAAATGCTCGATTCAAAATCTACATGTTTACTCGATGTCTATCTATAGGTTACCCTCCTTTATTTCTAGTAAGTTGGAGAGTATTCAAAAATTATTTCTATGGAGTGGCTCAGAACCAAAAGATAGAATTCCTCTTATTGCATGGGAAAAGGTTTTCTCACCAAAAAAATTTGAGGTCTAGGTATCAGAGACTAGACCAAAATGAATAAATAAATGCTATCTAAAATGATCTAGAGGTTGGTCAAGGAAGATAGTGTTTGGACATCTATTATCAAGGGAAAATATTGGTCAACTCTATCAGCCAATGAATGGTGCTTCTGCAACTAGGATTCAAATGGTTCTTTTTTCTAGAAATTGATAAACTGGGAAAAACACGTAGTCTCTGAGGGTAGCAAATGGATGGTTGGCAATGGGAGAATGATTAATTTTTGGGAGGATAAATGGTTAGGGGACCTTCCTCTTAAGGTCATTTATCCCACGGTCTATAAATATTCTGTAGCCAAATATGGGACTAAGGTCAGAGATTATTTCAACTTTGATGAGCCCCTTGGCCAATGGAAAACTATAGAACTTGATGGTTCTAACAGCAATGAGATTTCCTCTATTAACAGAAAATTAAGAGGTGTTATTGTTAATAAGGAGAGTTTAGAAGATGATAGTATTTACTGGTCAAAGGAGGACAATGGAATCTTCTCGGTTCGAAGTGCCTACAATTCTTTCTTTTTTGATGTTGGGGAAACTAAAACTTCAATTGGGGAAGTGTTTGGGTCAAAGAGTTAATTCCCAAGATTAATATGTTCTAGTGGCTGGTTATCCATGATAAGATTCTAACTATTAGCAACCTAAACAAGAGAAATTTCCATATGGTTAACAGTGTGTTCTATGTGAAAGTGAGTGTGAAGACTCCTCACACCTTTTTCTCAATTGTTCCTATCTGGTCTCGAGTTAGAAAGACTATTCTTAATCTTTTTGAAATCAATTGGGTTTTCCCAGATTCCATTAAACAATTTTGGTCTCAATGGTCTAGTCCCTTTAAGATCCAAGGATTAAAATATTTGTGGACCTTTTCTATTATGCATTTAGCATGGGAGATTTGGAAAGAGAGAAATAGAATAATTTTCAAAGGTAAGAAGGAATCAATCAAGAATGTTGGATCCCATTGTGTTAATACTATCCATGCTAATTTCTCTAATCTGGACCCTCAAAAGAAGACTATCCTTCATAATGAAGCTAGATTTTCCTTAAATTGGGGTTTGGGATCCTCATCAACTAGTACTCCTATTCTAAACCCTAGACTCAAAGGTTGGGTGAAACCTAGAAAGGAGTGTATTAAGTTGAAATTTGATGGCACTTCCAAAGGAAACCTGGTAGAGCTAGTTGTGGTAGGGTGTTCTGTGATTCTAAAGGTAGATTTATTCTAGGGTACCATCACAATATTGGCACTCAAACAAACCATGTTGCTGAAGTAGTGACAATTTTTGGGGGTTTCAATAGCTCTCCAATATAATTTTGTTAAATTGGAGGTGGAAGGAGACTCTATGAACATAATTAACAACATTTCTAGGAAAGGATCCACTTCAATTTCCATCCAAAACTCTATAAAGAGTATAAAGGAAATGTCAAAAAAATTGAAATTATTACTTTCAAGCATGTTTATAGGGAGGCTAACTTTGTTGTTGATTATTTTTCTAACATGGGGGTTAATTGTAATGAGTTGACACTTATCAATGAAGTTGAAGCTCTTGATTCCAAGGTGCGAGCACACTTACATAATGACTTAAATGGACACGTCATCAAATAATGTCAGGTCATGGTGTGTCAAAGTCATCATGTTCATATGTCGTATGAATAGTGGGCATTTATTTCTAAATGATACGAAGATCTAGGAGAGGATCTACTCATGTTTCTTGAAATATTTTGTTGCCTTCTCATACTTAGAAAAGTAATATCTTTGGGCCTGTGTGTAATCCTCTGCTACCTGCAGAATTCTAGCTCTTTTGTGAATGGATTATTATGTGACCAAATGGGAGGAGATTTGGTTAGAACTGAACTTATAGATCTCGAAGGGGTGACACCTTGAAGCCATGACGATGTTTGAGAGTAAGGGTTTTTTTCCCTTCCTCAAAATTTTTGAAGGCCATTTTGAAAATCTTAGTAAATATTTTTCTAGTGCTTGGAAGACCACAAAAAGGAGTGGTTGTTGAAATGAAAGGGATTAGCATTGATATTTATGTGGATTCGGTCACTAAAGTGATGGGTCTTCCTGTTCTTTGGGAGGGAGGTCTATAAACCCAAAAAAGAAGCCTCCTGACGAGTTGAACCTATTTCTCAAAGGTAACAAAAATATCACTCCCCACTTTGTTGGTTATCTTCATCTATCTTTACCTAAACCTTTTGACGATGTGGCTCTCACCCTTATCCAATTTCTCACTCTTGAGGGCCATCACAAATGCATTTACACCTATCACCTACCTATGCTTAATCATTTCAGGCATGGCCATGCTTTTAGCTTCCCCTACTTTCTTTTTCACTCCTTGAGCACTTCTATCTCTCAGTTTAAAAGTAGAAGGGTCTCTGTCCCACTCCACTAGGGATTTATTCTCTCTCTTGTCAAAGAGAAGCTCTGGATATTAATAAGTATAGTTCCCTTACTAAATCCCTAGAAGCTTATACGATGGGGTTGACTCGAATTCGGAGGAAGAAGACTCAAGTGAAGAGTATGACTCCCGGGAAGGTGACTCGAAGGAGGATAAATATGGTATTGAAATCGTGGCATCCCAGAATCTTAGGGAGATGAAATCCAAGTAGGTTCCTAGTGTTTCGTTGAATACCAAAGGGGAGTCTAGTAAACAAGATTTTCAAGCTCTTGTCAATGTGCAATTAGAACAACAGTTTGAGGCTATGGGGCATGTTGGACCTGTGAAAGGGGAGAACCATCTGGCCAAGATGGCGGTGGACATTGAAGAACTTAAGGGAGATATGAGACTCACTAAGAGCTCTGTGTAGTTTTTGTTCAATGATTGGCATAAGATGAAAGTACAGGTTGAGGAAGCTATTAATAATGGGAATGGTGGAGAGATCAAAATTCTAAAATCCAACTATGGTTTCATAACCAATGAGTTGGACCATATTCATGTTATTCTTCATAGCTACATGGAGTGGAGTGTTGTCATGGTTAAATCAACATTGCAACATCTCCAGACTCGGGTCAACTCGCTAATGCTTATAGTGTTGTGGAAATTTAGGGTAGAAAAAGAAAGGTGACTCATGAAGGTTTTGACTTAGTGTATTTGGCTGGAAGTATAGATGCTCTAGCTAAGGAATGGGAAGTGTATTTGGCTGGAAATATAGATGCTCTAGCTAAGGAATGGGAAAAGGTGCTTAGAGGGGCTTGAAAAAGCCTATAAGTGATCTGGGGAGGGGTGTTTATTTTTTTTTAAGAATATTTGTGTCTTTTTTGATGTTATTTCTTCAATGTTGTTAGTTCCTCTATGTTTTTTATGTTGTTTTTGTTTAGATACTCTTTTCTATTGCTTCCGGGAGCCCGTTTATTATGGACTTTTATAATATCTTTTTGTTGGGTATGTAATGTTTTTATCTGCTCATATGGAGCTTTGACTTTGTTCGAGGTAGGGTCCCCTCAACCCTTTTTTACCTTTTATCAAAAAATAAGAATTAGATATTGGTTAGTAGGTTGATATTATGGTATGGGCCAAATTCCAGGTTCATGTGATGAATATTTTGCAATATATTGAGTTTTTGCCATAATCGGGTTTCCAAAGGTGAGTTTTAGAGATAAATTTTGACTTTCAGATTCTAATTGGGGAGTAAGTGATTTTCATGGGGATACAATCTCTTGGGGGTAGTTAAGTAGGTTATTTATGAATAATTTCCTAGAATAATTAGGTTTTTTTACCGTCACATTTTTATGAACAATCGTTAAGAAGGTAAACTACGTTTTAACCCTCTTGAAACCCTAGCTAAGTAGTAACTTAGAGGAAATCACTTGCAGTGACCCAGGATTGATTCCTTTTACAAAATTTATGATTGGATGTTGTATAGGACTCCTCTATATTTCTCCAGGTGTGATTTAGAGGTTCTGATTATATGTGTGCCCTACCCAAAAAGGAAATTTTCTGGAAAATTTGAGTTTGTGCAAAAAACTTCCATTGAACCTATTGAATAAATTACCATTCATAGAGACATGGGAGTTTTAATTCATGTACATGATGATTTCAGATAATTCTTGAGTCCCTAGGATGTAAAGTGTGCTCTATTTATGAGGAATGGTTTTTAGGAAGTTTTGGGCAGTTTGGAGTAGTCTAGGAACAGAGACGATTTGGAGGTACTATAAGTGGCTTTATGACTTAGTTTGAATTTTTGATGATATTAACATCGATATATTTCCAATGATATATCATACTTGAGTTTTTGTTGATTTTTGAGAAATTTATGGCTTGATTATAATTTTGAGGATGCCTTGTTGTGCTTGATCTCATGGTGCGATGATTGTTCTAAGTTGTTTTCATGATTGTTGGAGATTTTTATGGCTTATAAAACATGTCTAAGTGTGTGGTATGACTTTGTGAAGTTTTTTTCTCTTATTCACTCCATGGTTGAGTTTCTTGTATTGGTTCTTGAGGGTTTGTTGAGTCCTAATGGAGGTCTAGAAGGGTCTAGGTGATATTGGTATGTGGTCCTTTGGGTGATATTTTTAACATGTTATTACTATGTGGGAATTTTTATTATCATGTCTGACACTATTGTTGGACATTTTTATTCATTCATGTTAATTAATTAATCATTTAAATTCTCATTTCCCTAACCAACCTTCTAATTAGGATGCTTTTATCCTACACATAAATCCCCTTTCTTTTCTATCTTTTATCCTATCTATTTTTATGCCCTAACTAACTTAAATTCATCCCCAAGCAACCTAATCCCACCTACATGCTTTAAAGCATTTGGCTAATCCTTTAAAAACATAAAAATCCCATCAAAATTAGAAAAATCATGCCCATTGGGGAAACTTTCCCCATAGTCGGTGGAAACCCAACTTGGTCATCATCGACCCTATAAAACTAGCTTTTTCTTTCTTTATATTTAGAATCAATAATCAAATGCATGAAATCTCAAGATTTCTCTCGAGCACCGAGCATCCTTCCTTGTGCTTGAGTAGTTCTGAGACATCCACAGACTCTTGGACATTCCTCTAGCCATGTGCTTACATCATTCATGATCATCATTCATGAGATCTTCTCATCATTATCACATTCCTTTCCATATCTTTATCATATTATCATATATGCTTTGTTTCTAACATCTTACAAGTACATAGCAGCTTCAAAAACACTTAGTAGCCTTCTCCTACAACTTTTTTACTTTCAGTTTCCATTTTTATCTTATCATCCTCATCTTTATACCTTTCTAATATAGTCTTCGTCAATCCTCCCCGATCGTCATCAACCAAGTTCCTATATATCCAAAAACCTATCTAATTTCTCCTTTCCAGTCCTTTTTATCCTACTTCTCTACTCTCTAGTTCTCTTCTACAGATCCTTTTGTAGTAGTTACAGGCCCTAATCAAATTCCAGATCACTCTCAAACCTTGTAGGTCTACATATTTCATCTACAAGTTCATATCCATCCTCCCGTCACATTGTCGACCTACCTCTACATATTATGGGTCATTGTCGACCCAGACTAAGTAACATTTATTTATAGTTATTGCCATCTAATCATCTTTAGATCAATTTATTTCATTTTTCAGATTTAGTATATTTTTTTTCTACATGCTTCTTTTGTTTTTTTTCACTTTATCTAAACAAATGAGGTTTGACATCCACCAAAGGAAGTCCTAAATATTTTGGATCCACTTAGTCAGGAAACCCCACATCTATCTATCTAATCAAAATTATTTTCAGTCTTATTTGCAGGTATATCAAGTTGTAGTAACAACCAATCACCCATCAATCATCCATCTAGTGCCCATATCACATCCGAGGTAACATAAACCCTCCATCATTTCTGAGTTGCTAATTTCTTTAGTAGCTAGTGCATTAACTTCATTACAAATGAGAAATTTGGACAACATTCTAGCACACCCAGTGGGACACCCCTTTAGGTGGTCTCTTTCTTTTCTATATTCTCTTTTTTCTACTAACACTGCAACATGAGGCTTCGCTTTATTTTTTGTTGTTGGGTTCATCACTTGGATCACTCATCACTCAAAAGTGTAGATAAATAGGAAAAGCATTATCCAAGTATTCCTCTTTTCCCTATTTTCTCCTTTTTCATTGTACTTCCCTTCTTGTTTGTGTTCTCATCAAAAATAACATTTCATTTTGGCTTTAAAATAACCCTTTTTTTTCATCATGCTTGCTCATATAGTCTAAGTAGGGGTTCAATCTTCTACATCTCACATCTTATCACACACAACCTAAAACCTCACAAATCAAATTAACACATCAAAACATTCTCCTTTCCCAATAGACTGATTGGGATTTGATCACCCAACAGAAGTCCACCTTAGACATTCCTAGCCACAACTTACCTAAAACCAAACATAGTTCACCTTCTTCTAGGTCCTTTGTTATCCATCTCCCTTTTCTTTTTCACATTCTTAATCAAAACATAAAAGGAATTATTTTCTTGACTTGTTTTCTTTTTTAATAATGGAACCAAAATTTTCCTCAGTAGTTCTCAAGAAATCCACCATGACCCCATCTAAACCATTGGTTGCTTCTAGACCTTCTTCCAATCCCATCTATGATTATCTCCATCAGGCCCTCTACTTCTCGATCACATCAACCAATAGCCCCTGTTTTACCCCATCACCTTTATCCCCACCTTACACCATTCCTATTTCTACCCCACCATCTTTTTCTTCATTACCTCATGCCCTTCCTTGTCATCATCAACATCACCATACCCACTTCACTTATGGATATTCCTCACGAGAACCCCATCCATGACTTCCTCCTCCATAGATATCAATCAACACATCTTGTTTCACC
Source organism: Taxus wallichiana var. yunnanensis (assembly GCA_018340775.1). Lineage (NCBI taxonomy): Eukaryota > Viridiplantae > Streptophyta > Pinopsida > Cupressales > Taxaceae > Taxus > Taxus wallichiana. The sequence goes on from CM031234.1 coordinate 84,744,660, forward strand.
TTATGACATCTCCCCTTCATCTTGACATACCTATCTCACCTAGGGACATCCCTTATGAGCCTTCTATATCAGACCTTCCCATTCTTGCCCCATCCTCATCATCTTACCATGATCCTACTTATCACCATGCTCCTACATCCCCCAAAAATCCCATCTTCATCATGTGACATTTTTAAACAACCATTTCCTAATCCCCCACCAAAAGTTCATCTTCACCTTCTACATCACATCAATTTAACCCATTCTCAATCAACACCATACATCAGACATCTTCTCCCACATCTATTTTACCATCTTCATCATCTACCCCTATCTTAGATATTGTGCCAACCACCCCTTCAAGGGCTATCCTCACATCCACTATATCCATATCCACTACCCCTATCTACCTCCCTTACTTCTCTTCTTTCATCCACATCTAGTCCTACTCTTACCACATCTACATTAGCCTTAGCCATACCTACCTCTACATCCACACCTATCACTACACTTACATTGACATCATTATCACATATTTCTCTACCCATGCCCATATCACTTGACACTGTATCTACCCCAATATTCTCTACCACCTATCTCCTCACTTATGACTACCCTACTTACCTCATCTCCCCCATCCACACCTAGTATCCAGACATCTACCATTCCCACATCCACATTTGTTATCACACCCATCACATCTCCTCAATCCACCTATATGCCTCTTGAGACACCCAAAATAAACATAGTTGACACTCATCCCTCTTCCATCCCTACCCCAACCCATCCACCATCTACACCATCTCACATAGACATTATTAACCACATGATCCAAACACCCCTTTCTATTTCCATATCCACATCTATTCCTACTATCATCCCATGCCTAAATCTACTACTCAACCACTACATCATCAGACCCTTGTTCCCCATCCACATCTCTTCCACCTTTTCCTATCATGTCCATCCTTAGATTCCATATCAGGTTCCTCTTTTTATGCTTCTTCCCACACCTACCGCATCGACTATCATGACCACATCCCCATTATCTCCTTCTTCTTCTACACCACCTACATCATTTGAGAAATATTGGAGAGAACTTCAACTTGCAGCTACCATAGGTGATCCTCCCATCTCATCCACACAACCAGATGTTCCCACATCAAACCAATTCCCATCCTCCTTGGAAAAAATCATGCAAAAATTACTTCCTCCATCAACCACAACCCCATCTTCTGATCCACCTGTCAAAATCATTGTTATCCCTACCAAGGGCACTCCTCAACAATCCAAATCCAAAACCTTGGTGTCCTTCCACAATGATCCCTTGAGCATCCTCACAAGAAGATCAACATCCCTCCTATCAAGACCAAATCTACATCTTCCATCTTGGGGCCACATCCCTCTATCTTAGGACCCCTCCTCCATCATGACCAATCAACCCAATCCAAATCCAAATAGTTTAATTCCCTCCTAGGGCCAGTCCCTTCATCAAAAATACCTCCAATTATCCAGCCATCCAGGCCTAAATCATCCACCATTATGTCTTCTTCTAGACCACCTAGACCTCGACCCAATCCACCTTCACCATCACCATCCACACCATCTTACAAAACCTTCCCTAGTGCCCACATCAATCATATGTGGAGGTCCTCCAACATTTTTCAACTTCTACCATCACACTCCCACCTATCAAAGGCCTTTGACCCAAACCATCTGAAGCCCTCATGGTTTGATCCTTATTGCATATGTGCTTATCATCACACTCTGGGCCATGACACCAAGCATTGTAAGGCCCTTTAGACTATTTTCCATGATCTTATTGAGTGAGAGGACCTCCTCGAAAGTCCCCTTCTCCATCTACTACTTCATCCATAGCCATCCAATCCCTTTTACCACATCTCCATCCATCAGCTTCTTAGGTCTCTTCACCCATCTACATCATCTCCTATCACTCTCTCTTGATGAGGGTCCTCCCTTGTTCATCGATACTATTCACCTTGATACACCATCTTCCTGACATCCATATCCTTTGACATCCATTATCTTATCCACATCCCTTTCACTAGGGGAACATCTTTCCCCCCTTATTATTGATCCTTTAGCATCTTTTCTCATCTTCTTCATTGATTCATCCTCCCACACTAGGGGACTTATTTCTAGGACTTGTTTGTTCACATATAGTTCCTTTCCACATTTGGCATCATCTATCTCATCATCTAGCTCGGGTTTATCCATCATATTTTCTATCTTCTCCTCCTATGACCACCTTTCATGGCCATATATGTGCTTCCCTTTGGAAGCACCATGGATTTATCTAAAACCCACCATTATGGAACCTATTTCATAATATTTATTTAACTCATCTCATCTAATCCTAATTTATCTTGTCCCTCTAGGGGGACCATTTATTCATCTTAAACACATACCATTCACTTTCCTAATAGGAAGCACTTTCTCTTATTTTTTTCTTGTCCCATCTTCTTAACATGATGATAATGTTGGCAACCTCTGGCCTCATAACTTTATCAGAATGACACCACTCTAGAAAGGAGCCAACATGGAAAAAGTTTTCCCCAACTGGATCGGACCATACATTATTACACACAAGTATGGGTCGGGAGCCTATCATTTGGCCTCCTTGATGGTAAACTGGAAGTGGAACCACTTAACGCATTGCACTTGTGACCATTCTATTGTTAGCACATTTACCAATGTTCCCTTAGTCATGTCTTTAGATCATTCCTCCATCTCATCCCCTTCCATATCTCATCGTGATGATTTGGAATTATGTGGTCTTCCATCACTTCCTAGATGTGACCTTAAATATAAGAACACCATGGCTCTTCCCATAGCATATTCCTTATGGATAGGTTCTCCCCTTTGGTGAGAACTCCATGATCATCACATCCATCACCCTTCTTATTCACCTATTGGAACCATGCAAAGGGTCCAGGGGTGTCTCTTGTACATCATTATCCCCTCCTAAGTGGTCTACTTAGCTAGTCCCAACTCTCCCCCATGTAAAATCAAAATTCATGGATGCTTGATCAAAATCAAAACTATCAAAAATAGACTATCCCTCAAGGATAGTTGTTCATGCAAAAAAAAAAAAAAAAAAAAAAATGAAATCAAAATCAAAATCAAATAAATAGATAGACGATCCCTCGAAGGATGGCTATCATTTATTCTTTCCATCTATATATTGTATAAAGTAGACCATACCCTCGAAGGATGGCTACTCCTTATGGATTTGAAGGCTTCTCACATTGATCAACCTTCCATTTTATTAGCATCCTAAGAAAGCTTCCCACATTGATCAACTTTCTCTTTCCCCTTCCCAGAGTTGGGGCATAGTTTAGGGAACACCACTTTTGGAGAACCCTCTTTCCTTGTACAAGTTTCATCTCAAACCCATTTTTTCATGTCAACATTAGGTTTATGAGATCATCTCATCCATTGCTTTCCTTATGATCTTTGAAATGACTAACTATCATTGGTTATTTTCTAGCATTAGTTTTGGTCACATGTGCCTTGCATTACCTAGATCCCCTTTTTTTTACCTCCAATGCAGTTGAGGCATATTTTCCTCACACATTCCTCACTATAACATAGTGTTGTTCACACCTATAGGTCACCACCATTGTGAGGCATTTTTATCCTAATCCTATCACATATATCTTTTAGCACATCTTTCTTCATCTCAATCACCTATATGCTATCTATCTATCTTACAACACATTTATCCAAACTTACATCCATCATTAATCACATTCATTCTTAATTTGTTTCCATCACATCTTACCCATATACATTCTAATCATCATGATCAAATTTAAACACAAACATATTACCACATTACACATTTATATCATCATCCATACACATATACATCCAAATAAACATCTAATCATACATCTATTTCACCATCATCATCAAATATAAAACAAACATATAATCTAAAATCACCATCACATCTAATCTAAAATCATCATCATGACATATAATCTAAAATCATCATCATATCAAATTTAAAATCCATCACATCACATAATGAACACATGATAATCCATGAAAAAACCATATATCATATATCAAAATGTATATCAATACATCATGGCCCTCTAGGGGCTCCCTCAAAGTAGAAATGCTATCAAAATCTATAAAGTGAATATTTGAGGCTCTCAAGTCCTCTCCCTCTGGGGTAGGTACAACACCTAAACCTTGCACACCATCACCACCCTCCTGGCCTCCCTCCTCTCATTGTGGTTGAGATACACTCATTGTACTCCTCGATGGCCCAGCTCCACCTGTCGCCTGCCTCTAAAGATGCTCCCAGTATCTCAATGTCTGAGGTATCTTCGAATCAAAATATCCTCATAATATTTGGCCTCGATGGATAAAAATGCTAAATACCTATCCATCCCAATCATGCCAGGGGTGCCATCTGTCTTGATCCTTTGGTGGTGTACCTAAACACCACTGGCCAATTAACTCTGTCACTACAATAGTAGCCAAATCTCCAAAATGGGCCTATAGGCCTCCCTCTCTTCGTGGTAGTGGTCCCTCTCCTGAATAATTTGGTCTCTCTCTTGAGTGACCACATCCCTCTATTGTAAGGTGTTATATCTCTCTCTACTCTCATCTGATCTAATCTCAATATGCAAAATAAGCCACCTCTTGTAGCCTCTCTCCTCCATCTCCATCTCCACCACCTCCTAGAGTCTGCCTCAACCTCAACCTCCATCTCCTCTATCTCCTCCTCTCCTCCCTCCTCAACCACTTGAGCTTCCCATGTTGTCATATATCCAATCGGAGTATCTCACTCCTACTCCCACATCATCATCATCATCCCATGATGTAACCCTCCTCCTCTCAATGGGTCTATCATAGTAGGACTCGACAACTCTCTATCCAGCCTCCCTCCTATACAAAATCAGATCATGAGGCACTTGACTGAATGACTCCAAACTATCATCTCACCCTGTCAAACTGAATGACCTCTATCATCTCCGTTGTCTCCCCTACACCCACCTCATCCTCCTCATCCCCACTAGCTCCACATCCACACCAGGCCATGCAGTGGAAATCCTGATATGGACACCACCTAATATGATCAACATCCAACTCTAAGAACCAATCTACATACCAATCCACCCCTCTCTCTCCCCTATCTCTAAAGGCTTGATCATCCCTCCATCTCAAATCCCACCTCTAACTAAATATGGTCTCCTGTGACCCATGGAAGCCCTAGTGGCCTAATCACAACAATATGCTCATAGGCCCAAGTAGTGTAGAAAGAAGCCTACATCCAACCCTGACCTCCTACCTTCCTGTATCTAGATAGCTCATGGTAAACCTAATCTAAAATAATGAGTTAAACCCCAAATGAAAATATTATCTAGGTGATCCAAATATCGACCACTACACATTAATGCCCATGGAAATCAAGCTCCTCTTGAGTCCGAAAAATCATAACATGAATACTTATCATCACCATGTAAAATCAAATGGTTGCATGTGCCACCCCAGCCTCATATCTCTACTCATACAAAAATTCCCATAAATAAAATATGATATGGGGCACATCGGCTCCAAATAGCCACATCAAAACTTCCAATCTATCATCACTAGTAATGGGAACTATCTTCTCCCCATGTATCGGTAACCTGAGAATCTGATACACATCCTCCAGGTGATAGTCATCTCCCTTTATCCTAAACCAAAATGTACATGTCTTCCTATCCCACCTCTCAACCAAAGCAATCATAAGCCCCACATCTTGTGGGATCCTCTGATAATGTCTAAATCCTCCTAATCCAATTGTAGATAGATGATCCCACTCAACATCTATCACATCCCCTATATATGCTCATATAGAGATGGCACCCAATCTCTCAATATAAGGTCTCTCTGGCCTGTAATCACAAACAGAACATACATACATTAGACCTCTGATCCAAAAATCCATCCAAAGTTTCATTAAATTCCATCTAAATCCATTTTTAGCCAATCTAACCCTATTCAATGCCAACCAGGTTAGGTAGATGCATTTTGAGGTCAGTCAACCTACCTTAAGGCTGGGTCGATGTCGACCCACCTGGGTCACCACCACCACCCATGGCGTCATCCACTTTTTACAAAAAAATGCAAAAAAATAAATAAAACATGAAATTAAATAAAAACCAGTGTGAGTTTTTATTACTCACCATCCTCTACACCCTCTAGGCATTTCCTCATAGCTCTAACAACCTCCATTTCCTCAATCTCTCTTTTCTTTGCTCTCTCTCTCTCTCAAATTTTCACGTGAAAATGAGCATTTTCATTTGACCCCCATTGGGCTTATATAGCCCACCGAAACCTAGTCATCATCAACCCCCTTGGGTCATCATTGATTTGGCCTCGATCATCATCAACTAGCCTTAGCAATTAACCATTTTGGGCTTTCTCCCCTTTTTCTTACATCCTCTTTCTAGGGCATCATCTATTGTTGACCTTTAAATCCACATTTATGGTCATCTCTTTTTTCCCTTTGGGAATTTTCATACAACATTTTCAACTATTTCTTCCTTCGGGCATACATATTATTTAAGTCCACACCTGTGGCCATAATCACTCTTCCTTTGGGCATATATAATCTTCAAGTCCACATTCATGGCCATCTCTTTTTCCTTCGGGCATGTTAATCATATATTTATTCCTAAGTCCACCTTTCATGGCTATAATCACTCCTCTATTGGGAATTTTATTTATAATCCTATCCAATCCACGCATGAAGTCCTCCTTTGAGGCCATACTCATCTTCCCATTTGGGCATTACATTCATTATATCAAGTCCACCTATTGTGGCCATATTCATGCCCATCCTTGGGGCACCATTATTTTTCATCAAATTCCACCTTTGTGGCCATACTTTTCCCCTCTGGGGCATATTTGACTTTTTTTTTTCCTTTGCCATACCCTTTCCCCACTTGGGGCATACCTTTTTCCTTCCTCCCCATTTTTTGGGCCTATATTACTTCATCACTCACCTTTTCATTTTTCCTTCCCAACCATTTTTTGTGTCCCATTGGGCACCATATCATTCATCCTCATCCCTTTTGGATGCATACCTATTCATTCGATTCCTCATGTACGAAGGATTTTGCATACTTTTGAATATAGTTGTGCATACTTTGATGACTTGCCTATGACCCTCGGCCTCATCCATACTATAGTTTTCATCATTATTGGATCTTTTTTTCCTAATGGGCATCTCATATATTGGAGTCTAGTTTTCAGTGATCTTTCACCCACTCATGCTTTCCATACCAACCCACCCTTTATCATTTACCTTTTCAAATAGACATGGAATTTCCTCTACATCATTTATATTTTAGGAGTCTTATCATCATACTTTATCATCATCCATTCCTACTAGTTTTTTTCTCACACTTGGCCCAAACCTCTCTCGATACAAATATTGTTGATCCTCCTCATCATCCCCGTGGTCCTGTCTATAAGATTATTTTTATTTTTGCATGTTCTTACTATTTTATTTCACTTTATCTAAACAAATGGGGGTTGAAGTCCACCAAGGAAGCTTAAAGCTTATTGGGTCCACTTAGTCGATAAACCCCCACATTTATCTATCTAATTAACATCATTTTCAATCTTATTTTTAGGTGTATACACAAGTAAAAACCAATCACTCATCACCCATCTAGTGCCTGTATTACATCTGAGGTAACATAAACCCTCCATCATTTCTGAGTTGCTAATTTCTTTAGTAATTAGTGGATTAATTTGATAACGAACTAGAAATTTGGACAACATGATGTTATGATATTTTATAATGTGATCAAGTATGGGTGAGCTAGGGAGAATGATCAAATCATCTTGAAGAAGAATCATGTGTTCAAGGAAGAAAAGAGAGGTGTTTTGAGAAAGATAGAGAGGAAAGTGAGCTTCATGGTGTCATCTTCAGATAGAGAAAAAAAATCAAAATGACAATAAAAAATTAGATGGGTGATTTGGTTCTTGGTCATCTTGGGGGGTTGTAGCTCTTTTTGGGGTTGATGCCTCACTAAATTAGGGTTTAGTACTCCTTATAGGGTCATTTCCTACTAAAATTAGGTTTGATGCTCCTTATGGGATTGGTTCCTCACTAAAAATATCTTGTGATGTGTAATATTCATTAGATTCCTTTTTCTAGTAATATAATCATAGGTTTAGTGGGTTTTCTTCCCCTTAATGGTATTCCAATTTATATTTTATGTTTATGTGTACTATCTTGCTCTATGTTCTTGTGAATGGTTGTTCAATGTTTAATAAGCTCACATATGGTTAATGAATGATTGAATGGTTAAATTTGATGGCTCACACAAGTATAAGAAATTGAAGTTATAAGTTTTATATTATTGATTCACCCCTCTCAGTCATTGTGCTTCCAAAAATTGGTATCATAACAAGGTCCTTGTGAAGAAATTATAACATCTTGAAGGAGATCTTTAAAGCACAAAATGGGAAAGTTGGAGATAGATCATGAGATGGCATGTGAATTTGGAAATGGAGAGATCATAGTTGAGTTATAAGCAGATTTAGTACTCCAAAGAAGGAATAATCTCAAGTTAGAGTCAATCATCAAAGATCTTGAATTTGAAATGAGGTCTTTTAAGGAAAATTTAGTACACCTATCTAGTAGGTTGAAGAATTTTGAGAAGATTAAGATGGACCCAAGTTCCAAAGAGGGTCAAATTAAAGGTCCCTATGCCGAGATGGCCTACTTCAATAACAATACAAGGCCCAATTATATCAATCAACCTAATGTAATGAGGTATGAATAATCTTTTCAAGGTTATTATTATTATTCTCATGATTTTTTTCATAGGGAAAGGGAATGTGAAAGAAGGTTCTAAAAGAATGAATACTCATGAGATTATGAAAGATCCTTCAATGTCTACTACTATAAATGTAATGGATATGTTCATTAAGAAATGAATTATAATTTAAACCTCATCTCATATCATTCAAGCGGTAAGAACACTATAGTGTGCTATAATTTCTAGAATACTAGTCATATAGTATTTTTTTGTCTAATAGGTCATCTAGACAATATAAGAATGTTCAAAAATGAAGGTAAGCCAAAGAGATGTATACCAAAATATATGAACATATGAGTGAATTGAAGAATGAGACAAAGCATGTCATGAGGATTGAAGTTTTCAAGACAACCAAGACATCTGATCATGAAATTCCAATAAAGGAGGATGAATCAAATGTACTCATGAAGTATGATCCTATAAAGTTTGTCAAAGAAGTATCATGTTCAAACAATAATCCATATTTTGTAGACAAGAAGGAGGAATTCAAAACATTCAATCCTAATATGATACAAGTAAAATTATTTTGTTATATCTAGATGAGATTGAGCCTATGTTTGAAAAAAATCATATGTGTTTGTTATGTTTTTAATCTATAAAGACTATTAAACAAGATTCAAGGATAAGTCAGAAAATGAAGCAAAGAGGATTCTAAAACTATCGATACCATCATGAACTCATACATTACAAAGAAGGAAGATTTAGTTAAGAATCTTGAATCTGATCAGTCATAAATTCAAGGAGAAGAAAAGAATGAGGATGTTATCATCAAGCCTAAAAATCCAACCAAGAAGAGCTAGAAGACCTCAAATGATAACTCGCAAGACATATGAAAATAAGTTGGATAACTTATGCTCTTGTTATGACTTCATATTGTTCTATCTCCCTAAAGCTAGGGTATCTTCATTAGGCTTCACGAAGACATTCATAAGTTAGAGAAACATAGTTGTGCTTTGCCAAGAAATTTACAAGGTATGTTTTTCATACTGGATTCATTGGTGTTGTGTATGGACTTTAATGAATGATTGATCCTGTAAGTGATGTTAGTTTTTGTGTAGCTCTATTTAAGTGTCTTCAAGTCATGTTATTCTTGTTTAAGCCATAAACGGTATTGAATGTGTTCTCAAGGAGATCTATTGCAGGTGTATTTACTCAAATAGGTCGATGAAGTGTTGAACTAATAAAATTTGTATGCATGTGGAAAGAATTTTAATAGTTTGTGTAAGGATGTTTGACAATTCTTACAATGATAGATAAGTTGACAAATATCAAGGTCTACAATACAAAGGTGTTCTTTTTTTACAAATTTTTGTATGTAGGTCTTGCTTGATCCTTATTTTGAAGCTTTAAAGGTCAATCGATAGGGTTTAAAGATCAAAATTTTGGGTATGATGGCTTGAAAAGTCTTGAGATTTTTTTAATATAGTTAAAAGGTTATTATGTTTTTGATATGTACCTCAAGATGTGTTGAAATATTGAAGATGTTAATACATTCATGGTGATTTCCCAAATACTCTTTGAAGAATCTCAATAAGGTCTCTAAGTTTATTTATTCATCAAAGGTATGTTTGTATCATTCATGAAGAATTCAAGATAGTATTAGGTTTTTTTTTTGGGTCTAATTTTGAAGAAGGGCACAAAGTATGCAAAAGAGAAGGAAATTGACGTACTACATCAAATCTCTAAGGATATAGAGTGCATGATCCAAGGGTGGCTTTAATTCAGCATGTTGATATCTCAAGTACTATGGGAAAATTGTGATGACTTGATCAAGAATAAAACAAGGTTTAAAACTTAATCGCTTAGTCATTGAAGGCATTCATTATGCAAGAATATTTTTAGTAAGGTATGATGTAGGATGAGGAATTCTATCATTTTATTGATTGACAAATAAAGTTATGTGAATGTGATTTAATACCGATTCGATGATTCAAGGTATGAAGTGTCAAGAACGTGATGAAATATGACATGTATGCATGAGCTACTCCTTGAGGTATCAAGTGATGTTGTAAAACATAATTCTCCTTGTTCTATGTATTCTCAAGTAGCATTTGACTATGCATGAAAGTTTCAGGTTTGATGGTATTTTGTTTTAGTTGGTATAAAATGTGTTTAAAGTAGTGTAAACATGATATAGTCGACTCTGCTTTGAAATATGAAGACATAAATTGAAAAGGTGCTCTAAGTTTGTTTTACATAAGAGGGTGTGTGTGAAATATTGATAGGGCATGATGACTATGAAAACTTGAGTGTTCTTAAAAATATTAGGATTTAAAAGACTATAAGAAAGGTTTCATGGTGTTTCAAAGACTATCATGTTTCAAGGAGGTTATTTAGATATTAAAATGTAACTATGGGCATCTATTTTATATTTATCAATCAGTTTGAGGCATTGATCAATGAAATCAGGGGTAAGAACTTATTTTTGTTCAATAAATGTCTATATGTGCTCTTTTTCACAAGCAAGTGATTTAAGTATCTCTAAGGACCGAGTATGCAAGTTATGAAAGCATAAGAGGAGTTTGACAGATATCAAGAGTGTGTTTTGACTTTAAAGTGGAGTGTACATAGTTGAAGACCGTGAATAAGTTTAAGGTCTACCAAAATGGAACAAGGTAGAGTATCATAAATTCTTGAGTTTAAGAAATGAATTTTGGGCATGTTCTCGAGTTCTATCAAAGCATGAAATATAGGTTAAGAAAATTTTCTTGAATTCTTCAATAAATCTTGAAATGATTATTAAGGTTCATAATGCACTTAAGGGCAGTGATTAATCTATGGAAGTAATTTATGATCAGAATCGTGGTCTAAAACCTACTCTTGGTCTCGTGACATTGAAAAACATGAATATATAGCATAGGTATTCCTTGTGGTCCAACATGAGTGTTTCTAGCATGAAAATAGTTATTAAAGAGGTAAAATCTTGACAAGGTACTTCAAATAAGGTATGTTTAAGATTCAATAAAATATTTTGTCTTTTGAGTGCTCAATTTTGTGGATAGTGACCTTATTTAGGTATATGATTCCTATTTGGGTCTAACTTAGCATGAGTATGAATATATGAAGATGTCTAAGTTATCTCACTGATTAAGCCTTAAAGTGTGTTTACATATTATGGAATCAAGATGTTATGAAGGATGAAAAATGTTTAAGACCATTGAGTTTATTTTATTAGATTCATCCATCAAGATTAAATGAGTCATAGTCTAAAGTGGAGTAGGTATGGTGTCTCTTAAATGTGTTTTAGAGTCGTAATGGTCTTATATTAGAACTAGTACATGTATTATGATGACTCAACAAGATACCCTTAAACATGATGGACCGTGTTATTGTTGTATGTTACTATGAAGAGTATAGTTTTATGGGGAGCTAAGTTAGTTAATGGATAAAAAGAGTGTTGTATGACGAGTTTTGATTATTAATAGTTTTATATACATTAAAGGTAATTCATGAAGTTTTTACCATCTCATATGGTAGCTATGCAAGTGAATGAATTCAAATGTGTTTTTGAGTTGAGTAGGTGTGCACACATATCCACGAATCATCATGTGCAATTGGTGTCAATTAAGTGTGCATAGACCAAAGGGGGAGAAATAATGTCTATTTTTTGAATTTTTGTTTTTTTTTTCATGTCAAGTTGTCATAGAGCCTTTTTCATAGATTTCAAAGGAGGATAGTGCTTTCATGCTCGCCGCCATCAATTTTTCTGAAGATGGTTGCCATTAATGTTTTTGTAGATGGTTTCCATCAATGAAAAAGGGGAAGATTGTTGGACAATGTTGCATTTTTTTTTCTCGTTTATGTCAAGGTTTATTTGTGTGCCTAGGTGAGTACATGTTGTTTTCATTGACGTGTTGAAGTGTCATCAAGTGTTTTAATTGTGTCTTTAAATGATGTCTTAGTGCATTTGCATGGTTTAGTGCATGGCTGAACCTATATGGTTTAGTGCATGGCTGAACCTATTTGGTATGAAGGTTGGTAGAATGTCTATAATGATCAGATATTTGTTTCAACGGTTTTAATAGGTCTGCAAGGTGATATCAATGTCATTTTATGAGATTCATGTAGTGCAACAAGTTATTCTAGATCTTGTTCTTAAGCTAGTGCAAGCAGGATGAGATGGTAGCATGGAGTATGAGGCTGATCAAGTTGGTAAAAGCATGTGGAATGTGTTTTGAGGTTTCATATCATGGGTGGATGGTGTAACAAATCACAATTTAGATGTATACAAGAAGTTCAAGGTCCTTTGAAGCAAGAACTATGAAAACAAGGCATGTAGGCATGGTAAATTCGAGGTGTCCTGGATAATTTCAAGTGTGTGCAGAAATGAATAATAATTTTATATTGTTTGGAAGGTGGATATGATGGTGTGGACCAAATTTTAGGTTTAGATGATGAATATTTTGTAATATATTGAGTTTTATCCAAACCCAAGTTCCAAAGGTGAGTTTTAGAGATAAATGTTTACTTTTAGATTCTCATTGGGGAGTTTTTGCTTTTCATGGGGACCCAAAATCCTAGGGGTAGTTTATTATGTAATTTATGAATATTTTCCAATAATAATGAGGTTTTTTTATTGTCACATATTTATGAACAATCATTAAGAAGGTAAACTACTTTTTAACCCTCTTGATACCCTAGTTAAGCAACGAATTGGATGAAATTACTTGTAGTGACTGAGAATTTATTCATTTTACAAAATTTATGATTGGAGGTGGTATAATACTCCACCATATTTCTCCAGTTGTAATTTAAAGGTTATGATTTTATGTGGGCCCCACCCAAAAAATTAAGTTTCTAGAAAGTTTAAGTTTGTGAAAAAAAATTCCATTGAACCTATTAACTAAATTACCATTTAGGGTAGCATGGGAGTTTTAATTCATGTCCATAATTATTTCAGATCATGTTCGAGGCCCTAGGATGCTAAGTGTTTTCTATTTATAAGGACTAGTTTTTTAGGTAGTTTAGCAGTCTAGGAAAAAGCATATTTGGAGGTGCTACAAGTGGTTTTATGACTTGGTTTGAATTTTTATTATCCAAACATCAATATATTTCCATTCATATAACATATTTTATTTTATTTTAAGTTTTGAGAAAGTTATGGCTTGATTATTGAAGGTTAATTTTGAGGATGTTTGGTTGTGCATGCTCTCATGAAGGTTTCATGGTGTGATGATTGTTATGAGTTGTTTTCATGATTTTTGTAGATTTTTGAGGGCTTAGGAAAATTTGTAATTTTTTTGCATGCCATGGTGAATTTTTTTCTCTTTTTCTTTCCATCGATGGCCGCTTTAGGGTGTATTGTTATTTTAGGGCTTGTTGAGTCCTAATGGAGGTTTAGAAGGGTCTATGTGATCTTAACGAGCTATGTGGTCCTTTGGGTGATATTTTTGCCATTTTTATGATGTGGGAATTTTTTTACATTATTATGGTTGACCCATGTGATTTTGGAAAAGAAACAGTATGTAAGAAAAATAGAAGAGCTCGTTTGTGCTAGTTGTGAGAGCTAGAGAAGTGCGACCTAGAGGGGAGTTATTGGAGATATTAGAGGTATTTGTGACCATAATGAAAGAGAATGAATTATTATATGATATTATATAATTTTATCAGGTATGGGTGAGCTAGGGAAAATGATCAAATCATCTTGAAGAGGAAGCATGTGTTCAAGGAAGGAAAGAGGGATGTTTTGAGCAAGATAAAGAGGAGAGCGAGCTTCATGGTGTCATATTCAGTTTTAGTAGCAAAAAATTAGTGGTGACAAAAAAATTTAGGTGGCTTAGTTAGTGTTTTGTCATATTCAGGGGTTATAGCCTCCTTTTGGGGTTTTTTCCTCACTAAATTAGAGGTTTGTGCTCCTTGTATGGTTGGTTCCCTATAAAACTAGGGGTCAGGGGCACCTTTTGGGTTAGTGCCTCACTAAAAATATTTTGTGATGTGTAATATTCATGATATTCCTTTGTTTTAACTAATATAAGAAGAGGTTCAATGATTTTTCTTCCCCTTGAGGTTTTCCCACTTCATATCTTGTGTTTATGTGTGTTATCTTGCTCTATGTTCTTGTGAATGGTTGTTCAATGTTAAAAATCTCGCATATGGTTAATGAATGATGGTTAATTTTGATGGATCACATAATTATAATAAATTTAAGTAAAAGTTTTATATGACTAATTCACCCCCACTTAATCATTGTGCTTCCAACATGTACATTATGTGGATGATCTTAGATTGATCCCTATATTTGAGCACCCTTTTGGGAACCTCTATTTTTCTCACACACACATTCAAAAAATTAATGATGTGTTGTGAATTTTATCAGAAAATAATGATATGTGATATTAGAGAGGAATAAAGGTACAAATTACTACCCAAATTGGGGTAAATACACAATCCAAGAATAAACCTCCACCATAAGTTGATGTTATGACATAAAATGTTATGTTGACATGATTACATGAAATTATTATGTGTATGCAAGGTGAGGTACAAACCACATAGGAGGTGGAAGTGAATATGAGGGAGAAGTAATGAAAATCAAACATTATGAATGAGATTTTTGAATTGAAAGATATTTTTTCAATGATGAATTAAGAAGTAGGGTTACCTTTTTTGAATACTTGTATCCAATAGATTCTAGAAGGTGTGAAAGAATATAAAGTTATGAGCTTGAAGGATTTTCTTATTGTAAGTCATAAGTGATATGCCAAGGAACTATTCTTAGAAGCACAAATAAATGGTTAAGATATGAAGAATTTATTGAGAGACATAATTTTTAAGGTAATTTTTTTATGAAATACATGAGAAGCATATGTTTTCACTTGAAGTTGCACCCTTTGGTAAAGCTAGGCTCAAAACCTTACTGAAAATGGAAAGAATTTCAAAATGTTGGAGAATGGCTCCTTCAAGGTCAATCTCTAGGTAAAAAGGCTAGTTCCTTTCACTCCAATTCACTGTAACTAATATAACCATCTATATCATCTATTACTAACTAGTTTTAATGTATGATATCTATAGAACTGGGGTTCAAAAAGATGAAATACTAAATAAAATATAAGGTGGTGCACCAAATTTAAATTGGATTCTCTCCTTGAATGAAGAATGAGAGGGAAAATTATAAATCCAAGACGGTAGAAATAATACACATTCAACTCGGTAATTATCAAACTATGATTCTCTAATAAGTGATGGAAAGGAAGGAAATCATGTAAACATAACTCACACATAACATACCATAAAATAATATGAATACAAGAACACAATAACAAAATTTAAAGAGTAAAAGGAAAACCACAAGATAAATATCATTGATTATAATATACACAATCTAGTATAATAATGGTGAAGGTAATGATTGCATAGTGTTAGAAAATTAATCTTAAGTAGGGTTTAAATCCCATCCTAAGTGTTCTTATATTTTTTATGTTTATATTACCTAGGGAGAAGGCCCTATCCTACAAAAATACATTAAGAACCAACCTTAGATAACATCGCTCATCTAGGATCTCATCAGAAAGCACCTTAGCGTGCATAGGATGGTGGAAGAGAAAAGAGAATTTTCTTCATTCCGACCCATCATTACATACCTTATAATCACATTCAAAAAAACTACTAAATCCTTATACTATCAAAATTGCCAACTAGTGGCTACATCATATATATATATATATATATATATAAACTAAATATTATCTATGTGGCCAAGTTTAATCATACACCTTATTCCCTTCCCTTAATATAGTTTGACTGTAGACATGATCTCAACATCTGAATCCTCATTCACCTATGCAGATTGAATGGATATTGTGAAGAGTACAAGTTTACATTCTACTCGCACATTTGAAACCAATAAATTCTAAGGAAAACTTGGAAATTGGTAAAATCAATACATGAAGGTACATGCCTTTCAAAAATTATAAAATTAATTCTTGAATTAATGAAAACTCCCATGAAGGGAGATGAAAAAGTGGTTAATTTTTTAGATAAAATTAAAAATATTAAATCTCAACTAGATGGATATAACTGATATTTGATTCGAGAAAAATTGTTTTACCTTACCATTAAAATGAACATCCATGAAATGTTTAGGAAATTCATTTCCATTTTAAACTCAAAATATCAAAATAAACAATATATTCCATATTTATCTACTCTTAGTGATCTCCTAATTCAGGAAGAGAAAGTCATGTCAAACTTTGATTCAAAGGAGAATGTTACTCCGGAACTTCTCACTCAAAATCATAAGAATAACTTTTCTAGGTCTAAAAATAAATAAAATTTCAAATCTAACTTTAAACCCCCAAGTAAAGATAAGAAATCAAGGAATAATCACCTAAAATCTAGATTTGATGGAAAATTTCATAATTGTAGGAAATTTTGACATAAAAAAGGAATATTGTAGGGTAAACAAAAGCAAAGAAATTTTCAAAATTTAGAAACAAAATCAACCAAATAAAAATAATAATAATAATAATAATAATAAATGTAATGTAGTTGCCTTACATGTTGCATTAGTTAATTCAAAATAAAACAAATGGATATTAGATAGTTGAAGACCTTTTATTTCTATGAAAGGTTTACAAGTTCATGAAGACACGAGAATCATGTGATAATTCATAAGAATAGGTTCAAGGCCATGAAGTGTGAATTATCTTTTGTTAGGTAGATGATTTTTCTTAGTGACCTAACTTGGTTTTGTGGTAATCATATTATGAGCATTAAGAACGCATTTGGAGATTTCTATGAGGCCGAGTATTCTAAGTTTGAAGATAAGATCTAGGTTTTCAAAAGGAGAGAGCTACATGAGTGAGTTATGTGAAGAGATTTTAAATTCCATTTGATATCAAATAATTTAATTATCAAATCTATATTGGTGGTCATTCCATTCTTAATATTCAAATTCAAGGAATAACTAAAGTTTTCAATGATTTTATAAATTATGTTTACTATGTTCCTAAACTAAAATGAATATGCTAACAAGTTATCTGTTAGTTCCCAATTTTACACCCCACGGATTTGGCAAAGAATTCACATATAAATTTCTTAAATATTGATAGAAGGCTTATGTGTTTTTATATTTGGGGACAATCTAACACTCTTTAATCACCAAGTCCTGAAATGACTAGGAGCAACGTAAAATGAAGTGGCTAGATCCTTCCACTTTTGGTTCTTCCTTGAACCAAGGTGAGAGGACCCAAAGGGTATCTTGAATGAAGTATGGATAATATGGTTTAATATCCTATAAATATTGGCAGGTCTATCTAAGAAAATTTTAGCCATAGATGCAATGTTCACTCACAGAGTTGTCACACAAACATTACATACACTTAATACATTAGACACAAGCTACTAAAGATAGACAAGATATGCTCCCAAACATAATTCAAAAAGGATACTATTAAAAATTTTAGATGGAATAATATTTGGTGATATTAAACTTCACAAATCATATCAAACACACTTACAATTTGCAACATAGGTGTAATTTGTAAGAAAACACATGTAAAATGAGCTAAGTTAATGTCATTTGCAGAGGTAGAATGGTACCGTACTTAGTTAGAAATGGGGGACAGTGTATATAAATGAGTGGAAATAATGGTGTTTACTAATTCAACATGCAACACTCAAAATTCAAAAAAATAGAGATTAAGATGATATAAATGTCAATGGGGCATTTGTATTCATTGGTACCAATTCTCGTAAATAATGCACATAATCTTTGGAATATCAATCACAAACACTTGTGCATGAGATTTCAATAAAACATTTATTTCTCAAATCAAAAAAACCCAAGATACACTTATGAGTTATAATAAATTATCACCAAATGATATCGCAAGAAGGATTTTAAAACCAAAAAAATATTGTAAAGTGACACTACGATATTGTATTCATTCAATAATTTGTCTATCATAAACACTAGGAATAATTCCTTTGTATTTAATTGATTCAATAAACATAAGATCACATAAAAACTTACATTCATTAACTATACTCTCATATATCTCAAAAATTATCTAGCTAAACATGGCATATAACTTTATATATTTCAATTTGACAAGGGAGACATGCACAAGATGCTCTCAATTCTTACTAATGACTATACAATGTAATCACCTTAGCTTAAACCCAAAAATTATAACCCTTAGAATGAATATCAGCCTTCATTCTTATACAAAAATTTACCCTAAGGGAATATACCTAGATTCCCTTCTAGAAAAGGTGGGATTGTGGTCCATGATGCACCAAAATAGATGAAGTAGTAGTTCCAAATAAAAATATTCAATATCGATTTTCCAGGTTAAAGTGGTTTTGATTGATGATTGAATCCATGGAGGAAAGAGAATATTATTTCTTTGCAACAAATTATTTTGTCTTTTTCTTCCCTATTATCACTCCATGCATGCTCATAGGAAAATTATGTTATGCTATGAAATCATTCCTCATGTGCACTCCCAAAGAGTTTGTTGTACATGTGATCATTTGACTTGATTTCTCCTTTTTAAACGAATAATGAATTGGAAAGAATAAAGAATGAGGGGGAATAAGAAAGAAAGCGGAAAATTAAGAAGTGTCAAGGTTGATTTTCTCATTGTTCCATTGTTCCTCTAGCTTTTCCTTGTATGCATCCAACCTTTTTAAAATTTCTAGAGCAAGATCTTCATCAGGCCCAGTATGATAAATAAATATTGTATCTTTCTCAGAAAAAATGTTGTCAAACTCAACTGAAATAACCTTCTTCTTTTTTTTAATTTTTTCCAATTTATTTATATGTCCTTCTAAATGAATAAACCTTTGAAAATATGAATAATAAAAATATTTTGAAGACCCCAACTCACCACCAATATGTTATTAAATAATTTCAATAAAATTATTCACATCTCGTAGCTCTAGGTGTGATTATCTTATATGGAAAAAAATTCTCAATATTAGAATCAATATCATCAATATACTTTCCTGCTTTATCCCTCATGTCTTGGAGTTTTCTTATGCAACCTCCTAAAGTGTCCATCCTTAATTTGATGGCTCTCCCATACTCATATTGCCTTCCTCTACAATCTAACACAAAATGCCTTCCTTTTCCACCAGCTCATCATTCATGGCAATAATGGCTTTGAGCTTTGGCAACATTCCATCCCAATACTCCATCTCATTATGATACTTTTCAATTTGTGCCTTAACAGCTTCAATTTTCTCTAACACTTGTTTATATCATTCAACTATATTCTTGAGGACCTTACTGCCTTTTCTAATCAATTCCTCTTCCCACTTCTATGTAGCCTTCCCTCAAGTCTTAAACTATCAACAATAATCAATGCATCATGGGTGATGGCAAAAACATATTCTTGTTTCTAAAATGAGGGTACAACCACTTTTACACATAAGTTGATAGTATGAAAAAAAAATTTGTCACATATTTCTTTGTTTCCTTATCTTTATCTATTTTCTAGAAGAGGCCTCCCATTGCAATTGTGACCTCATGTTATAGACCCTCGGGTCAATTTCTCCAATGGGACTTGTGTAATTTTATAATCAAAAGGAGTAGAATCATCTTTTAAAATGTAACCTTGTGGAGTAGAAATATCCACAAAACCTATCCTCTTCGCCCTTACCATATTTATTGACATAAGTCTAGCCTTTTTGGGTGCCCTAGTGGTCTCACAAAAATGACACTTTTGATGTCCACTTCCTCCAACTTCACCTTCACATTCTTATTCCTTAGGAGTGTTTCTCCCAACCATCCTTCACTTGGGGTATTTCCTCTCCTTATGTTTTTTTGTCGTTGTGAAGTACTTGGATGATACAAACCTAGAATTTACTGTATAACTCCCTAGACGTGCTGACACATCACTCAACCTAGACTGAGCACTCACCAAGTGTGCAAAGGTACCAGGTCCCTCTTTAGGATTGTTGTAGCAGGATGTTAGTGTGATGAAGGAAGAAACATATAGATTCATAACTAATCTATCATTCTACAATGTATGCTACTTTCAGATCTATGAAAGAACAAGCTTTAAACAATAATCATGACTAGAATCAATAACATGCACTACTCAATTACACATAGAATGAAACTTAGATTCAGCTAATATCTTCCATCTATTAATAAACACAGAAGCTCCTTACAATAATGTCAATTGATACCAATGCACGTATGGATCTGATATAGTAATTCAGTCATATGCGTATATCTCTATACCTTCATACTTCCATCTCACTCCCTCTCCTATCTACTATGTACCTCACATTATATATATAGGGTGGGAACTTTCCCTTCACCGCCTATCTATTCCAAAAAGAGGCCTCATGCTATTAATAGCCACGTGCCATTCACAGCATAGCCACACATGCAAGTGTGCTATCTATAGGAATCTTACATTTAACTGAAGTGTCAATCCTATTCTTAGATCGTCTCCATGCAAAATTCTTTGATCCGATCCTCCAAAATAGACAATGCATGTTGCACACATCTCTACATTGTTGGTGTGTTCCATACGCCATTTTCTAAAAATAGGTCATCATGCTCAAAATCGGCTAAGTCCTGAATGCTGAATTTGCCTTCCACACGTGGGTCCTTCCGTACCCTTAATCTTGGCCTTCTCTCCCATGTAGACTCCTTGTGTGTTCTCTAACAAGTATTCTCTGATCAACATTACCCCACACTAATCTCATTGTTGTCCCGACAATGGGTATTCCTCCAAAAATTGAAGTAAAGAATAGAATAATGGAAAGAATAAGAATGAAAGAATGTAGAAAAATAAATAATTTTTATGAGACAGATTTCCTCTCGTATCATTTTTCAAGATCAATTCGATACTCATCCTTTATTTCAGCCTCCAAAACTCGTCATTCAGCTTAGTGCTTGTTCTTCTTTTTCTAGAGATGTCCATAGCAATGGATTCTAACTCATCCCTCGCAATCTCTCCCTTTTCATTCTGCAGAACCAACACAATGTTGGAAATTGATGTCATTCTTCCTTCTAAAAGATCCATCTTCTGTGCAATTAGCTTCCCATGCTCTTCCAGCTGAGTCTTATGTGGTTCTTGTGCTATTTCTAGGGCCTCACGCTTCTACTTAACTATTGAAAATATTTCTACACAGCCCAATGGCTCATTCTTTATCTTTCTAGACCTCATTATTTTCTAGGGTATTTATATTGATAAGTGCCTCTGGAGCTATGCAAATATTTAAAGCCTAGTCTACTTTCTTCAATACTTCTTATAACACTTGCAATAGTCCTTCATAAGATGTAATCTTTGGCATCACTGACGCTTTCTCTCATTCTACATCTTTCTCTGTCTTCCTTGTCTCTATCATGTGCAGAGGTTCATCTTCAAGTACCAAGTCCACCAACTTTCCCACATAGTGTATCACTAAAGGAAATGGTTGTAGTACCTTGGCCTCCAAGTGTGGCCTTTCTCTGATGACATTGTCCCCAATCTCCTCTGTGATGTTGATAAATACTTTGTTCTTCTTCTACGTGAAGTCCCTCTCTTGTGTTATGCATACTATCTCTACATCCTTTGTCTTCATCTCCTCATGTAGCACTCTGATTGTTACATCTTTGTCCATGTTTATTCTAGCCACTTTAGTAGAAACCTTCACTAGTGCGTTGCTACTCTGCTCATTTGACAGACAAAAGGGCTTTACTCATGTCATGAGTCTAGCTTGGGGTGCCTTCTTCAGCTTGTCTCGAAATGCATGACTCTTCACATACATCAAATTCAGGCTCATCCATGTGGGTGTGCATTAACCATGATAGTTACTTTTGAGTGCACATAGTCACCATATCCTCATCCATTAGCTCCTAGCTAAATAAATCCTTCTATGCTAACGTGCTCCCTGAAGTAGGTGCATAAACATTTACCTACATCCTCTCGCATACCCCATGGCTAGTGGAATGTGCTCCCACTTTTCTTCTAGACCATTGTTGCTTAGGGACTTTAGCTTCCAAATTTGGCACTTACGTCTCCATGTCTTTAACATTCTCGTAGCTATCTCCTCCTCGGTCCCTTCTTGTCCTCTTCTCTTCTCTTTGATTCCTCATCATGTTCTTCTATTTTCTATGGAAGTGTAGGAGAATTAGGTGTGCTTTCCTCTGACTCTTCCACCTCCTCATCTAATTTTAGTTTCCTCCTTCTTTGTATGGTTTCCTCCTTCTATGGAGAGATTCTGGGTGATCTGTGCACCAAAGTTGGAGCATCACCTTGGGTCCTTGTTCTCCTAAACACCTTCTTAAATCTGTGCTCCCCTTAGACTCGCATTCAAGTCATCATTATCCCCCTCTTGTGGTTGAGGTGGTGTAATGGCATGCTCATCTTCACCCTTATTTTTAGGATTTATCCTACCTCTATGCTCCAAACCACCACTATCTTCGCGCTCCTCCTCCACTTCAATTAGATTTGTGGGCTTAAAGCGCTAGGATGTTTTCCATTGTATGATTTCCATTTGGTGGTGCTAGAAGTGCGAACTCACCTTCCAAATATTTTTTATTCTCCATCTTTGGCTTCACCAAGATACACCAATGTTGCCCCTACATCTCACTACACCCAAACTTATTGGCTTAGTATTCAACACCTCCGAAATGACCCTATCGGTGAAGGAACTTCTTCCAAAATACACATACTTCTCTCTCAACGTGAGGTAGTCATAGTCTACCTTATCTACATTGAATACTAGTCGGCGCGTGTCTATAAATCAGTGAATAGATGCTTGGAAATACCTTGTAGTGAATACATAAGGAAATTTACTCCAAGGGATCCAAACTCCATATTTCATTGGGAGTGCACAATACGAAATGCTTAAATATAGAAAACTAGACTTGTGTCCTAATACCGATACCGATGGTAGGTCCTTTGGGATGCACCACTCTTTTCCAAAATTTGTGTGGAGCCTGTCATACCATTTCTCCACCCTTTGCTTTACGTTGTATGTCATGGCCCCTTTACATATATACTTGTTGAACCTTTTAGCTGGTGACTTATTCTCCATGGGGTATTCCCATACTTTTTCCTTTGGCCCGTCTGGTACTCCAATTTCCATGAATACTAGTGATAGTAGAACAACCCCAAAGCTGATCTTCCTCCCGTGTGTGCTTCCTCGACTATTTGTTCTGCAATATAGCCTACAATATTATAGATTTCTCCTTCTAACATCTTACACGCAACATGTAACCACATAGTATTTACCTATGACCACCGCTCCTGATCATTCAACTTTGTAACAAGGTGTGTTGTTACTTGCACAACCAGATAGTTCTTCAATTTGTCTATATCCATACCACGCGGACCCTTCAAGTATCCCAACTCCTGTTTGGTCTTCAAGATCATGGCTTTATCTATGAGATCATTCTTTATGTCCTCTCTTGTGGCATTCAAACTTGTAACTGATGAGATAAGCACATCTAAGATTCTAACTCGTGTCCCTGCAAAGTAGAAGAAGTCCTCATGTGCTCTGCTCATGAGCCACTTATATAAGGGCTCATACTTCCCGAAATATCGAAGCACATTTAATTGGTAGACCCCACCCTTCTTCAAAAGCTTCTCACTTGCATCATCAAATATTGGCATGACATCTACAATACGCTTGTTCGTCCTAGCAGTGAGAAAGGAATCGAGCTCCTTCTTGTTCTCCACGGTCCTGTGATTGTATTCACTCACTTTGCTTTTTCTGATGGGTGAATCCCACTCTTGGCCAATGATGACTCCTTCTGGATATTGTATTTCTAAAAATGGCTTTTGAGTGCCATCTCTTCTTCCTCAACAACCACCTTCTTCTTTCCTTTTGCTACTCATTGCAACTACCTTCTTGGGTGCCATTTTTACCTTGCAATCATCTCCTCTATAACTCTATAACTTATGAATCAAACCCTAGCTCAATTCAATCATGCCCTAGGTGGAAACTTCGTGCCCTAACTCCTCTTTGCCTCCTTACTTCACTCAAACCCTTCACCACCGGGATGTAATCTTCTTTTCACACATATCTATTTATCACACTTGGTTTCACACCCTTTGCACCTTAACCCGATCACTCGGATCTTTGCAATTGGATCTTTCCTCAAATTCTCTTAGTCGCAATGGTAAAAATGAATCTACATCACATCCTTGTATAATTTTTTTCAAATTTTGATGCATTTATTGATCCTTCACCTACCAAATATCTTCTCATTTACTAACCAAATTCATTCATTCCACGTAGTACATCTTTGCGCCCTAGCTATAACCTTCTAGTGCGCCTTCCTACCCTCTAGTCACAGACTTCTCTTCATCGCGTACCCTTGTGCCCAAGTACCTCATCACTGTACCTTCTCTTGGTAGTTATCATGGCCTCTTCTTACCTCGCGTTATATTGTCCTTTCATTCATCTCCATCCTTGGTCACTTTTGAGAAGTAATCTTCTTTTGACTTAAATCACACCCGTAGCATCTTATTCCTTTCACCTTTTAACTCCCATGGTCTTTTACTTGGATAAATACAACCACCCCACACTAAAGGTATGTGCAATCCTCTGTGCATAAAAAAATTTCACATAGTAATTAGCTTCATGCATGCAAGCACACTTTACACAAGAAAAATAACTAAATTGACAAAGCATAGAGATAATGGAGGAAATACATTAAGGAAATATAGAAGGGAAACCCAATCTAGATGGAAATAATACATTATTACAAACACCAAGAAGTCTTATTTATGGTAGGGCTTTAGTCTACTCCCGTTAAAGTAATGGAGTAGTTGTGTTCCATCAAGTGCTTCTAACTGAAAGCACATGTTTCAAGTATGTGAGTGATGACATACGGCCCCAACCAATATACTTTGAGCTTACTCCGAATGGCACAAGAACATAGATTCATAAAGAAGTACCATTTTTCCAATCTCAAACTTCTTATCCCTTATGTTTCTATCATGTTATGCCTTCTTTCTACCTTGGCCTTTTCCTGCTTCTAACTCCATCATGCTATGGCTCATCGCTCATCCAGTTGAATCATCTTCTTGATACACTCTTCTAAATCCTATTCATTAGCTAGACCTCCCTTGCGCAATGTGTAAAGAAGGTAACATAAATTTGATAGGAGAACGGCTTCTACACCAAACACTAGCTAAAACGGTGTGGCTTTGTTCAATCTCTTATAAATTTGTTCTATATGCCCAAAGAATAGTTGAAACTTTTTCATCCCAATCCTTTCTTCTAACATCATAATTTTTTGTCAAAGTTTGGCTCAAAATCTTGTTGAAATCCTCAGCAATTCCATTTTCCTGAGGATGGTAGGGTGTAGTTTTATGGTGTGCAACCATAAACTCATCTAATAGGATCTTGATTGTCTCATTCAAAAAGTGTGTACCCCTATCACTTGTCAAGCTTAAAGGACATCCATATCTTGTAATAACATTCTCCCATAGAAACCTAGTTGTTGTAGCTATTGTACAGTCCTTTGTAGGTGCTACTTCTACCCACCGTGTGAGATAATCTATAAAACTAATGATACGGTGTGATCCAATCCTACGCGTGGATGGAAAAATAGGTCCTACAAATTCAATCTCCCATTTCTCAAATGGTTATGCGCTAGTAATTTATCTCAAAGGCATCTCATCTCTTTGCCCTAGTTTTCCTAGGTGCGACAATGATCACATACCTTACAATATTCTTTACAATCTTTATACAATGTCTCCCACCATAATCCAGCAAGTAGGATTTTTGGGTAGTTGCATCACCTACATAATGGCCTCCTACAATACCACCATGAGATTCTTCCATAATATCCTTGCGCTCATGCTTTAATACACAATGGCGTAATACTTCATCTCTTCCTAACTTGTAGAGATCGCCATTGATTAACATAAACGTGTCACGTGTATAGCAATTTGTTTCTTTTCTAATTCCTTCATTCCTTCTGGTGTTATACCAGTCCATAGAAAGACAACAATGTCTTCTAATTTTTATGGTGCACGTTGTAACCTATATAATTGTGCATCTGGCATGGTTTATTTAATTTTTTGTGCTTCCTCTCCTGAGTTGATTCAAGATAAATGGTCTGGTCTAGAATTGCTTTTCCCTGGCTTCACCACAATTGTGAAATCAAACTCTTGAAATAAGATTACCCATCTCGCATATGTGCCCCGTAAGATGGGATTGTTTGCCAATTACTTCAATGTCATGTGATTTGTATTAAAAATAAATGGTGTTGCTAACAAGTATTTTCAAAACTTGTGCAATGCATAGATCATGGACAAAGCTTCGCACTCTGTAGTTGTATAATTTTGTTCAGCATGAGTCAGCTTCCTACTAGCAAAACAAATTTTATGATCAACAATACCCTCTCCAGGTTGAGCTAACATAGTGCTAATGGCCATACCATAGGCATCCATATGCACATGAAATGGTTTATCCTAAGAGGGAAAGCGTAGAATGGGCACGGTAGTAAGATTCTCTTTTAATATCTCAAATGCATGTTGTTATGGATCTCCCTAATAAAATGTATATTTCCCCTTTAGTAACTCTTCCAAGGGTGCAACAATTTTGGCATACCCTTTTATGAATTTTCTATAATATCATGTATGACCTAAAAATTTGTGCACCTTGATTTGACTCGTAGTAGGCTCCTCCAGCCTATAATGACTGCAACCTTAGCTTTGGATCAATGAGCAAACCTTCCTTACACAGATTATATGTCCTAACAATTTTCTAAATGGTGTGGAAAATATGCACTTCTTAATGTTCAAAGAGATACTCAACTATCTCGCACCATTCAAACATTAAGCATAGATTTTCACAATGATCTTTCATAAGGCCATACACTTTCAATCATCTAGGTAGACTCGTAAGAAGTTGTGAATAAAATCTTTGAATGCCTCGAACAACTATGTGTGATAATATATCAAGCACATTTTTCAATCCAAAAGGCATCACAGTATAGGCAAAACTACCCCATTCAGTAGTAAATTTTGTCTTTTCTTTATCCTCCTAAGCAATCCTAACCTGATGATACCTAGAAAACCCATCTATGAAGGAATATATTTCACGCCTTGCCATGCCTTCCAATATTTCCTCAATGAATGGCATAGGGAATGGATCTATTACACATGCAACATTCAACTCCCTGTAGTCCACACATATTCTAATTCATCCATCCTTCTTGATATTGATCACCATTGGGCTAACCCATTCTGACTCATCAAGGGGTTTGATAATTCCATATTTCAACATTTTATCAATTTCTTCTTTTACCTTTTCGCGCAAATTAGGATTCATTTTGTAAGGCCCCTTTCAGAATCGAGTGTGCACCATCTTTTAGTTTTATCTTCATTTCCCCAAGTGATTTATGCATGCCTTTAAGTTCATGATACCCTCAAGGGAATAAGTCCTGATAATCCCTGAGTAACTCAATGATATTTACTACCTCTAATTCTAACCAATAGTCTCCAATTATGGCCTCCTTAGGCTTAGCCTCTCGAACCTATATTCACCTTCTTTGTCTTCATGGGTTCATGATAGGCATGCATATCCTTTTATGCACTATCCAAGACCTCATGCACCCTTGTGAATGTTCAATATACAAGTTCTCAACTTCCTCATCATCCACAATGTAAACCATATTTATTTTCTCTTTCTTAAGGCAAGCGCGTTCAAGTAGTATGAACTCCATTTCTTCTTCCTTCTCAAAACACACTCCAGACTCTATCTCACCAAATAATTCCTGAATATGCTCTTCTTCTTTGCATTATCTTCCATAGTTAAGCACTTGATAAATTTTGATGCCTCTTCTATTGGAGGTTGAGAAGAAAAGTAGTCAAAGGTCTAGATCATTCCTATAGTCAAATTTTTCCAGTTTCTAGTCTCTTGATGTAGTTTTGCATATACATACCATGCACATGTGCATCCTTGTAGCATAGAGTACAATCTATGCACCCAGAGTGAAGGTGGTAATGATTCTTGTCCTATTTTCCAGAGTCTCTCACACTGCTAAATGTGATGTTGAATAGGTTGATCACCATTATAAGTGCAGATCTGCATAGGTGCATTATTCCTTACAAACCTAATAGATAGGGAAATTCCAATCTCTTCCCATTCTATAATATTATCTCTGTGGACTACCCACTAGTGCACACTGATGTCCCATGTAAGGTATATACTAACATATCTCTTCTCTTAATTTGATCTGATCCACTGTGTTTCCATGGCTTTCAAAAATGTAGGAAGATCTTTTACCCCTGTATACCAAGGTATTGTGCTACCTATCCGTCGACCGAATGAAGTCCATTCTTGCATGTGTAACCACACTTTTTACTTTGTGCCCTACTAATTCATATGTACCATGAGCCCAATTTTTACAAGAAATACTCGTAGTATCACTAATATAATGAGAATCCTCCCACTATAGGATACCTTCTTTTGATGGCTCATTTACCTCTGGGTCCTAAATAACATGTACATAAATTTTGTTTAAGTCCTCCTCACTTAGAGGCTCAACATATGGTGTAGACTTCCCATCTGTGAAAGGTATTATAACTCTTTCATCCTTGTTCTCAAAGCTGATATACCCCTTATTGAATCTTGAGTCAATTATTCGCATAACACCAAGGGCATCTAAGAAAGGCTAGAAAATTGTCCACTTCTGCAAGTGCTAATACCTCAAAATCCCCAAAGTGAACTTGGCCCCTCAGATGGTTATAGATGCATCCTTCAAAACTCCTATGGGAGTAGCCTTATTCCAGTTTGCCATAATCAACACATTAGATGATGGATGTAATGAAGGCCTCCCCATTTGTACCCATGCATCTAATATAAGCACATTTACTTCCACACCTATATCAATAAATATGTTTCTCAATAGCCACCCATCCATAATAGCATTCAAAGTAATTTCCTTGTCATAGTCAATGCTATCAGGGGGAATATTTGCATGCAAGATCTGTCGTCCGATCTCAAGACTTGCATGTGAAGTGTTCCCCTTTAACCAACTTCCTAATAGTGGGATAATGTTCTCCTAGCGCAACATTCTAGCACACTTCTCACAGATCATCGATATCAGTTTGGACTATCTCTAATGCTTTCTTCTACTCCTTTAAGTATTGTATCTCACCCTAAAGATTCCTTAGTACTTCTATGGTATCCTGGTAAACCTCCTTCTGATGAGCAGGATCTGGGTACCTTGCATGAAAACCTCCTCCTTAGTGATCAGAGGCTTTGGGTGCAATGCTTCTCTCGACATGTTGCTTCAAATGTGTAGTAATCTTTACTATCAATACCTCAAGCCCTTTTTCTATCTTTGGCATCCACTAATCTTCTACCATGTGTTGGTAACTAACCATCCCAATGCCTTTTTTTCTTTCTTATGTTGCTTACTCAGATGCTTATATAAGTATGGGCACTCTTCATAGCTATGGTTCTTCTCGCAGAAAGAAAATACAATATTCTAAGGACATTCACACCTATAGTGGTTAGGAGATCCACACGTATAACATGTTCCACGAGGGAACTCACCTCTTCCTCCACCATGGCCTCATCCTCCATATCCACCACAATATCCACCTCCCTTCTACAACCTCCTTCAAAACTCCCCTCATTCCTATCATAGCACATTCGATTATGATCCCAATCCTAGTGCTCATTTTTACCCTTAGAATTATCTGTTACACTTGTCTATCATACCCCAATGTCTATACCATCCTGATCTCGACCAATCAAATGAAAATCCTCAATATCATGGGTCATGGACCTGAAAATCTTACAAAAGCAAGATACATTATTCTTTATCGTGCGTTGTAACAAAGGACAGTGACTAGCATCATGATTCAAATTATAGATCTCACAATCCAATAGTAATGAGTGTATAGATCTGCAAGGGAAACTATCCTTGGTGTGACCTTCCACTTCACAATCTATACACCAAATTCCTGAGCGCGTTTCATGGGCTGAATTTTTGATAGCTTCTCTAACATCTTTTCCATAGTTGTAATCTATGCCTCTAAGAATGGACTAATGCCAGTGTCAATGCTCCCAACTACCTTAAGCACACAAATATGCCTCCAAAGGCTTTCATGCAGATCAATGTATGTCTTATGTGATAGTGCCCTTCTAAATGGTGTAATCAATCCTCCAATGAACCATTGTGCATATTGGATAGCATGAATATCATAAGATAGCTTAGATAGAAGTGTCTTAAAATAAGCATCATACTCACGTACACTCTTAGTAGTTCCTTGCTTGATATCCTTGAGCACACTAATACTCTTTTGCTCAAACTCAGGGATATGGAACTCTTTCAAGAAAGCATCTTTTAATTCTACATAATCCATGAAAGTTTGATCGGGTCAAACTTCCTATACCATTGTGCACATGTCCCCGTAATGTAGTAGAAAATTAACTTTCCTTACGCTCAACAAATTGATACCTTTATCATGCCACAAGATCTCACACATATGCACATGTTCGGTAAGATCCTCTATGCCTATATACTCAGAAGACGCAAAGACATCTTCTCCATATAAATATTTTGTGGTTGTTGTGGACCTTGACCACCTGATCCGTAACCTCCTCGTGTTCCCTCTCGCCTCCGTAACCACTACGAGATCCACTAGAACTAGAACCACCTATACCTCCTGATCCTCCACCTGTAGTAGGAATATGACCTATAGATGTACTCCCCTATGCTCTGATAGTAGTACTATAATGAAGCCCTACATTCTGTGAGGTAGTTCCACTTCCAGAGGTGAATCCAACATTCTAGCGCACTCACATTCTATGTGGATGATGCACTTAAGGATGTTCCTCCAAATATCATTGAAGTCATATATCCTGCCATTGATGTACTTGCTCCCTGACTTACTCCTACTCTCCTACTTCCCAAATTAGCTTTCTAGTTACTTGTCATACTAGCTACTGGAAAACCAAGTGCAATGGCTACTTCACTAGGTGGATTAAGATGCACTCCCGAAGTCCAGGGAATCTCTATTAGTGCACTTCTATGCGAGGCTAGGGGATCTCTCACATGTTTTCCAAGATGGGGATTTCCCGATGCTCTGCTCCATGTCTTCTACATGATCCTGTAAATCCTTCACAAGCCATCTCTCTCCTCAATGCCATACTTTTTGCAACGTAACTCTACTTATCTATCTCCCTCTCACGTGCCTCATTAAACTTAAGTTGCCTTTCCTCTCTCTACCCGTCTACCACTAGGTATGCCATCTTTCACCAAACCTATTCCTACCCTCGTGCGTGGTGAAGTTTAATTAGCCATCGGTTTACTCTCCAGGTTCAAAGTTACCATCAAAATTTTGATCGTCAACAGAATACCTCACAAATATGCTCCTCTTGATACCGAAAAAACTGAAATTTAGCTACCTCTCGGGAAAGAGTACGGAAAAATTGAATATTCCGTAGAATATAACTATTTAGAACACCATGAAACCATGTATCCATAGTGCAATTCTAGATCAAATCAAAGCATCATAAGGGCCTAAAATTCTTCCCGTCTAGACAAGTGTGTGATACCTCTAATTTTTCCGAGATGCATAAGCAGTAAGCCACTTGTATAATTCTACTGGAAAGATGGTGAAAAATCTCTCATATAAGTTGTCATATAGATTCTATTCTACCCAAGTGCATGCGTTAAACTCAGATCCACCGTTGAACCATTGTGCATATTCTTCCTCCGTATCATGCATCCATTCCTCAATACTTTCTAGAGTTAATCGATGCGTCTTCATCATGAACCATCCTGAGAACAATTGAAAAGAGGTCCCAAAATGGAACCAATGATGCAGCCTAAAATTTACCATATAAGTCCCTAGGTGTGCTGGCACATCACTCATCCTAGATTGAGCACTCACCCAAAGCGTGCAAAGGTACCAGGTCCCTCTTTAGGGTTGCTATAATAGGATGTTAACATGATGAAGGAAGAAACATATAGATTCATAACTAATCTATCATTCTACAATGTATGCTACTTTCATATCTATGAAAGAAAAAGCTTTAAATATTAATCATGATTGAATCAATAACATGCACTACTCGATTACACACAAGAATGACACTTAGATTCATCCAATATCTTCCATCTATTAATAAACATATAAGCTCCTTACAATAATGTCAATTGATACCAATGTGTGTATGGATCCGATACATTAATTCAGTCATATGCGTATATCTTTATACCTTCATACTTCCATCTCACTCCCTCTACTGTCTACTATGTACCTCACATTATATATATAGGGTGGGGAATTTCCCTTCACCACTTATCTATTCCATAAATAGGCCGCATGCTATGAATAGCCATGCGTCATTCACAGAGCATAGCCACACATGCAAGTGTGTTATCTATAGGCCTCTTACAATTAACGAAAGTGTTAATCCTATTATTAGCTTGCCTCCATGCAAAACGCTTCGATCCAATCCTCCAAAATAGACAATGCATGGCACGCATGTCTCTACATTGTTGGTGTGTTCCACACACCATTTTCTAAAAATAGGTCGTCACGCTCAAAATCAGCTAAGTCCTGAATGCTGAACTTTCCTTCCGCGCAGTCCTTCCCCGTCCTTCTCGCACCCTAAATCTCAGCCTTCTCTCCTGCAAGTGCGGACTCCTTATGTGTTCTCTAACAAGTATTCTCTCGATCAACATTGGAGCAACCATAATTTCTTGTAAATTAGAGAGTGTGAGACTAGAATCTAGAAATTTTTCTTGTGGGGTTTCTACATTCTATTTTTCTTGCACAACAAAGGGGTGTGAGATAGTTTCATTATTTAATCCTGCCACTTTAATATAAACCCCTAGTTCTTTGGATGGAGCTCACTCTTTGACTAGATCTTCTTGTTTCCCAATTTGATCCCTAGTCTTCATTTCTTCCATAATTTTTGTAACTTCATGAGTTATAATTACTCTTTCATCTTCTTTTAAGGCTAATTGGAGAGATCTATTGATACAAGTTTTTCAACCTCGGTGGTTGGATTTCTCTCTATCTCCTAAGCATTTACTTCTCCTTTACTCTTGTAATCTGCGTCTATGATAGATTTTTGAGACAATGTTGGACACTACCCCCATTCTCATGTTGATACAATTTGAGTGGGTTCTACGACATCATGTAGGAGATGGTCAACCCCAACATTTCGATCTAAACCATGCAACAAGTTAGTAAAAAAAAATTATGATAAGGCCTCTGTAATTTACTCTCCATAACTTCAATTGGTACCACCATCATTTCTTGGATAGTAGTTGTGGTAGAGACCTTTAGTGTTGAAAAAGTTGGAGTGGTATCAACCATGTTTGGCTCCTCTGTTACTTTGGAAGGCATCTTAGGGCATGTGGTAGCTCTAAGAATGGTTGTACTAGAAAATTATTTTCTAGGTGTCACCATATTTACTTTTGTTACCCTTACAAAGTGCTTGAATTTTGACTCATCCATGGGTACAACACTCAATTTTGGATCCATTCCTAATCTCTCTAGAGATATTTCTCCTTTCATCCTTTTCTTACTTCATAATCCTTTAGGACTAGAATAATTTTAACCTACCTAAACTTCCTCATGAGAAAAATACACTTTGGTATTTGAAGTGTGAGGGGTCATGTCTTTAATTGGAGTGGCTTTAGTGATAGGTGCACCTTTCATTGTTTTCATCAACATCTCCTCTTCCTATTTTTTTAAATGGGATACGGGAGTTCTGTATTACTTGTTTTTGCACTTAATTCCTCTAATACTCCATATGTTGGTCCCTTAGCAGAAATTTGAGGTTATTTTTATTTTAGTGGGTCCAAATTAGATTCTCCCTTCAAAAAGGTGGAATAACATCCTTAATTTCCCCATATGTCATGTATTCTCTTAATACTTTGTAGTATTCTAAATACATAATTAAACACATTTGTTGATGATCCAAG
This sequence comes from Taxus wallichiana var. yunnanensis, assembly GCA_018340775.1. Classification (NCBI taxonomy): domain Eukaryota; kingdom Viridiplantae; phylum Streptophyta; class Pinopsida; order Cupressales; family Taxaceae; genus Taxus; species Taxus wallichiana. The sequence goes on from CM031234.1 coordinate 84,779,367, forward strand.
AGAGATTTCTTCTTACTATATTATTTTTCCTCTCATTAAGATTAGTTGGCTCTTGTTTTCTCCAATCGAGGGGTGCCACTAGCTGAGTAATCATGTTCTATTCAATAAAATACATGCTTACCATCCTCTTATAATTTGTCAAAACCTCAAGGATAATTACAATTTTATAATCAATAACTCTATACAGAGATTCATTCAAGAAATATCCCTAAGTCTCACCTCCTCCTTATCCCTACAGTTTATCTAGTAGTCCTCATGGTAAGGTTCATGTTCATAAGAGTTTCCAAAGACTACATTCATTAAATAATTGATGTCATAATTTGGTCTAGATTGGAATTTATGCATGATAAATCTAATCATCTCAAAGCATCTAAGAGTTTATAATGAACCACTTTGTAGGTAATGTGTATCTCCCAATAGTGAACTTAACATTAGTATTATGCTTCCCTGATATAATTTTTTTGAACTTTGGAAAGTTATCTTATAACTCAAGAAATGCCCATTTATCATCTAAGTACCTAGGAAACATATATGGAGTGCCTTAGAATCCACTCACCCTTATGTATATGAAAAAAATGGAATTAAATGAAATAACATCCAAATTCATTGATTTCTTCTCTAGCCCTAGCTTACATCATATATTTCTCGCATTCAAGTTTAAATAGGAAAACGATAGGAGAAAATAATGCATAATGGGTCATCCTCGTAATCATGCTTCTCACTTTTTTAATTTGAGATGAGAGTAGACATCATATACCATATATTCATAGAATTCCTTGACCCTTAGAATGATAATAAATGACTTGTGGCATGCCACATTATAAACAAAATAAGAGGTCATGTAAAATTCACATTTTTGTCTAGACCTCTCATGAATCTATACTACCATTTTGATAAGTTGATCATGAATAGAATTGTTGATAAATTCTCCATAGTGAATTTTCTTTGAAGTGGAGGATGATTTGGATATGCTTGAACATACAGTCATGAAATCAATAAGCGATTCATTACCCATAATTCTACGTAACATGGTGATGAGGTCTCCAACTTCTTCAATGAAGTCATCCCTAGTCTGTCTCTTAGAAATCCTTGTAGCAGAAATACTTGGTTTCAAAATCCCCTAATTATTAATTATCTTTGAGAACTTAGCATGATGAGTAACCCACAAAGGACCTACTGATTAAACCATTACATCTAGAACTTCCTCCCATGCAGGAAGTCCCAACATTTTATGAAAATTTTATGGCGTCAAGGAAAAAAAATTAGCTCCACTTTCTTCAAGCACCTCCCTAATTTCTAGATTTTAATTCTTCACACATACCCAAACCAGTTGTGGGTACTGAATTGAAAGGGGAAAGTAACAGCTAAGGAAATATCACTTTATTCAATTGAGGCCATGAGCTCATTCCTATCGGCCACATGCAACCTCTAAAAGAACTCATTGAGATCGAATTGCCTGCATTTATGTCAATTACTTAATCTATATAAAATTTAATATGGGAAAAGATAAGTGTTCCATATAATTGAATATTCATGGAATCCAATGTAGTGTAAAAATGATCTCTTGAGAATAAAGGAACAAGGAGAAAAAGTTATTAAAAAAATAACTTGTTTCTCAACTTGACAAAAACATGCAACACAAGAAAAAGGAAAATATATCACTTAAAAATAATCACCCATTCATAAACACAACTGCAAATTCTAGTTCCATGATGAAAGAGGACGTCATAACACCAAATCCACTTCAAAAATAATCCAATGCAGCTCATCCATAGGATCTAGGGATTTTTTCTCCCTTTAAGGCTCTAGAATGCTTGACAATCTTGAGTTTCAAATGCAAAAGTCGGGGACGTAGAAAATTATTCAACATATTGTACCTCGCACCTATTCATTAATTGAGGACATACTCCATAATATTTCATATTTATATTTGTTGATCCTTAGCTCAAGTTTTAATGTGTTCCATACATGTGGACTGTTTGGTAGGTAGTAGAGGTAGGGGAGTAGTTGGTAGCTTTAAAAACTAAAAACATGTAATTTGCAATGTTGCAAGGAATGTTTAGTGTTGATGTTATATGACAACATGTTACATGTCCTTTCTTGGGCCCAAGAGATGTGGGCGAAACTTAGAACTTAGCAGAAAATATGAAGTTACAAACTGCCATGTTGTAAAGATGATTTTTGATCCAATGCTACCAGATCATGCCATGTGTCCTCAACCTTCATGCTTCAGATATGGGGGAGTAACTTACAACATTGTAAAAACTATAGAGTTCAAAACTACAAAGCAACATAAACTTCCCGCCCAATACTTGTAATGTTCTTCGAATATTCCCTTTTTGGGCCTCAAAAGTTTCTTTTTAGTTTGCAACTTTGCAAAATTGAATAACTACCTATTATAGTCACTAAATCATGCACTTTGAGTCAATATTTAGTCTCGGTCTCATACTACTATTCATATGGTTTTTGAGTGAAGAAAGTACTAATTAACCCATGTCCTTTGGACATTTTAATTTTCTTTCTGTCATCACTTATAATCCTCCGACCATACTTTCCCAATTTTTTTTTTCATTTTACATTATTCCTATTCCTAAATAGGGTGCCCAGCCAAGACTAGGGTGCCTCAGTGCCCCGGTCACCTCTAGGCACCCCGATTCAATTTTTACTTTGCTTCCGTATTTTGGGTAGTTTTTATCTATTTGAGATTTTCAAATTTTTATGTTCAACATTTCCAAGGTTAATTACGAAATTAGAACAATAAAACCACATAAATATAAAGTTATTAGACCATAATGAGAGACCAAGCACTAAGCACTTACTATCACCATCTAAAGTTACATCCATCAAAGGTACCTAAAGCTACAATTGCATCCATCTAGATTCATCACAAGGCACACGAGGTCGATTCATCTACATCACACTTCATAGGAGGGAAGTCTATTGTTTACATGCACACATTTACTACATTCTACATCTAGATATTTTCTCACTAATTCAAAAGCGTGACTAGCACAAGAGAAACCTAGGGTATGATTTACACACACACACATAGAACTACATCAAGTCTGAGATTTAGTGCAACACTCAGTTAGTAATTCCACCATTGTGGCCATTGAGGATAGTTTGACCCCTTCATTTTCATCTTTCTTTTTAGTGGTTTGATACTTGTTTTGGTTTTTTACAATTCTCTCCTTCATATTTGGTTTGTAGTGACATCCATCGTAGTTCAGTAAAGTTAGTGTGACAAGAAGAAACTACGGGAAAACATTCAGTGACACATTAGAGGAGGGTTTTAGACTATTTCTGTAGACCAATGCACCCATATCTCGGATCGGGGAACCCATAGGCACCCATGTCCCTCTCCGTGCACCCTAGACCAATCAAGGATCTAAAATATGTGCTTTCTCGAGGCTTCTATATGGTCTTTTCCTCCTTCATTTACATGGTTCACATAATGACACAACCTCAAACCTTCATCAAATTAGCTAAGGAATTCCTAACCCCTCTTGCACATTAGGGTTTTACATTTCTATTTACTTAGTTGCTTGGGTCACTTTCTTTATTTTATTTAGCTATTATTTATTGCTTTTCATAGCATTAGATTAGGCTAGGATTTCCCATTTTAGCATAATCACTTATAAGACTCACTTACGCTTAGATGCTTAGAATATTCCATTTTCGGGCATCAAAGGTGACATTGTAGAGGTCTCAAAATCATAGGAATGAAATATTGTAGAAGTGCACAAGACATAATTTCATAGGTAAGGGGCTTCATTTAAAGAATCAATTATACCACCAAAGCCATTAAGACCTCTATCATGCCCCTTGAAACCTATAAATCAATAAATATACAAGAAACATTAAAGTGTCACTCAATATGAATGATTGACCAAAAATAAAATGGTTTACTCAAGTATGAATCTTGGAATAGTGTGAAGTACTACAAAAATGCATAACCGAGGAGAAAACACAAAAACATGACAAGAAACCATGGGGCACATGGGATATACATGATTTATATATAGGATTAAATAAAGCAACAAAATTGGCTCTTGCTTGAGATGGACACACCCAGCGGGTGTCACAAGAACCATAGAAGCACTCATGGATGAAGTATACCAGATACCTAATCCACTAAAGAGTCACATAACACACATCTAATCATGTATAATTTGGAATAACCTAAGCTCAAAAACTAACAAAAAATTATCAGACGGGATTAGAAAGGGAATAGAAAAATGAACAAAACAATAATATGAACAACATTATACACTATACAAAAATACACAAGGAAACAAATTTTCAATCCAAAAAGTGCTTTATATATGTGCCATTAACAGGTATCTCAAGAAATTGTACTTCCAAATTTCTTAATAAAAAGGTATTTTCTCCTATTAAGATATCTATGGAGTAAGGACCCATCCATAGTGCTTCAAACTTGACATGTTTCCCTATATCTTCATGTTTGTTATCCCATAGGAGAACCAAATCACCAACATGGAAGTTTCGTGGATTGAACTTCTTATCAAATATTTTCTTAAGTTTTTTCGTTGAATTTAATATGCCTCTAATGATATTCTCTTTTGACCTCATCAAACTCAATGATCTAGTTGATATTGCCAACATAAGGATCAACACCCTCTCCATCTCCCATTTGTTGCATGAATTGATAAGTGGAGAACTACAAATAAAGAGGCAAGAGTTATTGAACACCATAAAACAAATCAAATGGACTCTTTCCAGTGGATCTCTTTACTATAACCCTGTCATCCCATAAGGAAATTTTCAGCTTTTCACCCAAATTTCTTTTGTTTACCTCCAATGTTCTTCTGTTTATTTTGAGAAAGTTTCTAGTGCTTGATTTAGCTTGCCCATTTCCCTGAGGATTTTAATTGGAATCATATGTGAGGGTTATTCCATAGTCATCACGCACAGTTTCCAAAGGTTTGGCTATGAAGCTCATAGAATTATCTACAACTAGTTTAATAGGAACATAAAATCAGTAAATGATGTTTCCTTAAATAAAATCCATAATTACATGATGTGTGGCCTTCTTTGTGGGGATTGATTCAACCCATATAGTAAAATAGTTTCTTTCCACTAATATCCATTTGTGGCATCATTGGAAGGATATGAAATTTCACAAATAAAATATAACCCCCATTGTTTAAAACTATCATTTACTGAGATAGGTTTGCAAGGGGATATATCTTGAAGATTTCAATCTTTCGAGAAACGTTGGCAATTTTCACACTTTCTTACTAGTTGAGAAACATCCTTGAAAAGAGATGGCCACCAGTACCCAACTCTCAAAAAATTGTGAGCAATTAGCACCTTTGCAACATAGTGACCACCACATAATCCCTCATGAAACTTCTTAATTACCTTAGGATATTTATATTTAGTTATACATATTAATAATATCCCTTCAATACTTTTCCCATCTAATCCAAGATCTATCAAGATATAATTTTGGGACACTAATTTTAATGTTCTTCTTTGATTCTTATCTAGGACTATAGGAAAATTTAAAATTTGTAAATAATAACATTTTCCTGGTACTAGATAGATGCACTTATTTTCCTATGGGGGTGTTTCTCATCATTATCAATTTTTTGTACTTCAACAACTTGTAGGTTTGCTTTAGTAATTAACCTTTCCAAACCAGACCCTCTTACTAGCTTAGTGGTCTAGATATCCATATCATACTCCTAAAGCTTATTGACCCACCTAAACTTTTTCTTAACATCTCCATTTGTGTAAGGATATCTTTAACCATAGTATGTGGTACATAGGTAATGAACCTTAAAGTTAAAATGTAGGGATTGAAACTTTTGGTATCTTTTACTAATGAAAAATCTTGTTTCTCCATAATTGAATACTTAAATTAATAGGTATTTCATGACCCTCATCATTTTTTTCCAATAAGAAATGGTGAGCTCATATACAAAGGAAAATATTTTTAAATACTTTTATAAGCAGGATCGCCAATACAAAGGAAATCTTCAATGCATATTTTACTCCTTTAAAATCTTAAAATACCTAATCACCCCACTTAATAGCATTATCCTTTTTCAACATGTTTGTGATAGGTAAAGTGATCTCAACAAAATTAGAGATAAACCTCCTCAAAAATTTGATCTAACCAAATAAGGATTGTATACCCTTATTAGATTGGGGGATGGGCACCCTATCAATTGATTCCACTCTTTCAGGGTTAATCATAAACCCTTCACGAGACACAATGTTCCCAAGAATTTTGTCCTTTTTCACTCTAAAGTGGCATTTCCTTGGATTCAATGAAATTCCAAATTGTCTACATCTAATCAAGATTTTTTCGAGGTGTTCCAAATGATCACCCTTCTTACTAAAATAAATAGTTTTGTCACCTTGATAGAATAATATAAATTCATTAATAAACCTAGAAAATACAACACACATGGATCTATAGAAAGTGGCCCTTGCATTAATCAACCCAAATAGCATTCTGATATAAACATAAGTTCCAGATAAAGTAGTGAAATTATTTTTGTATTGTTCTGATTCCTTGACCACCACCCAATTGTCACCAGAGAAACCATCCAAGTAGACAATAATTCTAACCCTATTACCTATTACAAGAGGTTGTCCATATTTGTAGTGGGTATTTTTCCTTAGTGAAGCCTTATGAAAATTCCTAAGTTCCACACATAACTGATGTCCCCATTCTTCTTTCTTACTAGAACCAAGTTGGCAACCCAAGAGGAATACCTAGTGGGTTAAATAATACCACCATCCTTCATCTTCTTGAGTTCCTATTACATTTTTCTTGTAAGTATGGGGTTTATTGGTCATTTATTTCTCTTGAAAATATTAGTATGGGGATAAAGGGGTATCTCATGTTGGAAAATATATTCCCTATAAGATTTTAATTTAGAATATGACCAAACTAGGCAATCATGATAATTTTTTAGTAATTTAGTATAAGCTTATTTTTCTTCTTTATTTAAGTTTCTTCCTAACCAAAATTTCTTGGTATCTTGACATGTGCCTAGGTTGTATTCAAAAATATCTCTTGGTATGTGAGTTTATCTATCTACAACTCTGAAAGCACTATCAAAGGTAGATTTAAGGTTGACTATCCCCTTGGGATTGTATTTGTCTTTAATTAGATCACTTCCTTCCCAAACAAGGTTTATTTTCCATCACATACTTCTATCATAGGTTCTATATCAATCAATTGATTTACAAACTCACCTTGACATCTTATTAATCTTTTCATATGTCATTTTTTTCAACACTTGTCAATGTTGAAATTTTGTCGAGATACAAAGGTATGACCAACACTTCAGCCTCTCAAACTTACAATATGGGAAAACATTTTCATTATCATGCCGAGGGGCCAGACCTCCAACCTATCAACTACTACATTAAAACTCCTTTCTTGGTATTCAATATTAAAAGATTCAAATACTTCAATCAAATCCCATTTTACATTCGTTTACTATTTTAACCTCTAATTTTTGGTCACATATAATTTCTTGATCTTCTTTACAACCAACTCTAGTCACATTTCACAATTAGGTCCTTAATCCCATGCCTCGAAGAAATCCTCAACCCAAGTAGGAGTGATTCATATTCAAAAATGTTTTTGGTGCACTCAAAACTCAACTTGAAGAAAAATGGAGTCATGGCCTAGGGATGTTAATACAACACCAACTCCATTTCTAAAGTTGAACATGATCTATTAAAAACATGGTCTATGGAGCACTTTGGGATCATGTAACTAAACATCAATGTCAAGGAACTGATCATTAAAATCAATTCCCACAAAATAATTCAATTCAATTCCAAATTGGTATAGAGGACCTCATATGAAGCATTCATGGGGTCCTCTATCAAGTATAACATTTTGTCCTCCCTATGAAACTTTACCATCTTTCCTCTAAAGGTATGGTGGTAAAATACATATCCATCCACACACTTCCTCCTACACTTTTTTCTCATTTCATTGACAAAAACATCCCCCATTTAGTAGGATAATTGACAATAACAACATTCATTATTAATAATTTCCATGGATGTATTGGAAGGAAGAGTAACTGCCTTTTTAGATGGAATATATTCCCTTAAAGTAGGTATAATGAGGTGGTACTTGGACTAGAAACATGGTTTTTACATGGTACACGTTTTTAGACACTATCCTTGGGAACATTTGTGAGGATAGGAATTTTTGATTTGGAGGTTAGGGCAGGTCCCTTGACTTTCCTATTCCTTAAGTTATACTCCTTTTCTTAGGGAAAAACTACATTTATCACATGTTCCCTATCCTTCTTAGAAGGGACTTCCCCATCATACATTTTTATCATTAAAGCCCTTAAATATTCAAATTTATGACTAAGAAATTCAAAATATTGAGCCATATCAATTTCAACATTAATTTTAAAATGGAGAGAACATGCCTTGTTTACATTGGTCTAAAAATCACTAACAACTGATAACATAGAGATCAGTAGAAGATGATCCCTTGTTCAAGGTTTTCCTAATGTCAATGACACATGCATCACTAAAATCAGATCCAAAAACATCATCATCTAGAGTTGAATTCCCATAAGGAACAGGAGGTAGTAAGCATCTATCACACTATTCAATGGTGTGTTCCTCTTCTACAACTACAACTCTTTTTACTAATAGATCAAGAACTAATTTTTTTGTCTATAAATTAATGTTTCTTATCACCTTAACCCACATTTTTCTTTCCTCTATCATCAACATTGTGATCCCATTTTGGATGATTCACAAATTATTTTTTCCCTTGATTCTAATGTTTCATTTGAGGGTTATGAGACAAACCTTTCTCTTCTCTAGCCAAATTATAGGAAATTTACTTGACTACTCTAGCCAAGGTCTTGAATACCTCCTCAAGATCAGTGGATTTACTTTCTTGAGGCTTATCTGGATTACTAACACCCTCTCTCTTTAGGGGCTTACCAATATCCTTGATATTATTCTCAATCTGAATTTCCATGGTAAATTTCTACCTCAAAATTCTACTTTTTTATCCCTTAGGTAATAAGCTATATTTTTGTCAAACACATCATAATACCTGATCATACAAGATTCATCACTAAGCATTAAAATATTTGGTAATATCATATAAGGTTTTTTGAACATTGTGTTAAAATATTGCACACATTCATTAGGGTTCTTCTTTATATTTTCAAATTCCAACAGGAGAAACGTAGGGTCAGTCCTATCACCATATTGGATCCTAAATGCATTTCTCATTTCTTCCCAAGAATCAATTGACCCTTCAGGAAATGAGTTAAACCATTCTCTAACATCTTCCTCTAATGTGTGCATATTTTTAAATAGACATCCTCATATTCAACTTCATAGTCATCCATGATATTCTAGAATAATTTGAGATGTTGATCACCACTGATGGCATTGTTTCCTTGAAACTTAGGTAATCTATTTCTAATTTCATGGGGTAATTCATTTGGATAGCAAGACATACCCCCAAAATTTATGGTTTTAAAATCATTAATCGTAAAAGGATCATGGGGATGAGGATGATCCATATTGTTATGAATGGGATTTTCAAAAGGAAGATCAATGTTGTGGGGATTCCTAAAAGGTCCATCCTCAAAAACAAGCCTCTATTATCATTTCTAATTAAATGGATGGGTTTAAGAAATCTCTCACTAGATTTAAATGCATAACCTTGTTGGAATAAGGATTGAAGCCAATATCCAGGGTTATTTGATTCATAAATGTTAGAAGAGCTAGAATAATTTTTAACCAAGGGTGAATCCCAAAAATTAGAGGGTTTTGTAGCTTTTCCTTTTGATATTTTGTCAACTAGTTTCCATATATGTTTCTTCCTTCTTTATAATGCATTTAGTTCAGGATGAAGCTTATTTGTAGGATTTGATTTGAAAAAGACCTTAATCCTTCAACTTTTACAAAATGTAATGTTATCAATAAACATATCAACAATACAACAGTGGTCTAACCCATAATTAAGGATGGAGTTTCCACTAGATATTTACACTATAGAAATGTTAGAATAACTCTAAAGATTATACTTTGAAAGTCACTTTATAAATAAAAAGAAATCCAATTTGATAAAACCATAAAACAACTCTAAGAATGGTCTTGAATCAAAGTGAGACTCTTAATGCCACAAACCGATATAACTTATCTATTTCAGAACTATATCATTTCAAATAAAACTTTAATAAACCCCAATTTTATGAATCCAAATCCCAAAAATGGCACTAGAAGTGTGTTGATAGGAAAATGAAACATGTAAGACCACCATTAATTGAAATGATTTGAATGATTCGTTAATTTAAACCTTGTAAATGGTCTTCCTATAAACAATGTCTAAAGCTTGATGGTTCCCAATTTTACACCCCACGGATTTGGTAGTAATTCACGGACATTTTTATTAAATAGTGATAGAAGTTTTATGTTTAGGAGGCACGTAAAAGGAAGTGGTTGTTTCTCGCTACTTTTTTCCTCAAACTAAGGTGAGAGAACCCAAATGGTAGGTTGAATGAAGTATGGATAATACAAGTTAATCTCCTAAAAATATTAGCAAGTCAATCTGAGAAAAGTGTAGCAAAATATGAAATTTTCACTCACAGAGTTTTCACAAAAACATTAAATACACTTAATACATCATACATAAGCTACTAAAGACAGAAAAAATATGATCCCAAACATAATTTAAAAAGGATGTTGTTAACAAACATGAATGGAATGCTACTTAATGATACTAAACTTCATAAATCATAGAAAACACACTTATAATAAGTGAGATACGTGTAATTTGCACAAACACACATGTAAAATGATTTGATTTAATGTTATTTTCAAAGGTAGAATGGTATACTACTTAGAAAGGTGGGAATGTGGACTAAATGGGGATGAATATTGGTGTTTACTAATTCAGCCCGTGACGCTCAAAAATGTATAAAAATGAAGATTAAGATGGTATAAATTTCGATGGGGCATTTTCATTCATTGATACCAAGTTCCTACAAATACTACCACATAATATTTAGAATATCAACCACAAAAACTTGTGTGTGATATTTCAATGAAATATTTATTACTTAAATCAAACAACACCCAAGATACACTCATGAGTTATAAGAAATTATCCCCAAATAATATTGCAAGAAGGATTTTAAAACTAAGCAAATACTAGAAAGTAACACTACAATAATTCATCTAGTAACTAGCCTATTACATACACTAGGAATAATTAATTTTCATTTAATTGATTTAATAAGCATAAGATCACATCAAAACTTACATCCCTTAACTATACTCTCATATATCTCAAAATTGGCTGAAAATGGCATAGAACTCTATATATTTCAATTTGAAAAGGGATACATGCACAATATTCTCTCAGTTCCTACTAATGACTATAGAATGTAATCACCTTAGCTTAAACCCAAAATATAGAACCCTTAAAATGAATACAGACCTTCATTTTTATACAAAACTTTCCATTAAGAGAATATACCTAGATACTCTTCTAGAAACAAACAAGAACCAAAAAAGTTAGGAATTTCGTCCATGATGTACAAAAATAGATGGAGAAGTAGTTCTAACTGAAAAAATTCAATCTTGATGTGATATGATAGAGTGGTTCCGAATGATGATTAAATCATGTGGAGGAAATAGAATATTCTTCCTTACCAACAAACTATTTTTTCTTTTACTTCCTTGTCATCATTCCATGAAAGCTCAAAGGCAAATTCGGTTATGTTATGAAATCATTCCTTATGTGCACTTCAAAATATTTTGTTGTACATGTGATCAATTGACTTGATTTCAAATTTTTCTATTGTAGGTGTTACCACCTTTAATTTTTTTACCCTTAAAAAGTGCTTTAGTTTTGGATCATCCTCCTCCTCCTCATGTACAACACTCAATTTTATATCCATTCATAATCTCTCTAGAGAGATTTATCCCCTCATCCTCTTCTTACTTGATAATTCTTTAAAAAAGAAGAAGTCACACCTTCGTGTACTTTCTCATGATAAAAATATACTTTGGGATTTGAGGTGTGAGGGGAATATCTTGAATTAGAGTGTCCTGAGTGATAGGTGCACCTTTCATTGTTTTAATCAACATTAGATCTTCCTATTTTATTAAATGGGGCACATGAGTTCTTGTCTTTCTGATTGGTACACTTAATTCCTCCACTACTCTATATATTTTTCCTTTGGCATAAATATGAGTTGATTTTCCCCTTCTTCGGGTCTATACTAGCTACTCCTTTCAATAAAGGTGAAAGAACATCCTTAATTTCCTCAAATGCCTTGTATTCTCAATAATATGTAGTATTTTGAAGAGACAAGTCAACACCTTTACCGATGAGCCAAGAGATAGTTCTTATTATGAAATTAGTTTTCCTCTCGTAGATGATTTCACTCTTATTTTCTCTAATAAAGGGGTGTCACCGGCTAAGTTGTTATGTTCTATTCAATAAAATACCTACTTACCCACCTCTTATCATCTGCAAAATCCTCAGGATAATTAAAATTTTATAATCAATAATTTGAGAGAGAGTAATTCATGAAAAATCTCTAAGTATCACCTCCTCCTCATCCCTATAGTTCATCTATTAGTCCTCATAGTGATGTTCGTGTTTATAAGAGTTGTCAAGGAATGATGGAATTAACCACTTAATGTCATAGTTTATTCTGGCTTGGAATTTATACATGATAACTCTATTCATCTCAACATCCAAGAGTCTAGCCTTGACCACTGTAGGGAATGTGTATCTCCCAATAGTGATTGGGAACTTAACATTAGTTTTATGATTCTTTTTATAAGATTGTGAACTTTAGCAAGTTGTCTTGATAACTCAAGCAATTCTCATTTATCATCTATGTACCTAGGAAACATATATGGAGTTCCTTGAAACCACTCACCCTTATATATGTGAAAAATATGAATTGAATGAAATAACATCCAAATTCATTGATTGTTTCCCCATTCATGGGTTACGTCCTATATTTCTCCCATTCATATTTAAAGAGGAAAATGATAGGAGCAAAGAATGCATTATGGGCCCTTTTGGAATCATAATTCTAACTTTTAAGTTGAGATGTGGGTACATATCATATATGTCATATTTAGAGAATTTATTGGCCCTTATAATTCTAGGAAATGACTTGTGGCATGCCACATTATAAACCAAATATGAAGTCATATAAAATTCACATTTTCGTCTAGACCCCTCATGAATCTATTTTTCCATTTTGATAATTTGAGCATGAATAGAATTTTTATCAATTACCCCAAAGTGAATATGCTCTTTGAATTGGAGGATAATTTGGATATACCTAAAAATCCAGACATGAAAGTAATAAGTAGCTTCATTACCCACAATTTTACTTAATAGAGTGATGAGGTCTCCAAATGAATTTAACCCTAGTCAATCTCTTAGGAATCCTTGTAGAAGAAATCCTTACTTTACGAAGCCACTAATTATTCATTATCTTTGGAAACTTAGCATGGTGAGTAACCCACATGCTAACATGTTGATTCAACCATTACATCTACAACCTCTTTCAATGTAGGAAGTCCAAACATTTCATCAAATGTTTCTAGGTTAAAGGACCAAACTTTAGCACCACTCTCATCAAGTACCTCTTTGTTTTCTGGATTATAATTCTCAGGACATACATAAACCAGTTCTAGGTTCTAAATTAAAGGGGAAAATAGAAGCTAAGGAAATATAAATTTCATGAATTGAGGCCATGAGCTCATTACTATCGATAATGTGTAGCCTCTCGAAGGAACTTGTTAAGATCCACTTTTCCTAAATATGTGTCAATTACTTGATCCAGATAAGATGTAAGATGGGATGAGACAGGGGTTACAGATAATTAAATATTCATGGTGGCCAATGTAGTGGAAATATGATATCTTGAGAATTAAAGAACAATGAACTAGAGTTATTGAAAAGATAACATATTTCACAACTTGACACAAATATGTAACTTGACAAAAATAAAAATGTATCACTTTGAAATACTTGCACTTGCAAAAACATAGTTGTAATTTCCAATTCTATACCGAAAGAGGATATTAAAACACATATTCCACTACAACAATACTCCAAGTTATCTCTCTCAAAGGATTTACATATGTTCTTCTCACTTTAGAGATCTTGAATGCTTGAAAATATTGAGTTTTGAATGAAAAATTTTGGACTTAGCCAAATTATTCAATATATAGTCCCCGCACATATCCATTAATGGCAGATATAAGATAAAAATTTTCATATTTTCTTCTATTTACCCTTAGCTCAAGTTTAAATGTGGGCCATACACATGAAATTATTTGTAGTGTAGCAGATGTAGATGAGTAGTTGGAAGCTTTAAAAAAACTATGAACATTTAATTTATAATATTGCAAGGAACATCCAACCCCAAGGTTCTCTTACAAAACATCACTTGTCATTTATCGGGCTCAAGAGATGGTGTGGTAGCTTACAACTTAGTAGAAAGTGTGAATTTTTGATCTGTCATGTTATAGATATTATTTCTCATTCCAAAGGCCACTAGATCATGCCATATGTCCTCAACCATCATGCTTTAGATATGGAGGAGCAATTTGCAACTTATTAAAAATTACAGAGTTGTAAATTGTGAAGTGAAAATATCTCGCCCACCTAGTACTTAGATTTTTGGAATATTCCATTGTCAGTGTGTCGAGGTGACATTGTAGGTTGTAAAATCATTGGAATACAAGCTTTTAGAATTGTAGAAGGCATAATTTTGGAGGAAAGGAGATTTATTTCAAGGATAGATTATACCACCAAGGACATTAAGACCTCTCCCACACCGCCCGAAACCTAGAAATCATGAAATATACAAGAAACGTTAAATTGTTAGATCAATTTGAAGTATTGACCCAAAAATGACATATATTGCTCAAGTACAAAGCTTGGGATAGTACAAATCACTAAAATAAACCACCGATATGAGGATACAACACAAAAACATTACAAGAAACCATGGGCGCACTTAAAATGCATGATTTATATAAAGGAAAAATCAAGCACCAACATTCTCAACTAACTCAAAACAACTATAGTATAATTTTACTAAAATATAAATGGTTTATTAAATATGAGTTAGATGTTACTATTGCAGAAGGAATACAAAATAATGGTTTATATGTATTTAAAGTTTTTGCATCTACTTCATGTCTTTCTACTTAAAATAATAATGATTTACAATTATGGCATGAAATATTAGGTCATGTTAACTTTAGGAGCATGTATTACATGTCTTAGCTTAACCTTGTTGTTGGCCTACCACCTATCTCTTGTGCTTGGGAAACTTGTGAAGGGTGCTTACGTGGTAAGCAATCTACAAACCCCTTCCATATCCATCATGAAGAAAAATCCTTTTAACCTTTGGAAATTGTCCATAGTGATGTTAGAGTACCTTTAGAAGTTCCTTCCTTAAATGGTTATTTATATGCAATTACTTTCATTGATGATTATTATCACATGATTTTTTCATTCTTTATTAAAAATAAATCAGATGTTTTATCTAAATTTAATGAATTTAAATATCTATTTGAAAATAATTATAGTCATAAAATCAAAATAATTAGAACAGATAATGGATGATAATACATTAGTAAATCATTTGATTCATTTTTATCGAATGCGTAAAAAAAGGGAACTTACTACTCCCTACTCTCCTCAATGAATGGTATAGTAGAAAGGAAAATCATGCCATTCTTAAAATTTATAGAGCCATGTTTCACTTAGCTCAAGTCCCTACATTTATATGGGCTGAAGCTATGAATGCTGATGTTCATATTCTAAATAGAGTTCCTACTAAAGACTTGTTTCAATCTACTCCTTTAGAAAAGTGGACTAATAAGAAACCTAGTGTATCTCATCTGAGAATCTTTGGAATCCCTACCTCTATCTTCATTCCTAAAGAAAAAAGGAATAAGTTATATCAAAAATCTTATCCTTATATCTTATAGGATATGGAGGAAAAACAAAAGGTCTAAGGATCTATGATCTTGCAAAATGTGAAGTTATTGAGAACATGAATGTTAAAATCCTTGAAAAACATTTTTGTAATTCATCCTCTATTTCTTCTATTTATGATGAATCTAATGAGTTAGAAAACAATGATATTGATTAATGTGATGAAAAAATAGATTGTAATAATGATGTTATAATTGAAAAATAGTCTCTTCATGTATCCTCTATAACTAAAAGACCTAAATGGGCTCAATCTCTTCTTCAAAACTATAATCTTGATAACCTTAGTAAGATGAATAGAAGCCACCATACCTATCATGCCTTAATGAAAATGTATAATCTAGAACCTAAATCTTTCAAATATGCATCTCACAAAGAAAGAAGGATGGAAACCATGAAAGATTAATATTATAATTTATTAAAAACACTTGGGATCTTGTATCTCCTGGGAAAACGTAGTATTACTAGCTTTACGTGGATTTACAAAATTAAGTATAATATCAATGGAAATATTGATATGATCAAATCTAGGTTAGTAGCTCATGTATTTACTCAAAAACCTAGTATTGACTATGTATAAACATTTTCCCATATTGCAAAAGTGATCACCGTTAGGATTCTCAATGCTTACCTACTCAATATGGTGGGAAATCCACCAGATGGATGTTAAGAATGCCTTCTTGAATTGTGAATTAAAAGAAGAATTTTACATGAGCCAAGCTAAAGGTTTTAAGGAACATGGAAAAGAAATTTTTGTTTGTAAATTGAAAAAATATCTATATGGCTTAAAACAAGCTCCTAGAGCTTGGTATGCAAAAATAAACAATTTTCAAAGATATTGGTTTCATTAATTGTTCATCTGATAATGATATCTTTGTTAAAGTTGAAAATAATCAAATTATTCTTATTGTATTATATGTTGATGATTTCCTTATTAATAGTAATTCAAATATTTGATTTTTAAAAGTAAATATAAATTGAAAAAATACTTTGAAATGACTTATTTAAGATTAGTACATCATTTTTAGGCATGGAAAATTTTTAAGATAAAAATTCTATTGTTGTGTCTCAATCAAAATATGTTACCAAATTCCTTTAAAAATTTAGTACGATAGATCATAAATTAGTTGTTATTCATATTGAATTTGGTAGTAAACTTGATCCTAAACTTACATGTGAAAAAGAAAATCCTACTATTTACAGAAACTTATAGCTAGTTTAATTTATCTTACAATCACTAGACCTAACATTTCATATACAATAAGTATTGCATCCAAATTCATGCAGGAACCATATCACAATCATTGGAAGTTATAAAAAAGAATATTAAGATATATTAAAGGAATAATCAATTTTGGTTTAAATTATACTTCTTCTGATTATGCATGTTTATATGGATATTTTGATTCTGACCATGTTGGTAATGTGATAGATATAAAAGCTAAAATTGAATATGTGTTCAAGTTTGGTACATGTGTCATTACTTGGAGCAGAAAAAATAAACTAGCAATCTTCATCTCTTCTACCGAGGTAGAATATGTTTGTGTGAGTCACTTTTCCACACCACGTGGCAGGTCATCTCCTTAGGTGAAGTCATACGTCTAAGTGTCATTTAGGGTCATCATGAGATTCCCTTACGCATTAGTGTGTCATATGTGTCATTTGGGAGTTACTTCCTATTCTAGAATGTAACTCCCCTCTCCACTTGAGAGGTCATGATTACATCACTAGGGGTTACATAACACCCTCTATATGTACACCACCCTTAATTCAAATATATGACATGGTAATGAGATTTTTCCCCTTTTTTGAATCGTTGCATACATGTTACGGTGTTAATGCTCATTCCTTTATGGGACCTTGTCACGCTTGTTGGATTATAACTCATTATATTTTCACGCCATCCCACATGATCCTCATGCTTCACATTTTTACATTCTCCCTCATGGTATCGAGATCATACGTTGTGGGATTTTTGTTACTCACCAATTTTCATTTTTCTCTAGCTCTCTATTCATGTTTTTAGGTTTTTATGAATGTTCATTGTAATGGTTATTCCTTCCATGCTCTACTTGCATTGATTTCAAGCTTCAATCATTTTCATGTTTTTTCATGGTTAGTGTTTTTCATTTTTCTAGTTTGCATGCGTGTTTTGAGGTGTCTTGCAGCCTCAATTTTAGGATTCAAGGTTATAGATTAAGTTTCATGTGTTGGTTTTGTGATTTTTTAAGGTTATTCAAGTGATTTTTGGCCTAACTTGGCCCTAGCTCACCGAGATAGGAACCGAGTTAGCTCCCCAACTCATCTTGCATTCAACCGCTCACCGGCATTACTTTGCCAACTCACCTTGACCTGCGGCTTTGACTCGGATTTGGTATTTGACTCAACTCGCTTTTACTTGTGCACAGATGATCTTGTAATGGTTTTTGGGCTCTTATTTGTGTTTTCCTTTGACTCACACATTTTTAGCTCTTGCATTGTTCGGCCATCACTCTGCATTAAATCCTACCATGTCTCGAGCCTCCATTTATTTTGTAATCATGTTGTTACACATCCTCACCCCTTCATACTCTTGGTTGACCCCACCTACCGTGCTTCAAGGTCGTTATTCCTTGCTCTATCGGTTGTTCATGTTGTTTTCCATTGTTTATTGTGTTTCATGCTCGTGGTGGTCCATGTTGTGATGGATTTTTGCCATACAATGCCCTCTATGTGCTTTCACCATTGATCCCTCCATTGGTGTCATGTTTCACATGTACCTAATTTGAAATCTTTAGCGCACCTTTTAGACCATTCTCTAATGCACCTAGCCACCTCATTTTATTCGCTACCCATCTTCCCCGTGAATATTACCATCACCTCAAGCACTTTCATGGAGACCTACCCCTTGGATCATCATCTAACATACCCTCTGCATGACAAAACTCCTAACTCAAACATGTGGCACTCCAACCAACCTCAAAAACCCCCCTGGAAGCTTTAACCACTACACCGACTTGGCTCAAATCTCACTATCCCACTCCGTCACCATGGTCCGTTGACCCTCCCAACTCAGCCCATTTCAAGCTAGCTCATTGGTCCTATCCTCCTATCTTGCCCCACCGAGTTGTTTGTCCAACTCATTGAGTTACTTGGTCATCTCACCAAGTTGCTTAGCCAACTCATCGATCTTCTGAGCCAACTCACCGAGATACTAGCCTCCGAAACCCTTTTTGCACTTTGGACCCTCCTATACCCTCCTTTTAGATTTTTTTACACTTTTTCACCTTTTTCACATTGTGTAAATAATTTAAAGGGGGAAATAATAAAAAATCATTCTACACAGGGGGTATATTTTTCCAGGATTCTTGTATATGGTTATTGGGATTTCTTGGCCACTTTTTCTAGCTCGTTCATTGTAGTGATTGATAAGGCTAAAATATGCCTCATCAATGTGCAATAAATGATCTCATTTTACTCTCCTTTTAGTCAAGTTTGACTACATTTTATGGCTTTTGTTTAATCTAGTATAAGTTAGGATGTAATTTTCCATCTTTTGTTTGATTTATTTCTAACGATAAAAACTCTGTAATTCCTAACAATGTGTGTGGAAATTTAGTTTTTGGAATAAAGCAGGTCACATTCGGTCAGATAAGCAAAGTATGCAAGAACTAGCATCTTTTTTGGACATTGTCTTCAATGCGGTTTAGCTCTAGAACATTCGGGGGTTAGTTATAGAACTCCATCACTTAGTTAAGGAACTCTATCGCTTAGTTTTGGAACCTTCGACTTAGTTTTGAAACTCCAACACTTAGTTTCAGAACTCCTGCGCTTAGCTCTAGAACTTTTGCAGTTAGTTCCAAAATGTTTCCCTTTGGTTCCAAACTTCTCCAAAGTTCTGAAATCAATGGGAATCTATTTATTTTGAAAAAATCTGGTGATAGAGAAATTAATGGGCCCTCCAATTAGGAACAAATCAACAAATTTTTGATTCTTCATACTCCATAAATACTTATGTAGGACCAAACAGTTGTATGTCTAGCAAGGTTTCTAAATTTCACATCTACTTTGAGCACTATTTTGTTTCACTAGAACCTATAGATGGATGGACAACTATTGAGCACTTATGGTTGTAAATGCATCTTTGGATGATGAAATATATATAAATACCTGAAGATAGATTATATATATATATATATATATATATATATATGATATAGATATACAATGAAGTTTTGTAAGACAGAACATTTCAGTAATAAGATAGCCATTTCATTTTGAGAGAATCATACTTTTTCAACTCCTGATTCAAGGTGGAGCAAGGGCCCACTCCTCCAAGAAACAAGATCCTTATTTTATTGGTATTTATATTTTTAAGTAATTCATGTAAATCTGTTAAGTATTAATTTTGTAAGTTATTTTTGATTCTTCAGTTGAAATCTGTTACGTAATTTTTCCTATAGGTGTTGTAGATTAAACTCTTATTTCTTTGCAAGCATTTTCAACAAAATTTTCAAATGTGTTTTTATTTCCAAGTAGTGTGTTTAATTCTACAACGTACATTTATTTCCAGCAATTTGTTTCATTCTGCAAAAGTGTGTTTATTTCCAGCAATTTGTTTCATTCTACAAAGAGTGTTTATTTCCAGTAGTACGTTCAATTTTGAAAGATTTATTTATTTCAACAATGTGTGTTTATTTCAGAAAGTTTCTTATAGTTTATCTTTAATAAGGCTTTGGGCAGAAATCTTAAAGACACTTTAAAACCCCTCGAAAATAAAAATAATAAATACCTACAATCAATTACTAGATCACTAATATTCTTCTTGTTGCATATAGCTTCAGACACACCCCTAGTTTGAATATGACATCAACCAAGAGTTGATTAAATGAAGGAATAACAACACCCATCAGTGATTCTCTTCACCTGTGGCTAGTGAAACTATCTACCACAACCTTGCAATAAGAGATCCTTCTTTTTTACATTGTGAGATGCCTTCTCTCACACTAAGAAGTGTACCCTTGTTGTGCTTTTTCCTTTTTGTTTGATTGTGTGTCACTCCTCTCGCTTCAAACTAGGACTTAGTGTGGCCTCCACTCTCACATATCATGTCACTTATTACGAAGTGAGTGGTCAACTTTCTAACATCACATGAATGCACCCTATTGTAATCATGCACTACTTATAAATTTTCACAAATGGAGGGGTTATCACTTTTCTTCTCGTGGTTTCATATTTCTTGTAGACTCGTTATCGGCTAATTCTCAAATCTTGCATTCTTACTCATTTATTCTTATACACCTTGTACTTTTAACTTCTAGTTACGCATCATTGAGGATGTTCTTTCTAGACTTGAGTGTCGTAGGATCACCTTAAAACCTCCACCACTTCTTAGGATAGATAACTACACATCATGGCGTGCTTCCATGGAATGCTACTTCACCTATGAGGGTCTTACACACATCTTGCTTGGGCTAGTTCCTACACCCATTGATCATCATCATCTTGAGGACTTTCTTGACAATTTTGATCATGTCATTAGTCACTTGAAGTTGCATGTGTCTAGACCTCTCCATATTCACATGGCAAAATCAAATCCTCCCCACCACATCTAGAGCATCTTTCAGTCTTTATTTGGAGACCCTTCACATATTTTTGTTGTTGTTTTTGTTGATATAGTTGTCTCCTCTTCTTCTTCATGTGATGACAATTCCACTGACACAAAAATTCTTGGTTCTACTTTTGATGATGAGGTTTTTGCTTCTAATTCGATGCTTTGAGAGTACCACCAAGGACTCCTCTCCTCCTCTCGTAATGCTATAGTGTTTCGGTACCCCTCTTATACCATCATACATCGATAAGTCACCTTCTCAACCTCATACATTCATTACACCATCCTCCTTTCC
Organism: Taxus wallichiana var. yunnanensis; assembly: GCA_018340775.1. Taxonomy (NCBI): domain Eukaryota; kingdom Viridiplantae; phylum Streptophyta; class Pinopsida; order Cupressales; family Taxaceae; genus Taxus; species Taxus wallichiana. The sequence continues at coordinate 84,801,282 of CM031234.1, forward strand.
ACTTCTAGTGTGTGAGGCCCTTTCCACTCCTCTTCCTTCATGCATGGATGATTTATACATGTCTAACATCACTCTTCTTTTTTGCCCCCTCATTAGGACGAGTATCTACTTAACCTTGGTCATATTTTCACTATCTTACTTATGATGTAGTACATGTTCCTCATCCTTCTATAGGTGTTTCAGAGGATTTCTTCATCTCCTTTGTTGGGAGTGCCCCTTTTAGGACTCTTATCACTTCCACTTTTCAGATACCTTCATTGATCCACCCTTGCTTTTGGATCCTCTTTCTATTATGTGGGTTGTTGCATTACCTTCACATCACTTGGGAATAATTTCATCAGATGTTCCTTCTTCTCACTCTAAAATGTCTACGCTCATGGCATTACATTCAGGTCTTATTGACTCACTTATCGGACCTATGTCATACTTCTATGGACAAGATTCAAAGTTCTTTTTTTTTCTTCCTTTGGCTTCCTTTGCGGAGCTGGAAAACTTCCAACACTCTATTTTTTTCCTTCATAAGGGAATGTGCATAGTTTAGTGTGGGTGGATCTTCTTCATTCCGGAGGAAGAGGACAACGTCATTGACACTCTTCTAGGAGACTTCCTAGAGTTGTAGAGTTCAGATCCATCCATGGCATCTTCTGTATTCCTCTTGTCTCCCTCTTCTTCTCTCTTTTTTTTCTTTTCGAGAGATTTTTCTTTTCTACATGGGTACCGTATCAAGCTCCTCAATGGCTAGTACCCATCTTTGGCATTTTTCTTAGATTAGAGAGTGTTTTTTCATCTCTTATGGTGGATGTTTTTCTCATTGAGTTTTCCTCCATTGCTTGAGATCCTTTTTTCTCATGGGTGCCTCAATAGGATTTAATGCGGTACCGATTTTTAATTTCTAAATTTTTTGCCTCATCCTAAGTTATGATTAAGGGGTTTTTTGGTGTGAGTCACTTTTCCATACCACATGGGAGTTCATCTCACTTAGGTGAGGTCATAGGTCTAGGTTTCATTTAGGGTCATCATGAGATTCCCTTACAACTTAGTACGTCAATGCATCATATCCATCATATCAGAGTTACTTCCCATTCTAGAATGTAACTACCCCTCCACTTGAGAGGTCATGAATACAACACTCTGGGGTTACGTGAACCCTCTATATCTATATTTCCCTTCATTCAAATCTATGAGATGGTAATGAGTTTCTACCCCTTGTTAAAATCCTTGCATCCATGTTATGGTTGATGTTCTCTCCTTCATGGAACCTTGTCACACTTCCTCGGATTGCAACTCAATCAATTTTCACACCATCCTACATGATCCTCGTGCTTCACACTTTTGCATTCTCCCTCATAATATAGAAGTGAAATGGAAGTAGTGAAATAATCAATGTGGCTAAATTGGTTGTTGAATAAATTCACATGGAAGTTAAAGGAAGTAATCCTCTTTTATGTGATAGTCAAATTTATATTACTCTAGCTAATAATCCAACTTAGCATCAGAGAATGAAGCATATAGAGATACATATGCATTTAATCCTAGATTAGGCCCTCTGCTGAACGCTATAGATCTCCATTTTTTCCTACTAAATATAAAGTTACAAATATATTTACAAATTTGTTATGTGTTGTAAAGTTCTAAAAGTATCATGCAATGTTTGGCCTTTCATAGTTTCCAATGAGGGGTAGTGTGCATGAAAGTGACACCTCCTCACAGTTGGCCATATGTTTTCTTCTTCACATCTATACTTTTGTTCCAAGTAAAAGCATTGTAGAATATATTTTTATGATATTAGTAAAATTATCACTCTAAGTTTATTGTGTAGTCCAGTGATATAACATCATATTGTAAAGGATGTCCTTACTTTATAAAAGGATCCTAGATATTCTTTTAAATATTTTCTATGAGAAATTTTGAGACATAGTCTCACAAATCATGTTTATCCTAAATCATAACTTTCAATTTATGGATTCCAAATTCGTTTGTACCAAAAGGTATGTTTAGCATGATGGAGTATGATCCAAAAAATGGATCTAGAAGTACCCAATTCTATGTGTTCTCTTACTGAAACTTACATTGCACACCCTAAGAATGTTCATTATTGTAGAAAATGGTTAAGTCAAGATGAAGGTGATCCAAACACCTTTGAATGATGAAAAATTACATTTTTTTCTATTCCGTGTGATAACGTGTGACGGTCATGGAACCAATGCGATGGTTATGGAACCACCTCTCTTCATATATTTTTGGTTACACAACCACCATGGTGGTTCTAGGATCACCCTTGGAGGTACTGGAAGTTATGTAACCGATACAAAGGGTTCCGCAACCTCCCCATGTAAATAGTGGTGATTATACCCCTTTACGAAGCCAAAATGTGAATATAAATAGATACAAATGTTTGGACTTCCCAAATTGTTAATTTTACCTTTCCTTCCATCCTTGGGCAGAGTAACTACAAATAAAAGTTTATTTACTCATCTAATTAAGTGGTTTTGAGTGAATTAAAGTGTGAGAAAAGGAGAGAGTATGAATTATCTTATTTCATTTACAAACAACAAAGTTCTTTCTTATTGAGGATTGTAAGAAAGGAAATACAAAAAAGAAGGAATTTTAATCCCTCTTGAAGGCCATATATTGGAAGTGAACTAGTATTGTCTAGAGGATTACATAGTGAAAGGGAATAAATTTCTTACCTAACTAGAGTTTTTCCCGCATTGGGTTTCTCCAAGATAAAAATATTGTCTCCTAGTCTTGTGTCTCTTCATTTTAGCATTTTATGAGTGTTTTTTTCATAATATATGGTCCTAGTAAGAACTATATAAATTTCTCATTCAATATCACTAAAATAGGGTCTATATATTGTATAAAAGAGGCATTTTATGAATTATATTGGTATCGAGTAGTTAAGATTAAAAAATATTATGTGGTTTAACTTGTGTTGACATTTTTAGTTTTATTCCCTCACTTGGAATGGTAGTGAAAGCATTGAAGGTATACTCATCCCTCTTGAATAAAATATATCCACCAAGAAGTGGAAGAAAGGAATCAAAAACATGGCTTATAGTGGAGATGTGTTTGAGACCGAATACGAATGTTTCTACAAGTTGGATACGGATGTGGTAAGTTTGTCTAAAGATTTGGGTAGTATTTCCTTGTATGTGTGTAAGTTGGATTCCATCATGGGATTTCTCAAAGAAAGGCTTGGTATTCCAAAAGAGGAACTAGGAGACCATAAAGAATACACTCATGAGTATGAGGAAGATCATCCATGTTTCAACATTACTCCTCTTCCATTCAAAGTAGAGGTGAAGATAGAGATTCAGCCTTATGATGGGGACATGAATTCTGAGAAGATAGACCATTGGATAGCTCAAATTGAGGTATATTTCAATTTACATCAAATCAATGAGAGCCAATATATTTCTTTTGCAAGGTAAAATTAACCAATTATGCTTTAATTTGGTTTGAAATTTATGTTCATTCTTTACTTGTTAAGAAGCTTCCTCTTATTTCTAAGTGGGAAGAATTTAAGACGTTAATCAAAAATAAATTTTTAAATTTTCATTTCTACCTCTTTTCAAATTTGTATTCAATGAGTAGTAATTCCTATATACTTCCCTAATATGATAACATAGTGAAAAATATGAAAGTATAAGAAAAAGCAACATCATGATATTTGGGTTGTTGGTTGTCCTGTAAAACCATCCTTTGTTGTGGTTGTTGGTAAGCCACTTGAAAAACCATCCTTGTTGAGGTTTTTGGTTGTCCTGAAAACCATCCTTGTTGGTTAGTGGTTTTCCAATAAAACCATCCTTGAAGGTTGTTAGCTCTCCTGAAAAACCATCTAGATCATGAGTATGCACAGGCAGTGCAAGTCAGAGGAAGTGTGATTGTTTTTCTCCCATGTTCATACTAATTTTAGGAAATATAGTGCTTACATGTAATTAGTGTGTTACCGTGTAGTAAATATTACTTACGGTTATATGGTTAGATCATATATTGTTGTATATAACAATATTGGTTCACATATTGTTTGGTTATACCCATAAAACATTTAAATGGGTAAGTTGTTTGAAAGAATTCCTATTTTGTAGGAAGTGGTTATCCTATTGTAATGGTTATAGATTATCCAAATACATTATGCAAGATAAATATAGAATATTATTATTTTACCTATACAAATCTGATCCTTCCACTTCAATTAAGATGGTGATGCATTTTTCAAAACTCATGTACGTGAAAAATAACAAAATCATTTTATAATCATGATTTTGTGTGGATTTTGGTGTCTACATTTACCACCCATTTATGTTAGTGAATGAGATTTACTAGTTTAAAGGAAAATATAGTTGTACTTATGAGAGTGTTGAAGTAATAAACATGAAAGCATGCTAAGAGAACATAACCAATCATGGTGAACAACATAATTCATCATCTTAAACATGTGGAGATAGAAGAGAATCATGTTTTAGGCGTCAAAAGAGGATATCATACTTTTGGAGACAAGTGTTTACAAACATGGAGATTTGAACTTGGTGGATTTTTAGAGTTTGGGGGTGTGATCAAATGACAAAGAAAGTTCTTGATTTTTTAATAACACAGGAATTGGGTGTTCCTTATACCAAGGGTATTGGATCACATGATACTTATCTTGCCCCCAATAATGAGACTACACTTCAGTAGACATATCTAGGTCTCAAATTTTTCTAAAACCCATACAATATGAAAGGGAATGACATCTAATTTCCCCACCGTATTAAATATGGGTGCTTGTACTATATTTAAATATTTGCATATTTCATTTGCATTAATAATTAATATATTGGAATATTATGCTTAATGTGTTTTGGAAAATCATGAGTGACCACTTAGGTTTTGAGACTACATTACATTGGGTGAGAAAAATTTTCCTTGCATAATCAAGCTGCTAAATTAAATAAATATTGTGTGGGATAGGATAGCCTTACATATCTAACCCATTATACTTGCCTAGTGATTTACATCTAAATGAGATATGAAGGTGGGTGACCTTGCACTGTCATCCCATATATTTTCCTCCTTTTAGAAAAATGAAGAGTGTAAAACATGATTGCTTGAGGTGAAAGTAAAGAGAATGATCAATAGTGTAGTGGAGTAGATAGCAATTGTAGAGTGTGTCTCAACCCAAAGAAATGTGATTTCTTGTTCTGAAGGTAAAATCTTGGGTAATATTGTTTGAAATCATGGTTTAGCAATAGACATTGACTAAACTACAACCCTATTTTCTTCATCTCTCCCTCCCGTAAGAAATATATTTAATCATTCTTAGGAAAGATAAATATTTTGAGAAAATTCATCACTAATCTTGTAGGCTTGGTGAGACCCATCACTTTTATGTTGAAGAAGGGATGTCACTTAAAATGGAAACACGAGGGAAGAAATAATTTTGAACAAATTAAGAAATTCATAGCTCGGGATCCTACCCTGATTAACCTATATTTTGAGAAATATTTCACTCTCTATGCATTTGGAGGAGAAAATAACACACATGCCATATTAACTCAAATCAAAAAGTATTGGAATAACCTATTTCTTTAATCTTAAATACTTGAACTTAAGTACACTTTTTTTGAAAACCAAACATTTTCATCCCTAAGAGCCCTTAAAAAATCAAACATTTGTTATCCAATAAAAATAAAAAATTGTCACTCATCCTAGAATCAAGAAGTATATTATGAGCACAAATAATAGTGAGAAAAGATTTATTTGGATCAAAAATATCATGGAGTTTGATGTGGAAATAAAATTCACTAAGTTAATCATAGGTAGAGCACTCTATCAGCACTTGGATGAAGATTTATGGCCTCCTCCAAAATTAGTATGAATTCATCCAACATAAGTTGCAAACAAAGGAAAGTGTAGAAAACACTTGGCTACAAGACATGATGATTATTTTCACACAATATAACTTCATAATAATTTCAACATAACCAAAAGAAGAAATTTTAGGTTGCAGGACAATCATTATGAACTCATTAATGGTTTTATGTTTAAGAATAACTTTGATGGTGTTATACTTAGGTGTGTTGAACCAAGAAACAATGAAAATGTACTCAAGGAGTTCCATCAAGGATTTTCTGGTGGTCAATTTTCCCCTCAAACCACTACAAAAAAATTATCAATGTTGGTTACTTTTGGCCCCCATGTTTTTTTATTCTCACAAGTGGGTGAGAAATCTGCAAAGAATGTCTCTTTTTCACATAAAGAAAAAAAAGAATGCATCCCTTTCATATTTAACCAAACTCAAAAAATTTCCATTCTCCCAATGGGGGATAGATTTCATTGGCATCATAAATCCTCTTTCTAGTTTTTGTCACAAGTGGGTTTTAAAAAAACATGTTATTTCACAAGAATTTTTGAAGTAGTACCATTAAAAGAAGAAATTATAAGTGTTATATTGGAATTCTTGGAAGACATTGTAGAATAGGTTTGGATTTCCTCACACTATTTTTTCATATAATTCCAAAACAAAAAATAGTTTCGAGGTTACTGATTTTTCCTTGAGATATGGTATCTACTTGAAAACATCATCAAATTACTACCCTCAAGGAAATGGCATTGCAGGATCTTCAAATAAAACTCTAATTAGAATTATGAAAATGACCGTGGAAGACAATCATAGGTAGTTGCATACAAATTTAAATACAACACTTTGGGAAGTTAGGATCACACCCAAGAAATATATTGGTAATTTACCTTTCATGCTTGTATATGGTAGAGAGGCTAAATTTCCAATCTCACTAGATCTCTCAACTCTTGAGTTATCTCATAAGATAGAGTTAAAGTACCATGATGGCATAACCATCAATATCAGAGATATGGTAAAGTTTGGAGAAGTAGGAGAAGAGGATAGAAGTAAATTCTAGGATCTTGAACAAGCTATGAAGAAATGGTTTGAAAACAAGTCTCATTAACATCAATTCAAGAGGGGACAAATAGTCCTAAAATGGGATGAAGATAGAGATAATTTTGGGAGACATAAAAAAATTTACACCATTTGAAGTGGCCCATTTCAAATCACAAAGTGTAAAGAAAATAATTCTTTCTAGCTATCAAAACTTGATGGTGAGTTATTACATATCCTAGTTAATGCGATATGTTATCCAAAACAACCCCTTTTTTCTATTTTGGGTGACTTGTCAAGTTCGTAGCTAAAACAATTTCTTTCTTGGCATTAAGGTCCAAAAATGGCTAAGTATGAAGTCACGAAGGATTATTATGGAAAATTGAATTGTTAGCAAATTATCAAAATCTGCATAATGAATTGTTAATAGTTCAAGCCTTTTGTGGATGTCAAGATTAGTCTGTCATGGGTGTGAAAGAGGTTTTGGGTCAAAATTTTCCTATGGAAAAAATGAGCCACATAACACAAAGGTGAGTTTCTAGAATGATAAAAGTAGTGACACTTCATGGGTGACAAGGTGAAAATCCACAATGCATGATGGAAGCGCCACCAAACCTATAAGGACATCAAGTAAGTTGAGAAATGGCTTTAGTCCGAAATTGTGAAATGATATCCCGCTTTTTTAAAATTTTCCTAACATGGCGTTATGTGGATCTCTAAGTCCGTGAGATAAGTGAATTGAATGAACAAGGATAAAATCCTTCACGTTGTTTGTGTGAGTATGGGGAGCCATGTGTGAGTGGTCGAGCACAAAAATTGAAAATTCATGGTAGTGCAAGTAAAAAGTTCCACATATATGTGAAATTTATTGTCTCATGGGTTTCTAAATCAGGAGCCATTTAAGTTGAAAAATGTAAAATGTTATAAAATCCGTGAGAGAAATTCAATTCAAGATCCCGAGAAAGGATGTTGCAAGACAAGAGGAAATTAATTTTTTAGGTCATATCTTTTTATTAAGAGATCCATTTTTGCATGGGAATTTTTATGTTTGTTTCATCTCTCTAAGGGCTACATTTGTAATAATGAAACATAGAGAAGGATGGAATTTTAAGGGAGAACCATGAAAACATGAGATTGCAAGGAAAAAATATATTTTTCTCATTTCAAGTGCCCAAACACCTCACCTACCTGATTTAAATGCTTGAACAATACATGCTCTCGACTATGAATTTTGATGACGTGTTGTAGAGTAAAATGGTAATATATCTTGGAAATTAATAGTGACAATATCTATGGGAATAATGTTTTTCTTCACTTGTTGTAAGTTCAAATTTAAATTTCCCCTTTTTCTATATCTTTCCCTCTCTCATATTATATAAATTTAAGTGATTAGGCACATTTTTAATGTTCCCTTCCATCAAATTTGTAGGCTTTACCTTGGAAATGCACATTTTCTTACCTCTGACCTCTGAAACTTCATATTTTGTAAGATATTTCTAACCTCTACTCTGTAAACATGATGGATACATTCTAAATGCAATACATCTTTGGTATTTTCCCTCTAAATGTTCTATATTCATTGTGGATGTTTTCCCTCTTATTTTTCTTAAGTTTTATTTGTTCATGTCTTCTATAAATTTTTGTTTCCATTAAAACACTTGCATTTGTGATTGTTTTGTGTCATTCAAAGGTGAGATTTGAACCTTGTCTTAGTTTTGATACATCTTCATTATTTCATTTTTCATATTTCTTCCTTTCTCTCAACTCTATATCCAAAGTGTGTCTTTTATATTTAGTTGCATTCTTATTAGTTTAGGTTAGTTTGTGCTGAGATAGGAGAGAAGAAACCAACCTTCTCTATAGTTTTTCTCAAGGAGAAAGGTCCCACACCTTGAATACAATCCAATTTTAACCAAATTATTTGATCTTATATGATCATAAAAGGGTGTTACTTATGGTCACTAACATTTATAGCATGTCCGATGGGAGCACTAAAGAATTTATTATCACTTCACTAAGATTTTGGTGTGTATCTTGGTGATATCCATCCTTTGAGGCTCTACAAAACACATTTGGTGACTCCAAATATTACATTTATTGGTTCAAGAAAAAAAGTGTCTCTATCTCATGAGATGGATTCAAACAAGACAAATGATAACACATGGAGATCCTTTTGAATACTTGTAGTTGTCACTAAGGAGAAAAAGAAGAGGCAGATCCACACAGAAATCATGATCACCTCCAAATAGAGTCCTCTCTACTCCTCCCAGTAGGCCTTTCTTGTTATCTTCTAGGGTTCTAAGACCCATCACATTCATGGATCACCAAATAAATCAATCATTTATCACATTCAATGGGGAAATCTATTTGCTTTTATTCCAATATGATGACATTCCAGTTATAGCTTTAAAGAGTGTTCCTTTCTTCACTAGAAAGAATACTACAACTCCCATAAAACATATCAAGGATGTTGCAAACATTTTCTCTATATATCATGTCACACAAAATAATTTAGCCATTAGATTATTGGAGGCCTCTTTAAAAGGAAAATTTCCTCAATGGTACGAAGTTTAAGAGTGAATTTTATCTCTACTTGGGATAATCTGGGAGAATTTTTCTACAATCAATGTGAAGATAATTCAAATCATCTATCTTTGGTGGAATGATTGACTACAACAAAAAGAGCACCTCATGAGCTAATGATTGATTTCAACATTAGATTACAGAGGTCATGAGATAGAATCCCATAAATGGTAAGACCTACACCCTAGTATGTTTGTCTATATTACTTAAGGGCTTTAAATAGTGACATCTATGTAATGATCTAGTCCACAGGGGTATAACCTTACCTGATGCATATGATATTGTTATTAGAGCAGATAATATTCTTATTCAGGCTCCAATGCCCATATTCTTGTATGGCCATATTCTCGTATGCCCATCTTATTCCTAGACCTCCAATGCCCATATTCCTATAAGTAGGTTACAAGACTCCTAAATTAGCTCATATTCTAACCCCAAGAAGTCAAAGTTCAGGTCAAGCACCTACCTCCACATACACTTCACTTCAGTGAGTTGCATGCAGTCATGAAACAATTGCGAAAATTTACAAATGAGTTGGTATCCTTGAAGAGGAAACAAGCCCAAAATTTCAGACCTTATCAACCTCCATACCAACCAAAGAAGCCCCATTTCCAGCCAAATAAACTTCTATATCAACCTATTCCTCAAAATAAAAATCATATTACCCATGTAAAGAATTTTCACCAAATAATCCTAATGTGGCTATTTCATCCAAATCCTTGGTTCCAGGTTTGAATAATTCAAGACACGATTATGAATGGTGTTTCCCTCATAATCTACCTCGTAATCAAGAAACTTTTCTAAATGATATTATGAACCAATCTTTAATGGTTCAAAATTCATCTTTCTCTCAAGATGCATCTGCGGAAGAGAATCCACAACAAGAGACCACTCAAGAGCTTCTAAATGATGCATCATTTGTAAATTGGAAGATGGATGAGTTATTTGGAATGAACCAACGTCATGGATAAATAAATTTCTTTCTTCAAGTTTATCAATAAGCACCAGTCCAAAAGGAGATAAATAGAAGTAGACTCTCTAATTTCTACTTCACCAATTCGGCATCTTAAAAATAGAAAACCCACAGACTTAGGAGGAATTAAAACTCCATTTAGTAATATGCATAATGTAGTAAATCCCAAAATTCACTACAGACCCATGGAACATTGTGGACATACACAAAAAAAAATCTCCAAAAGATAAAGAGTTTCCACAAGTCAACTAGAATCCGTAGCCCAATGGAAATTTGTGGAAGGTAGAAATTCCACCATCTAAATAAATTCCATAGATAAAACTGACAAGAAAGGAAAATTCCACTCCAATGTTGTAGAAATCCATGAGTACTCCTTTAAACATCCTAGAGAAAATTAAAAGGACCAATGTGAACATATCAATGTGGGAATCTCTAGATATTTTTGGGTAGAGATACCTTCTACAAGCCACCATGGTTGATCTTCCTGCACCACATGAATCATCCAAGCAGAAGAAAAAAATTTTACTCACTAATGGACTCTAAAAAAGGATGATCAACTAGGTAAGAACATGAATCCACTACCCTTCTATGTATCTCTAATCATCAGCAATCATTTGGTGAACAATTACATAATTAACTTAGGGAGATCAATTCAGTGATGCCCAAACAAATAGTGGACCAACTTGTTCCTAAATGTGAGTCACTCTCTAAAGGAGTGGTACAGTTAGATAGAATCATGGTGAGAATCATTGGATTTGTCAAGGGTTTGATTCTTGCACTACATGCATATCCCAACTTCTTAATCCCACAAGATGTTTTCATCATTAATTTTCCCATTCTTTGCCTTATGTCTCTCAAGGGATTTCATTGCTAAGATTTGTGGGAATTTATATGCGGATTAGTCTCATGTGATTTTCAAAACCAAATATGGCACCACAATTACCTTAAGACTGAACCAATTGCCACATATCAAATAGATCCTTATGTGCCTAGCCCCATCTATGTAAATTAAATCATTTCAATTAAGAGGATCACCCATGTGTCCAAGAAATAGATACTCAAATTGAATGTATCCTAGATTTATTTCTTGGTGAGTGGGGAATTGATTTTAATGGCTTAGACCCTATAAATAAACTAAATAAGCTAGCTTTAGCATAGATTGTTTGCATGAGGAAAATTGACATATTCCTAGTGTTGTGAAGGCCAATGAGGAAAATTATAGAGTATGGAAGATGTTCTTTGATGGATCTAGGATCATACAAGGTGTAGGAGGAGGTGTAGTGCTTATATATCCTTCCGGTGTAAGGTATTACTCTACTTTCATATATCATTTTAGTTGTTCTAACAACTCAGCAAATAATGAATCTCTCGTCCACTTTCCTCTACAATGGAAAAGAAAGAAAAATATCAAACAATTGTAAGCTTTTGGTGATAGTGAGTTGGTGTTAAATCAAGTAAGAATACTAAAAGCAAGAAAATAGTGACTTGCTAAAAAGCATACAAACATAAGGTATGAGATCTCTTATAATATTTTGAAGCTTTCCAATGTTAGCTCCATACCAAAAAAGGAGAACGAACCCATGGATAGGTTAGTCATGCAGGTGGGAGAAAAATTTGACATTGCTGAAGATATCAAGAAGGATGGATTACAACCATATTTCAGAGTAGTAATAAGCAATGTTGTCCCAAAAAATGACATAAATTGGAAAGTGTTTGAAATTTATCAATAAATTGTCAATTTCATCCAAGAGGAAGCTGAGTTTTCTTTAATAAATAAAGACAAATTGGAACAATGGTATGGAGACAAAATTTTCCAACTCGATCAAATAAATTACCCAAAGGCTTAGTGACTTCGAGTCTATTTTTAATTCAAATGATCAGCTAAGGAAAGAAAAAGAAAACATGATAGTCAAAGGTGAGGATTATGAACCCATCTCAGTTGGTGAAGACAAACTGCTTAAGATTGGAAAGGTATGTACTTCGCAAGATAAACATGCATTTTGGAACTTTTCTAAGAATTTACTGATATCTTTGCATGGATCTATGAATAGAAATATATGTGGGTGTAATAGTTGGGCAATCTGATATCCTCAACACGTAATAATGGGATCTCTGCGAGTCTAAGGTAAAGAAATATCTCCTAACTTGAATTGGTGTAATGGATCGTCGATATAATAGTTGCTCGAAGGCTCCAATCAATGTCAAGCTCTACCAATATCCTATCTATTGGTTGTTGGATGCATGGAAAGTGACCTATAGGTGCTTCGTGTATATTTCCAGACAAGGTCATGAAAGTGGTAGTGAGAGGTGTAGTGGATTTGTAGGGAACTATGGGCAGTTTTCTGGTCTAGCCTAGAAAATATTAGCTTGATTGGCTTCTATATTTAATACTGAAAATTGTGTTATGATATCTGGCAAGAGTGGTGAAGATTTAAATACCAATGTACGTAAACAGGTGTCAATATTTAACTAATTAGCAGGCCCGTTGGGTTGTGGGACCCAGGGATCACAACCATGAGTTCATGGTTGTTGTGGACCTATTATGGTCATGTGAAGAATCAATCTCTTCTTCCAACAATCCAATAGTCATAAGCCTTTTCATCTTCTATGTTTAATACTAGGAGTTGTGTGATCTTCTCATAATACCTTACGTGTTCTAGCAACTTGTATACATAAGCCTATGTCTATGTCAATGAGAAGGTCTCCTATGTTTTGGCTGTGGAACTAATGAATCACAACCAAATAGTTTCTCTCTTTCGGTTCTTGTATGGTCATGTGGATATCCTATCAAGGCAATCTATAGTTGGGTTGATTTGACTAGAATGTGTATGCTTTATCATCTTCAATATTCAATTCTCTCAATTTCTCACTAACTACTTGTGGGTTTGTTGTTGTTTGAAAGACGTGAATTCTAAGACCTTGATCTATATCCATTAATGTTGTGAAGAGATTTGGCTGAGGTATTACTAGTTCGAATACGTAATCCCTGGGCTCTCTAGGGTCCCGTAATTGTCATGCAAGAGATAACCAAACTTAACTAAAAGAAATAAACGAATTATGAAAGATATATCTACACTATGCTTATATTCCCTTTTTTTTATTTTCAAGATATGAGTTTGAACAAAATTTAAAGAGTGACTATTCTACAATATTAAGATAACAAACAATTAATCTAATAACGGAATTAAAACAAGTAAGATAGCCAGATATAGCTATTTTCCTGTGCATTTGTGAATTTATCCTAAATATTAAATAACTAACTAATTTAATTGAAAAGACCTTCAATCTTACCTCAGAAGTGAGGAATAAATCACAGCTTCTCAGAAGCTATCATTCCCCATAGCTTCCCTGGTAATACTAAAAGCAAGCTTAACTGAAATAAAATGATTTGCTATTCTATTTGATATATTGTAACTACAACTTTGACAATTCAAACCTGGAGTTTACAAACAATGACAAAATCCAGTTGTATTATGACTTGTCCCCTCAATGTGATCTCTTCATTCCTTCATGTTCTCATGAATCCAAAAAAGTGGGAATGTGACAATGGCAAGTGGAGAAGATGTTCAAATAGTGGCAGCTTGGACGTAAGCCAACAAAATGCAAGTAGGAGAAGGATAGTGCAAGAGAACAGAGCTTGACTATGTGATTCCTAACGGGATTGTTATAGGGATACAATACAAGCACAAAATCTCTAGGATCTATACTTCCTGTGACAAAACAACAACCTATAATTCTAAGTAGAATCAAGATTCAAATGGACATGATCTAGAACCAGAACTATGGAGCCTTGAACTGAGAGGTTGAAATCTTTACAAAATCTAAACTTGTTGAGACTTATTGAAGAACTTTCAAAACACACTAAATAATAATTCATAGAAGGAGAGGGGCCATTTTCTTGTAAACAAGCTTGGTATTTATAGCACTTTGATTTACCAGAGGGTAAGTTTGAATTGAACTCTTCTATTATAAACAAAGAGGAATTACTATTTACCAGGTGGCTAAAACTTAAATGCAAGCAAGAGTGGTTGAGAAATACGAGCGCCACTTGATTTTTTACGTTGACGAAAGCATCAAAAAGTTTGGAAAATGCACATAGACCACCACCCATGTAGGGGTGGTAGTTATAGGACCGCCGCCCTATCCTGGGGTGGTGGTCATGGGACCACCGCCCAGCAAGGCAGGCGGCAAGAATCCTAAACTAAAGACCAAAATGCAAGGAAAGAGAGGAACGGGGTTAGAATAAAGCATGCAAAGGATGGATAAGGAATTTTAGGATGCAAATGTATACTCAACATGATTTTCTAGATTCCGAACACCTTTGAAGAGATCTGAATCATCATTGGGGTTTCGTAACCTCTTTTTGGCAGTACAATGACATATAATTTTGGGTACGTACATATTGCCCCCTCAGAGAAGTGTTTTAGCCATGAAGGGGCATAAAACGGTGGGTCCGAGTATGGCAGTCCCAAAATGGGGAGTTAGAAGCTATACCTACATACCCATGTGTCACAATGTCACCATCTAGATTCCCGCTATCTGCAAAATGAAAAGAGGACTCAAGTGTAGATAGATAAAGAAATCAAAAAAAACACTAAATTAAAATGAAATGAGGACTTACCATTTACGTGGGGATAAGAACTTACCTCCATCGCACTCCAACTCTATGAAAGAACATTCAAAACAAGGTTAGAATGTTATATATATATATATATATATATATATATATATATATATATATATATATATATAATGAGCTCATTTTCCTATTCATTTATGGTATCGATTTGGAAATTTTTGAGCTTTGGGACCCACGGTAACCATTTTCGATGAGAGTGCAATCAAAATTCGTTGTGAGATTGTGATCATGCCTCCGAGAGTAGGACATCGACCCGCAAAGTCTCAAGTTAGTTTTTCTCAATTCATTATTTTTAAACCTAAAATATAAAAATGTTGAAATCTTTGTCTTGGGGGTTATTTTCAAAATCTTAGTGTTAAATGAGTCTCTAGGGGGCACCCATAGGGTAGGCTTTTATTTCATTCAAAATGGTGTATTTTACTATTTTTAGGCATTTTTAGGGCTTTATGGGCACACGCCAAATCGACACAAGACCACCACCCCTACATAGAGCAGTAGGTCACGAGACCACTACCCTATGATGGTGGTAGTCTCAGACCACACCCCTTAGATGGCGGTGGTCATGGAACCGCCACTCTACATAGGGTGGTGGTTCTGATAGAAAGAGAAAATAGATGCCTTAGTTAATTATTTTTGCATTTTTGACATTTTTCTATGTTTTTGATGAGCTTATCTATTGGATTATGTTGCTAACTTGCTCTTTTTCTCTATTTTGGGTGGATGTAGAAGGAGGAGTATATTAGGTGGAGCAGAGAGAGGGAGTGTGATTGGCTCCCGAAGTGTTAGACATGCTGACCCAGAGAGAGAGACACTTTGCAGAGGGCCGGTATTTTGAGGATTTCACAAGTTCCTCATGTTGCTCCTACTAGTCACATATTGTGTGACTTGTTCATGTCTAGGGATGTGGACCAGAATACTTTCCAGGTTTCAGTGTTAGGGGTGAGTGGACTATCACCCTGGAGGACGTTTATCATATACTGGGGTTCCGATTCTTGGGAGGTGGTTGTCTCTTAAGATAGTAGGATCCAGGTCTCAGATGGTTCAGTGGGCTACTTATATGGGAGATGTTGTTGTCTCCTTTGGCTCAAAGAAGGGGGTGAAGGTCCATCTATTGCTGCTTCTCCTATCCCCATCATCCGTAAGGCTATTATGGGTATCTTGGCCTCACGGTTGATTAGGGATAAGGGAGGAGATACTCTCTTATACTGTTGGGCTCCCATTATTACATAGATTGAGGCCCATGGCCATACTTATGCTTGGGGAGAAGACATTCTTGGGACTACATACCATGACTTATACAGGGTGGTCAGGTTACAGGGGTCAGTCCTTGAGTCATCCCACTCTAGTTATGAGTTGGGTGTATGAGCGCATCATCCCCATGGGAGGGGGTGTACTAGTAGAGGATCCGGGGTGTTAGAGTAGCGAGGTGGATGGGGATGATGAGATGCCACATCATCCAGATGCCACATCAGCCAAATGGCTTCACTGACTACTGCAGATATGGAGGCCACTCCTTATCGTGCCATGGCTATTTTTTAGAGTATGGGAGAGGAGACACATACATTGATTTCTTTCTTGTCTACTATAGAGTTAGTCAGACCACTTAGTAGATAGATAGAGAGGGTGGAGGTCCACCCATTTGATCGAGTCCCTCACCCATTTTTGCCTCCCATACGTTGATATGCTTCCTCTCCGGGGGGCAGTATATATAGACTATTCATGAGGCCCGGGAGGTCCTAGAGGAGATCGAGGTTGACCACATTTACTCCTAGAGTTCCTATTGTGGTTAGGTGGGTGGTTCAAGCCCGAGGGGCAGCCAGCTGCTGCCTCGAGCACCCTTACTTCAGATCGAGCTACTCCTACTTTCAATGGGGGAGGATGAGCCTATGATGTGTGGACTCAAACTCGAGGAGTTTCATAGGAGGGGAGACTGATGAGGAGATGATGGGAGAGGGAGTTGGAGGTGAGGCCAGTGGGACAACCGAGGAGGATGATAGTGATTCTGAGTGGCATGACACTCAGGATATCTTGAGGGCAGAGAGGGCGAGAGGTGAGTGTGGAGAAGGAGACCTTGGTCTTAGAGGAGTTTCCTTCTCAGGACTTTGAGGGAGATGATGAGTCCATGGTAGGACGTCATTTCTTTCCAGATTTTTGGGAGGCTCCATAGTCGGTGGTAGCAAAGATCATCGTAGTAGTGCAGATCCTAGAGATCCTACCTGGATGCCTGAGAGATCCGAGTGAGTTACTACTCTTTTCTCAACCCTGTTAGTTAGAGATGTTTAGTTGATATTTCTTTTTGTTGTTTTTCTTTTTTTTGACTTGTTTTTGGTGATTTTCTAACTTGTTATTTCCTTTTTTATTTTATAGACTGACTTGTCAGGGGATGGCGGATTTGATTCACGGTGTGTGTGCTACACCCTATTGCTTATTCCTTCCTTTGGGGAAGACCCAGGCTCAGCTTACCGAGGATGTCGGAGAGCCTTTAGCAACCGGACACACACTAATGTGTTTTCCCCTATCTGAAGGTGGTAGAGTTAGTGTCCTCCCTTCATACTGAGCTAGCTAGATACAAGACTATTGAGTGCACCTGATGAGGCAAGCCATTCTCATAGTGAGACCACAGCCAGTGGTTGTGATCATGAGCACTCAATTCATTTAGAGCATCATCATAGCAGAGCCCTAGATGTGATCGTGCACCTCTTCGAGGGATCCCACAGGGATTGAGGGGCCGTTTGGTCTTTTTGTAGTGATTTTTCTGGATGTTTATATGAGTTGTTTTTGTATTTTTGGGCTCATTGAGCATTTTGACCATGCCTAGTGCATGATGGCATTGTATGTAAAACACAATTCTTATATATATATATATATATATATATATATATATATTATATATATTTATTTTGATCTAGATCTTCTTTGATCTAGAGTTTTTTGTGATTCGTTTTCTCATGTGTACACTAGATGTTTTTAGAATCTTTGTTTTTATATGCTTTTCAGAATGTATGCAATGGATGATAGGTGATAACAAGTGTTTGAATAGAATGTTTCTCTTATTGTTTGTAATGCTGATATGTGATGATGTAAACATATTGTAGTACTAAACTTTTGGCTTCTTTGGGAAATGTTCATTGCTTCTTCTTGTTTTGGAAAAATGTGATGAATATGTAGTGATAATGAGATGAACTTTCCCCACTCCTAACTCCACGTAACTAGTAAGATGTGAGGGCTCAACACCGAGAGTTAAGAAGGGCACAAATTGTATGAGTTTGACTAATGGAAATGATGAGAGAAAGACAAGGTATTGACAGAAACCAAATTTAGACCTACGTACTTATTCCTACTCAAAACTACTACATAGTTTAGAATGCAACTTACTTTCTAGTTTATCTAGAATTAGATCCATGGATGGCAATTTGGTGAAAAATCTAGTTTTGAGGATTTGATCTCTTTGGAATTTGGATACTTAATTTCACTTAATACACTTTGCTTTGCATTTTTAAAATACTAAGATTCATTAATTTGGTGTGAATGGACCCCCTACGCCCTGCCCCATGCTACTAGTAAGAAGTATGGGCTTGTCACCGAAGGCAGGACATAGGCGAGTAAGGGCACTTCTTTCCTTTCTCAACCTCGCACCACTAGTAAGAAGAGATGCGGCTCATCACCAAGGTTGGTGGGGAAAAGAAGTGTGTAAAATAAAATATTCTATTTTGTTTAGTATTTTTTATTTAATTTGGTTTTGACATTTTTGATCTGTGATTTTGGAGTATCCTTGTTTCAAAGAGATGTAAGAGGGATAGATGTGACACCAAGAAGCTTCTAGAATATACCGTAGGTAAGAACAACTTAACCTAGTAGAAAAGAATGAGTATGACCAAGTATGCAGGCCTTGGTATGGTTTTTGTCAAGATTTTATCTGTCGGATTGATGAGATGATTTCAAAACCATTTGATGATATTATGAAAATTAAAGAGATATGATTTGAATGCTTTTTCCAATATTTTCATAAAGCTTGTAATAAATTTCTTAAGAATAAGTTCCTTTGACCACAAAATTTACGAAGTGAGTGAACAAAATGAAACAACTGAGTGACTAATGCAATGCAAGTAGACATAATGTACAAATGGTGATGTTAATGACTTATGCATAAAACCATTTAAGATGCAAGGAATTGAAATTTCATTGAATTCCTCACCTTCTAGTGTACACAAGAGATACACACCATTTCCATAGTCTTTCATGACTCGGTATGGGCCCAACCACTTGGGCCGAATTTCCTTCCTTCACCGGTTTTCTTGTCAATCCAATTGTCTAGTCTCAGAACTAGATCTCCCTCGTATATTTCTCATTCATAGACCTTTTTGTTATATTTCGGCACATCCGGTCAACATAGGCTCTGTGCCATTGTTCGGTGTTTAACCTGGCCTCATCAAGGCTTTCTAGTTGAGAGAGGCATGCCTCTCTATAGGCTTCTTCTCCCAAGATCCCTTGTAATGAGATGCGGAGACTAGGTATTTCACCTCAAGCGGGAGAACTACTTCTGCCCCAAATACCAATGAGAAAGGGGTTGTCCCTATTGGTGTTCTTATTGATGTTTGATAGGCCCACAAGGCTAGGTATAATTTTAAATGCCAATCCCATTTGTTCTCCTTAACTGTTTTGAGGAGAATAGATTTTAATGTTTTGTTTGTGGCTTCAACTGTCCCATTGGCTTGGGGGTAATAAAGAGAGGTCATATGATGGTTTATCTTGAATTTTCTGCATAACTCATGGACCTCATCATTCTTAAAGGATGTGCCATTATCTGAGATAATGACTTGCAGGACACCATACCTATAAATGATTTGATTTAAAATGAACTTAGCGATTACAAAACCCGGTATGGTGGTGAGAGGCATGGCCTCTACCCATTTAGTAAAATATTTTGTGGCCATGATTATAAAGTTATGGCCATCTGTTGATGAGGGAGAGAATTTCCTATCAAATCTAGGCCCCACGTGGAAAAGGGCCATGGGGTTGCGATTGGTTGCAGAGCCTGTGCTGGCATGTGAATCTCATGGGAGAACTCTTGGCATTTATGACACTTGCACACAAATTCTACTACATCATGTTCCAAAGTGGGCCAGAAATAGCCCATCCATGTATTTTGTGAGTAGTGGCATGGCCACCAAAGTGGCCTCCACATATCCCACTATGGGATTCATAAAGAATCTTTTTGGATTCTTTTGTGTCAACACATCTTAAAAGCATTCCATCAAGGCTTTATGATAGAGCACCTATTCTAAAATAACGTATTTAGCAGTGATAATGTGTAACCACCTTCTTTGTTGTGATGTGGCACCTTTTGGGTATGTGTGGTCCATGATGAAATTGACAATGTCAGTGTACCAAGGACATATAGAGATGGGGGCCTGTTTTCACAAAATATATGCACTCATCGGGAAAGTCTAGATCTACCAAATCACCTCCATCTAATGGATTGTCAACTAACCAATCTGTAATGATTTGTCCCTTAATAGACTTTTTGGTTTACAAATGTTAGTTCAAACTCACCCATTAAGGTTATGAAACATCCAACCTTTTTAGATAAAGACCCTTGCATGAGGAATGTCCATAAGTGATCTGTCTTTACAATGACCCTTGTTTCTTGATTCAACATGTAATGTCTTAAACATTTTGTTGTGAAGACTATGGCAAGGCATTCTCTTTCTGCTTGTGTGTAACGTGTTTCATAATCAAGCAATGTCCGGCTAATGAAATAAACTACACGTTCCCATTTATCATTATCTTCCTGAGCCAACATGTAGGCTAGCGAGACATCAGTAGCCCGTGAATACAGATCAAAGGATGATCTGGTCTAGGAGGCATTAGCATGGGAGGAGACAACAAGAAGCATTTAACTACTTTGAAGGCCTCGTTGCATTCTTCCATCCAATCAATGCTATAATCCTTCTTTAATAAATTGTTGATTGGATGAAC
The DNA here is from genome assembly GCA_018340775.1 of Taxus wallichiana var. yunnanensis. Taxonomy (NCBI): domain Eukaryota; kingdom Viridiplantae; phylum Streptophyta; class Pinopsida; order Cupressales; family Taxaceae; genus Taxus; species Taxus wallichiana. The sequence continues at coordinate 84,822,336 of CM031234.1, forward strand.
AAAAAACTTAAGTCAGGGATGAACCTTCGAATTACACCGAGTTTCCCAAGAAATGATCTAATACCAGACTCATCTGATGGTGGAATCATTTCAAGAACAACCCAGATTTTGGCTGGATCGACATCAATCCCTCGTGATGATATAATGTAGCCCAAAAGCTTGCCTCCTGATCACACCAAATACGCATTTCTCTAGATTTAATGTGACGCCATATTCGATCAATCATGAGAGAATGATACAAAGTACTTCTGGGTGATCACAACTTCTTGGCCTTGGCCAACAAGTCATCTACATAGGATTCCACAATCTTATGAATAAGGTCATGGAATATGTATGTCATTTCCTGTTGGTATGTAGCACCAACATTCTTAAGACCGAATGGCATGACAATGTAACAATAAGTTCCCCAAGGAGTTATAAATGTAGTCTTGGCTTGATCCTCTTCAGATATTTTGATTTGATTATATCCCGAGAACCCATCCATGAGAGACAAAATCTCAAATCCAGTTGTTGCGTCAACAATGACGTTGATGGATGGTAATGGGAAGTCATCTTTGGGGCAAGCTTTATTAATGTCCCGAAGTCTATGCAAATGTGTATCTTCCCATTCTTTTTGAGAACAAGGATGATATTAGATACCCATTGTGAATAGTCAACTATTTTGATGAATCCCACCTAGAGAAGTTTCATTACTTCTTCTTTCACCATGAGAGCCACTTTTGGTTTCATTGGTCTCAATTTTTCTTAATTGGCTTTGCATCTGGTTTGGTGACAAGATTGTGTACCATGATATGTGGTGTAATTCCCATCATTTCTTTGTAATTAAATGTGAAAGCTTTTTGATGTTCCTTGAGGATCTGGGTATGTATTTCTATCTCCTCTAGAGTTAACGAGGATCCCAACTTCAAAATATTTGGTTCTTCCTCCATTCCAATATTTATGTCAATCATTCCTTCAATTAAGGAAGCGTTGCCTTCTTCAAATTTAGGTGGGGCCGGAGGTAGTTCCAAACCTTCTCCATTCTCTACCTCATAGATTTCAAGATTCTTTTGTGGGGAGATTCTATCATGGGATTTCCAAAATAGGAAGAGGAAGATGGGATTAGGGAGAAATCTACTATGTGATGAGTGAGATGTAATTCCATAGGGCATTTAGATATCCAAGAGTGACCCTATCATTTCAAAGTGATCTAGGATGGTAAACTCATTTTCAGCTTCTATATGTGTCAAGATCGGGGTTATTGGTATTTTACGCACCAATGGTTCAGTACAAAGTGATACCATGAAATTTGTATTTTCCAACTCACTTCTTGGAGTGAAATGGGAAGCTGAGGTTGTTATTGAATCAGCGAGAAGGTTTTGTTCTCATGGGATTTCTTCATTGATATGAAGTCAAATCCCTTGGTTAGATCTAACACCACCATTTTATAGAGTTGTAAGTGTTCAGCTCTAGTTTCATATACCTCAGATACTTGGTTTGTAACTAATTGTGAGTCTCCTAGTACTCTAATGTTATCAATGCCCATTATTTTGGCTATGATGAGGCCAAGGAGGAGGGCTTCGTATTCAGCCCCGTTGTTTGTACATTTAAATTTTAACTTAAAGGAAAAAGGTAGGATCTTTCCTCAGAGAAGTAAAGATCACACCTTTCCCTAGTGCAATGCAAAACACATCTAGCTCCATCAAAGTGGAGGGTCCAATATTTTCTTAGAAAAATGGATATTGGAACATTCTTCATGTCTGCTTCTTTTTCCTCGGTTACTTCTACCATACAAACTTCATCCGCTGGAAGGGAGCCAATTCCTAGGGTACATCCTATACCCATGGAATCAAATGGTAGGAGAATAGGTAAATATTTCTCTAGTAACTCAAAAATTTTTGGTAGTTCCTAATGATACTGTCTCTATGACGTTAGTCTCATTTTTGAGTGTCGGAATGCCTTTGACTAGATTCATGATTTCTAATTCTATTGTAGGTATCAACTTTACTTCTGGATTTGAATTGACTAGTTTGTTAAGTTGATTCATTGGGAGCTCAAACTCAGAGTGAACACCTGGTCTCTTTTTCAAATCTGCTAAGTGTATGTCAAAGGGTTTTGGGTCACCTTGTGCCACAAATTTTTCCTAGGTGTAAAAATCTTATTTCCTGAATAACGTGGAAGGGATTTCCTTCATGCGATGTATCCATGGTCAACCAAGAATCATATTATAGTTGGTTTCCCATCTATAATATAAAATTTGGTGAGGACTGTCTTGGGTCCTAAGGTGACTGGTAACACTATAGTCCCAATTGAAGTGGCCTTGAGGCTATCATAACCCCTTAGCATATTTCATGTTGTGGAACAATTTGTTTCTCCATATCCTAGCTTTTGAAGAAAAGTGAAGGGGACTATGTTAACTACTGCCCCATCATCAATCATTGCATGCACTTAACATAATTATTGTAAACCCATACCTATAAATGCAAGGTTGGGTCACCTCTACGTGTGATTTCAGCGTCTATTGGCATTTTACTTATATCAAATATAAACTCAGTATCCCTATCTGGCTGCCCTGAGGGTAGACGTCAAAGTCTACATGGTTTACTTGCATTTCAGAGGAGGAGTGATGTTAATTAGATGACCAAGACCTAACACTTCTAAGAGAGAAGCTCTGTGGGTGGGAGAGTTTTTCAACAAATCCAAGAAGGAAATGTGAGAGAAGGTCTTTGTTAGGTCATTAATTAGATCATAAGCACCTATAGGTTTCACTAGTGTTTGTTGAATATTGTCTGGTACTAATGGGTAGGTTGAACTGGTTGAGAAGAATAATCTCACATTCTTGTTATGGTTTCTACGTGTAGCTTGGTATCTAACTCTACTAGACCAACTATCTTGGTTTGTGGTCGAGTTCCTAATTGGGGTGCGACCGGTGGATTTGATGAAGTTGAGGCTTCATGATCATTATTTCCTATCATAACACCCTTGTTCATCCCATTTGGATCTAACCTATTATTGTTAGAGTGATTCGGGAGAGGATCATTGAAAATCTTGAGGGGTGCATTTTGAGGGGAAACTACTCCCGTATAAGTGTTTGGCATGGGTAATGCAGAATTTGTTAAAAACATATCTATAAAGAGTTGTCTTTGGTCTTCTGGAAAATGTTGCATGAATTTATTGTAGTCATGGAAAGTCCTAGTATCATGGCCTTGAATCTTGTGGAAACCACAATACAAGTTGGGATTATAGTTTCGAGGTTGTTGGTTTGAAACTTGTTGTGGTCCAAAATTTTGACTAGGTTGTTGGTTGTTAGAGTTGAAATTTTGAGGTTGTTGCCTTTGGTTTTGGTTCTAATATCCAGTTGGGTTTCGATTGGACCTTGTGTTTGGATTTTCCATTGTTTTGTTGTTGTGATGGATGATTAAAATCCACCACATTGATTGTTGGAGTAAAGTTATTATTTCAATTGATTGTTAACATGGTGGTGAGATGTTCACATTTTTCCCTTTTAACCTAGTCTATGACTCCATCTATTGTAACCCCATGCAGTTTTTGTTAAGAATTTTGGGTCCTTGATTGGTATTCCCGACATTAGGATAAGTCGTAGTGTTTTTGATTGGGAGTGATTAATTTCCCATTTGTTCCATATGTCTTACGGCCACTATCTATTTCCACTTGATCGATTCGAGAGAGCACTCTTGAGTACTTCATCATAAGTCCTTAGTGGGAACTTCTGACTTCTTCCTTTATCTCTCTATTGAGAGAATGAAGGAATAAGTCACATAGTTCCATCTGATCCATGTTTGGAGCACTTGCTTGATGAGTAGAGGACTGTATGCCATCTTTGAATGAAATGAGCAACAGATTCATTGTGCTCTTGTTTAATATGTAAGAATTCCTTGATCCCTGTTCTTAACAATTTGTTCATGTCAAAAGCTTTGATAAATTCTGACACAAGTTGTTTGAATGAGTGTATCGAGGCTTCAGGTATTCTATAATACCAATCAAGGGCAATACCCTCTAAGGTCTTAGGGAATATCTTAACAACAACCACATCCCAAGGGAGAAATTCTCAAATGGCCATGGCATAAGCCTTGATATGTGCATTTGGATCTCCCTCCCCTTGAATTTAGGAAAATCGGGAAGAGGTCTTGGAAGCATGATGCTTCATATGGTGAAATCTAGAGGTTCTTTTAAATATTCTGAGTAAGTCCCTACCGCATAGGTCTCAACCATCGATGGTGCCTACTGAGGGGGAGAGGTGGAATGGGTTGTTGATATGGCATAGCATATGTATTTGCAGGAGTAAGGAAACCCCTGTGGTTGAGAAAACATCCCGAGAGAGAACATATCTCCCTGTGGTGATTTTGAATAAATGTTTAAATAGGGAGGAGCATTGCTCTGATATGGGTTGTTTGGTACTAAACCGGGGTATCATACTTTCAACTAGAGCAGCATTTGAAAACATGTGGTTCTAGTTGGTGTTTGTTGTGGGTAGTTATACAAATGTTGAGGAGGCATGCCTAACATGTGCCTGTTCCTATGAGGAGGTCAATTTGACTAGGATAATGTGGAGGGTTGGGAGTTCCCACTTGCCCTAAATATGAAGTTTGATTTGCTTGAGCAAGTTCTAGTCCTCTGACCCTCTCGACCAAAGTTGAGATGACCTCAATTGGTGATGGCCCAGTGTTTCACCTTGATGGCTGTTGTGGTACTCTTTGAGGTTACAGAGGGGTATGGTATCCTACTATGAATTGTTCATTACTCTTCCCAAGTTCACCAAGAGTATTTTCCATTGGTGGAGGAATGGGGGTATTTTCTTGAAGCGGGGTGTCGGGTTGTGTTTGCAAACTTCCTAGAGATGGATACATGTTTTGGAAGTGTTGCTCATTTCTAGCGTGGCATGTGCTAGGTACTCCTCATCCAAGAATGGGAGTGGATCTGATTGCCTACTAATTTGTGGTCTAAACAAAACTCGAGGAGATGAAATGGATTCTCCAGTAAATGTCATATTGTTAGAGCCTGAGGGCTCTGGTTGTTGTGTTTGTGTGAGCTGATCCAACTCCTCAATTTGGAATGAAGAACTAGAGCTAGTTCTTTGAGGAGGAGTTTGTGATGACAAGTAGTTGCTTGAATAGTTGTCAGCCCATGCGGAAAGTGAGGGTGATGGTTGTCTATTTGTTTGACCATAATATGCTTCGAGACCTGAGAGAGGTCTGCCATATGCATCGTATCCCAACATATTCGGGGGTATATAAATACCCACAGAATAATGGGAAGGAGTGAAGATGGATGAAAGAAATGAAAATGAAAAGGGAGCAGTTGTTGTGTTTCACGTTGGGTTCACCAATTTTACATAGAAAAGTGACAAAGTGAGCATGAGAATCAACAAGTAGCCTTTTCATCTCCGACCTCCCGAGGTCATGCCGAGACAACCAAATGGAAATGAAATATATGTGGGTGTAGACAAAACTAGTTGGGAAATCTGATATCCTCAACACGTAATAATGGGATCTCATGAGTCTAAGGCAAAGAAATCTCTCTAACTGAATTGGTGTAATGGATCGTTCAAATATAATAGCTTCTCGAGGCTCCAATCAATGTCGAGCTCTTCCGAGATCCTATCTATTAGTTTGGATGCATGGAAAGTGACCTGTAGGTGCTTCATGTATATTTCCAGACAAGGTCATGAAAGTGGTAGTGAGAGGTGTAGTGGATTTGTAGGGAACTATGGGTGGTTTTCTGGTCTAGCCCAGAAAATATTAGCTTGATTGGCTTCTATATTTAATATGGAAAATTGTGTTATGATATCTAGCAGGAGTGGTGAAGATCTAAATACCAACGCATACGTAAACTGGTGTCAATATTTAACTGATTAGCAGGCCCATTGGGTTGTGGGACTCGGGGATCACAACCATGAGTTCATGGTTGTTGTGGACCTATTATGGTCATGTGAAGAATCAATCTCTTCTTCCGATAATCCAATAGTCATAAGCCTTTTCAGCTTCTATGTTTAATACCAGAGTTGTGCGATCTTCTCATAATACCTTACGGGTGTTCTAGCAACTTGTATACGTAAGCCTGTGTCTATGTCAATGAGAAGGTCTCCTACATTTGGCTGTGGAACTAATGAATCACAACCAAATAGTTTCTCTCTTTTGGGTTCTTATATGGTCATGCGAATATCCTATCAAGGCAATCTATAGTTGGGTTGATTTGACCAAAATGTGTATGCTTTTCATCTTCAATATTCAATTCTCTCAATTACTCACTAACTGCTTGTGGGTTTGTTGTTGTTTGAAAGACGTGAATTCTAAGACCTTGATCTATATCCATTAATGTTGTGAAGAGATTTGGCTGAGGTATTACTAGTTCAATACGTAATCCCTGGGCTCTCTGGGTCCCGTAATTGTCATGCAAGAGATAACCAAACTTAACTGAAAGAAATAAACAAATTATGAAAGATATATCTACACTATGCTTATATTCCTTTTTTTTTGTATTTTCGAAGATATGAGTTTGAACAAAATTTAAAGAGTGACTATTCTACAATATTAAGATAATGAACAATTAATCTAATAATGGAATTAAAACAAGTAAGATAGCCAGATATAGCTATTTTCCTGTGCATTTGTGAATTTATCCTAAATATTAAATAACTAACTAATTTAATTGAAAAGACCTTCAATCTTACCTCAGAAGTGAGGAAATAAATCACAACTTCTCAGAAGCTATCATTCCCATAGCTTCCCTGGTAATACTGAAAGCAAGCTTAACTAAAATAAAATGATTTTCTATTCTATTTGATATATTGTAACTACAACTTTGATGATTCAAACCTGGAGTTTACATAATAGCGGAAAATCCAGTTGTATTATGACTTGTCCCCTCAGTGTGATCTCTTCATTCCTTCGTGTTCTCGTGAATCCAGAAAAGTGGAAATGTGACAAAGGAATGGGAGAAGATGTTCAAATAGTGGCAGCTTGACGTAAGCTAAACATAATGCAAGTAGGAGAAGGATAGTGCAAGAGAACAGAGCTTGACTATGTGATTCCTAACAGATTGTTAGGATATACAATACAAGCACACCAAATATCTAGGATCTATACTTCCTGTGAAAAAACAACAACCTATAATTCTAAGAAGAATCAAGATTCAAATGGACATGATCTAGAACTAGAATTGTGGAGCCTTGAACTGAGAGGCTAAAAGCTTTACAAAATCTAAACTTGTTGAGACTTATTGAAGAACTTTCAAAACACACTGAATAATAATTCATAGAAGGAGAGGGGCCATTTTCTTGTAAACAAGCTTTGTATTTATAGCACTTTGATTTACCAGAGGGTAAGTTTGAATTGAACTCTTCTATTATAAACAAAGAGGAATTACTATTTACTAGGGGGCTAAAACTTAAATGCAAGCAAGAGTGGTTGAAATACAGCGCCACTTGATTTTTACGTTGACGAAAGTGTCAAAAAGTTTTGGAAAACACGCAGACCGCTGCCCCTATGTAGGGTGGTGGTTACAGACCGCCACCCCGTTGTGGGTGGCCATGGGACCGCCGCCCGTGCAAAAGACCAAAATGCAAGGAAAGAGAGGAATGGGGTTAGAATAAAGCATACGAAGGCTAGATAAGGAATTTTAGGATGGAAATGTATACTCAGTGTTCTTTCTAGATTCTCGAACACCTTGCGAAGAGATCTGAATCGTCATTGCGGTTTCTATAACCTCTTTCTCGGAAAGTACAATACATACGATTTTGGGTACGTATAATTGCTAACTTAGTTCTAGTGTAGAAAATTAATATGGAAACCAAATGTGTTTATTTCTCTAAAGACTTTGAAATATCATTAATTCCCTTCTATGGAGTAAATTTTAAGGTAGTAGGGTCGATATTTTCTCTTCTAGATGGTTACTCTGGTTATAATTAGATCATGCTAAAGGAGGAAGACCAAATTAATACGGTATTTTTGATTAAGTGGGGAATCTATGGTTACAAGAAAATTCCATTTGGTTTTTCCAAAGCAGGAGCAATCTTCCAAAGAGCCATGGATATTTCATTCAAGTTACTAATCAAAAACTTTGTTCTTTTCTACCTAGATGATGTCATAGTGTTTTCTAAGAATGTAGACGACCATTTTTTTCATCTCGAGAAGGTATTTGAAAGGTAAAGATAGTTCAAAGTTTATCTTAACCCCAAAAAGTGTATCTTCTTAGCACATAAAGGTAAACTCCTTGGCCACATTGTCTCTAAGTAAGGAATTGTAATTGATCCAAAATATTAATTTCCATCCTTACATTGTTAATACCAAATCATGAGAAAGTATTGTAAAGATTCTTGTGAAGGATTAACTTTTTAGGAATTTTGTTCCAAATTTTGCCAATTGTGTCGAAGTCGTTAACATTTATTCTCAAGAAAAACATGCCTTTTAAGTTGACCATGGAATGGAAGTATAACTTTGAATCCATCAAACAAGCAATTACACAGCCCTAACTCTCATCAATTTTGATTTCTCAAAGGATTTCACCTTGTATGCCCATGGAGGTGTAAATATAATATCGACCATGCTATTATAATTGAATGAAGAAAACTTGGAGCATCCAAATGCTTTTTTCAAACAAAGTATCAAAGAATATGAAGCGAGGTACTCATTTTTAAAATCGTGCCTTATTTTGCATAAGGAACTTAAAGAAGTTCGACATTTGTTATCCAACAAGATCCATCTAATGGTATCACACTTAGGTGTGAAGTATTTTCATTTGAAAAATAATTTGAATGAGAAAATAGATGTTTAGATAACCAAAGTAATTGAGTATGGTGTTGACATAAAAGTGACTAAGCTAGTCTTGGGTAAATATTTTTGTGAGCAAATAGATTTGGAGCCGTGAATGAAGAGGAGTCTATTCTAGTACTCCAACATGATCAAGAACAACCCGTTGGTGATTTTTTAGACCTGTGACATGTTGCACTTTATCCAAATAGATCAATTCCCTCGAGGCCTAACCAAGGCCAATAGAATGTTTTTCAAACCTCATTTTATCCCCTTTGTTCTTATTTATGGCATCCTATTTAGAAAGGATACCAATGGATTTATTTTAAGATGGATCAAATTTGATTAGTGAAGAAGGTTTTACATGAATTCCATGATGTTGTAGCTGGAGGAAATTTCACCCAAGGACAAAAACACTCAAAATAATGAAAGGTGGTTGTATTTTCTCGAGTATTTTTAAGGACTATTATGCATGGGTGAAAAATGCAAAAATGTTCCTTTTCACAAGTAAAGAGAGACTAACAACACTTCCACTCCACCTCGTCTCTGTAGATCAACCATTCATGTTATGGGGCCTAGACTTTATTAGAGTAAACAATCCACATTCAATCTTGGGTCATAAGCTGGACAATTACAACCGCAAATTACTTCACCAAATGGATAGAGGAAGTTTCTTTGAAGGAAGAAAATAAGCCTAGCATCCTTGACTTTTATGAAAGTATTGTTACTAGATTTTTGTTCCTTCCACTATAATTTCTAATAATTATATGGCATTCCTTGGCACAAATATTTATGATTGGTATGTAAAAATTGGGACATATTTGAGCACATATTCAAACTATTACCCTTGAGGTAATGAACAAGTAGAATCAATGAACAAGAATCTCCTTAGAATTATTAGAATAACTTTGGAGGAGAATCGGAGAGCTTGATACACAAAGATGAAATCAGTATTATGGGCTCATAGGATTACTCCCAAAAGGTCAATTAACGGCTCACCTTTCAATATTGTCTATGAAAAGGAGGTAAAGTTACTAATATATGTTAAATTTCCATGTTTTGAGCTGATAAATCAACTAGAGATGTTTGAATTTGATGTCATAGAATTCATATATTAAAATATTGTGGAGTTATAAGAGTTAAGAGATCAAAAATGCAGACAATGGAGATTAATCAAGCTCAGGTCAAGAAGTATTTTGACAAAAAGGTAGTGGCTAAAAGCTTTTAGGAAGGAGACCTTGTCCTCAAATGGGACCAAGACAGAGCCAAACCAGAAGGCATTCAAATTTTGATGTCATATGGAGCAGCCCCTATGTTATCTCTAGATGAAAACCACACAATAATTTCCATTGTCAAAATTGGATGGAGAAGAGCTCCATGGTCCCGATCAATGGGATCTACCTCAAACATTAATTTTGAAATAAAGGTTCCACCTTGTACATATTATATTAGTTTTACTTTCCTCTAAGTGTTGTTCAACACATTGTTTTGTTGGTAGTGTAGTTTCCATTTCCCTAAGTACTTTGCACATGTTTCTTGTTGCCTAAGGTGGTATTTGTATTCTCGGGGTTTTGACGAGGTTTTAGAAGTCTCAGATTCATCAAACATGAAACAAATCCCAAGTTCATAGGAAATATAATTTAAGAATAAAATATCATGATATGTCCTCAACTCCATGCCCAATGGATCATATAGGAAACTAATCATCTATCTCAGGAAGATAACCCCATTGAGTTGATAAATTGTTATCTAAAACAGCCCCCTTTTTATATTTTAGATGCCTTATCAAGTTCAAATCTAAAGGGGCTTCTTTTTAGCATCAAGGTTTGAAAAATGGCTAAGTATGAAATTTGTGGAGGCTTATTGTGAAAAATTGATTTTTTTGTAGATTCTCAAAATCCATGGAACAAAGTGCTAATAGTTCGGGCCTTCTACGGATGTCAAAATCAGTTTTCTATGGGTTTAAAAGAGGTTTCAAAGGCCGAAAAGTGTTCACATTCACAAAGGGTCAAATTTTAGATAAGGACAAAATAACCAAAAAAACACAAAGGAGAGTTTCCATGGCATGAGAGAAGTAGTGACACTTCATGGGAGATAAGTTTAAAATATGCAACACACAATGGAAGTGTTGTTAGACCCACAAGGTAGTCAAGAAAGTTAAGAAACACCTAAATCTTAAACCAAAAACATTATCCCAGTGTTCCGTGATTTTTCCTAACATGGTGTTCCACGTGATCTCTAAGTTCATAGGATAATTGAATTGAACAAAGAAGTTGAAAATAATTCATGGTTTTTTTGTGAGTGTGGGGAGCCATGTGCAAGTGGCTGAGTGTGAAGATTGGAATCCGCGGCAGTGCAAGTAAAATAGTTCCACATATATGAAAATTTTATTTTCTTGCGTATTTCTAAATTTCTGGAGGCATTTAAGTTCAAAAGCTACATAACATTATAAAATATGTGGGAGAAATTCAAGTCAATATTCTAAGAAAGGATATCATAAGACAAGACAAAACTAGTTTTTTTGTCATATATTTTGATTGAGAGCTCTATTTTACATGAGAATTGTGGCGTCGGCTTTATCTCTCAAGGGATACATTTTTAATAATGAAATGTAGAGAAGGATGTTGTTTTGATTGAAAACCATGAAAACATGAGATTTCAAGGGGAAAAATACATTTTCACATTTCAAATGCCCAACCACCTCACCTAACAAGTTTAAATTCCTAAAAGACACCCATTCTCTCACCTATGAGTTTTGAGAATGTGTTGCAAAGTAAAAACGATCCATCTTGAAATTAATAATGACAAGATCTTTGGGTGCATATTTTTATTCACTCATTACAAGTACAAATTAAAATTTTCCCATTTTTTCTCTCTCCCTCTTTCATATTCTATAAATGTAAGTGCTTAGGAAAATTTTAAGGGTTCCCTTTTGTCGAATTTTTAGGCTCTACTTTGGATTCATGCATTCTCTTGCCTCCGGACCTCTGCAACTTTGTATTTTGCAAGATATTTCTAACTTTTGCTCTATAAATGTGATAGATATATTCAATGAAATACATATGTGGTATTTTCCTCTGAATTCTCTATATTTTTAGACACCTAATTTTTACCACGTAATTTTGATACTATAATTGCATTATTTGTATTTTTTCTTATCGTTTCATTATAATTAGTGATTTTCCACTAATTAGCTAATATTCCCCATCTTATTGGTTAATTAATGAAATTTTGTTAACTAACTACTTGTAGACCCCGGGTTTTTGTTAACCCGCCTACTTCATCTCCTACATACATTATTTAATCTAAAACTTATCATTATGCCATTATCCTAAGTCACCCTCTCCTCATCTAGTAAAACAATTTTACACTCTCATAAATTACCATTTTACCCATCCTAAACCACCTCAACCACTTTAAAATTACATTGAGCATCTTAAAACCAAAATCTATTTTATCCCCACATCCTAAACTCCACAACTCATCCATAACATCCTCTTAACCATTTTCCCTCACCATTTACATGAAAATCATGTTTATGAAGTGGTTTTAACCATTTCCTAAACATTTTCCTAAAAATATCATATCATCGGCAATCCTAACCGATCGCTAGTGATTATAAATAGGATTTTTTATCCTTTCTCAAGGATCTTCATAAACCTTTTGCTCATACTTGCTCTTCGTTTTCAAATCAAAAATGAATCTACATCATTTCCAGATATCATCAAGGACATGTATCAACCTCAAGCTTTTGTAAATACATCATTTTGATAGGATTTTTATAAATCATCTTCCAACAATTAGTAATCAACTTCAACCAGCTCCACCTGACATTTGGAGGTATCTTTCATCCTACTTTCACATCAAGAGGTATTTCTCTATGTTATTTCATTATTTACATTTCATCTAAACATTAAAAACAATCAAAAATCATCAATTAAAAGCTTTGTTTATCATTTTATCAAAGTTTATCAATTTTTACAAAGTTTTTCTCTAATGGCCCACAATTTTGTCTCGATCACTAATGATTCCTCTAAATCGCCACCATCCTGTCAAATTAAATATTTTTATCAATTTATCAGATTCTTAGTCTCAATTTTTATCAATATTTGGTATTTAACTTGTCCTTTGTAAGCATGGCTTTACTTTAGATGGAAGTACATATCCATACCATCCTATTATAAGCATCTACGATGTTCCTATAGTTCAACAGCCTTCTTTGTGGAAAAATACAACATCCTTCATGAGTTTACACTATGTGAATACATTTTTCCACCGACATATAAGATATCGAGGATCATTTTAAGTTCCTCCAGGAGATCCAATGGGGGACAGAATCTTTTGTTGGTACAATTATTTCGAGTCTATTCAGATTACATCCACCCTCCATTGGGCCACATTTGAAGATGCACAAGACTTGCCCTTTGATCTTGAGTTCTAGAACTTCTTATCTATTATCTATCTATCTTTTTCATTTACATATCTCTATCATTATATTTGTCAATCTACTTAATTCTATCAAAGTGAGTTGACATCTTTCAAGGAAGTCCCTTTGGATTCCTATAATTTTCCTTTTCTAAGCAACTTGTTTATCCATCTATCTCATATTTTTTTTATTTAGTATCTCTCGATCTGCATTTCTTCGTCGGTGAAATTAAAAGGAAATTTTATCCATCAAAGCATCAACATCCATCATCACGGGTATTGGTAAACCGCATCATCTTTCGAGGTCATTTTTTTTTTATTTTATTTTATTAAGTTACAATTGGAAAGTAAAAAATATCTCTGTACATTCTGCATGCCAGGTGGACCCTACCCCTTTTTATTTCATTTCAAATTAATTAATTTCCACCTTTAGGTTCTCTTATTTGGAATCTCTAATGATCCATTCAAATCGTTAGTGAGTTTGGTGAATTGATAGTGATTCTTGTAAATCATCGATGAACTTTGTAGATTATTTTTTATTACTTAGTTAGTTAGCCTCTAACTATTGTTTCTATTTCTTGTTCTTTGTTTTCATCTAACCCTTACAAGTTGTTTCCTTGGGATATTTATTTTTTTGCGTTGTAGCTGTGTTAAAAATATTTTTAAAAATTAAAAAGAAAAAAATAAAGGAAGTGTTTTACAGGTGCATCTCTTTCCTTTCTTTTTCTTTCAAAGTATTACATTTTTGTCTGTTTTCCTCATCAAAATTAAACTTTCTTTTTGGTCTTAAAATAACCTCTCAATTTTCTTGATCACATACTTTAATTAGGATGTCAATAGATTACATTCACTTAATTTCACTCACACATAACCAAACCACCTTCAATACAAATTGTATCAAAACATTCCTACCCAGTGGACCCGCTTGATTTCATCACTAAGGGGATAAGCCAACTCGATGTTCTTGTTAAGTATAAATAATTGGTGGAAAGTATATTTTCTAAGCACTTGACTCCCTTATTTCTATGAGATTGTGAAGTGAGGGGGTAGGCCTCAATACTGACATTGTTCCACACCATTGGTAAAGACTCATGCCTCATGTACCTTTGGGTATATCGAGGACTCCTGCCATAAACATCACCTAAAACCATCCTTAGATGGCCATTTCCTAGGACCCCATCATCCATTTTACACATTTCATATTTTCTTTCTTTAAATGATCAAGATAATCAAAAATGTTTTCTTTTGCGTGAGTTTCCCATTGTTTGTAATTCACAATCTAGATTCATTTTTTTATCTTAAGTGATTGTTTACTTTCATGGTTACTATAAGACAACAATCCCACCTCCAAAACTCTAAAAATATAATAGAAAACTTCCAATGAACCATCAAAAATATTCAACCTCGTATTGAGGATGTTTCACGTTTAATTGAACAACATCGAGCCTCTATATCACCTCATCCACATGATCAAGAACCCCACATTCTCCTAGTATCTAATCTAAATCATTTGAAATACCTGATCCACCTATTCCTTGTTTCTTTGATAGTGGGGATCCCATATTTTCTTAAATTTTAGACTCTAACCTCATTGTCCTTAATGCATATCTTTCTACTCAAGGTTTCCATCTTTAACCATTCACATCTAAATCATGAACCCTTGTATCTATCACCTCATATTACTAATCTTGGCTTAATCACCCTAACCATAAGTAGGTCATTCAACAAGTGTATCCTTACCCCACTACCGGAAAATCAAAAACATCAAACATCGTGTTCTTATCCCCTATCATTTCTTTTGATCTTAATGTGGTCTCCTCACAAGACACGACCAATCAACAACCTACATCTTCACCATACCTCTCATCTGGCTCTACATCATCCCAAAACAATACCAATACATCTTCATCCATGTAAAATTTTTTATTCTCTTCTACCATTCAAACTCCTCTTGTGGGTTCAATATCCATCCCATCCAAAGGCATATCAACCCACTTCATCCCAACAACCTACATCAGTTGTCCAAAATATAGTTATGTCTATCCCAACATCAATACCACCTATTAATACTAGTTCTATTTCTACTATCCATCCTTCTTCACAAAAATCATCTACCATCCCTACTTCCTCTCAATTCATACCTCAAAAATCTAAACCACTCATTCATACCTCTATCCCCTTTCAACACATACCCCAACAATCTCAACCACTCATTCACTCTTCTATTCCTTTTCAACATATACCCAGTAGTCACAACCTCTTATTCACACATCAATTCCTTTCTAACACATACCTTAATTATCACAACCCCTTATAAACACATCCATACCCTTTTAATATAAATACATTCAACCTTTGCATCCTTTAGTTTCACAACCTCTTTATAATATTCCCCTAGGTACCCCTCATCAAAAAATATCCTCTTCCAAATATTCCTTCACAATATCAACCTAATCAATTCTCATATAATCAACTTGGTTCATCCTCATCCAATACAAAAAACCAAAAATTGACCCTCTCTAGGATTTAATGAACAAAATATTTAGTCTCAAAGCCTCTTTTATGAGCCCTAAAAACACATTATCATACAAAAAATATGCAACGAACCCATCCACCCATCAATACCATACAAATCTTACCCTCCTCATTGGTAACTTCCAAAGTACCTTAAGTTTTACACGAAAGAAGACCCTTAATAGCACATACATGGGCCTTCGACATGCTTGTTATCTTATAAGCACATGATCAATACCTTATGCCAAGGAAATTCCCTATGTCATTGGTTGGCCCCACTTTAAATTGGTATAAGAGCATCCCACAATATTCTATTTTCTCATTTGCACACAACTTTCATCTCTTCCTTGAACATTTTTCAATCAACATCACCCGTAAAATCACTATCACTAACTTATACATGATCAAACAATTTGAAGACAAATCCATCACAAATTTTATCACCCACTGAAGAGGCGTTATCAACTAATTGTCATTTTACCTCCCACATACTGAGCTAATAGATTTATTCTCTTACTCTTTTGCAAATAAAATTTCATCAACACTAAAAATCTAATCTTTCCAGAATTTTCCTTCACAATGGCTCACAAACTTGAGCTTTGTGATCTTGAAGATGGTAGAGTTAAACTTAGATCAAAAATCCAAAACCTGAGTTTTCATCCAAACCATCTTCTAGTCAAGACAAATCTAAATCATCAACCAACACAGTAGTCATTGAAACAACTCCCAAATAATGTTTTCCTTTTGAACACTCTCGTCCTCAACGTAAATACACTCCTATTGGTGAATCATATAGTGTAGTCTTTAACAAACTCCTAGCTTCCAACATGATCACTCTTCCTCCTATCCACCCCATCGATACATCTATCTCAAAACCATCTTGGTATAGATAAAATTATTATTGTAAATACCATAGGGTCAAGGGCCATGACATCAAAAGGTTTCATTCATTCTAAAATGCTCTTTAAGATCTTATTGACAAAGGTGTGCTACAATTAGATAACCCAAATGCACCTCAAAATCAAAACCTAGATGTCTTTAAATAACCTTTTCCTAATCACTCCCCATCTACCATCTAACCACAATCCAATACCATCATCATCATCATACTATCAACATAGTCATAAATCCACATCATAGTCTAGCAGTATCTCCCTCATTGAAATAAAAAATCAAGTATACATAAAAGTAGGCACATCCGTTAGTCCTGCCATAGAAAAGAATACACTTCCATCCACATTTACCCTATCCATGTTAAATTCATCCACAAGATCTTCACAAACCTTACAAAATAAACCCATCATACAAATTTTGAAAATCTCATATGATGATCATGTCGCCCAATATCATTGTCATGCATCCAAAAACATGTCATACAACCATGTGTCCCTTCATCTAAACATCAAAAAATCATAACACATTACCTTGTCATGCCTTCAACACAAAAATAAAAAACCCACCCTCCATTCTAGGTCCACATCCTTTATCAAAATTACTAATCACTATTATGCATTCAATGGCCCTTCCTTAGTGCACACCCAAAGATACCACACATAAGGTAGTACCTTTACACTGTCAAATTAAAATAATCATCACCTCTTTTGACATATTTCTCAAAAGGATATTATGAATCAACCCTTGAAAGTCTCCTTCAATAATCCATCATAGCACTACCCCCTTAAGTCATCTAGCTCTCGAGGGTGGAAGCCTTCCTAGTATAACTTTGAAGCCTTTTGTGACTATCATCATACACCAAGACATCATATAGAATATTGTAAGGCCCTTATTACCACTATCAAAAACCTTTCAAACAAAGGCTTTCTTCCTCTAGAATTAGCCGCATCAAAAATTCCTCATAAGACTTCATAAATCATCATGTCCAAACCATCTCAGTAACCACTTGAATGTGGGGATTCTTTCAATAAAATCCCTCTCGCATCAAATTGATGCAAGTATGCATAACCACATGTACCCATGAACCTAACTCCTCAAATCAAAACAATTCTTAAGTTTTTATTCCACTCACTCCTAATTCATCTAGCTAAACATTGTCCACTAAATCTAAGGTTTCCATCCTTATTGCTCCTCATACATAATCTACCACTGCAATACAAAATGTTGTTATCAAACAACTTCACTAATCTCTAGTCAAGATGTCCCTTTTCGATCTAGTTCAAACCTCGTCGATAAGCCCTGATTGAATCACTCCAATCCATATCGGTGCCCTCAGATGATCCACAACTCCTTGAAAATCTAGTAGGAACTCTTCAAACATCCACTGCTATCTCTTTTAACACTACAAATATATAGTCATTACAACCAGAAGATCATGATATGCCTCTCTCACCACCACCCAAATCAATGATATCCTCATAAAAAGAGTTATGATAGGTAACGGTGTTAGTATTAATATCATATAATCATATTCCTTTAATCAAATTCGATTACCTAACACCATTATCTCCTAGACACCAGTTGTACTTCAAGTGTTCAATGATACCATCACTCCCACATTGGGGATAGTCATCTTACCTCTTAAAGTTGGTGTCAAAACCCTCCCTAAACTCTTCTATCTAGTAGAGGGAGAGTTCCAATATAACATACTACTATTTTGACCTTGGATATGCATTATGCATTGTATCCCATCAACACTCCATCAATGTATTAAGTATGAACATGAAGGTAAAGCCTTTACAATTCCCACATATCCTAACCTTTCCAGAGTTTGTAACATGACCTACCATCCGAATGACGTGCTCATTTCCAAATCAAATTTGGGATCCTTTGGAAAAGTATATACCAATTCATCCATTCCATCATCCAAATTACTAGATGATTCTTCCTTTGAGGGTGCTATGTAACATCTTTCACTGGGGGAGTATCGCCTCTCACACTCAATTCACTTCCCACACCTAAGACATATGAAAGACCTAATAAACAACCCATGCATGAACCCAAAGTCAGAGATGTCATCTCCTACAGTCCGCCACATCTAAAAACAAACCTTGTCTAGCGATGGATCAACCACCCCTCTATGTAACCTAGTTATCAGTTTCGCACCATGTCATTCATATCAAACTTTAAATTTTTATATAATCAAGTCTTTATACAGATGTATCTCCATCATTTTGCCTAGATATTTTTGGATTCGGATGTTATGAGAAAGGTTTCCATGATTTAATCATCCAACATTATCCCAAACCACATGATAAATATGGGCTAGGTTATAATAATCTAGCCTCTGAATCTTCCACACATACTGCATCTAAAACCAACATATATTTGGAACCATATTCCTTTTCAATGTAAGATGGCCCTATGGACACTAACGACACAATTTCCATTCCTCCTAAATTTATTTTAGTAAATACTATTACATTAGGACCATTGACTTATCAAACTAACCATGATACTAAAACACTTCCTCTTATTTGGCCTCAAAACAATTGAAGAGGATTCACCCACCATTAACATTCTCTAATTTTAAGTCGATCAATCTATCCTCTATTATATGGGGGCATAGGATCATTTCCTTTATAAAGTATTACCACCTAAAACTTTAACACTCCTCAATGAATCCACTATCGATGTTAATATAGGGACTATGCAAGAACCTCACATAGTTAAAGTTGGTTAATCATTAGATCCATGGGAGTTAAATGACTTCACCACAAACCAATCCAAATATAGTCAATCCTTTGTTTGGCCATATAGTGATATGTCTGGTATCAATCCCAATATCTTCATCCACAATATCGTCACTTATCCTAATGACATACCTATCAAAAAAAATGTATGTAGGATGCACCCTCACATAGCTCTTCTCATAAAAGAAGAGTTACAACATCTGTTATCCACTAATCTTATCATACCCTTTGACTATCCACAATGGGTCTCCAATATTGTGCCCACAATAAATCCTCTAGAAAATTATGCATCTGCACTAACTTTTGAGATCTCAATATTTTTCCCTAAAGATGACTTCCTCTTCCAAATATCAACCATCTCGTTGATCTAACACCTAACCACAAGATTTTCTCTTATGGATGGATTCTCTGGTTACAACTAAATCCTCATCTCTATAGATGATTAACACAAAACATCCTTCATCACTCCTTAAGGGACTTTATGTTACGCGTCATGCCCTTTGGACTTAATATTGTGGGGACCACCTACCAATGCGTTATGACTTATATCTTCTACAACCTTGTCCAAGAAACCATAGAATACTACGTAGATGACCTTTTAGGAAAATCAAAATAATGCAGGGAACATCTCATCATCCTCGATGCTATCTTCACTCATCTTATTCAATGTTTCCTTTTTCTCAACCCTACCAAATTTATTTTTGGTGTTCTCACTGGTAAACTTCTAGGATTCATTATATCCATATGAGGCATTGCATTATACCCTACTAAAATAAAATCTATTATCAAAATTCCTCCTCCATCAAACCTCAAATAGATTCATAGCCTTCTGGTACCAAGCTTTAGTGTATCCATCACTTTATATTGTAAACTTTCATATCATTATAAACCCTTCCACCATATTCTTTGAAAATATGTAGACTTCAAATGGGACCATGATTGTCAAAAGGCCTTCAATGACCTCAAGTAATACCTCCTATCACCACCCATACTCACACATCTACATGAAGGGGATCCATTCTATCTTTATATATCCACTACCAATCATGCCTTGGGTGCCATGCTCACTCATCAAGATGAGAAAGGTTGTGAACAAGTTTTTACTACATCAGCCATACTCTCCACAAATACAAAACTTGTTATAATAAAGCTGAAAAGTTTTGTTGTGATCTATAATTTGCAATGTCCAAACTATGCCATTATTTACTCAATCACAAGACTTACATTATTGTTATCTTTAACCCACTCAAAACCATGCACTCCAAAACATATCATAGTGACCGCATCACTTGTTGGCTTATTATCATAACCAAGTTTGATCTTGAATTCATCCCAAAAATCCGTTAAAGGAAAATTTATCACCGATCAACTTGTCAAATACCCTCTTCGAGATAACCAACCACCTCACAAATAATTCCTTGATTAATCTATCAACATTATCGATCAATAATACACCCCTCTTAAAATGACCCTCTTCTTTGATGGATCTAAGTTTCACCAAGGGTGAGGGGTTGGTATTTTCATTATAACTCTCTATGGGACTCCTATCCCTCTATCATTTAAAATTAACTCTGAATGTACTAACAACATATCCGAATATGAAGCTTTAATCATGGGTCTTCAAACCACCATCATTCTTGGTGTAAAAATATTAGACATCTATAGAGACTCACAACTTGTTATCAATCAAATCAAAGGAATTTATCAATGTAAAAATTAAATTATGCAAAATTACAAATCCATTATTAAATTCCTCTTAGAATCCTTCAACCATTGCACCATTTAGATAGTTCCACGATCTTCTAACAAATTTACAGACACCATTTCTTCTTTCACATCCCTCATCCCTTTATCAACTAAAGATTCAACTGATAATTCTAAACTATTTGTTATCATCCACAAACTTGATCAACCATCCAACAAAATGAAATCCCTATATCAATATCATCAAAAATAATCCATCTCGACCTTTGGTACACTCATACATTTGAATATCTTTTAGAATCCATAATTCTTCCTAATCTATATAGAAAGGCCAAAAGATCTTTCCTCTACTACATTATTTGATACATCATCATATGTGGTGTCCTCTATAATGTGGATTTTATGGCCTCTTGTTAATGTTCCTTAAATATCATGAGTCTACTAAAGTCATTTAAGAATTCCATGATGGTATATGTGGTGGACATTTCAAAGGCATCGATGTCGCTAAACGTGTCCTTCGACTATGATATTACTGGCCTACTACCAATCAATATTGTTGTGCGTATGTTAAGAAATGCATCAAATTTCAACAATATTAAAATCTCACTCACATCCCTAGTCAAGCCTTATAACCTACTCAAGATCTATGTCCTTTCTCACAATGGGGTTAGACCTCATTGGCACAATCAATCCTCACTCATCACAACAACATCATTCTATTATCATAGCCATTGAATACTTTAATAAATGGGTAGAATCCATTCCCTTGACATGTACTAAAGCTAATAAAATCATTGATTTTATCTATCAACATATCATATGTTACTTTGGTATCCCTCACAAACTCATCACTAATAATGGAAAATCCTTTAAAAATAAAGACGTCAAGAAAATTTATGACACATTCAACATCAAACTAATCTTTTCATCACCATATTATCCAAAATAAAATGGAAAATCTGAATCCTCTAACAAAACACTTAATATAATCCTTATGAAAATCATTGACAAATCAAGAAGGAATTAGCATCTCCAAATCTTGTTTACTCTCTAGGCTTATTGAACTAGCATATGTACTCCTACATGTGCTACACCCTTTCTCTATTCTATGGATCTAAGGTGGTTCTACCCCTTGAATTTCAAATTCCATCACTTTGTGTATCCCTTAGAGATTTCATCTCTAGAAAATACTATCGATAAGACCATTTAGCACAGTTAGAATTATTATATGAAAAACATTTAAAATATCTCAAACATCATCATGTATATCAAGAGTGCATCAAGTATGTGTAAAAAAAGCATGTAAAGGAATGTGACTTTAATATAGGTGATCTCGTTCTCAAATAATATCAAAATTTTGCTACTACTCTGTAATGGAGTAAATATGGAAATATTTCCCCTAACTAGATCAGTCCATACGTTATCACTCACAAGTATGGGTCAGGAGCGTATCATCTAGCCTCCCTTAATGGTATACCTAAAAAGGAACCTCTGAATGCCTTGTACTTGCGGCCTTTCTATTGTTAACAATTTCACCATTATAATAGTAGTCACATCAAATATCTTATTTCACCATCAACCAACCATCTTATCATCGTAATGATTTGAAAGTATGTGGTTTTCTCATCACTATCCTCAAAACCTTAAAGATGAGCACCACGGATTTTTTCATCTTATCTTTCACATGAAAAAGTTCCACCTTATCAATAACCTTGTAATCATTACATCCATCCACCTTGTATATCAATTAAAGACATGTTGTGGGTCACACATGTGTATTTTGTGTACACATATTCTTTCCTCCTCGAAGTGGTCTATTAGGGTTTTTCCTCAGCTCAAAGAAAGTCAAAAATATCTATGGATGCATTCTATAAAAATATATTGATCCCTCAAAGGAAAAATATTCAAAATCCAAATCATATTGTCAAAAAGATAAGTAGATTGATCCCTAAAAGAACATCTACTCGTTAAAATCATAGACCGATCCCTCAAAGGAGGGATATCAAAAATAAAATTCAAAATGTCAAAATTGTATACCACTCCTTGAAGAATGGATATCGTACCCAAAATTGTAGGGTACTACATCGTCGAAACAATGTTACACGTGCCCCAATGATGATACAGGTCTCCTTGCAAGGTGTTCGGGATCCAGAAAAGCTCTCCAAGTATGCGCTAACATCCCGTATGCCCCACTTAGCCCCTGCGTGTTTTGCTTTTTCCTTCCCTCTCTTTTTCTTTGCATTTTGGTCTTCAGTGACGAAACCGCTGCCCAAGCAGGTGGCAGTCCTTCATGCATTTTCCAAAATGTTCTTTTTAACATGACTCACGTAAATTTCAACATTTACCAACTTTTTTCACTGGCTTTTCTTGTATTTATGATTCTAGTTCCTCTGTAATAGTGTTTTTGCATTGTTTATGGTTAAAGAATTCAATTTGGTTTTCACCTTTGGGTAAATGGGAATTCTATAAATAGCTGGCTTGTGCTCAAGAAAATGGCCCCTCAAATTTACCTCTCAATTTCTCATTTCAATAGCTTAGTATTTCAGTTTTACTTAGCAATTCATAGTTTTATTTGTTACATGCATGGTTAGTGTTGTTTAGCTGTTAGGAAGCCACATAATCTTCTTGTGCTAGTGTTGTTACTGTTTCATGCAATTCATTAGAATAGGATAGTTTGATTTTCAATAAGAAGCCATTAAATTTGTAGGTTTTCTTCATCAAACAGGGATAGTTTCGGGTTCGTACATTTTAATATTGTATGACTCATAAATAAATCTCGCTAGGAATTACATAAGCCAAGCTTTGTTCTCTTGTGCTATCCCTCTCCTACTTGCATTGTATTCAGTCTGCATCCTAAGCTACCACTGTCCCAATACCTACTTCTATTGATGCTAACATCACATGCTTTTCTGGATCCACATGAGCATGAAGGAATGAGGAGATCACACTGAGGGGACAAAGCCACACACAACCAGATTCGCCACTATTATGCAAAATCCAGGTTCAAGCTTTCAAATTTCTAGTTAAAACATATCAAATAGAGTAGTCAATCATTTCATTTCAGTTAATCTCATTTTCAATATTATCTGGGGAAGCTGTGGGGATTGATAGTTTCTAAGAAACTATGATTCACTCCTCACTTCTGAGGTAGGATCGAGAGTCTTTCAAATAGATTAGATTAGTTATCTGGTTATTTAGAATAGATTTACAACTACACATGCAAGTAGCTATACTTGGCTGCTTTGTTTGTTTTAATTTTGTTATTAGTTTAGCTGTCAATTTCTAGATATATTTGAAATAGTTTCTCTTTCAAGTTCGTTCAAATAGTTCATCGAAAAACACAAAAAATAGAAGAATATACATAGATGTATCTTGCATAGTTAGTTTGTTCTGTCATTAGTTATATTTATATCATTTCCTTTTGTACGACAATCACAGGACCTAGGGAGCCCAGGAGAATACGTGTTCAAGCCAATAGTGCCTCAAATTTCAATCTTGTTACAGAATAGCTGATATAGATCAGAATCTTAGAATCTAATTCTTCCGAACAACAACGAGATCAGCTCATAGTTAAGAGGGTTAAATATAGAAGATGACCAAGCACACATTTTTTGGTCAAACCAGCCAAACTATAAATTACCCTAGGTAAATATCCACATGAATGTAGAAGGGCTTGAAAGAGAGAAAACATTCGGTTGTGACCCTTTGGTCCCACAGCCAGACGCAGGAGATATTTTCACTGATATAGATACTAGCTTAAGAATTCAGATTGCGAAACACCTGTAAAGTACTCTAAGAAGATTGCACAATTGTTATGCCAAGACCACATTTATAACTCCTTGGGGAACCTATTGCTATGTTGTTATGCCATTCGGTCTCAAGAACGTTGACGCTACATACTAGCGGGCAATGACATACATATTTCATGATCTTATACACAAAATCATGGAATCCTATGTAGATGACTTATTGGCCAAGGCCAGGAAGCATTGTGATCAACCGGAAGTGCTCTGCATCATTCTTTCACATTTGATAGAATACGAGTCACACTAAACCCATAAAAATGTGTATTTGGTGTGATAGGAGGGAAGCTCCTAGGTTACTTTATATTTTCACGAGGGATCAATGTGGACCCAACCAAAATCCGAGATGTTCTTTAAATGATCACACCGTCAGATGAATCTAGAATCAGGTCATTTCTTGGGAAACTTGATGCAATCCAAAGATTCATCCCAGATTTAAGCTTTGCCATCCATCCAATCAACAATCTACTCAAGAAAGATTATAATATTGATTGGACCAAAGACTGCAATGAAGCTTTCAAAGCAGTTAAGCATTTCTTGTTGTCACCACCTACACTAATGCCTCCTAAGCCAGACCTCCCTTTAATCTTATATTCGTGAGCTACCAATGTCTCGCTAGCCTACTTGCTAGCCCAAGAAGATGATGACAAGAGAGAACGCGTGATCTATTTCATTAGCAAAATTTTGCTTGACTATGAAACACGTTATACGTAAGTGGAACAAGAATGCCTCGCCATAGTCTTCGCAATCAAACGCTTAAGACATTACATGCTAAACCAAGAAACAAGGGTCATTATAAAAACAGACCATTTACAAACTTTCCTCGCGCAAGGGTCCTTGTCTAAGAAGGTTGGATGCTTTATAACCTTAATGGGTGAATTCAAATTAACTTTTGTAAACTAGAAGTTTGTTAAGGGACAAATCATTGTAGATTGGTTAGCTGAAAACCCATTAGACGGAGGCAATCTAGTAGATCTGGACTTTCTGATGAATGCATATATTACGTCAAAACTAGACCTCCCATCTCTGAATGTCCTTGGTATACTGATATTATTAATTATATCATGGACCATACATATCCAGAAGGTGCTACACCGCAACAAAGAAGGCAGTTACGCATTATTGTAGCTAAATATGTTATTATAGAACAAGTACTCTATCACAAGGCTTTCGATGGAATTCTTCTAAGGTGTGTTGACACGTAAGAATCCAAGAAGATTCTCCACAAATCTCATAGTGGCATATGTAGCAGCCACTTCGGTGGTCACACCACCACTCGTAAAATACATCGGATGGGCTATTTTTGGCCCACTCTAGAGCATGACGTAGTAGATTTTGTACGCAAGTGTCATAAATGCCAAGAATTTTCCCACGATATTCACATGTCGGCACAAGCTCTAAAACCAATCACTACTCCATGGCCATTTTCTACATGGGGCCTAGATTTGATGGGGAAATTCTCTCCCTCGTCAACAGATGGCCATAACTTCATAATCACGGCCACTGAGTATTTTACCAAATGGGTAGAGGTTATGCCTCTTACCACTGTACTAGGTGCCGTGATCGCCAAGTTCATTTTGAACCAGATTATTTGTAGGTACAATGTCCCACAAATCATCATCTTAGATAATGGTACTTCCTTTAAGAATGAAAAATTCTATGAGCTATGTAGTAAATTTAAAATAAACCATCATACAGCCTCCCTGTATTACCCTCAAGCCAACGGATAGGCTGAAGCAACAAACAAAACATTGAAAGCTATTCTCCTTAAAATGGTAAAAAAAAATAAACGAGATTGGCATTTAAATTTACACCCAACCTTGTGGGCCCAACAAACCTCAATAAGAACACCAACAGAGCAACTCCTTTCTCATTGGTATTCGAGTAGAAGCGCTTCTCCCACTTGAGGTTGAAATACCCAATCTCAAAGATCTCACTACAAGGGATTCTGGATGAAGAAGCTTATAGAGAAGCATGTCTCTCCCAACTAGAAAGCCTAGATGAGGCTAGGCTAGATGTTGAACAACAACATAGAGTCTATGCTGACCAGATGTGTCGGAAGTATAACAAAAGGGTCTATGAATGAGATATATATGAAGGAGATCTAGTTCTAAGACTAGACAGCCATATCGATAAAAAGACCAGCAAAGGAAGGAAATTCCGGCCCAAATGGTTGGGCCCATATCGAGTCATGAAAGACTATGGAAATGGTGCATATCTCTTATGTACACTAGAAGGTGAGGAATTCAACGAAATAGTCAATTCCTTGCATCTTAAACAATTCTATGCATAAAGCAATCGGCACTATTTGTACAATTATACCTACATTGCATCTTCGTGTAGTTAGGTTCATTTTTTCCACTCGTTTCATACAATTTTGTGACCAAGGAACTTATTCTCAAAGCAATTCATTACAAACTTCTGATGGTATTTGCATTAGCATTCCAATCATACTTCTTCATTTTCATAACATCATCAACCATTTCAGAATCATTTCATCAAATAAAGCTAGATATGAAAAAGTCTTAACGGTAACCATACCAAGGTCTGCATGCTTGTTCTCACTTTTGGTTTCTTCCTAGGATAGGTGTCTTGCCTATGGTCTATTCTAGAAGCTTCATAGTGTCACATCTATCCCATATGTATATCTCTTTGGAAGTAAGAACATACTGACATTTTTCTCAAATAAACAAGTCAAATATAGATCAAATAGAAAATTTTATTTTTACACATTTCCTTGCCCTACCAACCTTCGGTGATGAGCTTACATCTCTTACTAGTGACGTAGGGTTGGGAAAGGATGGGAATGCCCTTACTCCTGCAGTACCTTGTCCATGGTGATAAGCCCACGCTTCTTACTAGTAGCATGGGGCAAGGTGTAGGGGGTCCTCTTGACAAAACGTTGAAGGTCATAAGCAAATGGTTCAAATAAACCTTTGCAATCTTAAGTCAAAAACAAATGAATCAGATGTCCAAAATTCCAAGAGAGCTCAAAACCTTGAAAACCAGATTTTGTCTACCATGTGGCCATCTACGGATCTAAGTCTAGATAAACCGCAAAGCAAGTAGCATTCTAAACTATGGAGTCACTTGAGTAGAGTAGGTTTGTAGCATCCTAATTTGGTTCCACCAAATATTTGTCTATCTCTCATCAATATCATTCAACAAATTTCATAGCTTGTGCCCTTTCTAGCTCTCGGTGGTGAGCCCTCGCATCTTACTAGTTATGTGGAGTTAGGAGTGGTGCAAGTTCATCTCCTCATCATACTAGATTTATCATCTCATTTCGCCAAAACAAATATGAAGTACCAAAAATTACTTATAGAAACTAAAGTTCAAAGATCACATTGTGTCTACATTATCATATATCAACATCATGAAATACAAAAAGAAAGAAAAATTTGTATCATTTGTTCTCCATTGCATACATTCTCAAAAGCATATAAAAGCACCATTATAATTTACATGCGGAAACAAATCACAAAGAACTAGATACCAAGAGTCTGATCCAAAAAGAATATATATATAATCAAGTTTCCTGTACAATGCCATCATGCGCTAAGCATGGTCAAAATGCTCAAAGAGCCAGGAAATACAAAATACATCATACAAACAATCTAAGAGAGCCAGGCGGCCTCTCAACCCCTATGATATCCCTCTGAAGGTGCACACCCATGTCTAGAACTCCGGCTACACCGGCACTCTAAGTGCACAGAGGACTCATGGTCCAAAGGAGTAGCTATGGCCTCACCATGAGAGTGACTCCTCATGAGGCACTCTGTCCTATATCCTGCCAACTTGGTATGGAGGGTAGTCACCATCCTAGCCACATGCCAAATAGGGGCAAAAATGTCGGTATGCCTACCAACTGCTGAAGGCTCCCCTACATCCATGGATAGCTCCATGCAAGTCCTCTCCATGGGGATCATCAAGGTATCAGTGCATACCCGGTGAATCAGGTCTCGCCACTGATCAGCAGTCTCTACAAGTAAAGGAGAAAACAAATTAGAAATACTCAAAAGATAGAAACAAAGTAAACAAAAGGAGAGATAGCAACTAATACAATCATAGCTAAAAACAAACATTAAAGAGAAGGATGATAACTCACTCAAATATTTGGGCCTCCAAGATGGATCCCAGTGTCAAGGCACACTGCCACGATGCCACCACCGATCGATGTGCTCCTTTTGTTCCTAAAGCCACATAACATCCTACTACAGACTCATCCTCTCCACCCAAACCCTGACAAAGTGGCTCCTCTGAAGCTAGGGTCACCCTCTCTGCACTCTGCTTTTCCCTCTCCACCTATAAGATATCCTGAGTGGCATGCCACTTAGGATCATTGTCTTCCTCTCCGCCCGACTCACTGACCTCAGCCTCGGTCTCCTCCTCCATCTCTCCCCCTGTGAACTCCTCGGACTTAGATTCTATATCAATGGGGTCTTCACTACTGTGGGGGGCTGGCAGGCAATCTCTGAAGTAAAGATGCTTGAGGAGCACCGACTCTCCCTCGAGCACGTACCACTCGCTTTGCTACAATGGGGATGCCAAGAGTAACAACAGTCAACCCTAGCCCCTAGGACCTCCTCTATCCTCCTAGACGATCTAAACACTTTGGCACCACTAGGGGAACATATCGACATAAGGAAGGCCAAACGATGAGGCACTCAACCAAAGGGTGTGTCTCCACCTTCCCCATCCTCGTCCCACAAGCTTCCCTATGGTAAAGCAAGATATCAAAGTAAGAGCCTACTCGCTCCATAACCGTACCATGGCCTCGATAGGGTGTGGCCTCCATATCATCGGTAGTCGGAGGCGATCGGCTAGTGGGGTTCTCTCGCACCGACATATCTATCCATTTGGCTGCCCTCACGGCTCCGGACATGCCACCTCTACACCTCTCCCATGAGGGATGAAATGCTAGTAGACCTAGCTCATAACCGGGGTCGATGACTCAAGGACTACCCCTATAAATGAACCACCCGATATAAATCATGATAAGTGGTTCCAAGAATGTCGGCTCCCCAAGCATAAATCTAGCCATGTTCCTCAATCTGTGTAATAATGGGGGACCAACAATAAAGTAGAGTGTCTCCTCCCCGTCCCCGATCAATCTCAAGGCAAGGACCCCCATAATGGCCTCGATGAATTAGGGGGATAGGCGGGAGCTAGGAATATATCGGACCACGACCCCCTTCTTCAAACTAGTAGAGATAACTGCGTCTCCCATATATGAAGCCCACTATGCTATCTGAGCCCGTGAACCTGCTATCTCAAGTGTGAGTCGTCTCCCGATGATCGGGACCCCCAAGATGCAGTAAACATCCTCCAAAGTAATGGTCCACTCACCCCTGACTCCTGGAAATCGAAAAGTGTTCCAATCAGCATCCGAATATGAAAACAAGTCACAAAGTATGTGACTAGAAGGTGTAACATGCGAGACCCATGAAATATGCAATATGTCAAACCTCTAAAGAGTGTCTTGCTCATCCTAAGAAAGGGCATCCAATACTACTAGAATCCAGTCACACTCTCTCTCTCGGATCCATCTGATATACTCCTCCTTCACCTGCATACACCCAAAAACACACAAAAAGGAGTAAGTTAGTATTCAAAATGACATTAGAAAAATCATTAAAACATATAAGAATGCTAGAAACGCAAAAACGAATTCAAATAAGTATTATTTAGGCATTTTTGAAGGACCGCTACCCTGAGCAGGGTAGTGGTTCCGTAATCGTCACCTTAAAGGCGGTGGTCTCAGAACGCCGCCCCCCAAGCGAGCAGGGCAGCGGTCGTGTCCCAAATTTCCACGTGGGTCACATTCCCTAAATGACACCTAAAAAAACAAACAAAGACTATTTTTACTAAAACAAAGCCTACCCATTAGGTGCCCCCTAAGTGACCCTATTAAAACTAAAATTTTCAAAAATAATCCCCCCATGACAAATATTTCACCATTTTAACATTTTGGGGATAAAAATGGTAAATCGAGAAAAACTAACCTATGATCTCGCGGGTCGGTGTTCCACTCATGGAGGCATGATCACAATCTCATCTCGAACGTTTTGACTATACTCGCCGAAAAACCGTCACCGTGGGTCCCAGAGCTCAAAATCAATCAAATCGACACGTGCAAATGAATAGGAAAATGGGCCCACTTTTATATATATAGCATCTTAACTTGTTTTGAATGCCCCTTTTCACAGGTTTGGAGTGCCGATGGAGGTAAGTTCTTATCCCCGCACAAATGGTATGTCCTCATCTCATATTATTTTAGTATTTATTTTTTGATTTATTTTATCTATCTGCACTTGAGTCCTCTTTTCATTTTGCAGGTAGTGGGAATCTTGGAGGGCGTCATTTCAACACACTTTGTCAAGTATAAATTATAACTTCCCATTTCGAGACCGCCATACTGAGACCCACCATTTTACACCCCTTTATGGCTAAAACGCTTCTCCGAGGGGGTAATATGTACATACCCAAAATTTTAGGGTACTGCACCACTGGAACAATGTTACACGTGCCCCAATGATGATACAGGTCTCCTTACAAGGTGTTTAGGATCTGGAAAATCTCTCTAAGTATGTGTTAACATCCTACATGCCCCGCTTAACCCCTGCGTGCTTTGATTTTTCCTTCCCTCTCTTTTCCTTTGCTTTTCTGGTCTGCGGTGACGAAACTACCACCCTGCCTGGGTGGTGGTCTTGTGACCACCGCCCGTGCAGGGCAACGGCCATGTAACCGCTGCCCTACTCGAGGTAGTGGTCCTTCACGCATTTTCCGAATTTTCTTTTAACGCGACTCACGTAAATTTCAACGTTTACTAGCTTTTTCACCGGCTTTTCTTGTATTTATGATTCGGTTCCCTAGAATAGTGTTTTTGCATTGTTTATGGTTATAGAGTTCAATTTGGTTTTCACCTTTGGGTAAATGAGAATTCTATAAATAGTGGATTGTGCTCAAGCAAATGGCCCCTCAAATTTGCCTCTCGGTTTCTCATTTCAATAGCTTAGTATTTCAGGTTTTTCTTAGGAATTCATAGTTTTATTTGTTGCATGCATGGTTAATGTTGTTTAGTTAGTTAGGAAGCCACATAATCTTCTTGTGCTAGTGTTGTTCTTGTTTCATGCAATTCATTGCAATAGGATAGTTTAATTTTTAGTAGGAAGCCATTAAAGTTGTAGGTTTTGTTCATCAAATAGGATAGTTTCAGGTTACGGATGTTTTATGTTTTATGACTCACAATAAATCCCCTAGGAATTACATAAGGCAAGCTCTGTTCTCTTACGTTATCCCTCTCCTACTTGCATTGTATTCAGTCTGCATCCTAAGCTACCATTGTCCCAATACCTACTTCTATTGATGCTAACATCGCATGCTTTTCTAGATCCATGTGAGCATGAAGGAACAAGGAGATCACACTGAGGGGACAAAGCCACACACAACCAAATTCACCACTATTCTACAAAATCTAGGTTCAAGCTTTCAAAGTTCTAGTTAAAACATATCAAATAGAGTAGTCAATCATTTCATTTCAGTTAATCTCATTTTCGATATTGCCAGGGAAGCTATGGGGATTGATAGTTTATGAGAAACTATGATTCACTCCTCACTTTTGAGGTAGGATCGAGAGTCTTTCAAATAGATTAGATTAGTTACCGGGTTATTTAGAATATATTTACAACTACACAGGCAAGTAGCTATACTCAAATGCTTTGTTTGTTTTAATTTCGTTATTAGTTTAGTTGTCAATTTCTAGATATATTTGAAATAGTTGCTCTTTCAAGTTTGTTCAAATAGTTCATCAGAAAAACACAAAAATAGAAGAATATACATAGATGTATCTTGCATAGTTAGTTTATTCTATCATTAGTTAGAGTTATATCATTTCCTTTGTATGATAATCACGGGACCTAGGGAGCCTAGAGAATATGTGTTCGAGCCAATAGTGCCTCAAATTTGCCCAATCTTGTTATAGCAATAGCTGATATAGATCAGAATCTTAGAATCTAATTCTTTCGAACAATAATAGACTTACAATGCAGATCAAATGACGATTAAGAGGGTTAAATATAGAAGACGACCAAGCACACACATTTTAGTCAAACTAGCCAAACTATAGATTACCCTAGGTAAATATCGACATGACCGTATAAGGGCTTGAAAGAGAGCAAACATTCAGCTATGACCTTTTGGTCCCATATCCGATGCAGGAGATATTTTCATTGATATAGATACTAGCTTAAGAATTCAGTTGCTGAATGCCTGTAAGGTACTCTAAGAAGATTGCACAACTGTTAGTTCTTAATATAGAGGCCAAAAATGCATACGAGTATTAGATACTAGGGATTAGGGACTGATTCCACACATGACCATTGGAGGTCCACAACAACCATGAATCTACGGTTGTGATTCATATATCCCACAACCCAACAGACCCACAGGTCAATCAGACGTTGACGTTGGCTTACGCACATTAGTATTTAGATCCACTCCACTTCCACCAACCATTATCACACAATTATCCTTGTTAGACATAGTAGCTAATGAAGCTAAAGAGTTCTGGACTAGACTAGATAATCTCCCGTAGAATCCACCATATCCATCATCCATCTTATGACCCTATCTGGAGATATACACGAAATGATTCTAGGTCATTTTCCCCATATCCCACAACCCATAGATCGGATCACACCAGAGCTCAATATTGATTTCATCCTTCGAGCAATCATCCTCACTGACCGATCTATCATGCCAGTTTAGGTTAGGAGGGCCTTCTTTGCCTTAGATTCATAGATTCCATTAGTGCTCGTCGAAGACATAAGATTTTGCTAACTAGCTTGTCTACATCCCACATATATTCCATCCCCACCGGCTGTCTCGGCACAACCTCAGGAGGTCGGGTGTGAGGAAGAGTTACTTGTAGATTCCCATGCTCACTCATCACTTTTCCATCATACGAGATACCTATGTAAAAGGATTCTTGCATCGATTTTCCTTTAAAAATTAAATATCAAAAGCATCCTAGGAAATATTCCCGCATGGATCAGCTTTCCAATCAAAGCAAACTCCCCACATCAAAAAATAAAATATATAGCTGGGGTATATCTTTATGAAACCATTTACATGAGAACCCACTCTCCTACACAACCTACATGTGTTAATCCTTCCTATGTCCTAAGAATTTATACATTTCACTTCCATATATATCCAAGATCCTACATGTGGCTACCCATTATTAGTCGTATGTTAACTTTTTTTATAAAGGCCAAAAGTGAAAGTTCCTTCACCATATTCATTCCCATCATATATGAATCAAATCCAATGTAAAATAAATCATTCTCTTTTTATTCTTATTCCAAAGTTAAATAATTTTTTTGATACATATTTTGATAACATTAAAGTCACAATATTCCTAACACATCACATATAGATGCCATCACTCATCAAAAATCAATATCTATACATCTACATAATATCATCCATCAATAATTAAATATATTAATAAAAAAAATCACATCACACGGACATAATAATCAACACATGAATCCAAAATCAAACACATCATCATCATATATATATCAAAATATCTCTATACATTATGTGGAGTCTCAAAATCTCCATACACAAAAATATATACATCGAATATAGGCTTCATAAAAGATTCATATACATCCAAATACAATACATCTATCAAGTAAACTAGAAACTAGAAAATAAATCACTACCATGAACAATAATCCCTAAGCACCCCCGACCACCACCCTCGTGCACCATCATCACCACCATCTCCTCCATCTATCCCTCTATCGGGTCCTCCATCTCGTATCCCGAGGTGGCTGGCCCACACTTGTCATGTTGATACTAGGACTTGCTCCTCACTGAGCTAGATGTGTCATGTAAAGAAGTGTGGTAGGCATGGTCTCAGTGCCACTAAGTCCTCATAGTAGGTATGTTCATCATGTATTAAGTGGTAGTTAGCTCAGGCTAATTGTTAGGTGGTCCCATCTTACCATTAGCATGAGCTCGAACCGCCAACTTGGCACCTGATACCGACATCTCTATAATCTTGAGATCCCTTTTCAAGGTCTCTTAGTGTTTTCGATATCTATCTTGATCTACGAGTAGCCCATTCTAGTTGTTGACTAAGGCTATCAGGCTTGGCCCTCAACCCATCCCTCTCTGTCACCAAGCCATCATGCTCATTCCTTAGGCTATCTCTCTCTACGGCCATTTTATCCCACTCTACCTCCACTTTGGTCTTCTCGGTCATCAATCGTGAAAGGGTAGTCTCCATAGCTGCTCTATCTCCATCTCGCATCTCCCTCACCATCATCCCTATCACCCTCCCGATGTGCCCCCTCCACATGGATCCCCACACACATTTCCTCCACCCAACTTGACTCTCCCCAATGCGGTAAATGCCCTCATCCACCATACAGTATATTCTCGTAGTCACACCACCGTCGTCTATAGGAACCTCGGTCTATATGCTCATGAATACCCATGTCTCCCTCTTCATTAGGAATAAAAAAATGTCCCCCATCACTACCCTAGGAGTATCCACATCCCCATCATCTCGTCTATACAAAATTGGAGCCTCTAGCACATCCCGTATCAAATGAATTTTTTTCC
The DNA here is from genome assembly GCA_018340775.1 of Taxus wallichiana var. yunnanensis. NCBI lineage: Eukaryota > Viridiplantae > Streptophyta > Pinopsida > Cupressales > Taxaceae > Taxus > Taxus wallichiana. The sequence continues at coordinate 84,857,817 of CM031234.1, forward strand.
CGATGTCACTAAATCTAATAAGCTCCCATTCCCTCCTCTACAACCCTGTATCTACATGTCTTGTTAAGTGGCATTCACCGACTCTCCCGACCCTCCCACACTGGAAATCAAATGTAGGGCCTCTATACCACATCCCCGCCCTGTAATCATGAAAAGATATTTCTATAATACTCCTCGCCATGCTCCTCCACCCTCCCCGCATCTTAATGTCATCACATCAAACCATATACTCTCTTAATCATATCAACACCTCCCCATAAAACCCATGAGGATGAGCCATAGAAATATGCTCAAAGGCCCAACACTATAGTAGAAAAGTAATATCAATCCCGAACCTCTTCTGGATCCTCCAAGACCATAGCTCCATATAGGTATGTGCTCGCAAAGAAGGGGCCCATGTAAATATTGTCATATGCTCCATCATCTCCGATATTACACCCATCATCATCTAAGGAACCAACCACCACCAGAGTTAAGAAAAGTAAAACATCTAATCTCCATCATCATCTTGGTCATACAAGCACGGCCCTCTCTCTCTCTCTCGACAAATATAAATCTTGATAATAAAAACCACCTGTTTTAAACCCTACACCATCTACATCACCCCTATACAATCTCCTCATAACATCTACCCTGTCCATATCATCAATCCAATATATGCACTCTCCATGCACCAAAATCTAGTAATCTAATGAAAATCCTATAGGGTGATGGTCATCTCACCATTGGCAACAGAAAAGTACATGTGGTAGGATCCTACCTCTCCATCAATGCCAACAACAATCCCCAATGTCTATGGATGCATCTATAGTAACACATCCCCACAAAAACCACATCCTCTACATACTCCCAATCCTTATCCGACATATCCTCCCTCACCTCCCTAAAATAACTAGAATCAGATCTCTAATAGTCAATTTGGCCTTCACCTACATCCAAAAACACAAAAACATGGATTAGAACACAATTTCATTAACATTTTATTAAATTTATAAAAAAAAATCAATCATTGGTGATTCAACCTAAATCACCGGTGATCCATCAAAATCACTAGTGATCCATCATAATCACTGGATATTTCACAAACATTCCCTCGTATGGACATTAAAACAAAAAAATTAAAAAAATAAATCAAAGCACACAAAACGAAAAAAGAAGTACATACCTCCACCCCATCCAGTGGGACATCTCTCACTTATCACTCATCAATCACTTAATTAGCTCTCTAAAACTCAAAAATCACAAATGAAAAAAATTTCCTAAGGAAATCAACTATTTATATCCATGTCGCGTAAGAATCGCCGACAATTCTTGTGATCGTTGGTGATTCTCCCTAATCACCCACAATTCATCTTAATTTCACCGTGATTCATCTAAATCGCTAGAAATCCCACATTTTTATCACAAACCATAATTTTTGAATACTAATAATTATTTTCACCACATTATTTCAACTCTCAACAATGTGTCTCATTTTGAGGACCCCAAAACTGGTAATCCTTCATAAGAATCATTTTATAACCTTGACACTTTGGTAATCCATATGTCTATATGTTGTGAACCCTTTGGTTCTTATATCACTTGGCTCCACAATCTTTTAGCTATCCCTATGAATCATACGTCTATAGGACATGAACCCTTTGTTCCCCTATCACTTGATTCTATGGTGATACCCATCTTGTTTCGATACCTTGTCTTGGGGAAACTTAAAATGAAACACATATGTCAAACATATCCAATCAACTCAATCAAATTGGTGATCCTTACACTACATCACAATAACCCCTAGTTTGAAGTTGGTTCACCCATCCAAACAAGCATTTTCTCACACCATTTTTGTCAAGCAGTTTAGTCGTCATAAACTAAAGGCAGACAAAAGGGGGCAAATATAGAAACCAAGTTTCTGTCAACCCACCTACTTCATCTCATACATACATTATTTAATCTAAAACTTATCATTATGCCATTATCCTAAGTTACCCTCTCTTCATCTAGTAAAAACAATTTTACACTCTCATAAATTACCATTTCGCCCATCCTAAACCGCCTCGACCACTTTAAAATTACCTTAACCATCTTAAAATTACTAAAATTTATTTTATCCCCACATCCTAACCTCCACAACTCATCCATAACTTCCTCCCAACCATTTTCCCTCACCATTTACCCAAAAACATGTTTAGGAAGTGGTTTCAATAATTTCCTAAATGTTTTCTTGAAAATCATGGATCGTCAGCGATCCTAAACGATCACTAGAGATTATAAATAAGAGTTTTTTTCTTTTCTTAAGGATCTTTAGAAACCTTTTTCTCATACTTGCTCTTGGTTTTCAACTCAATAATGATTGTACACCATTTCTATATATCATCAAGGACCTATCAAACCTCAAGCTCTTGTAAATACATCATTTTGATAGGATTTTTATAAATCATCTTCCAACAATTGCTCATCAACTTCAATCAGCTCCACTCGATGTTTGGAGGCATATTTCAGCCTACTTCCACATCAAGAGGTATTTATATGTGTTGTTTCATTATTTACATTTCATAAAAACATTAAAAAAATCAAAAATCATCATTTAAAAGCTCTGTTTATTGTTTTATCAAGTTTTACAATAATAGATAGTGATTTCTCTAGCTATCGCGATTTTGTATGATCACCGGCAATTCCTCCGACTCACAAGCAATCTCTCACAAATTAAATATTTTTATCAATTTAGTCTCATTTTTACCAATATTTTGGATTCAACTTGTCCTCTGCAAACATGGATTTACTTTAGATGGAAGTACATGGCCATTCCCATCCTATTACAAGAATCTACGAGCTTCATATAGTTCATCGACCTTCTTTTGGGAACAATACAAAATCCTTCATGAGCTTACACTATGTACAATACGTTTGCCACTAACATAGAAGATATCAAGGATCACCGATTTCCTCCACAAGATCCAACAGAGAGGCTGAAGAATTTTGGTATGATTATTTCGAGATTGTTCAAATTGCATCCACCCTTTCTTGGGCCACATTTGAAGTTGCATAGGACTTTCCCTTCGATCTTGAGTTCTAGAGCTTCTTATCCATTATCTATCTTTCTCATTTACATATCTCTATCATTTTCTTTTTCAATCTACATAATTGTATCAAAAAAATTTGACATCCTCCATAAAATTCCCTTTGTACTCCTAAAATCACCCTTTTATGAGCGAAGATCGTTTATCCATATATCTAAATTTTTTTTTTAATGTCTCTAATTTGCAGGTTTCTTCATCAAAAAAGAACAAGGATCTTTTATCCATCAAAGATCGACATCCATCATTGCGGTTATTGGTAAGCCCCATTGTCTTTTGAGGCTAGTTTGTTTTTTTATTTCATTTTATTAAGTTAAAGTTGGAAAGCAAAAAAATTCTAGTACACTAGTTGTGTCCCTCATCTTCGATGCCAATTAATGTCACTTTATTAGTTAAAATCCTCTTTTATTTAATTAATTAACCATTATTAATTAAATACCCTTTCACAATCTTTTTTAATTAAAAACCTTCTTATTAGTTAAATCGCCTCTCAAACCCTTCAAAATCTACTAATTTCCCTCCAAATCATCTCCAAATGGATTTTAAAAGCTAAACTTGGCCTATTAATTAATCCCAATTGATTAATTAAACCTTCCCAAACTCCCATGGGTCACTAATATCTAATTAATCTCTTCTAATCATGCTTATCCTTTTCTAATTCTACATTCACTTTATCCCACATTCACTATGTTGCAAGCTTCTCCCAAATTGGAAAGCTATATAAGAAACCTAATACACCTTGTCACACCTTACACCTTGTCCTTGTAAGACATTTCATATCTCAAGAGAGCATTTCCCTCACAAGAAAGCTTGCATAAATTGAGAAACCTCTTTGCTAAAGTTAGTAGGAGAAGAGTCAAAATGGAACTTAAGCCATATTGATGAGATCTCCTCCACTTTAGTAAAATCCCTTTGATTGTGTGTAACTTTTGTTCCATTCGCATAAAGGGAGCATCTACATATTGGAGCACATCCAAACATCAAAAGGGAGGTTTGCATTTAACGTTAGATTCATGTTTTGTGCAATTTAGTTAGCTTTCCCTTTTATGCTCAATCATAATGTATTTGTTTAAATTAACTTAGATAAGGGAATACTTGGTGTTATGTCCATTCAATGAGCTTAGTTATATTTAGCATGCATATATATGACACACATGGTTCAGATAAGGGTTTATACTTGTTCACTTAATTATAAGAAGTAATTATGTATAAACCATAAAAACATTATGAGGAGTACCACATGAAACCCAAATTTTTGGCACATTGAGAGAACCAACTAACGAAATGAGTAGTGCCCCATCCTAATTGAGTAGTATCACCCATGAGGAAAACCAAACATTTTCTATGACAACGTCCCCATTTTTATTGATTGATGGGTATAGTCCATAGCTAGATATGTTTTAGTACATGTACTTGTTTAAACAAACATTGGTGAGAGAATATCCCAAATCCATAGGAATCCTAACAAACTAGGGCCAATTAATCCCATATTGTTTGTATACACAAAAATCTACAAATCAAAAATTTTTCAGAGTTAAAACCTTGTTTTAGTGATAGAACAAGGAGAAAGTTATGTCGCATAATTTCTATGACAAATCATACTTCTCTCATAATTTTGGATTCATTTATCAAAGAGAACAACCCAAAACTCTGCTAAAATTTCATCAACCATTTTGACACTCGCATTTGAAAGTTGTTTTCCAAACTTAATTGCTTGTCAAAAGTGTGTTATCAGATCTTGTCATATTTTTCCTACTTTCTTTAACAAAATTTACAACATCCAAATCTTAGAAAATAATCATTTACATTCATTAAATTTTTAAAATCACTTGTATTTCCTTTTTGATGCCTCATCAAACATATTAAACTTAGAAAACCCCCATTTTGTAATCATTATGATGCATGTTTTCCTTATATTCCCTTCGAAAACTCACATAAGCATCCAAATCTTCACAAAATGTCTATTTTACATCCGATACATTGCTCGAATTAACCTAGAACTTCCTTCAATATGAAACAATCCAATCAAACAATCTAGCTCAAGGTATTCAAATCAAATGATGACATCAATGACTAGATATTTAGACACTAGAAAACGCACCTTGTGAATAAGTGTTGGGTTAATGTTGGGTTGGAAAATTGCCTAAGTATCGAGAGAGCGCATGGATCAGTTAGGTGTGCAAGCGGGGTGTGTGAATGCATGCATGGTGTATAAAAGTGGCATGTGGAAGGATTTCTCTCAGAGAAGGAACAACCAGGACTTAGCCGATTTTCAATAATACGTGCTAAAAATTGAAAAATTGGCTAGAGTGCGGCCCGAGCAAAGATGAAAGCAAGAAGACTTCATGGATAAGAAAGAGCTATTTATGGACTAAAGATAAGATCAAAGGTCATGCATGGATCGATCTAATAATAGGATTAAATTAGATTTTATTTATAGATTAATCTATTATTATCCTTCTTGGAAAAGCATGCACTACTTTTGTATGTACGCATGGTTGTTTTTGGAGCATGCAGTCTATTTTGAGATACATGGGTGGTGAAGGGAAAGTACCCACCTCTATAAATATGTATTGTTTTGTATTTTTTTGGGGACCATGTATTAGGATTCATATTGTAATAAAGGTATGTTGCTCTAATGTTCTAGTGTGCATGACTCTCTGTGACTATTGTGATGTATTTGGATTCGTTATGTAGTATTTTGAATATTAATGGATTATTGTGGATGGTTCGATAATTGATGTATCGATTTTAGTACTGTATGGTGAATCTAATCTTAGTAATGGTTCAATTTGTCATGATTTCTTACTACATGTGTTTCATTATGGTTTTTGTAATGAGTTGTGATTGAATGTATGGTGGATAATGGAAATTATGAACATGCATGTTAACATCTTGACAAGCCAGTACAAATGAGGGACCTAGTAGGTTTCACGTGCTTTAGGTGATCATTTGGATCTGTTTGGATGAAGTGCTAGTGCACCTAGGCATCTACATGGAAATAAAAGACTACATTTTAGTTCCATTGTTGGGACCTATTTTCAAACCATCTCAGGATGTTGCATGTAGATGGTGTATTGATTAACTTTGGAGAGCATTGAAATTTGGTAGAAAATGGATAAGACAAGTTTTCACAGAGATACAAAGATTGTATCTTAATTCAATGCACACATATGGGTAGAAGAAAATCTTTATGACACACTTTATGATACTTTCTTTTGCATATTTCTAGTAGAATTGTACTAGTGTTTGTCACAAGATATGCGATAAGAAAGTGTTGGAGTTATAGGCCAAAGCTTTAGACGTAGAAATATTACCAGACTCTTGTTGATGTGGATGTAGAGTGGACAAGAGTGTAGATATTTGGTGGGCTAGAGTATTACACAATTATATTTTGGAGTACGTTATTTCCATGTTTATATGTCCTAAAGAAGTTGAGTTCCAGTTCTTGCGTAAACCCAGAGGATCTTACTTGCGCACTATACCTTTATCAATCAATATCTTAATTATAGATCGAATGTAGAGTACCTCTTTATGGCTAGCTAAACTCCCACCGCAGGCGGGGAGAAGGAGAAGGTGTGGTGAAGATGGAAGACTGATAGCAGAATGAAAAGAGAGGAAAGAAGGATTAGATATAGTGAAGCACAAGAGAGGGAAATTATGAAATAGAGGGAGATTGAGGAGTCCCTAGAGTTTAGGAGAGAGATGGCTTGTGAAGGATTTGAATCTCTCATGGAAAACAAGGAGCCATAAGATCTAGTTCTCCTAACATCAAGAAAGTGTATTAGAGAATCCCTTCAAATTCGGATGAGAGAACATCATAAGAATAAATATTGACGACCGTAGGAAAGCATCCGATCCCACCTAGTGACCTAATCCTTGTGCATGGTGTTCTAGTTCCAAAATTAGTCATTGAGAAGCATACTAGTGTGAGCAAGAAACTAGAGATAAGTAGGTATCGATTTGTGTTGAATTTTGGAGATAAAATTAATAGTGTGCCCATGTCAACACAATCAAGCATAATTTTTGGAGGTCTGATTAGAGGATTATTTTTAGTGCATCATTTGGATAGAGTGTGGGCACATAGAATATTAGGAATACATCTCAAAGTATTACAACTTTGCAGTACATTGGGATTTTAGTTTAACACTACAGTTAGGACGCAAGGAATTACATCCACTTGTCTAGTTTCCACTACAGGAGAGTCAGGTAGATCTGGTGGATCAATAGGATTAGGATCAATTGGATCAGGAGGTTTTGTAGGTAGAGGAAACACTAGTGGGGGTTCTAGTTCTAGATATTATGGGCAAGGTCCATGCCCTCATCAGCCACATCAAATCTACTATGAGATGTCTCTTCACTTTCAAGAATATAGGGGTATTGAAGATGTAGCAAAGTATGTGTAAAAGTGTGGGTTATTATGGCATGCTAAAGGAATTACAGCCTCATTTAGGAAGGCTAATTATTTTTTTATTTTTATTCAAGGGCATGCGCATAGCTAGTACAGAAAGTATCATCCATATCGTAATGCAAAGTGGATTATGATGTTTTACACTCTACATTTCTAGCCAAGTTCCATATTCTAGAATTTAAATAGAAAAGTATCGGTCTTATACCAAGGACATTAAGAAAGAGTTGGCTGAAAGTGTGAGGGATTATGACGCAAGTTTCAAGACTTGTTGTCCAAATTATCTTCCGACATTCATCCGAGTCAAATGAATAGTGGTTTTTTGGTGAATTGTTGTCCCCTTTCGGAAGGGAGTTATCTCATAAAACTTTTTAGATATGTGTGAGGCCTTGAATGCGCTTTTGTGTGCTGAAGTGGTTGGGAGAGTTAATATTGAGTAAGCCCATTTTGGAAGCACGGATCATAGCTATGGAAAAGTAGCTAGAAAAAAATTTCTAATTTAGGTAATGAGATGTGCAAGTGGAATCGTGCATGATTGTGAAGTAGAGGGACATACTAAAGATAATTTCCCATACAAGTCGAAGACGCACAATGCTATTAGATTGCTAGTTTTGTCACCTTAACCATGATGTTTTATATTTCCCTCTATTACAAAGGCACACTTACGAAGAATGTGTCCATGTATTGTAGATTTGTAAGTCCCACACTCATGACATCGTTGGCTAAAAGTTTATTGATCATATCCATACAACTATTAAGATAGAAGTATGCCAAACAAGTGTGGCTAGTGGATATAAGGAGCATAAAGGGCGTGAGAATCAAAATAACATGAATTGTGGCTTTAGAGGTGGATATAGCAAATGAGGTCATGGTGGCGGTAGAGGTAGGTTTCTGTGAGGAAATTTTATACTTGTGGATCTCTTGATCATTATCAACATGATTTCCCTCAAAACATTACTTTCTCATGGTGTAGGAAGTTGCATAAGTTAGAAGAATGCTTGGATTTATATGAGCACATGAGTAAGAATAAGAAGCGGAAAAGGGTGCAAGAATGATTAAGGTGCAATGCATTATTTTTGATCGGTGGATGTTGAGGAAGACACCCGATCCCGAATTACAGACAGTAAAGGTTACCAAACATGTTGAGGTTGCACATGCACTTGAACCTCTGGATACTTAGCCACTCATTTCAATAGAAGAGATGATACATGTTAAGTATCCAGATGTTGCACACCAAAAGGAATTTTATCAGGATACCATGGAAGTTATCAAGGTGTTACAGGGAGAAATATAGTGTTTAAAGGAACAGGCACATGACAAGGATCATGCAAGGAAATTTGAACTCTTGTTGATGGATGTTCATGATTTGAAAGAGTTGTGCACGATTTTGCACTAGGAAAACATCATTTCTCTTCTAGGAGAATGGATACGAGAGAATAGATGGCATGTTGGGTCTAAACGTGAAATACGAGATACTTCATGCAACCCTACCACCATATAATCATGAATTTGATAAGGAAATCATACTTGATGCAAAAGAATTGATGGGTTTATATTACGCAATATTCTTATTGACATTGGCATGGAAGTGAATGTACCGACTCTAGATCATTTGAGTCGATAGGTAGAACAACCTTATAGTCATCGACAAATGTGTTGTACATGGAAAATAAGAATAGGGCCATGTCGATTGGGTTACTAAAGGATGCAACTATTACAATTTAGGGAGTCAAGTTTATGGGGATTTTGAGGTATTGAGATGGCTGAAATAGATAACTTCCTAGCATTACTTAAACCGCCTTGGTGCTATTCAAATAAGTTATATTTTTATTTTAATAAAAGATACATCAGCTTTGAGAATGAGGAAGAGTGCATGATTATACCCTTGTTGAATAAGAAGGCAAAGCCCTATGTTGAGCCCTTGAGTGAAGAAGATATTAATATAATTTATGTTCAATTAGTGCACGATCTAGAGAATTTGGAACCATCCAAAGAGGGCATACTTCATTAGGAAGATGCAAAGTCTATAAGTGACACTACAAGTGTTTCTTGTGATAATTGGGCACATGGAACGTATGAAATGGTTAGGTGTGAAGTTAAAGGATAAGTCACTAGGATGATTAGAATGCACATGGTGAGATGGTTGGGATTCGGTGATGGTACCGAGGTATACCGGTGAAGGAAATCCCGATGTATTTTTACTCGCCATGGAGACTCAAAGGGAAGAATGAAGAGGATAGAAGAAATATGTTGGTTTATACTTTTTCAAGATAGCAACTCATGGTGGGAAACATATAAAGATGGTTTTTTGGAGTTGTGATAAGTGAGAATCATTGTTTCTACTATGTTCACTCGAAGAAATGTACCTAGACAAATATATGAATTTCATCGGAAATCTCTTGCCTCTCCTCATGTCTAGGAGTGTGAGAAATCTTAGTCATAGGGAAAGGAGGTGCTACCACCATCACTCTTGGTACATAAATTATATTCTACTTTACGAGGTTACGTGCACGTATGGTATATCCATGCTTTGAGTTGAAAAGGAAGAGTACCAATTGGAAAGAGATGACCTCAGGTATGATTCATACTTTTGATTATTTTTCTACTAAGCCTCCGATTAATGAAGCATTGCATATCATGAAGCACCTTACATAATTTTTGGCCATATATCTTAAGTTCCAAGATCATATCTTATGTTCCCATACCATGTTCAAGGACATCTTATCAAAAATGGAAATCTCAACTAAAATATTTTGATGGGTGAAAAATTGCAATAATATGACATGGGTATTCGACAACTAAGTTGGTTAGAGGTCTAGTCTTAGAAAAGCTAATGGTGGAAATCAATCTGCAAGTGATGGAAGTAAATGAATTTAATGAGGGAGATATGAATGTTTGTGAGTAATTAGTCATCTCTCGCATGGTACAATGACATCATATTTTACCTTAGAAAATTGGAGTTTCTGGACATTTAGATAAGAATCAAGGAAGGAAACTCAAGTTAGCCTCGATTATGGTTTAGCATGGAAGAATCTTCAAGGGGTTCTCCTAAGATGTATTGCTAAAGATGAAGCTCCCAAATTAATTACATATTTTCATGGGGGAGTATGTGGGATCATTTTTCTAGAAGAGTAACTTCCCACAAGATCTTAAGGGTTGGTTATTGGTGGCCCACACTCTTTAAATATACAGCCTTATTAGTAAGAAAATGTGAAAGTTGTCAAATATTTTTAGGAAGAATGAAGGCTTCAGGTGCTCTCCCTTTACAACCAGTATCAATTGAAGCCCCTTTTAAACAATGGGGTATGGATTTTGTTGGGGAGATATCATATCCTTTTCAAGTGCGGCCACGATGGATATTAGTGGCCATTGATTACTTCAACAAGTGGGTCGAGGCTATCCCTACTAATAAATCAACTCATCGATTGTTATGAATTTTATCCTAAATCATATAATTTACGGGTTTGGAGTACACCAGAAAATAGTTGATGACAATGCCATGAGCTTTCAAGCCAAACCGTTAGTGGTCATGTGTCAAGATTATGGGATAAGCCTAATATATACATCTAACTACAATTGTCGGAAATGGACAAGATGAATTAGCAACAAAAATTTGTTGAAGATAATTAGGATAACACTAGAGGTTAACGAAAGGAGATGGGATGAGTAGTTGAAGTTTGTCATTTGGGTAGAAAGAATCACCACTTTGAAAGAGCCACCGGAAAAATCCCATTTGAACTATTCTATAGATTATGGGCTCTTCTTCCCGAAAGAGGGTTTAAAACCCACAAACGAGGATCACGAGGGATGACGTGCACATCAACAGACATGTGAATAATAGCATGAAGAGATCTTGGGAGGAGCGAGCATCAACCAAATGTGCATATAAATATTTGAAACATGGCCAGAACCTGGTTAAGCCATAAAACTCTCCTCTATCTCATAGATCAAATGGGGTGTACATATAGGAGGTGCTGAGTAACCCCTAGTGCTGCAATCATGACAACTTGAGTAGAGAGGGGGAGTTACATTCCCAAAATAGAAGTGTAACTCCCAATGATGCATATGACACACTGACGCACTGACGCACTGACACATAAGAGAATCTCATAATGACACGTGGACCTATGATCTCACCTAAGTGAGATGACTCACCTAATGATGTGGAAAATAACACACACCAACACCCCCCCTTCATCGTAACTTAGGATGAGGTAGAAAGTCATAAATGAGAAATGGGTCTTGGCACAAAGCCTGATGAGGTACCCATGTAAAAGAAAGAAGTCCCAAGCAAAGAAGGAAACCCAATGAAAAAACATCCACCACAAGAGAACAAAACACTCTCTAATCTAAGAAAGATGCCAAATATGGGTCCCAGCTCTAGACAAGCCTGAAAAGGTACCCATGTACAAAGAGGTAATCTCTCAGAAAGAAAAATAGAGAGAAGAAGAGGGAGATGAGAGGAATGCAGAAGATGCCATGGATGGATCTGAACTCTGCAGCTCTAGGAAGTCTCCCAAAAGAATGTCAATCACAAGATCCTCTACCTCTAGACTAAAGAAGAGCCACCCATAATGAACTATGTGCCTACCCTTAGGAAGGGAAAAAATGACATATTGGAAGTCTACCCATTCCAAGAAGGAAACCGAAGGCGATAGTACAAAGAACTCGGAGTTTGGTCCATGAAAGTGTGACATAGGTCTAGCAAATGAGTGCCAACGAACCGAAGGTAATGCCACATGTGCAGAAATTTCAGAGTGTGAAGAATGAACACCTATAGAAAGGATGTCCACGTGATGTGAAGGGAACAAAACATCCTCCATAACAAAAAGGGATCCACAATTGAGGGTGGATCAATGAAGGTCTCTGGAAATGTGGACATGACATGATTCCCGAAAGGGGAACTCCCAACAACAAAGATAATGAACTCCTCTTAAACACTTGTAGATGGATGACGGACCTATAGAGCATCACAAGTGGACTCTGCGAAAATATGACTAAGGTCGCAGAGATACTCATCCCAATGAGGGGGCTCAACAAATAGAAGAGCGATGTCAGATAGGTATGAGTCATCCAATGAAGGTAAAGGAGTGTAAGGGGCCTCGCACACTGAAATTAGAAAGGAGGTGGGTGTGATGATTGTATGAGGCTGAGTAGAGACTGCTCGATATCGATGAGAGGTAGGACGTGTCAACACTCTCTCGGAATAGTGAGAGAAAAAGGAGAAGAGTCCTCTGTAGTACTCTCGACATTAGAACTGGGTGCACAATCTCGTCATCGAAGTAGAACCAAGTGAGTCTATGTCAGTGGAATTGTCATCACATGAAAAAATAGAGGAGACAACTAAATCAGCAGCAGCAATAATGGTGGCAGTATGTGAAGGGTCTCCATAGAGGGACTGAAGAATGCTCCAGACATGGTGAGGTGGATCTGAGACTACCATGTGAAACCAAAGAGAACAAGAGACATGCATCATCATGTGACAAAAGACATGGTCACAAGTGTCAAGGAAGTCCTCTAGATGACGATGATCAGTGGGTGTAGGAACTGACCCAAGTAAGAAGGGTGAAAGACCCTCGTGAGCGCAATAACATTCCATGGAAGCACACCAAGTGAATAGTCCCTTCTCCCAAAGTGAGAAGTGGCGAAGGTTGTAAGGTGATCCTATAATGCTTAAGTCATGAAAGAGCACTCTCCATGATGAAAAATGTAAGATGCATTAATGTAAAACGTCAGACTCATCCGATAATGCATCTGTGTGTGAAAACCCAAGAGCACTAGTCAACCCCCCCAGAATGTAGCACTTTAAAAGCTAGTGTGTTTACAAAACTGATAATGTCATCACGTAAAGTGCGAGAAATCATGCAACTTTGACTAAGGAAGTGCTCAAAAACAAGCTGCGAGTCAAAATTTATGGCATTATTACGATTCCCACAACTAATGGAAAATGCAAATAGGTCCTACAAATGGATTAAAAATGCCCGAAATGTGTGCAAAGGGTATCATGTGATCTCATTGGAAATGGCATCAAATTTTAGTAGGGGTTTGTTTTCCTTGCAAGGGGGGATTAGCCTCCCCGCCAACCCTGCACTCTTGCCCTCCGTCTTCGACACTCAAAGGAAGGACATAATACAAGCAAAAAATATAGCCCCAAAATATTACAATGCCATGGAAATGAATGTTTTTTTAATCTTAAAACATTAAAAAATAGAGAAAGGAGGGGGCCCACATTTTGAATGTGGAGAGTAGTTTGTGAGAAGCCACGTGGAGCGGGTGTTTGAGTGCCAAGTTGAGCTAGTGGTAACCGCCAAAGGAGAGAAGAGAGCCCACATGTCAAGTGTTGTAGGTCTATTGGGTGGTTGTTGAATGAACTGGATGTTGCAAGTTGATGTAGGAGTGGAGGCCCACGTGGAGACAAAGTCGAGTGTGTTGGGCGTAAGGCGGAGTGTAATCGACGGTGCTAGGTATGTAAGTAGTCGAGTGACGGTCATAAGAGCAAGTCGAGCCACGTGTGGGGATGGAAGGCAGCATTGTTGGTGTTCCATGCAAGGATCCATCTAGACATTCACACCAACAAGAAAGGAGCTTTCAAACCAACGTGAGAACACTGTGAACCGAGCTACATTCAAGCGATGACCATAGTCGAGCTTCCATGAGCCACCTCGCAGATCAAGTGATAACTATTATGGAACTCACATGGCAGAGTTAGGCTGCAAAGAAACTGCCGATGCTAAAAGAAACGGCATGCACACAGGCCGACTAGGGCTACAAAAATAGACCATTACCCGAGCACGTATAAGGTAGAGTGGACGCCAAGTTGAATAGAGAACAAGGCAAGGCTGAGTACGAGCTCTAGGTGCATGAAGCAAAGAGAGAGCAGGTGGTGCTTGAGTGAGCCAAACTCCCAAAAAGCACGTAGTGTGCAGGGACAAAACCAGAGTCCACAATAGTAAACAACGTAGAACCATGCAAGGATTATAAACAACGTAGAACCGATGGCCCCAAGGCCGCAACGTAGAACAAAAAAGCTGACCTCCTTAGACTCCCGCCTAGGGAAGATGAAGACTAGGCATGAGTATAATATTGCAGCCTTCTGTGGCCATCGAGGAGTTCATCGAAGGTCATGCAAGAAGTGTTTCACATCTTAGCGGTGTCCCGCTACACTTTGGGGCAATGAGAAAGAGAGCAAAAGAACCGAGAGGAGCTCAATAAGACGGATGCTGCTCATATGACCACGCTTGGGCATGTATCATGCTTGGAAAAGAGTAAAGATGAGTATTGATCAAGCGGCCAAGAAGTAGTCCCGACTACTTTTGCTGGTCCTTATTGTTTTTATTACTGCTTCTTGGCTGTAGGCTTGCTGTTTTTTTGCCGTTGTTTTGCTGTTAAGTCTCGTTTGTGTAGCTGTTTCTGGGCTTCGATGTTCTTTGCTGTAACTTTTGTGCTTTGCTACAGCTTCTCTGCTCCTCTCTCTTATTCCGGCTTTTAGGCCTTCTTTTGTACACAAGGGTATAGTCCCTTTCAAAAAACTATTTACCAATATTAAAAAAACGTAGAACCATGCAAAGCCCATTATAGCATCAATAACTGCAACAAAGGCATGAGTTGTATAAAACTTGGAAGATTCAATGAGTTCTAACAAAATTTCAGAGTAGATGGTCTGATGGTGAACTTGATGCACAAGGATGGAGTGATGTCGAGTAAAGGCCAAAACCAAACACCGAGTTACAGACAAGGCCCGAGGAGCTTGAAAAAATGAACTGTCGAAGATTCCATAGCATAACCCAATGTAGAGCATGCAAATATGAGCATATGCAAGCAAGGAACTGACGAGCCCGAGAAGACACCAAACTCGAAAACACCAGAAACTTGAACATGACCAAACAAACCATGATCAAACCCAAACAAAGGTATAAACGCCCCGAAATCAATGCAAGTAGAGCACGGTCGGAATAACCATTATGACACATGCAACAAGATCTGGATATCACACCTAAGCCGAAAACACACACGTAAATGTCAAGGGTGCATGGATCCACAAGATCCACTCTGATACCATGAAAGAGGGTTTAAAACCCGCAAGCAAGGATCATTAGGGATGATGTGCACATCAACGAGACGTGTGAACAATAGCGTGAAGAGATCTCAAGAGGAGCGAGCATCAACCGAATGTGTATGCAAATATTTGAAACACGGGCAGAACTTGGTTAAGCCATAAAACTCTCCTCTATCTCATAGATCAAATGGGGTGTACATATAGGAGGTGCTGGGAAACCCTCAGTGTTGCAATCATGAAAACTCAAGTAGAGAGGGGGAGTTACATTCCCATAATAGAAGTGTAACTCCCAATGATGCATATGATGCACTAACGCACTGATGCGTAAGAGAATCTCATAATGACCCCTAAATGACATGTGTACCTACGATCTCACCTAAGTGAGATGACTCACCTAATGATGTGGAAAATAACACACACCAACACTTCCCCTACACATGCAATTATCCTCTTGTCAATTCATTTAGTAGTTGTAGGATGAATAAATTAGCCCTTATGAAGAAAGAATCAGTCAAATTTTTGAGTTAGATGAGGAAAGAAAAGAATTTCACCGAGGCATTTAAAGTTCAAGGAAAAGCATAAGAGATTATTTGACAAAAAGGTAACTCCTAAAACTTTAAATATGAAATATCTTGTGTTATTGTGGGATATCGACATGAAGATAAGGGAAAACATGGAAAATTTGATGCATTATGGATGGGCCCTTATTCCATTGATATCATAATTGGTGAACACACTTTCTTCTTAAAGGATCTAGATGGAGAATTACTTGAGTTTCCTATTAATGGCAGGCACCTGAAACATTTTCTTGACTAATTTCCAAAACAAGGTATGCATCAATGTACAGTGTATAGTCTTTTCCTTTGTTTCTCGGTTTTTTGTGTGTTTTTGTTTCCCTTTTTGTTTTCCTTGTCTACAGTGACCATTTTCCTTAGTTTCTCGATACATTTTTGAGAGATGTGTTATTGTCACTTGACCTAGTGCATATTTTACTTAACTCTATAACCCAATGGACTTTAGTACTTGGTATGTTGTGTGCATGTTGTGTATGGTTCTTGTGGCACCCTTAGGAGTGCCCATCCCCGAGTCAAAGCTGGTGTTGGTGCTCAAAATAATCTCACCCCTTTGTTTGGAACATGCCTTCAAAAAAATTTACGTTTTCTACATTACCCATGTGAAAATGTGAGTTCAAACGATATAGTCATGTTAAATCCATCTGAAAATCCCATGTTTAGGTTTTTATTCCTCTTTTTCAGTCGAGGATCATGTTAGATATGTTGTTCTCAAAAATCCCTACCAAAAATTGATCGTGAATCGGTTTTAAATCATGAAAAATACCTCTATACACTATTCCCTAATCATGTTGCAAATTTTGTATTTGGCTCCACCGCCTAATGATACATGGTGTGTTCCAGTTGGTCATGGTATGGTGGGTTTAAGTTACAAACTTGTAAAAATTTATAACATTCATAATTTACAAATTAAGCCCCGAGGCCTCGACGAATATTCTTCCAAATATTCACAATCAAAAGGTGCAAAAACAGAAATTGACTCCACCTCCAAAGAAATACACGTGTCACAATTTGGTTGAATGTGAGGAATTGGGCATAGTTGTATTTCTACACACTAAGGTAATAAAGTATAAAATTGCAAAGAATCTCCCGAGGCCCGTCAAGGATACCTAACGCTTTCTCATGTAAAGAACAAGGAAGCGGGTCATCGGAATAAATTGTTAACTTTGAGTTCAATTGAGAAAGAGAACAAATATTCGAGAATTGGCCCGCAACTATGCCACCATTAAGATGTAACCACGTGTCAAACTCAAGATGAAATTCAAAATTGGGTGATTAGGTCAAATAGATAAATGTGTATGCATTTAAAATGTGAGGAATAAAACTTAGCTTAATTCATCATTAGTTGATATTTGAATAAATGTAATAAGTTAAAGTATTTAATTTAAATACTTTAAACTTATGTCAATAGGTATTAGTTATCCTTAGTTTTTAGTTAACTAAGTGATAGTGTTCTCATCCCTATGTTTATGGGATCATGTTCTATCTTGCATATTTTGTTCTCGGATGATTTCCATGAGGGGAAATAGGAGCAATTAGGGGCAATATGTTATTTCTACATATTTTCTCAGATTAGGTGATTTGTTTCCATATATTGTGGATGATATAGAAGTTGTCCAATATCTATAAATATTTCACACCTCTCATTTCTTTTATAATGCTTGATTTTAATATTAATAAAATACACAAGAAGTGTCTTGTTTCTATGCAAAGCTTCTATGTCAAATATTGTTTTCAAGTATTCATTATCAAGATTTAGTATCGTAGTAGTATTATGATCCGTAGAGAGTGTAGGAATTTTTAGGGAAGTTAAGGGAGATCTAGAGAAATTACGAGTTGGGAGGAACCATAGATGCCCCACCATTTCACAACCCCTACCCGAATTCACACCTTGATTCACGATTGATTTATAGTTGAAGAACACCTGGAGTGCAATCACAGCCCTTGCAGACCTGGATGCAACTCTGTTGCAAAAGGTGACATTGTTTCATTCTTTGGTATTTTTTATTTTTTTAAAATTTACCTATACTTGCAATTTTTTAAAATTGGAAGCATTTTAAAAATATATATATACAATATTTTTGTATTGTGGGGACCCAATATTTTCAAGCTCCCCACATAACTTCTCCTTCCTCTTCTTTGTGCTTTGTCTTTTCATATATCTGGCAAGATAATTCTACGTGCCTATGAGAAGATCTTTGTCCAAAGTGACCTCTCGAAGCCTCCAATCAACCTGGAGATTGCATTCACAGATCAAGAGCATTCAAGAGAAGAAGAAGACGTGCCTCGCAAGATACGAACAAAGACTTCCTTAGATTTCAAGAAAATAAATACAAAGTGGCCAAGGTTTTCAACGTGAAAACTGTTTTAGAAAGCAACAGATAAAAAAAATACTTGTGTGAAGCCAAAGTAAAGAGAAATAAATAATAAAAACTACGGGAAAGGATTATTAAAGCAAGTAAGGAAAAGAGATAAAGGTGGCGGCTGAGAAAACAAGGTGTATGTGAGCCAAGTAAGCCCTAATCAAGTGTCATTTTTAAGATAAAATGTTTTTTTAAACTTTCCTTTTTTGGATTTCGCAAAAAAAATTAGGATAGAAAAAATTAGGACAGAAAAAAAATTCCATTTTTGGAAAGGGGCCTAGAAAGATATTGAAATCGCAATTTAAAAAAGTCATAACTTTCAACTGGTACCTCGGATTGAGGTGCTTTATTTTTGAAAGTGTGTGTTTTTATGAGCTCTACGTCTTGGTCTAGTTTTTAATAAGATTTATTTTGTAAAAATTGCAAAAATTAGATTTTTGTATTTGAAAAGAGGCCAAAGAGTCCAAAAAAATTAAAATCGACCAAGAGAGCCATTTTATTTTTGCAAATCTGCCATAGAGCCAAATTTTTAACAAGGCCAATAGTGCCAAAAATTCATTATACACAACAAAAAAGGAGCCCAAAATAAATAAAATAATATTTTTTTTGGGGGTGTGCATGCTTTAAGGGGGAAAAGTGTTCAAAAAAAATTTCATCTATTGTTTATCAGTCTTCACAATGGCCGCAATTACGACACCAAAATTCTTTTTTCTAGATTCTCAACTTTTGTGTTCTAATAATTATCCAGCATGGAAAACAAAAATTCATGCACAACTTGATTTTGAAAATCTATGGTCTATTTTTTCTGGTACATTAACAAGATCTACAACAGATGTTACACAACAAGCTACATTTGATCGTGCAAATCAAAAATCAAAGTTAATAATATTTTTAGTGTTTCAGATGAGGTACAACCTCATATTCATGAGGCCACAATAGAAAAAGAATCTTGGGACAAGTTGAAAATAGTATATGAGTCCAAAAATAAGAACACAATACTTCATCTCCAGAGTCAACTATTGAACTTGAAAATGTATCCAACTGAGAAAGTTAAAATGTTTTTGAGAAGAGTAGTAACTTTGCATGTATCATAGCTTTTAAGAGTAGTAAGCCACACATGCAGGAAATATGGTGCTTTCAACAGCTTTTAAACAGGGCTTTATGGATTCCCAAGTCAGTAATAAGGATGATGATGATCTGGAGTGGGTTTCTAAAGGGACTGAAGTTCACACATGTGGGTTTTCTCAGGTACATAACAGCAGTCACTCAGATATTTGTGGGAACAACAATGGCTACCCTAGTCATCATTCTCATCGAGCGGAAAATAACAGAGTTAGGCGGACTGGTAACTACGGCTATTATAGAACTCCTCATAAGGATTTTGAAAATTTTATTTGCAAGCACTTAAGCACGGTGATAATGGGAGGTGCCCCTTGTCAGATTGAGCCCAACACGGACTGGAATGGAAAAATAATGAAGAGCTTTGGAATCTTCTCAGCCAGGGAGGCATCACTAATTTTATTGATAAGATTCAGGGACACGACCAAAGTATTTCTGTTCATTTTGTGAAGGATTGGAAGG
The DNA here is from genome assembly GCA_018340775.1 of Taxus wallichiana var. yunnanensis. Classification (NCBI taxonomy): domain Eukaryota; kingdom Viridiplantae; phylum Streptophyta; class Pinopsida; order Cupressales; family Taxaceae; genus Taxus; species Taxus wallichiana. Next base: position 84,877,865 of record CM031234.1, read on the forward strand.
ATTGCACTGTGGATTATGGTGGGTAGAAGATTTTGATCAATGAGGAGTTAATAGCAAAGCTACTGGCCTTGGCATGGATGGGTACCACTTTTTTAATAAAAGGATTGAAAGAGGTGACTGAGGAGAGGAAGTTTGTTGAGGGTAATGAAAATTTGGTCTTCATCACGGTGGGTCTACAGGTTAGCTCCATCCTTTTTCCTTTTGACGAGGTCACCCGTATGATGGTGCGTTACATCTCTTTGGAGGGGAGATTCATCACTGTGCCCTCTAAGAATCTTGTGTTCCTCAATCACTTCCACAAGAATTTCACGGTATGCTTCCCTCACTATCTACTTAACTCACTTGAGCACTCCATTTTGGAGTTTCAAAAGCATACACGTGCGGTCCTCCTTTGCATTAGGGTCTCATATTCTTGTTGCATAAGCTTTGTCTTCTTAGGTCTCTAGGCATCCCATCCTTTCCTCTCTCTTTGTTCCTCCTCCGCCTTAAAGCACCACCGCCACTACCCCCATCTCTCCACCTTCTACCCCCTTCACCACTGTTGTCACCCCTCTTCCTTCCTTCTCGGCTCCCTCTATCATCCCCCCACCTCCTCTGCTCCCACCCCCTTCGCTTCCACTTCGACCAGACCTATTACTAGGTCTTCTAGAAGACTGAAACTTGATACCCCTATTTCGGGAATGTTCCTCAGGACTTGGAAATTTCCCATAACCTCCTGCATATTAGTAGTACTGGTTCACAGGAGGCACACATTGAGAGCTCCACAAATAGGTCAGGATGCCTTAGAAGCTAACATGTTTCTGTTGAAAGAAGAGGTTAAAAACTTGGCAAAGCAAAAAGGTAAGAGGAAGAAGGAGGAGGAGGAGGTCTGATATTGATATTGATAATAAACAGGTTGAAGACATTTACAAAAATATGAACTCCTTAGACAACCGTTTAGGGAAATCCAAGACTCGCCATGACCATAATATGGCTATTTTTAGTGCAATTGAAGAATTTATTGAGCAGCATGTCCACAACGTCTCTAATCTCAGCTGGAATACCAGCAACTCTTTGGGGCACGGAGAAGGAAAGAAAAATACCATTGAACAGCTTGGATGTTACTGACTCTACCCACATGATGACATTGGCTATGTTCACCTCTTGGCAGAATATCAAATCTAGAATCGACAAAGCCACCAAGAAGTAATTGTGGATTCTCTTGTTGTACTCCTCTATAATTATTGTTGTTTTTTTGCTATTTTTTTGTTGTTTTTTGGCTGCTCTTCTATAGTGTTCGAACTGGTTTGTTATGTTGGGGTAACTGCTCTTGGGATACTTTGGGTTTCTATGTATCATTTGGATCTTGATCCTTTTTGTAATGGTTCTCATCCCTATTTTGGCTTCTAGGCCCTCTTTTTGTTTACAAGGGTATAGTCTCGTTCAAAAAACTATTTGCCAATAATAATAAAAACTTTGCATGTATCACTCTAAGCTTTGGAAGAAGAAGTAACTGACACGTCACTCATGCCTATATTATTGAGAGTTCTTCCTCCTTCTTATAGGATTTTTGTGACCACGTTAAACATAATTGGTCAAACAAAAACTTTTGAAGAGTTAGTGAATATGCTACAACAAGAGGAATTTATTCACTCAACTACTAAAACTGAAGATCAGGCACTTGCTTCTAATCAAAAAGGAAAAAAATAGGCTAAGTCTAGTAAACAGCCTCAAAAGCAAGGTAATACTCAACAAGGCCAAAAGGACCAACAAAAATGTCTTATTTGTGGTCAAAAAGGACATGAGTTAAAAATTGTTGGTACAACACATTCTAAAAAGGATCATCAAGTGGTAAAAATATTAATTACCAACAAATAAAATTAGGTCAACAATAGAGTAAACATGGACAAAATAATCAAAAGTGGAAGAAGAAACCAACTCAACAAGGAAATCTAATTGAATAGGAAGATCACTTTGATGATGATGACTTCCTATATTCTCGCATGATCAAATGATGTATCCAATTCTATAAATCAAATATGGTATTTTGACTCGAGTGTAACTCGACACATGACAGAAAGAAATATTGGTTCTTCACAATGAGTAAAACACCCACCAAAAATCACATCTCTTTGGGTGATGATACATCTTATAGTGTTGAAGGAATTGGTTCCATTTCACTACCACTTTGGAAACATAATTATAAAATTACAGAGGTTCTTTATGTCCTTGGTTTAACAAAAATATGTTATTCATAAGTCAATTATAAGATCACAATCTCAAAATTGACTTTAATTGTAAAGGTGGTAAAAAGATGTCCCTAATTCAAGATAAGTCATGAAGCTCGAAAATTGTTGTACAAGATTTGAATGTGGGAATAATTTTTCAGTTGGATTTTTTTCAATGAAATGATCAAGCACTTATAACCAAGGATACATCATCATCTAAACTATGGCATCAAAGACTTGGACATATGAGTTTTGGCTATCTTGACACACTTTGTCAAAACAACATGGTAAGAGGTTTTCCACTTATAAAAAAGGGTACAGATAAATGTCAACATTTTTGGCTAGAAAATAGCTTAGAGAACCATTCAAACATAGTACATTTTGGGCTAAGAAAAAACTTGACATGGTGCATACCAATCTATGTGGACCAATGAGACCTAGCCACTCTGGGTTTCAATATTTCATGCTCTTTGTTGATGATTTTTCAATAAAAATGTGGATATATTGTCGTTTACAAATACCAAGCTTTTGAAACTTTCAAGAAGTTCAAATCCCTTGTTGAAATAGAGTATGGTAGGAAAATAAAAACTCCGCTCAGATCAAGGGGGAGAATACACCAGCAATGAGTTCAACATTTTTTTGGAAACACATGGCATTCATCGTCAAATGGATCCTCCTCACACACTACAAAAAAATGGTGTTTTTGAAAGGATAAATTGTACTATCATGGATATGGTGTGATGTATGATTGATGATGTAGGTTTATCAAAAACATTTTGAGCCGAAATAGCTAAAACAATAATCTATTTACTAAATAGAGTTCCCACTATAGTTCTTTATGGAGTAACACCTCAGGAAGCATGGTCGGGGCATAAGCCATCTGTTTCACACCTTAGATTTTTTTGATGTAAAGCAAGTATGTACATTCCTAAGAAACAAAGAACTAAGTTTTATATGAAATCAGAAAAACTTATCTTCTTGGGATACAATGATGAATCACTTGGCTATAGAGTTATGGATCTAAGAAAAAGAAGGGTATACACTAGTCAGGATGTTAATTTCTTTGAGAAGAAAGAAGCGGATGCTCCTTCCATAAACTCACATGATAAAAAAATCATCCTATAATGAAAACAGAGGATGATAATCACTTTGATGATGACAATGATGATGGGTAAGATAATGAAATTAAACCTCCCACGAAATCACAAAAATTATGCCTAAATGGTATACAAGTATGATTAGAGATGAAAATTGGATGGTGTCCCTGACACATCTACCACTGGAATAAGGACTTTCATTATGGCTCAAAATGAGGTCAATTTGGCCTTAATGGGTAAATTTGTTGAAACTATTGAGCCATCCACAATTTCAAAATCCTTATAGTCTAAACCTTGGAAATATGTTATGAATAGAGAATATAAGTCACTTATGAAAAATAATACATGACAACTTACAGATCTTCCACCATGGAAAAATTTGATTGGATGTAGATGGATCTTCAAAACGAAGTACAAAGCAGATGGAAAATTTGATAAACATAAGGCTAGACTAGTTGCTAAGGGATATGCTCAAAAAAGAAGGCATTGATTATGAGGAGAATTTTTCTCCCACAGCTAAGATAAAAAAATTAGGTTAATATTTTCTCTAGCTACACAATTTGGTTGGAAAATACACCAAATGGATGTGAAAAGTGCCTTTCTTAATGGTGATTTACAGGAATAAGTTTACATGACTCAACCAAAGTTTTTTTCATACCAAGTAAAGAGGAAAAGGTATGTAAACTCATAAAATCACTATATGGTCTAAAGCAATCTCCTAAGGCATGGTACATAAAAATTGACAAGCATCTCATTCAACATGGATTCAATAGGATTCCATACAATCCTAATCTCTATCTCAAAAAGAAAGGGGGGAGATAGTGATTGTTGTAGTATATGTCGATGATCTAGTCATCACTGGAGGATCAATGAGGATGATTGAGTCAACAAAGAAAGATCTAACATGATCATTCAACATGACCGATCTCGAGCTTCTGCATTATTTTCTTGGACTTAAAGTTTGGCAAAGAGAAAATCATATCTTTTTGTCACAATTGAAACAAGCTAAGACAACGCTTGATAAATTCACTATGATGGATTGTAAGACATTTTCCACGCCTATGGAGACAAGACTTCAACTGTCTTGAACATATCCATCACCACAAGTAAATGCAACTCTCTATTGGCAATTGATCAGGAGTCTCATCTACTTGACTTACACAAGGATGGATATCAGCTATGGAGTCAGCTATCTTTCATGGTTCATGAAAGAACCAAGGATTTCTCACTGGAAAGAAGCAAAGTGGATACTGAGGTACATCAGAGGAACTATGGACTATAGCCTAGAATATAAGAAGAATAATAACTTCTTCTTGACAGGATATTCAGATTCAGATCATGCAGGAAACATAGATGATAGGAAATTCCCTTCATGATTTATATTCTTTTTGGGATCTAGACCGATATTATGGGGGAGTAAGAAGCATACTTGTGTTTCAAGATCCTCCATAGAATTAGAATATCGTGCAGAGGGTGGAGTTTTTTGTGAAGCGATATGGCTCCAACATATACTTGAAGGATTGGGAATACCACATAAAGATCCAACTATCCTACATGTTGATAATGAAGGAGTAGTAAGCTTTTTGGAATCTAATTTTTCATGAGCACACCAAACACATTGAGGTGTAGGTACATTTCATTCACGAACATGTTTAGAACAACAACATCCAGCTCTAATATTTCCCAACAGATATGCAGCATGTAGATGTCTTCACAAAGTCACTTGCTTGAGGTAAATTTTATGGTTTTAGATAATTTCTCTCTTGTTAACTTGAGACAATGCTAAGTTAAGGTGGGGAATGTTAAGAATAAAACTTATCTTAATTCATCATTAGTTGATATTTGAATAAATGTAATAAGTTAAAGTATTTAATTTAAATACTTTAAACTTATGTCAATAGGTATTAGTTATCCTTAGTTGTTAGTTAACTAAGTGATAGTGTTCACATCCCTATGTCTATGGGATCATGTTCTATCTTGCATATTTTGTTCCTAGATGATTTCCATGAGGGGCAATAGGAAAGTTAGGGGCAATATGCTATTTCTACATATTTGCTCAGATTAGGTGATTTGTTTCCATATATTGTGGATAAGATAGAAGTTAACTAATATCTATAAATATTTCAGCTCTCTCATTTTTTTTTAATGCTTGATTTTGATATTAATAAAATACACAAGAAGAGTCTTGTTTCGTGTAAAACTTTTGCGTCAAATATTTTTTTCAAGTATTCAACATCAAGATAAAACATGATGCAAAAGTGCAAAAATTTTCCCCAAGCTCGCATTGCATAAGGCTATTCCATGTGAACGACTCATATTTAAAATTACGAATGGTGGATTAGAGGGCCATGATGCAACGCATTAATGACTATCATCATTAATGTGTTTTTACACAAATCAAGGAGGAATTTTGAGGTCTTCAAACGCATTGAGATTTTGTTATCATTTGTTGAGATTTGGATGCCATTGTTAGCATAATTTATTGGATAATAACATGAAATTGATCGTGGAGCTCGGATTAAGAACCAGAGGTTGAAAATATTTCGAGCCAGATTTGAATTGCACAAGTATTCACTTGAAAATTGGTAATAACTAAGACACTCCCATACTCTTATTCATTTGCAAGGAAATTTAAAGTAAAACTAGGGCATTAAAGATGAAGACCATGTCGTTTGGTTTTTTGTTACATCCGAATCACCAATTATCTGGATAAAATCAAAAACACAGATTTAATGAATGTCAACTTAAAAGAGTTCCTACAAAGATTGAATAGCCCTAACAAGAGTGAATCCATGAAATAAATTCAAGCTAGCAATATTTATTTATCGGGTGTTATTCCACCCACAATTACATCTTTGCCTAGAACTAGTGTGGCTTTGCACTATCTTTTACAACCTATAAAAGAGGGAAGTATTGGATGGAAGTGGTGAGGCAGTGTTGACTTTGACACCTACAACCATCGGTATGATGCTAAAATTTCTAATAAGAAGAAATACAATAACCACGGGTATTGGTTTATCCCTACAATATTATGAGGCCAAGAAAAAGGACTATGTCAGGGTTCATAATTACTAAATGGCTCTTATCAAAGAAGAAGGCAACCACTCAAATCCCTAAAATATTGGTTAGGAAAAAAAATTTGAAGAAGTAGAGGATGCGATTGTATTGTTGAGTCAAATTTTTAGATTAAAGATAATGAATGAATTCAAGGAATGGATGTGCACCTATATGTGGATAGTTCGGAGAAAAATGGGGAGCATTTTTTAGGCAACCTTCATCACAAAATAACTTCATGACCACATGGTAGCACTTTGGAAGCAAAAATAGAGATGGGTGGTGCTTTGCAGAATTAGAATTTTACATTATGACCTATTTGACTTATAATATTGCAGGCCATGGGCATTTCCCTGCCTTTTTCCACGTGCTGAATTTTAAAATTCCAAATGCATGAGATCTTCCCTCATTACGCTTGGTTAATTGGAAAGAGAATGTGAGATTGGTTGATGATGCCTTCTTTATACCAATCAAATATTTATTTAGGCCAGAATGGGAACAGTACAGGATTTCTAAGGAGGCTAGATAAGTAATCATGAAATATGGATGTTATTTCCTTCAGTACAAGAGGTTTACATACATTAGGGTTAGTGGATATGAAGGCCAACCATGTAAATTTCCCAGGTATTTAGATGACAAAATGGCCTTGTGTGAATTGGCAAGACAGGTGACACCACTCACAAATTAATTACTCAAAAACACAAGACAAACATTAAGTTTCCCATCAAAATTACAAATTACTCCTACCCTTAAATTATAAATCCCATATTAATGGAAGATGAGGTGAAAAGGTTTGAGATGGAAAGTTTTGAGGCAAGGGCCAACTATGACATCGGTGGGTGTTCAACAATCTTACAAATGCTTTTAAAAATGAGCCTCAATTTGAGGATTATTGGATGATTGTAGAGATGAGAAGGAGGTCGAGGATAATATACTTCTCATTAATGACCCTTACCTAAATTATAGACTTCAATATTGATGTTATCCTTGAGGGATTTGTGGATGATCCACTTCTTTGTGAGTCAATATTATCTTGATCAAAAGGTGGAGGGACAACCAATGTTCCCTTTGAATTGGAATGAAGAGGGATCATATGATTCATATGCATTGATAACTCGATGTAATGAGGAGAACATTGAATTGGTTGGCCCAAAAAACATTGATTTATCAATTCAAAGCACATTAGTTCTTAATAAATTCAAGGATTTGGGAAAGTTGAAAGATGACCGTCCTCCCCTGAAAGGAGCTGATAGAATGGATCCCTTGGGAGGAAAATATCCTAAATTTCCTTCAAAAATGCCTACTTAAGAACTTGTAGATGAATGGACTTCTTCTACTAGTGGGACTGGTACTTCTATGTCTACTCTAAGACAGAGGACTGAGGAAATGCTTCTGAAATCTATGGAGAATTCTCCTATCACCTTTGCATTACCACTTCAAGAAAAAGGGAAGGGTATGGCTACTCATAGGACTCCTTCAGATGTTTTTCCAAAACCCCACAGTGCTGATAAGTTAATGAGTGGGGCCATAGTAAGTGGTCATTCACAATCTAAGCCACATGGTGAAGAACAGAGAGACAACCACACCTTAAGAAGTTTGAAAGGGCACATAAGAGACACAAATTTGTGTATGAGTTAATTATGGTAAGAGAAGGTGCTCATACATATAGAAAACATACGCATAGGGATGTAGTGATTGATCCCCCAAAACATGAAATAATTGATGTTTTCCATGTACAACATGTAGCATCAGTGCCACATGTTGGGAAACCAATGCCTTTATTTTCACCTTTATCTTCAAAGGGAGTGACAATTGGGAGAACTCAAGAACAAACAACTCAAGGTAATGTCTTATCTAATCCAATAGATAGTGATGTCTTGAATCAAGGTTTGAAAAATCTAAAACCATGTTGGTTGAAAATGTTAGTATACCTTTATTTGAATAATTGCAAGAGTTAACAAAAATTCAGGTTGAGATAATGGATGTCAATAATGGTGAGGATTTTACCACATTAGATACATTTAACATGTTTATTGATGAACAAGAATCGAAGAATGTAAGTGATCTTCAAATGAGTGAAGAATTAGAAAAAAATAATCATATGCCAACCACTAAAATTAGAGTTCAAGCATTAGAGGTTTGTTCTATAGAGAAGGAAGCTTCAAAGTCAAATAATCCATACGTGCTTAGTGAAAAAAGTGTAAGTATTGAGATATTAGGGGAAAAATATCCTTCCCATGAAGTCAAGGCCACTAAGGATAGTGATCCATCTCAAATAGGGAAATTTGTAGATGAGAAAATAGTAGAGGTTGCACAAGATGTAACTGCTAAGGATGAAGTTATTGCCGATGTGGATGTACAAGTTTTGGGTGAGAGTAGGGAACCAACAATGGGAATCCAATCCACCATGACACAACTTGAGATATCAATAGAGAAAAAGGATTATAATGTATCAACCCAATAGCCTCCAAGGGAGGTGGAAATATTAGAAGGAAAAGGAGAGCCTGCAAGAGAGATATTAGTTCAAGAAACTTTTAAGGAAAAGGCTAAAGTTAATATTACATCAGTTGAAGAAATAAAGAAAGAACATATCTTAATTATTGATGTAACTCAGAAAGAGACTGTTCAACACCAAACTCAAGACCAAGAAGGAAGACAATCAGGGGAAGTTCCAGTACAAAATGAGAATAAAGAGATAACTATGGGAGAAGAACATCAAAAGCGAGGCATAACCATCAACCCAAAGTGAACAAGATATGTCCAAGTAGTTGGTGGTTTTCCCCAAGAAACCCCAACAAGAATTGCAAGAAACAAAAGTTGGGACAAGTCTTACAAAGGGATGGATAGGGGAGTTGATTTCAAAGGAAGAAAAAGAAATTGTCCCTATTAAGGCCATAGACCTCACAGCTCTATCCTTTTCAAAACTAGTGAGGACCTCCAAAAGAGCTAGGATTCTTACCAAGACTCATATTGTTCCACTAGGATCTAAAACTTTAGAAGTGACAATCCCTCATGAGGGAAAAACAAGAGAAAATATAACAGTCAGTGACTACAGTGTTCAACTTATTCCCTTAGGAAATCCTTCAAGAGACTAATTAAAACAGGGCACTATATGAGGTAGTAAGTGACTTGTTGTAAAATGTCGATGAGGATAGAGTAACTAAGAAATAATTGAAAGAACAAGTCAAATATTTGAGTGCTAGTCTACAAAAATTAATTGGGCGATGCTGTCAAACTCATAACTACTTCTACCAATACCTCTAAAGGAATAGAAAAAATTAGTAAGGTTGTTAAAAAATTAGGTTGTGGACACATGGGTTGAGAAGTTGATAAAAAGGGAAAAGAATAAATTGAAGAAGCCGAGGATAAAGTATGAAGATCTCAAGAATAGGCTTAATGAAATTGATGAAATGATTGAGCAGTGTGATAACGAAATATTCTACTTTAAAGGAATTTTTCCCAAGTTGAACCGTATAACTCAACTCAGTGATGAATTGGTTGAAAAATAAGGGATTGTGCTAAAAAATTCAAATGAACTCAGCATGTTATAGAGGAATTAGCAAGGATCAGGGTGTAAGTTTTGAATGGGATCAAAGGAAAAATAGAAGCTAAAAGGAAATGGTTCGATGATACCTTAGATGCTATTGATTTAAAACTTGAAGATATGGTTTTGGAAAATTCAAGAAGAGCTATGGTGATCTAAAGACTGACTTTATGTTTAGTTCTTTTGAGAAAAACATCAAGACAGAAAAATTATCCTATGAAGTTATTAAAACAATAAGGAAAATTGAGATCGAATTACATATTTAAAAGCCGAGCCATTGGAATACAAGTGAAAAATGGGCCACTACATGGATGCAAAAGCCAAACATACATTAATCTTCCAACACCATCCAGGGTCGATGAAGAAGAAATCTATGAGCGCTTTCAAAGGAATGATCCATATGTGGTAAGGCTGCCAGGAAGTAGAAGAAGTAGGAGAAGAAACTAAAGAAGAAAAGCATGCAAACATGAAAGATGATGAACAAGTTTAGGCTTGTCATTCTTAAAACTTTATCTTCTTTTCATATTTCATTTGTAATGTGTTTTTCATTTGATACTATTGATTCATGAAGGATGAACATTATCTTTTAAAACTTTTTATTCTCTTATATAAATTTTAATTTTATACAATGCATTAGATTTTTATATTTCTTAGATGAAATTTTATGTCCATTTGTAAAAGCATATCAACATATGATATGTTTGTGCTTTCTACATTTTGAAAAAAATCAAAATAGGGATATATACGTGCCCCATCCCATGAGGGGAAAGATTACATATATCCACAAGAGTTGTATTATAAAAGAAAGGAAAATAACGAGAAACTTTAAACATCCAATACCACAGACTCCTTTACCACAAAAATCTCTCTACAAAGAGGAAATTTTTTCACTAATTTGTTTCTCCTAAGCCCATTTTCATCCATTCCTAGTGCGAGACATGCCCATTGATGTAAGATCATCCAGGCTAGAAAAGGGACCATCTAATGAGACTAAACAATTCTAACCTCTTCTTGTAAGAAAAGACCCATTCACCCATATCTAAACCACCTTTAGAAAACACCTTTCTCCCTCTAGTTTTGGTAGAAGAAGTTGACTAAGAACCTTGAGCTGGAATTATAACCACAATAGATTCTTGAATGACTGGAGTGAAGGCACGAAGCTAGAATCACCCTTATGTTTTTTCAAAAAAGGAAGTGATGGTTCAAGAGATGGAGGGGGTGTAGTCATCGGTTGTTTCTCCTCCAATACTTGAAACACGTTACTCCAATGAATTTTGTTGGAGATAAAGGGAGGTCATTGTAGTCAACAAAATCTCTCCATCAAGTACATAAGATTCAAGAGGAATCTCTTTTGTAACAAATGCTTCATCAAAAAGGTAGGGGCAATTCCAGCAGGTTGAATCCTGCACACTAGGCCTACTTACATTCTAGAATTCCCTCAAATCCTCAAGAACCATTTGATACTCAATCTTGAATAGATGAAAATACATCATCTAAAAAATAGAGAAAATGGGACTTATCCTAATAAGTCTTCTCATGAGAGCAACTCGAATAGTTCGAGTTGTTAAAGGCCTAGTGTAATCATCAAGATCAGCAATCTCAAACATCATCCTTACAAACTTTTCATCTGGACCCAACAAATCAAAGATAAAATGTAAGTATTCAATAGATATTTCTTTCAAACTGGGTACTACTAGTTTTCCTACCATAATACAGATGGATTTCCTCAAATTGATTATACGTAAAGAAGAAAGTATGAAATGGTGAAGTAAGTGGTGTGTTTTTATAGGAAATTCAAGGCAGGTGAGCTGAATTTGGTGCAATCATGGTGAAATTATTCCTGAGATCTCAATAAGATATCTACATGAGTAATTTAAAAGTTGAAATGAATTAACATTGAGAAAAATGATAAATTGATCTTATTTGACAAGAATCATGTGTGATAACTAACTCAAAAGGCATGAAAAGAAATTTACAACATTAAAAATGTATTATGGAAAAGAAAATAAGAGCATCTATCAAATCAAATTTCCTAGAGGCACTCAAAAATCATCAGAAGTAGATGTCCAGTCACCAAGGGAAAAGAATGATTAAATAAGTGGGTAAAAGTGATGACATGGCTTCCCAGTCATACATAAATAGAGCAAAAACATGGAAGGCTCATAGTTCTCACACTGACAACATTTGACGAGGCATCTTCATGAGAATAACATGGATTAAAATATATTTTGTAAAGGGGAATATTCCCTTGAAGATTCATGCTTTTGGGGGAAATTGGAAATCAAATGAGTGAATAGAATGGTATAAATGCGAAGAGAATAATCTCACGAAAGGGGGTTAAAATTTTCTAAGATTTTTTCAAAGAGAAAGGAAAATTGAGAGAAAACCATTTTCCCAAGAACTCGTCTGAGAAACTTATTACTTTCTTTGAGCCTTCAAATCAAATCATGTCCAGATGGTAGATCTACTTTCCCTTGCTGATAAATTTGATGAGCCTTGAGTTAATTGTGTTAATCATGAGCATTGGTGTATCTGTTGTCAAGATGATATACTTTAAAATAGTTATTCATGCTCCCATTGCAATCTTATTTTCGAGATCCTTTAATTCACACATAACTTTATCATTCTAGTAGCATTGTTGAAATTACAATCGCACTATTGAGAAGAGATTTCATTTCATTTGTGTAATAAACAATTTTAAAATCAGTATGTCTCCAGCTTGTCAAACATTGCTTATAATCCTTTGAGTGTATCTTAGGCGTGGTAAATTGTGAATCTCTAATGTTTTATTAAGTCTTCAACGATGAGATTTTGTGTTTGAATCCTTAAATATTATGTGAAAATGTGCATTCTTGGGCTTCCATGAGTGTACATATTCTAGTTAAAGGTTCATTGTGATCTATTTGAGGTATATTTATCTTGCACTTGGTAGATCTCCAAACATTTGTTAAAAGTTCCTTGAAATTTAGTATAATAAACTTTATCCTACTTAATTCCCCAAATCAAATACAACCAAAACTAACTAATCCTACCAGAACTACCCATGCTTGCCTCATTAAAGCCAAAAATATGCTAAAGCAAGCTAGTTCCATACTATCTTTAGTAGTCTAAGATTTGTTTAGAAGACATCTGCATTGTCTAGAAGTGACAACTCGTGAGAGTTAGCCTTTGTTGAATTGACCATGTCTTCCCTAGAGTTGTTTTTCAATTACTCTACAAAAGAGTGCCAAATATTGTTGATACATCCACCCCACTCACAATTATAGACTACATAATGGGTCCTCTCACCCTAGCTAAAGGTAGAGCCTAAAGTAGGAGGGTAGTTCATACCCTCAAGCATGGTGCTACCTGACTCCTCCGAGCTTGAGTGATAAAGATATGATGAGATCCTTCCCCTGGCTACAAAATGACACAAATCTAGATCTATCATCCTTATCATTTTGTTGATGCTACTCAGCCACAAAGAGAGGATTGATTTGGGTACCAGCACCTCTCACTTTCCAGCCTTCATCTCCTAATAAATCCCATCCATAAATCAATTCTCCTCATACCTTTGGGTCCCACCCAATCAATTTTCTCCTAAAGAACAATCAGTCACCCAACCTACGTCATCCACAAGAACCCCTTCTTCTATCTGTACGAAACTATATTCTAAGCAATTCAATACCAACCTATCCCAAATCCAAATCTAATTCAACTCTTTATACATCCCAATCTAAATATAATTTTTCCCTTGAGTCATCTCCATCTACTAATCCAAATCTAATCTCTCTTTGTCCCTCAGACCATTTCAACCATTCCTTATTCTATCCTCAAAATCCTCTAAAAACTGATACTTGTGTCCACATTAAACAATTCACAAGCAAAAATACGCCAATATATCTTTTCAACACACTATAAAGTTCCTTTGTGCAAAAAAATGTCAAAACCAGCCAATCCCATTGTCTACTCATTATAAAACAAATTTTCAATCCCAAACACTTGTTGGACCTCTTCCTTCAAATCAACCCTCTATCATCAACCAACAAGGACCTCTTCTTATCCTCCCATCCTCCCATTTCCCATTACATGGCGAAATTACTAGGTATATCCTTGATCCCTCTCCTATCTTCTCATCACCCAATCATCCCTTACATATCACACCCCCTAAATTGTATTCTATCCTTGGGCCACCTTCTACTAGCCTATTACCATCTCTTCTTGGGCCACCTCCTACTATCTCATTACTATATCTTATTGGGCCACCTCTTACTATTCCATTACCATCTATTCTTGGGCCACCTCCTACTATCCCATTACCATATCTTCTTAGGCCACCTCCTACTAGCCCATTACCGTATCTCCTTGGTCCACCTCCTACTAGCCCATTACCATCTATCCTTGGGCCACCTCTTACTAGCCCATTACCATCAATCCTTGGATCGTATCCTATTCATCCATCATATCATCAATCTGTTAATAATTTTAGAAATCCCACCATCATCTTTAACAATCCTCTCATCGATCCCAAACATCCATTTTCTTCCCCTATTTCTTGGGATTAGCAGAATCACACATCAACTTATATGAAGCACAAACAATTTCTTCATCAAAATAAAATAAAAATACAAATAACTCCGAATCTCAAAAAAATCCAACCACAAATAAAAAATGTAAACACGATTCAAAAATAAAAACAACTACAAACTCAATGTAGGGTGAAAAGTTAAAAATACTATAGATAGGAAACTCAAACTCCCACATACAAAATCCATATTGCAAGATAATTCACAATCACTTATCAAGTATGATCTCACCATGATCATCGATATTGGAGATAATATCACTCTTGATAAGAAAAATCCTAGTATCCCTCATCAAATAAATCACAAACATTGTTTTTGGGTCCTATCACATGGAGTGAAATTATTAGTCCCAACCTCCCAATCCATCCTCTCATATTCTTCCTATCCTATCATGGATCATTTTCCTCCATCCTATTTCCCCTCCTATATGTTCCCATTTCATCCATTTTCATCACCGCCCTTGACGCTCAAGAAATTATTCTCCCTTTGGGGTTTTCCCTTCACAAAAATGTCAAAAATCTAGAGAAAATATTACAAAAATATCAAAGGTACAAACATCAAACATCACAATAAGGTATTGCATACACATGGATGTTATTTCCTTTCTTCTTTTCCTCTACAAATCACCCATCATTTTCATCCCTTCGATGATCTTTTGGTTAGTCTATTCACACTCATTGTGTGGCATTTATCTCTATTGTATTTGTTTGACCTTGGTCTTTCATTACCTTGGTAAATTAAAGAATGAATGACCTCTTAGAGATCATGTCACTATCATACATTTAATAAACTTATTATGAAGACCTTTTGGGTGTATCTATTGACACTAGAAAATTTTATCATAACAATCACTTCCACATCATTCCATCAATACATTAGTGGTTCTTAACCCCTTATCAAACCAATCAAGAGCTGAAATAAAAAAAATTAGAAAGTAAAAAATAAATCAAAAATCAGAAGGAAAAAAACACTCTCTAGGGGTATATTTAGTATCTTTATTGGGGCTATGGATGCACAAATGGAAGTAGAGAGCAATGTTGTGACTACAATCGAGATACATATTTGTCAAGGATATGGACACCTAGATGGTAATGGAGAAATATATGACTCTCCTTCTACCCTCCACTCACCAATAAACTATCCAAATCAATCATTCCTACACATTGGCTAGCTTGTCTTCATCTATTGTGTATCAAATATTCACTTCAAGAAGCAATTAATTTTCACACGCACACATTGGATCTCAATGAGAAACATGACTATTATGTTACAACATATTTTTTAGACCTTTTTCACACTCCTACTTTAGTCCATGCTTTGTCTTGCAATTTGTTCCTATGGCTTATCACTTTTTCCTTGCCACTCTTTTGGTTACATTTTCCATATCTATCAATAACACCCACATTGTTCTTCTTCTTCATTTATAACATCCATGTGCATAAATTTCCTTTTTGAAATGTCTGAGGGAAACATTGTACCCATTTCAATAAACAATATTGTACTTATTTCTGTCATTTTTGTCTTGGCTAACTCACACTTGGGGGCATGATTACTCCTTCCTCACTTTTCACTAACTTCTATCCATAATCTTGTTGAACTTATCCCTCTTGGCCTTGATCTGGCATGCCTTATTCTTGTATATATGCATGGGAATTTACCGTTTATATTCTCACCTCTCACTTGGGGAATTTTTGTGTTTCGTTCTCTTGTACATAGTTTCAAAAAACCTAAAAATCCAAAACATTAAAAATCTTAGAAAATCCAAAACTTTCAAAACAATTTGAAAATCAAAAAAATATTGTAAAACATAATAAAAACCAAAAATAGTGTCTAACACAAAAACACTAAACATTGGAAACTTTACCACAAAACATCCTAATTCAATGTTTTCTAGTTTTAGCGCATGACATGTGGATCTCTTTGTGATCTTATTTCATCAACAAAGCTTTTTTTTGCTATGTCTTTCTTCCTAGCATATATCATTGTTCGGGGCAGTTTCATAGTGCACATTTTCTTTTCTCAAGAATTCTATGTACTCCATCCAATCCCTTATGTGTATCCTCACTTGGGGCATCATCTTAATCCTTGTCATTTAACTCAAACATTTAGGTAGTAAATATGGATAATAAAAACATTGGTACAATTGTTTTGAACATTGTTTATTTGAGTGTGTTTAATTTTGACTGTTTGTTTGCTTGCTTGCTTGCTTGTTTTCTTGCTTGTTTTCTTTCTCATATTGCATTTCTTATGTATTTTGTTTTGAGTCAATTTATTAGCATTACAAAAAAATTGGTATTATAAATTTTCATGTCATTTTACCTTTTTTTGTATGCTTACATCAAATAAAAGGTACTTCTGATCCATTATGCTAAGAAAGTTATGTTGCGATCTTCCCATCCCTCATCATATCCAATCCATCATCTATCTTGCTTCCCTATTCTAACTAACATTCCCTCTAACTAACCTTTTCCATTTCTTCTATCCCACCGAGACACAGTTGTAACAATGACTTGTTTCTACCCCTCATATCCCTTAATGTGATGGTTTCACTCTATTGCAGTGCCTCTAACCATCGCGATGGTATTTTCTTCCATTGTGATCATTTTTCTCTTCTTTTTAAGCATCAATCGACCTCTTCTATCACCCCATCGATGCTCGAGGGGGCATCATCCATCCTACTAATTTTTCTTCTACCCATACAAATAAAATTATCTATTATATTTGAAATGGTGTCACTTTACGCTACACCACATCAAAGAGGGGAAAATGTAGACACCTAATTTTGACCACATAATTTTAATACTAAAATTTTATTATTTGTCTTCTTTCCCATCATTTCATTATAATTAGTGATTTTCTACTAATTAGCTAATATTCCCCATCTTCTTGGTCAATTAACGACATTTTGTTAATTAACTAGCTTTGTCCCTCATCTTGATGTCAATTAACATCACTTTGTTAGTTAAAATCCTCTTTTAATTAATTAATTAACCATTATTAATTAATTACCCTTCCAAAATCTTGTATTTAATTAATAAACCCTCTTATTAGTTAAATCCCCCTCTCAAACCCTTCAAATTCTACTAATTTCCCTCCAAATCATCTCCAAATGGATTTTATAAGCTAAACTTGGCCTATTAATTAATCCCAATTGATTAATTAAACCTTCCCAAACTCCCATGGGTCACTAATCTCTAATTAATCTCTTCTAATCATGCTTATCTTTTTCTAATTCTACATTCACTAGGTTGCAAGCTTCTCCCAAATTGGAAAGCTATATAAGAAACCTAGTACACCTTGTCATACCTTACACCTTGTCCTTGTAAGACATTTCATATCTCAAGAGAGCATTTCCCTCACAAGAAATCTTACATAAATTGAGAAACCTCTTTGCTAAAGTTAGTAGGAGAAGAGTCAAAAATGGCACTTAAGCCATATTGATGAGATCTCTTCCACTTTAGTAAAACCCCTTTGATTACACGTAACTTGTGTTCGGTTCACATAAGGGAGCATTTACATATCGAGAGCACATCCAAACATCAAAATGGAGGTTTGCATTTAATATTAGATTCATGTTTTGTGCAATTTAGTTAGCTTTCCCTTTTATGCTCAATCATGATGTATTTTTTAAATGAACTTAGTTAAGGACCTACTTGGTGTTAGGTCCATTCAATTAGCTTAGTTACATTTAGCATGCATGTAATATTCATTGTGGATGTTTTCCCTCTTATTTTCCTTAAGTTTTATTCATTCATGTCTTTCAGAACTTTGTGTTTCCATTAAAAATCTTGCATTTGTGATTGTTTTGTGTCATGCAAAGGTTTTATTCTAACCCTATATTTGTTTTGGTATATCATCATTCTTTAGTTTTTTTCCTTTCTCTCAACCCTAGATCTTGTGTGTTTTAGATTTAGTTTTAGATTTAGTTACATTTTGATTAGTTTAGGTTAGTTTGTGTTGAGCTAGGATAGAAGGAACCAACCTTCTCTAGAGGTTTGTCTCAAGGATAAAGGTCCCACACCTTGAAGACAATCCCATGTTATCTAAAGTATTTGATATTCCATGATCAAACCAAGGGTGCTACTTATCGGTCACTAACATGATCTTCCTCAAGCAATACTTGTAATCACTATATTTTCCCTTGTACATAATTGTATAGTTATCTATTTTTTCTTTTATTCTTTGTTTTCCTTGTTGTTCGTGTCTTTTTCTATGAATCTAAGATATGGGTGCCTCCTACATATTGAATTGCATATCCAAATATTTTTACCAATTCTCCTTAATGGAAGTTTGTCAAAATACCTTGTTTGTTGAAAAATTATTGTTGTTGTAGACCCTAATCTTTCCACCTTTGACACTTTGTATATGTTTCCATTTTCTAATTTTTTGGGTCAATTTTAAGGATTTTCACACTTAATACCTTAAACTATTAAATCCTAGTTACCAAACCATGATGGTGGATCTGGGCAGCCCTCCAAACAGGTTTCTAGGAAGAAACAAAGTCAAAAGGAAATAGATGATGGAACCCAATCTAAACTGGATCTTAGAAGTTTTAGAAGAACAAAGAACCAAGTGCTTAAATGAATATAATATCTTGGAATATTAGAGGGTTGAACAACCCTGTCAAGTGGAGACTAATTAAAGATTTGGAGATGACTCACGGTGTTTTACATCCCAGTCCTGCAGGAGACTAAAATGATGGAGGGTGCTTTTTGGAGACTTGTGGCAGGTACTGCAAAAAAATTTAGGTTTTTGTTAGTTTGATTGGCACCGCTGGGGGTATGGTTGTTATCTAGAATGAAGAAAAACTCAAAGGTACGAAGCTTCTTAATAGAAATAACCATATGGTTGTGCTTTTTCAGGATAAGAAGTCCAAAGAGTTCTGGATCTTATCTAATATTTATGCCCCAAATATTAAAAGTGAAAGGAAAAACTCTAGGCCAATCTCTCCAAATTTTAGAATGTGATCAAAGGGACGGAATGGGTGATTTTGGGGGATTTTAACACCCCTTTATGTCCTAGGGAAAAGAAGGGAGGAAATATTGATCTTACTTGAAAGTATGGAAGACCTTCAAGATTTTATTTCCCTCAACAACCTTATGGATGTTGAGCTAAGAGGGAGTAGATTTACTTGGTCTAACAGAAGAAAGGGTGACTAGTTGATTCAAGTTAAACTTGATAGAGCTCTGATCTCTTGGGGTGGTTGAACAAAGAAGCTAGTCTATTTTCCCTTCCCACATAGGATCTGATCACAACCCTATCCTCTTCCAGATCAAGGACAAGGATAGGAGGAGAACCCCTTTCAGATTTGAGAAGATGTGGCTACAAGATGAGGATATTTTTGATTTAGTTAAGGGATGGTGGAATGTGAAAATCAAAGGAACAACTTTATTCAGAATTGTT
The DNA here is from genome assembly GCA_018340775.1 of Taxus wallichiana var. yunnanensis. Lineage (NCBI taxonomy): Eukaryota > Viridiplantae > Streptophyta > Pinopsida > Cupressales > Taxaceae > Taxus > Taxus wallichiana. The sequence goes on from CM031234.1 coordinate 84,897,735, forward strand.
AAAAAGCTTGCTCATGTTAAAAAAATCAAAGAATGGAATAAAAGAAGTTTTGGTAACATTTTTGAGAAAAAATAGTCTCTGGCTAATGAGATTTCACTCCTTCAGGGAGATCTGGAATCATTTGGGGAAGGAAATTCTATGCTCACCCAAAAAAATGAGAAGGATTTACTTGTTGAGTATCATAACATCCTACGGAAGGAGGAATTTTTTTGGAAACAGAAATCTAGAGTTCTATGGCTCAAAGATGGTGACAAGAACATGAAGTTCTTTCATATCTCTACTCTCAAAAGGAGGAGCTCTAATATAATTCTATGCATTAAAAATGAAGAGGGAGTTATGCTCAATGATTCTAAGGAAATTCAACAAGAGGCATGTTCTTTCTTCAACAGGAGCTTTTGGCCTCATCTAGAGATTCTAACAACATGAAGGAAGAGCAGTTTCTAGACGTTATCCCTCATCTGATTAATGATGAAGACAATATCATGCTCACTAAAATCCCTTCTGTGGAAGAAATTGAATTCATGATAAAATCCTTAAATCCTGATAAAGCTCCGGGACCTGATGGTTTCCCTGCTTTCTTCTTCCAAACTTTCTGGGAGATTGTGAGGGATGATACCTGTAGTGCTATTCAAGAATTATTTAAGAATAAAAGGATGCTTTAGGAGTTAAATAGAACCTTTCTTGCTTTGATCCCTAAGAATCATGATCCTTCGAGTTTAAAAATTTTAGACCCATAAGCCTTTGCAACTGTGTTTACAAAATGTGCTCCAAAATTTTGGCTTTAAGAATTCAGCTTGTGCTACCCTTGATAATATCGAGCAACAAGGTGGCTTTGTTATGGGAAGATAGATCCAAGATGGTATTGTCACTATCCAGAGACTCTCCATTCAATGAAATAGAATAAGAAGGAAGCCATGTTTATAAATCTTGATATGGAAAAATCATATGACAGAGTTTCTTGGCCCTTCCTTCTGAAGATTCTTTCTAGGTTTGGCTTTAGAGAGGACTTTAAGGAGATGATTCTCTCATGTATTTCCACAGCCAAGTTCTCAGTCCTGGTTAATGGGACCCCTTGTGGGTTTTTTAATAGGGTTTAAGACAAGGTGATCCTATCTCACCCTTTCTTTTCATTATTATGGTTGAGACCCTTAGCAGAGCTCTAAATAAGGCTACCGAGGATGGTAGAATTAGAGGTATTTCTCCCACTGTCAACTGTAACAGAGTTTCTCACCAACATTTTTTTGATGACACTATGTTGGTTGGTGTTGCTTTTGTCCTAGAGGCCATGGAATTCAAACAGCTAATGAAGGATTATGAGGAGGTGTCTGATCAATTGATCAATTATGGGAAAAGCTCTATCTTCTTCATCAATACCCCTGAAAGAAGAAGCAACAAAATTTGGTATTCTTGGTTGTGTTTCTAAAACCCTCCCAACTTGGTATCTCGGGATGCTTATAGGGGTGGAAAAACCTAAGAATGCTGAATGGAATTTCTTAATTGATAGATTCCTGAAGAAACTTGAAGGATGGAAAGGGTCGCTGCTATCTCAAGCTGGCAAAGCCATTCTTCTCAAATGTTCGATTCAAAATTTACCTATTTATATGATGTCTATCTATAGGTTACCTTCTCGAGGTTGCTAGCAAGCTGGAAAGCATACAAAAAATATTTCTATGGAGTGGCTCTGAATCTAAAGACATAATTCCTCTAATTTCCTAGGAAAAGGTTTGTGCCCCCAAAAAACTTGGTGGTCTTGGTATCAGAGATTGGACCAAAATGAATAAAGCTATGCTATCAAAAATGAGTTGGAGACTGATTAAGGAAGAGAGTGTTTGGACTAGTATTATAAGAGGGAAATACTTGGCCTAATCTATGTCTGCTAACGAATGGTGCTTCAGCACCTAGAACTCTAATGGTTCTTCTTGTTTCTAGAAATCTTTAAACTGGGCTAAACATGTTGTCTCTGAGGGATGCAAATGGTTAGTGGGAAATGGGTGAACCATTAACTTTTGGGAGGACAAATGGTTAGAGGACCTTCCCCTCAAGGCTATTTACCCTACGGTCTATAGAGATTCTATGACCAATTATGGGACCAAGGTTAGAGATTTCTTCAATTTAGATGATCCTTTGGGACAATGGAAAACCATAGCTCTGGATCATTCTAACAGCATTGAGATTGCTTCTATTAACAGCAGATTAAGAGGAGTTATTATTAATAAAGAGAATCCTGAAGAGGATAGTATTTACTGGTCAAAGGAAGATAATGGTAACTTCTTAGTCAAAAGTGCCTACAACTCTTTCTTTCCTAGGGAAGGGGAAAATTATAACTGGGGAAGTGTTTGGGTCAAATATTTAATCCCCAAGATTAATATGTTTTGGTGGCTGGTCATCCATGACAAGATTCTTACGGTCAATGACAACCTAAACAAGAGAAATTTCCACATGGTTAATAGATGTGTTTTGTGTGAATCTGATTGTGAAGATACCTCTCACCTGTTCCTAAACTGCCCCTTTCTTGTCTTGGTTAGGAAAACCATTCTCAATCTTTTTGAAGTCAATTGGGTTTTTCCTGACTCCATAAAACTATTGTGGACCCAATGGTCTAACCCTTTTAAGAGCCAAGGTTTACATTTTTATGGACCTTCTCTATTATGCATTTGGCTTGGGAGATATGGAAGGAGAGAAATAGAAGAATCTTTAAAGGCAAAAATATCCTCCCAAAAAAATTGGAGCCCACTGTGTGAATTCCATTTTGGCTAATTTCTCTAACTTGAACTCCCAAAAAAGTCCTTTTTTCAGAATGAATCCAAATTTTCCTTGAAGTGGGGTTTGGGATCCACTACTTTTAGCCCCCTGCTCTTAACCCTAGACTCAAAGGTTGGGAGAAACCTAACAAGGAGTGTTTAAAATTGAACTTTGATGGTGCCTCCAAAGGAAACCCTGGTCGTGTTGGCTGTGGCGGGGTTTTTCGTGATTCTGAAGGAAGTTTTATTCTAGGGTACCATCTCAATCTGGGCACTCAAACTAATAATGTTGTTGAGGCTGCTGGGGTATTTTGGGGGCTGTCTATAGCTCTTCAACACATTTTTTCAATCTGGAGGTGGAAGGAGACTCCCTGAACATAATTAACAACATAAATGGGAAAGGATCCATCTCTATTTCCAACCATAACTCTATTAAGAGTATTAAGGAAATGACCCTTTCTTTTAATCTTATCACCTTTAAACATGTTTATAGGGAGGCTAATGTCATGGTGGACTTCTTTTCTAATATGGGGGTTAATGGTTTTGAGTTGACACTTATGAAGGAGGTGGAAATCCTCGATCCCAAGGTGCGGGCACACTTATTAAAAGACATCAATGAACACGTATAAGGTCCTTTCATGGGGTGTCAATCTCATCATGGTCATATGCCGTAGGATGAATGTGCATTTATCTTTCAATAATGAGAAGATAGGGAAGGAGATCCGCTCGTGTTCTTGGAGAGCTCTTATTGCTTCCCAGGTCTATAGAAATTTCACTTCTTGGCATGCGAGTAATCTTCTGGTTTTCTAGATTTTGGGTCTTTTTGTGAAGAGGTTTTTGTTGTTTGGCCAAATGGGTGGTGATCTTGTCAGAACTGAACCTGCTTGACCTTGAAGGGGTCACACCTAAAGCTATGGCTTTGTTTGATAGCAAGGGATTTACTCCCTTTCTGAAAATTTTCAAAGGGCATTATGAAAATCTTAGCAAATATTTTGCTAGCGCATGGAAAGTGACCAAAAAAGGAGCAGTTTTGGAAATGAAGGGGATCAGTATGGAGATCACTATGGATTTGGTGGCCAAAGTGATGGGCATCCCTGTTATGGGGAGGGAGGTCTACAAACCTAAGAAGGAAGCCTCTGAAGAACTGAATCTTTTCCTTAAAGGTAATGAGAATCTCACCTCCCATTTTGTTGGTTACCTTAACTTGTCTCTTCCTAATCCTTATGATGAGGTGGCTCTCACCCTTATTCAATTTTTAACTCTAGAGGGTCATCACAAGTGTATTTATGCCTACCACCTCCCTATGCTAAATCATTTTAGGCATGGCCAGGCTTTTAGTTTTCCCTACTTTCTGTTTCATTCCCTATGTGCCTCTATTTCACAGTTCAAAATGAGAAGAATATTTGTCCCTCTCCATCAAGGCTTTATCCTTGCCCTTGTAAAAAGAGTGGCTTTGGACATAGATAAAACTGGCTCCCTTACCATGGCTCTGGAAGCTTATGCGGATGGCACTGGCTTGGAATTAGAGGATGAGGATTCAAGTGACGATACTCGACTCTTAGGATGGGGACTCGGATGATGACCAGGATGGGGTGGAGGTGGTGGTGGCCTAGAATCTTAAGGATTTGAAATCAAAGTAGGTCCCTTGTACTTCATCGTACACCAAGGGTGAGTCTAGTAAATAGGAAGTTGAGACCCCTATCAATGCTCAACTGGAACAACACTTCAAGGCTTTAGGTCACGTCGGACCAGTAAAAGGGGAAAACCATTTGGCTAGGATGGCGGTGGATATTGAGGAACTCAAGGGTGATATGCAGCTCACTAAGAGCTTGGTTCAATTTTTTGATGATTGGCATAAGATGAAAGCACAGGTGGAGGAAGTGGTCAGCAACGGGCATGGCAGAGAGATTGAGGTTTTAAAGGCCAACTTTGGTTTCATAACCAAAGAGATGGATCATGTTCGGGATATCCTCCATAGCTACATGGAATGGAGCATAGTCACAGTGAAATTGACTCTGCAACACCTTCAGACTCTGGGGCATCTCGCCAATGCCTATTGTGTCGTGGATAGTCAGGGCAGGAAGAGAAAGGTGACCCCTGATGGTTTTGACTTGGGCACCTTGGCGGGTAATATTGATGCTTTGGCGAAGGAATGGGCTAAGGTGTTGGAGGGGCTTGAAAAATCCTATAAATGATCTAGGGTGGGATGTTTTGGTTTTTTTTACTATCTTTGATCCAGGTTATTACTTTTATCATTGTTGTTAGTTTCTCTTCTTCTTCTTTTTGTTATCTTCACTACTCGAGCTATGGAGAGCTCTTATAACTATGAACTATTATATTTTTGTTTTTGATGTTGTAGTTTTGTAATTATCTGCTCTCTTGGAGTGGTGTTGGTGTACGGGGTAGGGTCCCCTCAACCCTTTTTTACCTCTTATCAAAAAAATGATGGTGGATAAAGGTGTTTTTAATTTTAATAATTAAGAGGAAAACTACCATAACTCAATGTAACACTCCAAGTAACCCTTATTTCCCAACCATTTAGTCACCTTTGAGAATTACCACAAGTAAGAAAAGACCAACCATGATTTTCTAAATTCACTTGATTTATAGAGAAAATAATGCATCATAGAGAATCATTTAAAATATTTAGATGGAAAAATCGAAGGGGTTGATATTAAATGGTTTTTACCTAACAAGTTAAATGATGGTCAACCCCTTGAAAGTATTTCATGTCCTATTTTATGATAAGTTTCATTAGAGAATATCCCGAGATGAAAATTTCATAATGGAATGAATTTGATTTTGGTGATGGAAGCATGTTTTTTCTTATCTAGAAGGTTTCCACTAAGGACGATGATCGGGAAAAGACAAATGTTGAGAGAGAAGAGTTTGTTGAGAAGAAAACAAAGGAATAAAAGTTAAAAATATCACACACATTTTCTATGAGGAGAAGGATGAAGATGGAAACCTATCTAGAGAATGTGAAGGTTTAACCTTGAGAAATGGGTTCCCTATTAGAAATCTTATTATTTCGAGCTCAAACAAATTTTCCACCATCATGTTTGTTTCATGGCGTGAGGGAAAGCATCAAAGAATTGACATTCATCCCGAACACCTCCAAAAATAAATTACAAATAAAACAAAGGTGTATTTGATGAGGACAAATGATATTTTGAAAGAGGAAGAACTTCATATTTTTTCACGCTAGACTCCATGACCAATGGATGAAAAGGTCATTTATCCTTACATTTAGTAGGTAAATCCCCCATTTGAGTCTCCAAAAATCTTACAAAACTTAACCCCATTGAATTTTTGGGCACCCTTGTGATTAAAACTCAATCAAATTACTTGTTTTCTTCTATTTTATATACATACATGCCAAATCAAAAAAGAATTTAGAAGATTCCTACTCTTTCAATTGATTTTTCCCTTATATTTTTCAATTGGCATTCAACTCCTTTAATTTGTTAAGGTTACGAGACCCGTCAAGTTTTAAACTACAAAGCAAGTGTCACGTTTCACTCAACAACATCTCCTCATCATGACAAAGACTTTGAACTTAGTTGTTTTCATTATTTTTTTTCCTTAGTTAGGTCTTTGACACTTGACATTCATAATATTTCCCACACATGACAAAGTTTTCAATATTAGTCATTTTACCTAGTTTTTAGTGCTTCAGTTGTTGGATATTTGACAAGTCTCAAGCATTAACATCCTACACATCCTAGGACTTAAGTTTTTTACTTTTATTTTCTATAGAACATCGATCACCAAACAATTGATTCAATCAATGGATTAAAAATCAATTAAATTACTTGATTTCTTCTATTATGTATACATACATTCCAAATCAAAAAATAACTTAGAAGATTCCTACTCTTTCAATTGAGTTTTCCCTTAAAATGTTAAATTAGCATTAAACTCATTTGACTTGTTAAGGTTACTGAGACTTGTCAAGTTTTAAACTACAAAATAGTGCCACATGTCACTCAAAAACTTCTCCTCATCATGAAAAAGCCTTTAAACTTAGTTGATTTCATTATTTTAAGTGTCTTAGTTATATATTCAACACTTGACATTCATAATATTTCCCACACACAAAAAAATTCAATATTAGTCACGTTTCATAGTTTTCAGTGCTTCAATGATGGATCTTTGACAATTGTCGAACATTAACATCCTACATGTCCCGTGAGTTAATTTTTTTACTTTAATTTTCTATGGAACATCGATCACCAACAAGTGGATTTAAACTCTTGGAAATTTATGAACTTGTCCCTATGATGGATATGCGACACGAGGAAGGCGTCGATGCACAATAAAATCTTAGGCCCTTGTCTCTTAGCTCCACACTTTGTAAGATGTCAATGGAAAAAAATTGGTAGACTTGGTTCTCAACATTATCTCAAATCTTAAGAATTTGATCCCTCTCCATACAAATTCTAAGACATCGATGACTTACATGTGGTGTCAATCAACACATGGTAGAGATTGGAAAAATTTCAAATTCATTTAAGTGCTTATTTTATTGGGTTAAATTTGAAGATTTCATGGTGAAGTAAAATGAACTATGGTGATGTCACAACTTATACAGAGTCATGAAAAAAGCTCTTATTTTTCATAGATATATTTTAATGGAAATCTCCAATCGATTAGTGGATCATACTATTGGAAAGGTAATTTTAAGAGCTATATAATGGTCTTGGTTTTGTGATAAAGTAATGATAAATGCCTCATGTATGTTTTTTTGGGCACCTAAAATATTGGCTAAATACAAAAATTGTATAGGTGCGTAAGGCCTAGTTGAAGAAAGGTGCGCAAGGATAAAGCACACAGGGCAGGGTTTAAGGAAGGCTTTAAGGAAACCTCTGGCATGCGTGCGGACAAAACCAAGGGTTTAGGTCTTAGCCATATTGGGCATTTTGGGAAGAACACGTGAAAAGCATGACCCAACTGCACATACGAGTAGATAAGGTGTCATCCTAGCGATAGGTTGGCCCATGAAGGAGCATGCATGCGGTAGAAGCTTCTAGAAGCACATCATGGTAAAAGTGGAAATCTCAGGCCTGGAGGAGCATGCTCGCATGGAGGACCACATTTAGACACTTGGCATCAGATCTGAGGCCACTGGAGGATGAGTTGGTAGTCTAAAAATCCTATATATACAAGTGCCTACAAAAGTAAAGAGAGAGAGAAATAGATAGAGGGTGGAGCTCTGCAGAAATACTGCAAGAACTCTGTTAGTTTGGGTAATTATGCTTAGGGAATGATGTAACAAGGGTATGGGGGTGGTATAACCCTTCTTTTGAGATCCTAGCCACATAAGTCCAGTTATAATGCATGATTGTGGTATGCTTCCCTGTGACATTCTGAATGGCTCCATGAATGTAATGAGGTTACCAGCTTACATGAATATAAACATTAATGATTCTGATACATGCATCTTTCTCATAGTTCTTTTTCATTTATGTTTATGATTAAGTATGGATGCTTGTACAACTCTTTCTATTTTGGTATAAGTTATAAAATCTATTAAGCTCTTTCTGTCTGAAATGACTGCAAGGATCTAGAAGTCATTCTGAAGCTCTATGGTGCTTGTATGTTTTACTTCCTTTCAAATATCTTAAACATCGATCATATATGATGTTTCCCACTAAACTCACATAAAAGAGAGACTCGGCACCCATGTGTGCCTCGAGTGAGCACCCATCACCCGTTGGGTGATAGGCTAGTCTGCATGGGGTTCCTTTCTTTTATAATAGGGGTAAAAATGACTACATCTTAGTTCCGTTTCCAGGACCTCTTTTCAAGTTGTAGTTGGAAATGACATACATCATGATTTGTATAATGAATAATGACAAAACGTTTAACTTTTTAAAGTGTTGAATCATGGTTCAAGAGCACAGAAGGATGAATTTTCTTAGAGATTCAAAGACTAGACCTGAGTTTTATGCGCATAGATGGGTAGAAGAGAACCTCTACCATGATTTATATGAAAAAAATATTTTGCTTCCCAGTAGAAGCCGTATGAATGGCTCTCATCATATGCATCTAGATCAAGCTGGTATCCTAGATCGTGCATGTGGACCCAAGAAGAATACCGGAGAGGCTACGGGATGTAGATCGACATGGACTCGTGTTGTGGATCAATTATGGGAGGGTGTGTTAGCTAGATACACTGGAGTATGTTATTTCTACATATTCTTTCCTAGAAGTTATTGATTTTGAATTTCTTGTGGGAGCCCATGGAGGATCATTTCTACATGGTATCCCTCTGCAATGAAGATCTTGATCGTTACTTTGAGTTTAGAGGAATTTCCAATGGCCACTAATCCATTCTCGAGCATTGAGCAAGGGAGCTAGGGTGAGGCAAATGGCAGATATTATGATGGAGAAAGAAATGGAGGAGATACGACTCAAGTATAGTGAAGCATGTGAAAGGGATATTGTTAGATGACATGAAGTTGTAAGTGTGATGGATCTATGGAGGCACACGTTGTGGGAAGGAGTTGAGGTTCATGTGGAGGACGTGAACTGAGCAATTTGTGTTACCCCATCTTGGCAAGTGCGTAAGAGAGACCCCTTTGACTTTTGATGAGATTTTTTTACATGGATAGAGAAGAGTCATTGGTACATATTTGAACCCACCCAGTGATCAAACCCTGGCGCTTGGTTTTCCAGATCAAGGGAGGAGTATCATTGACCCAGTTGGTATCAATGGAAGTGACAAATATGCACCTAAGAGGTACAATTTTTTAGTTCCCACTTCTATGGCTACATATATTCCAGTATTCAGAGGATTCTTTGGAGAAGGATCAAGTATACAAGCCTTCAGTCTTGTGTCTGGGAGTGGCACGGGAGAAAAGAGTGGTAATGGGGCATTATCACAGACCATCGGCGCATAGTTCAGTGGAACCTTGGGGACACTTGGCATGACTACTACAGGACCTAGTGGTTCTGGTGGATTTGGTGGGTCAGGAGGGACAAGACCTAGTGGACCTAGTGGTTCTGGTGGATCTGGTGGCTTAAGAGGAACAGGACCTGGTGGACTTGGTGGATCCAAAGGCGAAGGAAACCAAGGCTCAAACCAAGGCTAGCTCAAGAGACAAGGGCCCACCACCCCCTTAAGTCTTCTTTTATATGTATTTACATTTTCAATATTAGAGAGGTATTGAAGATGCTATGGAACATGTTCACAAGTGTGATCTTCTATGGCACACAAAGGGGATCACAACCTCGGAGTGGAAGGCTAGTCAATTTGCAACAACGTTAGAGGGGCACGCGCATAGTTGGTATAGGAAATATGACCCTCATCAAACAGTGGTGGATTATGCTGCTTTACAGAATGCCTTCTTGGTAGAATTCCACATCCATGAGTTTGAACAAAAGAGAATCAACACCCTAAAGGAGATTTAGCAAGGAATGGCGGAGAGTATGCAAGAGTATGTTACACGCTTTAAAACTCTCTTACCTAATTCATCATATGATAGTCCACCCTTCACAACATTCTCGGTGGTTTATTGGAGGGTTTATTACACCTTTTAGAAGTGACTTATCTCATAAAACTTTTACATACCCGCATGAGGCATTAGAAGCTGCTCTACATGCCGAGGTGGTTGGAAGTGTTGATACTAGTGTTAGCCCATTCCTGGAGGCTCAAATTGTTGCTATGGCTAAGCAGCTAGAGAATTTGTCTACGAACTCATCCCATGAGACTTGCAGTGGTTTATGGTGTATATATTGTGAGGTGGAGGGGCATGCCAAGGATAGTTTCCCCGGAGGACAGTACATGCCGTGACAGTAGACTATGAAATTTTTCATGGGGACCATGATGCAAGTAGATGCCCCTTGTTACAATGTGTAATTGGAAGAATGTGTCTTGCTATTGTAATATTTGCACCTCTACAACCCATGATACTAAGGATTGTAGGCTCATCAATCAAATCCATGAGGCCATTGATCATGGGGTGCACCAAACCAACATTTCCAGTAGTTCTAAAGGTGATGATTGTTGTTATGAAGAGTGCGCAGATGGAGGCGCGTGCGAAAGGGGATTTGCATGAGGATTATGTGGTTGTGGTAACCAAGGAGGAGGAAGAAGTGAATTCCCATGTGGAACTTGTTTTAATTGTGGGTCTACAGAGCATTAAAAATGAGATTTTTCGCCTGACCTATTGCGGTGCTCATGGTGTGGAAAGAAGCACAAGTATGAGGATTTCCCTGAGTTATTTGAGCACATGAATCAAGTAGCACTTTGAAATACAAGGGCATTGAAATGGTAAGAATTAAGAAGAAAGACACACAATGGATGTCGCGGGTGACACGTGATGTATGATTAGAACCTATTTTAGTAACAACAAGATTAGAGTGTCGTGCATGTAAAGGAAATACCAAGGGAGAGGACCTTGGTTTCAAGAGAGGAAGTAGTTCATGGAAGTACCTAACCCTACACATCAAAAGGAAGTGTATCAAGATATCATGGATGTCATTCAGATTTTACAAGGAGAAATCTAGTGTCTAAAGGAGAATTCCAGGAGGGAGGAGCAAAGAGGAAGGTCGAGGCACCAAGATATGACTGGATGAGGTCGGGAAGTATGTAAAATGCTAAGGCAAGAGAATGGTATTCCTAGCTAGGGGCATGGTTGAGGAGAAGGTACCATGTGCCTGTAGGAGGAGAGAGTGAGAGGGAGGTCTTGCATGTGAACCTTCCCCCTCACAGCCTCGACTATGATAAGGAAATCACATCAGATGCAGTCATGGATGGATGGCTCCTTAGTAATATCCTCATTGACATAGGCGCGGAGGTCAATGTTCTCACTTTGGATGCATGGCATCAGATGGGGAGACCTATGTTACAGCCCTCTTCAAATGTATTGTATATGGAAAACAAGACGAAGGCAATGTCCATTGGTTTCTTAAAGGATGCAATATCACTATCCATGGAGCTAATTTTCGGGACTTTGAAGTCTTGGCACTCACCAAGGTAGAAAATTTCCTAGCACTACTTGGGTGCCCATGGTGTTACAAGAATAATACAAACCTTCGGTTCAACAATGGGTACATCAACTTTGAAAATAAGGAGGAATGGTTCATTATACCCCTTTGGTGATGGGAATTCAACACCCTATACCGAACCTTTGGGGGAAGAGGTCCTGATAGGATATGTGTGTGCTCAATCAGATCTAGAGATAATCCATCCTACCGACGGAGTTATCATGTTTGAGGATGCTCGGAATAGTGATACCACCAATCTAGCATATGATAATTGGGTGTATGGGACATATGAATTGATTGGACGAAGATTTGAAAGGATCGGTGCCATAAAAGTAACAAAGGCGCGTGCACCCAAAGACCTAAGAGGAAAAGATCTACCTAAGTATTCAGAGGGGACCTTCCCGAGATCTTTTTACAGGATATGGAATCTCAAAGGTGGAAAGAGGAGAAGGAATGGAGAGGGATGTTAATTTATGTCCTACTTAGCTACAAAGCTGGCATGGTGGTGGGCTACACATCAAGAGAGCCTCTTGGAATGGCATGAAGTGAGAATTGCTCTCTCTCACAAAGTTTTGGTAAGCAACGTGCCCACCACCTTCAAGGACTACCATGATAAGGAACTCACCTCTTTCCACATCTAAACTTGTGAGAAGTTTTGCTCGGAGAGAAGGTTCAGAATCTTTTCCAACATCCCTCTAGATACACACATTGTATTCTACACTACAGGGTTGCACACGTGCATGGTACATTCATTTTGAGACACACCGCCAAACAGTAAATTGGCAAGAGCTAGTAGTGACCTCATTCAAACATTTGAGGACCAAAGTACCAAGCCATTAGTTGATAAGGCATTATAGGTTGTTAAGCACCTTACCATGGGCGATAGTGCCATGGTAGAGGATAGGCTCTTGGAACTACTAGGTGGACCAGTTTAGAGGTGTGCTTTGAAGAAGAGGCGTTAGAATCAATCAAATAGAGATCCAACTTGAGTGCGCGTGCTTGCGAAAAGGATAAAGGGAAATTAGTATATGTTATTAATGGGGAGGAATTAGAGAGCTTGGATGTTAACCATTATGTAGGGACGTAATAGGTAGTGGGCGGTGATGATGCTCACGCGTGTGCCTACCATGAGCCCTTAAAGACAAAAAAATTGACATCACCAGAGAAGAACCTAAGGAAACTATTATTGGAGATTACTTAAAATTGGAGAAGGATGTCTCTAATATCATTGATATTTTGCACAAATTTGAGGATTTATTCCCACGCTTCGTACCATGAGCTCAAAGGTGTCCACCATTCCTCACGGAGATGAGAATAAAGTTGAAGGACGGTCCGCACCCGGTCGGGAAGAGACTATACAATGGAAAAGTGACAAGCAAGCGTGGGAATATAAAATTACCTCTTCCTCACACCTGACCTCTCAAGGTCATGCCGAGATAGCTGGTGGGGATGGAATATGCGTGGGGTGTAGATAAGCTAGTTAGCCAATCTTATGTCTTCAACGCACTAGTGGAATCTGCTAATCTAAGGCAAAGAAGGCCCTCCTAACTCTTTCGGCATGATAGATTGGTCCCATTGCGAGGATGACTGCTCGAAGGCTCCAGATAAATATCAAGCTCCGTGTGATTCGATCTATGGGTTGTGGGATGCGTGGAAAATGACCCGGGATTGTTTCGTGTATGTCTCTAAACAGGGTCATAAAAATGGATGATGGATATATAGTGGATTCTACGAGTGATTCTCTGGTCTAGTCAAGAAATCCTTAGCTTCGTTAGCTACTATATCCAACAAGGATAACTGTGTGATGATGATAGGTGGAAGTGGAGTGGATATGAATACTAATGTGAAGTAAGCCAGCGTCACATTGATCGACTATTGACCTATGGACTCGTTGGGTTGTGGGAGTTATGGATCACAATCCCTAGATTTGTGGTTGTTTTCAACTCGCTATGGTCATGTGTGGAATCAGTCCCTAATCCCTAGTATCCAATAGTGCTATATACCTTTCGGCCTCTATGTTTAGAACTACAAGCTATGAAATCTTCTCGAGTACCTTACAGGCCCATTAGCGAACCATGCGATTATTAAACTAGTGTCTATATCGGTGAGAATGTCTCCTGCGTCATCGATCTATGGGACCAAAGGATCACAACCAAATGTTTTCTCTTTTTAAGCCCTTCTACAAATCATGTGGATGTTTATCTAGGGTAACTAGTTTGTTGTTTGGTTGGTTTGACCAAAACGTATGTGCTTGGTCATTTTCAATGTTTAACCCTCTTAATTGTGAACGCTGATCTTTGTAAGTCTGTTATTGTTTTAAAGACTTGGATTCTAAGATTCTGGTCTATATCGGTTATTGCTATAACAATATTGGGTTGAGGCATGATAGGCTCGAATACGTATTCTCTGGGCTCCCTAGGTCCCGTGATTGTCATGCAAAAGGAAATGATATAAAGCTAACTAATGACAGAATAAAATAACTACACAAGATATATCTATGTATATTCCTAACTCTGATCTTTATTGATAAACTCCTGAATAGAATTTAAAAGAGCAATTATCTAATATACTTAGAAATTGACAATTAAACTAATGACGAAATTTAAAAACAAACAAAGTAGCCGAGTATGGCTACTTGCCTGTGTAGTTGTAAATCTATTCTAAGTAACCAGATAACTGATCTAATCTATTTGAAAGACTCTCGATCCTACCTCACAAGTGAGGAGTGAATCATAGTTTCTTAGAAAGCATCAATCCCCAACTTCCTAAGCATATCGAAAGTAAAATTAACTAAAATGAAATGATTGGACTATTCTATTTGATATATTTTAACTTAGAACTTTGAAATCTTGAACTGGACTTCGTATAATAGTGGTGAATCCGGTTGTGTATGGATTTGTCCCTCAAGTGATCTTCTCATTTCTTTTTGCTCACGTGGATCTAGAAAAGAGTGTAATGCTAGCATCACGCTCGAAGTTGGTATCAAAATAATGGCAGAGCCTTTTGGATGCGCGAGGTGAGAATACAATGCGAGTAAGAGAGGGATAGCACAAGAGAACAGAGCTTGGCTTATGCAATTCCTAGTGGGATTTATTATGAGTCATGCAACATAAAATGCCCGGAATCTGAAACTATCTTATTTGACAAACAAAACCTGAAACTTTAATGGCTTCCTACTGAAAATCAAACTATCCTACTCCAATTGATTGGATGAAATAGCAATAACACTTAGCACAAGAAGATTATGTGGCTTCCTAACAGCAAGACAATACTAACAAATGGAATAAATAAAACTATGACTCCTAAGAAAATTGAAAGACTAAACTATTGCAATAAGAATTTAAGAAGCAAATTTGAGGGGCCATTTACCTTAGCACAAGCTAGCTATTTATAGAATTCCCATTTACCCCAAGGTGAAAACCAATTTGATCTCTTAAACCATAAACAATGCCAAAACACTATTCCATGGAGCCAGCATCATAAATACAAGAAAAGGTGGTGAAAAAGATGGTAAATGTTGATCTTTACGAAGTCACGATAAAGAAATGTTAAAAATGCATGTAGGACCGCCGCCTGCCAGTGGCGGTCACGTTGATACTCAAGCGGGCGGTGGTTTCATCACTTAAAGAAAAGGCAAAGGAAAAGAGAGAGAAGGAAAAATAAAAGCATTGTTGGCTAAACTTGGGCACGCGGGATGTTAACGTATACTTGGAGAGCTTTTCCAAATCCATGAACACCTTGCGAGGAGACTGCGTCCATCATCATTGGGGCACGTGTAACATTGTTCGATGGTGTAGTACCCTACAATTTTGGTTACGTATAGAGACCCTACTAGATGAATCCTAATTTGTGATTAAAGGTAAAAGAAGAGATAGAAAAAATGATAAATTTTGGGATCATTGAAGTTGTGGAAGAATCGAAATGGATAATCTTAATGGTAATAAGCATCAAGAAGGATGGTTGGATCAGGATCTTTTTGGATTATAGGGAGTTGAACGTAGTGTGTTTCATCGATCCTTTTCCAACCCCCTTTACTGAAGAAATTTTGGAGGGAGTCGCTGGGTGTGAAATCTATTCCTTTACGAATGGATTTTCAGGGTACCACCAAGTTTGGATTGCAAAGGAAGACCAGAAGCAGACAACTTTCACCACTGAATAGGGAAGTTTTGCATGCACAGTCATGCCCTTTGGGTTGAAGAATTCACCTGTTGTTTTCTCACACATAGTGGTATAGGCATTCTAGGATTTCATCAACAAATTTATTCAGGACTATCTAGATGATTAGACAGTGTATGGGCTATTGAAATACCATTGTGATAATTTAAGGTTGATGCCCGAGAGGTGTCAGCAGGTAAGAGATATCCCTCAACATTGAAAAGTGTGTCTTTTCTACACCCTTTGGGACTTTATTGGGGCATATCATATGTAAGGAGGTCTTACTAGTAGATCCCGCCAAGGTTGCGATTATTGTGGGATTGGGGGAGCCTTACTAGCAAGAGCGTAGTGCGTAGGATTTCTTCGGCATACGGGTTATTACAAGAAATTCATCAAGGGGTATGCCAAGATCACCGCACCTCTAGAATAATTGCTCAGACATAAAAGTGCCTTCCATTGGGGAGAGGCACACCAGAAGGCATTTGACACATTAAAGGGTAGGCTTATCACCGTGCCTATATTACATTTTCCCTCTTAGGATAAGCCCTTCCATGTTCATGTAGATGCCTCAGGAACTGCCATTGGAATAGTGCTTACACAGTCAGGTGTAGGAATTTTTGATCATCCTCTGTGTTTTGCAAGCAAGAAGTTGATACCAGCAAATCAAAAGTACACTACGACGATTGAGAACAAAGCATTGTCAATGATCTACGCACTTTTCAAGTTCAAACAGTATCTGCTAGCAACACCCTTTGTATTTTACACCAACCACATGGCGTTAAAGTACTTGGTGAAAAATCTCATTCTACAAGGGTGCATATGTCGGTGGGTGCTATTATTTCAAGAGTTTGAGTTTACAATAGTTGTGAAGCCTAGAAAGAGTAATTGTGGACCTGATCATCTATCAAGAATTGATTCAGGGGATGATGGGCAAAGTATTGAAGAGACTATGCTAGATGCGCAAATATTTAGGTTATGGCACACACCCTTGGATTTAGAGGCTATCTGTATTCCTAGAGGAAGGTGTGGTGTACCGGAAGGGATGAAGGCATTAGAAAGAAAGCAACTAGCCATATGCGTCGTGCCCTACATGTTGATCAATGGGGACTTATACAAGTTAGGGCGTGATGAAGTTTTGCACAAGTGTGTACTAGAGCATGAGCTTCTCACCATCATAGAGGAAGCACATGGAGGAAGTGTGGGTAGACATTATGTAGATGACGCTACCAAGCATAAAATTTTAATGGTAGGATTGTGGTGGGAAACTCTGTATAAGGATTGCAAGGACTATTGTAAATCATGTGACCATTGTCAATGCATTGGAAAACCAAGAAAGAGATATGAAATGCCTTTGCGCCCTATCCCTAGCGTTGAACCTTTTGAGAAATGGGTAATAGACTTTGTAGGCCCTATTGCACTAACAACACGTAGGATTGGATCACGCTATGTAATCACTTGCACGAACTATCTGACAAGGTGGGTAGAGGCGGCCCCAACTAAAGACTACACAATAGCCACAATGGCAAGATTTTTGTGGGACAACATTATCACGAGGTATGGATGTCCTTTAAGTTTAAACAGTGATAGGGGTACACATTTCTTGAATGAGACCATGAGGATCCTATTAGTAGAGTTCATGGTAGCTCATCACAAGATAACCCCTTATCACCCACAAGCAAATGGAACCATGGAAGCATTTAACAAAATACTGAGTCATACCCTAAAAAAATTTTGATGTCGGAAGACAATATTGGGATGACAAGGTATCATCCATATTATGGGCTTACAGGACAACTTATGAAAGGCTGAACAAAGCCACACCATTTCAATTAGTGTTTGGTGCGAAAGCCATTCTACCAGTTGAATTCATGTTACCTTCTCTCGTGAATAGTGCGCATAGAGGGTTGGGCGATGAGCAATCACTAGAAGAGATAATTGATGAGTTAATGAAGTTGGATGAGAGACGATCACTCACCGCTAGGTGGAGTCAAACAACAGAAAAAGCAAAGAAAAAAGCATGGCACGATCGCCACATTAGAAACAAGAAGTTTGAGGTTGGGTAGATGGTCTTACTATATGATTCTAAGTTTCTACACCATCTTGGGAAGTTGAAATTCCATTGGTTAGGTCCCTACACAATCTCATACATCCTTGATTTGAGTGTGTGCCAGTTACAAGCACTGGATGGAATGAAATTTCCTAGACACTTCAATGGGAGTAGGTTGAAGCCCTACTATAAATAAGTCTTCTTGGTGTTTGTAAATAAGGTAGTTTTGCCAATTAATTTAGAATTTCCTTTATGCATTTCTTTTCTTTGTTCCCTTTCATGTTGTTGTTTTTTTTTGTGCCTTAGGCACCGGTAACCTTATTACTTTGAGGATTTGTGAGTGCTCATAGGACCGTGCATCATTTTAGTGTGGGGTAGAGTGATGTGAAGGAAACCATGGGTAAAAGGATGTTTGTGTCAAAAATCTTGGTTGAATGGCCTGTTGAAGGAAGTGCATGGAAATAAGAGATGGAAAAGGATGGTTGGTGTCAAGATAAGTCTACTTTTAGATCTCACGTACAAAGGAGGAAAAAGTGCATAAGCAACATGAGGTAGGCGAGAGCAAAAATCAAGATAGAAGAAGTGCCTTTGGCACCAGACGTGTGCACAAGAGTCTCCTATCTAGATGGATTGGTTGTGCGCCAAAAGGTTAGAAGATTACCTGCGTAGGGTTAGGCGCGTGAGTTAAAGCGCTAAAGTCAGAATTTGTTTGAAAAATATGCATTAAATGTGAAAAGTATGGTGGTAGGTGAAGTAGTATTTAATGCTTAAAAAGGAAAAATATAAATAAAGGGTTGAGGCATTTCATTATTCACTTTGCATATAAGGAGAAAGAAGTGCTTTTTGCATCTTTACAAACTAGGGCTTCCAAAAAAATCTGTGTGAAGAAAATTTTGAAGAGATTGAGC
Organism: Taxus wallichiana var. yunnanensis; assembly: GCA_018340775.1. Lineage (NCBI taxonomy): Eukaryota > Viridiplantae > Streptophyta > Pinopsida > Cupressales > Taxaceae > Taxus > Taxus wallichiana. The sequence continues at coordinate 84,916,580 of CM031234.1, forward strand.
ATGAGTAACTAGTTTGGATCTGCAGAACCAAAAAGGAAGGGATTTCACGGGCATAAGAGAAGAAGGTGACAAGGTGCCATCTTGTGAAGGGATTATCCCAGTTAGGGTTTGAAGAACTAGGGCATGGGTTTAAGGAGTTTTCTTCACAAATCAAGATCTAAGGTGGGAAAGAGTGGAAAAACAAAGTTAAAAGAAGGGCTTGAAGTAAGAAGAGGACCTAAACAATGGCACCCAAGAAACCGATTAAGATACCTAAGAAGGGAAAGGGCAAGGGCAAGAGAAAACAACAAGAAACTAATGCACATACAAACGAAGAGTGGTATGCGTAAATGCAGTTTCAAATGGAGTGTTGTTGGGGAAGGAGTGGGAGTCCCATCTAAGAAATATGTCTGTAAATGACTACAATCATCGTACGAGCACAATCGAGAAGGAGATGGCACTGGAATTAGTGTGCCCAACAAATAAGAGGACATCAGAGGGTTTTCCCATCTATAATGATGATGTGAAGGTCAAGTTGGATAAGTTAGGGTTATTATAACTCTTTGAGTTGCCCTACTTCGGGAATCCTGAGCACCTATATCAATGGCTGATGTCGCGCGTACATGAAGACTACTTCCACTTCGCATGGCGCAAGATGCACATTACCCCTCATCTCATTTCACATTTCACAGGCCTCATCTATGAAGGAGATAGTTTGGAGGATGACCTAAGTGAAAAAGAGGCAATTAAGGAGACGGTCACCACCTATGCATACAAAAAGGGGTCAAGGTACTATGATATCACAGACATCGAGGACCCGGTAATGAAGATGGCCGCACACCTGATGAAAAAGTTAAATGGCCAGGAGAGATGGACCCAGGTCAATAAGCCATGGTTGCATGTTTGTAGGAAAATTTCAAAGGGCACCATCTACAACTTGTCTGCATTCATCATGCGGATGAGATTGTCAGTGCGTGAAGGAAGGTGACAGGATCCTTTTTGGTAATGTCCTGCTAACCATTGTGTTTTCAGAGATTGGAGTACCTGATGCATCGAAAAAATTTATGTGGGAGTACCCTACTGAGGACCCTTCACCCACAAAGAGATTTGAAAAATACACCTATGACACTATGATGATCGTGCACAAGGCACACTGGAGAAATGGTATACGCATCTCGTGGCATGCGTTTAGGTGGAATGGAGGATTCTCAAACAACTACCAGCGGCCACCAAAGGAGAAGCTGAATTTGTTGTGTACCAGCATTTCTACCTAGGTAGATTCAAACTAATGGATGATACATGGAGCCCATGGTGCAAGCTCCCCTTTGCCTTCACAGCTCAATACTTCCAAGTGGGAGTAAACAGGTTCAAAGAATCCAAGAAGTTGAAACTGGACCTTGGTAATCTAGACCGGGACCACAAGGAATTGCACAAAGGGTTGGTCTATCTCGCCAAGTGTGTGTATGTGGAGAGGTACATGTCGCATGAAGTTCAAATGACAAGGCCCATGAATTTTCCCATTATAGGAGGATCTGCAGCGCGCGTATACCTCCGCATAAGACCTAAATCTGAAAAGGGCATGTATTTGGAGAATGAGGTGCCTATACCTGAGGACCTAACTGGTAGGAAGAGACCCATGCCCAAACGGGAGGAAAAAGAGCCAAAGAAGAAAATACCAAGTGTGGTGGATACACAGGTAATAGGTTCCCCTGGGACAAGCACCAGAACAAGTATGTATTCACACAAGAAGAGGCCCATGGTCAAAGAAAAGACTCCAGAGCCAAAAAATTCGTCAAACAAGGAGTCCTTGAGAGAAGAAGAAACAGAGTCACCTACATTGAATCCCTAGTTAGGAAGAAGCAGAGGATAGAAGAGGAGACTTCCTCGGAAGAAACTGGGAGTTTGGAAAATACATAGGTGAAGAAGATGATAGTGAAGAAGATGTTATTAGGGAAGACAAACCTGAAAAGATCAAGAGCCACCTATTTTCAACGTGCATGATTCAGAGGAAGAAGGTGGAGAAGAGGAACAGGGGTTCCTTTTCATGTGGTGCAAGGATAGCCAAGAAGGGGAAGGCACCCAAGATAACCAAATAACCAAGGTGGTAGAGAGAGAAGAAACAAATAATATTAAGACCTTGGTGGAGGAGAAGTTGGAATGCAGGCGTTGAGCCGGTGTTAAATAAGGATAAGGAGGAGAGCGCAAAAAGGGACCATGGCAGCACTGGAGGCCCCATTTTAACTATAAGTATTCCTAAGGGCACGTGCATGGGAGGAAGGTGCGCAGGGGAGGAGAGGCCAGGGATGGGTTATATTGATGACCCCAACAAAGTGTTTCACACGTGGTTCCAAAGCACGATTCCAACAGAGGAGCTCATGGCAATGTCATCTTTTGATAAGGAGGCTACATACCCGTAGACAAGGAAGATGCTCTCATGGGAAATTGAGTCCCATCTTGATGAGCCAAAATTTGAAGTAAGCCACGGGGAAATAATAACATTACGGAACCAAGAGAAGATAACCCAGTGGTAAATGCTCAAAGCAGCTCTTGAATGAACAACAGACAACGCACTCAACAAGGGATCCATTGTGGTCGAATCTAGACTCTTCGGTGGAATGATAGAATCAAAGATCTAGAGGAGGACTGAAGAAGGAGGAAAGAGCTAGCTGCAGGATGAAGGAAGAGTGAGTCAAGAGAAACTAATCAGTTCCCAGTTGCAGCGTGAGTTAAAAGATGAGAAGGCTAAAGTATGTGCAGTATACAAAAAGGTGGACTCCATTAACAATGTTATAGTGTTGAAGCATCAAAACCTAGCACCTCCCGCAAAAAGTATGGATCTCCTTGGGATGAGTGGAGGATTTAACAAGAGTCCTCACCATGGAGAGGCAATCATTAGCCTTGGAATCTATAGAAGAAGTGGCCATGCGCTTGGATAAAGAAGATAAATTGAAATTCATGGCATTTGTAGCTAAGTACACCAAGGTTCTTGCTAATAGAAAATTTTCTTCCCAAACTACTAAGGCCACGTACGATAATTACACAAACAGAGACAAAGTGGCGGGCATCTTAGTCACCACTCATAAAGCAAAACTCAAGGAGTTTCAAGAAAATAATAAGGGAAATAGGGCAGAAAGGGACATAATCCTTACGGAGGTCGAAAGAAAATATGAAGCCATTGAAACCTTCAATCAAAAACTGGTTGAAGGAACTGCACCATAAATTACACAAAGAATGGATGCACTAGATGATGTAGGTAAAGAGTTAGAGAAAATTTCTAACACCATAAGCACACAATGAAATGGACTAAGTTTTGAGAAGGTGAGCACCCTGGTTGGCGACCTCTGTCAGAGAGTGTAGAATGAAGTCGATGCCTGGAACAAGTTGGAGGATAACTTGCAAAAGGATTTTCCTAGCTTATTGCAGTGATTCCATCACTTCCCCATTCTTTCTTCTTTCCCTATTATTTCATCCCCTTATTCTTGTCCCAAGGCGTAAGTCTACTGTATTCTTTCTCTTCATTGGAGAAGTGTTCTCATGGAAGGAGAATAGGTGTAGTGTGGGGTGATTTTGGGCCCCTAAAATATTGGCTAAGTACAAAAAGGTGCATAGGCGTGCAAGGCCTAGTTGAAGAAAGGTGCGTAAGGATAAAGCGTGTAGGGAAGGGTTTAAGGAAGGCTTTAAGGAAACCCATGGCGCGCGCACGGATAGAACCAAGGGTTCGAACTTAGCCATATTGGATGTTTTGGAAAGAACACATGAAAATCATGACCCAACTATGCATGCGGAGTGGATAAGGTGCCAGCCTGGTGACAGGTTGGCCTAGGAAGGAGCATGCCTACGGTAGAAGCTTCTAGAAGCACATCATGGTAAAAATGGAAATCTCAGGGCACGGAGGAGCATGCTCGCATGGAGGACCACATTCAAAAAATTGGCATCGGATCTCGAGGCCACCGGAGGATGAGTTGGTAGTCCGGAAATCCTATATATACTAGTGCTTGCAAGTAAAGAAAGAGAGAAATAGATAAAGGGCGAGCTCCACGAAATACTTTGCAAGAACTCTGTTAGTTTGGGTAGTTATTCTTAGGGAAGGATGTAAAAAGGGCATTGAGGTGGTATAACCCTTCTTTTGAGAACCTAACCACATAAGTCCAGTTATAATGCATGACTGCGGTCTGCTTCCCTGTGGCATTTTGTTATTGCTCCATGAATGTTATGAGGTTACCAGCTTACATGAATATGAACATTGATGATTTTGATGCATGCATATTTCTCATAGTTTTTTTCGTTTATGTTTATGATTAAGTATGGATGCTTGTATAACTCTTTCTATTTTAGTATAAGTTATAAAATTTGTCAAGCTCTTTCTGTCTTAAATGACTGCAAGGATCTAGAAGCCATTCTGAAGCTCTATGGTGCTTGTATTTTTTACTTCCTTTCAAATCTCTTAAACATGAATCATAGCTGATGTTTCCCAAGTAAAATCACATAAAGAGAGACTCGACACTCGTGCATGCCTCGGGTGAGCACCCAATACTGTTAGGTGATAGGTCGGTGTGCATGGGGTTCTTTTCTTTTATAATAGGGGTAAAAATTACTACACCTTTTCTCATAATTAGATCAAATGGTTCCCTAAAATTAAAAGAGTTGGCAGTTGTATCAGAGTAAACTGTGCACCACAATCAAGTTACACTCTGGTTGAATCGTAATAGCTCAACGTAATCACAAGAAGAATTGATCAATAATCGAACAATCTTGCATAGCGAGAACAAGCTTACACATGTAGAGAAAAGACCAGAGTGTCTTGGCATGCTCATAAATCAATAGTAAAAGGATACATATAGGGTGCTAAGTAACTCTAGTGCATGACTTAATAGCGCACCCTAAACCTAACCCATGTGAGATGACCCTCCAATATGTGAGGAGGACACATAGGATAAGTCACACCAACACCCCCTTCATCGAAGTTGGGGTAATGGATATGATGAGTCGTTGTAAGAGAAGACGCACCTAAACAACTAAGAAATATGTGTCAATGGGGCCCGGAAACTAAAGGCTTGATAAGGTGCCCATATACAAACACAATCTTCCTAGAAGAATAAAAGAAAATAAGGACTACATAGCCCGAAGAAGATGAGCAGCTGAAAGACCTCACCCCAAGAAGAGACCGTAAGTGAAGAAACTTCATCTCAGGTGAAGGGCTTGGTAAATAAATCCGCAATCTAATTAGTTATGCAGAATGTACCGAATGTCGATGATGCCATCATGAATAAGATCTTGTATGAAGTGCATATGGATCTCAATGTGCTTGTTCAATGATGTTGAACTAGATTTCTACAAATGGAGATAGTGCTCGTGTTATCACAATAGATAATGGTAGGCCACCAAAGGTGGATGTCAAAATCTGTCAGAATACCTTGTAGCCAAATAGCTTCTGTGGCAGCATTAACTACTCCTCTCTATTCTACCTCTATAGATGATATCACAATTGCATTCTACTTCTTACTAGAACAACTAATAGGACCCGAACCAAGAGAGAAACTATAGCCAGAAGTAGATTTTTGATGATCGAGTCATCACCCCAATCGAGAATCTATGAACCTAATCAAGTCGATATCTACCCCTCCATGATAGTGAATGCCATCAGTATAAGTGCCACAAAAATAATGAAGGATCCATTTATCTACTTTCTAATGCAGCTCATGTAGCTCCCGCATGAATCGGACATGATCCCAATAGCATATGATAGATCCAGTTGAGTGTGAGTAAGGTAAATCAAGCTCCCCACCAACTGTCGATAAAGAGTACCATCAACCAAGGGAGTAGAGAAATCTGAAACCAACTTAACCCCAGAAATAAAAGGAGTAGGAAAAGACTTGTAATCAGACATCTGAAAATGAGCTATAAAATCAAGAGCATACTTAGGTTGCAAAATCAAAATTCCCAAGTTAGATTGTGAAATCTAGATCCCAAGGAAGTAATGAAGCGAGACCTAAGTCGATCATGGAAAACCTATTAGCCAAGGCGATCTTCACAAAATCAATAACGAGAGGAAGAGTTGTCTATGATCAACAAGTCATCAACATAGAGAACAAGAATGAGTATGGAGTCATCTTTTCGTAGAATGTAAACATTTGGATCAGAGTGACACCTAGTAAACCCTGATGTAAGTAAAAAGGAGTCCATCTTAGCATACCAAGCCTGAGGGGCTTGTTTAAGGCCATAAAGAGACTTCTTTAACTTATAAACGAGGGAGGGATCTTAGACATAACCCGGAGGTTATTCCATATAGATTTCTTCCTCTAGGTCACCATGAAGGAAGGCACTCTTAACATCCATTTGATGGACTTTCCATCTATTCGTTACAGAAATGGCTATGGTCACCAAATAGAAGTCATCTTCACAACCAAAGAAAAGGTTTTAGTATAATCAACCCCACTATCTGGGAGAAACCCTTAGCTACTAATCATGCTTTAAAATTTTTGATATCTCCATCTACTCCATACTTTGTTTGGAACACCCACTTACACCGAACTATTTTTCTTCCTTTCGGAAGAGGGGTGAGATCCCAAGTATCGTTCTTCATGAGAGAGGAATAATCCTCATCCATTCGTAATCCCACTTAGGAATACCATAAGCCTCCTGGAAATACTTGGGATCAAGTAGAGGTGAAGAAAGAGTGGGGTCCAACGAAATCTAAGCGAGTACATCTCATATTTGAAGTATCTCCAAATAAATCTCCAAAGACTTTGTAAAGTTTTCCTAACCCAAAGGGGACCAGGAGGATCAGGCTCAAAGTTGAAAGATTATTCACTTGAGTGAGAAGGGACATAGTCCTCATCATCACTACTATCAGAATCAAAATACTCAAAGGTCTGATGGTTGGGAGGATTAGGAAGAGGAGCACGCTCAACAACATCATCATTTGATGAGTCAGAATTGAATTAGCGAGCTAAAGAACCTCAATAGGTGGAGAAGTAGAAGTCGAAGAAGACTCATTGAACTTAACACTTCTCTCGATATACAGCTCATGAGAAGTAGGATTCATCAATCGATATCCCTTCACACCATCAGGATACCCTACAAAGATACAAGGTTTGGATTGTGGTTCTAAGGCCTTACGTTTCTTCTTGGGAATCTAAGCCATAGCCTTGGATCTGAAGACTCGAAAGTGCTCAACATCAGGCTTGTGTTCAAACCAGGCTTCAAAGGGTGTCATCCCTCTTACTACCTTATGTAGAACATGGTTCTGAATGTAATTTGCATAATTCATTGCTTCGGGCCAATACTCACAAAGAAGAGACTTGAGTGAATCATACAAGTGGCCATCTCCTTGAGTACGGTTCTTTCTTTCTGCGACTCCATTCTATGAAGGGATATAAGAAAATGTATGCTCTGAAGAGATCCCTTGAAATACGAAATCCATGAACCTATTGTTTACATATTCACCTCCATTTGGTTTGAAGAACCTTGATAGATTGGTCCACCTATTTCTTAGCAAGAGCCTTAAAGTCCTTAAAATGTGTAAATACTTCAAACTTAAGCTTAAGAAAATATACCCAAGTATGTCATGAAAAGTCATCAATGAAGGTTATCACATAAATAGCTCTAGTAAACGAAGGAGAAGGAAATGGACCAGAAATATCACTATGAACAAGATCCAAGGGACGAGTAGCTCTCTAGGATTTTCCTTTGTCAAATTTATTTTCAGGATGCTTTCTAAGGGTACAACCCTCACAAAGACCCTTAGAAAACTTGACGCGGGGTAACCAGTGACCATTTCATTTTGGCTCAATTGTTCAAGGTAGCAATAATTTAGATGTCTGAAATGCTCATGCCATAGCTTACTAACCTCATTTACATGAGTGAGCAAGGTAGTGGGCATAGAATTAGAAGTAAAGTGGGAAAAGGTATATAACCGTGAATGGTGATCAGCCTTTCCCTCAACCATTGTAGTGTCATTGTTAAGCTCATGAATAATCATCGAGTTAGGACCAAATTCCACTCACATTCCTTCACCAAGGTGAGTAATTTGGTAAACTGATAGGATATTGGTAGAGAGATCAGGAACACTCAACACTTGGTTAAATGTTCCCCCATCCATCTCTACCGATCCACTACTGGAAACCGACACTGTCGTGTCATTACCCATCATGATTTGGGACATTCCACAAGGTTCAATGTTGGAAAACTCAACATGTGAAGAACCCATGTGGTGCGAGGCACCGGAATCTATAATCCACGTCGATGAAGGAGTAACTCTGACTACAAGGGCCTTTCCTTTCTTCTTATCATTTTTAGAACCTTTTCAGTAGAAGACTTGACCTTCGGAGCACTTTGTTTTATGGATTCAGGAACACTTATTTTATTCTTCTCAAGTAAATGAGATAAGTGATCAATCTGTTTCCAAAATAGTGGTGCTCGTCATGACTAAACTTCTTGCAATAGGAACACAAAAACTTTCTTTTCTGTGCCTTAGGCTCAGAAGTCAAAGTGTTTGTGTCATTTTTAGGTTTGGTCTTGGTTTCTTTCTTAGGTTGATCCTTTGTTTCTTTATTATTTTCAGTCTTCTTTCCCTTACTAGTTCTTGCTACAAGGGCATGTGACTTGGACTTGAGAGACCCCATTTGAATGAGTTTGTCATGTTCTCGAATGAGTTGGGATGAAAAATAGTCAAAGGAGGGCATAGTCCAAGCATCGCCCAAAGCAGCTTTTGTAATGTAGAAAGTTGACACGAAGAAAGAATATTCGAGGACCTAGCTTAGAGAGAATCAACAAGATCAGTTGAGAATCTTTCTTCTCTACTTGACATCCCTTTAACAACAATCTAATGTGGACAAATTTCAAGAAGAAAGCTTGTAGGTTTTCAAAGTCACTAGGATTTAACCCTAGTAGTTCATTTTCCAACTCATGCGCTCTCATGTCATCTAGTTGTCCAAACATCGCATCCAGCGTTTTCCACGCAGATTTAGGTGTTTTGGATGCCTCAATGTGGAAGAGCAAGTCAGGAGAAATAGACATGCAAAGAAGACCTAAAGCTTCATCACTACGGTTTAACCACTTAGATTTTTCAGGATCGTCGTCTAGTTCAGTCTCAGTTCCCATGGTGATGCAATATAACCCTTTACCCCTTAGTTTCATAATCATTTTCGATCTCCATTCGAAGAATTTGAACGGCGTAAGCAAAGGAATTGAAAGTGCATCCATAGTGAAGAGAAAAAGAAAGAAATGCAAAAAATAAACACAACCACCCATGACAATATAATAACCCCCTACTTTCGGCACTTTATAGTTTAGTGCATTGATTACAATCGGGTCCATGCGTGCATTTGGAAACACTTAGTAACTCAACTTGCAATCAGCATAATAACGCACAATAGAGGAGACCAAAACAATGTTTCGTGGAGCGCAAAAAAAAAGGACAACGTAAACAAGCACAAAGAAAAAAACAAGGAAGGAGGCGAAAGTAAATCCTGGTTGTGAGAAAAAACATCTCACGTCAGCAAAGAGTACCCCCTTGCTACAGACTGTGGCAACACGCTCACTAGTCACAAGCAATAATATAGGTAAAATACAATGTTTTAACGAACTCAAGAGGAGTCTAGATGATATTCATAATGCCATAAAGGCACGTAGAAGAAAAAGAGGTGCTCAGAGTGTCACTGCACACTTGAGTGCACGATTAGTAAAAAAATTCGACACTAACGCCTAAAAAAATTATCGTTTAGAAACGTCCAATCTGGCTAATTTTAGAGCTATTGGAGTTTTAAAAAATGATAAAAACGTTAATTAAGAGACGATTTAGAATTATTTACTAAACGTAAATTATAATCGCAAATAATAAAAAAATTAATTTAATGAAGTACGATTATTTAATATCTAATTTAAAAAATTAATTAAATATTATGAATTAATTAAGATTTTTTTAACTAATTTTAAAAAAAAATACTTTCCCTCTTTTTAAAAAAATAAGTAAATCTAACTAAATTTTTTTTAGAAAGAATTTAATTAAAAAGCTTTTTTTTTGTTTATTTAGAAGGAAGTGTTTTAAAAAAAAAAACATACCATACACTTTTGTTTAATAGTTTTTAATTGTTTTTTTTTAAAGGAAATAATAATAATAAAAGCAAAAGCTTTTTTTTTTTAAAAAAGGAACCTATGATTTTAAAGGAAAACGTTTTTTGTTTTAAAAACTTTATTAAAAAAAAAAAAAGCGTGCAGTTACCAAACCGTGAACTTTCCAAAAACATGCGTGAAAAAAAAAGGAACTAACCTCTTTTTTGCATATTTTATTTGTTTTGGCATTGGCCACTGCAGGTTGGACGTGAGGGGTTTATGGAAAAGGGTGTCCACGCAGCTAACAAAGGAAACGAAGCAAAGGAATACACATCCAGCAAAGGAATACAAACAACCTCTCAAAAATGCACAGAAAAAAAAGCAGTGAAGACCTCCTCCTCTGCCAGACCACCTCGGTGCACAGGTCAAAACAGTCACATGGGCCAGAACAGCTAGCGAACAGATCAATAAAAGACTAAAAAACAAGGAAAATAACACGGAATAACACTTTGGATCCCTCTGTTTAAATCGCTAAATAACACTGAATGTGAACCTCTGAGCCACATATGAGAACCCTGTATCCTGCAAAGGGACATGCAACAACACAGAGAACCCGAGAAAACCAGAGATCTTAAAAAAATCAGTTTTAATAAAAAAAAGAAAAAAAAACCGAAATTACTCTAGTTTAGCAAACCCGCTAGATTTAGCTGCAGCTAGCTAAATGTAGCTGCAAAAAACCCCTGAAAAATTCAGGAATACCTGCACATGCACAAAAATGACACAACTTTCTAAGAAATCTTGTTAGATACGTTAGCAAGTAAAAACCAAAAATAGTGATCGAAAACTTACACAAGGAGTTAAAAAAAAAAAAACAAGAGTAATCGCAACTCAAAAAAATGAGTGCACGATTACCCGATCTCAGCTCTGATACCATGAAAGAGTTGATGGATCATATCAAAAACTATGCACCATGATCAAGTTGCACTCTAGTTGAATCGTAATGGCTCCAATGTAATCACAAGAAGAATCGATCAATAACTGAACAATCTTGCATAACAGAACAAGCTTACACATGTAGAGAAAAGACAGCGGAGTGTCTTGGCATGCTCATAAATGAATAGTAAAAGGGTACATATAGGGTGTTGAGTAACCCTAGTGCATGACTCAATAGAAAACCCTAAACCTAACCCATGTGAGATGACCCTCCAATATGTGAGGAGGACACATAGGATAACTCACACTAACAAAAATAACCCGTAGATGCTCATGAGTTGTAAAAAAATTAAGATGATATTCCACTCCTTGCCCCACCCAAATGCAAATAAAGAAGTTAAATGGTCTATGGATAAAAAGGATAAGTTTTCATAGTGGTCCTAACGATGAAATCGTGATCCTTGAACAAATGACAACTTCATCTTCACTTATCCTACTAATCTCATGGGCATGCATTAATGATTTTTTAGAGATCAATTTGAAAACAAATATCTTCTTGTTTCTTGCAATGAAGGCATCAAAAGCAGATAAAATGATTTTTTCTTGAAAAATCATGGAGGTTTCTATATAAGTCTTGTTTGAAGGGTTATGGATCATCGTTGTACTAAAAATATCCAAAAATATGCCTATAGGTGGTTTTTGGATGAGATATTTTCAATTAAGCATCTTTTAGAGATTCATGCCCTTTATGAAGAGAATAGACACGAGAGAACAAGACATACTCCAACATATTCTCCATCATCATTTTCTCTCTTTACTAATTTTCCCCTTCTCTTCTCTTGATATAAGCGGTAATAAAATATAATTTTAAGTAGTTCCTCTTCCTTCAACGCGAGGTTATTATGTTGTTTTGAGTGTTGATATTTTAAGTGCCTCAAACCTCTAGTTTTTAGCTTTGTAAATGCATAATTGTCTTGAATTATTTTGATAATAGACTATGTATATTTTTTAGAATGCATTATTAAGTGCCTATAAATCTTATATTATAATTAAATAATCAAGAATATTTATATTATTTATTATTTAATATAAACTTAGTTTCTATTCAATATAAACAGGTCAGAAGTATTACCATGCTCAGCGGTATCTCTGAAGCTATTTGGTTCACATATGCTAAAAGGGGCCATGTCCTTTCTCAATTAGATGCCAATGATCCTACACATGTCACTACCATGGATCTCTTCACCTCGTCAGTTAAGTCAAGAATTGATAGGGATTCTAAGAAGTAATCTATTGTGGCGTTGTCTTGATGTTGTTTTAATGTTGTTTTGTTGTTGTTTACTCACTACTTTTTTGCAGTTTTATACCTATCTTGTCTCCATTTTGTAGTTCCTTTTTTGAATGCAACTAGGCTTCTTGTAATATCTGGATTTTGATCCATTTTTTCTATTTCCTCATATATATCTGGCTCTTGAGCCTTTTTGTAATAGGGTATAGTCCCTTCAAAACTATTTGCCAATAATAAAAAAATAGTTTCTATATGTTAATTGATTATTAATTAATCAATATTTATTTAAATTTGGGTACACCCCATCACTTAATAAGTTTGTGACCCGTAGGGTCAAATAAATATGACCATGGGTCATTGTGATTATTCACCTTGTGTGGATTTGTGGAGAGAAGTGAGGACGGATATTTTCTAATGGACTACGTAATATTGTTTCTCGGTAAATGGAATATCTTGTTTAGCGTGGTTTTTTCCCTGGGGTTTTCCACGTAATTTTTATGTTTTTTTCATTGTTATTTACTATGTTTTGTTATTTATATTTATGTGTTGCATATTCTAATGTTCATATTAATGTTTTTTGCAATATTTAGTTTGATTGGTTAATTTTTCCTCATCCAAACATGGTATTAGAGTCCAAGTTTGTTAAATTAATTTAATTTAATTATTGTCTAAAGGTTGCAACCATTGGTGGTTGGTTACAACCTGTAAATTATTAAATCCCCCCTCTCATTTGACATACACACAACCTATCTCAATTATCACCCTCCGCGTGAACAAGGTTTGGTTGGTGAAAAATATGTTCTGGGCCCTCTGCAAAAAAAAAAGTAAAGCTAAATATTTCATGAAATATTTTGTTAATATTGTATAGTTTGGAATGCGTTTGCAATTCAACTAACAATTCTGGTTAAAACAAAGTAAAAGCTAATTTACAAGGTCTCCCATAGGGATACAACCTTTCTCGAGAATAGGGATTTAAATTTTCCTATTGGCTCGGTCAGATACCCATGGAATGGGGCCAAATATAATTCACTCCTAGTTTAATTTTTTACCTATTCACCGGTGTGACACTTGGTAAATTTATTTTTTTGTTTTTAATCTATAGTATTCAAAAACAATTTTTACCTATGTCTAGTTCAAGGTACCTCTTTAAATTGTATGAGAGTTAGATTCAATTTAAAAAAACTATAGTATATATATTTCAATATATATTAAATACTATAGCCTAATTTTTTTGCTATATCATACATTATATAAACTATAGTTTAAAATTTTCTAAACTAAAATATAAAAACTTTAATTTCTATTTTTAAAAAATATAGAATAAAAAATATATTAAAACTTATATTTTAAACGTAACTATAAATTATCCTATGAGTGACCCTTCAAAACCTCCACATCTCTCCTCGCAACACATGGTGGCCTTTGCATGCCTCTCACCCACGCCAACCTCTAATCACCACTTTCCCACCTTGTCCCTCATGGACCGACCACCATACTCCTCCCACATGTCAAGTTCGTTGCAACATCTATTTTTATTTGGGACATTTTTGTTCCACATTGGTGGGGTGGTTGAGTTTTATAGGCTCTAAAAGTTGTGTAGGAGATGTTAGGTGGTGTGACTTCATCACACCACCACTTGTTTTTCGACATCCCAATGGGCTTGGTAGTGACTCACTCATGCGGATCGCCCTTCGGATCAATTGTGTTGCTTATGAGTTGGTTAGTATGGGATCTCACGCATGTTGCATAGCGATTTGGTTAGCGTGGGCTTGGTCACATGATATACATAGCATGTTTGGTTAGTGTGTTGCTCGGTTAGTTAGAAAAAATTGTTGTGATCTCGGAACTCAACTCGGTCCATAAGTCATTGATCGAACCCATATCATCCCCTAGTTCACCTCTCTATAAACCTTTCAATATGAGCTATGCTCCAAAAAAATTGTATATATGCATTGTATTTTTTTCCTTATTTTTAAATCAAATTATTAAATTATTATTTTTTCTATCTAATATTGGGAATGTTCAAAAATTTTGTTTTATATTAGATAAGGAAAGTTTTTGATAATTTATTATAAATAAAAAGTAATGCATTTTTTACGATACGACAAGTAAGTCGGTTTTTCTTGTAACTCTAAAAAAATTGCACTTACATTTGAACAAATTAGCCTATTGTCAAACTAATATATTTTATGTCTAGAGTACTTATTTGACGGGTCTATTTTTTTATGTGAATTCATCAAAATATGATTGGAGTATCTTGAACAACGACAAGGGAATTTTAAACTACTATTACTATTAAAACTCGTTGTTCTCATTTGTTAAAATTGTTTAAGTAAAAATGACATATAACCATTTTACTATTGATAAATCATACATGTTGAATGGAACTAATTACAACATCCGGAATATCATATTGAAGATGAAATTCATGGCTTGCAAGATCTTGACCGTCATGAATGATATAGATAAAGCTCTACCGAAGACAAGCAACAATTGATAATGTAGTTGCATATCAATAGAAGGTGCATGAAGCAATGTCCACTATATTGCAAAGCGTACGGGATGATTTCCTCCTTCATATTGGGAATCAAGAAAATTCGAGTGTGGCTTGGACACAAATGTAATAAATGCATAAAGGTACGTGGTTATCAAAAATTATTAAGTTGATTCTAGAACTAATGATGACTCCCATGAAGGGAGATTAAAAGGTAATCATTTTTTTATAAAAAAATTCAAAATATTAAATCTTAGTTAGATGGGTGTAACTTGTCCTTAAAAATGAAAAATGCTACATGACGATGTACGAAGTAATAGTGTTGGGGCATTATCTATCAACTCACCGGAATTCGTAGATCCGTGAAAAATAGTTGTGATTATAAATCTTCCAACACCAAAGAATAAAAAATATGTAAGGAGCTTCTTAGGACATGCTGGGTATTATAGAATATTTATACAAGACTTCAGTAAGATTTCAGCACCATTATTTTTCCTGTTTGGGAAAATATGTTTCCTTTGAGTGTGCTAAGAAATGTGAGGTTGCATTCCAAACTTTGAAGCAAATGTTGACTTCAACACCCATGTTAAGAGGACCAGATTGGATTTTTCCATTTCACATTCATATTGATGTCTCAAATCACACCATTAGAGTTGTTCTAAGACATAAATATTGAATCCTAAACTATGCAATCTTTTATATCACTAAGAACCTCAGTAGTACGTTGAACCTAACTATACAATCACAGAGAAATAATTCTTAGTAGTGTTTTATGCTATCAATAAGTTTAGGCACTACATCACAGGTTATCTAGTATTCATTCATACTAATCATGCATCAATTAAATATTTGATCAACAAACCAATTGTAAGCAGAAAAATAATCAGATGGTTGTTACGCTTACAAGAGTTTGATGTCACCATTATGGATAAGCCTAGTAAAGACAATGTTGTAGCTAACTTTATTTCAAGAGTGGAGAATAGAAATTAAGAATAAGTAGTGGATGAATCTTTACTAGATAAGAACACATTTTCCATATCCACTAGAACACCCTAGTATGTTGATATAGTCATTTATTTAGTCTCGGGTAAGACACCCCACACTATTTATATTCTCGAAAGAAATACATTGTTGAAAAAAGTGTGAATTTTTCTTAGATAGTTGGTTTTTATTTCACACAGGGTAGGAAAATGTTGTGAGGATATTCATGGATGATGAAGAAATATATGATGTCCTCAAGGCATGCCATAATAAACCATGTGGAGGACATTTTACTACAAAAATAATAGCACATAAAGTGTTGACAACATGGTATTACTAGCCTACACTACATAAGGATGCAACATTGTATACAAGAAGGTGTGATAAATTCCAAAGAATGGGTAAGCCTACCAAGTCAGATGAGATTCCATTACAACCTCAATTATTATTGTAGCCATTTGAAAAATGGGGTTTGGACTTCATTGGTCCAATAGATCCTATCTCTTGCAGAAAGAGTACATTTTGGTGTGTATAGATTACCTCACTAAATGGACAAAAGTGAAAGCATTGCCAAATTAGAAGAGTGAGAAAGTTTCTAAATTCTTATATGACCATATTTTCACAAGGTATGGAGTACCAAGAGAAATTATTACAGATCAAGGTACACACTTCATTGCTAAAGTTATTTATGATCTAGCTAAGGAATATGAAATTAGACATAAGAATTCTACACCTTATCACCCCCAATCTAATGGCCAAGTTGAGGTAAAAATAGGAAATAGAATCCATCTTGACAAAAATATTGCACTCCATAGGAGATATTGGGCAGACAGACTTCTAGAGGCAGTTTGGGCATTCAACACAACTTGGAAGACAAAAACAAGCTTCACACCATTCGAGATTTTATACGGTAAGATTATTGTTCTCCCTATTGAATTTGAGCATAAGACATTAAGGAATGCACTTGAACTAGGCATGGATTTTCTAAAGCTCAAAGAAATATAATTCTTTAACTCTACGAGATCAATGAAATGAGGAGACAAGTTGTGCATAATACAGAAGTGATACAAAAGTAAAGGATCAAATGGCATGACATATTCATCAAGACAAGACAATTCCAAGAAGGTGATTGGGCTCTCTTATTTGAATCCAAGTACAAGGACTATATGGGAAAACTCCGGACAAGGTGGAGAGGCCCATATGAGATTGAGAAAATATTTCCCAATGGGGCTATGAAACTCACTACCATATATCCTATGAGATTCAAACTACTGGTGAATGGTCATAGATTGAAGTTGTACAAAAATTCAACGATAGGAGCACCTTTATACAACAATGTAGAGGAGGTCAAAGCAGGATGGAGATGAGAACATCAGAGTTAAGGTCAAAAGTTTAACATGTTGGTTCGTCTTATGAATTTGCTTAAGAATGAGATGTTCAGTGGCCTTGGTATATTCAACTTGTTGAATACTCCAAGGATGAATAAAATTTATGTATTCATCCCTCTTAGTGATCATCACCACTCAACTAACATGTTTTCTTTTCTAAGAATTTCTATTTTGTAGGATTTGGTATATTTTTGCAAGAAGTGCATGATCTCTGATGAATGAGATGGTATAAACACTAAATATCCTCTTGCAGGTATCATGCAACAAAGCCCTGCTTTGTTTTCCTATTTAGCGGAATATGTGATTGCATGAAGAAAATAAGGAACAAACTGCACCTGTGAGTACTTATGAAGATGACTGCTCCAGAGAGAAAAATTCAGCCTTCCCTTTCTCGGGAATTAACTGATTTTACTAAGGATCCTTTAACATGCATCTACCTACACTTGCATCACTTTATCCAAAGGCTGACATCATATCACCTCAACTCTGCGCGTCATGATGACTCTACATGTAGCCAAAGGCACAAATTATGACAAGGCACATGTCACTGTCATCCAATGTACCTCTCGAGATAAGTGCACCTAATTCACTATATTAAAGTAGCGATAGAATGATTATATGTGATTAATATTTGTGTCATGTCATGAGTGACTTTATAAGCCATAATATTCGGATGTCTTTCATTATATGTTTTTTCACCCACATCACTCAACTTCATCACATGACCTCACCTCACACGCTTGCACCCCTCAAATGAAATTAATGTACGTCTTTTCACGTTGTGTGTGAGTTGGTTGCAAAATTTGAAATCATAAAGTACTCAAAAGATTTACACTTACTCGAATATTTGTATGATCACCGTAAACTGCGCAAGATTTTTCCTATCGGAGCTCAAGAAGTTTGCCAAATTCAAAATGGGAGGAGACCTAATTCAAAATGAGCCTACAGACCACTCATAGCTTCGCAGTCAGCCACAAATATTGTAGTATTTCCATGAAAATATATGGATGGACTATATTAAAAATTTTAGGGATTCAACGAGTCCATGGTGACAAATTTCACTGCCACATTCAAGGGTAGAAAGGCCACTGTTAAGGGTTTCACGTTAAGGTGGATGAAAAATTCTAGCTGCGAATACAGGACTTCGCAAAAGGTGAGTTGTTTCCTACAAAGGAAAATCTAGATGAGGCTCAAATGGAATTTGGTGATGATGATGATAATTTTGTAAATGATAAACAAGGTACAT
This sequence comes from Taxus wallichiana var. yunnanensis, assembly GCA_018340775.1. Taxonomy (NCBI): domain Eukaryota; kingdom Viridiplantae; phylum Streptophyta; class Pinopsida; order Cupressales; family Taxaceae; genus Taxus; species Taxus wallichiana. Next base: position 84,934,942 of record CM031234.1, read on the forward strand.
TACACACTTCCCTAAAACCCTTTTGGGTTGATGTTACAAACTACATTATAAAATACTTCACTTGTGAGGGTAGTTACTCAAGATTGAATATTGTGCATTTTAAATTGCTTAATCATTTAAAGAATGGAAAACATGTTAATGTCCCTAATTTCTTACATAAAATCTTAAATAAAATGAGTAAAGAGTCTAAGAGGGGGAGGTCTGTATTATCTCATCATTGTCTTATTACCTTGATTGTCAAACATGCATTAGAGAGGGAGCACCCTGTAATAAAATGGGAATATTTTTCTAAGGTAAAACACATTGATGATTTTTGGGGAAAAGAAAGATAAAGAGGAGAAGCACAACTAGTTCTTCCACACCTACACCTAAAACCATAGCTTCTACCTCTATTCCTATAGAAACTTCCACACTTGCAGAAACACTTGTTCATGAAAAACATCCATCTCCAAAGCAAGACCCTAGGCCAATCTCTCTTGATAAGATTCTTGTTGTTGAAACTTTTCTTGAGATATCTACACTTGAGTCCTCTTCCTCTAAGGGAAAAAAAGTCCTCAAAAAAATACCCTAAAATGTCTAGGAGACCCCATAGGTTTCACACTAAAAATCCCCAAAACCTCGAGCCTAGGATAAATGTTACTATCTCATTGGAAAGTGATGTAAAGGAGGTTGAAAAGACCAAAAACCTATACCAATGGATATTGATCATGGCGGTCATGAAATTACATGTGAAAAGCATGATATGGAAGACACCACCGAGGAAATGGAAGAAACAAAGGTGAAGGAATATGATGAACAACTTGTTCATGAGAGCCCTGCTGAACCAATTGGGGTTCAAACAGAGGACGTTCATGTTGGGGAAACCCATAAACAGCATGAAGGTGAAGCATTGACAAATTAAGTTGAAATTACAACACATTTTTCTACAATTAATGAGGAGCACATAGAGGAAGCACTAGATCATGTAGTGTTTGAACCACGTATTGTTGAAAGAGATATTGTGGATGATTTTCCACCACATGTTGAGGAAACAATAGGAAATATTGTTAATGAACTTGAGACAAAACCCCAATATGAGGATATTGAGATCATACAAGTGGATAGTCCTGCAGTTATTCAAGATATAGTTCATGAAGTTTCAGAGATTTTTTCCCCAATATTTCCACCAGATATCCTACAGCCACAAGTTATTATCAGAGACATTTTCAAGGAACCCCCCAAACTATTTTGCATAAGCATATGCACTCAAACAACCTTGTTATATTATTGGGTGCAACAGTTTGAAGACTATGTTGCTAGGATATAAGGTAGATGGGAAAGGGAGAAGGAAGAATTAATTCCAACATCAGCGTAGAATCTTGAAGAGAAGGATAAACAACTCAAGGCAAAGGACAAGGAAATTGAAAGAATCAAGAAAAATTAGGAAGATACAGTTCAAGTAACCAATGAAATATTTAAATGCAAACCACCATCTAACATTTATGCCATTTTCTTGAAAGAAAAAAATCTTACAGATTTAAGTATAATTGTACCAAAAATGATATCCCATTTGATATTAGTGGATCTAGACCTTTCTTCAAGATATATATATATATATATATATATATATATGAAAATGCCTCATGAAATTTAGTTGCTTTTATGTGAATTATATCAATACAATAATGCCTTGGAATATGACATGGATTGGATCCCAATACTCTACATTGGATATGTTCCAATTAGGGCATTGTGTTCCTATTTCAACAATGAATTATATAGAGTAGAAAATATGGAGGAATATCGACGATTTTTAAAAATGAAACCATTGATGATTAGAGGTGAAGCTTTAAATACTTTGGAGCAATTATTTAGGAATATGGAAAATACATGCAGCACAAATAAATCAGACAACGAGTGCACCAGATGAGACAAGAAGCTTGTGATGAAGCCAGAAACCACATTAAATTTAATGGCCAGGAAATAGTATAGGCTTGTAGGGCAAGATGGCAATAAATGTCACCAAAGATGCAAGAGGAAGGAAATGCATTCTTATCATAATATCATCCCAACTTTCAGGAGGATAAATGCATATATTGAAGTCTCTAAGGGATGTGGAAAAACTTGGTTTCCTATTTGTTATTATCCACTAATTTTCCACTATCTTATACCACATTGGTCTAGAAACAGGGAACTTAATGATGACATACAAGACATGATAATGGAAAGATACAGAAGGAATGCAGGGTACTTCTTCAGCAACCTAGAAGGAACATCTACACCCACTGACTTCAGGCGCCTATGAAGCATCATTCAGGCAGATCCTAAGATAGTTGAGGATCCCAAATAATATTGAATGAGGACATTCAATAACTTAATTTTTGGGGTGCGATGAGTCATTTTATTTCATGTTTAAACACCTCATCTATTGTCTTTTGTTTAGCCAATTGTACCCCTGAACTTGTATTTCCCGGTTATACTACTGAACATTTCCACTATATCTTGAACTTATGGCACATATATTAGTTAATATAATTATTACTAAGTTTAATTTATTTTATGGATTATGGGTATGCATTTATTCTTTTGGATGCAATGTGATGTTAAATAGTTCTTTAAATAAATATCAGCCTTGATTTCCAAAGAGTTGTTATGTGTATCCACTAACATGTAGCCAAAGAAACTCATTCACAACATAGAGGTCATCCACAAGAACTATACATACGACCAAAGGGACCCATCTGCATCCAAGCACCTACAGCCACAGGAGGTCACACACATATATAAATCTATGATTCTAAGGAGCTTGAACAATGTGGACACTTTGCCTGAGCTTGCACGTGTTGATAGAGAAGTAGTTATGTGAACAAGAAGAGGATTCAATGCCACCACCTGATTATGAGTTGCAACTCAAATAAATAACTATTTGATTGAATTTATAATTTAATAATTAGTTGTTCAATTGATCAGTTAGTTAAGTTGTGTGATTGTATTAGATCATCTCTTAAATGATTATGTTGCATGCAAGTTTCCGAGATTGCTTGGTTAGGATCCTTTACTTTGAAACCAATTGTTACTCATAGTATGAATCTATCTCTTCAAGCCTATGTTGTAATGAAGGATATAAAAAGGAAAGATTAATGTTGTAAAAGTATGATAGGAATAGAGTAAGACATATCGATCCATAGATATAGAGTTTTTGTATTCTTCCATTTGTAATCTTCATGATAATGAAATAAGAATCTAAGTTCTGTTAATTTATTGTAGACATAGACCTTAGGAGGGATTAGTACCCAAGGCAGGGCCCACTTGTGGTTTGTTAACCCTCTCCTTTTATTTGTTGCTTTAATTAATTGCATGGTTAGGATTGCAGCAGTTTATTTCTTTATCTCGTATTCTATCTTTACATTTTTTCCATAGTCATAGTATTTACTTTCAATCATAATCTAGTTCATTTCCGTATTGTTATTTCCTAATTTTAGTGACAGACAATTTACCTTTACACCTCTCAAACATTTGTAATTGTGCATACAGCACTGAAAATATTGAAATTCTACCTCCCTAGGTCTTATAATTAAATGAACGTAGATTAATGAACATTATATTAATTGTTTTGCAAGTTAATTTTAACCACCACTCCTAGAGAGGTTGGTTGAGATATTTTCATGAGAAATTGTGAGATGTAGTCTCAAAATTATTCTCGACCTAAATCATTCACCACCGATTTATGGATTCCAAATAGTTTTGTACCAAAAGGTAAGTTGAGTATGATGAAGGTGTATAAATCCTTCAAATGTGATATGTTATCATAAACCTTCACTATGGTTTATGGATTTATAAATCCTATTGTATAAACAGATAATGCTAGCATATGTTCCCCACGTAATATTAAGGGGGAGTGTTAGAATGTAATATTAAGTACATATAAACCTTAGTTTATAATTAAATAATCAAGAATATTTATATTCTTTATTATTTAATATAAACTTAGTTTGTTTATGTTAATTGATTATTAATTAATCAATATTTATTTAAATCAAGGTACACCCCATCACTTAATAAGTTCATGACCCGTGGGGTCAAATAAATATGACCATGGGTCATTTTGATTATTCACCTTGTGTGGATTGGTGGAGAGAAGTGAGGAGGAAGATTATTTACTATCTTTGTAATATTGTTTCTTGGTTAATGGAATATCTCATTTACCATGGTTTTTTCCCTCGGGAGTTTTCCACATAATTTTGTGTTTTGTGTCATTGTAATTTACAATGTTTTGTTATTTATTTTTATGTGTTGCATATACTAATGTTTATATTAATGTTTATTTCAATATTCAATTTGAATGGTTAATTTATCCTTGTCTAAATGGATTTTAGCACTTAATATAGCTATCATCGTGGATCTTATTTTCCATTTGTATTTTTATAATCATCTCTTTTCTATATGTTATCTTGATGGTTTATTATGTGTAGAATTTGCAAGGTTTTTATTCATTATGTCTTATATGGGTTGAGAGGGAGAGTGAGATTAAAATACATGTTTATTGTGGCTTAGTTTTGTCATTTTGGATCTATGTTTTGTCCTCTTTCTTGTTAACTCATGTAGGCAAGGTGATCCCCTACTTCTTAGTGCATTACCATGTTTTTATTTCATGTTTTCTCATGCCTTTTCTCTTGTATTTATTAGATTATAATAAAATAGTTTTCATTTCTATTATCACTTCTAAGGAAGAAGAGATGGAAAAAACTACTTCTTCTTCTCATCAAGAGTTGTTAAATAGGAATAGCTCTCTGGAGATACTCAAAATGAGACAAGGAAAAGTCAAAGAGGTTCTGGAATCCATAGCAAGAGATCTAAACCAAGATAAAGAGTTTACTGATATGGAGGAGCTCGCTCCTAAAATGGTTAAACAGACTGATGTTGACACAGGTAAAGAGGAAGGGGAAATTACCCCTACTAGCAAGAAAGTATATCAGACTGTGATAAAGATGGATTCATCACAGTGAGAAGTAAGAAACGAGGACTAAAAAGTCTGGAAGAAATTCTGGAATCACTCTATAGTGATAAAAAGAAGCAGATTGGAAGCTGGGAAGCTTCCACCTCAAGAATCACAAGGGCCACTACTAGAAGAACTGCAAATATTGGAGTCCCATATAGAAAAGGTAGACTATCCAAGAGAGAAGTAAGAGAAAAAGAGACTGAGAAAGAAATTGCAGATGGTACACAAAGAATTTTGAACCATCCGCAACTACATCTCCAAAACTTTTTTAATGAAGGTTATTTCTTGGAATGTCAGAGGCCTAAATGGGGGCCTAAGCAAAGAATGCTCAAGGAAATTAAAAGATCAAACAGGCCCAGCATCCTTCTTATTCAGGAAACTAAAATGAAAAGTAAAGTCATTTGAAGATTGCAAAAGATATTTCTGGGAGAACGTTGCCTTTGCTGCTGTTGATTCTCAAGGAGCTTCTGGAGGCTTAGCAATCTTCTGGGACACCAAAATTGTTAATGGTAATGTGCTCTCCTCCTCCCAGAATCATTTAGCTATAATCTTTAAAATTCTTGAGAATAATTCTAGCTGGATTCTTTCCAATATTTATGCACCCAATACTGTTGCTGGTAAAAGAAATTTATGGAAGGAGTTAACCTTGTTTCAAATAATGTTGAGAACATGAACTGGTTGATTATGGGAGACTTCAATACTCCTTTAAATCCGGGAGAAAATTTTGGGGGAAGCTCTGAATTTTCACTCAGTATGGAAGAGTTTGTTGGCTTCATTTCGACTCTTAATCTTATGGACATAGAGCTTCATGGTAATCAATTTACCTGGTCTAACAGAAGATTTGGGGAGAACTTGATCCAGGTTAAACTAGACAGAGCTCTTATTTCTACTAATTGGATCTTAGATCAGAATTTTCATCTTTCTTCTCTCCCCAGAATGGGCTCTGATCATAATCCTATTGTCCTAAATTTCTTCAATTGGTCAAAACCTTTTCACTGCAATTTCAAATTTGAGAAAATGTGGCTCGAGCATGAAGATATTCTGACAGAGAATTAAAGAGTGGTGGTATTGGGAAGGCATAGGGATGGCCCAATTCAGGCTTCTACAGAAGTTGAAAAATGTTAAGCAAAAGGTTAGAATCTGGAATAAAGAGGTTTTTGGAAATATTTTTGAAAAGAAGAAAGAACTTAAGCAGCAGTTGGAAGAGCTTGAACTTAATGTTTCCTTGAAAGGTATGACTCTAGAGGATCATCAAGCAAAAAAAAACTTCTCTCAGATCTACATAATATAAACAACCATGAAGAATCCTTTTGGAGAATGAAGTCTAGAGCCCTTTGGCTTAAAGCAAGAGACAAGAATACAAAAATTCATTTCATTTGACAGCCCTCAAGCATAGAGCTTGTAATAGAATTACTGAGGTTTCTAAGGACAATGGGAACATTACTAAGGATTCTGAAGACATCAAAGAAGAAGCCCTCAAATTTTACAAGAATCTACTCACTGAGAATAATTCCTACAATGAACAAGTGGCCTCCTTTCTCTTAGACTCCATTCCTAATAATATAATACCTGCTGAGAGGTTTAAGAGTCTTTCCAAAACTGTCACCATTGAGGAATTGAAAAAGGTTGTTTTCGCTTTAGAAGGGGATAAGGCTCCGGGCCCCGATGGTTTTTCGGCAAACTTCTACCAAAGATGTTGGGAAATATGTTCTGAAGATCTATTGAAAGTTGTTAATGAGTTTTATAGAACTGGAAATCTTATCAAAGAATTAAATAATACACACATTGTGCTTGCTCCGAAGAAGTTGGATGCAAAGGACTTCAAATATTTCAGGCCAATCAGTTTGGTTAATGTAATATATCGATCTTCACAAAGATTCTTACCACTAGAATGCAACCTATTCTTATGGAGATTATTTCACAACAACAGAGCGGATTCATTCAGGGAAGAATTATTCAAGATGGAATTATCATGGTTCATGAAACAATCCATTCTATGGATAAAAGTAAAAAGGCAGGGATGGCTATCAAGTTAGACATGCATAAAGCCTTTGACAGAGTCTCCTGGAGATTCATGGATGAGGTCTTATCCAAGTTTGGTTTTCAAAATAAATTCAGGAAAATCATTCACTCTTGTATTTCTACTTCCAGATTCTCAGTGGTTGTTAATGGGGAACCGGTTGGTTTTTTTGCCAGCAATAGAGGAATCCGGCAAGGGGACCCAATTTCCCCTCTATTATTCATTATAATGGTGACAGTTTAAGTAGATCTATCTCCAAAGCTATTAGCATTGGCATGATAAAAGGCTTTCCTCCAACTTCTGGCAATCAGGTCTCCTCCCACCAACAGTTTGCTGATGACACTCTGCTTCTTCTGATGGCCTCAATAATTGAGGCAAAGGCTATCAAAACTATCCTTAGATTTTATGAGGAAGCCTCGGGGAAAAAATTTAATTTTGACAAAAGCTCTATATATTTCTTCAATACTCCTATGGAAAGGCAAAGAAAGATTGCTAATATTCTAGGATGCACTATTAATTCTCTTCCCACTACTTATTTAGGTCTACCTTTAAGTACTGGAAAGATTTCTAATGAGGTCTGGAATGATCTTATTAAGAGATTTCAAAAAAAACTGGTTGGATGGAAAGGAGCTCTACTTTCAAGCGCAGGCAAGTGCTTATTGATAAAAAGCACGCTTCAAAACCTACCTATTTACATCATGTCAATGTTCAACATACCAGCAGCAGTGACGAACAGTATTGAAAAAATTCAAAAGCACTTTTTATGGCACGGTACTGAGGATAGGTTCAGGTATCATTTAGTGGCTTGGGAGTAGGTATGTAAACCAAAGAGGCTTGGGGGGTTAGGTATCAAAGATATCAAACATATGAGTGCTGCCCTTATTGCAAAGTTAGGTTGGAGACTTATAAAAGAACACAAGCCTTGGACAGAGTTGGTTCAGATCAAATACCTTTCAAACCAAAGCAAGATTTCCTTTATTTCTGATCAGTCTCTTCCGAATGGTTCTATTTTCTGGAACAATCTTCTTCACAACAGACATATTCTCTCTCGGGGTGTAGCTGGAAGCTTGGGGATGGTCAAGACATTAACTTCTGGACTGATAAATGGACTGATTTTAATTGGATTTCTTCTTATGGACACATTAAAGACAACTTAATTACAAAGTATGGACACAAAATACAGGGATATATTGAGGTGGATGAAAACAAAAGAAAATGGAAACAGTTAAAAGTGGAGAAGGATAATGTACAGTCTGATGTTTCATCTTTACAGAATCAACTTTCTCTAATCCATATTAGTAATCAAAATCTTAAGGATGAACTCATTTGGAAAGATTCTTTTGATGGGGAATACTCAGTTAAATCAGGATACAATTCTTTCTTTGCCTCTATTGAAAGTGAAATTAAGTGGCATAAGTTGTGGATGCCAGAGCTAACCCCTAGAGTGAACTTTTTCTGGTGGCTCATCATTAAAGGCAAGATTCTAACTAATGACAACCTCATTAAGAAGGGATTCATCATGCTGAATAGATGTTGCATGTGTCAGAAAGAGGCAGAAGACAAAACATTTATTTCTTCATTGTGAGTACACTTCCAAAATTTGGCATCTTGTTTTTGCAAAATTTAATCAGAAATGGATCTTTCCCCTTACTGTCTTCAAGCCTGGGAACAATGGGACTCTCCGTATAAGCATTGTGTGGTGAAGAGATTGTGGCAACTTGTTTTACCTCACACTATGTGGCGAGTTTGGAAGGCTCGTAATGATGGCATTTTCAGAAACACTAGAAAGGCATGTAACAAAATCTACAAGGAAATTATCATTGTTGTGCAGGATAATATTGCTAGATTTAAACCTCCTAAAAATAGACTTTTCCCTGAGAAAGAAGAATACATTCTGACTGATTGGAATATTGACACTGTCTTCAAAAAGAATAACAATGGTATGGATAGAACCACCATCCGATGGACTAAGCCTCCCAATGCTTGGCATAAGTTAAATTTTGATGGAGCCTCAAAAGGAAATCCGAGATTCGGAGGTGGAGGAATCATCAGAGATCAAAGAGGCTATTTTGTTGCTGCTTTTTCTGGGAAAATGGGTAGGCAAACTAATCATTACTCTGAAGCTCTTGCTGCTCTATGGGGAATAAGGCTAGCCAGGGATTGTAATATTCTGAATATTATAATTGAGGGTGATTCTCTGAACATTATTAATCTCTTAAACAAAAAGCAACACCCCAGCTGGTCAATTAGAGATTTTATTATTGAAGCTACTGATATATGCAAGAGTTTTGAAAATGTTAAAATCACTCACACCTATCGGAAGGCAATAGGGTCACAGATGGTCTAGCAAACTTTGGAGTTAACAATTCTTTTCAAACGTGGCTAAGGGGGGACATTCTACCCATTCAAGTTAATAAAGACATAATCAATGATCTACATGGCCGGGAAAATCATCACTAATGGTTGTAATGTTGATGCTAATGAGCGGATTCTTAAGTACAGAATGATGACATCATATAAGATTTGTGTGATTTATGAGATTTGTGTGAACTAGACAGCCATCATTTCTTGTCATAGGGAGAATGCTAAGGAGCGGGTCACTAATTACAAAGTATGGTCTAATAATTACATCTTCTATCACGGAAGGGAAAGATTCAAAAACAAAGCTAAGTCTGCTACGCATAGTGCTAAAATCTTTACCGTTGAGAGTAGAATCACTGGAAAAATGGGGGGTCCACCATGCAAAACAGAGCCCACCCACAATCCAGCATGGAAAGAGGATGTTGTGCTCTGGAACTATCTTCAAATTGGGGGTCTTGTGAATTTGATAGAAAGAATTCAAGGTTTTGATCAGGATATTTCTATTAAATTCACACAGGGATGGAAGAATCGGGTTGTTAAATACAACAACATAGAGGTTGAGATCACGGAGGAGCTCATCACCCAGATCATGGGACTCAGTCTTGATGGCACCAAATTCTTTAATAAGAAGGTAGACAGAGAGGTGGAGACAAAGAAATTCCTGGACGAAGGGGAAAATCTTGAGTTTGTGACAGTGCATCAAGTTGGCTTCGATTCCTGAGCCTTTTGCTGAGCTCGCCAGGATGGTTGTTAGGTATGTAACTCTTGAGGGGAGATTTGTTACTATTCCTCAAAAGCATTTGATATTTCTTAACCACTTTCGTAGAAATATAACCATCAGCTTCCCTCATTACTTGTTAAACTCACTGGAGAAATCCGTTCGGGAAGTGCAGAGTCATTCTAGGGTAGTTCCTCTGCATCAAGGGCTAATTCTTCTTATCCATCGTCACTTGCTCAAACTATCCCCACATGAATCCTACTCCACCCTCTTCCTCCATTCCTCCCCCTGCTCACACCGCCTCCATTCCCCCTTTCGAAACTACTTCGTCTAGCAAGAAAAGAAAGGGCATGAAAACTAAGATCCCTACTTCTCAGAGGGTTCTTAGAAGCCACAAAGACCTCGAGCTTGCCGAGAACCTCCTGCACATCAGCCAACCGGTGGAGGAGCCTAAGGAGGAGGATTTGATGGTCAGAGTGGGCAGGATGGAAAAGGAAATCCAAGAGCTCAAAAGGGTTATCAAAAATATGGAAAAAGCTAAGGGAAAAGGAATACTACAAAATGATGATGAGGAGGGTGTTATTGCTGAAGTGTTCAAGAAGTTACAATCTTTGGATGGCAGAATGGGAAATGCAAAAATCGTAATGACTGCATCCTATCTACTCTTAAAAGTATTTACAATTTCATTGAACAGCATGTTCATAGTGTTTGCAGCCTAAGCGGGATTAATGAAGACATTTGGGGCCCCAAAGAGAAAAGGGATATGGCAATTGCTCAGGCGGATCTGAAAGACCCTTCTCAGGCCACAGCCATTGCTTTCTTTGTCTCACTTGCAAGCGATCAAAACCAAGATTGATAGGGCTATCAAGTAACGTGGTGTTGTGTTGTTGTTTACTGGCTGCGAAGTTGCTGATGACTGGCGGATCTGGAGCTATTTTTTGGTGGAGATATTCTAGGATAGATATCTATTGTTTGCTTTTTGATCTCTTCTGTTGTTTTTTGGATCATTATCGACTGGATCCTTTCTTTTAATTTGTTGTTTTATCTGGTGAGCCCTCGAGGTATTGTTTTTCCTTCTCGGATAGATATCTATTTTTGAGCCCTTTTGTATATAGATATAGTCCCTTCAAAACTATTTGCCCTTAATAAAATAAAATAAAATAGTGATAACATGGAATAATTAAGATAAGATCCTTTCTTTAATATTTCCTCAAGGAGCCATGTTCCCACACCTTGGAGACATTCAATTGTTGTTTATGAGACACCAAGCTCTCGAGGTGATTTGAGGTGCATATCTCAGCCAACCAACACACACTTTATAGGATTCATCTCTCCTTGTATTCTCTCCTCTATGCATATCTCCTTGGGATTTCTCACCTTCTTCTAAGGTAGTATGTTTTTATGACATGGACCTTCCTCAAACCATCACAACCATTCCAAATATTCTTTAGTACACCATTCATCACCTTCAAAGCATGTAAATATTACGTAGTGAGCCCTTTTTAACACATTATTAGCTTTTGATTAGTGCATTAAGTTTTGATACATTCAAGCCATTATTCTTAAAATATAAAAATAATTACATGCATTTTTTCATGATGATATCTTATTATGCTAACATTAGAAGTTTTCCCCTATCTTACACATAATGCACACAATCCCATTCTTTTGAGCTATCTAATTTACAAGTAAATCCCATGCTCAAAAGGAGGCATATATCCCACCTATTTTATCTTCAAACTCCACAACCCTAGGGAACTTACTTGCTCCCTCACATGAAAAAAATCACATGGACATTTCTCAAACAAGCACACATCATGCCCCACTTGATATTTTTATGAGGCACGATATATTTAAATTCAATTCAAATTTTGAAATTTAAATTTCTTAGGGACATCTTCATTTTTTTTAGGACAAAAAATGTATTTGTTTTCATTATAATTTCTTTGATATTATCAGTTCAATAAGATTTTAGATTTATATATGCATTGATTTTCTTGCACATGTTTATCGTATGTTCATAGGTGCATAGCTTTTCATATCCTATAAATAAGAGCATAAATGTTAGTTCCATAAATTTTCAAACCCTCAATTATGGATAAAATGTGATTTCTCTCCATTTGAATTTCATCTCACTATTATTCTAAAGTTGATTTGGAGAGATCTCAATAAGTTTCTAGATGATTGAGGTGGCTTCTTTGCATCCACTAGATTTTTACATTAGAATGTATGTACTTGTGCACACAGAATCAAATTCAAACATTATGTTGACACCTAATTTTTGTACGAGACTAGCTACTTGTTATGATGTTAATATATTTGTGTGTTTATCAATTATTTGTCTTAAAGATCTTTTTGGTGTGGGTTCCTTGTGTTTGTTTTAATTTTGATATGTTCCTCTCTATTCTCCTATATTTTATCACATTTTTAACTCTATTATTCATACTTCCTCTCTCCACATTGTTTATCTTTCTTCCCTTGTTATCATTTTTTCCTATAATCGCAACAATATGACTCTCGGTTCACTAAAACCATAGTTCTAACACTTGTTTGGGCCCCTTGATCTTTTGGCCTTTTGTGGGCTTTTTGCCCACCGTGTATTGGCATATGCACTAATAAGGTAATAATTTAAATTCAAGATGTCTATGAATATATGTGCATTATTACATTTAGGGAAATCATAAATGACCAAGTGTTTACACCCTAATTATACTTAACATGAAACCTAATTGATTCTTGTGAATTAGTAAAGTAAAGAATGTAAGGGTTAGCAACAAGTGATTATTTTGATTAATTAAATTCCAACATTAATTACCACAATCAAAATAACACTTTTATACTTGTAACTGATATGTTAGATAAGATATGAACTTGAAAACACAAAGAAGTGAGTATAATTACTTGATTATAGATGATTATGGGAAGTTCTAAGATGACGCATTAGTGGAACATGAAGGTATAAACCTAATAATGCTTCGTTCTAGAGACTATAATTAGAAACTAACCTAGTATAGGACCATACAACTCACAGGGTTCATATCGTACGTTTTTTACCCTTCTATATGGTCTTAGACATGCTTGGTTCTAGGTTCTCCAGCTTTCTGCACACTATCGATTATCTAGAAATATTTGTCACTATCAAATCCTAATTTATGATCATGCTACAAAGCTCTTTAAACACTTTGATCGTGATCTTAAATCTTATTCATCGATGAGAATTCCTACAAAATAAATATTTGTTAGGTGTTAGGCACCTCATGCATCATCGATGTTGGCACTACTCCAAAAATGCCCCAAACTAAACATTGTTATCCACCAAGTGTGTGATATATGAATGAATACAACTAGATTTGACAATGCTTGAGTTGATTTTTCTCTTGCTAAGATACTTGGGAAAGGGATGTTTGAGTGCTTATAGATGAGAGAGATTGTTGTCTTAACTTGGTAAGAAGCTTCATACATGTATATATTATTTCCCTAATGGATGTAGATGGAATATTACAATATTTAGGAAGCCTTGGATTCCTTTTACAAGTGTAGGAAGTGAGTGTATCAATGTAGTTCCATAAGATTTCTAAGTTAGCAAATGAGGTAGTGTTTATTTTCTTATATAGGGTTATGTAGATGATTTATCGGAGATATGAATTTGAAAGCAAAGTTGGAGGACATGTTGGTCCAAAACTGTACAAGTCACCAGACCGGATATACTTTCTTAACCAAATTATACAGCCTTGAATAGGGAAGAAAAACATGCAATCTGAAGTTTGGAAGTTGTTACTTGATGTTTGTTTATGTATTTTGTGTATTGTACTCTCAAAATTTGATGACATGTCATTGTGTAAGGATAAACAAGATAAATAAGAGACCTTGGAATGTGCTAAGTGTGAATAGGAAGGTTTTATTTATCTTCAAAAGGGTGTATTTTCAAAAATAGTAGTGTTAAAGAGTGAATTGCCAAATTTGAGTATCTACATTTTCCCCATTAAGTATGAGATGAAATTACATGCTTAAAGGAAAAGATATTTGAGTGTGTAGACAAAATTTGTCTTCGCTTGAATGTTTTTTTACAAAAGTTTGTCGTGATTTGGGTTAACATGCTCCATAATGAAACCTTTAACATGGAGTGTAGTTAATGTCCATAATAAAGAATTGAACTTTAACTCAAATGTAAAGTTTAATATGAAAAATTTGCATTTGTATAGGACTACATCTATTTATTCATAGAGGAATAAAATGTTGTGCTTAAATATTTGCTTTGTTTATTTTTTCAAAGGATTGGGGGTAATTAGTCCCCAATTGTGTCGAGGAGAAACTGAAGTGTTAAGTGCATGAAACCCAACATGGAATGTTGAGGAGAGAAGAAGAATGAAGTGTCGAAACACCCCACTATAGAAGAGGAAAGGAAAGTTTACCTACAAAGAACTTAGTTTCCTCAATATCTTCCATAACACCATGGACCACACCATTACGAAGTATATCTAGGCTTAATTAAGTAAATAAGGACACACAATAGAAAAGAAAATATGTACCTCCGTGTCATTCACATGTGTTACACAACTGAATAGAAATTGTAATGTATTAAAATGTTGATGGAGGGATGATAATTATGATTTGAGTCTGAAACTTTACCAAAAACCTAAATCTATAGCTAAAATTTTGAAATTGCTATGAAATTTGATGTAACTGCCACCTATGAGAAAACATAAGGGAGGGTTAGGACCGCACTATATAGCCTTGACCAATATGTGTAGTTTTAAACATGTGCATTTTGTCATAATTTTTATGTTTGGTTGGGTTTATAAGCACTTGTACCATGTTTGTATGAGTATCATACCCTATAATTTTGCATGTTTTGTTGTAATTGTAAAATATACCTAGATGAATGTCCCCCTTTTGAGCCATGTGTGAAAACCATGTTTGAGAACTTGGCTCAAAATAAAATATGTGTACCCATGCATTATATGTCTAAGAAACTATAGGAGAATGTAGGATGCTAAAAGGTGACCGCTGCCTTGAATAACTTGTACTTGTAAAGGGAAGGTTTTTGCATAGTGACAACAACTGCGCATAGTAAAAAACAATGATAAAAATATATATAAACCATATAGATGATTAAAAAAATAGTAAAAATGCATGTAAAAGAAGGAAAACATAGCAATAATGAAATCAAATGTAATAAATATGCAAACAATATCAAACAAAAGGTGTAAAACCACAAACATGGGACACCCACTATGTCACAAGACAATCGGGGCTTGTAGGCATGCAAACAAGAACAAGCCGTAACAAATAAGATTGGCATAACACCACAAACATGGGACACCCATGACATTGTAATAAAATCAAGTCACATAGGCCATAAGGAATTGAAGAAAGTTAAGTAGTAATACACATACATAAGCAAGTATGCATGAAATAAGAGTGTTAATACATGATAATATGATAAAGTAGCCAATATATGTGAAACAAGAGATGTCAACGCTACACAAGACACGTGTGTTAGTCCTAGTAACTTCAAATATAACATGTACACAATATATATAATCAAGTGTGATGAGGAAGTAGAAAAGAACTATAGTAGAACAATAACACCTGTATGGAGTATAAAATAGATGCCCTCAAATGTATAAGAAGTTTGGGTAAAGGGTTGACCAATACCTATCATATTATACCGCTCTATGTATGTCTTGCATCAAAGGTGTAAAATACATCATGAACACATGTGTGTAAAGAGTAAAGAAGCATTCTATATATCAAACCAAAATGAAAAAAAAAACATGTATAATGTAAAATGATAACAACTCAAGAGAAGTGTATAAATCCTGATTTTCTATTTTGAAAGTGTGTGAATGTTTTTGTATTTTCAAAGTGTTTAGCTATGTACATGAAAGAGGGTAGAATTTGGCTACCCGAGGAGTGTATTACCCACCGCTTTGCTCATTATTTGTTTGTGCTGACTCATTGAACTACTCTTGGTTGAGACTTTAGACTTATTATTATCGAATTATTTAATTTGGATATACATTATTTTGTCGTCACGTTATCATTATGTGCTAATTTGTCATGACATGTTTTTGTATTTATCCCATGAGTCCAATTCATGGTTATTATAATTATTATCTGATTTCAATGTGATGTTTTATGGGTCTCATGGATTGTGATATTAGCATGTTTCTTATATTAAAATGTAAATCATATCATGGATGACTTTTGAGAATTTTAATATCGGGGATGATGGATGGATGATTTTGGAACTATTTGATTGGTTAGCGTATACACGACTTGATTTCTTGGATTTGATGTTTGATGGATATTTGGAGTGCATTATTCCCTATGTGGATATTTGATTGATTATATTTGAATTATACTTTTCATTTATTGATTTATCGAGTGTAAGTTGAGGGTACTTGCACGACTTGAATTTGTGGGTGGATGTGTGACACATGTCACCATTCCATTGGGTTTTTGATTTGGAGACTCTTTTCCTATATTATCCCCCATTTTAAAGGGTGGAGAGATTATTTTGATCCTTTTTTGATACATTTTGGAGGGAATGAACTTGTTGGACTTGGGAAGCTTGGACTTGACATTTTGGGAAGGCTTGCTCTTGGGTTTGGAAGCTTCACTTTAATTTATCTTATTATGTAGGTCTCACACCCATTTTATTATGTGGATTTATTTTTGTGTAGTGACGAAATCACACACTTTATATTTACATCACACCTCTAAGTATGTCATTATATGCATGATTCCTAAGTAAGAAAACTAGACATTAACAACACTTGTTTTTCTTTTACATTGTTTTATCCCTTTTGATACTCTTGGCATTTTCTTTTCTCAAATGATCACTTTACTTTTGGATATCAGACAACACATGATCCAACTCTGTATTTCCTATTTTATCCTCTAAGCATCATGAACACTACCACTCATCGGGGACAGGAGCACCCGGCACTACTGTCCCCATTGGGTGCTTCTATCCTTTTCCCTCTCTTTTTCAAGTTTGAAATGCCACATCATTTGATATCTTTCTAAGTTTTTTTATCACTTTAGGTCTTCATTTTTAGTTGTTAATGATGAAATTAAAACAAGGGAATCATATTTATACATGAATTATTACTATTAGGTACAAGAGGGAAATTTGGGTTATCAATTACTATCTACTACTTGGGAAAAGAGAAACACTCAAGGACTGCATTTGGCCTACATTGTTTATTGCATAGTCAAGGCTATTTCTAAATTCCATCTCACACATCTATCTTGGGGAAAATTAGTTGTATCCCATTATCTTGGTGTGACTAGCACAAGGGAAACCTAGCTTTAAGGGACATAATTCAATCACACACACACTAGAACTACATAAAGTCTAAAATGTAGTGTAGTGCTCGGTGAAAATCACATTGGGGTGACCACCAAGGTCAATCTAACTTAAGCATATACATTATTTATTCCATCTAATGTTTGTTTGAGCCTTGTATAAGTAGCTAGGGTTTGTTTTGCAGAAGAATGTGCGACACAAGAACCCTACATCAAAGTGGATGCAATAAATAGTGAAAAGAAGAAGCTAAGTTCGGACTAAAAGAAAAGAAACATAAAACTTGCTAGGACACTAGCGTGCAGGGTGGTCCTTTCCCAATTTTTGTGGTTATGTCTCAAGAGGTTCCAAATTCTAGTTTCTCAGACATAGCTTACATAGCCTATTTTTATCCTTTCTATCCATTTTTTCAGCCCAGAATCAGTCCATATCTCCCAATACAAGCTAAATCACTCTTATCTCCTATATTGCACACTTGTTTGTACTTTTCATGCTAGATATTGTTTTTAGTGTTGTATTCAATTAATCTTAGTCCTTTGATTAAGATTTAATTTTTTTAAATCATTTGGTGAACCCCTACCATGATCATACACTAGATCTCTTTTCATTCTTCTTCTTATTATGAGGTTATGGCTAATTATTCCTCTTTCATCCCTACTCATGTGTATTCCCAAGAGGCCATCCAAGATGAGTATATTCATGTCATTACTCAGCATACACCTTATTTTATGACTACCTATTCATACCTCACTATCAATTTCATCACCACTCATCAAAATAAGCAATCTTTGTAGCTCCCTACTTCTCTCCCTCCTCCTCTTAGTGCACCACTCCCTCAACCTACCACTTCATCCAAAGAGTATGATATCATTGAGAAATTAAATAATACCCTCACTAATATATCTCTCTTTGATATCTTGTGTAAGGAATTGATTTTCATCGCACTCTTGAAACCACATTGTGATCTATTTAAATACAAAGTGATGACATTCTCATTACCTTTTCTAATCTCATGAATATTTTAAACACATTAGCAATTTTATTACATTTACTAATGAGGATATCCCACATGATTCATCTACTTATTCTCCTCTCCTTATCATGGCTTAGATCCAAGGTTTCCAAATTAAGCATGTACTCATTGATAATGGTTTTGTATTAAATATTTTTCCTCTATCCTTACTATCCCAACTCAATATTCCTCATAGTGCAATTAAATAGTTTTGTAGACACTTATTTTGGTACCCTACATTATTTATCCATAATCCTCATATTCACACTCAAAACATTAAACTATCTTATTATCCTATAAACTATGTCCTCACCCCCATTAAAATCACACTTTACCTATAATAAAAACGTATTCTACCCATCCGAAGTTACTAAAACCTCCCTAACCACCCATAACTCATCCTATCCCATTTTAACCCTAACCATCTAACCTCCTAACTCCAGCAACATCATCCTAACCATTTTCACTTGTCCTTGTACCTGAATCAACCCTTTTGGAAGTGGTTGAAACCACTTCCAAGTGGGTTTCTACACTTTTCCGGTCGCCAAAGAATCATAATGAATTTTCATCATTTATTTAAGCAATATCAAACTTCTTAAATGGGATCCTCGACATTATAGCAAATCTCTGGTTGATTAAATATTTAGACAACTTCTCCATGATCATCTTGAAACCTAAAACATCCCCGTCACGTCCATGAAAGCTCTAAAAACACTGTAAGGTTCCCACATCACCATGTTTTAACATTTCTCATCCAAGGTAAGAACCTTTCACTTATTTTCATATTCATTTTATCGACAAACCATATAAAAGTTCATATCAGTCCTTAAATCATTCATTTTGTATCTAATTTACATTTTATCAAAAAATCAATCTTTCCCACAATAATTGCTAGCAATCCCTAACTTTTTTATCAAATTGATCATATTTATCATATATTTCATCAAATATCAATCTATTTTCTATTTAATCTACCTATTTTCAAGTTGTTTCTCCTTGTAGATGATTGTACTAGGTCAAACACACCCGATTACAAGTATATATAACCTTACCATTATCCAACAACCCTTCGTATGGGAGAAATTTCACATTTCCCATGAGTTGAGCCTTTGTACCATTTCCTTGACACTAGACGTTGAAGACATAGAAGATCAACTTGAATTCATACAAGAAGAACGAAACCTGCTTTGAACATATTTGGTTTGAATACTTCGAGGAGTTTGATCTTGTCATAGCCCTTGCTTGGGCTGCCTATCACCTAGATCAGATCTCTTTATCCCTCTAGAAATCATATCTCCTTTTCATTGTCAATTATCTTGTTATTATCATCACTTTATTGTAAAACAAGTTAACACCCTTCAAGGAAGCCCATTTGTTTATGGGATTGGCCTATGCTAAGAAACTTGTCATATCCTTATCTAATATCTATCTTGTTCAATTATCTTTGTATGCAGGTTCTCTCACTCACAAGAAGAAGGATCCTCGTGTTCATATTGTGTATATTCATCCTAACAATGCGTTTTTTCCTAGGTATCGTTAAACTTTGTTGAATTCTGAGTTTTTGGTGTTTAACATATAATTGACGAACCAAAATCCACTTTAAACATTCAAGTATGCCCTTGGGAGCCTTAGTCCATTTTTGATCAAATTTTATTATATCTTCTTATTTTCCTTATTCTCAAATCATCTAAATTTTCATCTTGAAGTGCTTTTCCATCACTTATTCAAAAACTTAAAAAAATAAAAAATTAAAAGGAATAGAAAACACGGGTACATTCTTTTCTTTCATTTTCCTTTTAGTACCACATTCTTTTTTTGATATGTCTTCATCAAAATTAACCTTTCTTTTTGGGTCTTAAAACAAACCTTCATTTTTCTTGCTCGCATAGTTTAATTAGGGGTTAAATGATTGCATTCAAAAAAATCCCTCACACACAACCAAACCACATCATAAATCAAACTTGCATCTAAACACTTCCTTCTAGGTCTACCTATTTAGATTTCATCACCAAGGGGGAAGCCGACTCTACTTTTTGGCCGAGTATAAATAATTGGTGGGAAATATATCGACTAAGCACATGAAACCCTTATCATTGTGGAAATATGAAGTGAGGGGGTAGGCCCCAATACCATGCCTTGTACCGACACCAACACAGACTTGGGCCTCACATACCTTTGGGTATATCGAGGAATCTAGCCTTAACTCACCTGAAACCAGCCTTAGATAGCCTCTTTTATAGTTCCTTTTCAACCATATTTTTATTTCACACTTTTATTTAATAAATCAAGAAAATTAAAATTAAATCTTTCTTATGAATGCATGACTTTCATTTCGCTAATAAACATATTTATTTTTCCTTTTTTTTGCTTGTTTAGTTCATGGTTTTGACTAGACAACAGTATCACATCCAAAACATCTCAAATATGATAGGTCTACTTCAAAAATCCTTGTAATCAACCCAGTCTCATATTCAAAAATCCCAAACATGCTAGATCCATTACGAATTCCCTTATAAATAGATCGGAACCTCCACATTCTCCTAGTACTCAATCTATGACATCATAATTTCCTTGTCTGACCCTCTGTAGTTCTTCCAAAGTGGTGAACCAATCTTTACTTGAACTCTTAGACTCAAATCCAATTTCTCTGTAGCTACCTTTCTTCCAAAGGTATTTTTATCATTATCTTCCCTATCTAAATATTTTCCATCTTCTATCATCGACACTGCGAATATTTCAAACTTTACGACCCCCGACTATCAACCCTTTATTAAGTAAATATCTCTTTACCCCTCTATTAGTGATAAAGGGATGTCAATACCCACTTCATCCATTCATGTTTTTGTTTCAACTTAATGCCATATCATCATAGAGCACGACTAGCCAATAAAACCTACATCATCAACTTCCTCAAATAGCCCGCAAGTTACACAAAGTCATACTACCACCTCCCCACCTACATATAGTCCCACCTACCTATGTCACTCGTCCCTCGCTTACAAGATAATTTGGTGTACCTCTCCCCACAAATCCTTTGATCATATGTCATTCTATTTTTTCATAACCTACGTCTTCAATTCAAAATCTAGTCCTACTCATCCCTACATCTATACCACCTATCAACATAAGTGTCATCGCTAGTACTCTTCCCTTTTCACAACAAGCATCCATTGTTCATGTCTCACTATATAGTTACATCTCTTCTCAATATATCCAAAACCATCATAACCTCATGTCAACACTTTTATTCCTCCTCCCTATCACAACATTCAATCTTCAAAACCATTAGTATCTTAGTACACTTATAATATACCAAGAAGTACTCCTTCCTCTCAAAATATTCCATTAACATATCACTCATATCAGAAATCAAGCCCTTATGCATATAATCCAATCACTCCTTCAAATTCACAGCCACCTCAGAATGATCCTATATAGGTGTTATTAAGAAGAATAGCTAAACTAAAAGTTGCCAATATGGTACCTAGGAACAATCTATCGTACGAACAAATCTAAAATGAACCTATCAACCCAGCTATGTTTTTCAAGGCCTATCCTCCACAAAGTGGGAACTCCTAAAATTTATCAAATTCTACAAGTAAGGAGGACCCATAACAACATATTAGAGCCTTCCATCACACATGTTATTTTATCACTCATGACCAGAATCTCATGTTGAGGACATTCCTTATGTCCTTACTGTCCCTCCCCTTGACTGGTACAACAATATCCTACAACATTCTCTTTTCTCATTTGCACAACTCTGGTAGTTATTCGTAAAACACTTATCCATCAATATCACTCATAAAATATCCATCACTGATCTCTATGACATAAAAAAATTAAGGATGACTTCATTGCTGATTTGATTGCCAAATGGTGAGGGATTATCAACTAACTATCCTTCTCCCTTCCAAAAAATGAGTTGATCGATTTGTTTTCTCAATCTTGTGCTAAAAACATATCATAAACTCTTCAAATCCAATCCTTTTAAACACTTGACAAGGCCTTTACCATGACTCAAAAACTAGAAATCTATGCCCTCAAGGATGGTAAGGTTAAATTCTGATCCAAGAAACCAAAACCTAAGTCCTCTTTTAAATATTCTTCCAAAAATGAGATATCTAAAGGGTTACAAAATGTATTTGTTTTAATAACTACATCTAAAGGTTGTTTGGATCTAGAATGATCCAAGCTTCATTGTAAATATACACCTTTAGAGGAGTCTTATAGCATTATCTTTGATAAACTTCTTGTCGCATATATGATCAAGCTCCTCCCATCCGGCCCATCGACGTATCCACTTCTCAACTATCATGGTATAATGATGATGATTATTATAAATACCATCAATTCCAGGAACATGAAATCAAGAAATGTTGTTCATTTAGAAATGTCCTCCAAGACCTTATCGACCATGGTGAATTAAAACTTGACAATACGAATGCACCTCCAAATCAAAATTCAGATGTGTTTAAACAAACCTTCCTGAATTATCCCCCAATCGACAATCAACCTCAATCCAATGTTGTATGGTCGATAAGTCCTCACCCACATCTCGTAGCATCATTCATTCCCACACTTGGAATGTAGATTGAACAATATGTCCCTTCAAATATTCACACCACTTTGAGACCTTAACCCCATCTACATCACAACACGCAAACCCTATCACATCCACTAACACAGAAACTACCCATACTATTACTTTACGACCACTAGAAAAGAATCATGTTGTCGAAATCCTAAATAGCTCTTTGTAAGACAATATCACTCAAAATTGAGCCCAAAGTCTTGGTAATCCAATACAAAAATGTACAAGTCACTCACCTAGAAAATTATAAATATTACAAGATATTTTCTAGATAAACACATGTAGTCATTTTACTCCTATCACAAAAGGAAGGAACCCCATGCGTGTCGGCCTATCACCCAGTCAGTTGAGCGCTCACTCGAGGCATGCGCGGGTACCAAGTCTCTCTTTTATGTGAGTTTAGTGGGAAGCATCATTTATGATTAGTGTAAGAGTTTTAATGAGGGAGGTTGAAACATACAAGGACCATAGGGCTCAGAATGGCCTCTAGATCCTTGCAATCACCTTAGATTGAGTACTTTAACAGAACCCAGAACATGCATTATGACAGAAAGAATTATACAAGCATTCATACATAGCATGAAAGGAAAGAGAACTCATATGAGAGAAATGTGCATTAAAACCATTGATATCCATGTCTATTTATAACAGGTAACCTCATTATATTCATTGATTCATTACAGAGTGTCATAGAGAGCAGACCGTAGTCATGCATATCACTGGACGTATGTAACTAAGCTAACAGAAAAAGAAAAATTACAACTCCATGCTTAGTACATTCTTTCTTGAATACAAATATCCACTCACAGTAATTTTGTAGAGCTCCACTCACTCTCTAACCCGCTATACCTCATACTTCTTCTCCTCTTTTTACTCTGTAGGCACTTGTATTTATAATTCTCCTACACTGCCAACTCACCTTCCAGTGTCCTCAGATCTGGTGCCAAGTGTCGAATGTGGTCCATGCGAGCATGCTTCTTCAGGCTTGAGCTTTCCACTTTACCTCATGATGTTCTTCTAGAAGATTCCATCTGGGCATGCTCTTTCCTAGGCTAGCCTATCACCAGGCTGGCATCTTATCCATGTGCAACCGATCATGCTTTTCACGTGTTCTACCTTGGGCACTCAAATTGACTAAGTCCCGAGCCTCCTTTCACGCGTTGCATGTGCTATGTGCTTCCCTAAGCCTTTCTCTCATGCACTTTTTCCTTGCACACCTTTTCATAATTGGGACCCTACACACCCACGTGCCTTCATACTTGGTTAAGATTACAGGGGTCCAACAACACACCATAGAATAACATGTACTCACCTTTCGTTTTGGGACCACATCCCTCATCCAAATTTACAATAACCATCCCAAAGTCTAAATCATCCCACAAAAATCACCTAAATGTGGCTCACAAGGCACAACTCAAGCATCTTAGGCTCCTAAACCATCAAACAATAGCCCCCGTCCATCATCCTCGTCATCAAGACATTACACTAATATCCTTGAGAAACTCATCTCGAACATCAATCATAGGGTTACCCTTCATTAAGCCCTTTGATCCTCGGGGTGGAAACCATCCTAGTATAACTATGAGGCATCCTATCCTTATCATCAAATACCAAGACACTACACAAATGAATAAAAATCCATCCATGCCCTCCAACAAAGGAATTTTCCCTATAGATAAAAAAATCATCCATCCACTAGCCTCAATATAACCAAATCCCAACATCAAAGCAAACCAAGCCAGAAATCCCTAAACATATAAATTCCAAATAATCATTTGATATCATATCTAATAAAAGCAAGGCTTCTTCTAGTAAAGCCCTTTGTTTTCATATATATGTCATCTGTATAACCACAAGAGCATACGCACAAGGTTTGAAAGACCATTCTAAATTCTCTATATTTATCTCTCCTTCCAAGTCACCCAACCCATCAACTTCTAAATCCAAGGTTTCCATCCTTATGGCACCTCAAAATCAATCCATTACATCCATATAAAACATTTTCCTTAAACATTTATATCAATCTCCAAATCAAGATATCTCTTTATGAGCTTTTTCAAAACTCTCCTCAACATTTTCAAGCCATGATCAAGCCTTTTAGGCCATTTCAATACCATCAGAAACCCCCAACCATTTACCAACCTCATTGGCGCACTTAAAATGTCTACCACTCGTCACATTTGAGGACTATGAAATTATTTCCTTACAACATAAGGATCGTGTATGTTCTTCCTCTCTTCGTCACCACCCAAATCAATGACACTCTTGTCACAAGAGAGTAATGATCTATAATGGTGCTAGCATTAACATAAAATCATCTCATGAATTTAAACAAATTCAGTTACCTGACACCATAGTTGTTTAATCACCTATTGTATTTTGTGCCTTTAATGGCACTATTTCCCCACATTAGGCACAATCATCTTACCCATTAAATAGGCTTAAAATCCTCCACAAGCTCGTTTATATTGTATAAGGGGAGTTCTAATATAATATACTACTAAGTTTTCCTGATACATGTTATATGGTGTGTCCCATCCACATTACATTGATTCCTAAAATATGAACATGAGGATAAAATATTTACGATTCCCGCTAATCCAAATCCATTAAAATCCTATCACATGACCTATATGACTAACGATTTGTTGCTTCCATTATGAAATTCCACCTCTTCAAACCAATCTTCTACAAGCTCTTCCATCCCCTCATCCAAATCTAATACACGATCAATCCTTAAAATATGTCATGTAACATCTACCATTAGGGAGTATCACCTCCTAACCTCAATACACTCCCTACGCCTAAAACATATGGGAGACCTGATAAACAACCACTCTATGAGCCTAATGTAGGAAATATCATTTCCTTTGGTCCCCCTTTCCTCTTATCATAGCTTCTTTACAAAGGTATCGACCACCCTTCATCTCATCAATGATGATCAACCACATGAAAAACTATTCTCATCGAACTTTTCATTCTTAGGACAACCTCGGTTTTCCCAAACTTACCTCTAACATTGTGCATGGAAAGGCTTCGGTTGGGTCGATATGAACAAGGTCCACATGAATTTCCCTTTGAAAATTGGAAGATGCCTCATGAAAAACATGGCATCAGCTTCAAAGCGTCCACTTCTAAACCATCACTATCAACATCAGAATCCAAGCGCTAGTGTCACCATTGTTAGACTTACTTTCGATGATGAAATGACATTGTATCCATTCCCTAACTTTTTAATCAATGTTATCACACTTGACCACTACTTATCAAGCTAATGGTAAAAAGACCACCCTAACCCTCAATATAATGGTAGAGAAACCCTTCCCATAATGTTGTCATTCTCATATGATAGAGAAAGATTATCCTACCATCAACATGGGTGCTAAGAATCACTATATTCATAAAACCTTACCCTCTGATACATCCACACTTCTCAATGAATCAACCATTGATGTTAATATTGACACACCACAAGAGTTGCACATTGTCAAAATTAGCCAAGCCTTAGACTCGCATGAACTCCAACAATTCACCACTTTCTTATCTAAACACAGTCAAGCCTTCACATGGTCCTATAGTGACATGCCTAATATAGACCCTAACATCATTATCCACAACATCATTACTATCCTATATGTTAAGCTCGTGAAGCAAAAACTTCGTAGGATGCATCCTCACATGTCGCACTATTAGTCAAAGAAGAACTTCAACGTCTTCTTTCAACCAACTTCATATTACCTATTTATTATCCATAATGGGTTTCCAATATTGTACCCATCACTAAATCCATTGAAAATTGCACATTTGAACAAAATTTTGAGACTTGAACCTTACTTTCCCCAAAGAAAATTTTCTTCTACCCAACATCGACCAACTTGTCAATTTAACAACATGCCACGAGATGTTTATATCTTATGGATGGTTTCTCTGGTTATAATAAAATTCTTATCACACTAGAGGATCAAAACTAGACATCCTTTATCACCCCATGGGGTACCTTCTACTTGTATAGTAATGGATTTTGGCTTGAAAAATGTAGGAGCCACTTATCAATGCGCCATGCCATGACCTACATCTTTCATGACCTCATCCACAAAATCATAGAAGACTATGTCGATGATCTCTTAGGTAAATCTAAACATTGAAAAGACCACTTAGATGTTCTTGATGTGATATTTACACCTCTATTACAGTTCTTTCTCTTCCTTAATCCCACTAAGTGTGTTTTCAAAGTTCTCACAGAAAACTCATGGGATTTATAGTGTCTATCAGGGGAATTGAAGTTGACCCCACTAAATTCAAATCCATCATCAAAATGCCTCCACCAACTAATCTCAAACAACTTCTTAGTCTTCAAGGAAAGCTTCAATCCATCCATCATTTCATCTCTCAATTATCATACTATTGTCAACCTTTTCATCACCTTCTAAGAAAATACATCCACTTTAAGTGGGATGATAATTGTCAACAAGCCTTTTTGCCCTTTCAAATAGTATATTTTATCACCATTAATGCTTACACCTCCACTCGAGGGGGACCATTATATCTTTATATATCCATGACTAATCATGCCTTGGGAGCCATGTTGGCACATCAAGATGAACAAGGTAAGGAACAAGGTGTCTCTATTACATTAGCCACACACTTCATGATTACAAAACTTGCTATTCAAAAGTCAAAAAGTTGTGTTGTTCCTTGTACTTCACAACTTCCAAACTCCGTCACTACCTCCTCAA
Source organism: Taxus wallichiana var. yunnanensis (assembly GCA_018340775.1). Classification (NCBI taxonomy): domain Eukaryota; kingdom Viridiplantae; phylum Streptophyta; class Pinopsida; order Cupressales; family Taxaceae; genus Taxus; species Taxus wallichiana. Next base: position 84,962,676 of record CM031234.1, read on the forward strand.
TCACAAAACCTACATTGTCATAAAATTTAATCCACTAAAATCCATGCATTCAAACCCATATCATAATGATTGCATCACCAGATGGCTCATGTTCATGAGTGAATTTGACTTAGAATTCATCTCTCAAAAATCCATTAAGGGGCGGGTCATTGTCTATCAACTTGAAAAATCTCCTCTTCCTACCAATAAATTACCTTATGAACACTTCCTAACAAATCTATCAACACTCTGATCATGAAAATACCCCTCTTAAAATTACCTTGTTCTTTGATGGGTCCAAATGTAGGCAGAAGGGGAGGTGTCAAGAAATAGTCATAATACCCCCTTGGGACACTCCTATTCCATTATCCTTCAAATTAAATTTTGAATGCACTAATAACATGGAAGAATAAGGCTCTCATCATGGGACTTCAAACCACCACCTTTCTTGGTGTACAAATCCTTGACATCTACAAAGATTCACAACTTGTCATCAATCAAATCAAAGGGATCTACCAATGTAAAAATGAGGTCCTACAAAAATACAAAACCATCATTGAATACTTACTACAACTCTTTGACCATTACAAAATTCAAACCACCCTCACTCATCTAACAAATTCATAGACACCATGGCTTCACTTACCTCCTCATCCCTTTATCACTAGATGATTCCAAACTCTTTGTCATCATACACAAACTTGATCAACCATCCTACACCAACACTGATCTACCCACCATTAATCACATAGAAGATAGCTCATCTGACACTTGGTATACTCAAACATATGACTACCTTTCCACTAGAAAACTACCCCCATATCTATCCAAAAATGGAAAAATATCTTTTCAATAATGTGTGTCCTGCTACATCATCACTAGAGGTATCCTTTATAAAAGAGGATTTGACAGCCTCCTCCTCTGGTGTCTTAAAACTCTAGAGGCTCATCTAGCTATCCAAGAAGTCCATGATGACATATGTGGTGGACACTTCAATGGTTTAGTTGTTTCGATAAACACATCTTACGCATGGGATACTATTGGCCTACGCTTAACCAATATTATTGTGACTACATCAAGAAATGCATCAAATGTCAACAACATTCCAATCTCACACATATCCCCACACACTCTTCAACCCACTCAAGATATGTGGCCTTTTTCACAATGGGGGTTGACCTTATCGACCTTATCAACCCTTGCTCATCACAATGACACAATTCCATCATCACAAAACTGAATATTTTACTAAATGGGTGGAATAAATCCCCCTTATCTCCACTAAAGCAAATAAAATCATCAACTTCATCCATCATCACATTATCTGTTGCTTTGGTATACCATAAAATCATCACAGATAATGGAAAATCATTCAAAAAAAGAAATTTCAAAAACTTTGTGAACACTTACAACATCAAGATCATAGTTTTTTCCTCTCCTTATTATCCACAAGATAATGGCCAAGTTGAAGCATCCAATAAAACACTTAACAAAATCCTCATGAAACCATTAACTAAGCTAGTAGAAATTGGCATCTCCAAATCCCATTTGCATTATGGGCATATCGGACTAGCTTTCAAACACCTACAGGTGCTACACCCTTCTCCTTAGTATAAAACACTTGAATTCATTCTTCCTCTCAAAGTTCAATCCCATCCTTACACATTTCTCTCAAATATTTCATCCCGATGAGGATTATCATCAAGAATGCTATCACAACTTGAATTATTAGATGAACATCATCTAATCCACCCTTGAACATATCAATGTCTATCAAGAATGAATCAAATGAGCCTATAAAAACATCTCAAACAACGTGACTTTAACATTGGTGATCTTGTTCTCAAAGAAAACCAACATGTCACTAACATGGAAAAGAGTAAACATGGGAAGTTTTCTCCAAACTAGCTTGGACCATATATTATCACTCATAAATATGGGTATAGGGATTATCGTTTAGCCTCCCTTGATGGTAAACCTGAAAAGGAGCCTCTTAATAACCTACACTTGTGGTCATTCTATATTAAAATATCAACTCATGAGACCTTAGTCAAACTATGATCTCCATCCATCACCCACACATCCTATCATCCTCGTAATGATTTGGAACTATGTGGATTTCCATCAACATACCTTTTCATGACCTTAAATATGGGCACCATGGCTCTTCTCATATCATATTCCTCATGGAAAGCTTCCTTACTTATATTTAGAACCCCAATCAATCATTACTCTCACTATCCCCTATCTCATCCTATTTCACGACATGACAAGGACATAAGTGTAGCTTACACACTTATCTTATCCCCTTCTAAAGTGGTTACCTAGGTTTCCCTTAGCTCAAAAAAAAAATCAAAATATCCATGGGATGGATCCAATCAAAATATAGACCAATCCCTCGAAGGATGACTATCAAAAAAAAATTATGTCAAATAAAGCTAAACCACTCCTCGAAAGGATGTCTACCAAAAATCAAAAATCAATAAAATCATAGACCACTCCTCGAAGGATGGTTAAAAATACAAAAAGGACTTCCCGTATTGATCATTCCTCATATCAAAAAGGGCTTCCCACATCGATCATCCCTCATATCAAAATAAAAAAGAAACCATCCCAAGAAATCTTCCCACATTGATCAACTTTCCCATAAAACACAAGCTTCTCACATCGATCATCTTATGTAATATAATAAAGCTATGGTAAAAAAACTAGGAACTATTAAGAATAACTTATTTCCCCATGCTTTCTACACACAAATCTTTCTCATGTCAGAAAAGGATAGGTACAACTATCCCACATCCATCAATGATCCTAGTATGACTAACTATTGTGAGTCATATGTTAACATTATTTACAAATCTGCATGTGTAATGTCATAGGTATAAAACAAGTTTACCATCATACACTATATATGTCTAGAATAGTAAGGAAGAAAACATCCCACATTCTATTCTTATCCATCATATAGTGCATTAATCAAACAATAAGATCATCATTTGTCACAAACATATCCAAAATCATCAAAATCACATCATACATCTAAAAATATACATTTCACATACATCCATAACTCATCATATCAAAATCATAACTAAACTCATTAAATAAATCATCATCAACTATATCTATATCCATCACATTACAAACATTATAAACTCAAAACATAACTCAAATATCAAAATCATCTATATATATATATATATATATATATATATATATATATATATATATATATATATATATATATATCAAAAGTGTTTATAAATCATCAGGGGCCTCAAAGAGCCTCATACAAATATATATATAATAAGGGATTCAAATTAGCCTTATATATCAAAGTATATACATCAAAATATATCTACAAACTATCTAGTGAACTAAATTTTTGTCAATCATACACTCCCTTGGGTGTTACTCCCCCATCATCATCTGGGCCTCTAGATGGTCCCTTTCGAGACCTCTAAATGGATGACCTACACTCTCGCACACTACCGAAGGAATATATCTTCATCAACCCAAAAATATAATATATCAAGGCTCATCTAGAAGCCTCCGCCTCACTATATCCTCATAATAGTAAAGCTCATCACATAAATCTTGGTAGTTAGTCGCACTCACATCACCAGGTGGCCCCATATGACCACTAGTCTAAGCTTGGGCTTCATGTAGCTCAGCCTGATATAGAAGGGTTTGTCACTCTAAAGGCCTTCTGCAAGGCCTCTCTATCTCATCTATATCTATCTCTATCAGCTATGACATGTGTAATCTTTGATTATATAGTAGTGAGTTGCTAGCTCAGCCCCTCTCTCTCTCTCTCTCTCTCTCAAGTCATAGTGTTCCTCTCACCAGTTAATGTGGCAAGCTTAGCTAACCATGCAACTTTCTTAGCCCCTAAACTCATTATAGTGGCCTCCAATAAATCCACCCTATCATCATAATCCCCTCCCTCACACCACTCTCTCGTGTATCCTCTACACGAGCCCACACCCACCTCTCAAAACCATCTAGCTTCCCCTACCACCATATAATAGGCCTCTGTCACACTCTGACATCATCAAGCCCCATCACTAATCCCCGAGCATCAACCCTCACCCCCTTCCCATCCTCATCTATCATATCAATAGCCTCTTGAACATTTAGCGATGCTACATTTGATTCTCGTGTCATCTTTCTTATAGGCCACTGTTACCTCCAAGTACATCCTGAATCAATCCAAATTGTCGCATAACATGACCAAATCTGATAAAATCCCATTGATCCTCCCTCCAGCCTCACACCCACCTAACCTTTCGTGTGGCCCTCAACTCCCCCTCTGCACCTAGCCATAACAATAAAATCGTATAAGGCCTCCAAACAACATCTTCACCTTGTAAGTCGGATAAGAGTTATCTATAATGATCCTCACCTCTAACAGGCCCCATGGCTACATGCTTTTATCTGCCACCTCATAAACCCCACTAGATGCTCCAAGACAACCCATCTCATCCATGAAACTCCCCTCGACCGAGCCAATACAATGTGCTTATAAGCCCAACACTTTAATAAAAATGATACATCCTCTCAAAATATGGGTCTAGTGCTCTAATACCACAACTCCCTCGTAACTTGTGCCAACAAAGCAAGATCCCAAGTGAACTCTATCTTATATATCATCATATTAGCTACCACTCCAGTCAACATCCATGAAAATTGGCCTACGACTTAATCCAGGTAAAGGTAAAATAACTAATCCCCATCATCATCATCGTGACTAGGGCCCAACCCTCCTCATCCTCACTATACAATGTTCCATATGAAAAATCTCTAGAAGTATAGACCACATCAACTCCATCATCCCCATATAATCTCTATATTATATCACCCCTACATGCCTCATCAATCACATAAACTCGCTCACCTACTGTATTGGTATACACAATATTATTATGAGTATATCATCCAATATCATTATCATCTCTCTCGTAGGAAACCAAAACATGCCTATTACATGGTCTCATCACTCAAACAAAGCTAACAATAACGTGATTTAATAAAATATAAATATTTAATTAAAATCTAAATGTAAAGATCCTTATATACCCGATAAACAATGAAATATAAATGCTACACAATTTATTAATTTTGACTATGAAAGGAAATGAGCGGGATAATGTACTTATCTCAATTAAGCTTATTCTGAAGTGAGTCTAAATTGGAAGATGTGATGGAAAAGAAGCATAGCCCATCGTAATCAGACTTAGAAAAAGATAGATTTGCTCGTTGTGCTTTGACATGGGTTCTGGGTAAGGATAGGGGCATCGCAGGCAAGGATAGGGGTGCATGTGGGCACCCAAGACCTTTGTATGGGCATCGAAGTCTGCAAAATGTTCAAAACCTAGTTCCAAAAGTGTCACTAGGGATTTGCACTTGTTCACTTTTAGTCACCTTTCTATCATACTTGGATCACCGAGGTACCTATAAATCTACATATAAATATCCTCCTGCAAAACACTCAAAAAGACATCAAATCTAAAAAGAAAGATGCAAAATGAGGGGTTGGACTATCCTCAGTTGTCATAACGGTGAACTTACAACTGAGTGTTTCACTACATATTAGACCCAATGTAGTTCTATGTGCTTGTGTATGCAATAGTGCTCTAGGTCGACCTCGTGCAATGATGCCAAAATATTCGATGATAGCTAGATAAAATGAAAATGTGTGGATGGAATAGAATGAAATCCCCTTCTTATGTAGTGTGTATGCAAAGTAATGTGCCCAAATGTAGTCCCTTGAGATATGTAGCTAGATATCCCATGATAGTAATTTCCCACCCATATAATGGTATGAATGTTGTGTTTATATAGAGATCTCTTGCTTTAATTTTGACTCTAATAACCTAACATGCCAACTAGTACCTCGGGATATGAGAGGGAAGAACTGAAAAGACCAAGCTCAAATGTAAAAATAAGATCAAACATAAAGAAGACACTGACACCCCCAGTATGGATAGGAACGCATGGCGCTAGTGTCCAATCACGGGCGCTAGTGTCAGAGACCCGATGACAACAAATGATTGAGGACTCGATAGACAAGGATCCCTATGACCTGACCAAAACTGGGTATATAAGTGACAAGTATGAAATATGAAAGAAATAGAAACCAAGAAGACAAGCGGATGGACTATGGAATGCGTCACCAAAGTGAATAATCTTCTTACGCAAGATCCATATATAAAACAACATACTTAGATGTATAGTAAATAGCATATAAAGTGCATAATTTTGAGTCTACATAACCCCATGTTTTTATGGATGGACCTATAATGACACATCCCCTCCGATCCAACCCCTCCAAGTGATTCTAACCAAGATTTGATAACTCGAGCTCGAACATCATCTAGTATCTTAAGGATCCTATCCCGTGTAGTTAATCTCTCTCTATAAAACAACACACCATTAGACACGATCAATAAAAAATCAATAAAATCAATCACAAATTTTATCAAAACATTGGAATTTCTAGTGAATCTACGTGGATAGTTGGATACCTCAATAAAATTTCCAATGACCCTAAATCACTAGCAATTTCATATGAAATCACTAGCGGTTTTGAAACAATTCCAAATTTCAACTAAAAATCTAAAAACATCACCTACCTTGACACATGTGGGCCTTCGTCACCTCTACACAACTCCAAATTCCTCGGTCTCACTAAAAATAGAAAAAAACTCAAAAATTAGGGTTTCTTGGTCTCTTAGGTTCTCAAATCACAATAGCACCAAATGAGCCTCTAAACCCCCTTTTATATCAAAATCTTTCCTGATCGCTGGTGATTGCGCTAATCACCTATGATTTTTTGTAAAATCACCAATGACCTTAGGTAATCACCATTGTTTACCTTCCCCTTATCCACAATTTTATTATTTACCTCCAAACCTTATCAAATAATCATTTTTTCATCATTCCTTGCCAAAATGGCACGTTTTCTAAGTGTTCTTCTTTCTTTTGGGCCCCAAGACCATCTCAAAAAAATAAATCAATCTATATAAAGCCTACCTAAATCAAATCTATTTTAGATTTCATAGCCATTAGGAAAAAATTTCCCTTGCTTCCATTAAGTCATACGTTTATAGGTCGAGAACCTATTGGTTCCTATCACTTGACTTCTTAATCGCATAGTTCCACCTTTGTGGTAACATCCTTTATATCGAGCATGCATCTCCTGATACATTGTGGATAATATACACCTTCCAAGAACCTTTGCCTGCAGCCACTTCCTTAGAAATCATACATCTATAGGTCGAGAACCCATTAATTCCCCTATCACTATATTTTTTGGTCATACAAGCCCACCTTTGTGGAAATGTATTCCATGCTTGGTCTTGGGGCATCTTAAATGGAAACACAACATCACATAAGCCTATCTCATCCAAAAACCTATTCAAATCAATGGTTATTGCACTTCATCACAATAACCCCCAGTTTGAGGGGGACCACCTATCCAACACAAATTCAATCATTCCACTTGTTTTTGTCCATCACAAACCACTTGACAAAAAGGGACAAATTTAGACACCTATTTTTGGTACCCTACATTATTTATCCATACTCCTCACATTCACACTCAAAACATTAAACTATATTATTATCATATAAACCATGTCCTCACCCCCTTTAAAATCACACTTTACCCGGTAAAAAAAAACCTATTCTACCCATTATAAGTTACTAAAACCTCCCTAACCACCCATAACTCATCCTAGCCCATTTTAACCCTAACCATATAACCTCCTAACTCTCTCAACATCCTCCTAACTATTTTCACTTGTCCCTTTACCCGAATCAACCCTTTTGGAAGTGGTTGAAACCACTTCCAAGGAGGTTTCCCCAATTTTCCTAGGTCGTCGGTGATTCATTAAATGGGATCCTTAAGCATTGTATCAAATATCTAGTTCATTGGATACTTAGACGACATCACCATGATCATCTTGATACATTCAAAATCCATGTCACATCCATGGAACCTCTGCCAAACATTGTAAGGTTCCCACAACACTAATTTTTAACATTTCTCATACAAGATAAGAACATGTCACTTATTTTCATATTCATTTTATCAAGGAACCATATAAATGATCATATCGCTGCTCATATCGTTCATTTTAAATTTTATTTACATTTTATCAAAGAATCAGTCTTTCCCATACTAATCACCAGGGTTTATCCGAATCACTAGTGATTACCCCAAATTGCCATATCCTGTCTTTTTTATCAATTTGATCATATTTCTCATATCTCATCACCAAATACCAATATATTTTCTATCTAATATGCATGTTTTTAAGTTATTTCTCCATGTAGATGATTATACCAAGTCAATCAAACCTAATTATAAGCATATACAACCTTCTCATTGTCCAACATCCCTTCGCACAGAATAATTTGACATTGCCCACGAGTTGAGCCTTTATGTCTTTGTCACCTTGACACCGACATTGAATACATCAAATATCAACTTGAATTCATACAAGAAGAATGATACATTGTTATACATGCTTCTTTTGAATACTTTAAGGAGTTTGAGCTTGTCATAGCCCTTGTTTTGGCCACTTATCGGGTGGAGCATGGTCTCTCTATCCCTATAGAATTTTGATCTCCTTCCATTGTCAATTATCTTGCTATCATTATCACTTGATTGTAAAATGAGTTAACACCCTTCAAGGAAGCCCATTGGTTCCTAGGATCAGCCACCAAACAACTCATCATATCCTTATGTAATATCTATCTTGTTAAGCTATCTTTGTATGCGGGTTGTCTCATTCACCTGGAAGAAGGAGCCTCATGTTCATATTGCATATATTTGTCCCAACATTGCATTGTTAGCGTAGGCATCATTAAACCCTATTGTCTTCCAAGTTTTTGGTGTTTATCATATAATTGATTAACTAAAATCCACCTTAAATAAGTTTAATCTTATTGTTCGTGGTTGTAACTGAAAGAGGGTTTAAAACCCGCAAGTGAGGATCTTGAGGGATGACGTGCACATCAACGGACGTGTGAATGGAAACGTGAAGAGATCTTAGGAGGAGTGAGCATTAACCGAATGTGCATGCAAAGATTTGAAATAGGGCGAACTTGGTTTATCCATAAAACTCTCCTCTATCTCATAGATCAAATGGGGTGTACATATAGTAGGTGTTGAGTAACCCCCAGTGTTGTAATCATGACAAATCGAGTAGAGAGGGGGAGTTACATTCCCGAATATAAGTGTAACTCCCAATGATGCATATGATGCAATCGACACACCGACACGGTGGACGCACCGACGTGCTAACGCACCGATGCATAAGAGAATCTCGCACTAATGCATGGACCTATGATCTCACCTAAGTGAGATGACTCACCTAATGATGTGGAAAATAATACACACCAACACCCCCCCTTCATCATAACTTAGGATGAGGTGGCAAGTCGAAAACAAGAAATGGGTTCTGCACAAAGCTCCGATGAGGTACCCATGTACAAGAAAAAGGTCCCAAGCAAAGGCAGGAAAACCCAATGGGAAAAACATCCACCACAAGAGAACAAAACACTCTCTAATCTAAGAAAGATGCCAAAGATGGGTCCCAACTATAGACGAGCTTGAAAAGGTACCCATGTACAAAGAGGCAATCTCGAAAAGAAGAAGAAGAAGAGAGAAGAAGAAGGAGATGAGAGGAATGCGAAAGATGTTGTGGATGGATCTAAACTCGCAGCTCTAAGAGGTCTCCCAAATGAATGTCAATGACGAGATCCTCTACCTCTAGACTAAAGAAAAGCCATCTGCATCGAACTATGTGCTTGCCCTTAGGAAGGACAAAAATGATGTGTTGAAAGTCTACCCACTCCATGAAGGGACCTGATGATAGTAGCACAAAGAACTCTGAGTCTGGTCCATGAACGTGTGACATAGGTCTAGAAAATGAGCACGAAGGAATCAAGGTAATGCCACGTGCGTAGAAATGTTAGAGTGAAAAGAGAAACACTCGTAGGAAGGATTTCCAAGGGATGTGAAGGGAAAAAAAATCCTCCACAATAGAAAAGGGATCCACAGCTGAGGGTGGATCAATGAAGGTCTCTGGAAATGTGGAAGTGACATGATTCCCGGAAGGGGCACTCCCAACAATAGAGATGATGAACTCCTTTGAAACACCTATAGATGGATGAGGAACTTGTAGAGCATCACAAGTGTACTCTGTGAAAAGACGACTAAGGTAATGTAGATACTCATCCCAATGAGGGGGCTCAACAAACAGAAGAGCAATGTTAGATAGGTATGAGTCATCCAATGAAGGTAAAGGAGTGGAAGGGGCCTTGCACACTGGAAGTGGAAAGGAGGTAGGTGTAATGATGGTGTGAGACTGAGTAGGAGACTGCTCGATATCTGATGAGATGTGGGAAGTGTCAACACTCTCTGGAATAGTGAAAAAAAGGAGAGAAGTCCTCTATAGTACTCTCAACATCGAATCGGATGCACAATCCTCATCATCGAAGTAGAACCAAGCGAGCCACATGTCGGTGGAACTATCATCACATGAAGAAGAGGAGACCACCGAATTAACAAAGAGCAACAATTGCGACAATATGTGAAGGGTCTCCATAGAGGGACTGAAGAATGCTCCAGACACAATGAGGTGGATCTGAGTCTGCCACATGAAACCAAAGAGATCAAGAGACATGCATCATCATGTGACCAAAGACATGGTCACAAGTGTCAAGAAATTCCTCCAAATGATGATGATTAGCGGGTGGAGGAACTGGCCCAAGCAAGAACGGTAAAAGACCCTTGTGGGCGAAGTAACGTTCCATGGAAGCACGCCAAGCTGAATAGTTCCCTCTCCCAGTAAGAAGTGGCGGAGGTTGTAAAGTAATCCTACAACTCTCAAGTCTTGAAAAGGCACTCTCCATGATGTAAAATGCAAGATGCACAAAAGCAAGATGTCGGACTCGGCTGATAATGCATCTACGTGTGAAAACCCAAGAGTACAGTCAACCCCCCAGAATGTGGCACTTTATAAAGTAGTGTGTTTACAAAACTGATAATGTCATCACATAATGTGTGAGAAATCATGTAACTTTGACTAAATAAGCGCTCAAAAATGAGTTGCGAGTCAAAAGTTATGGCATTAAAACGATTCCCACAACTGATGGAAAATGCCACTAAACGCTGCAAATGCATTAAAAAAGTGCACGAAATGGGTGCAAAGGGTATCATGTGGGTACCGTTGGAAACGGCATCAAATTTTAGGCATAGTTTGTTTTGCTTACGAGGGGGGATTAGCCTCCTGCCAACCCCGGACCTCGCCCTCCATCTTCAACGCTCGTAGGAGGGTTAATAAGACAAGTCAAAATACCCAAATTTTTAAAATTTTACAATGCCAAAACTGAATGTTTTTTTAACACCTTAAAACATTAAAAAAAGAAGGTGGAAAGGAGGGGGCCCACATTGGAAGTGGTCACTGCCACATAAGGAGCTAGAGCTAGATTGAGATCCCCGCCGGGTTATGACCACGTGCCCACTACCCAGAATGTAGAAATGAAACGCGTTTGTTGCAGGGGGTAGGTTGTGGCCACGTGTTGAGACAGGTTGATACGCATGGTTGCGCAAGTAACCGTCGAGGAGGGCAATGTTGACCGAGATCTTTGGGTGTATGGATCCAAGTTGTAGGTAGGATTCAACGTCGGGCAAATGCAAAAATGAGCTCATGCAGCAGACGGTGAATAGCCAACTGTACAAAAAAAAGAACACCGAGTGAAATATGGACGAGTCGTGTTGTTCTGCAGGGTTACCGAGCTAGCTCTAAGTGTTTCTAATTACTCAAATAATATATAAATCTAAAGAAATGAGAGATGCCCATGCTAGTTTGTGAAGAGTATCCCACAAAATCCGCCGAGTGAGCTAGAACCAGTATGAACTGGTAGAAGATGTGGCCACATGCTACGGAAATAACTCAAAACTCGCCAAGCTATTCATAGGTAATAGTCGGTCCCAAGTTAGAATAGTATCACTTTGGTAGTGAACTCGAACCAGGAGCCGAGCACAAAGAATCAAATCGACTAGGCCGAAAACTGGGATGAGTACTTGAGCGGTAGAGCCAAGTCGAGGTCGAAAGAAAGGCAGGGAGCCAGGAACAAGATGTGGATCCCCAAAGCATGAGCAGAAGCCAAGCTGGGAAACTACAAAATCTGAACTCTGAACACAACCATAACCAACAAGTAATACACAAACAACCCACAAAAAAATGCCACTAGAATCTCGAAAATATGCCAGAAACTCGAACAACAACCCAAACAAACCATGATCAAACCCATGCAAGAGGTATGATGCCCAAATCAATGCAAGAAGAGCACGATGGAATAACCATTACGATGCATGTAACGAGAATCAATAAAACACCGGGCCGTAAAACACACACAAAAATTCTCGATGAGTACATGGATCCACAAGATCCACTCTAATACCATGAAAGAGGGTTTAAAACCCGCAAGCGAGGATCACGAGGGATGACGTGCACATCAACAGACGTGCGAACAGTAGTGTGAAGAGATCTCGGGAGGAGTGAGCATCAACCGAATGTGCATGCAAAGATTTGAAACACGGGTAAAACCTGGTTAAGCCATAAAACTCTCCTCTATCTCATAGATCAAATGGGGTGTACATATAGGAGGTGTTGAGTAACCCCTTTATCTTCTACAACCATGACAACTTGAGTAGAGAGGGGGAGTTACATTCCCAGAATAGAAGTGTAACTCCCAATGATGCATATGACGCACTGACACGCTGATGTGTTGATGCACTGACGTGTAAGAGAATCTCATAATGACCCCTAAATGACATGTGGACCTACGATCTCACCTAAGTGAGATGACTCACCTAATGATGTGGAAAATAATACACACCAATAAGAACACTATCACTCGTGACTATCAAATTGGAATTGCAAGTGGGACCCCACAAGCTCATTACTCCTTTCTATGTCATGGATTCCCCATTATAATTTAATATCCTCCATGGTTGACCTTGGATCCATGAAATGTGAGTTATCCCTTCTATATTCCATCATTGTGTCAAGTTTATCTTTGATGGCTATGAACATATTATTACTATTGATCCTAAACCATTCAAATACTATCACATGGACTTTGCCACCTCCATGGTTATTCCCAGCCTAACTCAATCAACCCCCTCACATTATCTTGATACATATGATATTGGGGAGCCCAACAATTCTAATCCTATATCACCACCTCCCATCACTTCCTCCATTTAGACTCATATTATTGATTTCATCTCTCTTGTCATATCCTCCCATATACCTTTCACATTGATATGTAAACTTTCTACTTTGGAATTGTTCACAAAATCACAATTAAATATTGTTGTTCTACTTTCAATTAGAAAATGACAGAGATAGATTAGTGAATGAATTTTCTTATGCTTAGAATCAACAATTGCAGGAAAGGAAAGAATATAAACTCATGAACACCAACAATTTTTATCCTGGAAACCTCCAAAGGAGGAAAACTAGCTAGAAGGGAAAATTGCTCTTTCTTCCCACTTTTATTGGCCAATTCAAATAAGAAGTACAAAATTTACAATAAGTATGAAAGAGAAGTAGATAATATCTCACACTTCCTCCCAATTACTTGCTTTCTTTGCCTCAACACTCCTTTCTTCTACAAACACAATTCCAACACTAAGAATTTCTTACTCACTTGATTTCATACTTCAATGATCAAATGCTCTCCTTCATACATGTATTTATAGCCCTTCTCATGTCCTCTCATGCACTGGAGGATGGGAAAGGTCATGGAAAATAAGATACATAGACAACCTTTCCAATTTTGGGACTGTTCATTTCAAATTTTAGTTTTATGTCCGAAAGAGCCAAAATCGCCGCCAAAGGCAGCGGTCGGTGGTCATAACACCACCGCCCTAACCGGGCAGCCGTTATAGGACTATTACTTAGGTTCGGTAGTGGTTTTGTAACCGCCACTCTACACAGAGTAGCGGTTCTGATTAACATAAAGACAAAACCTTTGTTTCTTCATTTTCCTTCTTTGGTGTTGGTTGATCTAATGAAGTAGAGTCATTTTGATCCCTATGGATCACACCTCCTCTTGCTTAGGAGGATTTTGGTCCCACAAAATATTAGTGGGGAGTAGATGAGGAAATAATTCCCTCACTTTCTCCTTCAAGTACCATCGGGCCTACCTTGGTGTCTTTCCTTTCAATCCAACCTGCCAAGATTCTTGTGGACCTCTCCTAATCTCTCTGACCTTCTACTACAAAGCACTACATCCTCCTCTAATTCACCTCATGAGTCCAAGACACAATCCTCAATGGAAGGTAGCAACTATAGTCCTTCATCTTCATCTAGCATGGATGGCTCATATAGGTGCAAGTTCTCACAATTTACTACTGAGTACATCCTCATAAATGATGGAAAATCAAGTTGAAAGGCATTTTCTCCAACTTGCTCCAATATGGTGAAGGGTCCATATCGTAGTGGCTTGAGCTTCCGTGTTTGACCTTGTAGTCTCTCCTTACTCAAGTAAAGCCAAACTCTATCTCCAACATGAAGCTTATGTTCTCTCTTGTGTTCATCATGCCTAGCCTTGAATCGGCTTGAGATTTCTTTAACTATTCTTTGAATTTCATATGGATTTGTCAAATCATCTCAATGAATTTTTTTTCTCTAGTCACCTATGTGTCTCATGTCTCCTCCTCGCCTTGTTTCCCAACTGCTATGTCCAATGGATTTATAGGTAGATATCCCAAGCATGCTTTAAACAATGACTTCATAGTGGATGTGTGTACTACCCGGTTATAGGAATGTTTAATGTAGGCTAAGGACTCATCCCAAGTCTTTAGGTATTTTCTATTATACCCTCTGATCAATCAATTGTACCAAAGTCTTGTTCACCACCTCTATCTTTCCATCTATCTATGGATGGAAATTCATGCTCCTTTGTAACCTGGTATCCATCTTGTCCCACAAAGTAGTCCAAAACTTCCCCAAGAACTTGGAATCCTTGTTAGAAACAATAGACTTTGGAAAACCAAAATGCACCCATACATTAGCAAAGAAAAGATCTATTGCCTCATGTGCTTTTACTGTCTTTTTACATGCCATAAGAATACACATCTTACTGAATCTATCAACAACAACATAGAGATATTCATGACCATGTTTAGACATAGGTAATCCTCCTACAAAATCCATAGAAATGTCCTCCCATGGATGAGTAGGTACTGGAAAAGGCATATAAAAACCCTCCTTCCTAGTCTTAGGCTTGCTGGTACAACAAAGTTTACATCCACGTATAAATTTTGATACTTCTTCTTGCATATTGGGCCAATACACGTACCTTTGCAAGTGGGCTAGGGTCTTACCAACACTAAAATGTCCCGCTACTTTCGAGGTATGTGCTTCCCTCATCAATAGAAGTCTTTCTTCTTTAGGCACACAAAGCTTCCCCCATCAATAGAGCATCTCGTCCTTGAGATAAAAATCTTCAATCCTCATCCTTTCATCCCCTTAGGACTATAACTACTAAAATGTCACCCCAAAGTCTTTGTCCTGGGAATATGCCTCTCCGTAAGCTTCCTTCGTGAAGGGCTAGATCTAAGAGATAGTGGCCAAGCAGGAGAACTTCTCCTGTGTGGGCAGCCTAGACAACATGTCTGCTACCAAGTTTGTACTACCCTTCTTATATTTGATCACCAAATGGAACTACTGAAGGAACCCCATCCATTTGTAGTGCCTTGCTTGCTACAATTTAGACCATGTGCTTGCAAATACTAGAGAGGTTTGTGCTCAGTGTGCACAATAGTTTCTTTACAAAACAAATAATGATTCCATTTTTTAATTTCCTAAACTAGTGCATACATTTCCTTATCATATATTGAATATCCTTTAACTGCTGAAGTAAAAGTTTCATAATGATAGCATACGGGTTTACCTCCCTGAAGCAACATTGCACCCATAGCGTAATCACTGGAATTTGTCTCTACTTCGAAGGGTTGTTGCAGATTAGGAAGAGAAAGTATTGGATCATGACTAATCTTGTATTTTAATAACTTAAAGGATTTTTCTTGTTCCTTACCCCATTACACTTTACGCCACCGTGTGTAGAGGTGTTGCATCGTGGAGAAGCCGGAATGAAGTTCGCATGTATTGTCTTGATCCAAAAACTCCTAGTCTCTCGTGGATCCTGTTGGTGTTGGGTAACTAGTGATGGCTTCCACCTTTTTTGGATCCACTCGTAGCTCTCTTCCTCCAACCATGTGCCCAAGATAGACAAGTGATTGTTTGGAAAATTCACATTTCTTTATATTACAAAGCGCTTATTTCTCCTGAGAACTTGCAAGACTTATTGCAAATGAGTTAGATGTTTCTCCCATTTGGCACTAAAAATCAAGATTTCATCTAGATAAACAATGACACATGAATCTATGAAATCATGCAATACATCATTCATCAATCTCATAAATGTAGCAGTGCATTGCATAAACCAAATGTAAGTACTAACCACTCATACAAACCATGTTTTGTCGTGAAAGTCAGTCTTTCCATTTATCCTCCTCCTTCATTCTAACTTGGTGATAACCTAGCTTGATATACAACTTCGTGAAGAATTTGGCATGTTGAATTTGGTCCAAGAGATCATCTATGCACAGAAGTGGATATATGTTCTTTATGGTGATCTTGTTCAAAGTGTGGTAGTCGATGCACATTCTCCAATAACCATCCTTCTTTGGCACCATCATGATAGGTGAACCGCATGGTGAGGTGCTCAAACTTATCACCCTCGGTCTAGCGAAAGTATTGCTTCCTCGGAGTTGCTTCTTTACTTCATTACTCTCTAAAGCAAGGATTTCCTATACAACATGATGTTTGGTAGAGGGGACTCTGAAATAACTAAATCCCATGCTCTACTTCCCACTTTGGTGGTAACCCATTGGGATCCCCTTGAATAACATCAAGCATCAAGGTGAATAACATCAACTTCCAATACATCAATATACTAGGAATTTATCCCAAACTCAAGTGGACAAAGACATATTTTTGTTACCTATATCTCAACACCCTTCTTCACCCAAGCCAAAGGATAAGGGTGTGGATGCTCAGTAAATCTCAAGTTCAAGCTTCTTTACAACCGCTTCGTAAATCAAATTAGACTAAGAATCAATATCAACCAAAGCATTTACATTAGTTCTCTTGATCTGGATTTTGATCTAGAATTGTCTACTCATCTCCTCTTCCTAGTTGTCCATGTTGGTGGCCATGCATCCAAGCCTTTCATCTACATCAGATTCATCTTCGATTTCCACCTCCCCTTCTATCTTTACAGCTATCATGGACTTATTTGAGTCCTTGGTTTGGTTCTTCAGATGTAACTCGGATGCAACTTCCAACATGTAGCGTTAGTATGACCATTGATATCACAGTTCTTGCTAAAATTATTGGGATCTTTACAAGTATTTAAAGTAGTGGCAAAACTTGTTTACCTTTCCCTTTCCACTTACCTTTGTTACTTATTTGCCCATGTTCTTTTTTTTGTTGATTTGTCAACTACTTTGCCCGTGGCTCTGCTTCTCCTTGCTTATTTTCATCATCTATGTAGTATGCCTACACACACGCCTCGTTGAGATCTTTGGGCTTTATGGAAATGACTTTTCTTTGAAGGTGAGTGTGAAGTCTTCCCAAGTATTTAGTTAGAATATCCTCATCATCCAAGTCCATGTTCAACAACATGGCCTGCCTCTGAAACTCTGTAGTATAGTCCTACACACTTTGACCACTACCTTGTCTAAAATACTCGCCATTTAATCATTGGTCACCTTGTGGCCAATAGGATAGAAGTTATCTCTAAGTAATTCTTTAAAATCTTTCCAAGATTTCACAATAGGACGTTTCTTCTTTTCACAAGTGGCTAGATGGGTTTCCTACCAAGACAAAGTGTGTCCCTCCATTTTAAGACATGTAAAGGTGATCCTCTATGCCTCAGTGACATTATGGACGCTAAAGTAGACTTCTAGTTGTTTTAACCATTTATCAAGCAAATTTTCATCTACTTGTCCTTTAAATATTTTAATTTAAACTTTCGTCTCAACTTTAAAAGGAGTATGATCAGATTTTACATTTTCACTTGCATTTGAAGTCTCTTCTTCACACTCTTCCCCATAATCTTCCTCATGGTTGCTCCTCCCTATGCCAAAATTTTCAGCTAAGCCTCAAACCACTGAGTCAATGGAGTCTTGTTTAACGTAAGTTGTCTTCTCGCAAATATGCCGCTTCTTCTTGTCTTCTAAACATCCTATCCATCATGGTCTCCGCTTATATGTTTCCACTTCCATCTTGTAGAAATATCTGGATCACAAGGTAAAACCTCTTCACCTTTTGATCTCACACTTTGTCATACAAATCCAAAATGAATACCACAATCCTGATACTTATTAGCTCGATACCAAAATGATCTGTAAACTCTCTACTTTGGAATTGTTCACAGAATCACAATTAAATATTGTTGTTCTACTTTTGATTAGAAAATGACAGAGATAGCTTAGTGAATGAATTTTCTTATGCTTAAAATCAACAATTGTAGGAAAGGAAAGAATATAAACTCATGAACACCAATAATTTTTTATCTTGGAAACCTCTAGAGGAGGAAAACCAGTCGGGAAGGGCAATTGCTCTTTCTTCCCACTTTTATTGTCCAATTCAAATAAGTACAAAATTTACAATAAGTATGAAATAGAAGTAGATAGTATCTCTACTTCCTCCTAATTACTTGTTTGCTCTACCTCGACACTCCTTTCTTCTAATAATTCCATTACAAGACTAAGAATTTCTTGCTCATTTACTTTCATACTTCGATGATCAAATACTCTCTTTCCTACATGTATTTATATCCATTCTCATGTCCTCCCATGCACTAAAGGATGGGAAAGGTCATGAATGAGAAGAGACACATAAAACCTTTCCAATTTTGGGATTGTTCATTTGAAATTTTAATTTTCTCATCCAAAAGAGTCGGGACCGCCACCCAGTGTAGACCAAAGGGTCACAGACCGCCCTATCTATCTAGGTAGCGGTGATAGGACCACTTCCCAAGTTGGGCGGTGGTTCTATAGCCATCGCTCTACATAGATCGACGCTTTGTAACCGCCACTCGCATAGATCGACAATTCTGTTTACATAAAGATGGAACCTCCATTTCTTCGTCTTCCTTCTTCAATGTTGGTTGATCTAATGAAGTAGAGTCATTTTGGATCCCTATGGATCACACATCTATCACAAACCCTAGAAAATTTTAAACAATAATTCCATGTTGAGAGTAATTATTTTGATGATGTTGTTGTTGATACTATTGAGATTACTGATGACACTCTTCGTGCTTTGGAATTTACCCCCATGGAATTTGATGAATCCTTATTTCATAGCCACTACATTGTTATAGATTATGTTTAATACCAAGTTAAATCTCCAACCCCATCGGCTACTACTATTGATATGGTTCCTTATCATAATATTGTGCACACCCTTGAACCCATTCCAGCTCCTATGCTTACCAACCAAGGTCCTCTTTCTATTCTTGGTTCTTATTCTAGGCCACCCTCTTCTTTTGATCAATTTACTTGCACATTATGCATTAGTCAGGAATATTGGTAGCATGTACATTATGATCCTCAGCTCTCAAACCATATGTACCTATGAGGCTCTAACCCACTTGGGTCTCACTCCCGTAGATATCATATATTTTCTTAATCCACATAATGAATATCAAGGCTATGTATTCTCCTTGAAGTTTATATTACACGAGTCTTTTACATACAGGTTTGGGTTGTACTTGATCCCTGACCTTTTCGCTTACATTTGGGCAATATTGGTCGGATTACATTGGTGGAACTATCGATATGCATAATACTATTATAACTTATCATATAACCTTGAAGACAATTGTTATTCGTAATGATGTATTCTTTGATTTCACTACTATTTTTTCATGATGGAATTCACATAAGCACTCTAATGCACCTTTTACTAATGAAGAATATGTCATGGGCATGTATGACTTAGACTCATGGGTTTTTTCAAAAATAGGCCAAAATCCTTTACATACTATGCCTCTAATCTAAATCATGTTGGCTATATTTTAGATTTAGATGACTCTCTCGATGATATCACTTAGATCATTATGGCATTCACATTTGGGGGCATATTACTTCCCCTCGCTACCCGATGACACACTCTTGTTCTAGGTTCAAACACGATTGTTGAGGGCACACTTACGTACATAGACCTCACTTTGAATACATACATTGGGGAAACCTTGCTCCCCTCTCATAGATATTATATTTCATGTTCACGTATTTACAAAACCCACAAATAATAGCTTAGATCTTAATTGGATGTATCCTTCCTTGCTCATACTATTCTATGTTACACATTACTTATCATGTTACTTAGATTCATAATATGCTCTATCATTTTTACATACACACATGCGTGTTCACATGGTAATTTTTGAGGTGAATGTAAATCACTTATAGGTTCTTACATGATGTATGATGCTTCACACTATTCCCTACTAGTCCCACTCGAATCTCCCTGGAGGCATCTACCTTTACGATTTATATATATTTATAGGTTCTATCATTAATATCTAATACTTTCAATTATATTTTATAGTTATATAGATTTTGGTATACTATTTATTTTTCTAACATGTTAATGGGTTCTTCATGTGTAGCATTTGTTTTGTAGGCCTACTTCCAACCATGGTTATCTAATTTGCTTGTATCTTGTCTATGCATATGTCTTGATTGTCATTATTTGTGGGATATGCACTATGCTTGATTATGTGTCCTTTTTCCATATCCTCGAGGGCTTCGAGTATCTTGCAACATCCTAAGTGGTGTCCCGTGCTTTCAACTAGATAGTTGTCATGTATTTTACCTTGTTACTGTGTGTTTTGACTAGTTTCTATTACATCTTTCCATGGTTCTTTTAGACTAAAACTTTTGGCTAGACTTTCCCATTATTTTACATGTGTCATGGCTGACATCATGTGCATTCCCTATTCCCCCTATAGGAGATATATTTTAAATGTGCACATTAGTTTAAGATTTCCTCATTTTTGTTGAATTGACCTTGCCTTGGTTCATCTCATGCACCCCAAACAAGCGGGGGCAATCACTAGGTGACTATTTTACCCTCTCAACATTTTAGAGACCGGATACATAATGGTGATTTAATAAAAATGGGATTAAATATAATGTCAAAGTAACTAATAAAATAAAATATAGATTTTAGGCACTTAAGCAATGCAAGACTATAATCAAATAGGAGAGATACGTGGCTTAGTTGATTCCTGTGTAATCTCGAGGTAGTCGGGACTATGTATATGTTGTATCTAGCAGAAAATGATGTAAAAAAATATCATTAGAGATTCTAAAACTCTACAATGAGGCTGAACAGGGGTGCCCTTAGTAGGACAGGGGCATCTAGGTGTTGGTGTTTGATTTTGGGCGTTGGCGACTGTGCAAATGATTAAGATCTAATGTCTTCTGTGTTGTTAGGGCTTCACCGCTAATTCATGTTAGTCACTTTTAATTCCCTCTTTGATCACCGAAGGTACCAGTAACCTGTAAAACAAACCCTATCTACCTACACAACCTCATGATCACATCAAGTATAAATAAAATATGCAATATGTGAAGCCGTAATGACCACAAGCGGTCACCCGAAGAGTGAACTTATGACCGAGCGTTGCACTACATTCCAAACTCCATGTAGTTCTTTGTGTTTGTGTGTGAAATAGTTTCCTTGGGTTTCCTTTGCATCAATGACACCAAAATAGTGGGTTGTAGCTATATTAGATGCAAATGTCTAGTATGGAATTCAACACTTCCCTTTTCTATGTAGTGTATGCAACCCAAAAGTGTAGTCCTTTTGATGACAGTGATAGTATGTAGATGTGATTACCTCTTAGAATTTTCAACCAGAATAATAGTGTGTATGTTGTGTATATATATGAATCTCTTGCTTGAATTTAGACACTAGTGACACACATATGGCCATGAGATATAAACACAAGATAAGGATTATAAAACTAAAAATGTATATAAAGAACAAAGAGGATAGAAGTGTCTAGAATGGACATAAGAGTCCGCTAGTGTCGTAAGTGGGACCTAGTGTCCTAAAATAAATGACGACATATGTGAAAATACTAAAAGACAAGGATCCCTATGACTTGACCAAATTGGGTACAAAAATGACATATGTGAGAGAAAAATGTAATATAAACAATCAAAGTAAAGCAGATGGACAAAGGATTGTGTCACCAGTGAATAATTTTCTTACTTAAATCCATACATATAAACAACATATTGATGGCATAGTAAAATAATAATATGTGTGTGATTTTGTGTCTACATTTTCCCCTTTATGTTATTTGAATGAAATTCAAGTAGTGTAAAGGAAGTAAGGAACATACTTGTATAGAGTCCAGAGAAGCCATGTTGCAAAGTGTGTGTAGAATATAGAAACTTGTAGTATGGAAAACCATGGATCAACATTTTGACCCATGTGGCATAATTGGAGATAGAAAATCCATCGTAAAGGAGTACTTGGAGAAATAGTTGAAATGATTTGGAGACTTTGGAGATTTTGAATACTTATTGGAGGTGATAAAAGAAGTAGGGAGTGATCAATTCCCAACCCGAGTTTTTTTTTTTAAATGGGAGGTTTTGGGTCCTACTGCACGGAGGAAGAGTGTTGGGGAGAGAGAATAATTTTACTCTCTATCCATGATTGCATCCCCAAAAGTTCCAACCTCTACAAACGGATAGAGACCAAATATAGTTCCAATTGAAAAATTTTTTTATTTCCGATTGAAAAACCCATATAGGTACAAGATAGAAAAGCCAAATGACATCTCATTTCCCCCAATCCTACAATAATGGGTGTTCCAATTTGAATAATGTTAGATGGCTTCCAAGTTAGGTCATCTGGAAGTGATAGTAATGTAATGCAGCTCCCAAGTTAGGTCATCTGGGAGAGATAGTAAGTGTGTTTATTATACCGATTGATTGATTTGATTTGAGTGATAGAAGATTGTTTGAAATAATATGTACTTAGGAGATTACTCACAAAGAGGTTTTTGCTTTTCCCCCATATTAGGTCATTTAGGGAATAGATTTGAAATAGTAGAAAGTATTGATTGTCATATAGAATGATTGTACCTTTATTTGAATGAGATCAGAGAAAGTTGTAATAGTAATATGTTAGGAGTGTCGATTGATTATATTATATCCTAAGAGGGATTATGAGATGATCCCAATTGTATGCCCCCTTTCGGTGAAAGGGTGAAGGGTGGAGAAATGAGCATTGATCCAAAAGCAAGATGTATAAGATGTTGTAATAGTAAATGAGAAATAAGTATGGGATAATATAGTCACAATATGAATAGATGTTGAGTAGTACATGTGCCAGATGTGAATATGAGATGTTGAAATTTATATGGTACATTGTTAGAGGAAATTATGATCTATATGGCACAAATGACAAGATAAACAGAGTTATGAGGCTCAAGATATGAGTGAAACTGTATGTGCAACTTGTAGTAGTTGTAAAAGTGGTTACAAATAGTAACTATAAGTATATGGTAAATAGGAATTACTATATATAGTAATAGTGAAAAGGTGAATTGTAATTTCATTTGTACCGAGAGTAGTTGAAATTTGAGCTCTAAGATACGAGGATACCGTGTGTTAGAGCACAACGAGTTTGACCAGAGATTTGAGAGAGTGGTGGCATGGTCGTGGGCTTCAGATGACCAATGAGATGGTAAGTGTGATTATTTTTGAAAAAAATTGTTCAATATGTTTGTTTTTAACATTTTTAGCAAAATTTGAATTTTAATTTTTAGCATTTCTAACCAAGACAGCAGAGACAGGGCGCATTTTTGTCCTTGGGGACACTATCACCCAGTTCTAGCGCTAGTGACTAGATTCTCAGCGCTAGTGACCTAATCTCCAGGGCGTAGCATCCCAGCAGCATGGTTTTGAACTGCTTTTGTGAATACATGTATTTTGATTAATTTTGATGTTATGATGATTGATTTTGTAGTATGTATGGTGTGATAATGTAAGGATTTTTTCTTTTTGTGTTGTGCAGAGGGATATACACTCCAGAGATAGTTTCATGCGGGTCATCACTTGAGTACATTACTTACTTTGGTTGTTAGATGTTGAGTGGGATCTATTAGACCATGTCGGCCTATGGTACATTGCTATATTGGGGGAGACACCCATAATATGCCTATATTGATAGTTTTGTGCAAGTGATGGTCCTCAATACTTGTACATTCTAGTTTTTGACAGGTGAGATGATGATGACACTAGAGGATGTATATAGGATACTTGTGGTTTCCTATAGTAGGAGAGAGAGTATAAATCATGGCCGTATTATATGCTCATAGTTAGATGAGGGCAACATGTCGGTATTTTATAGGGACACGGGTACAAGCTAAGACACATATTAGTTTGGATGATATTGAAGATATAGGGTTCCAGCTATAGAAATTTATCGCAATGTGATAACTTTGTCGATGGCAAAGTGAAGGGAGGTGGAGTGGGGATTTTGTATCGATGCATGATATTTGTCGTAACATCGAGTAGAATGGTACTAGATATGCCTAGGCATGGTGTGTATTGGCCCATTTGTACAGGGACTTGTATAGATTTACACAGAGGATCATGGTGGTGGGCTAGAGCCACTACTTTGTTACATGTGTGGGCATATGAGCATATTTCTATATTGAGGCCACTCAATGGGCCATGGTCCGATTGGGCTCAACCCGAGATATTCATAATGAGGTGGGTGGGCACCCATAGTAGGAGGATCGATATGACCACATATAGATCGATATTATATCAGATGTGCCCTGGGGCCATTATATGGAGACCGTATAGAGACTATGGCAGATGGGTAGAGGATGGTGTGGAGTTACGGTGCATTTGATGCACCATGTGGTTAGAGGATATATTCCCATGGATAACAAATTTGTTTTAGGGTGAGCGAGTATCTAGATAGTTTGGCATGGCTCAGGATGTGCCCCCAGAGCCATGTATATGGTGTCAATATACTAGGGCCGTGAGGTGAGGTGACCAAGGTCGAGGTTAGGCCTGATGAGCAGAGCACAACTAGTGCATCTAGGACTAGATGAGTTAGATCCGGCCATAGGGCCTATATATAGATTAATGATGCAGGGTACACTCAGTGTATAAATGGTGGTGGAAACACATCGATGGGTGTTTTTATTTCTCCTAATCGTAGATGTGGCGGGATTACTAATTGGAGGAGCAGAGGGATGCAACACCCCCCTCGAGATGGAAAACCTAGTAGAAATGGCGAGATCAAGTGTGTAAGTATGTTTATTGTTGTGTTTTATTTGTTTATTTTTGATTGATATGATATAATGTATAAATTCAAATATGTGTAATAACTAATGTTTGTTGTGTATTAGTAAAGGTGATGCTTATCGATCATTGATTTTAGATACCTCCATATGCATGTTAACTCAAAACGTGCCCCCATATGTGCTTCATGGGAGGAGGTATGCTAGAGTGGGTTGATGCTATTGTAGATGAGCATGCCCATTTATTTGAGTCTAGTGGCTATAGAGGAAGCCATGTGTATAATTTTTTTGAGTGAGCACAATGAGGCTCATGCGAGAGCAGAAATGAGAGAGAGGCTATAGGATGAGGAGGCCTAGCTCAGGATATATTTACATGATGTGTGGAGCTATAGGATCGATATATGTGGAGCATAAGACAGAGGTTATTGTGTTATTAAGTCAAGTAGAGAGGTATAGAGATTGAGATCAAAACGTAGAGTTAGTAGTGAAGCTTCTAGTTCTAAAGCTCTATGATTGTATATAGTGATAAAAAGATGAATAGATGATGTATTATGATGCAGTGATGCATGGGGGTTGCCCCCCCAAAGAATTTTATATTATAACTATGATTTTGTCGAGATATGTAGAGATACATGTTGTTGATATTGTATTGGTTATTGATGTGCATTGAATATGATGTGATGATTATGATTTATAATTGGTAGTGAGTGTTTAGTTTGTTAGATTCTATGTGCATTGTTGGAATGGTTGATTGAATGGATATTGTTGATTATGGAGATTTATGATGATGTGGAAATAATTGCTAAGTAATGGACTAAATAAATAATTATATGTGAATAGGAATGTATGGTATATGGCATGTATGGTAAATAGAAATGTATGTATGTGATGTAATTTGGTAGATAAAATAGAAATGGTAATGTGATGTAGATGAGTTAAGGGAATAAACAAATGATGCGTTGATAAATGTGTAATGAGAAGATGTAATATAATGTTCATAATTGTGTGTGATTAAGATGAATGGGGGAAAGAAGAGGGATTTCCCCAGAAGAATGATGTTCATTTATAAATTCCCCTCAACAAGAAAGAACGAACCATAAAACAAGAGTACGTCATCAGAAAATGGGTTTTTCATGTTCAAGGAGTGGCTAGAAAAGATATATCATGAAGCACAAAGATGCCAGTAAGTGGAATGGGAAGTTTGTTGATGTATTATGATTCCTCAACAATCAAGTGTGAATTATAGCATGAGAGTGTGTCATCATAGGGTAATGAAATGAAAATGGATGTCATCTACCAGAGATGAAGAAGCATGTAAGGCATGGAAGGAGCATGTGAAGTAAGAATGGTGTGGGGATAAGTGCCAAATTGATGTCGAGGAAAGCCTAATAATAGGAGGTGTGGTGATAGGAAGTGTGGAAGCAAGAGGCTTAGGAAGCCAATGAGGTACTGCAGCAATGTGTGAGAATGAGAGGATGTGACTATAGGTGGATTAGCTAGAGGATGCAAATGGATAATGACCTTAGGAGGTGGGTGGATGACAACCTTAGATGGAGGTGAAGGAGACAAGTGAACAATGGTGGAAGCTCGCTTATGAGGGATAGGAGAGAGAGAGTGTTCATGGATAGAGAGAAAAAAAGAAACAACACCTTTGTCTTCTAATTGTTGTAGCGATCATGGAGAGCATAATATTCATTATCACGGTGGCCATTGATGTGGTGGAAATTACAGAAAGGGTGGTCATGCTGGTGGTACAAGTGGTGAGGTGGATGATGTTGGTTAGAAGGTAGATGGATGATCCACTTATCAAGTAAGGTTTATAGACATCATGTGGTTTAGCATTATGTGAGAAGTGCAATGGTTCACGAGTGGGAGATGAAGAAGACTTAGGTGAATGCCAACACGGTGGAGGGAAGGAAGAGGATTACATGGAGGGGAGGAGGGGATCAATGGAGGGTCAATAGATGGAGGGGAAGAATTAGTAGGCATATGAGGAATAGAAGAAGTGGAAGAAGGTGTTAAGACATTATCCGTAATGAGGTCCTTTTCTAGATCAATAACTTTATAACACAAAAGAGTAAATGATTTACATGTATCATATAATAACTTTTCCTTTAAGGGAGGAATTAAGCCATGACAAAAAAATTAATTGCATTTTTAAATCAATAGGATGAAATAATAACTAATGCATGCAAGAATTGAAGGTAAAATGTAATCTAAAATTGGTTCATTCTTTCCTTGATGCAAAGAAGGAAAGCATTCATATGTAACTTTAGGACCATTGTTAGAAATAAATCATCTAAGAAAAACATCCTCCATATCATAATAAGTACTAATGGATCCATAAGGAAAATGAGTATACCATTGGAGAGCATGATCAACAAGGCTATGAAAAATGCTTTGAGTAACAAATGATCATTGGAATGAGCAGCCATGGCTAAACAATAATGTTTGAGATGTAAATAAGGTTTCATGGTACCATCAAAAAAATATGAATTAGGCATGATGAAGTCCTTGGGGAAAATGGAATTATGAATCTTTTAGGAATGGGATTTCCATGTAGAGAATTATTATCAATGGAATCATAATAGGATTTACTTTCGAGGGTGAGGGTATGAACTTGAGATTACAAAGTACCAACAACATGCATGAGGGATATGATATCATGTGAAGGAATGGTTGGAGAAGTGAGAGGCACATTTAGGGGTTGGATCTTGCCATTGTGAGTGATCATGGGAACTTGAGAAGGAGGAGTGGATGTGGAAGGAGGAGAAGGAGGTGGAAGAGGAGGAGAGGAACATGGAGGCTCTACGGGAATGCTAGATGTAGGCTCAAGAGACACAATAAGAGGTGCACTAGTGGTAGGAGTAGAATCATCATGGGAAACATTGGAAACAAATTTAGAAGTAGAAGAAATAGGAGTGGTAAATTCACATTCAACAGTCATAAGAGAAGTAACATCATCACTAACATGTTCATGATCAAAAGCATAATCAACATCACTATCAGACATATTTTCACAAGAAGTATTTCATCAATATTATCATCAACATACAAGGAAGTTGTAGGGGTACTAACATCATATTTATCATTACAATCATTGGAAATAATTTCAAAAGTAGGAAGAGTAGAGATATATAGCTTTACATTCATCTTGACTACTAATAGAAGCATCATCATTCACATTTACATTGTCATCATTAGAAGTAGAATTATTAACATCCATATTGTCACAAGCAAGAACCTCATCATGCAAAGAATCTATATGAATTATATCATTTCTATAAGAGAAGGAGAGGAAGATGGAGCAACATTGGTGGCTACGGGAGGTGAGGGAACATATGCAAAATGTAAATATGTAAATATCGGGGTGTCGAGGCCATTATGAAGGGTTTTTGAAGTTACAAAGCTTTTGGAGGACGGTGGCATCATATTGAGGATTGTGGAAAGAGATCACGAAATTTAGATTTCGCAAAGGTATTGTCAAAAATAGGTTACATACATGTATAGTCCATATTATGCTTAGGAGATGAGGACCTCTTTTTAGCCATGAGGGTTTTTGGGATCCTAGGGCAAGGAGTTTGAATGAGGTAATTTCACCAAATTATTTAATAAAAATGGGATTAAATTTAATTTCAGAGTAACTAATATGATAAAATATAGTAAAATACAGATGTTAAGTACTCAAGTAATGTAAGACTATAAGCAAATAAAAGAGATAGGTGACTTAGTTGATTCCTATTTAATCTATAGGTATTCGAGACCGTATATGTGTATATGTTGGATCTAGCAAGAAATTATGCAACAAGATCTCGTTGGAGATTTTGGAACTCTACACTAAGGCTAGATAGGGGTACACGCAGAGGACAAAGGGGGCATTTGGGTAGTGGTATCTCTATTTTAGGTGTGGTGATCGTGTGCGAATGGTCGGATCTACTTTCTTCTGTATCGCTAGGGTTTTGTTGCTAATTCATGTTAGTCACTTGATATTCATTATTTGATCATCAAAGGTACCTATAACCTACAAAAAAACCTAGCTACCTACACAAGCTCACAAAAACATCAAATCTAAATAAAATATGTAAATATCGAAGTTGATCGACCCCAAAGTGGTCACCCGAAGAGTAAACTTATGATCGAGCGATGTAATACATTCTAGAATCCATGTAGTTATTTGTGCTTGTGTGTGAAATAGTGTCCTTAGGTTTCCCTTACTCCAATGACGCCAAGATAACAAAGTTGTAGATAGATTAGATGAAACTATGTGGTATGGAATTCAAAACTTCCCCTTTTATGCAAAGTGTATGCAACCCAAAAATGTAGTCCCTTTGATGGTAGTGATAGTATGTAGATGTAATTTCCTTTAGAATTTTCATCCCGAATAATAGTGTGTATGTTGTGTATATATATGAATCTCTTATTTGAATTTTGACATTATTGATATAAAAGGTCGATTATGAACACGAGTTAAGGATTAGAAAACTAAAAAGGTCGACCACAAATGTCAAAATTGATTTAATAAAAATATGATTAAACATATTTTAGAGTAACTGATATGATAAAATACAAGTAAAGATATAGATGCTAACCATGCAAGCAATGTAAAAATATAAGTAAATGGAAGAGATAAATGACTTTTTAAATTCCTGTGAAATCTAGAAATTATTTGAGCAGTGTAAAGTGTTGGACAAGATGCAAATAGCATCAGAACGGCTCCCTATGAATTCTGGAACTCCGAGAATGATGTCGAAGGGCTCCTAGTATAAGACAAAGGCATATGGGTGTTGGTGATCGATCCCGATCATTGGTGACTATGCAGAGACTCGGTATCTGCTTTCTTTTGTTTCACTAGGGTTTCACTGCTAATTCTGTTAGTCACCTAATATTCACTCTTTGATCACCGAAGGTACATGTAACCTAAAAACAAACCCTAGCTACCTACACAAGCTCACAAAACACATCAAATCTGAATGAAATATGCAAAATGTGAAGTCAAACTAACCCCGACGGTCACCCGAAGAGTGAACTTATGACCAAGCATTGCACTACATTCCAGAATCCATGTAGTTCTTTGTGCTTGTGTGTGAAATAATGTCCTTAGGTTTCCCTCGTGTCAATGACACCAAGATAATGGGTTGTAGCTAGATAAGATGTAAATGTGTGATATGGAATTCAACACTTCCCCTTCCTATGTAGTGTATACAACCAAAAATGTAGTCCCTTTGATGGTAGTGATAGTATGTAGATGTGATTGCCCCTTAGAATTGCCAACCAAAATAATAGAGTGTATGTTGTGTATATATATGGATCTCTTGTTTGAATTTTGACACTAGTGACACAAAAGGTTGAATATGAACACAAGATAAGGATTAGAAAACTATAAATACCAACCACAAAATGTCAAAATGTGTAAAAAGAACAAAGAGGATAGAAGCACTCGTAATGGACAAGAGCATCTGGGTGCTAGTGTCAAGGTGGGCGCTAGTGTCCTGGGATAAATGATGACATATGTGAAAAGACTAATAAATAAGGATCCATGTGACCTGACCAAAACAGGGTATAGAAATTACGAGATATGAGAAAGAAAGACAATAGAAACAATCAAAGCAAGTGGATGGACAAAGGATTATGTCACCAATGAATAATTTTCTTAATTAAGATCCATGCATATAACAACATACTTGATGACATAGTAAAATAATAGTATGTGTGTGATTTTGTGTGTGTACATTCCCCCTTTATGTCTTGAATGAAATTCAAGTAGTGTAAAGGAAGTAATGAACATACATGTATAGAGCTCGGAGAAGCCATGTTGCAAAGTGCGCATAGAATTTAGAAACTTGTAGCGTGTGATGAACCAAGGATCAATGCTTTGAACCATGTGGCATTAGTGGAGATAGAAATTTTTGTAAGGATCGCTTGGAGAAATAGTTGAAATTATTTTGGAGACTTTGGAGATTATGAATTTTTACCAAAGGAGATTGAAGAGGTAGGGAGTGATCAATTCCCAACCCAATTTGTTTAAAAATGGGAGGATTTGGGCATCTTACCACTAGATGAAGAGTGTTGGGGAGAGAGGTACAATTTTACTCTCCATTCATGATTATATCCCCAAAAGGTATAACTCATATAGACATGATAAAGACCAAATTTAGTTTCGATTGAAGAACCCATATAGGAGCAGTATAGGAAAGGAAATGACATCTCATTGCCCTCAATCTTATAGTGACGTGTGTTATGATTTGAATAGTGTTAGATGGATTTTAAGTTAGGTCATCTGGAAGTGATAGTAATGTAATGTGACTCCCAAGTTAGGTCATCTAGGAGAGATAGTAAATGTTCTTATTGTACCAATTGATTGATTTGATTTGAGTAATAGAAGATTATTTGAAATAATATGTATTTTAGAGATTACTCATGGAGAGGTTTTTATTTTCCCCTAGATTAGGTCATTTGGGGGAATATATTTGAAATAGTAGAAAGTATTGATTGTTGTATAGAATGATTGTACCTTTATTTGAATGAGATCGAGCAAGTTATAATATTAATATGTTAGGAGTGTTGATTGATTGTATTGTAACCTGAGAGGGATTATAATATGATCCCTATTGTAAAGCCCCCTTTCATCGAAAGGGTGAAATCCAAAGAAATGAGCACTGAGCCAAAAGCAATATGTATAAGATGTTGTAATAGTAAATGAGAAATAGTATGGGATAGTATTGCCAAAGTATGAGAAGATATTGATTGGTACATGTGCCAAAGGTGGATATGAAATATTGAAATTTATATGGTATACTGATAGAGGAAATTATGATCTGTATGGTGCAAATAGTGAGAAAATCGGAGTTATGAGGCTCAATATATGAGCGAAACTATGTAACATGTATTAGTTGTAAAAGTGGTTGCAAATAGTGACTAAAGTATATGGTAAATAGGAATTACTATATATAGTAATAGTGAAAAGGTGCATTGTAATTTCATTTCTACCGTGAGCGGTTGAAAGTTGGAGCTCTAAACCGTGAGGATGCCACATGTTAGGGCAGCGAGTTTGATGATATTTGAGAGGGTAACGATGGTCCTAGCTTCACGATGACCGAGGAGCTGGTAAGTGTGATTATTTTTGAAACTTTTTGACCAATATGTATGTTTTTAACATTTTTAGCAAAATTTGAATTTTTGGAATTTTGGGCATTTTCTGACCGAGACAGAGAGCAGACAGGAGGAGTTTTCTAACCCGGGTACACTAGCACCCACCCCCGGCGCTAATGACCTGATTCTGGCACCAATGATTTACTCTTGGGCGCTAGCATCCCAAAGTAGGGTTTTAACAAAGTGTTTTGTGGAATACGTGTATTTTGATTAATTTTGATGTTATGATGAGTGATTTTGTAGTATGTATAGTGTGCTAATGTAAGGATTTGGTTTTTTTGTGTTGTGCAAAGGGATATACACTCTAGGAGTTTTATGTGGGTCATCGATTGAGTACATTGCTTACTTTGGGGTTTTCAGATGCTGAGTGGGATCTATTAGACCGTGTCGGCATGTGACACATTGCTAGATTGGGGGAGATACCCCATAATATGCCTATGTTGAAAACTTTGTGCGAGCAATGGTGCTCGATACTTGTAAAATCTGGTTGTTGATAGGTGAGATGACGGTGACACTAGAGGATGTATATAGGATATTGTGGTTGCGTATAGTAGGAGAGAGAGTACATATCATGGCCGTATTAGATTCCCTTAGTCGATGAGGGTGACATGACATTATTTCACAAGGACGCGTGTAAAGGATGAGACCATTCTTAGTTTGGATGTTATTGTGATATCTGGGTTTCACAACTACGGAAATTTATCACGCTTGTAATATCTTTGTCGATAGCGGTGGAGGGTGGTGGAGTTAGAATATTGTATCGATACATGATATTTATCGTAACATTGAGCAACATGGTACTAGATATGCCCTGGACATAATGTGTATTGGCCCATTTATACAGGGACTTGTATAGGTTTACATAAGAGGATCATAGTGGTGGGCTAGGAGCTAATAATTTATTACATGTGTGGGTATATGAGCTTATTGTTATATTGAGGCCACTTAGTGGTCCACGGGATGATTGGGCTCGACCCAAGATATTCGCATACGAAGTGGGTTGGCACCCGTAGCAGAGGATGGGTATGACTACATATAGGTCGATGCTAAATCAAATGGGCCCTGGGGACATTATATGGAGACCGTATAGAGACTATGGAAAATGGGTAGAGGATGGTATGGATTTGCGGTGCATACGACACACACAAGTGGTTAGAGGATCATTTCCCAGGTGTGAGTGAGTTGGTCAAGGGTGAACAAGTATCGAGGTAGTTTGATATGGCCCAGATGTGCCCCCGAGCCATAGAGCTGCGAGATGAAGGTGGGAAAGTTCGGGCCCGATAGGATCACAACAAGTGCATCCATGTCCAAATGAGGTGGATGATGCGTGGTACACTCAAGTGTATAGCCAATGGTGGAAAATACACCGATGAGTGTTATTATTTCTCATAGTTGTGGATGTGGTCAATGGGTGACAATTAGAGGAGTAAAGGGACATACACCCGCCCCCAAGGTAGATGATGTAGTAATGATGAGAGCGGAGCGCAAGTATTATTTGCATGTGATTTGTTTATTATTGTTTAATTGTTATGATATGGGCATGTAAATATGTGTAATAACTAATGTTGTTTGTGGGATTGTAGGTGATGCTTATTGGTTGTTGATTGTAGATACTTACATACGCACATTGACATGGAACGTGCCCCTAGATGTGCTTATCGGAGGTGGTATGTTAGAGTTGGTTGATGTTATTATAGGTGAGCATGTACATTTATTTGAGTCATTGGCTATAGTAGCGGCCACCCGCACGATTTTATTGAGAGAGTGCGATGAGGCTTGCGTAGAGAGGCGAGTGAGAGAGAGAGGTTGTAGGAAGAGGAGGCCTAGCTTAGGATATATTTGCACGTTATGTGGAGTTACAAGGCCAACATGCGGAGCAAAAATGGAGCTTCTTGTATTATGGAGTCAGGTAGAGAGGTATAGAGGTTGAGATCAACGATGTAGAGTGGGCAAGTGAAGCCTCTAGTTGTAGAGCTCATGTGATAGTAGAGAGTGATAACGAGGATGAGAGATGATGTATTATATATGATATATTGATGCATGGGGCTAGCCCCAATAATTGTATTTTGAAACTTATGCTTTTGGATGATACATATATATGGTCATGTTTTGAGAGCATGTGTGTTATTGATTTACATTGTGGTTTGTGACATGTTGTATGCCTTGTTGAAATGGTTGGTATGATATATATTGTTGATTGTTGAAATTTACAATTATGTGGAAATAATAACCAAGTAATGGATTAGATAAAGAATGTGTGTGAATAGGAATGTATGGTATAACATGTAATAATTAGAAATGTATGTATGTGATGTAATGTGGTAGATAAATAAAAGTAGCAATAATGATGTGTTGATAATTGAATAATGATGAGATGTAAAATAATGGTCATAATAGCGTGTAATGAAAATGAAGGGGGAGGAAGAGTGATTTCCCCCCAGTGTGAGAATGAGGTTCATTTATAAATTCCCCCTCAACAATTAAGAATGAACCATAAAACAAGAGTGTGTCATCGGGAAATGGGTTTGTCACATGCAAAGAGTGGCTATAAAAGATATGTCATGAAGCACAAGAGCGGAAGTATGGAATGGGAGGTTCATTGATGTAATATTCCCTCAATAGTCAAGTGTGAACCATAGCACGAGAGTGTGTCATAGGGTAATGAAATGGAAAATGGATGTCATCTACTAGAGATGAAGAGGCCTGCAAGGCATAGAGGGAGCATGTGAAGTAGCAACGGTGTGAGGGTAAATGCCAAATTGGATGTCAAAGGGAATGGAGCCAAGAATAGAAGTTGTGGTAGGTAGGAAGTGCGGAAGAAAGGGGCTTAGGAATCTAATGAGGTACTACAACAATGTGTGAGGAATGAGAGGATGTGACTATAGGTGGATTAGCTGGAGGACGTGGATGGATAATGAGCTTAGGAGGTGGGAAGATGAAAACTTTAGATGGAGGTGAAGGATACAAGTGAATAATGGTAGAAGTTCACTTATGAGGGATATGAGAGAGAGATATGACTCATGAGAGTGAGAGTGGAAAACAATGACACCTTTGTCTTCTTACTATTGTAATTAATAACGGAGAGCATAACAATTCATTATCATGGTGGCCATTGATGTAGTGGAAATTATAGAAAGGGTGGTCACGCTGGTGCTGTAAGCGGTGAGGTGGATGATGTTGGTTAGAAGGTATACGGATGAGTCACTTATTAAGTAAGGATCAAAAAACATAATGGGGTTTAACATTATGTGTGAAGTGCAATGGGTCATAGGTAGGAGATGAAGAAGACTTAGGTGAATGTCAATGCAGTGGAGGATAAGGAAGACTCTTACATGGAGGCGAGAGATGAGGATCATACAGAGGATTAATAGATGAAATAGGGGAAGACTTAGTAGGCATAAGAGGAATAGAAGAAGTGGGAGAAGGTGTTAAGACATTATCCACAATAAGGTCCTTTTTTAGATTAATAACTTTATAGCAAAAAGAGTAAATGATTCACATGCATCATATAGTAAATTTTCCTTTAAGGGAGGAAATAAGCCATAACAAAAAATAAAATACATTTCTAAATCAACAAGATGAAATAATAACTAATGCATGCAAGAATTGAATGTTGGGAATTTGGGATCATGGAATAGTGTTATGATTCAATAACAAACCAAATCATGCAAATACTTGATCTATACAATTCCCAAAATCTACAGTAGTGGAAGTATAAACTATAATAATCCAAATCAAAACAAAGTATAAACACATAACACAACATGTACCGTGGTTCACCCAATGCATGCCATGTCCACCAAAGATAGAGATCTCATATATATAATACAAGAGGAGTACAAACCAACTCTTCCCACAAGAGTACAATGCATCTCTCCAAGAGTATCTCCTCTAACAAATCTCTAAACGGGTCTCCACAAGTGCACTACAACCGTGCCTCCAAAGCACCAGATCTCACATACCAGGAACTATTAGCATCTCCCACTATGTAACCAAGCTCTCTTGTGAATCTACAAACAAGACCTCTCACAAGGGTCTACCAATGTGCAACCATAACTCTGCACCAAGAAGTAAGTCTCTCCTCCATCTCTACATCTACCACTGTGAAAACAAGAAGACAACCTCCTCTACAATATCTGGATATTATCCCATACCCATAAGTTATCCTACTAGCTACAATACAAGATTCTTATGGACCAACAATACAACATGATTTCATGGATCTACAATACAAGATCTCACAACAACCTAGTGGATCTACAAGAAGAAACACTATGTGCTTTGCATACTATGCAAGCCATTACATTACATTGAGACTAAGACAATACAAAGGAAATATAGTAGAAGACATAACACTCTTCTCACCATTCAAATGTACTTGTTATTTCCTTTTGTCTAGCTTCTCTCCATTGAAGCTTTGTCTTCATGCAACCTTTTTCTTCTTTTTCTTCTTCTTCATCTTCAACCAATGATAATTAACATTCTTCCTTTATCCTTGTGTTCTAACCCTAGTTTTATAGCTTATATAAGCTTATACAAGTTTAGGCACCTTTTCATGCAATTACAACCTTTAGATCAACTTTACAATCAACTCTGTTAGATCAAATCCAAATACTCCTAAAAAAACATAAATGCACAGTAACCTGGTGTCGGTTCCTATTTGCTAAATGCCATTTCACCAAAGTGTTGGTTCTTTGACCGTGTCAATTCCTCGTCTGATGTCGGTTACTCCCATGTGATCGATGTTGATTACCGTGTGTAAACCAAGAAACCTCAAATGCATGCCTTTGTGAAGCGATCTCACTCGAAAACCCGAAAATCTCCCACTTGGAGATAAATTGTTGAACTTGTACGCTACCTATACCCGTACATCACCGTCCTCTACATACCATGAAGACCATCTATTCTTTACATCAAAAATTATCTCAAATTAAATCGAGAAGGTTAAACCATCTTCTAAAACCAAGAAGATAACAAACCCGTGACTTATCATATACCCGCATGAAGTTGCTTTATTGATCCGTGATACACGAGCTATCCATACATCAAGCTCTCATTGAATCATAACACCAAGCCTCTCATGTAGCTCATGTAGCCAAGCCACCATGACTAACACATTGTTCAAGAAACCTGATCCTCCAAACTAGACACTAAAACCATCCATGCCCTCTTCTACTGCAAAAAACCCAATACAAATTCACTATCACAGAGACCGACCACGATTAACTAACTGGTAACGATTCCTTTGTGACCAACGCCGGTTCACTGACCGACGTCAATGTTACTAGAACGATCACAATGCTAAAAATTGGCATAGTACACCAAACTAGGTGCCTACTATGACCAAAGCCGATAGCTGTGTTGAGCCAGTCATTTCAAGAAGCACCCAAATCTTGTACAAAAACTTAACAACAATAATACATGCAAATAAATTACACCAAGATGAAACACATCACCTTACCAACACCAAGACACTCACCCGCATCTTCAACTAAAGTACTTTCCTCTCTGATGGAAGCCCCGTCTTCATTCTATGTTATTATATTTTGCCTCTCTAGTGAAGCCCATGCATCTAACTGCACCAAGGATGCATAACTGCTCCTTTATCTCATACTCGATCTGCAATCCCAAACCATGCATGTGCAACCAAAATATACAAGCATTGCAATACCAAGATAACAAAACCATACCTCTATACTCTAGATCTCGTAATCTGACCAACATGCATGTGCCTCCAAGAACCAAGGACACCTCAACAAACAAGACACATTCACTGCATCTTCTCAATTTCTTCAAATATGTGATTTTATATTTAAACAAAGTCATCGCAAGTCGTTGACACTAGTTTCTAACTAACCGACCACTATCACCCTCTAATCAACCATGGTCACCTTGTTATTACATCGGTTAAGGAAGTACCAACACCGATCTTTTCTAGCAACCTTACATTTCCAGCTCCCACTTGATATTAAATCTCTTCCTATGATTTACACATCAGAAAAACAAACCTTGCTCTCATACATTTATCGGTAATACCACTAACAAAACTCTAAATAAAATCCTTTCTTTAACAACTAAAGCCATCGCTTTGATACCATATTGATGGGAATTCACGATCGAGAATAGTGTTATGATTCAATAACAAACCAAATCATGCAAATACTGATTTATACAATTCCCTAAAATCTACAGCAATGGAAGTATAAACTAGAATAATCAAAATCAAAACAAAGTACACACACATAACACAACATGTACCGTGGTTCACCCAATGCGGGATACGTCCACCAAATATAGAGATCTCATATATATAATACAACAAAAGTACAAACCAACTCTTCCCACAAGAGTATAATGAATATCTCTCCAAGAGTATCTCCTCTAACATATATCTAAATAGATCTCCATGAGTGCACTATACAGTGCCTCTAAACCACCAGATCTCACATACCAAGAATTACCGCATCTCCCACCGTGTGTAACCAAGCTCTCCCGTGAATCAGAAACAAGACCTCTCATAAGGGTCTACCAATGTGCAACTATAACCCCCACCAAGAAGTAAGTCTCTCATCCATATCTGCATTTTTCACCGTGCAAACAAGAAGACAACCTCCTCTACAATATCTGGATACTATCTTGTACCCATAAGCTATCCTACTAGCTACAATACAAGATTCCTCTGGACCAACAATACAACATGATCTCATGGATCTACAATACAAGATATCACAACTACCCATGGATCTACAAGAAGAAACATTATGTGCTTTGCATACTATGTAAGCCATTACATTACATTGAGACTAAGACAATACAAAGGAAATACAATAGAAGACATAACACTCTTCTCACCATTCAGATGTACCTGTTATTTCCTTATGTCTAACTTCTCTCCATTGAATCTTTGTCTTCATGTAACCATTTTCTTCTTTTTCTTCTTCTTCATCTTCAACCAAGGAGAATTAACATTCTTCCTCTATCCTTATGTTCTAACCCTAGTTTTCTAGCTTATATAAGCTTATACAAACTCAGGGCACCTTTGCATGCAATTACAACCTTTAGATCACCTTTACAATAAATCGTCAGATCAAATCCCGTGTCTAAAATAAAAACATAAACACACAGTAACCGGTGCCTGCCTCGGTCCTGTCCTGCTTCTTGATTGCTTGACCGATGCGGGTTACTCCCAAGTGAATGATGTCGGTTCCTCGACCGACATCGACCTTGGTCGTGTAAACCTCAGTAAACCTCAAATGCATGCTTTTGTGAAGCAATTCAGCTCCACAACCTACCATTGAAGCGTAAAATGTAATCTAAAATTGGTTCATTCTTTCCTTGATGCAAAGAAGGCAAGTGTTCATATCCGACTTTAGGACCATTGTTAGAAATAAACCGTCTAAGAAAAACATCGCTTCATATCATAATAGTACTAATGGATCCATAAGGAAAATGAGTATACCATTGGAGAGCATGATCAACAAGGCTATGACTAAATGATTTGAGTAATAATCGATCATTGGAATAAGCGAGATGTTGATAAACGTTAATGTTTGATATGTAATTAAGGATTATGATCTATCAAAATGAGGCATGATGAAGTCTTTTGGGAAAGTTGAATTGTGAATCTTTTTAGGAATAGGATTTTCCTACATAGAATTATTGTCAATGGAAGCATAATAGGATTTACTTTCGAGGGTGAGTGTATGAACTTGTGATTACAAAGTGCCAACAACATGCATCGGAGAGAATATGATGCAAAGGAATAGTTGGTGAAGTGAGAGGCATATTTAGGGGTTGGAGCTTTCCATTGTGAGTGATAATGGGAACTTGAGGAGTGGATGTTGAGGGAAGACAAGGGGGTGGAAGAGGAGGAGAAGAACATGGAGGATCTACGGGAATGCTAGATGTAGGCTCAAGAGACACAATAAGAGGTGCACTAGTGGTAGGAGTAGAATCATCATGGGAAACATTGGAAACAACTTCAGAAGTAGAAGAAATAGGAGTGGTAAATTCACATTCAACAATGGTAAGAAAATTAACATCATCAATAACATGTTCATGATTAGAAGCATAATCACCATCACTATCAGACATATTTTCACAAGCAAGTATTTCATCAAGATTATCATCAGCATATAAGGAAGTTGTAGGGGTACTAGCATCAAATTTATCATTGCAATCATTAGAAATAATTTCAGAAGTAGGAAGAGTAGGAGATATAGATTTACATTCATCTTGACTATTAATAGAAGAATTAACATTCACATTTACATTATCATCATTAGAAGTAGAATTATAAGCATCCATATTATCACAAACAAGAACCTCATCATGCACATAATCTATATGAATTATATCATTAGCTATAAGATAAGGAGAGGAAGATGGAGCAACATTGGTGGCTATGGGAGGTGAGGGAGAACATGATGAAAAACTTTGGTTAGGGGAGACTATGTAAATATCAGGGGTGTCGAGGCCAATAGGAAGGGTATTTTAGAAGGCAAGGAGTTTTTGGAGGACTATGGGATCACATTGAGGATTGTGATAGAGATCACAAAATTCAGATTCTGCAGAAGTATTGTCAAAAATAGGTTACAGGCATGTATCGACCATATTATGCTTGGGAGATGAGGACCTCTTCTTGCCATGAGGGTTTTGGGATCCTAGGGTAAGAAGTTTGAAGAAGAGCAGTTCACCAAATGATTTAATAAAAATATGATTAAATATAATTTCAAAGTAACTAATATGATAAAATACAGTAAAGATACAGATGTTAAGCACTCAAGCAATGCAAAACTATAAGTAAATGGGAGAGATAAATGACTTAGTTGATTCTATGTAATATGAAAATGATCTTAATAAATGTAAAGTGTTGGACATGATGCAGAAAATATTCTAACTACTCCCTGTGAATTCTAGAACCTGAGAATTATGTCAGACAAGGGCACCTAATATAGGACAGAGGCACCTTAGGCGCGCCGTGAGTCGATCACGGGCATTGGAGACTCGGGATATGTTTTCTTACGTGTCACACTGGGTTTTGCTGCTAATTCCCGTTAGTCATTTGATATTCACTCTTTGATCATCAAAGGTATGTAACCTTTAAAACAAACCCTAGCTACTTGCGCAAGCTTACAAAAACATCAAATATAAATGAAATATGTAAAATGTGAAGTCGAACTAACCCCAATGGTCACCCGAAGAGTGAAATTATGACCGAGTGTTACCTACATTCCAAACTCTATGTAGTTCTTTGTGTTTTTGTGTGAAACGGTGTCCTTAGGTTGCCCTCATGCCAACGACACCAAGATAATGTGTTGTAGCTAGATAAGATGTAAATGCTTTATATAGAATTCAACACTTCCCCTTCTTATGCAATGTATGCAACCCAAAAATGTAGTCCCTTTGATGGTAGTGATAGTATGTAGATGTGTTTTCCCCTTAGAATTGAGTGTATGTTGTGTATATATATGGATCTTTTGTTTGAATTTTGACATTAGTGACACAAAAGGATGACTATGAACACAAGATAAGGATAGAAAACTAGAAAGGCTGACCACAAATGTCAAAATGTGTAAAAAGAACAAAGAGGATAGAAGTTCCCATAATGGACAAGAGTGTTTGGGTGCTATTGTTTAGAGTGGGCTCTGTATCCTGGATAAATGACAACATATGTGAAAAGAAAAATAGACAGGGATCCATGTGACTGACCAAAACTAGGTACAAAAATGACAGATGTGAGAGAGAAAGACAATAAAAACAATCAAAATAAGTGGATGGACAAAGGATTGTGTCACCAATGAATACTTTTCTTACTTAAGATCCATGCATATAACAACATACTTGACGACATAGTAAAATAATAGGTGATTTTTGTGTTTACAAAAATGTGTAAAAAGAACAAAGAGGACAGAAGCATCGAGAATGGCCACAAACGCACGGCACTAGTGTTCGAGTGGGTTTTTGTCTTACTGTGAAAAGACCGGCATGACGAGGATCCCCGTGACTCACTGAAATGGGTACAAAAATGATAGATGTGAGAGAAAAACACAATAGAAATAATCAAAGCAAGTAGATGGACAAAGGATGCGTCACAAGTGAATACTTTTCTTACTTAAGATCCATGCATATAAACAACATACTGACGACATAGTAAAATAGTAATATGTGTGTGATTTTGTGTCTATAAATGGTACACAAATAAATTAGAATAAACAAGAGATAAGAAATAGGTTCATAATAAAAATTGGGCCAAAATCAGTCACGAAGGACTAAACGTCCAACACAAATAGGAGTGGTGAGTGCTAGTGTCCCACTTGGGTGGTTTTATCATGGGGAAAAACACAAATATTATATGATCAATAAGTTTCCAGTGATATTCTTTTCCAATTTCCAGTAGTAGATACTTATTTTAAAGTTACTATCAAGAACAAAATCAATGGCAAGTTACATACTTTGGGCAAGGGAAATAATTACTCTATTTTCTTAGGATCATTTGTGACCAATTTCTATTGGGTTTGTGACCATCTGCAATGACACTTATCTAGGGGAAGCATTAAAGGTTGGAGGAAAATCCTATAGCTCTCCCAATACTCTTCCCTTGGTGACAAGATGCCTAAGTCATCAGTTTAGTTGTAGGATGCTCAAATCCTCGGTTTGGCAACACGCCGCCTAAATCCTTAGTACCATTCCAACCATCTCCATGACAAAAACATATAAGAACAATGTTATCTCTTTTCTCACAAGATACAAGTGTACTTTATCCTTAATTCACTTGTCTTTCAATAAGCATCTCTATTTTCACATTTAGTAATTTAAAGTTCAATTTCATTTATCATGATAATTAAGTACACTTATCTTCTTTTATAGGTTCGACCTTACTCTAACGAAAGGAAACAAAAAAATGGAACAAGGAACAATCTCAAGCACAAGACGCTCTGATGAATAAAATATCCAAGGAACAAATGTAAGCATAATTTATACTACTTAACACAAGGTCACCCCTAAGATACTTATCCTCTTCTATATTCCATGATACACATTCTATAATCTCCATTCGACACAATATCAAGCACAATCCTCATTCAAAACACTATCGGTTACAACTCCCTTCAACTCTCCACAAGGTACAATCTTCTTATCTACTTTATGCTACCAAATATTCATTCACCAACATAAAGTGGGGGAAAATGTAGTCACAAAATCATGCACATTTTATTTACATCACGCCTCTAAGTATGTTATTATATGCATGATTCCTAAACAAGAAAACTAGACATTAACAACACTTGTTTTTCTTTTACATTGCTTTATCCCTTTTGATACTCTTGACATTTGCTTTTCTCAAATGGTCACTTTACTTTTGGACATTGGACAACATATGACCCAACTATGTATTTCATGTTTTATCCTTTGAGCATCTCATAAACTACCACCCATCGGGGACATGAGTGCACGAGCGCTATTGTCCCCTTTAGGTGCTCATGTCCATTTCCCTCTCTTTTCAAGTTTGAAATGCCACATCATTCGATATCTTTTCTAAAGTCTCTTTTATCACTTTG
Organism: Taxus wallichiana var. yunnanensis; assembly: GCA_018340775.1. Classification (NCBI taxonomy): domain Eukaryota; kingdom Viridiplantae; phylum Streptophyta; class Pinopsida; order Cupressales; family Taxaceae; genus Taxus; species Taxus wallichiana. The sequence goes on from CM031234.1 coordinate 85,006,814, forward strand.
GGATGGCCTTTTTGGTTGTTAATGAAGAAATTCAAACAAGGGAATCATATATATACATGAATTACTCACTATTATTAGGGCAAGATGGCAATCTGGTTTATCACTTACTATATACTACTCAGGCAAAGAAAAACACTCCAGGAATGCATTTAGGTTGCATTATTCACTACATAGGAGGGGCTATTTTTGAATTTCATCTCACACATCTATCTTGGAGGAAAAATAGTTATAGCCCACTATCTTGGTGCAACTAACACAAGGGTAACCTAGCTTCAAGGGACACAATTCAATCACACACACATTAGAATTGCATAAAGTCTGAAATGTAGTGCAACGTTTAGTGACAATCACATTGGGGTGACCGTCCAGGTTAATCCAACTCAAGCATATACATTATTTATTCCATATAATATTTTTTGAGCCTTGTGCAAGTAGCTAGGTTTCTTTTACAAAGAACAAGTGTGACACAAGAATCCCACAATGAAGTGGATGCGATAAACATCAAAAGGATAAAGTTAAGTTCAAACCCTAAAAATAACAAAATCAAAGCACCTACTGGGCACTAACACTGGATCGAGACACTAGCACGACCAAGGGCGGTCATGTCCCCATTTGGGTGGTTCCATCCAAAGAGGTTCCACATCCCATTTTGTCATACAGAGCATACAAAAATCAAATCCAACATTCTCAGCAAATTTTCTAGCCCATAATCATTCCAAATATCCCGATACAAGTAAATTCACTCGTATCTGTTATCTTGCACACTTAATTGTAATTTGCATGTTATATCTTTCTTGTTACTATTATTGATTTGAGTTGAGTCCTTTGATTAAGATTTAAATTTCTTTAAATTAGTTTGGAAAGGAATATTTTTTCCCCTTCGAGGTTTTGGTGTTTGAATTATTTGGTGGTTTACAAATGCATTGTTTTCTTTGGTATTTTTATTCATCCACCCCTTGGGGGTATGGATTTTACAAATGCATGGGAATAGGTGTCCCCTAGAATGTTGGCTAAGTAAAAAAGGCACGTATGTGTGTAGGTCCTAGTTGAAGAGAGGCATGCAAGGACAAAGCGCGGTGGGGTTTAAGAAAAAGGTTTAAGGAAGCTCGTGGCGCACGCAGCGTGCCCAGACAAAACCAAGGGTTCAGAACTTAGCCAAATTGGGCATTTGGGATAGAACACATGAAAAGCATGACCTGATTGAAGGTGCACTGAGTTACAAAGGTTGTTTAGTAAAAGAGAGGTGTGCAACAAAGCATCAAGCAGCGCGCAACGAGTTTAAGAAAAAAAGGTTTAAGGAAGAAGGAGCATGCCTGGGCATTTGGGACAAATAACACATGTAGAAGCTTCTAGAATGCACATCATGGTGAAAAGTGGAAAGCTCAAGCCTGGGAGAGCATGCTCGCATGGAGGACCACATTCAAACACTTGGCATCGGATCTGAGGGCACATTGGAGGATGAGTTGGTAGTCCATAAAGGCTATAAATACAAGCACCTACAGAGTAAACAAGAGAGAACAAAAAGAGGGCGGAGCTCTGCAGAAATACTGCAAGAACTTTGTTAGTGGATAATGGTATTTGGGAAAGAATGTATAATGGGTATGGGGATTGAAATTTTTCTTTTGATATCCTAGCTACATTAGTCCAGTTATAATGCATGATTGCGGTCTGCTTCTCTATGACATTCTATAATGGCTCCATGGATGTAATGAGGTTACCATTTATATGAATATGAATATCAATGATTATGATGCATACGTATTTCTCATAGGTTCTCTTTCATTTATGTTTATGCTAAGTATGGATGCTTGTATACTTCTTTATGTTATGGTACAAGTTATATAATTTAAGTACTTTCATCTGTAATGACTACAAGGATCTAGAGGCCGTTCTGAGCTCTATGGTTCTTGAATGTCTTAACTCCATTTAAATCTCTTAAGCACAAATCATAGATGATGATATTTCCCACTAAACTCACATAAAAGAGAGACTCGACACCCATGCGTGCCTCGGTGAGTGCCCAACATCCGTTGGGTGATAGGCCGACGCGTGCATGGGGTACCTTTCTTTTGTGATAAGGGTAAAAATGACTACATCTTGGTTCCATTTCCGGGACCTCTTTTCAAAGTTGTAGTGGGAAATAACATACAACATGATCTGTGTAGTGAGTAATGATAGAATGGTTAACTTTGGAAAGTGTTGAATCATGGTTCAAGAGCACGGAGGATGAATTTTCTCGAGATTCAACACTGGACCTGAGTTTGATGCACGTAAATGGGTAGAAGAGAACCTCTACCATGATTTATATGAAACATTTTTCTGTTGTTTCCCAGTAGAGCTATATGAATGGCTCTCAACATATGCATCTAGATCAAGTTGGCATTATGGATCACACGTGTGGACCCAAGAAGATTACCAAAGGCTGCAGGATGTAGATCTGACATGGACCCGTGTTGTGGATCATTGGTGGAAAGGAGTACTGGCTAGCTACACTCTGGAGTACGCCATTTCCACATATTCTTGTCTAGAGGTTGTTGAGTTTGAGTTTCTGGGAGCCTAGAGGATCATTTCTACATGTTATCCCTCTGGCAATGAAGATCCTGGTTGTTACTTTGGGTTTAGAGGCATTTCTAATGGCCGGCTAGACCATTATGAGCATTGGGCGAGGGAGCTAGGGTGGAGGAAGATGGCAGATATTATGACAAAGAAGGAAAGGGAGGAGAGACGGCTCAAGTATAGTGAAGTGCGTGAAAGGGAGATTACTAGATGATGCGAGGCTGCAAGTGTGATGGATCTATGAGGTAGATGTTGCGGGAAGGAGTCGAGGTTCACGTAGAGGATGTGGAACCTAGCATTCTATGCTACCCCATCTTGCAAGTGCGTAAGAGAGACCCCTTCGGCTTCTGGTGAGATTTTGTCAATGGAGAAAGAAGAGTCGTTGGCACGTATCTGAACCCACCCAGTGACCAAACCCTGGCGCTTGGTTTTCCAGAACCAGGAAGGAGTATCATTGACCCAGTTGATATCAATGGAAGTGACAGATCTATGCCTAAGAGGTATAATTTTTTAGTTCCCACTTCTATGGCTACACATATTCCAGTATTCAGAGGAGTCTTTGGACAAGGAGCCAAGTATACAAGCCTTCGGTCTCATGTCTGGGAGTGGCGCAGGGTACAATAGTGGTAGTGGGGCACTATCACAGATCGGCAATGCATAGTTCAGTGGAACCATGGGGACACTTAAGCGACTACTACAGGACCTAGTGGGTCAAGGGGCACAGGACCTAGTGGACCTAGTGGTTCCTAGGGGATCTAGTGGCTCGGCTCAGAGGCATAGGACTGGGACTAGGTGGATCCGGGGATGGAGGAAACACTGAGGAAACACTAGAGGGAACTAAGGCTCTGGCTCAGAGGACAAGGGCCCCAGCCACCCCCTCAAGTCTTCTTTGAGATGTCGTTACACTTTCCATATTACAGAGGTATTGAGGATGTTGTGGAACATGTTCACAAGTGTGAACTACTATGGCACATAAAGGGTATCACAACCCCAGAGCGGAAGGCTAGTCAATTTGCAACCACGTTGCAAGGGGTGCACATATACTGGTATAGGAAATATGACCCTCATCAAATAGTGGTGGATTATACTACTTTAAAGAACACATTCTTGGTAGAATTCCACATCCCTGAGTTTGAACAAAAGAGCATCAACACTTTGAAGGAGATTCAACAAGGAATGGCAAAGAGAGTGTGTGAGAGTATGATGCACGCTTTAAAACTCTCTTGTCTAAATTATCATATGATATTCACCCTTCACAACATGCTCAGTGGTTTGTTGGAGGATTGATCACACCTTTTAGAAGGGCTTTATCTCATAAAACTTTCATGACCCACGCGAAGCATTGAAAGCTTCTCTCGCGCGCCGAGGCTATCGTAGTATTGATACTGGTGGTGTTAGCCCATTCCTGGAGGCTCAAATTGCTGCTATGGCTAAGTAGTGGAAAATTTGTCTCGCAAACTCAGCCCATGAGACTCACAATGGTTTATGGTGCACAAATTGTGAAGTAGAGGGGCATGTCAAGGATAATTTCCCTCAGAGGACGGTACACGCGTGACAATAGATTATGAAATTTATCATGGGGACCATGATGCAAGTAGATGCCCCTTGTTACAACATGTAATCCAAAAGAATGTGTCTTGCTACTATAAGATTTACACCTCTACAACCCATGATACTAAGGACTGTAGGCTCATTGATCGATCCATGAGGCCATTGATCATGGGGTGCACCAGACCAGCATTGTCAATAGTTCCAAGGGTGATGATCACCATTATAAGGAGCACGCAGATGGAGGCACACGTGGAAGGGGTTTTCGAGGAGGATTTTGTTGTCATGGTAACCATGGGGAGGAAGGACTGAGTTCCCATGGAACCTATTTCAATTGTGGGTCTACAGAGCATTACAAACGAGAGTGCCTGACCTATTGCAGTGCTCATGGTGTGAAAAGAAGCACAAGTATGAGGAGTGCCTGAGTTGTTTGAGCACATGAATCAATAGCACCAGAAAGACAAGGGCACTACAATGGTCAACATTAAAAAGGTAGACACACAGTGGATGCCACGGGTAACACGGATGTAGGTTTGGAGCCAATTTTGGTAATAACAAGAGCAAAATCCACGCATGCAAAATAGATACCAAGGCAGAAGAACCTAGTTTTGAGGGAGGAAGTAGTTCATGGAAAGTACCTAGACCCTGCATGCATCAAAAGGAGGTATATCAAGACACCATGGATGTCATTCAGAGTTTACAAGGGAGATCCAATGTCTAAAGGAGCAGTCCAGGAGGGAGGAACAAGGAAGGAGAGTCGAGGCACCAAGGGATGACTGGATGATGAGGTCAAGGAAGTATGTAAAATGCTAAGGCAAGAGAATATTATTCCCTTGCTAGGATCATGGTTGAGAGAGAAGGTACCATGCACCGGAGGAGAGCACGAGAGGTAGGTCTTGCACGTAAACCTTCCCCCTCACAACCTTGACTATGACAAGGAGATCACATTGAATGTAGTTGTAGATGGATGGCTCCTTAGTAATATCCTCATTGACACATGCGTGGAGGTCAATGTTCTAACTCTGGATGCATGGCATCAGATGGGAAGACTCGCATTACAACCATCTTCAAATGTGTTGTATATGGAAAACAAGACTAAGGCAATGCCCATCGGTGTCTTAAAGGATGCAACTATCACTATCCAGGGAGCTAAGTTTACTGGGACTTCGAAGTCTTGGCACTCGCCGAGGTAGACAATTTTCCAACACTACTTGGGTGCCCATGGTGTTACAAGAACAATGTGGACCTTCGGTTTAACAAAGGGTACATCAATTTGAAAATAAGGAGGAGCGGGTCATTATACCCTTGGCTGATGGGAAGTCAACGCCCTATACTGAACCTCTGGGAGAAGAAGTTCTGGACAGGATATATATGTGCTCAATCAGGACCTAGAGATAATCCATCCTACCGATGGAGTTATCTAGTTTGAGGATGCTCAGTCAGTAAGTGACACCACTAGCCTAACATGTGATAATTGGGCGCATGGGACTTATGAATTGATCGATGGATAGTTCTAAGGATCGGTAACAAAAGTAACAAAGGCGCATGGTCCAAAGTGCCTAGAGGAAAAAAATTACCTAAGTATTCAGGAGGGGCCTTCCCTGAGATCATTTTATAGGAGATGGAAGCTCAATGGAAGGAGGAGAAGGAACAAAGAGGGATGCTAAGTTATGTCCTACTCAACAGCAAAGACACGCATGGTGGTGGGCTACACATCAGGAGAGCCTTTTGGAATGGCACGAGGTGAGAATTGCTCTCTCTCAATTTTCTAGAAGCAACATGCCCACCGTCATCAAGGACTACCATGGTAAGGAGCCCACCTCTTTCCATATCTAGGAGTGTGAGAGGATCTAGGAGAGAAGGCACGGAAGCTTTTCCACCATCCCTTGGGTACACAAGTTATATTCTACACTACAGGGTTACGCGTGCGCATGGTACATACACTCTAAGACACACCGCCAAACAGAAATTGGCAAGAGCTAGCAGCTGACCTCATTCAAACATTTGAATATCAAAGTACCAAGCCATCAATTGATAAGGCATTGTAAGTTGTTAAGCACCTTACCATGGGGATAGTGCCATGGCAGAAGATAGGTTGTTGGAACTGCTAGGTGAACTAGGTTTGGAGGTGCTTTTGAAGAAGAAGTAGAAGAAACATAAGAGTTACAACTTGAGCACGCGTGTTTGGAAAAAGAGAAAGGGAAGTTGGTGTATGTGATTGATGGGGAGGAAGCAGAAATCTTGGATGTTAGCCATTCTAGGGATGTGAGGTAGTGGATAGTGTTGATACTCATGCGCGTGCCTACCATGAGCCCTTAAAGACAAAGAAGGTTAACATCACTCGAAGAGAGAACCTAAGGAGGCTATCATTGGAGATTACTAGTCAGAGAAGGAAGTCTCTAAGGTCATAGATCTATTGCGCGAATTTGAGGATTTATTCCCACGTAGGTACCATGAGCTCAAAGGCGTCCACCATTCCTTGGGGGAGATGAGGATAAAGTTGAAGGACGGTGCGCACGCCTAGTCAGGAAGAGACCCTACCAATGAATCCCAATTTGTGCGTAAAGGTTAAGGAGGAGATAGAAAAATGATAGCTTCTGGGATCATTGAAGCAGTGGAAGAATCAGAATGGATAAGTCTGATGGTAATCAACATCAAGAAGGATGGGCGGATTAGGATCTACATGGATTATAGGGAGCTGAACGCAGTTTGTGTCATCAATCCTTTTCCAACCCCCTTCACTAAAGATATTTTGGAAGGAGTCACTAGGCAAAATCTATTCCTTTACTGGATGGATTTTCGGGGTACCACCAAGTCCGGATTGCAAAGGAAGACTAGGAGAAGACAACTTTCACCACTGAGTGGGGAATTTTGCATACACAATCATGCCCTTTGGTTTGAAGAATGTGCCTATTGTTTTTTCGCGCATAGTGGTGCAAGCGTTCCAAGACTTCATCCATAAGTTTCTTCAGGTCTATTTGGATGATTGGACAATGTATGGGCTAGTAAAAGACCATTGTGACAATTTGAGGTTAATGTTTGAGAGGTGTAGGTAGTTGAGGATATCCCTCAACATTAAGAAGTGTGTATTTTCTACACCCTTTGGGACTTTATTGGGGCACATCATATGCAAGGAGGGATTTCTAGTGGATCCTGCCAAGGTTGCAGTTATTGTGGGATTAGGGAACCTACTAGCCAAAGCATAGTGCGTGGATTTCTTGGGCATATGGGTTATTATAGAAAATTCATCAAGGGGTATGCCAAGATAGTCGCGCCTCTAGAAGAATTGCTCAGACATAAAAGTTCCTTCCATTGGGGAGAGGCACAGTAGAAGGTGTTTGACACATTAAAGGATAAGCTTGTCACCACACCTATATTACGTTTTCCCTCTTAGGACAAGCCCTTCCATGTCCATGTAGATGCCTCAGGAACCGCCATTGAGTAGTGCTTGCGCAGCCAAGTGAAGGAATTGTTGATCACCCTCTATGTTTCACAAGGAGAAAGTTGACACCAAAGAGAGAAGCAGATTACACAACCACAGAGCGCAAAGCATTGTCAATGATCTACACACTTTTCAAATTCAGCAAGATTCACTGGCAACACCCTTTGTATTTTACACCGACCACATGACATTAAAGTATTTGGTGAACAAGCCCGTTCTACAAAGGTGCATATGTCGATGGGTATTGTTGTTTCAAGAGTTTGAAGTTCATGGTAGTAGTGAAACCTGGGAAGAGTAATTGTGGGCCTGATCATCTGTCAAAAATTGATTTAGGGGAGGATGTGCAGAGTATTGAGGAGACAATGTCGATGCGTAAATCGTTTAGGTTATGACGCACGCCCTTGGATTTGGAGGAGATTGCAGTATTTTTAAAGGAAGGTGTAGCACTAGAAGGAATGAAGGCATTAGAGAAGAAGTAGCTCACCATACGCGTCACACCCTACATGTTGATTAGTGGAGACTTATACAAGTTGGGACGTGATGAAGTTTTGTGTAGGTGTGTATTAGAGCATGAGTACCTCACCATCATGGAGGAAGCACACAGGAAGTGCGGGTGGGCATTATGCAGGTGATGCCACCACGCACGTAAGATATTAATGGCAGGATTGTGGTGGGAAACCCTGTACAAGGATTGTAAAGACTATTGTAAAGCGTGTGACCATTGTCAGCGCATTGGCAAGCCAGAAAGAGAGATGAAATGCCTTTGCTCCCTACCTAGCGCAAACCTTTTGAGAAGTGGGCAATAGACTTTGTAGGCCCTATTACACTAGCGGCGTGTAGGACTGGGTCACGCTATGTCATCACTTACACAGACTATTTGACAAGGTGGGCAGAGGCAACTCCTACTAGAGATTTCATAACAGCAACCAAAACGACAAGATTTTTGTGGGAGAACATTATCACAAGGTATGGATGCCCTTTAAGTTTAACCAACGATAGGGGTACACATTTCTTAAATGAGACAGTGAGGATCATATTAGCAAAATTCATGGTAGCTCATCACAAGACTACCCCTTATCACCCACAAGCAAATGGGACTGTATAAACATTTAACAAAATACTAAGTCATACCCTGACCAAAATTTGTGATGTCGGAAGACAAGATTGGGATGACAAGGTATCAGCCGTATTATAGGCTTACAGACAACTTATAAAAGGCTGAACAAAGCCACACCATTTCAATTAGTGTTTGGCATGGAAGTCATTCTGCCAGTTGAATTCATGTTACCTTCTCTGCGAATAGCGCAGAGGGTTGGCTGATGAGCAAGTGCTTTGGAAGAGAGAATTGATGAGTTAATGAAGTTGGATGAGAGACGATCACTCGCCAGGTGGAGTCAAACAACAAAAAAAGCAAAGCAAAAAGCATGGCACGATCGCCACATCAAAAACAAGAAGTTTGAGGTTGGGAAGATGGTCTTACTATATGATTCTAAGTTTTTGTGCCATCTTAGGAAGTTGAAAGTCCATTGGTTAGGTCCCTACACAATCTCATACATCCTTGATTTGGGCGCGTGCCACTTACAAGCACTGGATGGAACGAAATTGCCTAGACACTTCAATGGGAGTAGTCTGAAGCCCTACTATAAATAAGTCTTCTAGGTGTTTGTAAATAAGGCAGCTTTGCCAGTTAGTTTAGAATTTTCCTTTATGCATTTCTTTTCTTGTGTTTCCCTTTTGCGTTGTTGTTTTGTTTTGCGCCTTGGCGCCGTAACCTTATTACTACTTTTTGAGAATTTTTGAGTGCGCAGAGGACCGCACATCGTTTTAGTGTGGGGTGGAGTAATGTGAAGGAGAGCATGGTTAAAATACCAAGGAAGTTTGTGGTGAAAAATCTAGTTGAATGGTCCTGTTGAAAGAGGTGCTTGGAAAGAAAATATGGAAAAAGGATGGTTGGTGCCAAGATAAAAGCTACTTTCGGATCCCACGCACAAAGAAGGGAAAAGTGCATGAGCAATGTGAGGTAGGCGAGAGTAAAAATCGACGAAGAAGTGCCTCGGCATTGTTTACGCGTGCGCAAGAGTCTCATGTCATGTTGGATTGGTTACACGCCAGAAGGTTGGAGGATTGTTCGCGCAGGTTTGGGCGCGTGAGGGAAAGTGCTGAAGTCAGGCTTTGTTTGAAAAATCCGCATTAAATGTTAAAAGTATGGTGGTAGGTGAAGTAGCACTTAATGCTTAAAAAGGAAAAACTATAAATAAAGGGGTCGGGGCACTTCATTATTCACTTTGCGTATAAAGAGAAAGAAGCATTTTTACACCTTTGCAAACTAGGGCTTCCAAAAAACTAATCATGTGAAGAAACATTTGGAGAAATTGAAGCGTGAGTAACTAGTTTGGATTTGCGAACCAGGAGGAAAGAATTTCACGGGCGTAGGAAAAGTGGGAGAAGGCGTCGTCTTGTGAAAGGAGTATCCTAGTTAGGGTTTGAAGAACTAGGGCACGGGGTTAAGGAACTTTCTTCACAAGTTCGAGATCTAAGGTTGGAGAGAGCGGAAGAATAGAGTAACACGGAGTGATTGAAGTAGACCTAGAGAATGGCACCCAAGAAACTAGTTAGCACACCCAAGAAGGGCAAGGGTAAGCAACAAAGAAACGGCAAAATGAGGAGTGGTATGCGAGAAATGCAGTACAGATGGAGTGTTGTTGGGGAAGGAGTGGGAGTCCCATCTGAGGAACATGTATGTGAATGACTACAATCATTGGATAAGCACAATCGAGAAGGAGAGGCGCTGGAGTTAGTGCGCCCAAGTGCTTTCCTTCGGATGTTTCGGCTTAGGAATAGAGTTACTTCTATCCTTTCATTCCTTTTAGAAAGCAGATGGAGGTTAGGGTTAGGAGGAATACTGTTGAATGTCGAGATGGTGTGCATGTAGAAAGATCGGGTTGAATGACTCCCTTTTGTCTTGGAAGGACTACCCGCAAATAAGAACACAAGACCACAATTGATTAAACAATAAATGAGGAAACTCGCTTGGGCCTGTGAAATATAAAACTTCCTTTCGAAGGTGGTCAGCCTCCGCTAATATGAATTAACACAAAAGACTCGCAAAATATCAATTAGATTACTTGGTCAAACTAGTAGGAGAAGGTCTGGTTTCTCGTTATAGTCGTGGTAACCGATACCGGCTTCTCGTAAATCGCCGGTTGGGTCTAGGACCCGTAGGTTGAACCGGGTAGGGGAAAGGCTGGTTTTCTCGTTTTGATCGTGAGGAACCGATGCCGTTATCGATATCGATAGCCGATGCCGGTACATCGATAACCGATACCGGTGGGTTCTAGGATCTTCTTAGTAGCTATGGTGTTTTGTAAGGCTGGTTTATGGATGATATTAGGAAATGGGATGATTAGAAGCAAAAGAATAATAAAGCTAGATGCAATGACACGTTGGGTAGTAGATTCAGAGACGGATTTAGGAGGACCGAAATTCACAGAGCATAAGAAATGTTATAACAGAGGACATGCAAGATGTGACTTACCGGTTTTGACAAAGATGCAAGTTGATCTCCTCTCAGAAACACTTCTGGTATTTCCACTGCTCTCGCTCGTCAAGTGAAGATCTCGACTCGCTCTCGCTCGCAATGCTCTCTCGCTGATCCAGTAATCCTTTCGACCGATCTCCAAAATGAAATTCCGATCCGTTGTTTTGGTTTGGGGAGCCCATTTACAGGGAACCGATGGCGGTTACATGTAACCGACGGCGGCCGAGTAGAACCGCATCGGTAAGGAAAAAGTAGGCTATTTTTAGTAAAATAGCCCACCTTCCCCGCTTTTCTCCCGAGAGATCAGCCATGGGCTTGGTCAAGTGGCTAGAAGGTCGGCTTTGGGGTGCGAGTAAGGAGGCATTAGTTATGGATGTGAGTCTGACCAAGTCATGGGTCTTAATTAGGTTAGTTTAGGTTAGGGCTAGGTCATGATGAGGTGGCAAAGTGAGGTGGCGGGTAAGGTGATGTGGATTTATCAATTATAAGGTAATTAATAAATAATTGTGTAAGGTTTAGGTGATGAGGTTAGATCATGAGATGAGATGCGGGTCACAAGGGGTCGTAAGACACAAATTTGGTGTCTACATTAGCCCCTTATCATGTCGTGGTAGCTTGTTTCAGTAAAGTCACACTGACAATAATATGAAGTGGTTACTCCCGTTAAGGATATAGGTAATCCCCCAAATCTATCACAGATTGAGTGAACGGGAAATCAGGATAGGGTCGATAAAGGGTAAATGGGGTAGAGGGGATGGTAAGATGGTGGGGTAGGTCCAAGGAAGCAGACGCATATCAAATGCAATAAGACGACTAGGGTACATGATTCGACGAGCAAACCAAACAAGCAGGCAGGGCAAAGGTCGATAGTTTATCCAAACAAGGGTGATATAATCCCGTATCCAAGGCATAGTGAAGTAGCCCTGTGGTATATAATGTAAGGTACAGAACGCTTAGGCATGTTCGGCAAGCACTCAAAGGTCGGTTTGGTTGAGATAAACGCCACGGTCTAGGTCCTGGGCAAAGTTGGTCGACGTATCAAGTCAAGGACCCTAATCATGCTAAAACACGAACAGTGAGCTCGATCAACAAAAACTACCTGATGGGTGGATAAAAGTGTATGGTGTTGATTTTGGGTAAGGGATGGAAGTGGTACGCCGTGGGTCGGGCCAAGTTGTTGGGTCATGCGCCTCGGGTCGGGCCAAGGGTAAAGGAGGCCTCGGGTGGGCGGGCCAAAGGCCTGGGGGCGAGGCCTGGGTCGGGCCAATCGGGGGCGAGGCCTCGGGTCGGGCCAAATGGGGGCGAGGCCTCGGGTCGGGCCAAATGGGTAGGGCGAGGCCTTGGTCGGGCCAAATAGGTAGGGCGAGGCCTCGGGTCGGGCCAAATGGTAGGTCGAGGCCTCTGGCCTCCTCGGGCCGGGCCAATAGGTAGGCGAGGCCTCCTTGAGGCCGGCCGGCCAGGCCTGGGGGCCTCGAGGGTGGGCGAGGCCTTAGGTCGGGCCGAAATGGTAGGCCGAGGCCTCGGGTCGGGCCGAATGGGTAGGCGAGGCCTTAGGGTCGGGCCGAATAGGTAGGCCGAGGCCTTAGGTCGGGCGGGTCGGGAGGCCTCCTTGGGTCGGGCCGAGGCGAGGCCTCGGGTCGGGCCGAATGGGGCGAGGCCTCGGTCGGGCCGAATGGTAGGCGAGGCCTTGGTCGGGCCGAATAGGTAGGCCGAGGCCTCGGGGTCGGGCCGAATGGGTAGGTCGAGGCCTTAGGTCGGGCCGAAGGTGGTTAGGCCTTAGGGTCGGCCGGCCGAATGGGTAGGCCGAGGCCTTAGGGTCGGGCCAATGGGTAGGCCGAGGCCTCGGGCCTCGGGCCAAAGGTGGGTAGGCGAGGCCTCGGGGTCGGGCCGAATAGGTAGGCGAGGCCTTAGGTCGGGCCGAATAGGTAGGCCGAGGCCTCGGGTCGGGCCGAATAGGGTAGGTCCGAGGCCTTAGGTCAGCCGACAAGTGAACAAATGGTGTGCAACAAAGGTGGATAGAGGCGATATTGGTGAAAAAGAGGCAAGGAGTAAATAAGGGCAAAGAATGGGGTGAAAGTTGGGTAGAGAACCGATGTCGATTCTCGCATGACCGATATCGGCAAGGACCGATACCGGTTCCTTAGGGCAAAATGAAACCGATATCGGTGAAAGGCGAAAAACCTATAAAAAGAAAAATACGGCTTGTCATTGTCACTTTTGTTATTTGCAAACCAAATCGACTTGTCTGACGTGGAGAGTTGAGATTAGAGGCTTGATTGAGTGAGGTGGAGCTATCAGACAAGGCGAGAGAGTCGAGAGGGGCCCGATTAAGGAGGAGGCAAGCAGCTGATCGGCCGGGACCCAAAGCAGATCGTGATCGGAGCCACGGCACAGCAGGAGGAGCCGGAGGGGCCGGACCACCGACCGCCACCACCCATCCCACCACGACGACGTGTCGTCGTCGGGTAGATTCAAACTCTTTAATTTGGTGATTTGGTCAGATTATGCTAAATTGGGGGTTTGGGTAGAATTAACCTTTTTTAGGAAATAATGAGAAAATGGAAATGATTTGAAAAAGGGAGAGGGTAGATAGGCTAGATAGGCTAAGGTGGGTAGGGGTAAGTTTTTAGGTATTTGGGTGGGTAGATGGGTAGAAATAGGTAAAAATGGGTTTTGGGGGCCGCGGGGTTCGGCTCCGGAGAAGACAAAGGACCGATGTCGGTCACTAAGCGACCGCATCGGCCGCAAAATTTTAGGGAAAGGGAGTGTTGGACCGGCGCTGGCCATGTATCGGCCGGCGGCTGGCTCAGGTGTGTTTTGTCAGGGGTCAGGTGTGGGTGGGTGGTGGTTTTGGGTTTTTGGGTTGGGGGGGTGGGGGGGGTTTGGGGTGGGTTTGTTGTGGGGTCAGTGGGTGGGGTGGGTGGGGGTCAGGGGGTGGAGAAGGGTTTGGTGTGGGGGGTGGGGGTGGGGGGAAGGGGGGTGTGGGTTTTGTTTTGGGTTGGGGGGGGTTGGGGGGGTTTGAAGGTGTCAGGGTTGGGTTGGGTTTGGGGGGGTGGGAGGGGTTTGGGGTGTTTTGGGTTTGGGTCAGGGGGTCAGGTTGGGTGTGGGTCAGGTTTTTGGGTTTGGGTCAGGTGGGAGGGGTCAGGGGGGGGGGTTTGGTCAGTGGGTTTTGTGTGGGGTTTGTCAGTGTGTGTTTTGTTTGGGTTTTGTTTTTTGTTGGTTTTGGGTGGGATGGTTTTGGGTTTTTAGGGTGGTAGGTCACAGAGGGGGTGGTAGAGAGTCGGGTATGGTCTGGGGATAAAAAGGGTGTTTAGATGATAAAGTAGATGTTGTAATAAAGAGTAGGTCTAAGGATGTGGGTTGGTTTTGCAGCACACGCGCCAGCTGACGATGCGGATAGATGCCCCCATGCTGGGCGGATGAGGCCACACGTATCTCGCGGCTCATCGGGCCATCATGCGCGAGGTGGGACTCTGGGAGTCCAGAGGCACAGAGCGATAGAGAGAGATCACACCTGATGGTCGCCCTCATCGAGAGATGGGATCCGGCGACCAATGTGTTCCATCTCCCGACCGGGAGATGACCGTCACATCGAGGATGTGTATCGCATCCTTCTGCTACCTATCGAGGGAGAGGCGCTTCCGTAGATTCAGAGACCGCCATGGACAAAGATACCGCAGTTTTTTGGGGATGCAAATGCGCCATCACCTACCATATACGCGAGTATCGGTACGGTGGTGACGTGTACCGTGCGATCATCGACACGAGACACGACCGGCCGTGGTTGATGATGGTCGGGATCACCCGCTTCGCCTCCCGACTCGTAGGGAGGCCGCTCTCACGAGCATTGATGGGGGTGCTGCTTGAGATGGTGGAGGAGCACACCAGTTACGCCCGGGCACCAAGATATCCGGTGCAATTGCAGACAGGAGCTATGGGGCTATCACCGAGGAGGCGATTCTGGTATTTGCTCTACATTTTTGTCAGATTGTTGGGCATACGAGCACATCGTATGTATCAAAGCCGTGAGGGTTACCCAAAGAGCCTGTGGCCACAGTCATATACCGATATGGCTTTCGTGAGGTGGTCGGGGGTCGTGGGCCACCACGAGCAAATGTCAGCAGGGCCGGGGATGTGGCATACTATGACATTTGCTGAGGGCCTTACAAAGAAGAGACATCAGATGGAGACCCTACAGAGGTCACCACCCCGGCAGAGGAGCCCGCTTACAGCCAAGCGCCTAATCCAAGACACATTCTCGGATAAAGCAGATTCGAGGCCGAGAGTACGAGCGATACCCCTGAGAGGGTACGCAGCAGATGGGGCCGCGACAGATGAGCCACCTCCCTTCCCCAAGACAGAGGGATGATGTAGAGGCCCCACCGCCCGCACCACACCTTTCGATCCGATTGGGTAGCTGAGAGGTCACAGTGAGGGTGTAGATGATGCCGGGTGCACGGAGCATACAGGTGTGGTGGGTCAAGGGGCAGAGAGCAGCCAGATAGTACACGCCGCACACCCTGCACTTGGCAGCAGCTTATAGGAGAGAGAGATCAGCTCAGGGGTCAAAGCAGCAGTTTACAGGGGCAGCTAGCTAGCACAGTACAGTACGTATAGGTGTCTTACAGGGCAAATTAGCCCAGCTCAGCACAGTGCACAGTGCAAAGACCACCACCAAAGACCACACCCACAAAAAGTGTGCAGTGCAGCAAGAAGACAGTACAGACCACCACCACCACACAGCACACCACCACCAAGAAAGACTAAAGACAAAGCTCGGGGGCATTGGTCAGAGGTGCTGTGGGACCAGCCTCACCTCGCAAAGGGCTCGAGAGCGCTATATGGAGGTTAGAGCAGAGGCCCGATATTATCGTGGATATTCTCGATGGTACCGAGTCGAGTATCGTGCTTATGCAAACAAGATAGGCGCGACCTCTCACACCCAGAGATCTCAGTGAGGCGCAGCCACACCGGCGTGTCCGTGACGGGCAGGAGGCGAGAGGCACCACAGTGACCAATGGGGAGAGGTGCCGAGGGCGGGGGGAGAGCCGAGAGATCCTGCACATGGTTGTTGTATTTTAGAGATGGGCACCGGTCTCGCGAACCGGTGTATTGACAGAGGCTCACGTGCCTATGTATTATTCATGTATTCATTCATTCATTTATCAGATACCGCCTCGAGCCGAGTAGGGGTCAGATAGTGGATACCGGTCTCATGAGCCGAGTATATATAGCTATTTTTGATACGAGGGACCGGCCCGCGAGCCGAGCCGAGATTTTTTTGACAGCTTATCATGCGCCTCGCGTGCCGCTTTGTCAGTATGATGAGATCACAGAGGCCCCATGTAGGGCACATTGTATTTTTGAAAACTTGTATATATATATATATATATATAGATGATGTTTTGATCCACATGCAAAGTTCAAAATGTGTTTAAATATTTGGTTAATGGTCGTAATATATAGAATGTGTGATGAGTTTAATCGACATGTCGATAGATGGATGATGCTTCGATGTTTTTGTTTTTTTGTACGTATATATGAATGTCATGTTATGTGATGAATCGCGGTGGTTTTGTGACATTGTGATATATGTAATCGATGAGTCGATCCAAATGATGTATAGATTGATAGTTTCTTGATATCCGTAGTCGATGGTTTGTGTATTTGTATAAAATAAATGATGTTAATGAAATTGTAATGCTATGTGTGGTGGATGAACAAATGTGGTAAATTGTGTTGTTTATGCAGAAAAGAGGCGGGCGCGACAAAAATTTAGGTGAGAAATGAAGAAAAGAACGCTCGTTGAGAAAAGATAGGTGTGTAACCGATATCGGTTAAGGAACCGATATCGAGAATTTAGATGACCGATATCGCTAAGTAAACCGATACCGTTATTTAGGTATGAGCTTTTCTAAAAATAGAAAAGCTAGGGTGGCAACTTAAGTTTTAATTTTAGAGCCACGCAAGAGGTTAAATACGCGAACGCGACGCTTTTGACGACGAGACAGTTTTGATGAGAGATTTGAAGAGACAGAAATTGATGAGAGATTTGAGTGATAAGGAGAAAAGAGACAAGGAAAGTGAATGTGATCTGAGATTCAAAAGGCGGAAAGACAAAGTTGAAAAGGGTGGTGATCATGGCAGAACGAGGAGAAGCATCCAGCAGGCAGGGACAAGAGGGAAGACAAGGGCCACCTCAAGCCGCCGCAACCCAAGAGGTATCACTTGTTTGTGATTTAACTACCGTGCATGTTTTGGGAATGAGCTAGAGGAGAATAGGTAGATATGAGAAAGACAACATGATAAATGGGGTATAGATGAGGTGAGTGTTATGGGGTAGGTAATCGGGGGTTTCGGTATGTCTCGTATATATATAAAAGGAATAAACGATCAATTTATCGTCGTAGGTGGTTGTTTTTAGGCAAGGTGTATGTAATCGATAAAGGACTGACCGGAAATGTTAGGGAGAACCGGTATCGGTTACATCGAACCGATACGGTTATGTATAACCGATACCGCATACATCGAGGAATTTCCGTAATGTTTGAAAACTCGTGGGGATTTGATTTATCAATGGTTGTTTGTTGTTTTGGTGTATGCAGCAGAGGCGGTGGTTGAGGATGAATGATAGTGTGCCAGCATTTCACGAATCCGAGCGGATGTAACACCAAATGAATGGACATTGATAAATCGCTTTGGGGTTAAGTGGAATCCGCTATTATTCACGAATCGCACGTAACCATGGTATGTTACAGCGCGTTGATCGAGAGATGGAATCCCGAGACAAATACCTTTATCCGCCAACAGGAGATGACAAGAATATCGAAGATGTGTTCCGTATTTCGAGACTCCCTATTACAGAGAACCAAGATATCGTGCACTACCTAGCGCGCACTGGGAGCGATAACAAAGATTTTGGTCCATACGCACGAGATTTGACACAAATGAGGTTTATCCTTTACGTATGGGGTAATGTATGCAAAGACACCCCGAGGAGACAAGGTTAAGCAAGTATATTAATGAAGCGGTAGGGTATTATGCATTACCGAGGGCGTAAGGGGAAGATTTCCAAAGGCATTGATGTGTGTTATCCGGGAGATGGTAGAAAGGAACGTGACTTTTCGCATGGGCACCGCATATTTGGCGGAGCTATACAGGGGTTTATGGGCTTGTAGGTGAAATCACAGGACGACGCTGGATTGTTCATACTTATTACACTCGTTGGGCCTATGAGCACATTGTTTGTGTGCGACCAATAGGCCAATCCATCCAGCAGCAGAGAGACCGAGTAGCGAGGTCGGGATTCGACGATGGGTCCAGATGCAACAAGAGGCAAGATCTCAGCCGTGACGGGTGACATTGAGTATTACAGTGTGTATGGGAGAGAGTGACGGTCATGGATATCTCGCTGAGGCCTTACGGAACTATATGGTAACAGAGAGCATAGCCGAGGAGTTAAGGGGTGTAGAGCGAATGAGGTGGATCGCGGCACAAAGCCAGTGAATATGAGAGGATTCCTATAGATCGCGTGCGGCGACAATTTGGATTTGTGCAGGATATACCCCTGGCTTATAGACCATATATGAGGATCGACGCAGAGGCAGTACTCTCACCTCCCCAGCCAACACCTCCAGAAGGTCCTGAAGAGGTAGCAGCCGATCGCAGGGTAATGGACGCAGGAACGACAGAGGCCTATAGATTATGGTGGGCAGCGGAGCTGCGAGGTATACGTGATTGTCCTGACATAGCTGTGATTACAGCAGAGAGGGATCGTCTCAGCTGCTTAGTTCAAAGAGCTCCAAACGCAGTGAATGAGACAAGAGGATTGTTAGTGGTCATGAGTCACTAAGGGCGGGAGACTAGAGGGCGGAGTCCTCCATGCGAGAGG
Source organism: Taxus wallichiana var. yunnanensis (assembly GCA_018340775.1). Classification (NCBI taxonomy): domain Eukaryota; kingdom Viridiplantae; phylum Streptophyta; class Pinopsida; order Cupressales; family Taxaceae; genus Taxus; species Taxus wallichiana. The sequence goes on from CM031234.1 coordinate 85,025,789, forward strand.
GCGTATTCATATGTTACAGAGAGATCGGCAGATCATCAGGGGCGGTACCAATAATAGTGGTGGTACCTTTGAGGACAGAGAGGCCCGGCGAGAGGGGTCGACGATCACGATCATCACCTAGTTCGGGATGAGGCGTGAGGGTCTGAGTAAATGTTAGCAAGGTATAAGAATAAATAAGGATGCCGACCTGCGTGTCGATGATAGAGAAGATGTATTTGTTTAACATCTAAATAAAACCAATATGTATGTTGATTTGAGTTACGATAAAAATAAGAATGTTTGTGTTTTGATTTTCGGTGTTTTGAAAAAGGATAAAGAGGAATGTGATTAAATAGAAATACACAGAAATATTTATTATACCACACATGATAGATTATGGTAGGGGATGGTCGAGCTAACCTTGGGAGACCCCATGTCTCCGAAGTGCTGCCTACATAGCCCATTGCACAAAGCAAGGAGGGGCCTCGATCGATGTAGTTCTCCTTAGGATCGTGGAGAGGCGAATTCTGTGCAATTTGGTACGGTTTAGGCAATTGGTCAAGGTTGGTAAAAATATTAAGATTGGTAAAGGTAAGGTCGATGGTGTTGGTAATGAATTGGTGATGTTGTAAAAGGTATAAGGGAAGCGAAAGTTAGCCTACCCAAGTAGTAAGGGAACCATGTCCCGATTAAGGTCAACACACAATCCTAGATGCGAGGCAAAGCAGTAAAGAGTGCTCCGTAGGTGAAAAGAGCTAAACAAACCACACAACGTAGAACGAGCTTGAGCCCTAGTACCGTGCATGACGAGAAGTCAATAGGTGAAAAGAGTCAGTGTGATCACAATATATCGAGCGTACATTACGTCCCCGAGTCAAAACAAATGGTGAGGTGAGGTGGATGGTATAGCCGAGGTGCAGAGAACTTATTACAAAGTGAGTGTTCTCGACGAAAGAGAACCTACCCTAAATAGACAAGTCCATGACTCAAAAGTCCTTTTCAATGAGGCTTTTATTTTATCAATGTAGACCGATCGATGCGGGAAGTCTACAAGGGATATTGATTGTATTATTCTTGAGGTCTTCACGGCCGATCGATGCGAGAAGCTTCGCTAGAGGTCGACTGTGTATAGTCTGTCCTTCGAGGGAGCAAATCATTTATAGTAGCAGATATGATTTTAAATGCATAGCTGTCCTTCAGGGAGCAAATATATATAGAATAAAGATCAATAATTTTTGGCATATAGCCGTCCTTCGAGGGAGCAATATATATTTAATTTAGATGACTAGATGTTCTTTTTACGTGAAGCATCTAGTTTAGTAGGAAGTTTGACTCAAGAAAATCCCATAAGAATACGGCTTATTTTAATACGTTGAAGTCATGGACTAGACTAAAAAGGGAAGGCATCGTTAAGGGAGGTGAGAGGTGAGCTTGATTTTATTTCGAGATGTAGGAAACAAGTGCATGTGGTGGTATGGGAGCTCAAGGGACGAGCAAGAGGAGCGGATAAGAAGTGATATAACACTAATTTCAACAATAGAATGGTCGAAGATGCAAGGCATTAGGGGCTCAGTGCTCAGTTTACCATTGCTTAAGCTAAACGATAAGTACCGATCCATAGGTGTGAGTGATTATATAAGGCCCAATCCAATCGGAAGAGCAAATTTTCCACGCTTGCTCTTTTCTAGTTTGGTTACATGTTGATTCTCTTTGAGGACAAGATCACCAACCTTAAAGGTACGCTCATGAAGTCGCTTATCATAAGCACGTTTAATGCGTTTTTGATAGATTTGAAGGTGATCAAGAGCCGTAAGACGGCGTCGTCAAAGAAGCTCCAATTGGGCTAACCGCCTCGGCGGAAATCATCGCTGGTGAGAATATCCCAAGAGATATTCTAAGGGAGGGTATTTGTATTTCGAGAGGCAAAACAGCCTCTGCACCGTATACCAAAGAAAAAGGTGTGGCATTAGTGAGGTACGAATACTAGTGCGATAAGCCCAAAGGGCAAAGGGATGTGATCGTGCCAATTTTTCCGATTCATCGACAACTTTCATGAGGATTTTGGTTAGTGTTTTATTAGAGACTCACTTCACCCACCATTGGCTCGTGGATAGTAGGGTGATGAGAAACTAAGTTTGATACCAAAGTTGTCACAAAGGTCTTGAACAACTTGTTTTTAAAGATTTACCATTATCTCGTTATTAGGCGATGAGGAATACCAAAACGACAGATAATGTGATGGTTAATGAATTCGACAATTTTTTCTTTTTTTTGATTGAAATGAGTGGAATAGCCTCCACCCATTTTGTGTAATATTCTTGGTCATGTGATTATCCAACGGTGACGCTTGTGAAGAGGTCGGGTGAATCTCACCAATAAGGTCTAAACCCCATCAGAGAAGGGCCAAAGATCTCGAGCGACCCGGAGCGGGTGGCTAGGAGTATGTCAAGGTCAGGCATGTTGTCGACACATAACACAACGCTTAACATATTCGTAGAAGAATAGCCGTTATTGAGAGTAGGCCAATAATAACCAAGGCGAAGGATTCGCTTGGCCACGGCAAGGCCGCTAAAAATGTCCACCACAAATACCGCATGGACCTCGCTGATGGTATGAGTGGCCTCCGCGCCGCTAGACAAATGGAAGGAGGATGCCATCAAAGCCACACTTTATAGAGGAGTCCCCCCATGACAACATAACGCGAAACACTTTTAAGAAAAGCACGCTTGCACGTACTAGTAAGGGTCAAAGGGGGAGGACAGAGATTGTAAGGTAGTCGTGAAATCGGTGGTACTGTATCCCGCGAACTAGTAGACACAATATTTTATCGTACAAACTACCGGGTTGAATAGATGGGACAAAAAGTTGTTGACCACGACGAATAATTCGTAGTCAACAGGTGCGCAAGGGAATTTGCGAGGCTAAGCAAGCCATAGTGTCCGCAAAATTTGTTAAAGGAGCGTGGAATGGTTCAGATAGAATAGTGAGTAAATAAGGCTAGAAGTGAATCCACGTAGTGTTTGTATTTTTGAAGTTCCTCATTTTTGCATTGGTAGACGCCATAACTTGATTGACTACCAATCGAGAGTCGCCAAAAATGTTGATAGATTTGATGCCTAAGTGTAACGCAACTCGAGACCTGCAACAAGGGCCTCGTATTCCGCCGTATTATTAGTGCAAGGGAAATCAAGCCGAATGAAAGAGGCATAGGTTCAAAGGCCGAGAGAGGAATGAGAACAACGCCGGCTCCTCCGCCGCGCCGCATTTAGATCCATCAAGAAGAGGGTCATTTGATACAACTCTTCCCGGAGTGAAAGAGTGGCGATGAGTTCGTCGGGGAAGGTAAAATTGGTAAATTGTTCCCTAGGTAAAGGGGCCTCCGCAAGTTGGTCTGCAAGAGTTTGTCCTTTGATTGACTTCTGTTGTACGAATTCAAGGTCAAGGTCAGCGAGGAGCATAAGCCATCGAGCGATACGTTGGTTTAGATGCGGTTTGGCGTACATATAATGAATGGGGTCCGTGTTGGTGATGACAAAAGTTTTGTGATTCAGGAGGTAATGTCGAGTTTGGTGGCTACAAATGATAGGGCAAGGCACAATTTTTCTACATGTGTATACCTAGTCTCATAATCCACGAGGGTACGACTTATATAATAAACGGCCTGTTCTCGTCGTGTCGAATCCCGATGTGCGAGCATAAAGACCTATAAAGATGGTCAAGGGCAAGGAAAGATAAAGGTAGAAAGGGCGGTCGTCCCGGGGTGGGATAAGCACGGTGGTCTGCAAGAGATAGGATTTGAGAGCTTCAAGGCTTGGTGACACTCCTCACCCATCAAAGGCAATGTCCTTTTTAAGAAGGTGATGAAAAGGTCGACACCGATCCGAGAGTCGGGAGATGAAACGCCGATAGATCGAGCTTACCTTGTAAACTACGCAATTGTTTGAGATTTTTGGGTGGGGGCATTTCTAGGATAGCTTTGACTTTAGATGGATCGACCTCAATGCCACGCAAAGAGACGATAAAGCCAAGAAGTTTTCCCAAAGAACACCAAAGACACATTTCTTTGGTCAAGGCGATGCATATATATTGTAACAAAGCATCAAAAATAATGGTTAAAACATCGAGATGTTCACTACGATGTTTAGACTTGCCGAGAAGATCGCCGACATAATCTTCAAGGATAGTGTGCATAATGTCATGAAAATGTAGGTCATAGCCCGCCGATAGGTAAGACCAAAGATTCTTAAGGCCAAATGGCATGACACGATAATGTAAGGTTCCCAAGGAGTTATGAAGGCAGCTTTGTGTTGATCAGGGGGCAACCAAAATTTGGTCAGATCCTCGAAAAGCCATCCATGAGAGAGAGCATCTCATGACTCGCAGCTAGCTAGATCAACAAGTTGGTCAATGCTAGGTAAGGGGAAGTCATCCTTAGGGCAAGCGAGGTTAAGATCCCGAAATCTGCGCATATCCGAAGTCCCCCTCGCCGCTTTAGTGACAGTGTGTACGATGTTAGAAATCCATCGAGGATAGTCAATAGCAAGATGAAGGAAACAGAAAGGAGTCGCTGAGCTCCTCTTTTCACCAAGAGAGCAATGCGTGGATGCATTTTTCTCAATTTCGTTTGACTGGTTTGGAATCGGGGTTTAGGGTGATGTTATGGACGGCAATGGTAGGATCAATTCCCGCATGTCAGCCGTAAGACCATGCGAAAGCTTGTCATGAGCACGAGAAAGGTAGTAAAGGCGGCTTGTTCTCGATGTGTTAAGGGATTGTCCAATCTTCACAATGTGAGGATCCTCCTCCGTGTGGATGTTGATTTCTATAGTAGATCTGCTCAAAGATGGTTTGGGTTTCGATGGTAAGGCTCGCAATATAAGAATCATCCGCGCCAAGGTAAGTGAGGATGGAGTCATCATCCCGGCATTCAACAACATTAATCAAAGGCGAATCCTCTTCGATCATGTCCGGATACGTATGGGGAAGAGAAGATGGGTCCTCATTATCGCGCTGATAAGTGAGAGGACCTATGAAGATAGCATTTATGAAAAAAAAAAAAGTTAGGAGGGATGGATTCAGTGGTCTATAGATTCTCGGGTGATGATGGCAAAGTGGGTGATGATGGTTTGGTAGGGGCGACGCTTCTTCTTCCAGATACACCGACAGACAGAGGTGTCTCCCGTGTAGGTGTTTCGGGAAAACCGAGACCACCGCGATCATTATGTTTACTGGGTAGTCACGGAATGAGTGTATGTCGGCCTTGTTCAGAAGGCCAAAACCAAAGCCTTCCACGCACAAATGAGTCAAGAAGGTGAGGGATGAAACGACGATTTGTCAAGTATTGAAAATCGGATCGAAGGGAACCACACCAAGAGGAGGTTCAGGGGTAATGGAGGATGCGCAACACCCCCATACGTTAGGTTAGTGCGGCAATGGGGTGGTCCGTAAGAGATTACCTCCCCACGCGACGGCCGTAGGTGGGATGTGCATGTAATTGTCCGTACTCCCGGGGTAGGGAAAGAACTAACGTTATATAGGCGGTACTCCCCAAACAGAAGGCGCCAAAACATCTACTAAGGGGTCTGAGGTTGGAATGTTAGTCATGGGAAGGGAAGTGGTTTTTGCGATGGTGGTTTCATCACCAAGGCGTAGGCGCGGTTGAGGTGGATGGTTGAGGTACATTCAAGAGGATGGTCAGTTGAATGTATGGTGTCTTGATTGGTATAAGCACATCGTTAGGGCGGTATAACATATCGCAGGTTTTAAAGGGGGAGGGTCACCTTTTACGGTGTAGGACTTCCCTCGTACTCAAATTTTATGCATCTATGTAATGTCGAGGGAACGCATCCCATGGCTCGGATCCAAGGACGACCCAAAGAATATATTATATCGAACTCTCCTCCAAGACATAGAAGAGTTCGGGTAAAGTACGTGGTCCTACCCGAATGTTGAGGATCACGGTGCCTAAGGTAGAAGTAATAGCGCATCAAATGACCGCAACATGATGGGGTCAGGCACACATGCAACTAGTAGGGATATTCATTTGTTGGAAGGCTTTTCAAGAGATGATGTTTAGGCTAAGACCCCCGCCAATCATAACACGACGTACCCGAATGTCCCGATGTAAGCCGAGATGAAAAGAGCAGGGTCGATCTTCTCGTACTAAAGTCAACAATTTCATCTTCTTCGAAACCGATCGCAGCAGCTTGCTGTAGAGAGAGACGTAAGTGGTCAGGGAAGGGGTTGTTTGGGTGAGAGAAGCAACGTGATCGGGTGTTAGAATGGAGGCGACAGCAGGGTTTCATTAGGTAAAACCTCTATCCTCAAGGATCTCAACGAGAGTCTTGTCGATGAGATTCAAAGTCCAATGAGATCATACAAAGGTCATTTTTACTGCGATCGGTGAAGCCGTTTAATCATATTTCGTGGGCAATGCCATTAGAGACGGGATAGGCGGGTCCGCGAATGACCACTTTAGGTGGTGGTGCAATCGGATGTTCGACTTGAGAAAGAGATGCCGCAGTGTGTTTTCTTTTGCTTTCCCATTGTTTTTCTCGCCTCGAGTAATGCGACACTAATCATATTAATCTCGTAGACCCGAGATAAGGAAGATGGTCGGGATAACTCATGGTCTTCAAGAGGTGGGGTCAGAATAATGATAGATCTTGGTGAGGCGGGGACAGATGGTATAGAGAGGGAATGGAAACTAAAGGTCTCTCCCTTCGTAAGTTGTCTTTCTTAATCTTTCTATCCGGGAGAGGTGACTCGACGAAGGATGGTTTTTAGAGCTTGCATCCCTCCACATCATGTCCCGTGCGTGTGATAAGCGCAGATTTTAGACTCATCGTAACCCATAGGTCGGGGTTTAGACGGGTCATAAGGTCTAAGTGGAGGTAGGGAAATGGTCGCATTCTCCACCAACATAGCAAGGATTTTGGCGTAAGATCCTTTGAGTGGGTCAAAATCGGAAGAGGATGAGGGTATTGGTCAGGCGGGTTTTGGTAATGTTTGGGCGTGGTCGGTTCGCACGGGTGGTGGTTTAGCCGAGGGGTGATCGATACGTGGTTTTCACTAAACGTGATTTCTTCGGGCGCAGGCTTATGTTGATGATGAGGCCAGCAGATGATGTGGTATCGTAAAACAACCACGGGGAAATAGGAGTGACCGAAAACAAATCTTTTGATGATGGAATTTGTTTAGGGTCGATAGGTGGACAGGACAGATACGCGAGTGACGGTGTTGCTACCCTAGAATTTCTCGTATGGGTGCGAAGGCGAGGTTGTTTTGAAGAAAACGCAGGAGGTATGATATATTGATGTAAGGTAGAGGGATGGGGTCCCAATATGGAAGGTAGGTATGACGATGATGGTTTTGATTGTGATAGGGGCACGGATTGAGTTTGTCTCCTAGGTGGCGGGACGGATTTATTTTTGATAGATCGAGTCGCTTAGCGGGGTGCGTTAGACCGGCATCGTGAGGTCCCAAGCGTAGGGGAAGATCCGGTTAAGTTGATAGAAGTGGACGGGGCATTTGGTAGAGGTGAGGGGGGTGAAGGTGAGAACAGGGGCATTTTAAGCTTCTGTAAACACTTCGGGTATATGGTGGAGACATCAGATCACCATTTGCATTTGAGTAGAAAAAGGGGTACTCAAACGCTCCCATAGGGCCTCGTCTATCTTCTCGTGGAATGACAAATTCTCACGTGTGAATATGAACTTTTGTACGGAAGAACGACGGGTCAGTGATTCCACCACCGTGGGTGTGACACAGAGGTAGATGAGGCACGTATCAATAGATGTTAAGAGGTCAACCTGGTCGTTGAAAAGATTTAGGCGATGAGGGACTAATAGGTAGGAGGGCGTGTTTGAGGGGATCCGTCATGTTTAAAGAATGTGGTGATGTCAAGGTAAGAGATTTCTCATCTAAGGATGTCAAAAGGAGTGGCGAGCCTTCCTCTCAGGCAAGAAGAGCGGAAGGGGACGTTTGGGAAATAGATAAATTAGATAACATCCGCTCACACTCAGAGGGATGTGGTGTAAGAAGACTCATCGATGAGAAGAGAAGTCCGGGCAGTTAACTCTTTTATGGGTAAAGGAATGATTTCACTTTGGCTTGATGGTGGTGAAGGAGGTTCGACTCCGTGTTGGTGGAGAGGCTTGATTCAAAAAAATTTCAATAGAGGCTTTTGGCCGAGAATCGAAGACCGCATGATGGATCTCATGAACACTCTCCTCGCTAAGATATCTTGGTTTACGCATCATTGGACGAGTGATTCGGGAATGGCTTGTTGAAAATTTTCAGATTTCGGTTAGCAGGGGCGTTAGGATTATCGAGGGCTATATCCCCTGCGTCAACCATTTCCTGCACTATGTTTTTCAACATCTTGCAGTTTTCATGACTATGTCCTTTTACGCGGTGAAAGTTACAAAAGTCATTTTCTTTGTACTCAGAAGGTATTTATGCGGGTGGAGTCAAACCCAGAGTGAGGTTTAACAGGGGGCAAGGTGATAGCCCCAGCTTTGAGCAATTTCTCCAGGATGACGCCATAAGTTTCTCCCAAGGGAGTGTAATTGATGGGCTCGGCTTTGTACTTATAGGTGGTTTTCATGAGTATCGACGGTGTGTTCGAGATTTGACCATTACCGCGTGGACAGCTCCTTTTGATTTAGAAGAAGTGGACGCGTGAGGAGTGGTGGTGTTTGGCTTTGTTGTGGTAGAATCTGAGTTCGAAATTGGGGTTTTTGTTACGCAACCGCAATTTCTCTTCTTCTAAGGCTCGAATTTCTAATTTCCGAGCCATGGTAAAAAGGCCTCGCCGAATGTACTAAAGTTTGAATTTGAGGGTAGGGGAGAAATGTGCTTAGCAAGACATGCCCGCGTGAAAGTTCGATAAGTTCACTTGAGGCAAGGCATACGTAAGTTGGTCGATAAGGCCCCGCCATCGTCCAACGAAATCATGATAGATTCGCCTCAAATCATGTCGATGGCATAAAGGTCGGTGATAGATACTTTCGCAATGTTAATGGAGAAATGATCCAAGAAAGATTGGGCTAGTTGGTTAAAAGAGAAGATCGAGTGCTGGGTTAAAGCACTGTACCACTCCAAGGCGGGTCCTGATAAGGACATGGGGAAGGTGCGGAGTAACAAGGCGTCATCATGGGCAATCAAATAACAAGCATGTCTAAATGATCGCAAGTGTTGTTGAGGATCCTCTTTACTATTAAAACGAGTAAATTTCTGCAACTCCCATCGAGGAGGATATGAATGAAGGGGGACAAGAGGGGGTGAATGGGCTCCCGACAAACTTGCTCGTATGTCAAGGCGCTACGACTTCCCGAAACCGAAGCCTCCGTGTTTTGCATTTTGTCCATCATTTGTTTGATGAAATCAGGTCGATGAGATGATGGTGCGTGCGGTGGGTAAACGGAGGCAAGTCGACCAAGGGCTTCCTGACTGACAATGGTGGGGCTAAGTGTTGATAAGGTATGGAGGATGAGTATGTTGGAGCAATGTAATAGGGATGTCCCATATAAGGTGTCGAGGTTACCGGATACGTGTATGGGAATGAAAAGGTAGGCGAGCTTGAGAAGGAAAGCTCGTGTGAATAGGTGGCAGAGAGCAAGTCATGAATGGAGTGGTCTCAAAGAGAGATGAGGTAGGGGCAATGGTGGTAACGATACGTGAGGTCCAAAATTAACCAAAGGAAAGCTAATCTGAGTCGTATGAACCTCTCAAGCCGCTTGATCGGGAGAAGGGGCTAGAGATGCAGAAGTAAGGCAAGGGTTTATCGAGGAGGAGTGGGAGCTAAATGAGCAGCTATACTAATAGGCATGCCAACAAGGAGCCGACCATCGCGACGGTCGTGGGCATGAGACAAATAGTATCAGACAAATACTGGATTAGCATCCGTAAATTTGGCAAAGTCCTTGTCTCCTACAGAATTTGGGGGATCTCACCGGTGTCCGTAGGGTTCCCTATGTAATGTGAAGGGGGTGATTCAGGCAAAGACACAGAGCAGGCATGTGAAACCATGGCGGCGGCTTGCTTCCGAGTGATGACAACCATGGACAAGAACACACAGGAAAGTTTCAATCTATCAAGAACAAAAACAACCTCAGAATGATGAATTTGGCAAGTCACGGGTTTGTCGTGGGCCGATGAAGACAAGAACGATATCGGCTTAATAACCGTGTCGGTCGAGAGCAGACGACGCTGCGGCCGTTAACCGATGCCGGTGTCAAAAGTCTAGGATAAGAAGATATAAAAGGCTGCTAATTTGATTTTTAGCAACGTTGAGTATATTTGTCAACTTATTGATCACAGAAGACAAAGTATGACAGAGAAAACAGAATTTGAAAACAAGCAAGATGCACACGCAAATCCAGAGACTAACCCTAGGGTTAATTTTAGTTATCGTGGGCTTATGCCTTTAGACGTAAGATGATGTCAGAATCCTAAACAACAAGACCTAGGGGAAATGTCAAGTTTGTTTTGGCTTATAAGGTTACCTCAATCGGGCAAGTGAGGAATACCGCGAAAAGGGGGATGTTTGAGCATGTGTTAATTGTGAAGTGATTCGGTATGTGTCAGTGCAAAGGAAACTAGGGTTAATTTCCGTCAATACCGTGGATATCACCCCCACGTGTACGACCTTGCTACTTAATCTATGTTCACTAGAATCAAGAACAACAAGCAGAATGCAATGCATGTGTTTTAAACCCAAATCGAAAATTATGTTCGATGAAGCAAGAGAGATGACTTTCACTAATGCGAAACTAGGAAAGCAAGACAAATTCTTTACGAAATATATAACAAAAGCAAAGAACAAAGAAAGTATGCTTCCTAAAATGAAAATAAGCAAGAGAAAGAAACCCAAAATGGGTCCCACCTAAGCATGCCAAAATGTTTCACTCTAATGACTCGCTCTCTTCTATAGAAACAGATAAGAGTTAGGGCTAGGAGGAATACCCGTAGAATGTCGAGATGGTGTGCGCGCACGTCAGAGAAAGATCAGCCGATCATGAAGAACTCCTTTTTGTCTTGAAGGACTACCCGCAAATAAGAACACAAGACCACAAGATTTGATTAAACAATAAATGAGGAAACTCGCTTGGGCCCAGAAATATAAAACTTCCTTTCGAAGGTGGTCAGCCTCTCTAATATGAATTAACACAAAAGACTCAAAATATCAATTAGATTACTTGTTTTAGAGAAGGCTGGGGTAGGGGAAAGGCACCGGTTTTCTGGTTTTGGGTCTAGACCCGTAGGAACCGGGTAGGGGAAAGGCTGGTTTTCTGGTTTTGATCAGAGGAACCGATGGCGGTTACTGATAACCGATGCCGGTTACTGATAACCGATACCGGTGGGTTCTAGGATCTTCTTAGTAGCTATGGTGTTTTGTAAGGCTGGTTTATGGATGATATTAGGAAATGGGATGATTAGAAGCAAAAGAATAACAGTTAGATGCAATGACACGTTGGGTAGTAGATTCAGAGACGGATTTAGGAGGACTGAAATTCACAGAGCATAAGAAATGTTATAACAGAGGACATGCAAGATGTGACTTACTGGTTTTGACAAAGATGCAAGTTGATCTCCTCTGGTCAAACACTTCTCGGTATTTCCACTCGTCTCTCGCTCTCGTCAAGTGAAGATCTGGACTCTGTTTTTCGCTCGCAATGCTCTCTGTTGATCCAGAAATCCTTCGACTGATCTCCAAAATGAAATTCCGATCCGTTGTTTTGGTTTGGGGAGCCCATTTACAGGGAACCGATGGCGGTTACGTAACCGACGGCGGTCGAGTAGGAACCGGCATCGGTAAGGAAAAAGTAGGCTATTTTTAGTAAAATAGCCCACCTTCCCCGCTTTCTCCCGAGAGATCAGGCCATGGGGCTTGGTCAAGTGGCTAGAAGGTCGGCTTTGGGTGCGAGTAAGGAGGCATTAGTTATGGATGTGAGTCTGACCAAGTCATGGGTCTTAATTAGGTTAGTTTAGGTTAGGGCTAGGTCATGATGAGGTGGCAAAGTGAGGTGGCGGGTAAGGTGATGTGGATTTATCAATTATAAGGTAATTATGCGGCACAAGACGTGCGCATAACCTCACCGCTCATTTCACATTTCCATGGGCCTCATCAGAAGGAAACGGTTTGGAGGATGACTTGACCGATTAAGATGAGATTTTGTCGTAGACATTAAGGATTCGTACAAAGATGAAGGAAATAAATCATCCTTTTGTTTGTAGGAAAATGTCATATTAACCACATTCATCGTGTTTTCATTACACAAAGGAAGGAAATATCATCCTTTTTGGCAATGTCATATTAACCATTGTGTTTTCCATCGAGTACAGATGCATTGGGAAAGTTCGTGTGGGAGTACCTGTGAAGACCCCTCACCCGTAAAGAGGTTTGAGAAATACGTTTGTGACACCATGACAACTGTGCACAAGGCACGCTTGGATAAATGGTATACACGCCTAAGGAACACGTTCGGGGGTGGAATGGAGAATTCTGAACAACTTCCAAAGCCCACCAGGGGAGAAGCAAAATTTTCCATGTACCAAAGATTTCGCCTATGTAGATTCAAACTGTTAGATGAGACATGGAGCCCATGGTGTAAGCTCCCCTTTTCCTTCATAGCTCAATACTTCCAAGCGGGAGTAAACAGGTTCAGGGAGTCCAAGAAGTTTAAGCTAGACCTTGGTAATCTGGACCAGACCATAGGGAAATGCACAAAGGGTTAGTCTACCCCAGCAAGCGTGCGTACGTGGAGTGGTACGTGTCGCATGAAGTTCAAATGACAAGGCCCATGACTCTGCCCATTACAAAAGGATCCGCGACACATGTGTACATCCGCATAAGACCCAAGTCTGAGAAGGGAACATATCTAGAGAATGGGGTATTTATAAATTAGGATCTAACTAAATACGAAGATACCCGTGCTCAAATGGGAGGAAAAAGAGCCAGAAAAGAAAATACCAAGTGTGGTGGAGACACAGGCAATAGGTTCCCCCGGGACAAGCACCAGAACTAGTATGTATGCGTGCAAGAAGAGGCCCATAGTAAAAGAGAAGACTCTAGAGCTAGAAAATCCATCAGATAAGGAGTCATCAAGAGAGGAAGAAATGGAGTCACCTACACCGAAATATCCGGTTAGGAAGAAGTAGAGGGTAGAAGAAGAGACCATCTCGGAAGAGACTGAGAGTTTAGACAAGTGCATAGGAGAAAAAGATGAGAGCGAAGAGGATGAGAGTGGAGAAGAAGTAAGTGGGGAAGAGGACCCTGGGAAAGATTGAGGGCCACCCATCTTCAATGTACATGATTTAGAGGAGGAAGGTGGAGAAGAAGAACAGGGGTTCCTTTTCGTGCGGTAGCGCAAGGATAGCCAAGTAGGAGAAGGCACCCAGGACATGGGAAAAGGTGAGGAAGCTAGCGTGCAGAAGCAAGAGTCTCCAAGCTCTGCGCAGAAATAGATAACCAAGGTGGCAGAAGGAGAAGAGACCAAGAACATTGAGACCATGGTGGAGGACAAATTGGAACACAACACTGAGCTAGTGTTGAACAAGGAGAAGGAGGAGAGCATAGAAGAGGAACACGGCAGTACTAGAGGCCCCATTTTGACTGTAAGTATACCTAAGGGTACGTGCATGGGAGGAAGGCGTGCAGAGGGGGAGAGGCCAGAGATGGGTTATATTGATGACCCCAAGAAAGTGTTCCACGCATGGTTCCAAAGTACCATTCAGCGCAGAGGAGCTTGAAGCAATGTCATCTTTTGACAAGGAGGCTGCATATCTCAGTGGACAAGGAAGATGCTCTCATGGGTAATAGAGTCACACCTTGATGAGCCAGAGTTTGAGGTAAGCCACGAGGAAATAATAACGTTGCCAGGACCAAGAGAAGACAACCCAATGGTGGATACCCAACAACTCTCAGATGAACAACTATGTAACGCGCTCAACAAAGTCTCCATTGAGAACGAAGCTAGACTCTTCGGGTGGAATGATAGGATCAAAGATCTGGAAGGGGAACTAAAGAAGAAAGAGGAAGAGCTAGCTGTAATGACAAAGGATCTAAGCTAGGAGAAGTTGATCAGCGCCCAGTGGCAACATGAATTAAAGGATGAAAAGGCTAATGTATGCGTTGTGTACAAGAAGGTGGAATCCATCAATGAGGCTATAGTATTGAAGCATCCGACCTAGCATCGCCCACGCAGAAGTATGGATCTACCTTGGGATGCCTAGAGGATTTAACAAGGATCCTCACCATGGAAAGATAACCGCTAGCCTTGGAGTCTACAGAAGAAGTTGTCGCGCGCCTAGAGAAAGAGGATAAGTTAAAGATCATAGCGCTCGTCCGAGGAATACAACAAGGTTCTTGCTGATGTAAGGGCTACTTCCCAGATCACCGAGGCCGCGTACAATAATTGCGCGGATATAGACAAAGTGGCAGGTGCCTTGGTCACCGCTCGTGAAGTAGAACTCAAGGAGTTCTAGGAGAAGAACAAGGGAAATAGGGCGAAAGGGATAAAATCCTTGCCGAGGTCGAGAGGAAATCTGAAGCCATTGAAACCTTAAGGGGTTCAATCAAAAACCAGTTGAAGGAACTATATCCATGTATTACATGAAGAATGGATGCGACGGAGGATATAGGCAAGGAGTTGGAGAAAATCATTAATACTATGAGTGTGCAAGGAGATGGACTAAATTTTGGGGAGGTGAGCACCCTGGTTGGTGACCTCAGAGGGCGCAGGAAGAAGTCGTTTCTGGAACAAGTTAGAGGCCAACTTGCAAAAGGATTTTCCTAGCTTGTTGTAGTGATTCCTTCACTCTCCCATTCTTTCTTCTTCCCCATTCTTTCATCCCCTTATTCTTGTTCCAAGGCATAAGCCTATTGTATTCTTTCTTTCACTAGAGAAGTGTTCCCATGGATGGAGAACATGCGTAGTGTGGGGTGATGTTGGGCCCCTAGAATGTTAGATAAGTACAAAAGGCATGTATGCACGCATGTCCTAGTTGAAGAGAGGCGCACAAGGACAAAGTGCACAGTGGTAGGGTTTAAGAAAAGGATTTCGGGAAGCTGTGGCACGCACAAAATAGAACCAAGGGTTCGGGACTTAGCCAAATTGGACATTTAGGACGTAACATGTGAAAAGCATGACCCGATCGCACATCTTGCCGAGTGGATAAGGTGTCACCACGTGACAAGTTGGCCTAAGAAGGAGCATGCTTGTGGTAGAAGCTTCTAGAAGCACATCATGGTGAAAAGTGGAAAACTCGGAGTGCAGGAGAGCATGCTCGCATGGA